>JANLNO010000005.1:0-2400000 GCA_024678965.1 Bradynema listronoti
ACTAAAAATAAAGAAGAACAGATCCTCTCAAAAAAAGAACAAATCTTTTTAAAAAGGACATCTGGCAACCCTGATATAGTATATAACGTATATACTATAGACGTCTTTAAAGAAGTGTAAAATATCAGATATTGAATAACTTGTGCGGATTTGCCTGATTGTTTATTTGAATTTTCTATTTAATTTTACAATCGCAGTATAAGTTAAATTTGCCCTAATTTCACGTGTTTTGAGACCGGGTGTTTTGATCCAAATTTAAATTGGCATCAATGTTGTATCGGATTCAAACGGGTCCAAATTGTGCCCACTTTTATGAAACTGAAACAAAGGCAGGCAAAAAATTTGGGTCTCAACGAATTCGATACAACCTGATGCACCCATTGGCGCCAATTTAAATTTGGTTCATAACACCCGGCCTTATATACGCGAAGTTAGAGTACATATTTAAAAAGCCATATATTCTTATTTTTTGTTATGTATTTATGTTCTATTTTTATTAATCTTTTTATGTACATAAACAATGAAAAAAAATTTTTTTTGAAAGACAACAGAATAACATTAGTGAAAGGAATGCCGACATATGCGCAATTTTCGAGTTTGGCCCGGTCTTTAAAAACTAAGTTTAAGGATCGCTTACAAAAAATTAACTATTGAATTCGAATTTATTCCTTTATCAATTATTTTTTGAAAGAATTTTCTAGATAATTTAGAAAAAAGTTACAAATAAAAAAGTCACTTAATACTTTTAAATAATTTTTAATGTGACATTACATTTTTAATTGTGAATTTATTACCAAGTTGCTTCTGAAATAAATTTAAAAAATTAATTGATAAAAGAATAAAAAATATAATGAATTTTTTCAATAAATCTTTAACAGTCCACAAAAAATTACTAAAAAAGTCGGTTGAAATTGAGTAAATATTGGTACACAAAATGAGATAGTCTATATTGCTATTAAAAAATTTAAAAAAATTGAATTTTTTAAATTTTAAGTAGTAATCGTGTAACATTGACGATAATATCTATATGAAAGCTCAGTGAATGTAATTAAAGTGATTCTTAATAAATTTATCTTTATAAGTTTACTTCAAAAAATCAAAAGCATATATAGAGTGACCAGAAAGCTCTTGTAAAAATTTTTTTGGCATATGTTGAGTCTATTCTGCAGCGCGTAAAGTTGAGTAACTACCCTAATTTCGCGTGTATAAGGCCGTGTGTTATGAGCCAAATTTAAATTGGCGCAAATGAGTTCATTCTGTTGTATCGGATCCGTTGGGGTCCAAATTTTGTGCCAGCCTTTGTTTCAGTTTCATAAAAGTGAGCACAAAATTTGGACTCGCTCGAATCCGATACAAAAGAATAAACTCATTGGCGCCAATTTAAATTTGACTCAACACCCGGCCTTATACACGCCAAATTAGGATATATTCATTCGTTTTTCACAATCGCTTTTACTTTTCGAAAATGTTTGTTGGTAAAATTAATCTTCAAATAAAAATGTTATGATTAAAAAAGTGTGCAAAAATTTTCTGGTTAGTCTGTATAATTCACATATTCAAATATATATAAATAGAAAAATGGAACAAAAATGAGGTTATACCCGAAAAGTGAAAGTGAAAGAAGATATTGATATAGGTTGTCAACAAATTTTGCAAAATTTGTGTTTTCAAATGTGAAGCAAATTGATCAAGGCATAATCCTTAAAATTAATGCTATAAACGAACCCGACGCCTTAAATTACTAAGTCATCTGGGAATAATAATGTCTCCTCTAAAAAGAAAAAGTGTTGCAAAAATTAAAAAAACAACCCATAAAACAAAGGCAAAAAGCAGACAAAATAAATCAATTAAAAAAGTCTAAGCGCTTCCGCGATACGTTCATCGGCGCGACGAATTTTTGAAAGAATATCGCAAATGAGAGGATCTGCATTCCCGCTTTGCAAGATATGATTTATCGTGATTGTTGTTAAAGCTAGATGTTTGATTTCATGACAAGGTGAACTTTCCACAGCACGACCAAAACATGGGAGACCTCCGTTAGCGGGCTGTGGTTTTATACATTCGCGACTTCTATAAATATAATATGCAGTAAACATATTTTAAAAATTCTAATTTTATACGTATAACACGCAGTAATTCGAATAAATTTCAAAATTTAGCGTTTAACTTATTCTATAACGTAAAATAGAAGCCTCTTGTCAGATTTACTCTAAATATTTTTGATAAAATGCCAAATTTTAAAATTAATCGGCTCATAATATTATAGACCTAAAAATTAGGATAAAAATGTTAAATTTTATGTGTGCGGTGTTTTTTCAAATAAGAAAAATTATAGGAAATGTGCAGACCTGGTCCGAAGACCCGTAATGTCAGAACAAACGGAATGACAATTATTCTCACTCCATTCACTCCATCGGCTCCAACCGCCGTCTATTGAATCTGTGTAAATGTGAAAGTGAATTGTAAAAAGAAATCTTTAAAGTCTAGTTTCTTTCAGTATCTATACTATTATATATAATATATATTATATATATATATATATATATATATATATATATATATATATATATATATATATATATATATATATATATATATATATATATATATATATATATATATATATATATATATATATATATATATATATATATATATATATATATATATATATATATATATATATATATATATATATATATATATATATATATATATATATATATTAAAATATATATATATATATATATATATATATATATATATATATATATATATATATATATATATATATATAAATATGAAACTAATGTGTTACTAGGACAGGCATGCTCCGTCCGACATATGGACGTCATGTAAGCAAGTCCCATGCAGGGCTTTCCTCCGGCGATTGGCTTTGGCGAGTCGCAAACACGCTGTCGTGATTGAAAGGCGAAACTGCACGATGCTGTGCAAGTGCTCCACGCTGACCATGCAGAAAATTCACCGTCGCTGGATGTCGACAATGTGAAATTGATACTATTAGAAACGGTGCTATATTCCAATGTGCGTAATTTTGCTAAAGAGTGTTGTGAATCACGAAATGGAAAGTTTGTGTAAAAAAAAGTTATAAAAATGAGAAATTAGCACTGCGGCATGATTGATATGATTGAATTACAGTGCAATTAATTGACTACTTTTTGCCATTGACCGATTCAAAATTTGTGCCAAATCATAAAATTTTTAGGATTTAGATCGCATAATTGCCGAAAGCAAACACAAACGCAATGCCAATTTTTTATTTTATCAAAAAAAATTTAAAAATTTTAGTGTAAGTGCGCTATTCGGAAATAGACATTTCCTTTATTTGTACCGAAAATCGATACATTTTTTAGCTGCCGTCATTATTTTTTCAGCATCACTTCTTTTATGACAGCGAAATGATCTTATTATGTTATTTGACGAAGGTGCTTAAACAAGTTAATACAAAAATGTAGACTCATTTTTTGATATTTGAGGATAGTTAGTGCTTTTGTGAAATTTATGGGTAAATTTTCCATCAAAAAATTATTCATACAATCTGATGAAGAAGAAAGCGAAGCGCAAGTCTTTGAATCGAAACAAGAATGCAATTCAAAATCGGATCCAATGCACGATTGTCCGCCATTCAACGGCAACGGATTCGTGCAATATCTATAATCCAACTTACATTTTTTATTTGATGACGTAAATTGAAAAATTTCTATAAAAATAAAAAAAAAGATTTATTTTTGTTAAAAAACTTTAATTTACATGTGAATTATTGTAGAAAGTTGGCCAATTTCGCCGCACAATTTATATCGGCCATAACTTTTTTTTTCAACCAAATCGCAAAAATTTTTTTTCCGATTTACAAGCATAAGAATTTGTTTGATATAAAACAAAAAAGATTTTTCGATTTGGATGAAAAAGAAAAAAGTTATGACCGATCAAAATAGTGCTGCGAATTGACCATCCTTAAGGCCGTCCCAACAATTTTTGTATTTTGAGTTGGCTCGGAATTGTTATTATGTACAGGATTGAAAAATATTACAGAATGGTTCAAATTAGCGCCGGGATTAGTTTTTGTTATAACTTTTTTAATTTTTAATCAAATTGTAAAATTCTTCTTGCATTTGATTTCCAAGGTTTTAGGATTTTGTTTGACACAAAGCTTGTCAATATTAATTTCTATTGACGAATTTGCTAATTATTTAAATTTTTGTCACTTTTTCAAAAAAAACATTCCCACTAAACTAAAATGGCATAAGGATCAACTCATTTTAAGCATTAAGTTTATTTTGAACTATTTTGACTTATTAGTTGAAAATGGAGATAATATTCGTTTTAGAAAGCATTAGAAGGCATTATTTAAGCTATTAAGTAAAAAAATTATCAAAAATCAATTCAAAACATTGCGTCAATTTAACGCCAATTTTACACATTTTTGATCTTTTGAAAAAGTAACAAAAAAAGTTTAATTGATTAGCAAATTCGTAAATCGAAACCAATACTGACAAGCTTGGTGTCAACTAAAATCCTAAATCTTTAGGAATCGAATGCAAGAAGAATTTTACAATTTGGTTAAAAAGTAAAAAAGTTATAAAAAACAAATCCCGCCGCCAATTTGGGCCACCCTGTATATTTCTGTGGAATAGGATTGAATAGAGGCAAACAATGAGCATACAGTGCTGGACAAAAACATAAGAACACTTAAAATTTTTTCATAACTCAGTCCAAATATGACCATATGTCATAATTTTTTACACAAATGTGTGTTATGTTAGTATAAATGATCCTGTTAAGTCATTTTACATTTACTGTAACAGTTACAAAAATTTTCAAAATTTACTGTATTTTCGTATTTTTTAACCTGGCCAAAAACATAAGAACACTTTAAAAATCAACAATTTATTAAAATTTGATAACAGAATAACAATAATTCAACAACAATTAATAATTAATAGACCCTCCGGCACACTTAACTACTTCGACCAAACGTCTTGGGAGGCTATTCGCCAAATTATTTAGTGTTTGATGCGGAATGTTGGCCCAAGCCGCTAAAATTGCCTCTTTTAGCTCGTGAACGTTTGCGAATTGGCGATTATCACGATAAACGTCGCGAACGAGAATTCCCCACAAGTTTTCAATAGGGTTTAGGTCAGGAGAGCAAGCTGGCCACGCGAAAACTGCAATTCCATTGTCTGCAAGATACTGATTTGTGGACGCACTTCGGTGAATCGAAGCATTGTCTTGTATAAACAAGTAGTCTTCTTGCCAATACGGTGTCAAATGCTCGGATAAAGTTTCCTGGTAGTCCTCGCTGTTCATTTTGTTCGAAACAAACGCGAGAGGAAGCGTTCCGGTGGACTCAAACGCTCCCCACACCATCACATTTCCACCTCCAAAATTTCGTTTTGTGAAAAAACGTGGCTCCTTCCGCAAATCGTGCCAATAATCGTTAAATCCGTCGGGTCCATCCAAATTAAACTTTTTTTTATCAGACCAGATGATCTAAAAAATTCAACAGCATAAATTCACGCAAAAGATCAAAAAACCAAACGCAGAAAAAACCTTAGACCAGTCGATAACTTGCGTTAGCTTCTCTTCAGCAAATGCGAGCCTTGCCGCTTTGTGTGCCACCGTAAGTTTTGGACATTGCTTCATTTTGGCGCGAACAATCACTCCGCTTTTGTTTAAGACCCTCCGAACAGTCCTAGGAGAACAATCGAGGTTTAAATCGGCTTTTATTCGGGCAGAACTGATTGTCGAATTCGAAGCGATATTGATTATGTGGCGTTTGTCGCGTCTAGTAACAACTGACGGCCTTCCAGTTGGCTTCACAGTACCATAGCCTTCTGTATCGTTGAGGTAATTACACACAACACAAACAGATCGACCAATTTCCCTCGCAATTCGGCGAAATCCCCAATTTAGCTGCCGAAGAGCCAGAATGCGTCCTTTTTCAATTTCTGTTAAACCGAATCCACGTGACATTATTTAAAATTCTTAAAAAACATTGTTAAAACATAATTAAAATAAAAAAACAAGAAAAAAGTACAAAATGTAGGCAACAGATTAATAAAAAGTTAGTGTTCTTATGTTTTTGGCCAGGTTAAAAAATACGAAAATACAGTAAATTTTGAAAATTTTTGTAACTGTTACAGTAAATGTAAAATGACTTAACAGGATCATTTATACTAACATAACACACATTTGTGTAAAAAATTATGACATATGGTCATATTTGGACTGAGTTATGAAAAAATTTTAAGTGTTCTTATGTTTTTGTCCAGCACTGTATTATTTTCAATAAAAAATGAAGATCAATTCAAAAATTGTTCGAACGCATTTTTTACAAGAACCTAGAATATCAGTTATTATTTTTTGTTACTGACCTCGTGCGCGACCGTTGACCGTTCGTACAGGGGTCCGAACATTCTGACCACTAAATAAGCAATATCTCGTTATTATTTAACTTTTAAGCAACCTTTAATATTCATACTAAAAACCTTCACTTCATACATATTGAATTATAAGAATTTATTAAATTAAATAGAAAATATAAATTCCGCACCAGGAAGGTCAAAATTAGCACTTTTTATTACCACATTTAGATTTTTTTTAAGGAATTAGCAACTTTTTTTGACGTTTTCTGATTTCGCAAATGAAAAGAAAAAATCATTTTTTTGCTAAAAATTTTTTTCTAATATCAACTGTATCCTTTTTTATCTAGTAAAAACAGTGGTACGAAATTATTTTTACATATATGTATGCCTATGATTTTCAAATGACCTCGGTCCATTTGCTCCAGCCACCGTCGACAACCGGCGCTGTGCACGCGGCAGGAATCTCGTATTCACAGGGTCGCTGATCGAATGAATAGCCGATACAGTACGTACCTCGATTGGAAGGCAAAGGACTCGCGCACATGCGGTTCCGAATCTGATGTGCACTAACACCGCAATCGCGAGAACATCTCGACCTAGACGCTTAGTAAATTGGTCAAATATAGGTTTTATATTTTGATTTTTCAAAATTGATAAATTATATTAATATGTACATATTTTTTACCATTCACTCCATTCCGACCAGCCTCCGTTTTCGGTTGCTAAAATATTAATAAAATTATTAGGTTGTCTAGAAAGTGTTGTCGAATTTTTTTTTATTGGGACAATCAGCAGCATCAACATGAATCCTAATTTTTTAATCACCGGCCGAATCCTCATGTAAAATGATTTTCTAAGCCTAAACACTTTAATACAAAAACCGAACCGCAAGACGTTGGCTCGCACGCTTGTTGTTCAATAACGGATCCTACGCAAAATCCTTGAACGGCAGGATTCAATACACGACAATAACGACGTCGAAACTTTGTCAGCGTAAAGCAACTGCATTTAGAGAACTCGGACCATTCGCTCCATTGCGGAACTACAAGCAAAATTGATATACATATGATGTCGCGAAAATAATTTCGAAAATTGTAAATTGCCAGGAACCGGAAAATATTAAATTATTTTTAAAAAATCTTTCAAATGAAAAACGAGAATCTCGTTTCTCTCGTTACAAGATTTTTTTCCGGAATTTAGCTATTTTTTCGGAAATGAGAAATTCCGATTGGGAATTCGTGACACTTTAATATATGTGAGCGAATCGTTCGAAACGTTGGTCTATTTTTAAATGGCTCTATGCAAAAAAAAGTGCTAATATTTGGGCTCAATTTATCTTCTGCAAAATTTCCTATTCGACAAGAAAAATATAGAAAAAATATAGACATTTTCTATAAATCATTGAAATAAACAATAACTAAAATTAACCGGCGTTAAGACAAAGCGGAACAAGATAAAACGGGATGGAGCAGAAGATAAAGGCTTACAAGTTAGATTTTAGTCTTAGGCATACTCATTCCGTTTTGGTTTGCCGCATCGCCAATAAATCTTAACGTTTCAAATGAATTTCAGTGAGCGTATATATCAAATAATAAAAAAAAGGAACTTCAAATAATGTGATAAATATTGAATATACATGTATAATTATGTACTTAAATGTAAACTGTTAATAGTGGTCTGAAATTCGGTGTTCACGGAACATGAATGAATATTGCATTGACGTTCCTCGTGCGACTGTCCATCGCAGAGGAAAATCAACGCGATGCGACATTTTCGGACGCGATTTTGTCGTCCTCCGCCGCATGAACTAGAACATACCGACCATGGCGTCCAATCGCTCCAATAGTTTCCTATATGTAAATGTGAAATTGCAAAATATCAGTTTGAGTATTAACTATGTCGGAATTTGTTTTTAACCTATGCTTTGTGATTGAATTGGAGGGTTATTTATGGAACCGCGAACGATTGGTGCGCCAAAAAGCCTGGCGGTGAAAGAGGAATCCTCGAATTGTTGTTGTTGTTTAAAACGATTGTTATTGGCACATGCGTTTTCACAATTCTCCAGCTCGTAAGCCGCTCCTGAATTTAATATTTGATATCATATGTAAGATTTGATATCATATGCAATATTTGATATGTTCCTATATTTCATGCAGCCACAGAAAGAAAATTAAAAGTAATTATTCTAAATTTTTTTTGAAATTACACCCAAAAATATAAAACAATGCATTTGGATTGGGCCTTGCGCGACAACATTTCTGTATAATCCGCATCCGTTTGAACAAATTTCAAAAAAAAATGGCTTTTTCAAATTATAATAAAAAAATAAAGTGAGACTTTTGAAAAATTCTCTTCAAATATCCCTGATTTTTTTCTATAGTCGTCGCCAAAAAAAGTGTAAAATTTTCTTAAAAGAAGATTTTTCCAAAAAGCTTGTTTCCCTGATTTATTTCGAAAAAAAAATTATTTGTTATATGAAAAAATATAGAGTTAATTAAAAATTAAAATAATTAATTAGCAAAAATCCGCCCAAAATTCATTTTCGATTCACTATTTTATACTATTTTAATGTTTACCAGGGGTGCAACTATGCTCGACTTTCGGTTTTCGAAATTTTGAGGCCCTTTCGATTTTCGGAAAAATTGGCTTTTTTCCAAAAATTTTTTGCACTAACAAATTCAAAAAAAATTCTTTTAAATCAATTTTTGTTCAGTTTTTGAAATTTGCATATGCAAATGCGTGTTTTTTGACTCAATTTTTCAAAATTTCGAAAATGTGGTAAAATTATTTTTTTAACTTTCTTTCGATTTTCGGAAAATTTTTCTAAAAATTTTTGATCTTCGGAATTTCAAAGTCCTTTCGATTTTCGAAATTTTGAAGTCCTTTCAATTTTCGGAAAATGAAAATTATTTTCTTTGCATCTCCTATGTGTACTGTGATTGTAATAGAAAATTCAAATAATCAATCAGGTAAATCCGCGCAAGGCTTATTTTACAATTTTTTAAACCATTCGACAGAGAACTCCATGAATGCTAATTTTCAAAAATTGTTCAAAATAACTCAAATTATACATCTGAAATTATTACACATTTATCATCCGATTAGTAACTGAACTCTTAAAAAATACATATTTAATCTTATGTTATTGCGTTACAGATGTTTAATTTTGTTAATTTTCTAATAGATTACCAGAGCAAGACTCATCCGGTACTAGAGTCTCGTGTTCCGCCTCGCCGACGCGCACCTTCACCATGCACTTGCGATGGCGTTTTCGTGATTCGAAAAGATTACAGGACGCACAGTCCGACGACCACAACGCCCAATCGGTCCAAGCCGGACAGGGCCCGAGAACACAGCGACGATGTTCACTGCGTGATTCGTCCGAAGAACAGATGGAATTAAGACATTTGCGATGTCGATATTGAAAGCCCTGGCCGCAGGTGCGAGAGCAAGCGCTCCACAGCGACCATTCGCTTAACACGCCACCACTTAGCACTTTTGAGCAGTCCTAAACGATCAGATATGATTAATCTATAAGATACAAACTAGTATAAAAAATTTAATCAAATATGTTGTATTACACATAATTTTTGCCTATAAAAAGCGGTCGTTTAAACAATTTCAAAATTTTCATTTATGGCATTTTGTTATAATGATAAAAAGAAGAAAAGAGAGATCACAAATATTTAAATTAAAAAAAAAATCAAAATCAGACTTCAATTTAGCACAAAAACAAAAAGAATTGAATGCCAAAAAATTTAAAATTTACTCAAACAGCTATAAGTGAAAATAATGCATAATCGAGCCCTAAAAAATTCACCTGCATATTGCACGTGCGCGCCTGTTTGCGCCTTTGACGGCAGGCTTTTCCGCCGCAGAGGCCTTCGCGCAGTTGGAAGCCGATCCCGCACGAGACCGAACACGGCAGCCACTCGCTCCAGCTGAAGGTTTCTTCGGCTTCGGCCTTTTCGGTGATGGCTGTTGTGGTTTTTTCCCGCCACGAACCATCCCCGCCGCCGGTGCTTTGTTGCGATTCGTTTGTTGATTTCCATTCACTCGCATTCCTTCCATTTTCCTCTTCTTTTTTTTGTTCCGGTGAGCACAACTAAAAAACAATTATTTTTCATGTCGTATTTTCGAGCGTATAACCCGCAACTTTTTGAACAATTTTCAAATTTGGCATTCCATTCCGTTCTGTCCTAACGTTTCAAGGAAATCTGTTTTGTCTAAAATTTACTCGATATGCCTTTAATCTCTATCTAAGTTTCTTTATCAGACCTTTCAGGATCATTTTAACAAAAAAAAATGTTAAATGCTAAATTATTTTGAAATTTGTTTGAACAGCCGCGATTCACACCCAAAATTAATAAAACTATTTTATTCCACTTTCATTTTAGTATATTTTGTTCGATTTTAAAGTAAATAATTTGCGGTGTTTCTTTCTTAATAAATCGATTAATTGAATGTTGCATTTTTTAAACAAAAACCCGACCGGTGGCCGCAAACAGTGGTGGGGCTTTGTGGTGCAGTGCTCATTTCCGGTTCGTGCGTGGTGGCTGACAATTCGCTAATTTTCGCTAATTCCTCTTCTTCGCTAGTCACTTCCATTTGCTCACAAGACTTCTATAAAACACTTTCTTTCTTTTCTATGGAAACAAAAATACCGGGAAACACCGCAAACTCTTTACTATATAGTTTTCGGGTGTAATATTTATAAAAATTAGATAACGTTTATGAGCTGTTCAATGCTAAAAACTCAAAGTGCGTGTACGTACATTTAATGTGCAAGATGAAATGACAGACGCCTCGCCCTCGCAAACATTTCCATCTGACGTTTTACAGTCTCGTCGTCTCTCACGCTGGCCGTGGCCACACGTCACGCTACACGCTGACCATTCACGCCACTCTTGCCATTCGGGTGCGGGGCATGGGCTCTAAACATAACGAAAAAACAATATGAATGTGCAGTGAAAAGTGAATAAAAAGTTGTGAATGTATTTTCTAGTAAATAGCAGTTCAAAATTTAAATAAAATGAAAGACATTATGTCTTGTGAAATGAAAGACATTATGTCTAAGTCTAAAACATAAGCTTATTAAAAGACTAAATCTTAAGTCTAATAATAATATTAAACCTAAGTTTAAATCTAAAAAAATTAATTTAACACATTGTGTCCAAGCGGTTGGACATGCGTTCAAATTTGCGCGCAAATTGACAGACCAATTCATTCTGTTCTTTTTAGGTGAATAATTAATAAAGGTTTATTAATAAAGGTAAGCCGTCATCAGAGATAAATATTTAGATTATAATTTAAGAAATTCATCCACATAAGGAAGAAAATAACGAATTCTGCCAATTTGCGCGCAATTTTAAATTCAAAACATACATTGTTCGCAATGTATTAAATTTAAATACTAAATTAGATTTAAAGCCTTTGTTTTCTGCTTCGCCCCGTTTTGTCCCAACACTGTTTTAGGTCTATTGGTTGCAATTTAATTTTTGAATTCTATTTCGATTCAATTCAATTCACAATTATGTTCCGAATCAAATTGAATCTGAAAATGTTTGGTTTGAAATCCTGGGTAAGCCAAAAATTAAGCATAGACGTAATGCTAATTTTTCTTATTCAAATTTTCAAAATACAGATGAATAGTAAATCCGAAATTACCTCATTTTGACATTTATTCTCTTCGCGCAGCTTTTCAGGCGAACATTTTTCGGTCTCACAGGCTCTTTCCCGAAACCGAATGCCGAGAGATTTTCCTCCACATTTTCCGTTGCATTCGGACCAATCACCCCAATTTGAATAAGTGTCGCACTTTGGCGGCAGTGGCTCACAGGGCCGCACATCCACGCTTTTTCCACCACCTCCACACTCCTAAACGATTACAAATTTAAAGCCATTGTAGATAATTTGAATTACCTTAATTTCAAGCTTATGTCCAGGGAACGTCATTTTGTCTGGTATAAGAAAAACACAAGAAAAAAATTTCTTAAAAATGTTTTATTTCAAAATCGTTTAAGGATTTCTGAAATAAGAAATTTTTCTGAAATAAGAAATTTTTCTTATGGGAACATTAGCATTTTGTAAAAATTTAAAGTTTTTTTATGAAAGTACACAATATAGTATTCTCGCCAAGTGATGTTATACTTTTTAAATTTTCGGCAAGTTTTTTGACATAATATAAAAACTAAAAAAATTCTATTTCTAAAAATTATGTCTGATTCGTCGGCCTTGGATTAAGTCGGATCGCCATGCGACCTTCGCCAATCGATAGTGGTCGTCGAGCCACACTAGTATACTCACTCTATGTAAATAAAAATCCTATAAAAAAGCCAAAAATCAGCATTTTTACAAAAATAGATTTTTGTGGCCTTAAGACGAACTTATTGGTTATGAAAATAATCAAGTTTTAAAGTTAACATGTTGTCCCAACAAAGAGTGAAAGAATTCATGTGGATCTGA
This sequence comes from Bradynema listronoti, assembly GCA_024678965.1. NCBI lineage: Eukaryota > Metazoa > Nematoda > Chromadorea > Rhabditida > Allantonematidae > Bradynema > Bradynema listronoti. Next base: position 12,852 of record JANLNO010000005.1, read on the forward strand.
CCATTTTTAATCGAGTTATAAGCAATATTAACCTAACGACTTAAACATGAATCCAAAAAATTTAAATTTTTACAAAATGCCAATGTTCCCATAAGAATTTCAAAAAAATTTCTCATTTCAGAAATTCTTAAACGATTCTGAAATAAGATATTTTTAAGAAATTTTTCTTATATTTTTCTTATAAATCTTCGTTTAAGACAAAATGACGTTCCGTGCTTTTGTCGCAAGCATTCAAACAAATTTTGGCCTTCATAATATCGGTCGGAATTATTATTCCACAAATGCCAATTTTTTAAATTTATTCGAAGGCTGCGGCCTATACGTCTAAAATTACGGTATAGCATTCAATTAACAAAAGAATAATTTGTTAATTGTTTAAATTATACGTTAAATAATTATTCATTTTATACCATTTATATAATACTTGTTCAGCAAAATCAAAATGTCATGTACCGAATCAAGTGATCTACATTTTCGTGTTCGTTTCTGAACGCCGTGATCACCACAAACGACCGAGCAATCTGACCATTCCGTCCAAGGATCCCATTTTGATTTTTTTACATTGTTTGGCACATCGTCGGGTGGGCAGTCAGTGTCATTTCCCACGACGGCCCGCTCGCGACACGACAATTTCAGACACGTCCCGCTAACGCAATAATGGCCGTCGCCGCACGGCGAGCCGTTTGGAAATTGGCCTTTGTTTCGGATTAATTCCGAATCGCGAACGTGACACCAAATTTTGCATGGCTGAGTGGCATCTGTATAAAATGTTTTGCGTAAGGATTTATTTTCTGCATAAACTATTGTGAAGTTGCACATTTATATCTGGGGATTAAAAAACAATGAATAAAATCACTGCATTTTTAAATCTGCTACTATTGGTAAGAGCCAGAGGTGTAACTATTTTTTGATTTTTGATTTTTGCGATTTTTTCTTTCGAAAATCGATTTTCAAAATTTCGAAGTTTTTTCGATTTTCAAAAGATGAAATTTATTTTGACTGGATCTCTGGTACGGGCATGATCAATTACAATCCAATTTACTGACTATATTTTCATTTCTGCGAATTTAGAATTTTCTGTCGAATTAAACGACATAAGTTTTGAGAATTTGATCCTTTTTTGATCAGAAATGAGCTTGTATTTAATTATAAGCTTATTTATACGAGCTCTGTTCCATGAATCGCAGCCGTTTGAGCATATTCCAAAAATTGGCATTTATGCTATTATGTTATAATGTCTCTAGATTCTGATAAAGGATATTAGTAAAAAAAACCAAAGGCATTTTGCTTTATATTATTCGCATACGAGAAAAGCTTAGGCCGCTGAGATGCACATCGGGACGATGTAGATCGTTGCGAATCGCACTGCAAAGCCGATCGCCAAACTCTTGACGCGTGAAGGATTCACAAGTAGATTTTGGTAGTCCGCAGACCAATCCGCGAACATTCATACCAACGCATGCTCGTCCTCCATTATTGGGGCTGAATTTGATTTTTCATTGCTTTAATCAAATGAATTATTATTAAATGGTAATACGATGGATTTGTGCACGTCCTCAGCTGGTTCTTCAGCGAAATGCTACCAGTGACCTGACAAGGCGTAATGGGACATTGTTTATCGGAGGATGACCAATCCGACCACTGACCATCAACAACCTTTGGCACAGGCAGGGCGAAGCGATTCCAGGCCTCGCAACGACCTTCATGGCACCACTAAAGGGAGAAATTGATAATTTACTACTGTATTGTTGTATATTTTGACAATTTTATTTTTTTTGCTAACATACCCTTTCACCACCACACCAACTTCCTTCGAGAGCAGGATGAGCAGTGGATATCGTGGAACCGCTATTTCCACACCACAGAATGCGGCAAATATCCTGAAAAGTTAAATTTTTATTAGCTAATATTTTATAGAAAAGTGTTTATAAACCTCGTAAGATCGTCCGTTTGGGATTTCCACCTGATAATCGCGGCCCCAAAAGTAAGAGCACTGTTGATCGGCGGTGAACCGTTGACCAGGCAAACGGCCGTCCTTGAGGTGGTCGTGTGATGCGATACTCTCAGCTGGATCACGTAAGCAATTTCCATGTCCGCTTTCGCTATAAAATATTTAATACCTATTTACGTTTAAACTTATTCTGTTAGCTGTTTAAAAACACAGCAGCAGCAATCCGGCACTTCTTTTCCGTTTCTTCATTTCCCTTATCTTTCTAATTTTTTACTGTATGCAAAAGAAAAATGAGCCACACAAAAACAGAAAAGAAGATGCATTTGTTATTCTTTATTTCTTTTCCTCGTCTCTTCAGGATTCATTTTTAATTAACCCCGTAATTTATCTCTGCTTCTATCTAAAGTTTTGAAATTATGAAAAATAGGTTCCTGTAGCTCAGAAAAAGCACTTAAAACATTTTTTCTAAGAATTCGTTTTCATGAAATATGAGCTGACTTATGAAATTTTAAATTTTTAAAAACATGCTCTCTCGTAATGCTGCCACAGGCAAAAATGAAGCAGCGAAAGGGAAATGGAAATGAAGGAATGAAAAAGAAAATACGTGAACTTATTTAATAAAACTGGTTTGTAGTCATAAATAAAGTTACTATTAAAAAAATAGCTTATAACTTGATTAGCATCCAGCTTATAAACTCTACAAAGTTGTTCAATTTCGTTGCACTATTTCGATCGGCCATAACTTTTTTTCTTTTCAACCAAATTGTAAAATCTTTTTTTTCCAATTTACAAGAGCATAAGAATTTGTTTGGTATAAAAGACGTTGTGTAACTTTTGAAAATACGTGTTCAGTTGGCGTTTGAAATTTTAGATATTTTTGTTATTGAATATAGCATTTTTTTAAGTATTGGACGGTGATTTATTCGACGACTGTTCCTCTTTCATAACTTTTCAAAGAAAGTTTTTCGACAACAAAAATTTAATATGCCTTCAATGAGCTCATACAGGATATGGATCGACCGTGCTACCGACTCGCACGAACTTCGTCGTTAAAAAAAAATAAAATAAAAAATCCTCACTATATTTGAGATCACACCAGGCGGGCGGTTCTGTGTCATAATAGTGCCGCGAAATTGGCCAACCTTGTATTTTCATCTAGTCATGTTAAGAATTTTCTGTTAAATCGACTACCATTTGAAATTCGTGAATAATAATTTTTGGGAATGTCATAATCTGATATAATTATTATAAAATCCTGCATTTTATAAAAATTTTGGTGACATTGTTAAACTCTCACTCTAGTTGTAGAAGAAAAGCGTTAAATTCACGGACGGAGCACGTGCTCCACGTTGTTTTTCCGGCTCCATTCACCGCTGACATAAGGCAACAACTACGACCGCATTGATTTTGCACGCCGTCGTGCACCATGCCCATGCTAAATTACGTATACATCAGGAGTGCAACTATTATTTTTTATTTTCGGTTTTCAACATCTTTTTTTTATATTTTTTATTTTTTCATATTTTTACGTATGATCGTAAATTTTTGTTAAAATTGATCAAACCAAAAAATTTTAAGTTAAATATTAAAAGCATATCAATTTTCAAAATTTTGTCATTTTTACTTTCATTCCTCTACAATGACAAAAAAATTTTTAGTTAGTGCCATTTACTAAAATTACTATAACTTTTAGCAAAAGTAACTGATATATAAAAAAATTGTATGTATATGAAAAAAATAATGAAAAATCTGAAAATAAAATAAAAATCCTAGAAATATATCTGTTTTACAAATTACTAAAACAGGTGCCAGAACTTTTTCCGCACTTTATATATTATAGATGTTTCGGGCCAAACCGAGCCGTGCAAGCGATACAATAATAGTGCAATAAAATGAAAAGACATAAATAAATAGAGTGAAAAAACCTACAAATTCTTACAGTTCTATTTGTCTGCGTCTCTTCATTTTATTGCACTATTTTTTGTCGCAGGCCTGCTCACCTAGGAACATCTCTAATTTACATATAGTTCCTTTTATTGAAGTTTATTGAATTAATTTACGAACTTGTGACCCATTTCGTGCGCCAACACAAAGGATCGACCTAAGTGCAGGCCTTCAACGAGACTGCAAGCGAACAACTCGTCGCACATTCGACCGACGGGCGCGACTCCGGCCACACTCGCGGTAGTATGATAGATGTCATATCTTTAAAATTGATTATTTAGCATTTAGCAATCATTATATTGTTTAAAGGGGAGCAGTGGCCTAGTTGTTGTGCGTTAGATTTCACTTTGCTTTGGACGAAGTTCGGTTCCGCTCCCAACCCCATTTGGAAAATAATCGGGTAGCACATTGCACAGTATGGATGATACGGGGCGGTGCTAACCAGGCCCAAACAAGCCGCATCAGCGATACCGCATCTGCTTATTTCAAGCAAACCAGCCGATATTTCGATGGCTATATGGCCCTTATCCAAACCCGCGATACCAAGAACATTTCCAACGAGAGATAATTGATCTGGGATCTTTACATATCACGTATATTGTTTAATAATTTTTAATACTTTTTTCCAAGCTCATAATTCGCGGTTATCTGGGATTTTTAAAAATTAGAGTTCCATTCACTGAGTTATAATGCAAAATGAAAGTGTGACTTTTATCAGACTTATTTCAAATATAAATACACTTATTCTCTTGTTGTCGGCCATTATCAAATCTTCATTGATGATATAACACTATGAGACAAATACCATTATTTTGCTCGAACTATGGCCGCACATTATACGCAAATAAAGAAACAGTTAGTTACCCTGTTAGCAATACGCCATGATCCCAGTGATTGGGATCCGTTAAATCCGTGCCTGGATTGATACGAGCCTGATGTCTACAAAATGAGTCGAGAAGTGTTTGTGCCTGACCGTTGCGATGCAATTCAGTGGCTAATGGCGGCTGAAAAATTTATTTTACGATATTATAGCATTTGAAATACAAGATTGAATTTTTCTAATTTTAGTTGCGCCCATTCGAACGAATTTCAAATATCGACATTTATGTATTGTTTTAAAAAAAAAGTTTGATTGTTTTGAATAAATAATGCAACTTTTCTGCCTATAATCCTTTATCAAACTTTTCGGGACCATTATAACAGAATTTTTAAGTTTTTGTTCAAAAAAGATACGACTGAAATTAGGATAGATATTTAATTTTTATGACTCGTGTGATTTAACAGTAAAACATGACAAACCGGTTGTTTTTTCCACATTTCGAAGTGGACAATTACAATCTCGAGATTGGGCGAGAGAGTCGGCTGCTGATATAGCACGTGTACGTTGTTGATGAGCGCTAGCGAGAAGTCGGTTAAATGCTTTTCTGGTTCTACCGTAAACTCACGCCGAAAATGTTCGAATAATTGCGCGTCCAAAAATAGGCCAATCTCTAGCGTTATTGGATCCAATTGCGGAAAAATAAATAGCGAATCAAGCTTAGCCTCCGATGGCAAGGTATAATTCAATTGCAATTCATTGTCTGAAAAGTTTTAAAATAAATTGAAGCGTAATTTATGGAGAATAGCATTGAAATGAATAAACCGATGAGCTTAAATTATACATATAAAGCAAGAAGACAAGAAAGCAAGTATGTAGGTTTAAAAATTTTTAGACTATTTTTAAGCATGCAAAATACAAAGCTTTTAACTTTTGCATTATACATATTAACAATAACAAATAATAATACTGTATATTAACAATAACAAATGATAATGCTGTAAAGATCTCAAAAACAAATGTATTTTTGACTAAGAGTTTAATAATTATACAAAGCGTAAACATAAAGCAGCGGCGTACCTAAAGAAAAAGCATTAGCGGGCGAAAGCCAGGAAGCAAGAGGTGAGGAAGAGGAAGCGTGGAATTCCACATCGATTTGGGACTTACTGATATCGCAGAACTCCTCCATTTCCTCTTCGGGTTTTGCTTCTTCGCGCGGCACTTTTGCCCCGGCGAAATTGACATTGAATCGAAATGCGGACGCGTCGTCATTGTCGTTATTAATATCAGTATTGGCAGCGGATGGCGTAAACCTAAGGTTGAGATTGGACGAAGTGCTGTCGTAATCCCGATAGTGCAACGTGCTTCGCTTTTTTCGTCGTTCAACAACGCGCTGAAACTCAACGCCGCTAACAAAATTTTCAAGCGGATTAATTAGTGCCGCACTTCGTTTGTATATGACATGTCGTTTAGGCTAAATTCTTAATTATTTGTTGATATGAGATCATTACAGTATTTCCTCAAAATTTGAATAGAATAAAAATTGGCAATATGTTTATGCCTTATTTTGACTGTTTCCAGATGTACCATATGCCATAAGTTACTCAATTCAACACAAAATTTTTAATCAGCTTTATTCAAAATAAAGCCAGTAAATAGAAATTGTAACTAAGTTAGGAAGCTCTAAATACAGTTTCAATTTTTTTTACTCTGAAAACATTGGATATATTATATTTATTTTATTTTAATAAATGCGCCTACTTAAAAAAATAATTTATAATAATTATTTGCAAATTTAACACGAAAAAAACCTCTATTTGAAGAATATGATCCGGGAGCGTTTGTAGCATAAGGAAATAATCCTCAGCGACAATAACGCCCGATAACTTGCTGCAATCAGAAATGGCCGCCTTCCAATGGCCATGTGAGGTTACCCGACCCTGGAAATGGCAATTTAAGGATGTTTTATGTGGCAAACCATTATGTGTACTTGTTTCATTTCCATCATATATACGCGTTTTCTAAACAATTTGTTTAATATAATATATGTATTATCTAATTGAATGTGATTTATAAATCAGAAATAACTTACAAGATAAGGACTAATTAATCGATGATTTGGCTCCAACTCAATTACATAAGTTGAGTCCCAAGCGGAAAAGTGAATTCGCCTAATTTTACCCGAATCGTCATGAAATCGACGCGCCTCAATTAATTCGTATTCCGGAACGAGATCGCTTTCATGCACACCAAATGTATGAACGAGTTCAGATTTGGAGAGTTTTCGATGTATAGCCTAAAAATGTATTGTTTAGTTAACAATTGTAAGATAACAAGATACTATTCAAGACTATCGGACTGTCAATTTCAGAAAAATAGTGTGTGAATACACGAATAATTTTGTTCGCGCTTGCGCGGTGTGGCGATATTTGGTCAACTTTTTGAGAAGCATAAGGATATTTTTCAGAAAACTAATTGGTTCTTATCGGTTATCGGACATCAAAAAAATTTTTTTCCTTTTAATGATTTTTTAGATTTTAAATTTAAGAATTTTTCTTACTGATTTTTTTATTTTTATGAAGTTCTTGACGTCATTTAAAAAAAAATTGTAAAGTTTTTGACGTCATTTAAAAAATTTTTTTTGGCGTATGATAAACGATAAGAATCCAAAAATTAATTTTTAGAAAAGTAACTTTATGCTCCTCAAAAAGTTAGCCGAAGCAAAAATGCGCAAATGTCGATGTGCCGGTTGCGCGTACCAAAAGTGACAATTTTTTTTTAATAAAGTCTTTATCTAAAGCGAGTGTTTTTTTCGTTTTTCTTTTCGGCATAACCCGGTAGCACCATTTTTTTTTCAGTTTTTAATTTCGAATTCGAATTCTGTGAATCGTTTTATTTTTTCGCGTTTTTTGCATTTATATGTATTAAAAGTATTAGGTACACAAACTCTTTTAATACCTTATAAAAATTTTTGAAACTATTTTTAAATTTTTAACAAAAAAAAATAAACAAAAATTAGGAAAAACGATGTACAGTGAACTGAAAAAATTTTTAAAAATTAAAAATAGAAAAAATTATTATTACTAATTAATTATTTTGTCAAGTTCGAGAGTCTTGAATTTTCCCTTGTAATCTTAATCTAATAGGGAAGTGAAATCTAGGTTGCTCTGAAAAATTAAATTACCTTAACATTGTCGAAACAAAGAAGTAATGTCGTTAAAGTTGTTGTCGTCCATATAACAAAGACAATTATAAGTCGACTTGATGCAGAAGGCATTGCAGATACACGTAATTTCCAAAAAAAATTCTTTATCGTATAGATACTTGTATTTACAATTTAGGTAGGTGGAAATATTGTAGTAAACGGTCGTCCTTTCATAAACACCGATTACATCTTACAAGAGCATAATAATCGATAGAAATTAAAAAGCAAATTTGAAACGCGCAGTTAAGTGAGAAAAAAATAAATAAAAAGACGAGGCCACAACGGATGATGGCCAAAATTAAAAAACGAGTGACGTGTGCAAGCGTAGCTTAAAGAAAAATATACGATAATGCGGAGCGATAGGCGCACGTGGGGATCCCACACAGTAACGTGTGTACAACGAATAAAATTCACAAATCCTAATGCATGCACGCCGCAAAACGTATAATATATTTGGCTGAGAGAACGCGTTATTTAGCTTTGGCGCTGAAAAAATATGTAAATAATCAAGGTGATATTTTTGATTTGTGAGCGCATTCCTCACATCATATTTCCCATTAATATTAACATCGTCAACGCGATTATCGTATAACCATTACTAGCACCAGCATCATCATCATCATCGCATCAGCAATGTAGTCGCCATCACTGTTTTTTCTTCTACATTTTTGAAAAATCTTTGCAACATACTTTTGCAGCTTACAATCATTTTTTTATATGTTTGTTTATAATTTTAATTCGTAGCAGGCCAGTCAATATATTGCAGTATTTTTTACGTGTTAAATATTTTCTAGCCAACGATAACAGAGAAAAGCGCGATAAATAAATTCAATTAAATTTTATGCGACAATCGGATGATATGCGCGTGAGACAAAGAAATGTAAAAATAAAATAAATGCTATCCCAAATGTGGCCAGCGGGTGGAGTCGTTTGTCCACCGTGAAAAATATTATAGCGCATGAAGATGAAAGACGATGCACAATTTATTTTTTATGCAACACACAACAAAAATGTCGATGAATAATCTCCATCAAAATTAAGCAATTAATTTACTGGTTGATGATTCTCATGTTGAGTTGGCTATAGCCAACAATTTTTTTTTAAAATTACGCAAAGACCTATAAAATATCAATCAAAGTTACCAAGTTCACCTACTTTCAAATGATACAAATTAACTATTTTAATTTTCACTCCAATATATTTGAAATTTTTTATCAAAAATTAAGAAAAATTAAGCTATAAAATAACTTTTATTGAATAATTGTGAATCAGAGCCTGGTTTTTCAATGAAACAGCACATAAAAAAATATAAGCTTTCATTCAATTTAAAACACCTTTAAGGTTATGACAATTAAAATAAGCTAAAATATTTTATTGAAAAGAAGCGTTCATTAAAAGAGCAAACTAATTAATTTATATTAGTACAATTCATATGAGGAAAATCAATTCCAAATGAAGAAAAAGCTAAAACGTGATGAGAAGCATTGTACATGCATGAAGAACGGAAAAACCATACTCAAGATAAGCATCGAAACCACAACAAAAATGCAACACGAACAACAAGAACAACAATGAAGAAAACAAGCACACAGAAAAAAAATTGAAGATCTTAAATAAGTTTTGTATTATTTTTCACAAATGGTGTTTGCTTATTCGATTTACAGCGTCCTCCGTAGTTATTTTTTTCGTTTAAAAGCGTTTTAAGGCTAGAAATGTTTTCCGATTGTTATTGAATATTTTGTATGTAAAATCTGTGATTTTACATAAACGTCCGATAAAAGCGAACACACCTATTAGGAAAATATATGTGGTATATGTATGTATTATTAGCACACAGTTGTGTGATAAAATATTAGATGCATGCACGTTTTCTAGCTAAATTTTTGTATAGTAACTCTCGGCCGTGTTAATCTTTTTTTGTAAGCATTTTTGGCTTCACCTTTTTTGTGTCTTTAAGAGATTGATCTAACCATCTATTTCTTCGTTATTAAATCTATATCTTAATATAATTGTAGGCGTTTTGTGCAAATGTATTCAAGCTATGGATTTTCCAAAAAAAATATTGATTGCAACAAATTAAAACTTCATGCGTGTCCAATTTTAAATGACCAAATATTTCAATTTACGTTAAAATATTTAAGGAATTTCACTTTCCTATATGGATATTTTTCAATATGCTTTGATCTTTCTTTTCAATAATAGAAAAATAGAGACTCACTCAATGATCTAGAGAAAAGAAAAATGAATTGCCAGCGTGCGAATGACCGGCTCGGACCAGCTGACCATTAATAACTGAACTAGCGTTTGTAGTCAGTCCATGTTAACTCTTTACTTTCACTTCTTTTTTTATTCTGTATTTCTGAATATATTTTCAACAAAACGTCTGCAACACCAAGTAATTGTTCTTTATAGCACTTTCTCTTTTTTCGATAGATTTAACTTTTTCTTTTTGCCTTTCAAAAAAATGAAAATTTTAAATAGCAAAAAAAAAAGATGAGAAATGAAAACCGGCGCTTTCGATGATCATCGTCATGAAAAAAATGCAAATTGGAATAAAATTTGCGCATTAAATTAAAATTTTTAAATCTTTTTTGCTGGTTTTTTTTCGCTTAAAAAGTCCCTCACCCTACTCATTTCGTCGAGCAATTTTTGTGCGCATACATCATTTTAGAGGATTATTACAAAATTGCAAAAGCTTGATTTCATAAAAGACAGGTGAAACTTGAAAATAAAAGTTTTTCGTTAAATTATTTTATGCAAGTTTATAATTTCCATTTTGTATTATTTTTGGTATTTTTACAATTTATTTTATTCCTCATTTTTTCATCGGCTTTAAAAAAATGAAAATAAAAAAGAATATAATAACAAGATTTCAAATTCCCTAATACAAGATTCCAAATTCTCTAAAAAAATTGAAAAAAAATTTAATGGATTATTTAATATATTTATTCATTCACTGGCTCTTACCATTTTTTACTTTTTTTAAATTTTGCAAAAAAATTCTTGTTTCATCTATTTTTGCCCCATCTTCCACAGTTTATTATTTATTATCGCCGTAATTAACCGCATTAACTTATTAGTGTTCAAAAAAAGGAAAAAGCTGTTAATTCACAAAAAAATGAGTCACAGAGGATGTATTTTCATCAGCGTTCGCTTTTGTATTTTTGCAAAAAAATAATGAAAAAATGAACACTTTTCTTGCGGGATAATTTCTTTCGACGTTCGCGAAAAGAAAATTAAGTAAAAAATAATTACGTAAAAAATTAGCTGCGAAAAAAGTCTACGGCCAAACCTGACTTAATGACAAAAAAAAAGAAACAATTTGATAAAAGAATTTTTAAACAACAATAAGGATATAATCTTTTATATGTATGCATATGAAAAATTTGTTGAAATATTTCGAGATGAACAATTCGGGATTTGACATTATATTTCTGGACGAACACAGATTAAAAAATATGTTTTTTAATGCCGGTGCGTCTTTTTTATTATAATAGATTAAGTTTTTTTACACCAAAAATAGAAATTTGAAATGTAAGAGGCGCTCGAACAACCGTTGACACCAACCATTGACACCATCATTTGACACCATCATTTGTCTGTTGCAGTAAGAGGAGCATCGAAAACAGGTAGAATCATTTTTCTCTTCAACACGCCGTTGCTTGACCAAACGAATTTGCATCTCGTCATCAGCCTCGACCAAATCGCCGTCTCCATACAGCCAGTGCGGTCGGTCGCGCTGTTGGTGAAGAGCGAGAAGAAGCGGATGAAATAATCACATTAGAAGCGAATAAAAACCCGTTCCGTTTTTTGCTTGCTACTGTAGATAAATTATAAATTTTATGTACCCTAGGTTCGGGATGATAAGCCGCGGCTTATAGAACAAATTTGTCCTGAAGCGAATTTATTCTTCAATTTTTTTTCGAATTTTGCAGTTTTTTGCAATTTTCTCATGTTTTTTTGTATGACATGTTTTATTTTAATCACACGTTTTTGGGGTTCATTCACATTATTTTATTAGATGTGCAAATATGAAAGTTCGTTTTCTTTGTCTAATATTTTTTCATGAATAAACTTTTTTTAAAAACATTTGTCTGTATCTATCTTGTAGAGTGTTTAAAGTAGAGTGCGCTATCTAATACTTTTTGAATTTTTAAAAAATATGCCATATAAAATTTTAGGACAATTTTACAGATGACCATCGAAGCGCCAACAAAAGAGCATTTGCGGGAAGTTCTCTTATTCATGTTTAACTGAAAGAAAAGTGCCGCCGATTCTCACAAAAGAATTGTTGAAGTTTATGGCGAAGATACGATCACTGCCAGAGCCTGTCAGAAGTGGTTTAAGAGGTTCAGAGAAAGCGATTTTGACCTGAGCAACAAAGACTGCGTATGGTGGGATCAGAAGGGTATTTTGTATTATGAACTTCTCAAATCTGGCGAAACTGTTACGGCGGCTTGTTATAAAGAGCAATTAATCAATCTGAACAGGAAAGTTGCCAGAATGGATTACAAGACACGAGTGCCCAATATTCCTTCACGACAACGCTAGACCTCATGTTGCAGAACCGGTCAAAATGCCATAAAAGGACTGAAATGGGAAAAACCGCCCTACTCTCCTGACATCGCTCTGTCGCATTATCACTTATTTCGATCAATGGCTCACGGATTGACGGAGCAGAAGTTCACAAAACAAGAAGAAGTGCGAAAATGGCTCGATGAATGGATTGTGTTGAAACAATCGAAATTTTTTTTTGATTTTTTTTTTGAATCCATAAGTTGCCCATAAATTGGAATAATGTTGTCGTTAATAATGGTTGTTATTGTTTATAAACGTTTAATTGAAAATTTTTTGGAATTTTAATTTTTTGAATCGTAAAAAAACGAACTTTCATATTTGCACACCTAATACATATTTCACATTTCAAAAGCAAAAATAATTTTCAAAGAAAATGAAATATATTTGAATTTTTTACACTTCGCCAAGCTGCGGCTTATGCATGAGTGCGGCTTATCATCCCGAACTTAGGGCATTATTTTCTTCAAGTTATTTTTTAAACATCTTTTATTAGTTATTTATAAATATCTCAAAAACAATAACAATATAAATAACAATAATGCTATACATAACCGAGGAGGAGATTTCCCTCCATCCCGCTGCAATTATTTTTTTCCACTAATGAAATGATATTTCACTAAGTGATATTTCATTAATAATTCATTCATTTTGTAGTAATATATATAACAGCAAAAAGGAAGGATTTTGTTAAAGTTCAGCTTCCATTTCTCGACGACGACGTTTGAAGACCCGATGCGGGCGCATTTCGTCCAGTTTTCGCTTTTTTGTGGTTCTTTTGCGCTCGTGGCATCTTTGCTTCCGAAGAGCCTCCGCGGCCGGGTCCAACACTGCTAGAGCTTTCAGCTTTTTACGACGTTCGTCTCTTCGCTTGATCGCGTCACGTTGACACTTGACCAACTGTGTTGAAAAGTTCTTCTCCCCAAGTCGCGAACGATAGAAAGCCGCAACTTCACTACTCAACTGGCACAACTCATCCGTGTCTAAGCGATATATTGTTACGTCGTATTTTTTCATTCGCCTTTGGTTTTGCAAGGCATTTTACATTTATTGACCATTTTTATTTTAAATAAAAAATCCTACTTTTAGGCGATTTTTGATTCATCTCTCGATAAATTATCGGCAAAAGTTTTGAGCATAAAGATTCCATTTTCACTTCGTCGGCTCGCATAACACACGCAGCAATCACTTTGAAGACACTTTGACGCTGAATATAAAAAGTAAACAAAAACAAGAATTTTAGCTAAAAAAAATCAAAATACCTTTATCATACAGTCGGGATCTTTCCTAATTTCTCGATAGCAAATTCCCGCCAGTTTGATACAAATTCGATTAAAATCACCATCGTTCATCTTTGGCATTATAATTGATAGATTCTTAACGACCTTAAAAAATGATGCAAAGTAATAAATACAACTAATAGAAATTTAGACAACTATTAATAAAATTCTTGATGCCAATTATTTGAAATTTTATTTCAACCTGCTCAATGAGAAGAGTAGAATGCGCTTCGGCGTTTCGAAGTTGACTAATTAACGTAAAACATAGGCCAAGTAATCCGCGTGGGAAATATGCCTTCAACACGTCAACTGCGTTGAACTGAAAAAGGGATTTTTCTGTCGTTTTCGACGTCGGTAACGTCAAAAAACGATCCAGAAATTTGGAGGCCGATATTTGAATGTCAACCGATAAAACGTAACGTAAGGCTTCGTTTAGAACTTCTAAAAAAATTTAAGAGATAAAATTATAAATCTGCTTTTCTTGTGGCGATCACTTCTTCTTTTTCTTATGGTCCTTGTGCTTATTGCCGAGTGATCGCCCCAAAATTTATTTTACTTTGTTTCGAGTTTTATATTTTATCCTTTTTTTTATTCAACAAAAGTGCAAAGCACGAATTAAAGGACGCATGAACACCAAAATAGATTTCCACACAATTTGTTCTAACTTTTTTTCTATGATAGATAAAGACGTAGGTTTTTTTTGCATTTTGTAAAGCGTACTCGATTTGTGGGAGACGTGTTTCAGCGATTTTTAAAATTTTCATTTCTAGCATTCTTATAACGGAAAATGCAACGAAAAAAGTGCATGTGGCTGAGCATTTTTTTTGGAGAGTGATCCAATGGACTTGAAATTTTTGCTATGAGCTCCCCTTACATACACTATTACACTCTATAAATTTAAACCTGATCGATTGGATAGGAGCCGAGTTATGAAACTTCAAAAAACGAAAAAAATGCGGAAATTTGTCATTTTTACCGTTTTTTGAGGTTTCATAACTCGGCTCCTATCCAATCGATCAGGTTCAAATTTATAGAGTGTAATAGTGTATGTAAGAGGAACTTATAACAAAAGTTTCAAGTTCATCGGATCACTCTCCGAAAAAAATGCTTAGCGATATGCACTTTTTTCATTGCATTTTCCTCTATAAAAATGCTAAAAATAAACATTTTAAAAATCGCTGAAACACGTCCCCCATAAATCGAGTACGCTCTACAAAATGCAAAAAAAACCCACGTCTCTATCTATCGTAGAAAAAAAGTTAGAACAAATTGTGTGGAAATCTATATTTGGTGTTTATGCGTCCTTTAACAACAATTTTTATATCAAGCAAAAACTTAACTTAAAAACTAAAAAATTGGGCCTAGAACATTATAAGCGTACAAATTATTGCAATAAAGGAATTTCGCGCTGAAACCAACAAATGTTTTAAATATTAAACTAATGCGCTTAAGCTACATATACTGAGATTGTTAGATTTTCTTCGCGTTCGCGACATTTCTTCATTAAAATAAAAAAAATTTGCTTCAGTATGAAAGAAAATACTCACCGAATAAACGACCAATCTCATCGGCAATATTACCGAAGATATCGATCAGTTTCGACCAATTGTGTTCGCCAAACGAAACGAGATATTCGAATGTGGTGATAATGATTTCCTCCGCGGAATCGTCGAAAACATTAATACCAGATGTTGCGAAATTTCCCACCAGCATTTCGGCGATTTCGTACAACTTTTCCGAAATATTTGCGATGTTTTTGTTTGCGCAATTCTGCTGTGCATGGGCAAAGTTATCAAACGCTTTCAGAGCCAAAAGTTTAATGGAATCCTAGAAATAAAAAATGCACATGAAAAACGTTTGAAAATTAATTTTTATCCAGATACTTTTTCTGAATTAATCCAATCATTAGCAACAGAGAAAAGATCGTTGAAAGCGGATTCATCTATAACTGCGAGCAATTTTCGTAACGTAAGCGAGACATATCGCCTACATTCTTCACTTTCGTCGTTTACCAATCGCGAGCACAGCTTCATAAATACAAACAATGATAATTGGCTAACGACTTTCTGAAATAAACCATTTTTAAATAAAATTACAAAACAAATTCAAGAGTTTTTGCTTCTCTTAAAATTTCATATTAAGCCAGAGTTGCCAGATGTCCTTTTTAAAAAGATTTGTTCTTTTTTTGAGGGGGTCTGTTCTTTTTTATTTTTTGTTCTTTGTTTTTTTTCCATTTTTTGTTCTTTTTTTCCATGAAGAATGGCTCTCTTAGACACAGGATCAGGAGTTCCGAGAAGTATTAATTGTTGAGAGAATAAAGAATTAACGAGATAGACCAATTCAGATATTTTTAGAAAAATCTTTTTTGTTGTTGGAAATTATCAATAGAATATTTTTTTCGTGCCCAGCGTTCTTTTTTATTTGATTTTCATCTGTATTAAGCTGTATTAAGCTGAAGTTTTTGTGATTAGACGATTAACACAAAGAAAGTTATTTACCGCGTCACAACACTCAAAAAGTGAATGCAACATTTCCAGCGCGGATATACGTCCAAAGTCAAATTCATACTCCGTTTGATTGGCAAAAAACTCGAGCCAATATTCCGTATTCTTTATGCCGGATGGATGGGAACTAAGGTACATTAATACAACGTGACGACATTGCGTTCGAACGTGCATGGCAGTCGATGTAATTGATAATTCGGCAAGATAACGCACAATATTTTCAACCTTTAAATTGGATTTATTAAAATAAACTCATTGAATGCCTTTCGCAATGTAGTAATGAATCGTTTAAAAACTTTGTAAAAAATATAATTACCAAATTGATGACAAATTCACCAACCTTTTCGTCCTCAATTTTTCGTGCTATTATGGCCTTAATAAGAGAGAAGGAAGTAGCTTGTTTTTGACTGTCCAATACATCTGATTCCGCGTAGTTGAGAAGAAGTTCGGTTCGTCGTGGAACAATTGTTAAAATGGGAAAATCTCGAAAGAGTTGCGTAAAGCACTAAAGTGAAAATTGTGAGAAATATATAGCTTTTAATTTTTTTTTTAACTCATAAATTACCAACCTTAAACAACAATTGGTTCAGCTCGAAAATTGTTGCATTTTTTCCAGCATTACCGATTCCAACATATTCGGATAAAATCACGAATAATCGGTCTAT
This sequence comes from Bradynema listronoti, assembly GCA_024678965.1. Classification (NCBI taxonomy): domain Eukaryota; kingdom Metazoa; phylum Nematoda; class Chromadorea; order Rhabditida; family Allantonematidae; genus Bradynema; species Bradynema listronoti. Next base: position 29,793 of record JANLNO010000005.1, read on the forward strand.
AATCGTCTGCACGTTACTCCTTATGTTCGATAATTTATATCTTAGCATAATTGTCAAACAACGTAAGCTCAAGGCCACTATCTGGAAGCAAACAAAAAATATTTTTAAAATATTTTATATAATTAATTTAAAAAAAAAACAATTTAAAACCTTTGCGAATTTGAGCTTTAGACAGTCGACAATTGGTGAAACGAATTTATTGAGTAATTCTAAAAATTGTCGGTCACTTTCGTTCAAAGCGGGCCTAACGCCTATGTTATCATCATCGTCACTATTGTCTTGCTCCTTTGTTACGACTCTGTCCTTAAGTACGTCAGCCAAAAGCTGTAGAGCAAATTCGACGAATACGGACACTTTACTCTTGATCGAATGCTTAACCAATTCGCCTATTCTAAAAGTATTAAAATAACCTAAAATCAAATTGATACCGCAAAGCTATATTATTATCATTAATAGAAAAGATTCATTTCATAAGTAGAAAAATGAATTATTTGTGATAGTTAGTAATTATTTATATATGTTACGGGAAAATATGTATGTTGCACGGCCAAATACGTATTTTCCCGGCCATACAAAAAAAATTTTTTTATCGTAAATTTTATCGTATTATCGTGAACTTTTATCGATAAAAGTTTACGATAATTTAAATGAATGTGAAAAAAAATTTTTATATGGCCGGGAAAATACGTATTTGGCCGGAAAAATACGTATTTGGCCGGGAAAATACGTATTTGGCCGAAAAAATACGTATTTGGCCGGGAAAAAATTCGTATATGGCCGAGAAAATACGTATATGGCCTTCGGGCGGGAAAATACGTATTTGGCCGGAAAAATACGTATTTGGCCGGAAAAATACGTATTCGGCCGGAAAAATACGTATTTGGCCGGGAAAATACGTATTTGGCCGGGAAAATACGTATTTGGCCGGAAAAATACGTATTTGGCCGGGAAAAAATTCGCATATAGCCGGGAAAATACGTATATGGCCTTCGGGCGGGAAAATACGTATTTGGCCGTGCAACATATTTTCCCGGAACATATATACCGCTTCGGTTCCGGCGCTAGCAAGAGACAATGTTGTGGTCGATATCCCTTCTTTATGCGTTCCCTCTCAAGCGTTTCGGCGGATTTAGCGCTCTCTTGTTGCGTAATCATTTCTGACAAATATTGTTGGAGAACGCCGAAAACGAATTCAATAAGAACATTCAGGTCAATGCCCGAATTATTATGAAGGCCTGTGGAGAAGCCACGCAAACGTTCAGAAAACTTTTTAATTACACTGCTTTTTGGAAGTTCATCAATTGTCTAAAATTTTAAAAATCTATTGTAAGTGAATAAAAATGAACAAAGATTTAAAAAATCGTGCAATAAATTTAAATAAACAATTATAAAATAAACTGACCTCCTTGACTTTTTGCACCGCTAAATTCATTGATTTTGCGCTGATATACCTGCCGAGATAAATAAACGTCTCAATTGATTTGTTTGATTTCGCCTCCGGCACTGAACTGCCCAAACGATTCTTCTTTTCATCGGACAAATCGCTCTCAAGTTCCAGTTTACAAATCTAAATGTAAATGTAAAAAAAACTTGCATTAAAAAATTAATAATATAATAGTTATACCTCAAAGATATCTTCAAAACACGCGTCCAAATCACCAGCTTTTAACTCGTCCTCCAACGCAGCAACAGTCGTATGAACAGTAAATATCATTACGTGCAACTTCAATAATAAATAATTTATTTAGCATTTCAACAACTACAGTATATATAAAAGCTACTGTATATATAAAAGCTATAAATACCTGAAAGCCCTTCACGAATATTTCTCGCAATTCCTTAATAACAAAAGCTAAGTGCTCAGAACCGAGTACTTGCACAAGTTGGCCCATTATTTTCCTTGCGCCAGAACGAACCTTCGCTGATCGACTCAATAATAGACGATTCAAAGCGGCAATAAGCCTACAAAGTGAAAATATTTATTGCTTATTTTAAAAGATATAAAAAATGTTACCCATGTAAATATTCTTTAAGCACCCAGTCAGGCAATTGCTTTATTACTTTAGACATAGCAAGCACGATTGGTGCTCGGACGAGCAATTGCTCGTCCACATCAAAATTATTTTGGGTGCTCTTTTTATGATGTTGATTCACCTGGAAAAAATAAAATGTTATAAAAGAAATTATTAAATTAACATAACTTGCCGTTGTGCTTAGCGCATGACGCAATCGTGGAAGAACCTTGTTAATCATATATTCTAAAATTTTTCCTTTCAACTCTTCGTTGAATGAGGACTCTTTCCTGTCAGATGTTTGATCATCCATTTCCACGTCCTCGACATCTGGCTGAACCGTTTCTAACTGCTCATCGTTTAAAGTAACATTAATTTCTTTGTCTAGTTCGTCGAATCGTTCCAGTTTATTCGGCTTTGTTGGAAAAACAGTGTTTTTCACATCAAAATGAAATGCTCCCAAAATAGCAATAAGCACTCTAAATTAAATAATTATAAAATCAAAAAAAAAAAAAAAAACTCCACATTAAAAAATATTTTAAATATGTACCTCACAACGCCTTTTGTCTTTTCCGCGTCCTCGATTTGGCGTATATATGATTCGAGGATTTGATAGTATTTACGCCATGATGCGCATTTCAATATTGCGGCGAACAATTCAATCGATTGATCGGACAATGCCGATGTTTTCGAAATTGTCTCCAAAAGATAAGGCTTAATAATTGGAAGCACATAACGTAGCAATAGGTCAGCTGAGATGGAGATCTAAAATATTTTTGTTATGTATTATACGACGAATAAAATAACTTAGGTATTCATAGTAAAAAAGTTAACCTTTCCTAATGTTTTAAAAAATAAAATGACTTAGGTATTCATAGTAAAAAAGTCAGCTTTTCCTAATGTTTTAAAAAATAAAAAAGATAATAATATTGTAAAAAAAATTATAATCTTTTTCAAATTCAAATTACCAACCTTGCCAGAATTCAACTGATCCGTAAGCCAATAGAATGCACGCTGTCGTCGATGCGTTTGTATGTGAGTGGAATTTTTGAAAAAGTTCCATTCGTTTTCATCCTTTGTGCCGTCCGATTCCATGATGTTTACTGCGCCGATCTCATTCTCGTTGTTCGCGTCCAAGAACCATGCTCGATTAAGAGGCTGTAGTTGTTTAAAATGGGGATTTTGCGGAAAACGTCCAATAAGATCCGTCAACAAAAAAACAAATTCATTGCGACAATTCTCGTCGGACGAATTCAATCCGTCCAGCGCCAACGGCACAATGTGCGCATGCAGTAAATACTCGGCCGCGCTGGCAGAAAAACGCCGTGCAACATATTTAATTAAGCGACGTAGCGCACTCGATGCCGTTCTCCGCAATGCGATATCAGAATACTAAATGAAAAAGTGTATACTCTATTCAAAAATTAATCAACGTCAACGTACGTTTATCAGCGAATAAGCATGCGAATGAACGAAGAGTTGAACCATCTCCTCTTTGATGGTTTCATCGTTTCGATCGTATAACTAATAAACAAATATAATATCTATATTTACGTTCAAATAAATTTCAAAATAAAACCTTTTGAAGATGTTCGAATGCTTTAAAGCGACGTTCCAAATCGGGCTCTTCAATGCGATTTTTGTTATAGGCTTCCAACTCGGCCAAAATGTTTAAACACTCCACTAAAGCTTGGGGAAATTTCGCGTTGCTTTGTAATGACAAAATAAATTTGACGAGTGCATCGCGTACCGTGCGATCGTTTAACTTAGACAAAAAACGTGCAACACGCCTAAAAAATAATTTTTCCATTTTCCAAGTTTCACATTTCCCCTCCCTTTCTTCCGGCCAAATATAAAATGTGAAATTTAGAAAATAAAAAAAAAGAAAAAGAAATATAGGACACTATAAAAAATTATACATTTTTATTGACTCTTTCTTTGCTCAAATAATTGATAAACTTTTCCGAAATTGGTCGGAAAAACAACTTTGAAATTTAGTACCTCAACGCGTGCAACGGATCGGAAATGTGTTTGGAAAGTGTGTTCAACGTATTGAACAACTCGGCCATTCGCTCGCGATTTTTCGTCAAACGCCGATTACTTAAATACGAGAAAAATGTGAGCGCGAATTTCTCGCCCATCTCTTCATTCTCGACGAATATACTAATCCTAAAAGATAATGAAAAATAATAATATTAAAAGTAATTATAAAAAAAATATATACCGATTCAATATGTCAAGATAGGTATATGGGATTTTCGACTTCTCATTTGCTGTCTGCGGAATTGTCACAAATAAAAACTGCACAATCTTTTCGATATGTGGAAGCAATAATCGCGTTCCAAATCCTAAAATTGTAATGTAAATTTCAATTATAAATAAAATCTTCAAGTCCAATTCAAATTAACGTGTGTTTTAAATAAAAAAACCTTTAGCTTGCGGATGTTCAGCAAGCGGTTTTTGTGCTATTTTCCCAAACACCATTTCTCCAGTCACCTCGTCCTGCGCGTCATAATCCTCATCGTCGCTTTTTAGCAAATTCAAAATCGCGTTTGTAATTTTGATACGAATCGCTTTCGGCGTTCCGCCATTCAAGAGCGTATTACACAAAAGGGAAATGGGCGACTCTTCGCGTAGATTCGACGAAAACGAGAAATTCAAGAGCGAAAAAAATCTTAATTTTTTAAAAATAACATATTATCAACAATATAAATAGAAGATATTGAAAAGTTGAAGAGATTTAATTATAAAAATTTAATTATAAATTCAAACAATTATTGTACCGCGGAACCTCCGACCAAAACGCAAACAAATTCGCTGCAGACATTTGAACAATGTAATCGGATTCCGCGGAGGATTTACTTAATCGCATATTATAGTCGCGTATCATCGGCTCCAAAACCATTGTAAACAAACAATTTATGTGACTCGTATCAAGCCGACGATGTTGAAATGAGCGAAAAAACTGCAAATTTCATTAGCCAAATACATAAATTTCTTCTCAGACTTAAAGAAGCAATAAGGAAATTTTACCTGAATAAATGTTCGAAAAGAAGACATTCGAATCGCCTTTAAGAGATTGGCAATTGTCGGTGAAAGCTTGTCAACGTACGTAAGCCCGAGATTAACGAGCTGAGCACAAATCAGATTGATTGCAAAGAGCAAATTGATTTGCTCATTGCTGAGCGACGGTACCATTTTAATAAAAATGTCATTGACAATTCCGAGAAAACTAAAATTAAAACCATTCAATACATATTATTCACATAATTTTATAAATAAATTCAAACAAAAACCTCCGAATTTTATAAAGCGGGTAGGTATTTGTTGGCTGATAATCATTTGAAACGGAAGTAGCAATATCAATGATATTTTTTTGTCGCAAAGCTAAAAATAAAAATTTATAATATTATCGCGCATCAAAAATGACTTACCAAACGTGTTGATAAAGAAGTCAAAAACCAGCTCGATAAAAATATCCAATTCCTGTGGTTGACAACTGGCCAAAAATCGGAATATCGCCATCCGTTTTAATTTTCCGCGCGTTAACGATTTCGCGTAAAATCGACCATAAAGAATTCTAAAAAAAAACGTTTATGTAAAAATTTTAAAAAAAAATAAAATATATATATAAATAACTACCTCATAACATATGGCATCAACTCAGTGCGATGATTCTCTGCGACAACGCAATTCTGTTCGTCGACAGTAAAGAGCACAAGCGTGTCGCTAAGCTTCTTCTCGTCCATCATATTCATCAAATGATGTCTTAATCATTTGCAATTAATAATTTTAGCTCATGTTAATATAAAAATCATAAAAAGATATACGAATATTCCAAGAGAAAGGATTGTTTATACGTAAGAATACAAGCTAATGCGCCTCTTTGAAACTTCGAATTTGTTGATAGCAGCAACTATAAATAAATTAAAATTACATAAATATATTCATTATCGCATAAAATTAATAGTTTTATAGCCTAAAAAAACCTCATAATATATTTCCATAAGCTCCGCTCCTCTGTAGACGGTTATAGGACTGTGAAATTTCGCAAATACGGCCAGCAAGGCCACCAAAGCAGCGGCAGCATCATTCGACTTTGAAAGTTTGAATTTTGCTGGCAAAGAGTTCAAATCCACCTGAATCGAATCAATAATATAAAACATAGAATTTAAAATATAAATGTATTACCAATTCTTGAGATCCCTCGTCCATCGCATCCTCCGACACATCCTCCGACATATCTTTGCATTTAAGAAAATTTTGAAAATGGGGCAAACGGGAGTGCGAAATTTCATTTCTGAATACAAAAATGTTATCAACATACAATGCTCAAAATACTATAATAAAAATATCAAAAAACCTATAAAGATCAATTAAAATTGGTGATAGCAGACGCGATTTCTGCTCAGCCAAATCGCTATATCGAAGTAAATATTTGAAGATTTGAACGCGAAAATGACCAAAATCGGGCTTAATCGACTCGTTGGCTAATTGATCGCGTGTAAGCCTCGAAACTTCGACCAATATATTTTTTACAGCATAACCCGTAATTGAGCCAATGATAGCGGCCAAATTTGTAATTTCTTTAACAATTTCATCGCGACAAATATCCTAAACAAAAAATATTGCAAAAATATTCACAAAATATTTAAAACACAAAGTTACCGAAAAAACAGCCGTTTCCGCGTCAATTTTCTTCGACTTTGTATTCGTTACCATTGCTAGAATACAATACAAATTTTAATAATTCAAAATTTTTCATAAATTTTCTTATTCAAAATTTTCAGAAATAATAAATCAAACTTAAAAATAATCATTAAAACAAAATATTTATTCAAAAAATTTTAAAAAAATTGAAAATAAAAAGTTAAAAATTCATGCCTACAATTCTCAGCAAACTACATTAAACTGACATTTGTAAGAAAATCTACAAAATTCACAAAAAAAAAACTCCACTCAAATCGAAGAAACAAATTTTTAATTTCTTAAGGTAATTTAAAAAAAATTTTTTTTTAATCATTCATGCGAATCGTTTCAATGGATTTGCGCATTTAAATCAAATTCGAAGTAATTTCTTTCCACAAGCGATGTGAAAAATTCATTTTCATTATACGCGCAATTTAATGCAATTTAATGCAATGATTTTGAAAACATTTTTTTTACAAAAAATTATTCTTCTATTAAATTCTAAAAATACTTTTACATGTAATTTTTTTGCTATTAATTATGTTAACTATGCGATTTTCTTTCTTTTAGTTTATAATGAGTCTTGAAAGCCTGAAGAATATCAAAAGTCTCCAAGAGAATTACTTTTTTCGTGTGCCTCATGCATACATCATTGCGGACTACATTTGGCCGGGTATCATCATGTCGGCTCAGCGCGTAATAGATATTAAAAATATTAAATTCAATTCCGATGACATTGTGATTGCGACTTACCCTAAATCAGGTATACTTCACTTTCACCTTGCATTTATTAATTTTTTACCTATGATAGGTACCACATGGATGTGCGAACTCGTGACGGCTTTAACTTACGAAGGTGATACGGACGCGTTGCGTAAAATTCCACAGGAAGAACGTGTAACCTGGCTAGAACTGGAGAAAAACTACTGGTGGGTGAAGATATTCAATTATTGGATGGAATTCTTTGGCCGTGGTGGCATTAAAGTCCGTGATCTGGTAAGTGGTTTGCTTTTATAGTTCAGGGAACTATTATATAATGTGGCTTAAAAGGAACTTTATGATTGAAGCAAAATGGAATAAATTGGAATTTATTCTAGATTAAGCGGCGTGAGTCCAAGCAACGCCGAGTCTTTTTCACGCATTTACCACTTGAGCTATTGCCTGATTCGTTGCTACGAGGAGATTGTCGCCTTATCTACGTGGCCCGAAATCCTAAGGACAATGCGGTCAGCTTCTATCACTTTCATCGGATGGCGCGCTTCCTCGGTATTCAGAAAGACCTCTCGTGGAATGACTTTTTCGCGTTGTACCTTTCCGGAAGTTGTATGGGTTTTTTCTATACCGTATTAAATGTACAGCTCTATTTTCTTGTACATATATTAACAGCAAATCTTTTCGTATTTCATAGTATACTGTGGCTCCTGGTTCGAGCACGTTCTCGGCTATTGGCGTTTTGCGCAAAATAACAACAACAAAGGCGGTGTGCTTTTTGTCAAGTTTGAGGATATGAAGCGCGAATTGACTGATCAAATCCACAAAATCATCAATTTTCTCGAAATGGACCTTACAGAAGAGCAGGTTGCTCATTTTTATGTTAGCTTGTATTGAAAAAAAAATTTTTTTTACCCACTTTTTTAAGGCTCCTTAGAATATTTCATAATTCATTTATTTTTCATACATTTTTTGAAAACCAATATGAATATAATTATATTATTTTTCTTTTCTCTTAAATTCATTTCTCCATTTTCCTTATACATACAATTATTGTGGTCTATTATGTAATCTAATGATTTGCTCACTTGCTTTTCACTTATTTTGTCTAGGTGACCAAAGTTGTCCAGCATTGCTCGTTCGACTCGATGAAGAATAACAAAATGGCCAATCGGGACATGTGGCTATTCGACCAAAACATTTCGAAGTTCATGCGCAAGGGAATGGTACGCTTAAAGAAAAGCGGGGAAATTATTCGAGTCCTCCAATTTCCGTCATTCTCTATGTTCTCTAAAGTTTTCATTCTTTCCGGTGAACATTTTGGGACTGATGTTAAAAAGATATTATAACTAACGTGAAACTTAATGTGAGACTAGTCTAAGCTAAAAGCCAACGAAGTCTAATCTGTATTCGTCCCGAACACCTTCTTTTGAGATTTGATTTTTATGTTAAAAAAAAACTATTAACTTTATATTTGCTCCATGGTTTCCACGAAAAAAAATTTTCCGAAAGAGGTTGAAAATTGGATCCACAATTAAAGTAATAGGTTCTAAAATTGATAAAGTTATTCCCTTTGTGATTAAATTAAAGAAATCAATAGAACCAATATTTTTAAATTGAATTTATTATTTCGCGTAGCCAATTTTTGCTCTACACAAGAATTTGCCCATTTTTTAGGTTGGAGATTGGCGCAACTATTTCACCTTCGCGCAAAGCGACGCATTTGACGCGCTCTACGAGGTGAAAATGTCCAATACCGGACTTGAATTTAAATTTGACTAGTGTATGATAAATGTGACCATCCAATATAAAACTTTTGAGCACATTTTCTATATTTTATATTGTTGTGTTTATATATTTTTTCATATGTTTTCCGCTAAGCGATCTTCCCTTAAATAAATTATAATGGACTTTATTCAAATTATGATTAATTATAATTATGATTAAGTGCCTAACTGCATATAAGAGCCAAGGCTGCAACGGAATCTCGATTTCCGACATTGCACCTCCGATATTGACGAATATGAAATTGCATAGTCTTGGACGATCTATTAGTATCAGTGGTAAAATGATGTGTTACTAATTACTTGTTGCGATTTCTATTTTTCCTACTTTTAAATCTCAAGCGTATTTGAGCTATTTATTCTGAGAGAAGGCCTATTAGTTCGACTTTAGGCTTAAATTATTCAATTAATAACATAAATTGCGGAAGCACGTATTTCCTTTTTATTATTCGACTTGTTGGTAAGACAAGTTTTATTTAAAAAAATGTGTATTAACACACTATAATCACATAATGTCGATAAATTTTATAGAATTGGGATAAAAGCCCAGTTTTTAAATATGCTAAAGAAAATTTATACATAACGGACATGATAAATTTTGACTATATGTATGAAATATTTAGCGGACGCCTAGGAATTCGTCGAGAAATTTGCCAAATCGTTGCGAGTCGACGGACTCGAAAGGCGTGAGCGCGAAGAGCTTTGGATTGCGCAGCGTGTCCGCCAAATCCGCCGGCCGTGTGTGGAGAATATTGCCGTCGGCGGCCAGCCGTTCGGCCAATTCTAGCTGGTGATTGTCCGCCAAAGCGTCGTTGATGACGACCACGAGCGGCTTGCGCAACTCGAGCGCCTCGAGGCATGTACCCGCGCCGGCGTGACCGATAATAAAGTATGCATCGCGCATTAGCGCTGTCAGATTGGAGACGAAACGGATTAGACGAATCTGAAAGTGTATATTTGACGGTGTCGCAAAAGCGACAAAATGATTCATAAATTTATACTTTCACATAAATTTATTTTTGTTAAATTTTACATTTTGTCTTATGAGAAAATTATTTTTTATGTTAGCTTATATTCAACACGTTCATATGAATCAGGTTTTGTATCTGAGAAAGCATTATGTCTATCTATCTATCTTAAAAGTACAAATCACAAAATGTATATAAACGACCAGAAAAGACTGGTCGGGGCGCACATTGAAGAAATAAGATAGCCAAAAATATAAAAGCTCTCTACAAAGTTTTTTATTATTTTAATATTTGTTTCTATCTATTGTAATATTAGTTATTAAAGATTATTTAATAAATATATAATATTCTCAACGATTCGAACATATAAAAAGTAAAAAGCAACAATTGGTGCCGCGAGCCGGGAGGATTGTGCTCATCGCTGTCGACTGCTGCAAAATTACTGAGATGTCTTTCGTTACTGCCGACTTCAACGCGGCCGCGTCTTTGGCACCCTCAACTGTTGATTGTAATGTAAGGAAGGCGGCAAATGGGAAGCACATGGTTCGTGGCAAGCCGAGTATGGGATACTGGGATACTCGGCTTGCCACGAACCATTTTCATATGTGCTTCCCATTTGCCGCCTTCCTTACATTACAATCAACAGTTGAGGGTGCCAAAGACGCGGCCGCGTTGAAGTCGGCAGTAACGAAAGACATCTCAGTAATTTTGCAGCAGTCGACAGCGATGAGCACAATCCTCCCGGCTCGCGGCACCAATTGTTGCTTTTTACTTTTTATATGTTCGAATCGTTGAGAATATTATATATTTATTAAATAATCTTTAATAACTAATATTACAATAGATAGAAACAAATATTAAAATAATAAAAAACTTTGTAGAGAGCTTTTATATTTTTGACTATCTTATTTCTTCAATGTGCGCCCCGACCAGTCTTTTCTGGTCGTTTATATACATTTTGTGATTTGTACTTTTAAGATAGATAGATAAACATAATGCTTTCTCAGATACAAAACCTGATTCATATGAACGTGTTGAATATAGGCTAACATAAAAAATAATTTTCTCGTAAGACAAAATGTAAAATTTAACAAAAATAAATTTATGTGAAAGTATAAATTTATGAATCATTTTGTCGCTTTTGCGACAGACGGTATTGTAGGCTTATTTTTTCTTTTAATCAAAAAATTAAAAGAATATTTCTTTAATTTTTTTTATATTTTTGTATTAAATTTTAAAGAAATTCACAATGTTATTTATAATAAATGAATTACGTCGCCCAAATTTTTTATTGGTTTAATTATTTTCCATTTTTTCTCATCTTTTCTAAAAATATTTACTTTTGTGTAAAATTTTTATTTCCATTATGATTCACAATTTTCCTATACAAACTGTTCAAAAAATTTTTATTGTTTTAAATTCGAAATATTGTTGATCATTTTTGTCCTAATTATTTAAGTTTTTTTTCTTTATTATTAAAATATTTAATTGAGCCAAAGTAAAAACAAATATACTCGAAGAATTTTTGAATTTTGACTTGGTCTTCATTCTGTTATAAACAAAGCTGAGCTCAATCTTTTCAACCTGCCACTTGGAGCATGCTTCAAAAAAGGTGTTCATTAAATTTTATGCTTCACAGACACAAAGTAACAGAATGAACGCCAAGTCAATACATTCAAAAATTCGTCGAACGGTCGAGGCTTATACGCTCAAAATTGGGGTAATTTGTTTTCGCAAAACAGAAAATTTATAAGCACCTAAAAACTAAAAACTAGAAGCCAAAAAAAACATATTTTTCAATAAAATCCAAAAAAAAATTTCTAAATGAAATGAAAAGAATTCCAAAATTATTTTCAATGGAATTTTAATTTTCAAAAAATTAAATTTTTTTTGTTGTATTGCAAAAAAATTAGTTATTTATTAATTAGCATTTATTTTATAATCAATCTTTTATTTACCGATATTCCGTGTCGGTGATCCTGCCAACTCTCTTTGGCACCATTGTATTGATGAGTAAATCCTTCCGGTACACGGCCTTTTCCAAATTGAACAAAAAGCTCATCTACGCCAAAATAACGCAAAATTCGTAAAACGTCGTCTTTTAGAATGGCCTCCACCAATGCATCGAATTGTGTCGTGCCAACGGTTACAAAACACAACATGTACACCTTCTTCTTGTGATTTTAGATTAGAGAATGCGTCGGCGGATAGCGCCAGTCGTCCTTTTTGCACTCCTGCAACACCTTTTTCACTTGCTCAAGCCTTTTTAAGTGTTGTTCTAAATGTATATATAGGCTATACAATCGATTTTTAACAAAAAAAAAGTGTTTATAAAGTTTTCGTACTTTCCTTTTTCAATTTGCAATTTTTTTGAAATTAGTTTTTTCTTTAAAAATAAGTAATTGTTTTTAGTGAAAAAATTACAGCTATATGCAAAAGATAATAAAATCCAAAAATAAAATAAAAATCATAAAATTATAAAATCTGCTCTTTTGTAGGTCAATAATTTTAAAATTAAAAGAAATCACTACACTTTACTCTCCTCTTCAACATTTTTTTCTATATTTAAAAGTGTCTATGACTCAAAATCCCAAAAAAATATTCATTTTTCTAGGAAAAATCGTATAAGAATTCATATATACCCTCTTTATATCGTACAGCTGCTTGTCGAAGCTGCTCTTCGGTGTTTGCCGCCTTGAGAAGACTTTCAATGTGCTTTGAAAGGTTTTCTGACGATACGGATACGTTGGAGCCAGAATTCGCTGCGTTTCGGGCTCGTGCACTTTGGCGAGTAGTTATTCGACTAGTTGATGCAAACGAAGAACTCATAAACTAAAGAAAAATTCTAAAATAAAATAAAAATGGGGAAATCTAATTAAGAATAATGGGAAATCTAATTAATGCAATTTGTTAATTTTTATTTACAAAACTTTATGTAAACTTTTAATTTTAGTTACGAATTTTATAATGCAATTCCGAAATTAGATGCACGCATAATGTTTATTCAAAAATTCTGAAATAAATATTGGGTAATTTCACAATTATTTTGCTCCATTTCCAGTAAAAAACAATTATCAAATTTTTTGAAGAATCATCAAATCAAATTTACTATATACGATGAGCTATTTTAATCAAAGTAAACATAAAAGAAACTTTAATTTCCGAATATTTTCCATATTTGTAGTAAAAGCGATAAAATGCCGACTAACTTGGCGAATTCCAAACAATTTTCAATGTAATTCGAAAAAAATTTCGAAATACATAGGCCTATGTGGGTATTTGAAATGAGAATTTCTTTCCAAAAAAATGCGTAAAAAATTAAAAAAAAAATTAAATCAAAAATAAATTTAAATTTTTATTTTGGCATTATTTTTAATTTTCATATGTCATGAAATTTTTTTTATATCAAAACCACGAGCAAAGTAAAGTTCTTTCATATAGTTTAAAGTATTATCGGATGTGGAGCTTTTTAAATTAGATATATTTTTAATTGAATATAATTTTGAACTGAAATTGAAAATGATTAATTCAGACAATTTCAGGAAATGGACGACGATGGCATGCAAAATTTTCGCGAAGTTATGGGTTTTAATGCCGGTAATGAAGTTATGTACGAGGATGATGCCGGCGACAACACCATACCAGATATACAGGTATATATATTATGTTTGCGATATTTTATATATATATTTTTTTGGATTAATTGTACTTCTTTTTTAAAACTAAAACGCTTTTTTTGTCATAAAGCTTGTATATAATTTTGAAAATTACAATTTTACATCTTTAACACATAATTAATTTTTCTTTCATTTTTAGAAAATCACAAAGAAGAATAACATTTTGCCATTATGGGGCAATGCCACTACAATGAATCTCAATACGCTAGTATTGGAGAATATCGTTCAGAGCACTTATTATAAAAATTATCTGAACGAAGTCACTAACTTTCAGCAAGTAGTCGATGAAGTTTATTATAATGTTGGTTATTTTACGAATTTTTTTTTTTTGATTGATAATGAAATTGGTTTGAACTTCTAGGTGGGACATTTGGAACCATGGGAACGAGGCACGCGCAAAACGCAAGGCATGACGGGAATGTGCGGCGGCGTGAGTCCATTTCTGATTGATGTTTTCTGACTTATGAAACATTTATTTTAGATTTTAAAAATTAAAAAATTTTCAGTTAAAATATTTTAAATCATATCTTTTTAATTTAAAATTTTTAAACTATTTATAAATGTATTTTTTATTTTTTTGTTTTATTTCATGCATTTTAAGTTTGCCACTTTTTAAACGATTTTGTTTCTAGGTACGCGGCGTTGGCGCTGGCGGAGTGATTTCCACGGCGTTTTGTCTTCTCTATAAGATGTTTACGCTGAAAATTACGCGAAAACAGCTGATCTCACTCATCAACAGCTCGCAGTCGGTCTATCTGCGCGGTCTGGGCTTTATGTATATTCGCTTTACGCAGCCGCCCTCCGACTTATGGCCGTGGATGGAGCCCTATCTTGTGCGTTTTATGAGCATCAATAGGCAAAATTTTCTTTCATCTTAGCATTAAATCTATGAAATGAATCTTCATTATTAATGTATTGACGCAAATATTGGAATAATTTTGAATTTTCTAGGATGATGAAGACGAAATCGATCCGCGCTCGGGCGGAGGCGACAAAATGACTATTGGTCAACTGGTGCGAATGATGCTGACAAAGCTGGACTTTTACAGCACGCTCTTTCCGCGAATTCCCGTCCCCATTCAGAAGGAGATTGAGCAAAAGTTTCGCGAACGTGCGAAGCTTGGCTTAAGCAGCGATCCACGCTATATGCGCGAACGCTCGCGAAGCAGAGAGCGCGCGATTTCTCGCCGCTCACGCACTCGTTCGCCGCGCAGCCGCCGACGCAGTCGCGAACGAACTCCGAGTCGAGAAAAGGAGCGAAGACGCGACCGAGATCGGGACACAAGGTAAGATAATTTAAAATTTATTTTAACGAAAATGCATTATTATATGTATTTTATGAATTTTTCTAACTTATATTATCATGGAATTTGTTCTATATATTTACTTTTTCGATTTAATAGAACTCACTTATCGAAATCCGATGGCAAACGATCTGGCGCACATTCGCGTAGATGCGGGCATCATCTCCGTCATCATCATTGTCGCAAACATCGCAAAACGTGTCCCTCAAATGCGAATAGGTTTTAGTTTATGGCTTCAAACATAGCGAAACATTTTTCATTAAAAATTATTATCTAAATTTTCTAAAATTTACATGAATTTATTTTTTGTTTTGATTATGATAACTGAGTATTGCGACATTTTTAAAACTTTTTTTTTTTTAATTTCGAAAATATTAATTATCGTTATTTTTAAGAGCTAGAGATGCGAATAATGACATTGCGAAAAACGTCGAAAATAACTGATGATTACATTTATTATTGTTTTTCTTTTTGTATAATATAGTTTTTACGAATTAAAGAATTTCTCACAAACTTTTAGACCTTATGCGTTTAGAGGGTTTTAAAATTTCTTTTTATATTTTTGTTTTTGCTTGATTTATTGTTTCGGTAATTGAGAAAAATATGAAATTGCGTAGAATATAATGTCGAACGTTTCGAATTGGTGTCTAATTGAGTCCGATCCCGGCGTTTTCACCGAGCTTATTCGCGGTTTTGGCGTCAAGGGCGTGCAGGTGGAAGAGATCTACTCTCTCGATGACGATTCATTCGAAAAACTGAAGTAATTTTTTACATAAAATTACCTCAAGTTTGGGTAAATAAGACGTGGCCGTTCGAAGAATTTTTGAATTTTGACTTGGCCTTCATTCTGTTATAAACAAAGCTGAGCTCAAAATTTATAATCTGCAACTTTGGTCTGCTTTAATGAAGGTGTTTATTGAATTTTATGCTTCACAGACACAAAATAACAGAATGAAGGCCAAGTCAATACATTCAAAAATTCTTCGAACGGGCCGCGTCTTATACGCTCAAAATTGGGGTAATTTTTTTTTCGCAAAACAGAAAATTTATAAGCACCTAAAAACTAGAGGCCAAAAAAACATATTTTTCAATAAAATACGATTAACAAATACCATAAGTTCGAGTAAATAAGACGCGGCCGTTCGAAGAATTTTTAAATTTTGACTTGGCTTTCATCCTGTAATTTTGTTTGTGAAGCGTAAAATTTAAAGAATACCATCATTAAAACGGATCCAAGCTGTAGTTTAAACATTTTGGATCAAACTTCGTTTAACAGAATGAAGGCCAAGTCAAAATTCAAAAATTCTTCGAACGGCCGAGGCTTATACACTCGAACTTAGGATTAATTCGACTAGATTCGCCTAATTTATTGGACAAAATTTGGTTTATAGTAAATTTTAAGTTTTTAAAATTTAAATTTGTCTTTTGTAATAAATAAACTTTTAATGAAAAATATCTTTTTATTCGAATAGACTTGCTCGAGTTTAACTTTGTTTTGTTAATAATTTAGGTTTTTATAATATGTTGCAGTAATTATTGCAGTAAACTTCAATTCCACTTTGACTTTATTTTAGACCCATTCACGGACTTATCTTTTTGTTCAAATGGAGAGCCGGAGATGAGCCCGGCGGACAATTGGCGCCTTACGATAATATATTTTTTGCTCAACAGGTTTTTACCAAAGAATTTTTTCGATTGTAACATTGTTTAACTCTTTTGTTTAGGTGATTTCGAATGCTTGTGCCACACAGGCTCTAATCAATCTGATCTCGAATTCGACCAGTCCCGATATTGACATGTCCGGTAGCGCCTTGGAGGAATTTATTAAATTCACCCGAGACTTCGATCCACCCGTAAATTTTCACTTTATTTCTTCGTTGAATTTGACGCTAAAACATTTAATTTCTTTCTTTCTTTTCCATTGTTATAGCTGCTAAACGAATCGCGTATTTCATTCATGAAAATATTATAGAATCGAGGTCTTGCTCTCAGCAATTCGGATAGCATTCGCAAAGTGCACAACAGCTTCGGGCGTCAGCATTACGTCGAGTTGTATAAAACCGGCAAAGCGAGTAAGGAAGAGAACTTCCATTTTATCACATACGTGCCCGTAAATGGAAAAGTCTATGAGTTGGATGGTCTTCGCGAGGCGCCCATCTTAATCGGCGACATTCCAGAGGGCGATGATTGGCTTAATGTCGTAAAGCCGACGATCAACAAGCGCATTCAAAAGTCTGTTTTTCAAAATCTATTTTTAAAATTGTTTCATATTTTTCCAAAAAATTTTAATTTTAAATTTGCAGATATAGCGAAGGTGAAGTTCATTTTAATCTAATGGCGGTAATTTCCGACCGCAAAGCGAAATGCGAGAAGCGATTGGCTGAATTAGCCGAGGTCTGCTATATTTTCATATAGGGCGCTAAAATTGGCCTTAGGTCGGTGATTTAGAAAATTGTGGTGCTGCAGGATTACTGGTTATTCCAGTCAAAAAAATATTGTTAACTTTGGATTCAGCGCCTTTGAAAACCTTAGTATGATAATTTTCAGAATGATTTGATTGATATTGCCTAATTGGACTTGGGATGTGTCTGCAGAGCACCACAAAAAAGTCCAATCAAAAAACTAATTGTGCCATTGACTAAGTTGGCCAAAAAAGTTTAAAATTGGAACAATTATGTCACGAACTGGGAGGAATTTTGAACAAAGAAAGTAGAAAATTAGCACGTCAACGCGCAGGGAAGGTACAAGACAATAACTCCCAAATTCGTGAGATAAACTACGAGAAAGTGTGATGAGAGGAACCCAACAATTAATAGTCAATAACCAATAATCAATAAATGCTAAGATCCACAGAACCAAGTCCTTATAAAGTTAAAAAACGAGAACAAAAAGAATTTGTTTATTGAACTTTTGGAAAACAAATTAAACAATGAATAATCCTAATAAATTCAATTAAACAAATAACTAAATTAATTAAAGTCCAACATATATATACAACCAACTTTCTTATATCTAATTTTTAAAAATTATTTTAAGTTAAGTTTTCGATTTACTTACCTCTAATAATTTCCCTATGTTTTTTTATAGTGTGGTATGGAGTCGGATGAGATGGCCAACGAAATATACAGCTTACAGACCATCATCTCCGATGAAGAGTATAAAACACGTATGTACAAAATGGAGAACAATCGTCGACGTCACAATTACACGCCGTTCATTGTCGAATTGTTGAAGATTCTTGCCAAGGATGGTAAGCTGGTTCCGCTCGTCGAAAAAAGTCTTGAGCAAGTCGGCGAAAAGAAGCCCAAGTTGACAAAGACGAATTAAAAGCCAATATTCCACATATACTTTCATTATTCATGTGGAAGTATGTAATTTATTAAAATTTTTTCGTCATCGTTATTAAAATATAGATATAAAGTCGTTTTTGAATACTAATCACAAAAAAGTAATGAAATTGTTAAGAGCTCACTCTCCTTTTCACATCAGTAGTCCAAAAATATTTTTATGAGAAAAATGTATAATTAGTTATTAATTCTTTATTTGGAATGATAGATAAATGGAAGATGAATTGAGCAAAGCTATACAAAAATCGCTCCGTTAGTAGATCGACCAATGATTCTTGTGGTGTTGATGAGTTTGTCGTTGTTGCGAATTAAAATATCTGGTTGTTGAGAGTTTTGGAGCTTCTTCTAAATTTTTAAAATAATACTCTATTTAACACATCGACATTCGGGCATTTTTCAACTTTTACAAAATTTTTGAGCTATTTTTATAAATCAAATTTGCAATTTGATTTAGAATCTATTATTAAACATCCGAGCGCGCAATTTTAAATGTATGGATGAAAAATCATGTTAAATTAATTTTCTAATAAAAAAGAAAAAAAAATGAAATCATTTTTATTTTTTGAAAATTTTTTAAGTGACAACATTTTCAATTCTAAATTTTTCCGAGTTAAAAATTTGATTTAAAAAGTATTCGAGAGAAAATTAAATTCTAAATCTAATAACTAAAATTAATTTTCTAAAAAGTGACATTATGGTCTTCAAAAGATCATGTAATTAAAAATATGCAAATGTTGCTACACTCTTTATTACAAACTGCTTCTTAAAGTCTGCTATTTCATTAATGGCCAATAATGGTTGCGACACATACAAAAAAAATGTAATATACCACGTAATCCCGAAAGTCGTCCGGTCTACCATTGAGCATATTACGTTCGCGTATCTGACTTAAGGCTTTTATCGTCGTAATAATATTGATGAATAGCATCCACGCGGAGAGCGTCACAAAGATTGTGCCCAACAAATCCATCTGAAAATTATGGCCAATAAGCCACGTGACGGCGAGCAATATGAACACGAGGTTTAACGCAAGCATAAAAATCATCTTTAAATTTAATAAGGATGAGCTTCGCGTCGCCTCACTGACCAAATGCAATTCGTCGTTAATGTGAATTTTTCCTAAAATTTATAGCTTTGCTTAAAAATTGAAAAAATGTTGACAATTAGTGTCTAGTACAAAGATGGCCAACGAGATTTACATATTATTATGGCTTGTAAGTAAAGATAGGCTTTTTCCTAAAACTACACAAGTAATAAAAATGTTAAGGAACGTTAATAAACAAAAGTACAAAATGAGATAAAGCTAATTTGTGCTATACCTTGCATGTCGGATTCATCCATGACACCTTCATCAAATTCGTCATTATCTAATGAGGAATACAATGAGTTTCGTGAAGACGATATCGGTGACTCGCAAGACGTCGACGGTGCGGAAAGTTCATCAGAGATTTGCACTGTGCCATTTTGTGTTAGCAGGATTTTCGTATTTTTGTTAGGCATCATTTTTATAGCTAATTTTTATTTATCGTTATTTTACATGTATTCCATAATTATAATCATAAAAACATGCACCATTTTTACGATGCACAAATGCGAAATATACTTATTTTTTCAAAAAAAAAATACAAAATTAAACAACATTGATTAAATAATCTATCTGTTACAAAATTATTTTTTACAAAAATATTTTAAGAGGAATTTAATTTTTTTTCATTTTTTGGAGAACAGAGCAAAGCCAACTGCAGAAAAAAATTGTACGCACTTGTAATACATATACATGTATGTATTTCTGGGTGAGAAAAAAGAAACAAAATGTCGATTGATTGGTAGTGACAAGGGACTTTAATAAATAACGGAGAGGAAAGAAAAACGAAACATTATGCTGAACGGTTGAATAAAAAATGCTAAATACAAAAAGGAAAATCGCGCCGAACGAAAAAGTAATTATGGTTGAAGAGAAGGAATTGCGCACGCACTGGAAATAAGTCTGAAAATGTGGAAAAAAAATTTTTTCTTTCATATTATTTTTTGTAAGATGTTGAAAATTACAATTCAAATAAAGAGGAAATGAATTGATTATTGAAGGTGGAGTACAGTGCGACCGCAATAATATCTTTACTTATAACTTACGTAAAAGTCAACGAATCCACTTCAATTTTTTGAAGGATATGTATCTAAATGAGTCTAACTCAATTCATAAATTTCATTGAGATTATATTCCCCTATAAACCAAAGAGGTTTACAATATACTTTATTTTTTTTAACTAACTTCGAATAGCACTTAATTTCTTTTTGAGAAAAATAACACCCCATATTTCATTTTAATCTCGAAAAATATTTTAGGATCCTATTTTGGACCCCGTACAGGATACCAGAAGGGTCGAATTAAAAAACGGACTTCAATTTTGGCATCTCCGACCATGATTTGGAGGTAGTCCCACTCTTGAAAATTTTTTGAATTAGGGACCGGAAAGGCCTCAAAAAGCATTTTCGTGATGGACTTACGGACAAAAAAAGGTAAATGCTGATGATGATTTCTGTAAATTCCAATAATTCTTTTTGATTCCATGATATATAAGAAATAAGCGTAAACGCTAAGGGCAAAAAATTTAATATCGCATTTATTTCAATTTATCTTGAAAATTATAATTTAATTCAGTAAAAATTTAGTAAGTTTCAAAAAAAAAAATTAAAATTAAAAATATTTATTGAACAACACATATGCATATGTCCCTGGTGCATATGCATATGCATCAGGGATGTCGCGAAATTCCGAGTTCCGAAAAAATAGATAAAATTTCGGATATACATGGTGACTGAACACGATCAATTAAAAAAATTAAAGCTATTTTTAAAATTTTTGTAAAAGCAACTAAAAAATCACGTAAAAAATAATGGAGAAATCGAAAAAAGATTCCAAAAAATATTAGAAATTAGCTCGTTTACGAATTACCAAAGTTGAAAAAAAGGTTCAGAATTTTTCAGCAAAGCAATCAAAATAATCAAGTGTCAAATTCTTCATTTGATTTTTTTTAAATAATTGTTTTATTATTTGTTCCTACTTCCTAAGTTTCTTTCGATTTTCGAAATCTCAAATCTATTTCCACGACATATTTGATATGTACATATGTAATCACAGAATTAACCCGTTGTACAAGTAAAATTTGTATAAGTGTGTATTGTGAATGAAACTTTTAATGGAACGTTTTGTTACTATCCTTTCTTTTTTGCTGAATAGCTTCTGAATAAGGAATTACAGTAATGCTGTTGCCCCTGTTGCCATTATACGCGCCAAAGCTTGACGTACTATCTATTGTAGGTGTTCCTAAATTAACTTCTTTTTGAAAATAATTAAAAAATTATATTTTTAATCAAATATTAAATTCTATTGTAGTTATTAATGTTGTAACTGGGATTCGGATGCGGTGAATAATATTGTGCGTTGTTATTGTAATTGTAATTTTCATTTCCATAAAGGGCCGGATGTGTGAATGTGTGCACATTCGCCGCGTTGCAAAACACAATATCATTTTCTGTGACGAGCGCATGTCGAAATGACATGCGTATAGCACGAATCAAGTAACAGACGACGATGGCTGAACAGCCTAGCACAACGACGAGAAATAAACCCACCAAAAGCCACCTATAAAAGTATATATATTCTCAGGTACTTTTTATAATTAAAAAATGACATTTTGACGATGTTATAAAAAAACTAACATAAACAACCGCGTGTCAAACGGTAAGCACACATAATGTGCGCTTGATCCTCCATTGCATTTATCCACATAAATACACTCAAAACGTGCGCACGCCTGTGAACCTATATACAAAAAAAACCTTATACAAAAAATGTATAAAATAAAAATATTTTACATGCTTCCACGGTTTCGTAACAGCTAAGCCGTTCACCATATATGACGTTTCCCATTATGGTAATATACAATGGTTATCAAGAAAATTCCAATATCAAAATATTACATGAGATCTAAAGAAGAAAAAATTAGGTAATATACAATTTAAAAAAAATATAAATTTGTATATAAAAATTAAAAAAAATTTTTATATTTGACTAAACAAAAATTTCATATTACCTACTTTAAAAAACCTGGAGTGCGGATGAACGAGAAACGATTTATAACAATTATGTATAATGTGTATAAACAAAATCACAAAAATGTTTTAATTTTTATGACTAACCATTTCAGATCGATTTGAACATTTCTTATTTTTACATCTTCACTTTTTTACGTAAAGTAGTCGAGAAAATTAAACGCATATCAATTATTTTGTATGCACAAATTTTTCTTTATTACATTTGCGAGTAATCAATCACACATCCGATCATTCTATTTATGCAATACAGATGCGCATCAAATTTAATGTATCTACCATATTACCCAATACTTTGAAAAACTTTTTGACTAAACTTTTTGACTTTGTTAAAATGTTAACAAGTTACATTTTAACATAAGAAATGTTTTTTATTCTGACAAATTTTATCAAATGTTTGAAAGAAAGATAATACGTGATAATTTAGTTACGTGATGAGCGTTAAAGCTTAAACAATCAAGAGAAGAGATTAATAGGGACGAATATCTTATAAATTGGGATAAATTAAAATAAAAAGACGCTTTCTTATTTGAACTTACCTAGGCGTGATCCCTTGTCTCTTTTTTATTGTCATTCATAAATTTAAGAAAAAAACGCTTTTCACACTAAAAAAAATCAAATAGCAAGCAATTAATCTACATATTTTAAAATTTCTCTCAGGTTCTCTATCTACCAACATATTTTTTTTTCTTAGCCCTGTGCGATAAAAGAAATTGGACGAGCAATTAAAGCATAATTAATAAAAGCGTTCGGTTCTTGAACTTTTAATAAGAGATTTCCTCTTATTCCATTTAATATGTATATCAATTTAAAAGCGATTTGTTCATAAAAATAAATTTATTCACCTCGTAAACATTTTATTTTTCATCGGTTTATCATATAATGATGGTATTTTTTTTAAGTGTACAACCCGTAAGAAATTTAAATAATTTTAATTAAATAACATATTAACGTTCAAAAAAAATTGTTTATTTACCTAAAGGTTTTAAGGATAAATTAAATTGAAACTTATTATAAGGGAGAGAGACGATCACATTTCTTTTTTTTCGACTTTAAAAAACAAAATTTTATATATTTTTTATTAGTTTGTTTTGAAAGGATAAAATTAGGAATTTGTGTGCAAAACAACTGAAAAAAGGAAGGATGCGTAATTTTTTATATTGACTTACTAAATCCACATTTTTTTCCGTAATCAAAAGAAAAAATTTAAAAAAATTATAATTTATCCAAAATATTTACAATTACTCGGGTAAAATTAACGAGAACGGATAAAATAAAGAACCATCCGGGTTGTATTCAGCTTTTCCAATACCAGTAGAAACAAATCATAAAAACTAAAAAGAGAACGGCTAGCACAATGAAGAGCATCCAATCCTCGTCAAGGCGCTTTTCAATCATCCGAAGTGTGGTGGTCGATAGCCCAAGCTAAAAAATCATATAAAAATTACAAATGTTTCTTTAAATGAAAAATATTCTTTGAACATTCAATAGGATGTGAGCTTCGATACTTGTTTTAGAGAGTCTCCGTATAGCCAATATTTTTTATAATTATTAAAGTCATTTTTCTATGCATTAACAAAACATATGTGGGAATAAAAAAATTGAGCAATTCCAGGAACCTTCAAAATAAAAATTTAAAGAGTCAAAAATTGCGTAGTACCGTTTGTCCAATGCCGAGCACTTTTGTGCGTATTCCGCGCAAGCCGATGCCTTGACTTCGTAAATTGTTGAGGATCGCGCCACCCTGTGCGATCATGTCATCGATGGCCCCGTGGGACTGTTTTAGTCGATCGTTGATCAAGAATTCCGAACCATCCACATCAACTAATGTTTCATTGGGTTTGAATCTGAAAAGAAAAGTGTTTGAAAAAATTTTAAAATAAAAAAATTTTTGGAAGAAAATTTCCGGAAAAAATCGCATCAAAATTGTCCTAAATTTGTAGTTTTTTAATAAAAACGACAAGTAAAAATTATTTAAAAAATTAAATTAAAAAAGAACCTTCTTGTGAGCAACTCCTCACGCTCTGCAGCAGATTGCCATTTGAAAGTAAGGCGGCTCTGAAGACCTTTAATCGACGCCTCGATGTTGTCAAAGTCGAATTTGAGTTGATCGTAGCGATATTTGGACGCACGTTTCCGTGTGAGTGGCTCCTTTCTAACGGCCTGGTCCAATTTCGATATTTGTTCTCGAATCTCACTGAAAAAATTTCAATATTTTAGGCAAAAATATGGTGAAAGAGTGAATATTCCTATAAAAATGAATATGCGTATTGTGTTAACTTATATGTAATATGCGTTTATTTTATTTAAAAAATAAAATAAATTGAAATAGTTTTTTTTATCTTATTCAAAAGAAAAATCTTTACTCTAGAAAGCGTATTTAAGTTAACATATTTTATTTTAGACCAAAATTTAAATTTAAAAATTATGACTCAATAGATAAAAACAAACCCGAGCTTTTGATAGACGACCTGAAAAACTGGCTGGGCGTTGCTTTCATTGGTCGCATGTTCCAAGTGTTGTAAGTGAAGATGTACTTGCTGTAGATTCGTGTTAGTTTCTTGAAAGAGAAGCTCCATTCTTTAAAAACAATAATTTATACTATGATAAAATTATCTAGGTAATAAAAGGAGAGAGAGATTGGCAAGGTATGATTTAAATTATAAATTTTAAAATATGTATGTATTTAAAAGCTGTGAAAAAAATGCTATTAAGTATTTTCAAAAAGGTACTTTCAATCAAGATTATTTGTATTCTTTTTCTGAAGCTTTTAAGCATTCTTAAGGAATGAGTTGTTAAAAAATATTAAATATTGAAATTTTCTTGGCATTTTGATATGATACAAAAATTATTTTTTCAAAATAAATTTTTATTATTTTTTGATCAAAAATTTTAATTTCAAAATTAACTGCCCCAATTTCGCGTGTATAAGGCCGAGTGTTTTGAGCCAAATTTAAATTCGCGCCAATAAGTTCATTCTGTTGTATCGGATTTGTTGGGGTCCAAATTTTGTGCCCATCTTCGTTTCAGTTTCATAAAACCAGATACAAAATTTGGACCCGCTTGGATCCTATACAACAGAATAAATTCATTGGCGCCAATTTAAATTTGGCTCAAACATTCGGCCGCCTTATACACGCAAAATTAGGGTAGTTAATTTTAGGAAGTGTGGAGGACAATCTATACTAATGAAACCCCAGTTCCTCAATAAATTACACAAAAAACCAAACAGCAAAAAAAGTAAATTTTAATCAAAATTAACTACTTAATTTTGAAATGAAAAAGTTATAACTTTAATTTAATACATGTAACTGTTACATTGTAACATAGTCAATATTGACACACGCATTTTTTTAATTATCTATTTTATTTTTTATGCAAATGTACATAATAAAATATTTTTAGGTAGTTTCTAAAATGGATAACGAAATTGACTTATCGCTTTCGTACGAGTCGGATATTGAAGTGCGAAATCCAGAGTAAATAAATTTAATGTTTACATTTTACTTATCAGTGAAAAAATAACAATTTTTTACAATTTTGTTTACAACATTTTTTAAAAATTTAATTTTTTCTTATTATTTATTTTAGAAAAAATTTTATTTCGACTAAACATCGCCTAAAATTTGGTTCCGATAGTTCTAATGATTCTGAAAATGAAAATAGACGAGAAAAGTTACCCGATAAACAAGCTCAGCAAAATACAAAAGAAAAAGAATATTGGAAATGGTAGGTGACTAAATTTTGCATGCATTTTTATCCAAAAGGGACATTAAACGAATAATGGAAAGGTACTTTTTCACTAAATTAAGCGGAAAGCTATGACTTTGAAAACATGAATTTTTTATAATAATAACTTCTTGGCCCGTATATGTTAGGAGAAAATAAAATTCTCGGTCATATACGTATTTTTCCGGCCACGTATTTTCGAGAAGACAAAATTTAATTTAAATGCGAAATCTTACATAGCCGGGAAGATACGTATATGGCCGGGAATCTTATTTTCCCATAACATTAATTATAGTTTTAGGGTTAATTTAGCTGTTAAAAATTTTAATCAATTAAACATTTATCAATGTTTTAGTAGGAGGCATGAGCGCGAAAAACTTGCCGAGCGCGAAATTCGAGGTGTGTGGGGAAAATCTCCGTCACATATGGAACTGGAGCAAGTCTACATGGAGTTAGTATATTTTTAATTTAATTTTTGGATTTTTAGTCGATTAATAACAAGTTTACTTTTTTATATGAATGTGCTTGTTTCGAAATCTTTTTAGAACATTTATTATTTTTTACCATTTAGAGAGGAACGAAGTAGCAACGGCAACAACGCTGGAAAGAACGGTAATGGCACACAAGTTAAGAAGCATAAGCGAAAAAAGACCAGAAGTGTATCCTCGTCTTCTTCCTCATCAGATCATTCCTCGTCGGCCGTCAGCGATGACAGCGATTCGCGCAAACACGCTAAAAGGAGTGGTGGTAAAAAGAGTAAAAAGAAGAAAGAGAAAAAGCGTTGGCACTCTTCTTCCAAAAAGCACAAGAAGGAGAAAAAATCGAAGAAATCAAAAAAGTGTAAACGAGATCTAACCTCCGAGGTTTGTTCGAAATATTTGAATCATTGTAGAGGAATAAAATTCTAAAAGCTTTTTAAACATAAAAAGCATATTGTAATTAAAGATGTACAGCAAAAAACAAAGTTCAGATAAATAAATAAACATGTCATGTTTTCCCAATCAATAAAAAATCAGAAAAAAGTCCAATATGAAGTTGCTGATGATTGTATTGTCCGGCAAAAAATTGTTCATCAAAAATAGTTTTACAAAAAAATCACAATGAAAATCACTTCAAAAAATCCTTTAGTTTGAAGAGACGACAAAAGTACAAAGCATAAACAAATTAAATTAAAAACTAATTACCCCAAGTTCGGGTAAATAAGAAGCGGCCGTTCGAAGAATTTTTGGATTTTGACTCGGCCTTTATTCTGTTATAAACAAGGTTGAGCTCAAAATTTATAATCTGCAACTTTGGTCTGCTTTAATGAAGGTGTTTATTGAATTTCATGCTTCACAGACACAAAATAACAGAATGAAGGCCAAGTCAATATTCAAAAATTCTTCGAACGGCCGCGTCTTATTTACACGAACTTGGGTCGAGTAGGGCGAATCCAATGGTGGCATTCATTTTTGGCAAAACTAGATTTGAGTAATGTATTATAATGTGCAATCTATCATACTAGTATTATTATTTATATTTTTCGACATCACTGCTTATAGAGTTGCAATGAGTCCGGAACTGACGAAGCGTCCGATAATTCGTCGCACAAGAGAAAGAAACGTGTGAAAAACGACGAAAAAAGCAATGGCCCACAGGTCAGACAAGATGGGTGGTTGATTAAAAAGAAGAAAAGTGGCATGGAAGAAAAAGAGGAGGAATGGGTCGAATTGACGAAAGAGTTGCGCGAAGAGGAGGCCGAACGCACCAAGCAGGAAGAGGCGCAAATTATCGGACCGCAAATTCCCGACTATCTTCTACAAAAGACGGACGCAAACATTTACGAGGGAAAAGTGGATGCAAGGTGTGTCTTGTATTTAAAAAATGTCTTGTATTCGAGTTTAAAACACAAAATCTAATCTCAATTATGTTATAGAAACCAGAAAAACATGCTTAAAGGCGAGGCGGCAGCAATGGCCGCCTATGTGTCACAGGGCAAACGCATTCCGCGTCGCGGCGAAATCGGTCTTTCGTCGTCGGAAATTTCCGAGTTTGAGAAGGTCGGCTACGTAATGAGCGGAACGCGGCACAAGAGTATGGAGGCCACTCGTCTTCGCAAGGAGGATCAGGTAACCTTAATCCATAATATAATTCTTAATTTTCGACGTTAGAAAAAAAAATACAATCATTTGCTCTAAAAAATATGCAATAAATTATAAAAAGGAAACGTAGCTTACCTGAATAAGTTTTTCTGCGACAATCAATTCTTTATTATATATAGATTCTGACAGCCGAAGAGAAACGTCTTCTCAGCAACTTTTCGGTGGAACAACGCCGCAATCGCGAGGACACCGTGTTGAATCAGTTCCGCGATTTGATTGCGTCGAAAAAGTCGAAGAACTAATTTGTCATTTTCTGTTCCATTCTTGAAATTACTTTTTCTTCTTGTTGTTATTTCTAAGATAATAATAATTATCACTGCAGCCGAGCGAGTGGGGCAATTGAAATCGTGATTGCCCTAATTTCGCGTGTATAAGCCGCGGATGTTTTGAGCCAAATTTAAATTCGCGCCAATGAGTTCGCTCTGTTCGTATCGTATCCGTTGGGGTCCAAATTTTGTGCCCACTTTTATGAAACGGAGACAAAGGCGGGCACAAAATTTGGACCCCAACTGATCCGATACAACAAACGGATCCCATACAACAAAATGGACCCCAACGGATCCCATACAACAAAATGGACCCCAACTGATCCGATACAACAAATTTTTAAAAAATATTTAAAAGGTTTTAAAAAATTAATATCCCAATTTCGCGTGTATAAGCCGCGGGTGTTTTGAGCCAAATTTAAATTCGCGCCAATGAGTTCATTCTGTTCGTGTCGGATCCAAGCGAGTCCAAATTTTCTGCCCGCTTTTGTCTCGGTTTCCCGGCCTTATACACGCGAAATTAGGGTATTTAAATTTTTTAGAAAACAATAATATTCGGTTTCCATTTTTGCACTCCTTGCTTGGCTACGATTGTTAACTAGGTAGATCTCCGTTCAGTTTTGGTGTTGTGTCTAAAAAATGTCTAATTTCCAATGTAAATATCTATTTTACGCCGACGAATAAAAGAGTACGATAAGACTCGATGTGTGATTACTTTTTATGCCTTACCTGAAAGCATTTCAATAATTTATTGGCGAAAATTTTATTTTATTGATATATATTATTTTATTGAGAAAGAATAAATGAAAAGAGGCGAAGGCGATACGTCAAATTCATCATCACAATCAATTATAGAGCGGAAATCCCGCCGAGCAAAATGGGAACGAGTCTTGTACACGAAAACAAATTTGCCCGACAATTACTGCGACAAAAAGGAATTCCTGAATCAATTGCGAAAAAATGGTAAAAATTCAATTGAATTTCGGCTTTGATCGAATAGGAAGAATAATGAAAAAAAAGACAACTTTTGAAATGGGCGACGTTCATACGTTTTTTAACACTGATTCTTTGTTTTTACCTATTAATTAGAATAATGTAGCTACTAAAAATGGAACGAGCCGGTTCTATACGTTTTAGCTTTGCTCGAATTACAAATAGCCAACTCGACCCACTTTTCAAATATTTTTTTTATAAATTCTAAACGACTTGTTAATACGGGAATTCCCAAAAAAACCCAGGCTTATGGCGAGGAACTGATTCTCGAATAATTGTATTTTTTCTTCTTCTCTTGTTTGTTAATAATTAAACCAAGGGTTTCATTTACTTTATTATCACTGTTATTATTAAATTGCTGCATTATGAATGCGTTAGTGTACCTCTAGTACCTGTTTGTCCAATAAATTATTATTATTATATGCATGTACGTAAATATTTTTAAAATCCTTCATTTTAAAATCCTCCTTTTGCATGTACGTAAATATTTTTTAAATCCTTTCTTCGAAAATTGAATATATGAATATAAAAAACTTAAATAATTCTTCGTTTACAACTTTTCTAAGCTAAAACATTTACAATTTTTTGATAATTTACCTGTTTCTTTTTTTCCTAGAGACGGTTGTTCACTACACATTTTTTGAATCGGTTCGAGGCGCATGCATGGTGATGGGTCACGTCAATATGATCGTCTTATACTTTTGCATTTTCGAGTTTGTGCAAATGCGAAGGTTCACTCTCGAGCAGTTATTAATCGTCGCGCTAATGCTCGTAATTATATGTGCGAGGTTATATATGTGTTTACACGCCAAGTCGCTAACGTTGGATCGCATTATCGATCATTGTCGAACGTCGACAACGTTATTATTGTTTGGCTACGGATTCACACCCGTAATAAGGTCTATATTAATTGTGAATCATTTTCAAATGTTGTTGAGAATTGCTTTCTTTTTTAGAACCCTTACCACATCGATTAGCACCGACACCATATACGCGATCTCTTTTGGACTTTTCTTTTGCAGCCTCGTCTTTCACGACTACGGTCTTGATGCACCAATGTAGATCGATTTCATTATTAAATTTTTTAGCTACTAGTCTCAATTGTTTTTGAAATGGAAATAACAACCCCATCGAAAAATTGTTTATAGTGTATTTCACAAATTGAATAAACCATGTAGGGCTTCAAATAGTTTAAATGGAAAACATTCATTTTTATCTCCACGAGAATCTCTTCCCGTTTTGCAGAGTGAGCACCACATTCTCTGCCAATTTGTCGTTGGCCGCTTCGGTTTTTCTCATTTCCCGCGTTGAAACCGACCAACTCGCCTTTTGTCTGCTAGCGCTATCGGTGTGTGCGTTTAGCTTTTGGCCGCGCCTGCGCAATCAGATCGTACGCCAGCCCCAGTATTATAACACGCACGTGGTGTTTCTCATCGTTCTGGTGCCGCTTACAATCGGGCTGTTGAGTGGTTTATCAACGTTGCTAGCAATCATTCATTCCGCACTGCACGTTTTTCTATTGCTCGTCTGTCCTGCATTACTCGTATACATGCAAAGACACAAAAGGTAAATACATTTTTTTTATACAATAATTTTTTTTTTGGAATATAATCGTCTCAAGTCATTTTTATAAAAAAAGAACCGATTGAACAATTTTTTAAATTTTCAATTGGTTTTCATTCAGTCAGTACGAATAAAATTTGAATCGCATTTTTATGGAATAAGAATGAGCTTTATGCTTAAAAATGATAAATTTATCTTCAACTTTTTTCAATTTAGCACTATCCATGGACCGTGGGACGAAGCAAATGTAAAATCATCGTTTTCTTAATCTCCATTCATACGTATATGATGATATTATGATAGAAAAATTTTTAATTTTTGATTTAAAATGCATAGCTTTTCTATTCCTTAAGCTTTTTTAAATATGTACAATAATTATTTATCTACTATATTATATATTATATATTTCTTTTGGTGTAATTAACCTAATTTCGGGTGTATAAGACCGGGTGTTTTGAGCCAAATTTAAATTGGCGCCAATGAGTTCGCTTTGTTGTATTTGATCCAAGCAAGTCCAAATTTTGTGCCCGCCTTCATTTTAGTTTCATAAAACTAGATACAAAATTTGGACTCGCTCGGATCCGATACAACAGAGCGAACTCATTGGCACCAATTTAAATTTGGCTCAAAACACCTTATACACGCAAAATTAGGGTAAATATGAAAAAAAATCTTATATGGCCGGAAATATATAGTGTGTAACAAAATTATAAGACACCTCTATTTATTTTTTCAATATCTCGCGTTACATTCACCCAATCTGTGCAAAATTTTTATCACATATGTAAATAATGACTAAAAGACCTCACAAACATTTTTACGTCATTATATTTAATAATAAAGATTTTATTAAGGAAAAACGTAATTTTAAGTTTCATACTAGTATTATTATTTATATTTTTCGACATCACTGCTTATAGAGTTGCAATGAGTCCGGAACTGACGAAGCGTCCGATAATTCGTCGCACAAGAGAAAGAAACGTGTGAAAAACGACGAAAAAAGCAATGGCCCACAGGTTAGACAAGATGGGTGGTTGATTAAAAAGAAGAAAAGTGGCATGGAAGAAAAAGAGGAGGAATGGGTCGAATTGACGAAAGAGTTGCGCGAAGAGGAGGCCGAACGCACCAAGCAGGAAGAGGCGCAAATTATCGGACCGCAAATTCCCGACTATCTTCTACAAAAGACGGACGCAAACATTTACGAGGGAAAAGTGGATGCAAGGTGTGTCTTGTATTTAAAAAATGTCTTGTATTCGAGTTTAAAACACAAAATCTAATCTCAATTATGTTATAGAAACCAGAAAAACATGCTTAAAGGCGAGGCGGCAGCAATGGCCGCCTATGTGTCACAGGGCAAACGCATTCCGCGTCGCGGCGAAATCGGTCTTTCGTCGTCGGAAATTTTTTGATTTAAAAATACTTAATAAAATAACATTTTTACGTTATTATATTTAATAATAAAAAGTTTTATTAAGGAAAAACGTAATTTTAAGTATAACAAAAATATAAGACATAATACGCACTTAAGTGATAATTAACAACGAACTCATTATAAATTAATATTTAGTAACGTTGCATTGTCCTTTAGGAACCTGAATCATTCGCTTGGGAATAATGCTGTACAATTTTTTCAAGCTTTCGACGCCACACTGCCAAGATCGTGTGCTGAAGCTAGGCAACGATGTCGAATTGCTTGAAATCCGCGCGTCAGTATTGACATCTGTTCAAACAATTACCAAATGTGTTGCAAGATCCTTTTACAGTAAGTTTTCTTTACAGAAGACTCGATTTTATTCAAAATTTTTTTATAAAAAGTTTTATTAAGGAAAAACGTAATTTTAAGTATAAGAAAAACATAGGAAAATAATTTATTGAAATGATTTGAACAAAAATGAACAACAAAACGGAGAAATGGGTCAGAATTCTTTTTTTTTTTGATAAAATGCAATGCAAAATAAAATATACATACATTAGGGGGAAAAATCTTTTTTTTAACAAAGGAAAATTGAATAATCAATAAAACATCCTTTTCAGATGTTTTGCTGCTGCGCGGACTGCTGATTTTGGGACAGCGCGGTAATAAAATGACTCTCAAGCATGCTGAGCTGCGAGCGCAACGCCTTGAGCGTAATGCCGGCGCTGTGTTGCTCGTCCTCGAGTACGTTTCGGACGGAAAAGTTCTTGTCGTGACGCGTCTCCCAGCTCCAATACCATGAGCGCGTTGTCCACTGGCGTCCGCCTCCGTCGCTGTTGTTGCCATCGCAGTAGTAGCCGACGGCATTGTTGTTATGGACAAGATCGGTTGTGTTGCGAACGGCATCGTAAAAGGACGCGTAGACGCTGAATGGCGCGTCCGACTCGATGTAGCTTTGTTTTCGGATCTCGTCGCTGATGAACGTTTGGTTTCTCGTCGCGCTCCAATAAATAGAGTTGCTCGCTGAAAATCCACAAACAATAATATCATAAAGATTTTACTCCAAAATAAAACATTAGTACTATATAAAATTGGACAAGCACATTTTTGCATGCACTCTTCACAAAATCTCTATAGTCAATAAAAAGAAAACTTACGCGCCATAATGTTCACGAATCGAACGCCGCGACACGTCGAAATGACGTTGCTTTGTCCGGTAATATTAAAAATGGCCATATCGGCGAGTTTGAATCTTCGGACGTCGAGTTCCGTGTTGACGAGATCATCAAGCTCCAGATATTGGGCACATATCAGCTCAAAATCCGCGTACCGACTAAAATCAAACAACGATTTGGGCTTTAAAGTATTTTAATTGGAACAAGTCGAAATTTGTCGTTAAAAATTCTCAATACATAAAATAGAAATATATTTTCTTTACCGATTCGCGTTGAATTTATTGACGGCTTCGCAAAATTTTTCGACTGCCTGCAATCGACTCGCAAACGGCAACGCGCTGATGTCGTCGCCATTAAGATAGGCCGCATCCAAAATGTAGACAATGCTACCAGATTTGCTAATCAAATCACCTGACTAAAAATAAAACACTTGTGAAAAGTTGAAAGAATGTGATTGTAATAACGACAAAAAATGATGTTAAAGTAGGGTTGCCAGATGAAAATCAAATAAAAAAGAACGCTGGGCACGAAAAAAATATTTTATTGAGAATTTCCAACAATAAAAAAGATTTTTCTAAAAATATCTGAATTGGTCTATTTCGTTAACTTTTCGGGTCAGATTCTTTATTCTCTCGACAATTAATACTTCTCGGAACTCTCCTGATCCTGTGTCTAAGTGAGCCATTTTTCATGGAAAAAAAGAACAGACCCCCTCAAAAAAAAGAACAAATCTTTTTAAAAAGGACATCTGGCAACCCTGGCTTAAAGGGTTGAATGAAAACCGACCATAACGTATTTGTCCGTGATCTGGACGTAGAGAATCGTCTCGGCCGGCAGCGGCACGTTTTCGAGATTCTCAAAGAAGTCGCCTTTTTTCAAACACGTATCTTTACCCTTTAAAAAACGAAAGTCAAAATTATAAAATTGAAGATTTAACTGAGCGAAAATCGACGCCGCGCGTTTGTAAAGTACTCACCCCGTTCGAAATGAGAATCACCGGCTCCGAGCTTTCGGGCAAAAGCGCTGCGCGAAATTCCAGCCAACGCTTATGTCGCCACTCGCGTGGCTTCAAAAGATCCAACGAAAATGACGCATTTGTGCCGGAACTCCAATGCAATTGCTGAAAGAATACGGCCACAATTCTTTTATGGAACGGATTACATTAAGTTATTGTTTAAATATTTTTAGTAGTTGAAAATTGTGTTTAAAAAAGACAATAAAGCACTTACGCCCATGGTCAGTCCGTCGAGCAGAAGGCCGAGCGGTTTTTTCACCGGCGGTTTGCGCGATGCGTTCGGCAGACCCCAATAGGCGAGGCTCTCCTCACGCAGACGCGTCTGATCCATATCGATGGCGCCATTGTCTTGTGCAAAAGCGCGATACTTTTTCAAATAAAAAATCTGGCGTTTCACTGTGCTGAAAAGGAAAAAAAAATATTTTTGAAAAAAAGGCCCAAGGCAGGGTTATTAGATGTCCTTTTTAAAAAGATTTGTTCTTTTTTATTTTTTGTTCTTTTTTTCCATTTTTTGTTCTTTTTTTCCATGAAAAATGGCTCACTTAGACACAGGATCAGGAGAGTTCCGAGAAGTATTAATTGTCGAGAGAATAAAGAATCTGACCCGAAAAGTTAACGAAATAGACCAATTCAGATATTTTTAGAAAAATCTTTTTTATTGTTGGAAATTCTCAATAAAATATTTTTTTCGTGCCCAGCGTTCTTTTTTATTTTATTTTCATCTGGCAACCCTGCCTTAAAGAATGGTCAAAATCAGTGATGGGGAAATGGCTCCTATAGTGGCTCGCTAGTGGTTTGACTCGCGAGCGAGCCAAAATGAGCCAAATGGCTGAAATTCTGAGCAAAATTCGACAAAATTGAACCAAATTTTTCAAGCAAATGGCTCGTGGCTCGTGAAAAAACCAGCCAAAAATCGGATTTTTTTCGGCATTTGGCTGGTTGGATTGCGAACCAGGAAAGGAAAAAAAATAATTTGGGAAAAAAGGCCTAAGATAAGATTAAATATTTTAAATGATAATTTTTTTTTCAAATGCTTAAAACAGACCTTTCATTGTGGCGTACAACATAGTTGAAAAAGGTCTCGTCGGAGCGGATGAGATCCTCGGGGACGATTTCGTAAACGTCCTCCACCTCGTGCATAGACTTTTTCTTGATATCATCCAAACGATTGTTCACCTTTACCAAATAGTCCTTAATCACGGTAGCGCCAAATTCCGTGAGATCTTGGCAGAAAATATATCTATAATTTAAAAGGTTATTACTCTCTAATTTCGTGCGGATAAGCGCCCGGATTAATCCGCATAAAATGATGGTTTTTGAACGGAATGTTTTCTTAATCCATCTTTTTATACAAGCAACATTTTAAATGTAAAATTCACACTTATTAAACTTCGAAAACGTTAAAAAAAACTTTTTTCCTCAAATATTTTGTTTATTTTCGTTGAGAAAAATAAAAAATCGAATGGTAAAAGAAATCTTTCCAACCTTTCGGAGTTGGCCGGCCGACTGGAGATGGGCTTATGAAGCGTGATGCGCCTGAACGCGCAATACATCAAATAGATAAGGCCCATGCTGAAGGGTGTGAATATGTCGAAGAGTTTGCAGAGAAAATTACCGCCGGCGTGTTCGCCATCGGCGACGCGGCACAACGACAAGCCGACGATAAACTGACATAGGTAGAGACGCTTCGACAAAATCTCCTGGATATTCTCGCGGCCGGCGACGGAAAATCCGCCGTCGCACATCACCAAATGCACACCTTTTCCGTTGGTTCGCTGTCTGACGTGACTTTCCAATGAGCTGAAAATTATAGAAATTAATTTAGCTTGAAATTTAAATTTTAATTTGTAATAATTTCAAAAAAAAAGGATAAAAAATATTTTTATAAAAAAAGATAAAAAATAATTCGGCATAAAAAAAACTCAAGTATCTATTATAATAGCAAGCAAAGAGCGGAACCTCAAATTCTCAGGATCCGTGACGTCTCCGTTGTCCTTGACGCCATAGTAGGTCGCAAAATACTCGGGCGCAGCCGCCATAAATTTGTCGAGTTTGAAGTCGTCGTTGCCTCGCAACGTAAAGCCGAATCCCTTGGCGTTGTAAAAGGCTTTACGCCAAAGCATGTACTCGCTGAAACCGCCGGGACCCGCGCACACGTCAGCAAAGTAAAAGAGCGGCTCGTGGCGATCGACGTTCGAGCGCTGAGCGCCAATCTCAACTGGATTCTTTTTGTTTCGACGCTCGTCGTCCACCTCGCCGCTTAGTGTCCAGTCGAAAATGCGATCAATATTCGCCGTCTTCATGGCCGCTCTTAAAGAAAAGAATAACAATGCATGTCTCTAAAATATTTGCCTAACGCGTATAATAATATTACCGATTTTGGAAAAAGCCGGCCTTAATCGTTTCGTATGGGTTGGCGCGCGCGCGAGCACGATTGAGCACGTGCGGCGGAATGTGATCGAAAATGTCCTTGCTTTTCAAAAGCTCCTTAATCAACTGCCCATCACAATAGCGATTCTCGTCGTGAATAGTGTCTTTAAACTAGAATAGCTATTATATATACATATATAATGTTCATTAAACAACTAACCTGATTAACAACCATCCAATTGTCCGCTTCGGTGGCAATTTTTTTGCGTGCCTCCTCAAGACTTTCCAAATTGGCAATCAGGGAGACTGGAAATTCCTCAACGGATTTGATCTCCGCATTGACATCGTAATCAAAGGCGTCACTCGGCGCCAAAACTTTAGTCGCTTCGTGACCGAGCCCGAAACGACCCGGCTGCTGGTAAGCCTCGACGGGCTTCACGCGACCCTGATTCTGTGCGCCAAGACCACTACCTTCTTTGTATCCGCTTTTTGCCATCAAACTCCATCCTTTACTCTCTACAAAATGACAAATAAAAAATGATTTGATAACTTCTCTAATTTCAAGCCATAAAAACACACAAAATCAAAATTTCTAATTTGATTAAGTTGCTCAATAGCTAGTCTCAAATCTACTTCAAAATTATAGGTTTCAATTTAATTCAGTAACTACCGGATTTATCGTTGACAGCTTGAAATGATTCTACGCCGGAATCAATCTCATCCTCGTCGCTTGAGTCCGACGTGGGCTCTCTAAACGACTTTTTGGCCCTCACGTAGTCGAACTCCTGTTGAATATCCTCGGAACGATCGGCGTTACGCTTTCGCACCAATCTGTCCATAGCATCATCCTAAAAGAAAATAATAATAATAATAATAATTTATGTATTTATCAAAAAAAAGTATTTGAAAAACTAACATTTTTGACTTTTTGACGATTATTATTGCTTCGTCCAGCCAAATTACTCATCTTCACTATCGTTTAATTGCTAAAATTTCAATATGTAATTGAAGAAAAAATTTCTAACTATTAAGTTAAAGAAAAAAATAAAAATAAAATTAGTGTTTCAAAAGTGACCTCTAATTTACCCAAGAACAAAAGTTTTTCGATATTTAAAAATTGTGTTTTCTCGCTATATGTATTATGGACAAAATCAGAAGCGAGGAAATCAGAAAACACAATTTGCAGACGCATACGATACAGCCACAATACGAA
Source organism: Bradynema listronoti (assembly GCA_024678965.1). Taxonomy (NCBI): domain Eukaryota; kingdom Metazoa; phylum Nematoda; class Chromadorea; order Rhabditida; family Allantonematidae; genus Bradynema; species Bradynema listronoti. The sequence continues at coordinate 68,277 of JANLNO010000005.1, forward strand.
AACTTCTTTGGGCAGGGCACGTAGCCAGAAGGTAGAACAACAGATGGACGACACGAGCAACATTTTGGTGGCCATACGACTGCAAAAGACCAGCAGAAAGATCGCGGAAGTTGATGAAAGAGCGCATAGGACCTAATTGGAGACAATTAGCAGAAACATAAAACAATATAAGCTGCGATTGTATGATCCACCACGGGATAACAACGTGTGACACGAATCTTCAAGTGTTCAAGTGTAAAAATTGTATTATATTTTAATTGGAAGTCACATTTTTAAAACACTCTGTAAAAATTATACATGCACATTAAATTATACATAAAAATCATAAAAAATATTCACAAATAAAGTAAAAATAAAAATATAAAAAATGGCAAGTATAAAAATCAAATCAAATTATTATTTTTTTGATTTGATCAAAAATAATTTAATTTGAATTTCAAAATTTTCGAACAGAAAAAGATTAAAATTCCCTCAGGCAATTTTTTTTCTCAATATTTTCCAGAAATTACTAACACAAAAATCATGGCTAATTAAAAATAAAAAACATGGTACTATTTAACATTAGCATGGTGTTTCAAAAGTGACCTTAATTTACCCAAGAACATTTCGATATTTAAAAATTGTATTATATTTTTTTAATTGAAGGTCACATTTTTAAAACATCCTGTAAAAATTATACATGTCGTTCGATAAATTTCTGACAGCCATGTTTTAACATTTTGTTCTGCGATAGATAAAGACGTGGGGGACGTGTTTCAGCGATTTTTAAAATTTTCATTTCTACCATTTTTAATATATTAGCTTGGCAAAAAAGTACTTCGACAAAAATTTCAAAATTCTAAAATTTTCTGGAAATAATTCAAATAATTTTATAAGTTTGATAGCCTTGTAGAACATTCTCGAAACTATTATTATATGAATATATAAGGACACGCGCGCAGAGTTTTGTTAATTTTCACTAATGATTAGTAAAGACCATATTCGAGCTATCATCTACTACGAGTGGCTCCAAAGCAAGAGTGCAAGCGCGGCTGCTGCAAATATCAACAGCATAATTGGTGAAGGGACTGTTCATCGTGCGACGGTCAACAATTGGTTCAACCGCTTTGCGAACGGAAATACAAGCCTTGAAGATCATCTGTGTGTTTGGTGGGATGCGAAGGGACCGATCTACTACGAGTTGCTGCCCGTAGGCATGACTGTCACAGCTTCTGTGTACATCGATCAGCTCCAGAAATTGGCTGATGCAATGCAAGAAAAACGTCCAAGACGTTCAACAGTTCACTTGCTCCATGACAATGCTCGACCACACGTTGCTTCCTTCACCCGCCAAAAATTAACCGAACTTGGCTGGCACACGGTTGCCCATCCGCCGTACTCACCGGACATTGCGCCTTCTGACTACCACCTGTTCCGACCGCTCAAGCATTATTTGCACGGAAAAAAGTTCGACAAGTATGACGACCTCAAAATGGCAGTCGACAACTTTTTTTTATCTCAGTCCTCTGAATTCTGGGAAAAAGGCATAGGTGCTTTACCTGATAAATGGGTAAAAGTTATTGATGTCAACGGTGAATATATTGTTTAAAATTATTTGTTCTGAATAAAGTTATAAATAATTGAAAAAAAAGTTAAATTTTGTCGAAGTACTTTTTTGCCAAGCTAATAGGAAAACGAAAAAAGTGCAGGGAGCCAAGCATTTTTTTCGGAGTAATCTTAAATTTTTGTTATGAGCTCCTCTTACATACACATCCTACAAATTTAAGCTTTGATCGTTGGATAGGAGCCGAGTTATGAAACTTCAAAAAACGTCAAAAATAACGAATTTTTCGTTGAATTTTCTTTTATAAAAATGCTAGAAATGAAAATTTAAAAATCGCTGAAATACGTACCCCACAGATTGGGCACACTCTACACAATGCAAAAAACTCACGTCTCTATTTATTGTAGAAAAAGTTAGAACATAGTTGTCAGAAATTTATGGGATGACCTAATATTGGGTTGGGGAATAAGTTCGTAGCGTTTTTTTTACAAAGATTTATTTAAACAAAAAACAATAATTATTACAACAAATTAATCAATGATGTATTCTCCGTTACTGTTTACGACCTCCTCCCACTTCTCGACCAATTTGTTGATGCCGTTTCGCCAAAAATCGCCCGGTCTGGTATCGAAGAAGTTGTTGAGCCAGTTTTTGAGGTCCTCTTCGCCGTCGAAGGTAACACCCCTCATTTGGTTTGACAAGGAGCGGAAAAGGTGGTAATCGCTTGGCGCAAGGTCCGGAGAGTACGGTGGATGCTGAAGAACCTCCCATTCGAGCTCTTGGAGGGCGGCTTTGACGACTTGTGCAACATGGGGCCTGGCGTTGTCGTGAAGCAAGATGACTTGGCCTTGTCGATCGGGTCTTTTCAGTCGAATAGCCTCGTTTACACGGCGCAACTGGGCAATGTAGAGCTCTTTGTTGACCGTAGCGTTTCGTTCGAGCATTTCCCAGTGCACCATGCCCTCCCAGTCCCACCAAACGCAGATCATAGCCTTTTTTGGGTGGAGATCCTGCTTGATTCTCGGCTTCGGCGTGTCTCCAGGGGCCACCCATTCTTTTCTTTGTTTCATATTGACGTACAGGCACCATTTCTCGCCTATGACACCTTCTCCATACACGTTGCATACGTCCCGAGCGGCTTCGGCCGCTTTTTGCCCTCGATGAAAAGCGAAGAAGAGCAGATGTCGAAAATGCTGATTTTTGCCTCCTGGGTACTCCATTTCTAAGCATGAAAAATAATAAAAAATTAAATTTTCAGAAAAAACAAATAACACAGTTTTGTAGAGGAGAAAAAGCGCTTTCAAATACATATAAATATATTACCAAATACAGAATAAATCGTTGTAAAATAAAATAAAATTTAAAACGCTACGAACTTATTCCCCAACCTAATATATAAAAAAAATATTATATAAAAATCGTAAAAAATATTCGCGGAACAATAAAATATATAAAAAAAATATAAAAAATGAGATAAAAATCAAATCAAAAATAATTTTAAAATCAAATTTGATCTTAATTTCAAAATTTTCGAACAAAAAAAGTTGTCTGAGGAAATTTTAACTGAAATTTTCTTCTCAATATTTTCCAGAAATTATTAACACAAAAAACATGGCTAATTAAGAAAATTTTTTTTTTAATTAGGACTTTCGTGGTACTATTTCCAAAAATTTGATAAGATAATTTTTGAAATCTTACTATTTAAAGAAAAGCTTGTGATATTAGATTTTTGAACACGCTGAGTATGAAAACTGTTTATTTTTAATATTATTAACTATAAAAGGTTTAAATTTGTATTTAAAAAATGTCCATTAAAGCACATCGTTACAATTGGAGAAGTTCCGAATAAAAATTTATATAAAAAAAACAACAAATAATAAGTTTTTATGTAGTGAATTTCCACATTTTTTTAAATACAAATTTTTTAATGCTTATAATATTAAAAATAAACATTGTTTTTGTGCTTAGCTCACTCAAAAATGCCATATCACAAGTTTTTTTTTAAATAGTTTCTCCAATAATGTGCTATAGCGCCAATTTTTGAATTAATTTAATAGTAAGTCCTGATAAAAATATTTTTTTATAAAATACTCAAGAACAAAACAAATTAAAATTTTTAAAGATAGAACAAAAAAAAATTAAATTAAAAAAAATCAAAAATATTTGAGTGATTTTGCATCTCCGAACAATATTTGAATTGTCTAATTACTCGAAACTTCAAAATTGCTCAAGGGAAGACTAGAAGTTCAAAATTAAAAATTGTTTAAAGCAAGAATAAAAAAGGATAAAAATAAAAATATTCCACTTTAAATTGGCGGTATTTATGAAAAAAAATGGCCAAAAATTTGAATGGAATTTTTTCTAAAAATCTTTTTTCGAATTTGTATATACCCCAAGTTCGGGTAAATAAGACGTGGCCGTTCGTAGAATTTTTGAATTTTGACTTGGCCTTCGTTTTCTCATAAACGAAGTTTAGCTCAATTACAGCTTGAAGCTTTAATTCCGCGGCGTCACAGTTTTGGCCAAGTCAATATTCAAAAATTCTTCGAACGGCCTCGTTTTATTTACCCGAAAAAAGCGACTGCAAAGAATTTTCTAGTTTATGATTAAGCAACAGAAAATTTCTGACAAATGTTTAGTTCGGAAAATTTAAATAGAATTCAAATTTGCGCGCGAAATGAGACTTTTTTCGAAAAATGGATGGAAAATTTTCCAAGAAAAAATAAAGAAAAAATTGTATACTTCAAACATTTGCATTTTTGTTTTAGAAGATTGCAATGGACGTAATAATGGATGTAGAAGTAGCAACCGATTCGAAAAAAGCCGCTAGCAGCAGCATTGCATTCGTGAGTTGTATTATAATTATTTGAATCAGTACTTTACGTTCGGGTAAATAAGACGCGGCCGTTCGAAGAATTTTTGAATGTATTGACTTGGCCTTCATTCTGTTATTTTGTGTCTGTGAAGCATGAAATTCAATAAACACCTTCATTAAAGCAGACCAAAGTTGCAGATTATAAATTTTGAGCTCAACCTTGTTTATAACAGAATAAAGGCCGAGTCAAAATCCAAAAATTCTTCGAACGGCCGCTTCTTATTTACCCGATGGGACTAAACGATAAGTTTAAAGCATTCTTTGGGTCTTAGAAAAAAATTACCTATTTTATCGATGTATTTACATTTTGTTTTGTTAGAACGATGAAGATATTGCTTATGAGGAGGACATTATACGCAACGATAATTCTTTGCGCTCATGGCAGCGATATATCGAGCACAAGATCAAGTCTGAGGCTCCATCGAAGCAGGTGCAGATCGTCTTTGAGCGGGCGCTTAAGTTGTTTAATCGGAGCTACAAGCTCTGGTATGAATATCTTAAGTACAGACGTGGTATTATTGCGGACAAATCGCCGAGAGACATTGCCTACGCACATTTGGCTGACGCCTACGAACGTTGCTTGGCCTTTCTGAATAAGGTATACATACTTAATAATAGTTTTTTTGGATAAAGTAGTGGGCTTAGCCTCATTTTTTTTCTAATATTAAAAGCATGTTAATTATTATTTTTTAATAAATTCATTTTTTTTTTATTTTGAAGATGCCGCGAATTTGGATCGATTATTGTGAGCTGCAGGTTCGACGCGGTTTGATCACCGAAACGCGACTTGTGTTTGATCGTGCCATTCGCGCGTTGCCCATCACACAACACATGCGCATTTGGCCGGCTTATATTGCCTTTGTTACGTCGCGCAACATTCCAGAGACGGCTATTCGCGTCTATCGACGCTATTTGAAGGTCTATCCGGCGGGTCGCGAGGACTTTGTCGAATATCTCAAATCCATTGACAAACTCGACGAGGCAGCCAATCAACTCATCATTCTTGTCAACGAGGACAAGCCCGTTAGCGAAAAGGGCAAAACCGGACATCAGGTATTTATTTTTTTAATTATTTGTCTCCGAAAAGATACAAAGTTTAATAATTGTTGGGTTAAAGGACGAGTAAATAATATTTAAAAACCGTTTTTATTTTATTGATTTGTTTAGTTATGGGCCGAGCTCTGCGAGCTTATATCTAAGAATCCGAATAAGATCTACTCGCTAAATGTGGATCCGATAATTCGTCAGGGCATTAATCGCTACTCGGATCAGGTCGGCGTTTTATGGTTGGCGCTTGCCGAATATTACATTCGTATACCGAATTTTGAAAAGGTAATCTCAACTAACTAATTTTATTCCACAAGAAATTTTGAAATATTTTATTTTTACATTGCCTTAAAAATTGGAATTTTTTTAATATAGACAAATTAATGTAAATTTTTTCTTTTTTATTAAGCTGTAAAATTTCACAAATGACAGATTCGCTTATCTACGTCATGTTATAATCGATTATACTTTTGACAATTATGTCCTACCGTTTCAGGCTCGTGACATTTACGAGGAGGCCATGGTGAGCGTTAAAACTGTGCGAGATTTTTCGCAAATTTTTGACGCCTACAGCATATTTATGGAGCGTATTACGTCACACAAAATGAACGACCTACGCAACGCGCCTCCCACTGAGATGGAGATGCGCGAACTTGAGCTGGAGTTGGTTATGCGTCGCTACGGGCATCTGATGGATCGCCGACCGCTGCTACTCAACAGCGTGCTACTACGACAGAATCCGCACAACGTGCATGAATGGCTGAACCGCGTGGAAATCTTTAAGGAATCGCCTAACAAGGTTTCTCTACGTGTTCAATAAAGTTTTAGAAGTTTTTTTTTTTAAAAAAAAGCGAAATTTCTTAAACTTATTGAGGATTTTAGCAAATTGAGACGTTCCGCGAGGCCGTTCGCATTGTCGACTACAAGCATCAAGTGGGAAAGCTCTCCGCTTTATGGGTGGCATATGCGAAGCTCTACGAGAAATTCAAGCTCATAAAAGAGGCACGTGACATTTTCGAGAAAGCCGTTCTCGTCGATTACAATAAGGTGGATGAGTTGGCGACAGTGTGGTGCGAGTACGCCGAATTCGAATTGAGGAATAGGTAATTTTTAGATGTCTGAGAATTTTTTAAACATCGAGAAAATGTTCAAGTCATTTTCGACTTTGCCGTTTATTGATTGATTGATTTTTGATGGTCGAATCGCCTGGGGTTTTCGCAATCGGTCTTAATCAAAAGCGATTCTCAACAATTAATTTTGAGATTTTATCGCTTGTCCGTGTAGCCTTGTTAAATAATAACGCGAAAGAATCAAAAACTCAACATCAAATGATAAAATTGGCCTGAAACTTGGCCGCAATAAAAGAATAGATGGAGAAACCAAAGTTTTCTAACCCATAAGTGACAATGAATGTTTTGAGTCCAAATTTGCGCGCAAATTGGCGTTTGCCTTCATTCTGTTCTTTAATTGGGTAAAGCTTTGAAACCACACTCAAAATATGTGCCTAGGAGGTTTCTTATACGACAATTTTTTTTTATTTTTATAAATCCATACAGAACAGAATGAACACATTTGCCAATAATTGCACAAATTTAAATTCGTGTACACAAAAGTGTACACGTCGTCACTTATGGGTTAAGCAGACTTTTTCGTTTAAGAAGAGCGAGCGAGAGAAAACGTAAACGTAACAAAAAAAAAAGCACAGCAAAATATTTTCGACTAAAGGCTACAATAGCAAATTTAAATTGAGGTGAATCGTGTCGGGACATAAATATTTTGTTGACTTTCTGAATTGTTTTCATGTTCCCTTCGCGCTGTTCGCGACAAAATTGGTAAAAAAAAACTCAATCCGAAGCCAAGAAAAAGATTATTTTGCATAGCCAAATTCAATATCGGCTATCCGAATTCGACGTTGACAAAATCGTCAAAATTTCTCGACGATTTTGTAGGGTGGAATTTTTGAATTTTATACGGAAAATTTTTTTTTTTAAATTGTTTAGCAAAAATATTGGTTTTTATTTGAAAAGTTTTTGGACGAACTGGTTTTCTTTTGGTACATTTAGGCTAATTCTTTAGTGATTATAAGAGCGCCGTCGCGATTCTCAAGCGCGCAACCATCGTCCCGCCGAAGCGCGGGCAATACTTCGACGAGAGCGTACGCGTTCAACATCGCGTCTTCCAATCGCTGAAATTGTGGAGTTTATTGGCCGATCTTGAAGAGAGTTTCGGCACCGTCGAATCGTGTAAAGCCGTCTATGAGCGTATTATGGAGTTGCGGATTGCTACACCGCAGATTATCATCAATTATACGACTTTTCTCGAAAGTCGAAACTATTTTGAAGAGGCTTTTAAGGTTTGCAATTTCATTAAATTCAAATTTTTCCCATGTCATTTATGATTAGCCTAGTTTAGGCTTTTGAACGTGGAATCGGCTTATTCAGATGGCCGCTCGTATTTGATCTTTGGAACATTTACCTCACAAAGTTTATTGAGCGTTATGTAAGTTTGATAATTTTTTAGAAGGAAATATTTTAGAATATTCATTATTTGCTATAATTTTAATGAAATCTGTATGATTATAATGTGAGTTTAGGGCGGTAAAAAATTGGAGCGTGCACGCGATTTATTCGAACAATGTCTTGACAAATGTCCACCAAAATACGCCAAAAGTCGGTTTTTTTTTAGCTCATAAGCTTTTTAATTATTTTCTTAAACGTGCTTCTATTTTAGATATTTATCTTCTCTACGCGCAATTAGAGGAGGAGAATAGCTCCACGGCTCGTGTCATTACCATCTACAACCGGGCGGTGAATGCCGTCGAGAAAGAGGAAATGCATCTGGTGGGGGTTTTTTTTCAACAATTTGTTTTATATTTGTTGTTGTGGTTGAATTTTTAGATTAACAAACATACTTTGTTGAATATAAAGAAATTATGATTTAAAACATTCTTATTAATACATATAAATTTTATTTTAAAATATATTAAAATTGATACCTTTTTAACGTTATTTTAAATTTTTTCAACCCAAATACTTTTATTATTATTTTTTATTGTAAACCCAATCAGATTTTTCAAAACGATTCAATTTATGTTTGGTATAATATTGATGCTGTTTTCTAATACGCTCAACATATTTCTCTTTTAGATCTACAACATTTATGTGAAGAAAACGATAGAATATTATGGCGCGACCAAGGCTCGACCCATTTTCGAGGACGCAATTGCGCGTTTGCCCGAAGATCGCTCACGCGAATTCAGCATGCGCTACGCGCAATTAGAGCGAACGTTGGGCGAAATCGACCGCGCTCGTGCTATCTACACGAATTGTGCGGAAATCTGCGATCCGAGGGTATTCACACTTAATACTTTGTAAATGTTTTTAGGCGATTTTGCTTAAAAATAATCTATTTTGATGCTTTTACATTGGAAGTTGATTATTCATTAGATTCTGATCAAACCAATAATTTATCGATTTTTTTCAGGTACACCCGCAGTTTTGGGACACGTGGCAGGAATTTGAGGTAAAGCACGGCAACGAGGACACGATTCGCACGATGTTGAGAATGAAGCGTTCCGTTCAGGCCACCTACAACACAAAAGTTAACTACATGAGCTATCAGATGCACGCGAGTGTGGCGGGCGGCGGAGCCGCAAAAGCCGGCGAGTTGAGCGCTGCCGACAAAATGGCGCAACTCGAGGCGCAGGCCCAGCAAATGATCGCGCAAGAGAGCGCACAAAAGAAGTTGGGCGCGTCGTCGGCAGACGGACGCATTTCGTTTGTACGCGGCGAGAGTCGCACAACGAAAGCGGCCGCTACAGATAATCCCGATGAGATTGACATTGACAACATTGACGACGACCAGGACGATAACAATGAAGAGGCAATTGTCAATTCACAATAAAAACTTAGCAAAATTTATTGTTACTTGTTACTTTTTGTGTGTTCTTACTTGATTTATTTGATGTAATAAATATTTGATGTAATGAATATTCCTTATTATCAAATGCAAAGTTAAAGTAAGTACAATATTTTTTAAAAGGCCCACACAAAAAAAAGTATTGAATTATTTTTAAGGCCATTTTGTTTTTTCAAAAAAAAAAATACATATTTAGAAAAAATTATAAGTCAAAACAAAAAAGTCTTTTTTGTTTATTTATCCCAAAATTCTTTTAAAAATTTTCTTTATGTCAATGTTTTTTTCTGAGGTGGTTTAAGTTGAATAGAATTTTACTTCTCAACACTTTTCAGCTTCTCTTTTTGTCGGTAAATTCAATGCAATGAGTTAAGAAGCCGTCAAAATAGTAGAGGTTTAGTCTTTTGATAACTAAAAATGAAAATTGATACAATTTAAAGATCATAAATCATGGTATTAAGCATAATTTTTTATAAAATTATGATAACTTTTAGCAAAGTTAAAAAATGCCTTTAACTTTTGACTTAATTTTGGCAAAATTGAATGAATGACTTAATTTTCGTTTTTATCTTTTGTCTTTCGTAAAATTAAAATTCCCATTTAATTTGCTTTTAACTTTGACTAAATTAAGTTAAGTACCTAATTTTGGTTTTAACTTTGGTTCAATTAAATAAATTTAACTTAAGTTGGATTTTTAGTTAAAAAATTTTTAATTTTGGAAACACTGAAACAATCCAAATTTTAAAATATTAAATTTTGCAATTCAAAGAATAGTAAATTTTGTGATTCTGCATTTTTTTCATCTTTTAATCTGCAATATGTACCAGCTGACAAGACGGTTCTTGTCTTTGGAATTAGCATTGCTATTAATATCGCGAAAGAAAGGACAAATACATCAACAATGACGACGAACAAAAAAAAGAAGAATAGCCACGGGCGGAAGAAAGTTTCTCTGAAACAATGGATAAGGCGAAATGACTGACAAACTTCTTGATGTAAAAGAAATAGACAAAGTCAACTTTGTGGAGGAATTTTGGGGAAACGAAACCATATAGCTCCGTGATTTTCTCTTATCAGCAAAAATACATATGAAATTTCATGTACGTTCCAGATTTTTATATATAAAAAGGATATACACAAAAATCGTCGTTCATTTTGTAAATGTGTATATATTGCGTTTTTCTAAAATTGCCAAAATGCATATCTATCTCGTGTATGCGTTTTGCATTTTGAGACTTTTCGAATGATATCTGCTTGCTTCGCTGCCAAAAATTTACTAAAAAATCATAGGAATTAAAAAAACCATAAGAAGCAAGGGAATAAGAAAAAGGGAAATTGTAAAAGGATACGTTACATTGCAACAAAAAATGTGACGGGGAGAAATATAATTTCAAAATCTTTATACATTAACGACTGGTCAATGTGGCCCTTAAAAAGGACACGAAGGGAGATGATGGTTGCATGAATGGAAGAAAAGGGGGGAGGAGGGAGGGCTTATCTTCATATCAAACTCCATATTTATTTTCATGCACAATAAAGCCAAACTATATTTTTAATAATTTGGCTAGTAAATTTTTTTGCAAAACGGAAGTGCAAAATATGTATGCGCCCGATTTAACCCCGTTTCACGCCTTTTTTAAATATAACTGGAAACTTTAAATTTTTAAATTATAATTTCTATTTTAATTTATGTATAAAATAATTTATTTTTTAATATTTTTGATTTATTACGTAGTGCAAAACACGAGTAACACAAACATGCTCGAAAAGAATATAAAGAAAGGAAATGTTTGTAAAGCTTAAGAAATTTTTTGTTTTCTAAGATATATATTTCTCGTCTAGGTTTTTCACGAGGTCCTGATATTCGAATATAAATTATAAATAACGACACGTTTGAGAACACTGGAATACTACAGAGTTTTATTAGCGCATACATCAATTTGATTATTTTTTACTAATAGAACGGCAACATTTTGATATATTTAGAGTTAAGAATTGAATGAGCTTATTTTTGTTAAAAACATTTATTTTTCCTTTCATCACTTTATTAATGGAAAAACTTTTTTAAGTCTGAAAAGTTAAAGATAAAATAAATAAACAATAATATCTAACAATCTCACAACAAATTATTATAAAAAATGGAGCTGAATTTATAAAAATTTTACGTTTAGACCTTCTAATGTGTGCCTTCGGAATTATGACACAAATGTTTTGTATAATGCTATCCATAATTAAATAATCGTCGCAAAATACGACCAAATATATTAAGGCTTTTCTGAATTATTGGCAATGGCAGACGCATTTTAAATAGCTCCGAAAATTTGCTTAATATGCGAAGACCTTGCAATCTGCCGTTTATTTTTTATTTATTTTCTATTCACCAATTAGACTATGAATTAGCTTTTTTGTAATATCACTGAAGCTGACTTCGTTTTCATTGCACACAAACATTAGTGTGAAATTCGTCTATAAGATGACACACGAATAAAAAAATATTTTTGATACAAAACTACCCAAATCGAGCTTTCAATTTTTTCAGGTAAATATTTTTACTAAAACTAGATAATCAAATTAAAAAATTGGGTAAATACTTTAAATTAGGTAGCTACTAAATAGGTTTGTAAAATGGTATGAAGTTTATTTTTATTGCTCTTTCTATTTCATTCAAATATTATTTATTTTGTTGTGTCCCATACGAAAATATTTTGTTGTGTCCTATAAATTTTGCAATGTATTTTTTTTTTGAAAAAATTTCTAGAGACACAGGTTGAAGTATTCAAAATAGTATTTTCATGTTATTTTAAAGTATTAACTATCTGATTATTTGTCGTCGCTAGAAATTTATTTGAGCAATTTGCTCCAGACATAAAAAAAACTCCGGATATTATAAAAACATTTATGGAGTAACCTAATACTATTGTATACCTGTTTTTACATAATAGGTAATAAAAAATTTAATTTTACAAATTAATGAAAACTTTTTAAAAAATTTTCAATAAATTTAATAAACAATTCATGTGGATTGTTTAGATTGGAATCTAAAATATTTTCGTTTGACTCCATGCTTTTCGCATAAGCATAGTAAAATAAACAAAATACACGTTTTCAATCACACAATTTTAAAACATTCTTAGATTAGCGTTAGTAAGACTCAATGGGCTCTTCAGGCGCGTCCGTCGCCTACCAAACCTATAACGCGCTTATTCGCTCAGCATCAATGCATGTATCCGCGCCACTATCAGCTAGCGGCTACGGAGCCGGTTCGAGCCCTGGCATGACGCCAACCTCGTCGACAGTGGTGCCCTCCGGATTTGTCGACAAAAAAACGTCAGCGATTGGCATCGATGTACCACACGGTATAAAAATTCCAAATATAATTTCAAATAGGTAAGTTAAATTTGCTCAAATATGCGTATATATGTATTTTATGAAAAAATTAAAAATAAAAATAAATCGAGCTGAGCAAAATGTGCTGCATTCTATAAACAAATTCATACATATATGTACAATACATGTGTAGTTATAGTTTCAATTATTACCTGCATATTATGTATGTATGTATGTATTGTTGTAAATTTTGTTATCTTTCTTTCAATTGTTATTATAAAAAACGAAAGCGACGGCCACTATTAATAAGTGTGGCTCTTGAGATCAACACGTATTCGAATAACAACAACGAAGAGGAGAAAAACTATTTTATTCTTATTTCTAGCGTTTTTAATTTATCTACTCAAAAAATAAAAAAGAAATTTTGTCCAAAAAAAGTTTAAATAAAAAACATTTGTCGCTTTTGTCCTGCACTTAAAGCATTTTATTCTTTTGCAGCTTATAATTATTTGTTTCTGTTTCTTCTCTAAAGAAATTATGAAATATTTTTCGTAAATGAAAAAACATCGTGCGTTTTCGAATTTGCTAAATTAGCAAACGGTAATGCGCCATGGGTTCAACAGGTGCCTATCATACTCTTCGGCGTATGACCATCTATCAGTCGGCGCCGTCACCACCGCCGCCATTGCCCTTTATTTTGCAAAAAGTTAGCCGCAGCGAGTCCGTTTACAGCTATGGGGGTGCAGGTGAAACTTCTCGAAAAAATTCTCAATAAAACCACTTTATTTTTATTTAATGTTAAAAGTTTTTAGTATTTTTGTGCTGTTATAATTTAGAATAACATACAGAGCGCGACAATTTCGTTTTTGGTTTCGTTTTTCCTATAACTTTTTTAGTTCACAATCAATTCCCAAAAATGTTTTTATTCGATTAACAAGACTTTAAGAATTTGTTGCGACCAAACTTTTCCGTATTGGTTTCAATCTATAAATTTTGTAATAATTTAAGCTTTTTTACAATTTAAAAAATCAAAAAAAAAACAAAATCATAAAAGGTGTAACATAATAATGGACGCATTCTAATCATTAAACCTATATTAAACTATTTTGACTTTTTAGTCGAAAATGAGTGGGCGGGAGGTAAAATTAATTGTAAAACTTTTATAAAAATTGGATAATATCTTTTACAGTAAAATTATCTAACCTATTAAATGAAATTTTAGCAAGATTCAAATTGAAAAAGTAAGTTAATTTCAGATCAACTTTATCTATTTACAAATGATCTTTTAAAGTGTCAAAAAAGTTTAAATGATTACAAAATTTGTAAATTGAAACTAATATCGACAAGTTTGATATCAAAAAAAATTTTGTTAATCGAATAAAAAAAATTTTTGAGAATTGGTTGCGAAAAAAAGTTGTCAAATACAATACCGGAAATGAAATTGGCGCACCCTATACATAATACAGAGTGTCCAATAATAACTTTTTGCTAACTTAATCAATCGGTACGCCATTTTTGGCAATCCATTCGGAATAAAGTTGCGCGTCGAACGGCACATAACTTGTCGAGCACGCAAAATTTAGTGCACGACATCTGTGCGCGGTAAAAAAAAATTTGCAATTGCGCGCAATATGTCAAATAAAAGCTTAAAGAGCGCTGATTCCATGTATGTAATTGGTTTTTAGTTTGGTTCAATACAAAAAAAGTTATTCAAAAAAGTTTAAAAAAAGAACTTTTTAGTGGGACACCCCGTATAATAAATACACAATTACTGACAACATTTGTAAGTTTTTAAAAAAAACATGCACATGTGCATGTTGCGTTATAAGGAATAGTTTTTGTGTTAAAGAACTATTTTGTTGTCCTTTTTTACATTTTCACAAAATATTCTCATGTTTCTTAATTTTAGTTTTTCGCTCTTTTTATTAACGAATAAAAATGTGTTTAATTTTATATTTTTGGAGATTTTTTGCACTAAAAAAATAATGTCACCTTCAGACGGAAGCAGCGCGAGTGGTGGACGTGTCAAGTGGGATGTGTATCCACTCAAGGATGCGCTCGACGCCGACGAAGTCAGTGAGCCAACCGAAAGCTTGCCCACCGAGAAGAACTTTTGCCAGAAAATAATCAAAGTAAATTATAATTCCATTTATTACCATCCCGCATGTCATGGGTACGTCGGAAATGAATTAATTTTTTTTATAAAAAAATTTTTTCTTACAAAAAAAGTCAATATTTTTCAACTATTGGGTATATTAAAATATAGGAAATTTTAAAAGAAAAATAGCCATAATTTCGGAAATCGGGAGGAAAAAATGTCGAAAATCCGAATCCCGGCGTACTTACGGACCATCACACATCACATATTATCTTTTAGAAAATTAATTTTTGATTTAGAATTCAAAAGTTATATTATTCATTACCTACTTTTAAAAAAGTCATTTTTTAATTTTTGGAAATTTTAAAAGTGATATTACATCTTTAATTAGGTATACATATTTTTTTATTTTTTTATTATCTTAATTTCGCGTGTATAAGGCCGGGTGTTTTGAACCAAATTTAAGTTGGCGCCAATGAGTTCATTCTGTTGTATTGAATCCAAGCGAGTCCAAATTTTGTGCTCACTTTTATGAAACGGAGACAAAGTCGGGCACAAAATTTGGACCCCAACGGATCCGATACAACGGAATGAACTCATTGGTGCGAATTCAAATTTGGCTCAAAGCACCCGGCCTTATACGCGCAAAATTAGGGTAATTGCATTTTAATTCTACATTTTTCTGCTTTTTAGTGCCTGAAAATATTGGCACCTCACGTCGGTCTAAATATCCTGCTGCTATCGTATATTTGCTTTGGCGCGCTCGTTTTCATCTTTCTAGAAGCAGAACATGAACTCAGGCAAAGAAGCGAAAAAGTCCGTCAAGTTTTGAACATCTACCGTATGATCATGAATCGTACGATGGCTATGTGTTCATCGCCAGAAAGCTACAACACACCGCTTACGGTATTCAACAAATGTCCTAAGCTCTTGTGTATAAGGCGTGGCGCATTGAAGTTTAAAAAAAATATATTTTAGCCTTCATTCTGTTATTATGTGTCCGGTTATCATACATAAAAAAATAAATATTAATGAACACCTTTTTTAAAATAGAATCAAAATTAAAAATACTTCGATCATAAGAGAGTAAAAGCCAAAAAGCCAAATAAAAATTCAAAAAATTAATACCAGCACCCTTATACATAAGACTTTAGAAAACAAAAAATAAAAAAAAGCTAAATTTTCTCAAATCACAATTGAAAATTTTAAGTGCCGAAAATTCATGTACGAAAATTTATTGTAGATTGAACGACGAATGCGCCCCTTGTTGACGATATTGTCGCGCACGCACGAGTACGACGATCGACTGACTCGTGAGTTGCAAATGTGGTCGGACAGCGAGAAGGATCTCGTCACGAAATGGACGTTTGCAGCATCGACGCTGTATGCACTTACCGTCATTACGTCTACTGGTGAGTTTATTTTTTCATTCCAATTTCAGACATATTATGTTGGCGCATAATTATCCGCGGTTTTTTTCAACAAATTTTTTTTAAAAAGTAATTCGACAAAAACTCGGACACGGTCGGCTTTATTATTTGTCGGAGAGTTTGTGTGGAACCCATCCAGCCAATTTCCACACCTTCCCAAGCTTCTTGAGGCGACGGACGATCGTGGATTGATTACCGCTGCCAAAAGCGCCTGATCGTCAAAATCCGATGGCCTCCCTCTTTCTGAATCTTCTTCCAAGCTTGTATTGTTTGATTTAAAACGGGCAAACCATTCTCGACATTGCCTTTGGCTGATTATTTCTTCGGCAAAAAGTTCGTTGAGATCGCGAAATGATTGAGTTCCTGTTATGACGGAATCATAAGAAGAAATTCTAAGTACGTGATTAAGGTCCGTGTAGCTCAGGCGGTAGAGCAGCGCTCCGGTTAAGCGTTGGTCCCAGGTTCAAGTCCTGCCACGGAAGTCACCTTTTTCACATACACAACAATTCCCTTTCATTCTTTCTCGAAATGGTACATCATAATATGATGAATATGATTATATGTAGCTTTCGGCACGCGTTTTTATTAACAAAGTAGAAAAGACTAATTTTATAAAAAACAAATAAAACTCCAATTTTCACTGGAGAAAAACGCGTCAACAAAAATTGCGGGCAATTATGCACCAAACTAATATAACCCGCGAATTTGGCATGTTTTAAAAAATTTACATTTATGGTATTCTGTTATAATGTGTCCGGAATGACTGATAAAGGATCGTTGACAGAATTTAAAGTATATGAAGTAAATTTGAAAAAATAGACATTTATTTTTTATTGTAATTACTCTTTACGGATAATTATCAATATATAATAATGTAGGCTACGATCACGTTACACCATCCACGGATTTGGGTCGAATTTTCACGGTATTCTACGGGCTAATCGGCATTCCGCTAATGTTCATCACGGCGGCAGATATCGGCAAATTTCTCTCCGATTTGGTAATACGCTTCTACGGTCGACTATTGGCTTTTTTCACGTGGGTGAATTCGGTGCTGGATGCGATTAAAGACTATTTACTACATTCAGACAGCGATTCCATTGACTCGAGGTAGATGGAAGCCGCTTGCATTTACTATAAATTATATACCATATACTTTTTCGAGACAATTTTATTATAATAAATTTTATTGCATCAACATTGACTTGGAAACTTAGGAAGAGCTAATCTGATACTTTTTCAGTTAAAAAAAGTACTACTCGCCTTTTTTGGCTAGGCGAAAACTGAATTTTGACTATTGAAAAGAGAGGGCTTCTTTCGGTTTTCTTTGAAATTTTTGTTTTTATTTGAAGTGTAATGCAAACGGAATCAATTACCCTAATTTCGCGTGTATAAGGCCGAATATTTTGAACCAAATTTAAATTGGCGCCAATGAGTTCATTCTGTTGTATCGGATCCAAGCGAGTCCAAATTTTCTGCCTACTTTTATGAAACCGAGACAAAGGCGGGCACAAAATTTGGACCCCAACGGATCCGATACAACAAAATGAACTCATTGGCGCGAATTTAAATTTGTTTCAAAACACTCGTTTTTATACGCGCAAAATTAGGGTATTGTCTTTTTTTTGAAAAATGCATAAATGACTAATACTTTCCCCTTTTTGATTAGACGGAAGAAAATATGAAAACAAATAGCGTCTAATCTCAATTTTTTTACAGACGATTTCGTAAAAAGCGTCGGCGCCGACGACGCGCTTATCTGGATGCAGACAGCGAAAGCGACACGGCCGGCGTCGACGATGACAATGAAGACGAGCGCCTGCAACTTCCCATTGTTAGCTATTTTGCGCTGGTTGTAGGCTATTGCGCCATTGGCAGTTTACTTTTCAACGCGTGGGAACGCGGTGCTATTTGGTGTGTAGATTTAATAATGCAATAACTTTATAGCTGTTAATTTTTTTTCTATTAATACAAATTTTTAGGTCTTTTATTCACGGTCTATTCTTTTCATTCAACACGATTACGACAATCGGATTGGGCAATATTTGCGTTCGTAATAATCTATATCTAGCGGTAAAATTTATCTTATTGTTAATTCTTTTGCATTCTCTTTCTCAACTCTTCTTTTCTCCAGCTGACCGTGGTTTATGTAATAATCGGCCTAGCGGTAATCACTGCAAGTCTGGATTTATGCAGTTCGACGCTAAAGAGAACGTTCACAAAGCTGCACTATTTCGGACGCAAGATTCGCGGCGCGCGACGCGGCTTCGCTAATGTCAGCGACGACATTCGCGAGGCGATGAAAATTGTGGCGGCGTTAAAGAAGACAAGGTTTTTATTGTTTTATTTTGTCTTATGTCGATCAAGAAAAAATGCACTCCTTTCAAACATTTTTTGTTGGATTTAACTAGTACTTCATATCAAATCAAAGTGTAAAAATAGGTTTCAAAATTTTAAAAGAAAAATTCGTATTGTATTTAAAGACTTTTTATTTAAGAAAAATTAATCATAAAATCAATTTATAGACCCAGCAAAGAGCGTATTACGCTTGAAGACCTCAAGCGATTTCTCGAAGTACAAGAACAATTGTTGCGTCAGCCTTTTGTCCCTTACAACGTACACTTCTTTAAGTGGATTGAGGATGCGGTTCGATTTTATTTTCGTTTTTAATCATAAATACCTTAATTTCGCGTGTATAAGACCGGTCTTATACATGGGTGCGGCCTTATCTATAGGGTGTCGCGGCCTCATAACGGGTAAATTTTGCGTTGTGTTTCTTTTTTAATTTTTCAAATTTTATTTATTTTTTCCTTTGTTTATAAACGATGACTGAGTATGAAAAAAGATATTTTAAGGGCATTTTTAAAGCATTTTCTATTTTATACAAAATTTATTCAACAAAAAATTTATTCAATAAAATTTATTCAACAAAATTTATTCAAAACCATTAAATTCATCGCCCGTATAAATATGAAAATTTTCCAAGTCATTCAAACCTTCCTCCGGAATATCGGTAAGATCATTTGCCTTCTCGTAATCAATGTCATCGTATCCAACATCTCCAAGATCCTCTCCTTGAAAAGCACGCCGAAAACCGTTTTGAATGCACGTGGCGCTCACCTCATCGAAGCTTTCCAACACCCATTGCGCCACTTCACTGTGTGCCATAAAAAGATAACAAAAAATAAGCATGAAAAGATATTAGGTATTTGTTGTCGCGATAGCAATATCTTGTGATCCGCGTTGATCCACCGTGTAAGCACGCGGCAAATCGAAAGACACTTGAACTTCATCGACATTTCCAATGTCTTGTAATCGGAAACCGATCGTTTCGGTTTTCACAAAGCGCCGAAAATTGACCATTTTCACTTCATAGTCCTCTGGTAATCGTTGACCAACAGACGTTGTGGCTCTAACGGAAAGACCCGTACGCCACATGAATTTGTAGCACCAGTTTGCGCCACCGATAAAATTTTCGGTGCACGACGCCAAGGCTCTTCTTTTTGCTTCAATTCGAATCGCTATCGTCGAGACCTAATGAAAAATAACTGGAAAAGTGAAAGGAAAAATAAAAAAAAGGTACCTGATGTTTTTTGAACGTTCTTCGAGTATCCAAACATTTAACTCTTCCTCCAGCTCCGGCCATTTTGCTTTTCGGTAGCGAAAAGATCGCCTATCACGCCTAGATGCTCTCAGTACAGCCTCGTCGCTGCGCCATTTTCGCATAAGTCGCTCATCGACATGGAAAAATTTCGCGGAGTTTTTAATCCCATTCGCTTTACCACTTTCTACGTTGATTTCAGCGGCAAAATCGAGTGCCTTAAGTTTAAATTCCGTCGTGTACGAAATTCTACGGGGAGACATTAATCTGAAAACTTCACAAAATATAAAAAAATAACTTTAAGCACTAAAATCTAGTAAAAAAAACATTAAAAAAACAAAAATAAAAACGTAAAAAATATTAAATATTTGAAAAATACATAATGCCAAAAATACCCATGTATAAGACCGGTGTTATCTATGGGGCGGCCCTATACACGCGAAATTAGGGTACTAGAGAAATGGAATTTCTTAACTAGAGAGCCGGGTCAAGTCAGACATGAAAAAAATTTTAAAAAAAGAAAATTTGCAGTTTTATTATCTGTTTTGATTTTTTAAATCAAAACAGACATTTGTGAGCTTAAAAATATTAAATAAAAATGTATTTTCCGATTTTTACCAGGCAACAATAAAAATTTCGGGCAGGACTGGAGGAAGATCTCTAAAAAGGGATTTTAAAATAATGAACATTGGTTTTTTTGAGTTTCTTTTGTAAAATATTTTGATACTTTTTTAGCCGGACACTATTTTTCAGTATGCTCAATACTTTGACGATGGAGCATCGTTGAAATCTGTGCAAAAAACGCCTCTCAACTGCGAGCTGCTATCGCCAACATAGGTTATTCGAACAGCACGTTTACCATCTTTAATTCTTATTCGCTATCTCTAATTCAAATAATGTCTTGAAAAGTTGAATGGACATTTAACATCGATTTAACAAAGAAAAAGTTCGTGATTACAAGTTTCGCCTCTAAAATCGTTGTGAAAATTCATTCTTTTACGCGCAAAGTTTTGCATTTAGTTTTTGCTCAAATATTTTTCCACTTTCATTTTTTAAACATTTTTCAGAGTTTATATTTAAATAAACTATTTACAAATGTTTTATAACAGCATAAAATTATTATAAAAAGGTTTTAATAATTGGAAAAAATTTTTAATTTATTCTTTGATAGCAAATTGATAATAGATTTTTCAGTCATTTTTTTAATTGGACCATCGAAATTTAAATCAAATCATCAAAAAAAAAAAAATACCCAGGTAATAGAAATAATAACAAATAAAAAAAGCTTATATATTTTGGTGGTTTGTCTTATCAAATCCCAAAGAAGCTCGAGTGCATTTCGATCTGCAATAAAAAAACAAAAAGTTTGACATAAAACAAAAAACAGCCCATGGTTTGGAAAAAGATTTACACAAAAATTACTTCTTAAGCAATAACAAACAACAATAAGGAGATTTTACACACAAACATTTTTCTTCTTTTTCAATTTTCCATTTTATGTCTGTAACTTTCATCCAATATCCCTGTATTGTTATCTTTAATCCCTTTTTGCCCATTTCTGTCACATTTTGTTGCTTTTTATATATCTTAATTTTATGTGCTGTTTTTATGTTTACGTATCAAATTTGCTTTTTTTCATCGTGATAAGTGTCCGCGAAATAGGCTGCCAATGAGAAAATGAATAAAATGGGATAAAGTTTTTTGCACTCTTTCGTTTTCCAGCTTTTTTGGAAGAAGATTTCACTCGAAATCTTTTTTTATATAATAACAAGAGCATAAATGAAACAAAGGAAATTCATAAAGCCCAAAACTGGTAAAAAAAATTTTGACGTGATGCTAGTTTAATTATCGAATGCCTTTTTTGCCTCTCAGCTTTTTTTCGAAAATATTGGAAACCCTTTTTCAATTAAAAATCTAAAAAGCATGGAAGTCCAGTTTAATACACAAAAATACAAATTATTTTGCGCTTCATTGCATTTGTTTTTTGTTGCTTTTTGAGCCGTATATTTTGTTTAATTTTAGTTTTTATCTATAACAAATTCCAAAAAAATTGTTTATCATTTTGAAAATTTATCTTGATCAAAAAATATGAATATATGCAAGTATTTTTTTATAAATACATTAAATTTAACTCAATTCTAGTGAAATTTGGGCGGCAATCAATAAAAAAAAGAAATCAATTTATGTAGTCGAGTTACTGGAAATTTAATTATTTTCCTACCTCGATTCAGTTAATAAGAATGGGTTCGACTGGTGCCTACAACATGCTGCGGCGTATGACGCAGTCAAGCATTTCCTACAAATTCCAATCAATTGTCCCGCCACCCGTGCCTTCGCAGACCGACTCGCGGCACAATTCTACGTTTAGCTTTTTTTCTGGTTAGTTCAATTTTTTCAAAAGATGGGTAATTTAAATATTTTTGAAGAGTTGACAAACGTAAAAACAAAAAAAAGTTATTTTAAATTGTTGAGAGCTAATATTTAAAATTAAAAGTAAAATCCCTTATGTCATTTAAATTGTTTAAATTCATTAAATTAAACCTAACTATTTTAATAATTAAACCTACCCATTTTAATAATAGGCCCTATTAAAATTTTATTATAATAATTTACCGATATTTAAAAAATAAAAATGAATTTTTTTTAAAAATTAAGCCGATGTGAGAATGTGAATACATATTATAGTTGAAAATTTTTTGAAATATAACACTTCATCAACTAAACAAACCCACAAAACGATAAAAAAGCTGTCAATGCAACAAAAAAAATCTTTGAACGTTGGCGGTTTTTTTAAAGTTAAAAATGAGGAAAAACGTAAAAAGCGGCAAATGACTGACATTTCTCTCGACCTGCTCAAACGTAAAAGGAACATTTCTTTTCCTTTTGTTTATACGGCAACCACTACAAGAAAAGCTATTATTATCGCTTAAGCTTGAACCTATTTGCGCAGTAAAAGTCCGCAACAGGAATGGATCTTTTAGACGTGAAAAAATCAACTAAAAGTAAGCCATTTTTGGGAATTTTCATAATAATACGCTATGGAAAGTCTCATTATTTCTCTATTAGAAAATGACTAACCTTAATTATCTTGTTGATAACATTTTTGCTAAATTGTTAAAAGTGTACGGCATTTATGAAAAAGTTTTGTCAGTTTATTTTCTCCCCTCTTCGAAGATAAATTCGCAAGGGAAATGGAGCGTAAAAAGATAGCGCGAAACGCATCTCGTCAAATATGTATAATCTTATCAAATTTTCTTTATTTTTTATTTCTATAATTAGCTTTGTTGTGTCAATCTGATTTTAGTTTTTTTTATTTATCCTTTCGGTTCATGTATTTTTTATATTTCATGTACCCTAAGTTCGCCCTCATGCATAAGCTGCAGCTTGGCGAAGTGTAAAAAACTCAAATGTATTTCACTTTGAAAATTATTTTTGCTTTTGAAATGTGAAATGTGTAAAATAATGTGAATGAACCCCAAAAACGTATGGTTAAAATAAAACATAGGTTCTTGTGTGATATCGGACCGCCAAAAAAAAATTTTTTTTTAGTAATTTTTTTAGGTTTTCTGGCACGGAGAATTCGAATTTGATAATGGTTTTTACCGATTTTGTTGTTTTTGTGCAGTTTTTGACATTTTCAACTTGCTAACCTTATGTTCAGTTTGCTAACGTGAATTTTACACAACTAGGTCCGATATCACACAAGAACCGAAAAGGTGTTAAGTTTCGCAACAAGAAGCAAAGCGGTACTGCTCGCGACTTCATGGAATCATATTTGGCGGAGTATATGTGGCGCACACACTTGAATGGTCGCAATCCTTTTACCGTCATTTTGCAAGATATCGCCGAATTTCTGCCCATCTAGTTGTTAATTATTTATCGTTGTTTTGTTTACTGTTTGTTATAAATTATTTCATAAAATTATTTTTCGAAAATGGACAAAAACAACAAAATCGGTAAAAACCATTATCAAATTCGAATTCTCCGTGCCAGAAAACCTAAAAAAATTACTAAAAAAAAATTTTTTTTTTGGCGGTCCGATATCACACAAGAACCAAAACATATCCATGAAAATACAAAAAAACATGAGAAAATTGCAAAAAACTGGAAAATTTTCAAAAAAAAAAATTGAAGAATGAACTCGCTTAAGGACAAGTTTGTTCTATAAGCCGCCCCCATGCATAAGCCGCTGCTTGGCGAAGTGTAAAAAATTGAATTCACTTTTTTTTTCAATTTTGTTGCAATTGATGAAATTTTTTGTTTGTTAGATATTTTTTCGTTTATATTATTAAGTTTTCATTTTTAGCGTATTTTTTATGTATCAACATCGAAAATCATACACTGCAGAATTCAAATTGCGTGCGGTTTCTTTCGCCGAGAAAAATGGAAATCGAGCAGCAGGGAATTTTTTCAACGTTGACGAATCGATGGTGAGGAGATGGCGAAAGATGAGTCACGTCTTAAGTGCGACTAAACGAAATAGGAGAGCATTCCGAACAAAAAAACCCTATTGGCCGGATTTGGAGGAGAGCATCAAGGAGTGGGTATTGCAACAACGAACCCTACAGCGTCAAGTTATTTCCTCAAAATGGATAGTCGACGAGGCCACACATACTTACACGGCCGGCGGGCGTATGCGTCGAGCATCTTATTATCGAATCTGCTCATGGATTCTCGACAGTTTCAATGAAGTGCCTCAAGAATGCGTGCAAAATAGATTTCGACGCGCCTTGGAAGAAGGCGCGCCGATTTTACAAGAACCAGATCACGAAGAAACTGTGGAACTAGAGCAAGAAGAACAAGAAATCTTGGAGGAGGAGGAGGCTGAAATTGTAGCTGAAGCTTTGCCCGAGGAATTTTATAATTTGTTTGAAAGTTTTCATTTTGTTTCTGATGAAAATTTTAATGGATTTTAATTCTATTATAACAACAAGTTATTTGTTCTTTAAATAAATTATTTTTGCTTTTGAAACACAAAAAATAAAAATAAAACTCGAAAATGTTTGATAAATTTTAGAAAATATTGCAAAAAATTTCAAATTTATTAAGAAGTGAAATTCGCTTCGGGACGAGTTTGTTCTATAAGCCGCGGCTTATCATCCCGAACATAGGGTATATAAAAGACTTACACATATGTTAGAAATTTAAATACGAATAGGGCATGAAACAAAAATAAAAATGAGAACGGAGAAATGGCTACGTCAGAAATAGAATCAGCATTTCGGGTATTATAATCACGTAATTTGGTAAAAAAATTCTATCAACATATTATAGGAAAATATTTTTTTAAAGAATCTGGAGGTCACGTGAAATGGGACGACTTTCCGATAAAAAAAATCGATACCGGCGATCTCGAGGACTACGAAGACGAAACGGATAGCTCCGAGAAGAAGTCGCTCATACCCACGATACTCGAGGTTTTGTTTTTATGGATAGTTTAGCATGTTTTGAACTTATTTTCTTTTCCTTTATATATGGAATTAGGTTTTTAACTATATTCAAAATTTAACAATTAAAAATATGTATCTTTATAGTATGTGAAAATACTGATCCCGCACATTGGCCTGAACATTCTCACGTTGACATACCTCATGTTTGGCACTCTAATCTTCATATATTTGGAGGCAGAAAACGATCTTCACAACAGTAAGGAAAAATTCAGCCAGGTGCGCAACATTTATAAGATGATTATGAACGAGGCGTCTGCTATTTGTCGAAGTGAACAGCCCGTTCGCGAGTCCACTGTATGTGTGTAAAAGGCTAAAAATCGGCCCAGCTCGAAACGGGCCCGAGTCTCAAAAACCCATCCCCGAAGCAACTTTTAGTTAAAACTATTAAAAAATGGAGTTTCCGCCAAAAACGAAAAAAAAATTCGTTAACCCAAAATTTTCATCTAGAATCATTGAATAATTTTTAAAAATTTTGAGAAAAGGATATAAAAGCTTGTCAACAATATACTTTTGTGTATTAGGTTGTTCAAAAATATTAGGCAATTTCAATTTGGCGCCAAAATCATTCAATTTTTTAACCCATAAGTGACGACGTGACACGTCGTCACTTATGGGTTAAAAAATTGTTGTCGGACGTGTACACTTTTGTGTACACGAATTTAAATTTGTGCAATTATTGGCAAATGTGTTCATTCTGTTCTGTATGGATTTATAAACATAAAAAAAAATTGTCGTATAAGAAACCTCCTAGGCACATATTTTGAGTGTGGTTTCAAAGCTTTACCCAATTAAAGAACAGAATGAAGGCAAACGCCAATTTGCGCGCAAATTTGAACTCAAAACATTCATTGTCACTTATGGGTTAAATTAATGTTCTATTTATTATTAGATAGTTTTTGATTTGCATAAATATTTTTATGATTATTTTTGCAGGTGGAACGGCGAATGTTGCCGCTACTTTCAATTCTTTCACGAACTCATGAATACGACGATCGGTTAATGGACGAGGCGCAAATGTGGTCAGACAATATTGACAATTTGCCGACAAAGTGGACGTTCGCCGCATCGACACTCTACGCATTGACTGTGATCACGTGTTGCGGTATTTGAAATGGAGCATTACAATTGCAATGTCAATGTATGAAATCAAATACGCGAATTCAGCCAAGCATGAACTTTACAGTTTTCTCAAAACTTTTAACGAAATCATACATTACAATTTTCGATTTAAAAAAATTGCAGCATTTTATTTAGTTTTTTGATCGATTTAAATATTGGTTCGTATTTGACTGAGCTTTATATTTATATTTGGCCGGATAATGCTAGTTTCTGACCTCGGCAAGAAAAAGAAAGAAATAATAATATTTTTACAAGGACTAACAAACGTTTTTTTCTCTCCTAAATGACCGCAATCTATCAAATTAAATATCTTTTAATTAGACTGCTAAAAA
Organism: Bradynema listronoti; assembly: GCA_024678965.1. Taxonomy (NCBI): domain Eukaryota; kingdom Metazoa; phylum Nematoda; class Chromadorea; order Rhabditida; family Allantonematidae; genus Bradynema; species Bradynema listronoti. The sequence goes on from JANLNO010000005.1 coordinate 95,014, forward strand.
TACCATTCATTTTGTCTTGGCGAAGATTTTAATCTGGCCAATGATTTTATGTGATTTCAATGTGTTGTGTGTGTAGGATACGATCACGTGACGCCTAGCACCGACGCTGGCAAAATCTTTACGATAGCGTACGGTCTGCTAGGCATTCCGTTGATGTTCATCACGGCCGCTGACATTGGAAAATTCCTCTCGGGTCTGGTTATTCAATTCTACGCCAAAATCCGCGCTTTATTCACCTGGATGGCGTCGGTTGTGGACGCAATGCGTGACTATATCCTCGGCAGTGATGCCGACTCGATTGACTCGCGGTTCGACACTTTCCTTTTCATAAAAAAATATTTGTTTAACTTCTTTTAATCGTAAATCATTAAATCTTTTCTTTATTATATTATTATTTCGATGTGTTTAGAAAGCTGCGTAAAGAGCGGATTTCGCGCCGACGAAAACGCGGTGCCGACGACGACGAGGAAGAGGACGAGACGGACCGGCTGCCCATTGTCAGCTATATTATGCTCGTTATTGGCTATTGCATTATCGGAAGCGTGCTCTTCAACGCGTGGGAGAAAGGAGCAATATGGTATTATGATTAAATGCTCTAGGAAAAAATATTTAAAAGATTTTCAATAATTCGCTTTTTTCAGGTCTTTTATTCACGGCGTCTTCTTCTCTTATAATACGATTACGACGATTGTGCTCGGCAATATTCGCGTTATGAACGATATTTATTTAGCGGTGTGAATTTTTATAATACTCACGCCATAATTATTGGAAAATTTTTGATCAACGAAGATGCACCATATAGCATATTTTGAAAGTTAATTCGTAAACGATTTATAGCTTGCCGTCTCGTACATTATTATCGGCCTGGCGGTTATTACGGCCAGTCTAGACCTGTGCAGCTCGACGATTAAGCGAATCTTCAACAAATTGCACTACTTTGGCCGACGGATTCGCGGCGCACGCCAGGGCCTCGTCGGCGTCAGTGAAGACATTCGCGAGGCGATGAAAATAATGGCTGCGCTTAAGAAGACCAGGTGCCGTCGCATACTTTTTTTTTGTATGACATTTAGCAGAACTTTAGAACGAAAAAAATAAACGAAAAAAATTTTCCGGCTTTCAAACATTCGACATTTAATGCCTTAAGAAAACCATACATACAATTTTGCATAAAAATGGATGATAGCATTGAAATTTTTGCTCCTTCAATTTGACGAAAAAAAAACTAACTTGCAGAACTTTAGAATTATAAACGAAAAAAATTTTCCGGCTTTGAAACATTTAATGAGTAGTTTAGACCGGAAAAGGATCGAATTACCCTCGAGGATTTACGTCATTTTCTCGAGGTGCAAGAAATGATGATGCGCCAACCGTATGTCCCCTATAACATTCAAATCTTCAAGTGGATTGAGGACGCTGTAAGTGTCAATTGTAAGATTCAAAAATATTACAAAACAAGAACAAATTTCGACATACAATTTAACTGAATTTTTTAATCGAAAGCCTTTTTTTTCTAAAACTTCGATTCCTGTTTATTTTTTTCTGCTATTATTAGTATGCGCAATACTTCGAGGACAATCGTTCGCCGATGGAATCGGAAAAGCCGATCAACAATGCGCTTGATACAGGCAACGGAATTCCGCTATTGTGAATTTTCAATTGATTGTTAACTTTTTTATACATGAAAATTATGCATAAAAATTTTATTTTAAATATTTTTGAGAAATTTCAATAGAAATGTATTTAAATGTATAAAAAATCTCGACTTTTAAACATTATTCAAGTTGAAGAATATGAGTAGTGCCTTGGCTGTTTGCGGCAACGATCACATTCGAATTCTAAAAATATGTATTTGGGCAAATAAATTTTTATATATGTTACAGAAAAATGTGTTACACGGCCATATACGTCTATTCCCGGCCATATACGGAATTTCCCGGCCATAGACGTATTTTCCCGGCCATATACGTATATTCCCACCAAAAAAAAAACGCCAATATATACGTATCTTCATATAAGATTTTTTTCACATTTGATTATATTTCGTTTTCTATTCACTTTTAAACGACACATTTTTTTACTTTTTTTTCAATTCTTATAACGTTATTATTCTTTTAATTGTTTTTAAGTAACTTTTTTCCTAAATTGAAAACAAAATTTAGATGAATGTGATAAAAAATCTTATATGGCCGGGAAAATACGTATATGGCCGTGCGAAATATTATCCATAAAATAAAGAACTCGTGTCAAAATCAGAATCTATCAATCGAACTTTTTTTTAAAAATTGGACTGGGAGAATTAAAAATAAAGCATATATGTATAAAAAAATTTAGTATGAATAATGAATATACTGAATTATTTTTGCCAATGCGAAAATTATCCTATCGCAAGCACTTCGTTTCTTTATTTTTGGCCCTTGTATTATCGGTCTTTGAAGTGCTTGGACAGAATTTAATTATAGTTTTTAATCAACAGATGGTCAAAAAATACTTTATTTTAGTCCTAACCCAGAGCAGAAGCAAGCGATTATCAAACAACAATAAAAAACAATAATAAAGAATATGTCCAAAACAAAAAATAATAAATAAATTTAAACACTCAATTTCTCTTCAAGACCGAATCATTTTTAAATATAATTATTATACTCGCTTTCGCGACAACCCTATTTTTTTTTGTCAAATTTTACATATAACTTGCCTTCTTCCAACAAATCGCCGATACGAAATCGTTGAGTGAGCCCGTCGATGATTGGGAGGAGCTCGAAGATTGTGTACTGCCGGCGTCGAATGGCAACACGCCGCCGGCGCTCTCAAACGGTTCAATCAGCGTGTCGTCGGTTTTCGTGGAGTTGAAGTCAAAGTGCATTAGCGGATCGGAGATGTTCTTGCAGTAGAGGTAGAGGTGATTGTTCTCGCTGCCGCACATCACGTGCTGGCCATCCGTCGCCAACCCGACAAAGTTTCGCTCGTTTTGATGTCCGCGCAGTGTGCGTAAACACTTGAAGTTATTGATATTCCATATTCGTAGATCGCCGTCCGTGGAACTAGAAAAACGTTTTAGAATTTATAGCGAAACAATTTATTGGATTACATAATCATGTTGTCCGTTTTATGTTAAAGTTTAAGGATAATTGAACTAAAAACGTCTTAAAAATAATTTTATGGCTATAAATCTTGTTTGAAAAATACTTACGCGGACACGACTTCCAGCTCGTTACAGTACTTTACGTAGGAGACCGCCTTTCGATGGCCGCAGAAAAGACTCAACGCTTTGGATGGATTGCGAATGTCGTATAAATGTACCCGATGATCTGCCAAAAGATTTGATAATAAGACCGGAAAAAGTGGGCGAAAAACTAGGAAAAAAAAGTTACCTGCTGATCCGAAAACCAGATGGTTCTTGGATTGTGGGCTAAAGCTCACACAACAAACATTCGCTTTTACATCAATGGAGCAGAGCGAATGTGGAGTCATAATATTCCACAATTTTACCTAAAAAAAATCGAATTAAAATATTTTTTTCATCTTGCTTGTCATATTTGTTAAAAATTCCATATGTGCAAATATAAAAGAGTATCAAGCGTTGATTCCATCTACTCTAGCTTGCCTTTGAGTCGTCGGAGCCGGACGCCATAAGATGAGGATCAACATTGTTGAACTGGACCGTCCAGCAGCGGCGTTCGTGCTCGCGTAGCGTACGTGTCGCACGCCCCACGTTCGTATCCCATAGCTGAACGGTTCCATCGTAGTCGCTGCTGGCCAACAAGTTCTTTGTATACGGATTCCAAGATACGTTGCTTAAAAAAATTGCTTAAAATTTTTATAATCTTTTTTGAGTCAACGTTTTCTGGGATATTTGGCGGATATGGGACTAATCGGTTTTGCATAAAATTGATGTTTTTTGATGGGATTTCACACGAGGATCATTAAAACGCGCATTCAAAGTTTCGGAAAGATGTAAAAATAATTAATGATTGAAACAACATTTTTGACTTTTACCTGCTTTAAACGTCTTTCCGAAACTTTAATGACCCTCGAGTGAAATCTTACCAAAAAACATCAATTTTATGCAAAACCGGCCAGCACTGAATTAAGAGACTATGACGATCTTGGCAAATTTGACATAGGCGTAGAATATTCAACATAAGTTGTTAAACGTCAGGAATGAAGCTTCAAAAAGTTCGGATTGTTTATTAAGAATGAAGCGTACCAAAAACTTTTGTCATAGAACATGACAAAACAAGCCAGACTTTTTGAGGCGAAAAATGACAAAATGCAAAACACAATGAAAGCAGGGATTTTCATAATTTTTTATATAGAGGCACTATCATACAAAAGGTCATAAAAGATCCTGTAAGGAGTTTCGAAAAAAATAAATGCATATTCGGACTCCACGAATCACGAGGATTTTAATGGTATATGATATGTATACAAGGTCTCGTGTTCGCCAATTTAGCTGATCCCTACACGAAAAAAAAGAAAAATGCTCTGAGATCGAATGGGTTAAATAATGCATTTATCATGAATTTTACTTCTATTTTCTAAAAAGATAAAATAGTCTAAAATAGGTTTGAAGATTAGGATATGTCGCATATTCTAATAATTTCGTTTTTTTTGATAATTTTTTTAAAGATTGAATAAAAAAACAATTTTGAAAATCGGTTGTGGAACAAAGAAGTTATAACAAAAATAAATCCTGGCGTAAGGATGTCGCACTCAGTATCAAGTTCCGAAAAAAATAAATGCATATTTGGACTCCACGAATCACGAGAATTTTAATGGTATATGATACAAAGTCTCGTGGTCCCATATTCGCCAATTTAACCTAATTTTCAATTATTTTTTTTTTTTTTGAATCAACTTTTTCATATAAAAAATGTGAATGAAATCAGGGCGTTGGTAATCGATTTACATAACAGGTTAGTACTTTTGAAAAATAGGAACCTAATTTTGGCGTTACATTGAAGTTGTTGAATGGGATACGGATTGTCGCCCGCAAATTCCACGGTTAGATTAAAATCATAGATTTTTATGAGGCGTGTGACGCCAGCAACAGCGAAAAATTCGCCATCCTTGTCGAATTCGATGCTGCGAGATAATAAATAAAATATTGAATTTTTATAAGGAAAAAAATCTTTGGCCTTTCAAAAAGCTCAATTTTTACGATTCAATAGGCAAGCTTTAGGCACTCCAACTCAAATAAATTTAAAAATTAGCTCAATTAATTATAGCTAAAAAGTATCAAAATATAAAGATTTAATTATAAATTATAGAAATATTAACCTCGAGACAATGGAAAGTGGCGCGACGGCTTCGACGTTATAATTGAGTGTGGCAAGGCGTCTCATTGTGCCGTATTGGGACATGCCACGAATCACTTGCGCAAAGTCCTCAATCTCCAGCATTGCACAGCTGCCAACCGGCGTACTGCCGGCTTCATCCTGACCTTTAAGAAGAAAATTATATATTTTCACAAAACAAATCAAACAAGTATCGAGTAAAATAATATTGTATTATCAAAGAAAAAATCAACAAAGCATAAAATAAAAAAATTTCCAAAAAAGAAAATACGCGAATTAAAGTAGACGTATTCCAGGCTATTCACGTGCTTTTCAAGCCGTTTGCGGTATTTGGCGAGTTCGTCGCGCACGCGCTTTGATAGCGGCAAAGCCCCAAAGTCGGTTGACGAGCTGGCAATGGAGCTGGACCTAACGATGGATTCGACGCCAGCCGGCGTCGAATCCACCGCCTCACGTGTCAAACCGTCCGCCGAGGAACTCGAGGAAGCGATTGTGTTGGGTCCACTATCATCCAAAGAAATTTCTACAAAAAAATATATTTCCTCATATTCTTACGCAGAAAATTCCTATTACCAGTAAATCAATAGCCTCAATGTTATTTATGCAAATCCGTCTAAATTATTAAGAACCTATCCGCGTTGTGATAAGATTTTCAGATTTGACTATAATAACAAAATTAACAAAAACAAAAACAAAAAAAGATAATCAAATGTTGCGCGCAAAATTGTTCTATTAGTAATTTCGGAAAAAAGAAGCCTACCGCCGGCGGACGTTTCGCACAAATCGACGGGCGCGACGGCCGCCGTGGCCGGCGGCGCGGCAGCCACATCCGGCACCAGCCGCTGATTGTGTTGTTGGCAATGTTGTTGCTGTTCTTGGCTTTGAAGATGAGCTATTTGAGCCGACTCCGTTGTGAATGCGCGACAATGTTTCATTGTGTTCCGGCTTAGATACTTCTAAAAGATGTGCCGTAACTCAACTGTGCCAATTTTACTTTTTAATTCCATTCGAGCCACCATTTAAAAAAACTTTTATTTTTAAATGATTTATGACTCATTCAAAATTATTTTAAGGGAGAGCAGTGGCCTAGCGGTTGGGCGATAGGCTTCACTTTGCTTGGAATAAAGTTCAGTTCCCCCCCTCCCCGGACTTCACCTAGGTGTCTTCTATATTTGGAAGATAATCGGGTACCACATTGCACAGTGTGGGTGATACGGGGCGGTGCTGACCAGGCCCAAGGAAGCCGCATCAGCAATACCGCATCTGCTTATGCCAAGCAAACCAGCGGAGATTTAGGTGACTGGATGGATCCAAACCCCTGAAATGAATAGTTCCAACCCGGGAAGAATTGAACTGGGGCCTCCGCCTCCACGTATCACGTATGAAAATTATTTGCATAATTTGTTCTTAAATTTAGTTTTGGAATTTAATAAATCGGACATTAATTATGTATCGAAAAGTCAATTAATACATACCACAATTTTCTGCTTATCCGCTCGTAGTCGTTCGAGTTGGGCTTGAATGCATTGTGTTTGCTTTTCACGCTTCTCAATCATTTTGTCGAGAAATTCGTAAATGAGAATATTGCGTAGAAACTCTTCGCTCATCTCTAATTCGGCTCGTTTGCTTTCGATCAATTCGGAAATGCGATATATAGATGCAGTGTCCAAATTCGCATTTAAAATCAACTCCAGCAACACTTCCGCATCGTTCGTCGTTTTGTTTTTCTGTAGAAAGATTCAATAAAAATGTTTACAACTCTCATTATCCTATAACTTTGCACATTCAGTATAATGCATATTTATAGCAAAATAATTGTCCATTTCTAATAAACACAAGAAGAAAAAAAAGAGAAGATATGAGAAAAAAAATTATTCCTAATGCGATTTTCTAGATTCGAGTCCAAGCTCAATATAATAAAGACAAATTTCTAAATGTTATTCAACAAAAACATACTTTTTGTTGAATGGCATTGAATTCCGCCGCATCATTTAGTAAAATTTTTGTAACCAAAGCGGCGACAGTGTAATTGGGAATAATACGCGCCTTTTTCGGATCCAATATCGTGTCACAAAGGGGACAGCGATTATTTTGCGACAGATGCTGTTCAATGCACGATCGACTAAATTCAGACAATTTTGTGATATGTAATTTTAAATAAATCAAACTGTGAAAAAAAAAACCAACCAAAACGTGTGTCCGCAGAGAGTTGAAAATGGCTCCCAGTAAACTTGCAAACATATTTTACTTAAAAAATAATAGATTAAAATATAGGTTAAAGAAATTACTCGTAAATATTCATATTTTTAAAAAATGTTTAGTAAATCTTTCTCACAATTCCTACAGATTAAAAAACTTATTTTTAAAATCAATTATCAAAAAAATAAATAAATAATAGTATTCGTAGGTTATCTCCGCCAACCCTAAACAGTTTTTTGTTGTTTATTACTGTTATAATTTATAAGTTATAAATTATAAGTGTATATATGAAAGGCCACATATGACGATCATCAGTAAATGAACGACTAAAAAAATCGATGAAAATAGATAGGAGACGATAATCTACAGAATCTCCCAAACCGAGGCTTTAAACCGCAATCCAGGTAGGGAACGTCACAGATGACCGAAATCTGTCGCCACAGACCCTAATTTGCGGCTTGTCCATAACCAACCCAAGCATCCATAAAGGTGCAATAGGAATTTAACCTTCCCGAATATGGCTTGCTAAAGCGAAATGGAAGAATTCTGTAGACATTGAGCTCATAGACGCTTGCCTGCAATAGTATCGACACTTGATAGGCAATCAGTCGAAAAAATAATATATAAAATAATAACATCGATTTAATAAAATGATGAAAAAACTATATGATGCAAACGAGAGAGCCTAGACGACTGCTGCCGAGGATTCTGACAATAATCGCAGAATTTTTTAAGTTTCTGCAATTGCAACAGCAAAAAGCTTTTACTGCTTTCTCTGTTCGTATCCACTAAATTCTTTTTGACACTGGAAGCAGAATATTTAAAATTTGAGGAAAAAGAGATAATCCACTAAATAATTTTTGAAAATCGCATCTTTGTCTCATTTTACTATCATTTGGTTTCAGTATGCACAATCGTCCATTAAATTCTGAAAAACAAATTTTCTACCATAAAAGGTGGTCCATGTTTTTCGTCTGATCGTTCATCGTAGAGAATTTGCGCTTCGTCACGCTTTGCGGTAGTCGAAGGTCGGTTCGCCTGCTGCGCTTCAATCGACTATTATCCATGATGTTTAGATAAGGCGTTCACGTTTTTTTACAAAATACAATGCAAACGAGTGAAATGCAAAAAATTCAATTCTATAAAAATAAAATGTGTTAAAAAAATACCGACCAACGATTATATGTGTTTTCATCACACTCGCTGAATATTTTTTTTTCAAAAACATGGGAATTTTAAATTCCCAAAATTTCTATTTCACGGCGAATAAGATTGCAAAAAAGGGAGAATTTAGCTGCATAATTATACAGTGAGAGGAGCAATGGCCTAGTGGTTGTGCGATAGGTTTCACTTTGCTTGGGATGAAGTTCAGTTCCACCCCGACCCCACCTAGGTGTCTTCTATATTTGGAAGTCAATTGATACCACATAGCACAGTGTGGGTGATACGGGGCAGTGCTGACTAGGCCCAAGAAAGCCGCATCAGCGATACCGCATCTGCTTATGCGGCAAATCAACCGAGATTTCGGTAGCTGGATGGCTTTCATCCAAACCCGCGAAATGATTAGTTCATTTAGCTCATTTCCAACGGGGGAGGATTGATCTGGGGCCTTCACATATCATTATGTAATTATACAGTTAAAAAATTTTGGCATCTCGCCTATATTTAAAAAATGTAATATTACATTAAATAGGATTTGAAATTTGACAAAATTTGTTTGCAGTAAAATAATAAAAGTAAAGTTATTTGTTATTGAATGCAAATGTACACAAAAAATAGCGCATTTTTTTACGAATCGAATGACTATTGACTTGTAATGCATAAATGTTAATTTTCACTTTATTTTTTGTTTCTTCTGAAACGCATACTTTTTTCGTACCACGAATAAATAGTGAAAGCTTAGTTACAAATGAGCCAATATTAAAAATCTTTCATTCATCGAATTCCATGTTAAATTCTCTACCTCCTGGTGTAATTTGGAAGTGATTTATATACTAGAAAAAAAGTTAATACACAAAAAGTAGTTTGAAGTCAAATTTCTTTTTTTTTTGAGTTTTTTTTTATTTTTGAAATGTAATCTTTTAAACATTCGAAATATTTTTAAATTTGCGCTCGATTACGGTGTATTCTGTAAAAAATTTGCAATATTATTCGCGTGTTCAAAACATTTTTTGTTGTGCTTTTGCATAAAATTATTCTTTCAATTCAGTAAATATAATATTTGTATTTCAAGGTTACGGTTGTAATTAGTAAAAGGTGATGTTATTTATTATTAGCTTGGCAAAAAAGTACTTCGACAAAAATTTCAAAATTCTAAAATTTTCTGGAAATAATTCAAATAATTTTATAAGTTTGATAGCCTTGTAGAACATTCTCGAAACTATTATTATATGAATATATAAGGACACGCGCGCAGAGTTTTGTTAATTTTCACTAATGATTAGTAAAGACCATATTCGAGCTATCATCTACTACGAGTGGCTCCAAAGCAAGAGTGCAAGCGCGGCTGCTGCAAATATCAACAGCATAATTGGTGAAGGGACTGTTCATCGTGCGACGGTCAACAATTGGTTCAACCGCTTTGCGAACGGAAATACAAGCCTTGAAGATCATCTGTGTGTTTGGTGGGATGCGAAGGGACCGATCTACTACGAGTTGCTGCCCGTAGGCATGACTGTCACAGCTTCTGTGTACATCGATCAGCTCCAGAAATTGGCTGATGCAATGCAAGAAAAACGTCCAAGACGTTCAACAGTTCACTTGCTCCATGACAATGCTCGACCACACGTTGCTTCCTTCACCCGCCAAAAATTAACCGAACTTGGCTGGCACACGGTTGCCCATCCGCCGTACTCACCGGACATTGCGCCTTCTGACTACCACCTGTTCCGACCGCTCAAGCATTATTTGCACGGAAAAAAGTTCGACAAGTATGACGACCTCAAAATGGCAGTCGACAACTTTTTTTTATCTCAGTCCTCTGAATTCTGGGAAAAAGGCATAGGTGCTTTACCTGATAAATGGGTAAAAGTTATTGATGTCAACGGTGAATATATTGTTTAAAATTATTTGTTCTGAATAAAGTTATAAATAATTGAAAAAAAAGTTAAATTTTGTCGAAGTACTTTTTTGCCGAGCTAATATATAGATATAATTTGATTTTAACGCGTGAATGATAAATATTTGTACTTTATTTCTTTTTAACTGACTGTTGTTTTTTAGAATGAATTTCGTTACGTTAAAAGAATTCGAAAATGATGTTGAATGTGTCGATATACCACTTGAAAATAATCGTTTGCCGCTTATAACTTTAAATAAGGTGTTTTCAACATCCGAGACAATTTTTTATCGTTTGGATGGAAGGCTAAAAGCCGTCGGGTATGCTTTTAATTTAGATTATAAATTTTAGATTAAATTTCGATTTTAATTATTCATTCTAAATTGCATTTCAGCTTGCTTGATTTTGACGACGTTATGAAATTTCCGTTCTTCAAGGAACCCGATGGTGGCTGGGAGGGCAAGGAATTTTTTGTTAAAAAGGCATCTCGTTCGCGGCCAGTGACTCTTGCAGATATTGAAGGTTTGAAATTCATTAAAGTGTGAGTTTTTAAAAAACTGTTTAGGCTCTACATGTCGGAAAAGGCAAAGAGAAGACCTAGAGCTTGAACCGTTGCCGATAAATGGTGATTTAATCATACAAATAAGCCCTTATGCTTGGTTTTATTTGATGGAAGACACTATGAAGAGATCGGCTATTCCAGTTGCACCAAATTTAGCGATAACTTTCCGTCATGGTGAAAACAAGAAGTTGGTGAAGGGCGATATTATCAAACTTTTGTCATATCAAAACCAACAAGTGAATGTTGCCACTCGTGTAGTATTGATAAATGATTTTCTCGATCTGGTTGTCCTTCAGTCTGAATCCGATAAACTTTGTGATAGAAATTTGTTGTTAGAAGCTCCTGAACCAAAGAAAGGCATGAAATACATGATGGTGGGTTTTATTATATTTACAATTTTTACACATATTATTCTAAGTTATTTTTATTTAACTTACGATGCTTTCAGATGAGCTATTCAGTTAAATATCGTGGGACAACTCACATATCATTTTCGGCAGGAATTATTGCAAGCGACATTACATCAAGAATGCGTTATTTGGGCTCTAGTGGCTCGTTTAAAGGCGATAGCGGCGGAAGTTGCTGGTGTGAAGACGGACGTCTGATTGGGATGCAGGTCGAAACTGAAAAGGTTCCTCATACAGATAACAATAACCGGCCAGCATCACCTGCAACTGGTGGACGATGTGGAATTATCCCGATCAATATAATCCGCGGGTTCATTGTGGTAAGATTCATTTGCAACATAATTAGATATATGCTTAACTTTTAGGAGTTTTTGCCGCCGGAAGATGATATTGAATGGGAAGAATGATCTCAACTATGATCTGCATTAGATATTGCTTTACTTATCCTTATATAAATATATATTAGGTCTAAAAGTTAATTTCCGCGTTTTTTTACGCTTTTTAAACTACATGAAACTAGAAAAACTTAAACAAAACTTTTATTCAAAATAATTTCCGTCATTAATAACAACATTTTCCCAGAGTTTGGGCAATTTATGGATTCCATCATAATAAAATTTTTCTGGTTTGGCCGCTATCCATTCATCAAGTCATTTTTTGACGTCTTGACGATCTTGAAAGCGCTGCTCCGCTTGACCATGAGCCATTGACCGGAAAAGGTGATAATCCGACGGGGCGATGTCCGGAGAGTACGGCGGGTGGGAAAAGATTTCCCATTTCAGTTCTTTTATGGCATTTTTTACCGATTTTGCAACATGAGGTCTGGCGTTGTCGTGATGCACTCGTGTCTTTTGGTCCATTCTGGTCGTTTGGTGGCAACTTCTCTGTTCAAATTGATTAATTGCTCTTTATAACGAGCCGCCGTAACAGTTTCGCCAGGTTTGAGAAGTTCATAATACAAAATACCCTTCTGATCCCACCATATGCAGAGCAGCACCTTTTTTCCATGGATGTTGGGCTTGGGAGTCAATTTTGGCGTCTTTCCTGGGTCTGTCAATGATTTCTTTCGTTTTGGATTATCGAAATAGATCCACTTCTCATCACCAGTGATGATTCGATGCATGAATGATGCCGTTCAAGCAAAAGTTCGCACGTTGTTTTTCGATCGATTCATATGGAACTCATCGTTCTTCCTTCTGAATCTTGCCCATGTCATGCAAGCGATTCGAAATTGTTTGTGGACTCACACCTAACGCGTCAGCTAGTTGTTTTTGCGTTTGAGCATCATTTCATCAAGTAAGGCTTGCAGTTCATCGTCTTCAAACTGCTTCAGTGGTCTACCGCGGTCTTTATTGCTTAGGTCAAAATCGCCTTCTCTGAACCTCTTAAACCACTTTTGACAGGCTCTGGCAGTGATCGTATTTTCGCCATAAACTTCAACAATCATTTTGTAAGAATCGGCGGCACTTTTCTTCCAGTTAAACATGAATAAGAGAACTTCCCGCAAATGACGTTTTTCCGGCACAAAAGTTGACATCTTCTAAATTAAAAATAACACATGTTTATAATGTTATACAGTGAAAGTCATATACTGATAGAAAGCTGATAATACAGAGAACATTACAACATAAAATTCGTTATATAAAAATAATTTTATTTTGGCAAAATATCAACAACAAAAAAAACGCGGAAATTAACTTTTAGACCTAATATTATTGTCGCGATTGCGATTTTCTTTAATTCAAATTTAAAAAATAATCTATGTATAAAAAAGCGTTTTATTGAATTCGCTTCTAAGATAATAGATATAAAAGACTTTATTTTTATTTTTGAGCGGTCGTTGTTATTATTATAATCGTTGGATTTAGTTGTTCAAGTTTGAGTTTTCTCGGTATTTTTCATTAAGTCGTTGTTATCGTTTATTATTTATTTAATATTCATTTTTTTAATATTTTAATAAATTAAATTTTATATATCGAAGCATTTTACAATTATAATAAATTTCATTGCTAAATTTGTCAACAGCTTTAAATTTTTATAAATTGGAGAGTATTTTAAAAAAAGAATGTGAGCGGCGTTTTTTTTTTTTTTGATAAATTACGTACTTTTTTAACTGTGCACCTTAAATATTGATGTGATGGTCCAGCGGGTGGGGAGTGAAATTTTGGTTGTCCTAAATCCGGAGGATCATAATTTTCAAATATATTTGAAAATTTTCTACTTCTCTAATTCTTGTAACGCCAACCGAGACAAAACTCTCTTCGAAATTACAAAAAAAATGAATGCAGAGAAAGTAAATGATCAACTCCATGATATGCGCGAGCTTGCTTTTTCTGTAGAAAACACATGTAAAAGAAAAAATTTATTTTCTTTCATTCATTTTATTCTTATTTATAAAGTTGTCCATTTTTATGTCACAAAGGAACTTCAATCTGATACAAGTTCAAATCAATAAAATATTAGGTTCTTTTCCGTTATCAAACTCCAAAATTAAATTGTGTAATATATAATTGTAATTTTTCGGTGCAAAAAAACAATAATTTATTTTTTAAATTATCTTTTGAGATATGCATTTATTACAAATATGTACATAAATTTTTTTGTAAAAGCTTGAAAAGGTGTTAAAGAACTAGAATGATTAGAAGGACGACTATCAATCCAAACAAGACCAAAATCGCCGTGCACTGCCGATCTTCTGTAAACTTGGATATTTTTGATTTCGCAAAAATATTAAAATACATATTATAAACATGGGATAAATTCGAAAATAACAAAATTGTGTTGAAATTTATTTGAAATGATAAATTTTTTTTATTATATTAACAAACTTGGGTGAAAAAATAGATGCAATTGCTAATTTATGAATAAATTTTCAATTATTAATAAAAAAAAAATTAGAAAATCTACTAAAAACTCATTTTATAAAAATTAAGGAAAAAAGTTAGTTTTTACTTGTCCAACAAGCATTTGGTTGATATATAATTGTCAGCCGTTTTAAAACAATTTTTATTACGAAATATGTTTAAGTGATTATTCTGAAGCATACATATGCATATGCATATTCACCCTCTAGTTTAATTTAATCATTTTTTTAAATGATTAATGTCATTTAGTTAACCGCTTGACCAAAAAAAGTAACACGCAAATACAAACGATAGATAACTATATATGCATCAACCCAATACATACGTATTATTCTATTATTCTACTCCAGACAAATAATTACCGTCTTCGAGATGTGAAAGTTTAGCAATTTTTTTCATTAAATTGTTCATTCGCAGATCCGTCGATGACATTGCCGTGCCTAACTCGTCAAGCATTCTAAATCGCCAAAACTTATATAAAATTAAATTGGCTCAGCAAAAAAAAGCAAAAGTGTGCCAAATTATGAATACAAAGCATATTTACTCGGATTGTTCGCCGAGTTCGTAGCCGATTTGTGTGGACATGTCTTTAATCGTTCGCAGCGACTCGCCCATTTTATCCAAATTTTCATCTTGTATTTCCAGAATAGTCTTAATACGACATTATATGAGTGTTCGATAAAAAAAGCATGACGGTTTTTTTGTGGCAAAAATATGTTAATTTAAAAAAATAGGAAATTTTTTTTCAAATACTCTAAAATCTGATAAATATCATATTTATCAAAATATACGTGCCTATTTGCTAGGTGTTACATACTCATATTTTTTATCTTGATCCATGTTATGTTATGGTCAAAAAGTCTTGTGCAAGGATTAAACAACAAAAATTTTAATGTTTTTAAAAATGGAAAAAGTAATTTCCAAACTTTGGATTTGTAAAAAAAAATGATAAATGGGAAACACCGGGAAGCATATATAACAAACATAACTGAGTGTTGAATATTAAATTTTGCTGATTTTTAACCTGTTGCTGACGCATGGTGTCGTGAACAAACGAATCGTTTGCAGAAGGATTGGTATTTAATCTGGTATAGCCGCCGGATGAAGATGCCATCGTCGTGTAAAGCTAATGAAAAAAGTTGGGAAGTCTGCAAAAAATTTTCAAAAAAATTTATCGTCAAATTTCACTAAAAATTCTTCACCAATCTAAAGCCGCCATTTCAAAATTGCATTGAATTGCAAGAAAATTGTATTGAAAGCATAAAGGAAAATCATTGTCTTCAAGACCCTTTTATGTTATCGGACCCAAAAATTTTTTATTTTGCGGTAGATTTTTTTTAAATTTTGGAATCTTGGTCCTATTCTAGAACCCATAAGAACATTTGTATAAAAAATAAATGCCATATTCGAATTCAGCATGTTGAAAAACTCAGGAATACGGATTTCTACCGCAAAATAAAAAATTTGGGGTCAAAAAAGAACCGTCTTCAATATTGCTTTTGAACTTTTTAAAAAGATTTTTCTAAAAAACCGATCCTCGACTGCCACATTTAAATGAGCCTCTAAGAGTTATTCATTAAACATTTTTAAAATATTTTTTGGTTATTTCTTCAAAAATTAGATCTCCAAAAATCCTATGCTCCTTTCGAGTTATCGCTAAACAATTAGTTCATACAATTTTGTACAATTATTAAAATTAGTTATTGAGAAGATGTTTTTAAGTAAGCAAAAATAAAAAGAGTATATTTTTTAATGCCTTTATTCCTTTTAAACAAATAACATATTTGTAATATTCAATATATTTGAAATTTTTCAACTGGGACGATTGTGAAGTTTGTAAATTGCTGCGAGATTAAACGCGACGGCAGTTCTTTGGCTCATGCTCCTTAGACATGAACGACGCTTTGCGCCGTTTCAGCAGCTCGGCAACGCGTTTTTCGTTGTTGGACTGAACGGCGCGCTTGATGTGACGCGCTTCGTCGCGCTGAACGCACACATACTTTACCTGTGTGTTTTGCTCGTCCTTTGGCGTGCTCCACGGATAATCCTCATTGCTGTATTCCTGCCGCATGTTCTTCTTCTTCTTGTTCTTATTGTTGTCGTTGTTACCAGTGTTGGATGTTGGGACCGAGCCACGTGGGCACTGCTTGATCGGCTGCGAAGAGAAACAGATTTGATGATGATTCTCCATCATTTTCGTCTTCATCACCGGCTCTAAAAATTTTCAAATATGCAGGTAAATTTATCAAAATGTTTTTAGAAAAAAAAATATTTTTAATTTATAATCATACCAATGTGCTGGGAGCGGCGAGAGCCATAATCTTCGTTGGAGTGCGAGTCGCTACCATAGTTGTTGTAGGAATCGTAATAGTTTTCATCGTTGTTCCATTTGCCGCTGACGTTCATGTTTTCAACTGGCGTCTCGAATTCAAACTTCTGTTTATTTGTTGAGTAGAAATTGTTCTGGTCGTTTTGCGTGCATACGTTCTCCTTATCTTCATCGATTTTTCCGATCACCTAGAAATTTAATTTATAAAATTACTAATTTATATGTCTAAATGATCATTAATTTTTACGCTTAATATCTAACCGAATACGAGCGATGGAAGTCCATCGCGTTTTCGGCGCTTTCGCCATTAGCCATGCGCCATTCATTGGCACGGTTATCGTCGTAGTGACCGCACAGACCGCACTGGGCGTTCTTGTATTCGTTAGCCAACTGGATGAAGAGTTTTTGGCACTTGCAGTCCTTGCAGTTGCACGCAAACACCAGGCTGACCGCTCCGGACGGCGCGTTTATCGTGACAGCGGTCTTATCGTCGTTGTTGTACTCGACGATCGGCTCGATCTGCTGGCGTTTTGACGATCCCTCCTCGGATGATGAGGCCGAGTTGTAGGAAGGCATTCGCGAGTTCATTCCCCGAACCGGTTTGTCGTTGATTGTGCAAGCGATTTTCCCGTTGTTGGAATTGTCGGAGCTATCATTTGCTTGGCATTCAATTTTTTGGCCGGGCACGATCATTTTGATTTTCTAGAATAAAATCATCCTTTTATTGGTTATTACTATGTATAAATAAATGATAAAAAATAATTTACTTTGTGCTGTCCGTCCGAGTTAAGACTCTTCATGAGAACGGCGAATTGCGGCGTTTGCTCGTTAGAGCAGTCCTTGGCAAGCACCGAGTAACATGAGCTGGTAATCGGACCCTTGAATCGTGCACCATCAAAGGTGTTGATGGTATATCCGGTCACCATACATTTTGCTTGCATATTGTTGCGGTTAAAGCGAGAGAGCATCTAAAATTTTTTTATAACATATATCTATTTAATTTCTTTAACATAACTTGAAAACTATGAGGAATACCTGTGCCACGGAGTGCATGGATTGCTCGTTGCGAATCAACGAGACCGGGCGCATTTGGACGGGCATCTGAATAGCGTTGATGCGCACGGCTTGCGTGGGCGTACGCGCCTGAAGATTGACAAGACGCGCTTTTGTCGGTTCAATGAGCAAACTCGCATACACCTGACCGTCGCGTCCGCTGTTGGAGCTCAGCGATTCCGTGTCCGTATTCCAAAAGTTGTACACCAAAATAGCGTCGAAGATTTGAGAGAGTGCGTTTTGCGCAGCGAGTTCCAATTTGTAGTCAGAAACGACCTCAAACTTGTTTAGGAATGCGGTGAGCTTTGAGTTGTTTGACGAATACTGCTCTTCTTCATTTTGATTCCAGTTCTCGTTATTCCATTGTGCTTTCTCACCCTGAAAGTTATTTAAATTCACTAAAGGTTTGAATGCATGATTTATACTCATTATTTGTTCTAGTTTTTGGATTTATTTTTTTTTTTTTGACAATTAACATGAATGCGGAGATTTATGAATTGCTGGTTGTCGGTGCCCCAGGTGCACTCCGCCTTGGCGACGAGTTTATTCTGTTTCTGTGAGTTATAACGCTTCCATTCGGACCACGAGCTCATGGTGCTGGGAAGAATAAACTGCGCGTTGGCACGCGCGCTCCACTGACCGGATTCTTGCGCGTAGAAAGGCGAACGCTCGATTTTGGACGAAATGTCACAGGCCTTGAATCGCGAGTCACAGACGGCGTCCATATTGAAATGGCCATAGGTATTGGATTGGCCGCCGTGGGATTGCATGGAAAGCTTTACGGAATGTTTGTACACCGCATTTTCACCCTTCTTGTTGTTCTGCTGGGACAATCGCCCGATTGTTTGCGACAATTTCTGACGGTTTTGTTCAATTTCACGTCGCGACTTTTCCTAAATAAATTTCAATTTTCACTATGAATTTCGTTTTTATTTAACAAGGTCTCTTATACATTATTTTGGGATGAAGGAGCGCGGAAATCTTCTTCAAAGTTGTCGTAGAAGTTGTTGAGTTTCTGAAGCGCCTCCGCAAGTCGTGTGGGATTAGTGGGCTGGAAGAGAGCGCTTTGCGCTTGCCATGTAATGCTGCGAGGTGTTTGAGGTTTTGGCTCGATGAAAACATGCATATGATTCTCGCTAGTCATCATCAGCTGTAGCCACGCAGACAAGTCGTTAAGGCGATTTGGCATCTGGAAATGTCCGGAAACACGCAGCGGCACGCACATTGAACGCTCCCCAACGACTTTGTTCATCTATTTAGTTTGTATTAGTTCATTTATTCTCTAGTAGACATTTGAAATTTTAATTTTTATAATAATAAGCAAATTCCGAAAATCTTTGAAAAAAATTACAGTCAAATCTCAATCTAATGACACCCCGATTTAATGACACCTAGGCTCGGTCCTGACGAAAACCTAACGTAAAAACCTTCTTTCAATGACAGTTGTAAGGAATCCAAACCTCAATCTAATGACGCCCATTGCGCTCAGCTAGCCATTTTTTTACCTTGGTGTCGTAAACTTGGGCTTACGAAATTTATTTTTTAAATTCAAATTTTCTTTTCGCTCATCTTTTCTCAGCATTATGTTCAAATTTTGCTACCAAAAATGTTTTTTCTTTATATTCATTGTTTTTCGTTTGATCGGTTATTGTTTTCGTGTGATAGTGTTGAAAAAAGAGCTTTTTCGTCATCTTTTGCTCTTGGGAGTTGCGTGAGGTTATTGGAAACATTGCCGATTTTATTGTTTTACAGTTTTTTTTGCTTTCCTAGTCTTTTAGCGAATAAAGTGCTTTGATCAACAGAAATTGAGACAGGAATTCCTCAGTGGTGCTAGCTAATTTCGAAAACCTTGATCTAATGACACCCTCGATCTAATGACACTTAGTCTCGGTCCCTAGGGGTGTCATTAGATCGAGGTTTGACTATATCAATTATTCGATTCGATAAAAAGTACTTAAAAGTAAATTCATTTATAATAGTTTTTTTTTACCTCCAAAGTGTCACTAAAACGAGGCTGGTAGGCCAGACTGTGCATGTTACGTCCTTGCATTCCCTCTTCGTCTCCATTGCGCGTGTAAGTTAGCGCGAGCGTGTGCACGCCGAAGAGACGCGTCTTCTGCTGTGGCACGGTCCACGTGAATTTCAGACGTTTTCCATTGTCCGAATTCGATTGTTGCTGGCTTGTGGACTCAACTTGAATTTGAGAATTAAGCGGAGCATTCATTTCCATAACGCGTGACGAATCGACGCCGCCCGCGGTGAGCTGAGATGTGTATTCCATTTTCTGCGCGTGAACGCCTGTGATGAGGGCATGACCTTTCATGTCAATCTTAGAAGAAAAATTTAAAATAAATAATGTCATATATTAATATTAATTGAGCAAAAAGTAATATTTTTTTGAACTTACATTGGTGACCTGAGGATCGTTTACGTTTTTGGACTGGATGTCAATGCAAGTAAGAACGGAAGTCGAATGAGCGATTCTAATCGGAATACCTGCCGTCGTGGGAATAATAGCCATCTTGTCGTTGAAGACGGTCAAACTGAGCGAACGCACGACGCTATTCGAGCCGAACGCGCTAACCCATTCGCGCAGCAGCGCGCCGCCGATCGTCGCCGGCGATTGCCAGTTGTTGTTGGCGTTAACGGAAATAGCTTTGATCACGTCTTGCGCCGTGAGCGGAAGAATGCCCTGGTCAACATTGGCGAAGCGCAAATTTAGCACCGCCAGCGGCTCAGCATTTTTATTGCTGTTGTTATTGCGTTGGCTATTGTTGTTGTCGCCTTTCCACTGCTTTTTATTGTTTCTTCGGCTCTTAATTTTCAACTCGGAAAAGAGTCCACGATGTTGATTATCGGCGTTTTGGGCATCCATGGCCGAGTTGCGACCGGCACGCGTTTTATAATCGTTATCTTTATCCTGTCCCATTTGTCCGTAGAGCAATTCGATGACCTGCTGTAGGACCTGCGTCATGTTTTCCTGGCTCAGCGACACCTTGAGTAAATTATCCTAAAAATCATAAGCATTTTATTCCTGTTTATTTATAAACAAACATCTTCAAAATTATACGTTCAATTTTCCATTGAAGATTGTGTTAAGGCCGGCAGCCAAATGCACGGGAAGTGCCTGATTGTCTTGGAACACGGACGTCAGAGTAAGCTGAAGACCATCTTTCTGCTCTCTTGAATAGAATGGAAACTGAACGTATTTGCTGCCTTTTTTGAGCTGCTCCTCATCCATACCGCTAATTTTAAGCGCACTCTTCAGGTGTTTAGCCCTATGGATTTTAAAATATAAGACGGCGAATTTGTTACGTAAATAAAAATCGCCTGCCTAAGCTTTCACTCTGATTCCTATTTCAATTTCTTGCGAAACACCGAGAAAAACTGATTTAAAAAATTGAGAAAGTTAGCCGAAAGAACAAGTGCACATAAAAATTTAAATTTAATAATAAATTTAAAAAATTTTTACGTTTTACGCTGCTCGGGAATCGGCGAGTCGATGTAGGACCGAGTCAACGTATAGACCAATGATTTAATTTGGCTCGATCGCTCCTTGGACACCGCATAGAGAACCTGATCAGTGATATGCGATTCTGGCTCAGCGCTCATTAGCATGTTGAACGAAGCGGCACGCACCTCCGTCGGCATTTTCGCGTTTTGGAAAACCGGAAGCAGAATGCGCTGAATCTTGCGCGGCATTTGTTTACGCAGACGGCGAAGCGAATCAACGGCCATGGTGCGGACAATAGTGGACTCGCCACGTCGGCCGACAATGACGTTCTCGAGTTCGACAAACATGTTGTCCAAACCGGCGTTGCCGATGGCCTTTAGCGCTAGGATTTTCTCGTAGCTCGAAGAGGCACGTTCGTATTGCTCGAGAAGCATCTAAATGATGTTTAAATTATTTTTTGAATCTTAAATTTAATAATTAGGCGTAACTTTATTAAGGCAATTTGATTTCAGTTATGATATGTTTATTAGATGTTCCATAAATCTTAAAAAATTAGTATTTTTTAATGTCTAAACTGCTCAAAGCGTTATAGACTATTTTAAAGACCATTTTCTTGTTCTCATTTTAAAAAAACTAGTGGGTATTTGTTTTTTGAAGCTTTAAAGAAATTTTAAAAGCATACAGCCCTTCTAGTATATGATATTATTTCTACAAATATTCACCTTCTTGTATGCTTTCTTCTTTTTCGGAGAGCATGCCAGCTCCTCTTGTTCGTTCTGTTTTTTCTGATTCCTCTGATTGTTGAATCCGGTCTGAGTGCCGAACTGGGCTAGCAGCTCGCCCACGCCATTCTTTTCCAACCGCTTCCAATGCTGTTGCTGTTGTTGTGTGGGTTGTTGTTGTTGTAGTTCCTGTTGCAAAGTTTTAAGCGAGATTTTATTGCGGCACGCTTTACCAACAAGTGCGCCGTAGGTGAGCAAAGAACTTTGGCGGAGAAGCGGTGAGCGATTAGTGATCTCCTGCCTGAAGAGATTCTCCAATTCGGAAATAATCTCAAAGGATGGCGCCGGCATGGCTTGAAGATTATTAATCGATCGAGAAGCCTTAAAAAAATTAAACATTATGTATTTTAATTGGCAAACTAATTTTAATAGAAAATACTCGAGCCGGCGAGATCTTTCCATCATTGATCTTCTTCATGAGCACATGCACGGTATTTCGCGTCCCGGCGGCAGCGAGTGTATCGGCGATAAGTTGTTCCACACGCTTGTCACCTCCCTTATTCCATTGTTCATCGACCACTTTTTGAATGCTTTGCAGCTCATTGACTGTGCAAATACGAAGAATTGAAATAAGACGCGGGATTTCAGTGTTTTCCATACCCTCAACGCCGTTGCCTTTTTCAATAGTGGCCTCGATAACCTTGCGATAAATGTTCGAAGCCTCTTTCACCTGAATATATTTCCAATTTTTAAGCTATCTAATACTTTGTATTTTTAAATGCTTAATCATATTAGATTTAAAAAAATTGAATTCACAATTAAATATCAAAAAAAAAAAGATTCTAATAATCGATCCAACCTTATCGAAGTTGTTTTTCATTTGAACATGACTTTTGTCGCCAAGCATGTAAAAGCGCTTCAAGTCGGCCTCATCCTCGTTATCGTACATGAGATATTCTTCATTGGTGGATCCATGACGCAGATCGTTATTCATTTTGGATTCCCCTTGACGCATGCCGCGGTATTCCAATTGCAAGATGGCCACCGTCTGCATAGCGGATGGCGTGCGCAAGTCCGTTTGCGCATTAAAGCTCTTGAAGACATATTGCGAAAGAATTTCTGAGCGCTTAATGGCGCACTTCTTCTCCGACGCATCACCGGCGCATTCGATTCGATGGACAGTTGAGCGGTAAATATTCTCCTCGTTTACCTTAAATTCATCATACTACATATTTATTTTGTTCTTCACTAGTCTTTTTTTTTGTGTCTTATAAGTGCGCGAGTAATTTAAAAAGCGATTGACCTCCTTCGGATCACATGACTCATTATCGACAGTGGGGAAAGTGTTATCGCCATTTTGCACGTTGGTGTTGCAACCCATGCGCGCACATTGGGATTTCTGTTCGTCTTGACCCTGGAAGCCGAATGCAACATCGGCGATAGCACCGCACTGTTTGAAATTGATGGATTTGGTAACGTTGAATCCGCGCCTTTGCTCCCATTCTGATCGCGGCTGCACGTTGTTAATCGTGTAGACTGTAAGGCAATTTCCTTCAATCGTGGTCTAATTTATTACAAATTATAATTTTTCATATACTTTGACTAAGCTTATTTTATCTATTTTCATACTTCTGGTACGACAAAAGTTTTGCCGAATTGGAATTGGCCTTTCTGTTTCTGTTCATCACTTTGCTCATAACTATTCCAGCGCTGAGATGGTTCTTGTTGCGATTGTTGTTTGCGCTCAAGATTGACTTGCATGAGATTGAGAATAGCACGTTTAACGTTCTTCGACCAAACGGGCTCATCACTAGCGAAGTGAATTCCCTTAACCAGGCCATTAACGTAGCTGAACTCAGTTGGCATTTCCACGTACGAACGCTTCTCATCATCCATGGGCTGCGCCTGGAACATAGCGAGTGGCTGCATACTCTTGGGGTCTGAAGCTGTCTTGCCATTCATTTGAGCAAGACGCAATTGACTAATCTGAAGTCGGGCTCGCTGTTCGTCGATGAACTGGATTTTGACTTTAGCTTGGCTTCGCGTCATTACATTTTGTGGATTCTCACTGTCCTAAAATACGTATTATTAAAAGTAAGTAAAAAATCGAATAAAGCATATATTCAAAATGATCTTTAATAATGCCAAAATAAATTTCTTATATAACTAATAAATTTTACATTTTTGTTGTCGTCGTTAGGTTGAGCTGGTGGTTGAGCTGGTTCGTTAAGTCCC
Organism: Bradynema listronoti; assembly: GCA_024678965.1. Classification (NCBI taxonomy): domain Eukaryota; kingdom Metazoa; phylum Nematoda; class Chromadorea; order Rhabditida; family Allantonematidae; genus Bradynema; species Bradynema listronoti. The sequence continues at coordinate 119,194 of JANLNO010000005.1, forward strand.
GTGGCGATTTGCCCGTTGTACTCGAAAATGTATTCGTTCCCGGGTTTGAACTGCCATGGCTTTGTTTCCGAATTCAGTTCAGAATTACTATAAGACGATTTGCTCGCCATAGTAAAAACAAGAAAGCCCGCAACTATCAACATGGTCGCAGCAGCCTTCATTGTTCGAAATTTACTTAGTAACTTTACGGTGGTTGACTCTTCTTTCAATTTCTATTTTAAAGAAGATTAAAATCGAAAATGGTGAATTGTCGGTCCGGTGCTGGACTTTTATAGCACGAAGGAGAGCAGCAATTTGGAAAACATCTATCAAGCGAAAAAATTAAAGACGCCATCGCATCGTAACACCGTATTCTATAGATCATAGAATCAAAAAAATTAAAGAGTGCACTAATAAAAAAGAAAATAAATGTGGTCTAGAGATGATTTTTTAATTAAAATACACAACAACCAAAGACATAAAAAGACTTAGAAATATTTTTTTAAATAAAAATTATAATTTAAAGTTAAGAAAATATATGTCAATCAATGAGTGGTCTCGTAATGTTTTTTTTTAAAATTTTTATCAGCATCAAAGGGGAAATTATTGAACCCAAAATTATGAGAAATTGACAGCTTGAAGATCGGGCGTCTAATAAAATAAAAATAAATTAAATTTTAATTAAAATCGAAAAAAATTTATTCCAGTTTTTTATTTAATAATAAATTATACTTTGCTCTTTCGATCTGCTTTTCAAAATTTCTGTAATCTCTTTGCTTTTTTTTAAATTTTGTTAAAATTTTATATTAAGTTGTCCCATAAATTTGAAAACATTATTGTTTTTTCAGTCGTTCGAAAAAAGTTTGTAGAAGTGCTATACCTCGTTTGAAAGCTGGTTTTCTTGCGATAATTTTAAAGTATTAATTGTTGGATTAAGTGTCATTTGTCAAAAGATATGCTCATCAGACATTTTATGAAATTTGAAATTTCAAGATGGATTTCGAAAAGATAATGGCGCGTCAACATTTGCGGATGCGAAATTTGCAGATTTTTCAATTTTAACTAACTTTTTAAGAATCAAAATGTTACTTAAAAAAATAATTTTATCACTTTGTTTCAAAATTTAATTCTCTATTCATTACTTTTTAAATTAAATTTCTAACTACCTAATTTGGAAAAAAAAGTTACAGTTAAAAAAGTAAAGTCAATTTTTATTTTTTGAAAATTTTTACAATGACTTACAATTTTAATTGTAACTTTTTTCCGAGTAGTTAAAAATTAATTTAAAAAGTAATTGATAGAGAATTAAATTCTAAATCCAATGGTTAAAATTATTTTCCTGAAAAGTATCTTTATGCTCGTCAAAAGTTAATCAAAGTTGAAAATCAGCAAATGTCGTTCCACCACCGTAATAACTCACAAAGGTGGTGAAAACAACTTAACGTGAGGTTTACTCTAAACCTAAAGTCAACGAGGCGTAAGCTAAATGACTAAGCCTAAATCCAACCTAAAAAATCTATTCATCCCGATATGTCGCTCTGAATGTCGTCCCGAAATGTCTGATCCCAAATTGTTTGTCTCAAAAAGTTAAGACTCATTGTCTTGACACCAACAAATATAACTTTATCTAAATTATCGGTTTGTTAAAATAAATAAAATAAATTTTAAAAATTCAAAGAAGTATAAATTTTATTCTAATTTTTATTTAATTACTAACACTTTAATGTTAAATGAACTGTAATGAATTAAAAAAGCAGAAAAAAGTTTACATTTATTAGAAGAAATTGAAAGAAAAATTTGAATTTTTTTCAAGTCTATAGAAAGAAACTTGAAAAAAGGTTAATTAAGATTTGTTTAATTATTTATTCATGCCATTATTTAGTACTTTCAAAACTTTTTTTTTATCGTCGGTCAAGATGATTATCCCAAATGTTTTTAAAAGTATTAGCTAATAAATTTTATAAAAGTTGCTTTTTCATTTTTTTAAATTTATTGGTCAGCGTCTGGTAAAACAATTTTTAGTAAATTCCCAAATTTTTAGTAAATTCCCAAAATGGTAAGGTTTTATTTTATTTTATAATGAAGAAATTACAGCTTATTCATCTTTTTGCATTCTCATCTTTCTATTAATCCCTTCTGTGAAATCCTAGTTTTTTACTCCCTGCTTTCTGTTCTTGACTTCAAGTTTTGTAATTTTGTTGTGCTTTTTGCTCTTTATTTATTTAACTTTTATTTTATTTTTTTAAGAAAAGATTTATAATTTTTATATTCTTTATTTTTTAGACTTTTCATATGCCTTTCTATTTGACTGTCATTTTTTCAATGTTTTTATTTTTCTTATACTTAGCTTATACTTACAAATAAGGCAATAAAGAAGGCGGTTTTGGCGAATCCATTTCGCATTTTTCCTGTCTTTATTTTTATTCACTTATTTTTTGCGCTTATTTCTGCTTTTTGTCGCCGCCTAACTGAACAAACTCATTTTACTTCAATTTCATTTTTATTTTTATTTCTGGAAATTAAATGTAATCTAATAAATAAAATTAAAAGCTGCGGCTGAACAACAAATCCAAACAATTTCATTTTAACATTATTCGTTTGGTTTATGTTTAAACACTAAAAATACATACGATGGCTAATATTATAAATTCAAATTTTAATTAAAAAAATTTATATTATAAATTGATCGACAAATTATTTAATGAATTGAAAATAAAAACTTAATTTTTTTGAAAATAAATACATTTTTTTCCCTGAAAAATAATTTATAAGGCGCACATTCTTGTGGCGGGATTTGCTTTTATTATAACTTTTTTACTTTTTAAGCAAATTATAAAATTCTTTTTGCATTCGATTTCCAACATTTATCATTTTGTTTGACATCAAGCTTCTCGATATTGGTTTCGATTTTTAAATTTGCTAATTATTTAAATTTTTTTGCCACTTTTTTAAAAAATAAGACATTTTCATTAAAGTGCGTGGGTTCAACTCATTCTAAGCATTAAACCTATTTTGAACTATTTTAACTTTTTAGTTGAAAATAGAGGTAAAACTTATTATAAAAGGCATTATTAGGTAAATAAAAAAATTAGCGAAAATGAATTCAAAAAATTGCGTAAATTTAATGTTAATTTTACACATTTTTGATTTTTGGAAAAAGTGACAAAAAAGTTTAAATGATTAGCAAATTCATAAATAGAAATCAATATCGACAAGCTAGTAAATAAAATGGTAAACTATTGGAAATCAAATGCAAAAAGAATTTTACAATTTGCTTAAAAAATAGAAAAGTTATAAAAAAACCAAATCTCGCCACCTTGTATAACTTTTTCAATTTTTAATGAAATTGCTAAATTCGTATCAATTCATAAATTTTTTAATGGTATCAAACATTTGTATTGATTTAAAAAGTTGGCAAGCATTCAAATTTTTTGGTACTTTTTTAAATAGCAAAAATAAAAAAATTGATTCGAATTTTTTCTCAGTTTTTGTTAAAAAGCTTTCAATAATTCTAACAACGAATATATGTACACATAACTTCGTTTTTTTTTAATTTAACTCAATGAATTCATTCTTTTGTGATGTGATGATTATGCATATCTATGTTTTCTTTCATTTTTAAAAAGTGACCAAAAGTTCGAACTTTAATCAAAACAAACATTGATACGATTGATACCAGGCAAGGGTTGTGTCTAAATCGAATAAAAATAAATTGAAAATTTAAAAAAATTTAAAGAGTTAATACAAAAACAAAACAGGAGACAAAATTGGGCTATATATAACCTTATTTATTATTTCTTTTTATTTTTTAAGTAGCATCTTTTTTCTACTTTGTGAAAAATGAAGAGCAAATAATAAAACGCAAGGTAGGTTTTATCGAAAGAATTTTATTTCATCCTAAAATTGACGAGAGGATGCGCGAAGGACAATGCCGAATGACTTCTTCATTTATGGAATAGGTCGTCATCAAATGGTTTTATATCGTAGAAGAATTCTCTGTAAAAAGCAGGAAATCAAAAACGATGTTTATTAAATGGGCAAACATTAAAAATTTTAAGCGCTGCAAAATTTTATTCATGAAGCATGTTTGATAAATTTAAAAAGAGAACATTTATGAGAAAAATTTGAATAAACGCTATTTTGATGTTTACCAAAAATGATATGCATCTATAAAATTAAAAAGGTGTATACATATTATTGCAATATAAAATTTTTTGTAAAATATTGCTTTGAGTATTAGCTAACAAAATTTTATGATGCAACTTTTTTTTCTACTATTTTTTCAATATAAGTACAATAAAATTGCAAGCACGGTGAAATTGTCATTTTGTCATATACCAATTTGTATATACAAATTGTATATATCAAAAAAATTTGACAGAAAATGAAATTCTAATTCCAAGAAAATATAAAAAGTCAATTAGTTCTGCCAAATGCGAAATTTTTGACCATTTAATTTCCATCATCATAAAAAGAATATTACCCTTCTTTCCATTGTTTCTTTATCCATTCTTTTTGGCATAGCCGTATTATGTTCGGTTTTACAATTAGCTTTGCAGTATTTTTTTGGTGTTAGGTGCAGCTTTTGCTGGATCAATTTGATTTTAGGTTATTGTTTAATTTTAGAATGGGGCCAATTAAAGAAATTGACTTGTTCAATTTCTGTGGTCAATTTTCTACTTTTCCAACAATTTTTTGTTAAACTTTCTTGTTAATTCATATAAAACTAAAACAGGAAAGGATCGAAGAAGCATCAACAAGCATTTTTGATTTAAATTATTTTTTATATCTTTTTAAAATGGCTCCCACTTTTGTTCTTTTCATTTTCGTATGTTAAATTAGAATTAGCTAGTTGTGACAAGACTTTTGCTTTTTTCATCTTTACAATTACTTTCATTTAGCATTTTTTCTTAATCTTTTACATTAGAACTAGTCTATCGAAATAAAAAAACCTTTTGCTTAACAAATTTTGCACAATATACGAAATGTAAGGGAAAAAATGGTATAACAAGTGTGAGTTATCCCCGAAAATGTTTACCATATTTGTTTATTCCATTTTACTTTCAACACATAATTAAATTTAACTACGGCGCTAGCAAAAGATTATTGCCGTCGTCGGCGTACGGTAACGAGTCATGGCAGCACATCATATTATCAATACACTCCCCGGGTGCCTTTTCCTAAAGCAATAATTTTCAATTTCCATATATATCCTCGCCTAATTTAATTACTCCAAGAATAGCTGGCCCGCAACGCCACGCTATACCGCATATGAGCAAGGTTGTTTTTGAAGTTAGGCAGTTAAAGCATAGACAATCGTTATATCTGACACGTTCAATTCACTTTTCAATTTTTATTTGTTATTCTTTCCTTTTCCCAACTAACATATTTTTATTCTCATCCAAAAATACTAATTTTCTACTTTTCTACTTAAGTTCGTTTTCGGCTTTTTATGTATGCATCGACCTAATTTAACTTTATTTTTTAAAATGACAAACTATTATTGTATATCCCAATAAATGAAGTTTGATTCCCAGCGGCTTTGCATTACTTTTCACAAATATATACACACCTCTTATATATCCGTTTTTTTCATTATAAACTTGGTTCTTTTTACAATTTCGGCATTTAAACGGAAAGAAGATGCAAAAAAGCTGTCAAACACAAAACCACCGTATCACACATGAAATACAAACGCACGACATATTACGCGGCGTTTGGCAATTTGCTGTTTACTCGACTCCCATAATAAACAATAACGTAATTTAGCGAACCGGGATTGTTGAAAGCAAGTGTGATTTACACATTTTGCTCATGTATACACACATTTTTTTTATCTTTTTCTTATTAACTCTTTTCTGTTAATGGCATCGAGCATGGTAGCTTCTGACAATAATAAAATGTTGAATTAATTATAGTTAAGCAACAAATCTCTTTAATTATCGCATTGCTTCTTTCCACCGCATTATTTTGTGGACAGATTACGGTAGCAAACGATGACATCATCGCGAAAATTAAATAAATTATTTTATGTATATATTAAAGAGCTACTTTCGTCATTAAAACTTATATATTTTATAATAAAAAAAATTTCATTTTGATGAACAAAAATCAGTTTATTTGGCGCATAAAATTTCAAAAAGTTATAAAATAAATTTTAAATTAAAAAGTATAAAAAATAAAATTGGCGAACACACGCAAAGTAGCATTAAAAATTAAAATAAATTCTTATCATAAATCATCACAAAATAATATTTATAGATATAAATAAATATTCCAATAATGTAGAAATTAAAAAGATAATAATGGCATTTTCTTCATTTTTATTCTTATTATTAGGGAATATGTTTTGTGTTCCTTTTTGTATTGATGTAAATACGCTGTTAAATAAATTACATATAAAATGCTTAAAAAATTTTTTTAAATAAAATTTTTGTGTTTAAAATAAACAATTTCAATAAAAATCATAATTTTTTTTCTATATGTTTAGAAAGTGATGATTTTATAGACGTATAAGATGTAAATTGTTTAAAAAATCATCACATCTTATCAATTTTTATTATTACAATAGTTTATAAGACATTTGTCCTCCATTAAATTTGTGATAAAATACAAAATTATGCTTTTTAAAATAAGATATTAAAAATTCAAAAGTGAAATTGAAGTCAAAGATAAAAATAGAAATTATAAATTATAATAATATTCTATAAATTTTGCAACATAACCATAAATTTATTTTGGCTTCATATTAAGATAAAGAAATCATTTTATGTCTAAAAAAAAAGAAACAAAAAAGAAAAAAATTTCCCCAAAAATATGTTTTATAAAATTTCGAATAGATTATTAATGTAGGATAATGAAATAAGATTTTATTAAAATATTTTTATTTCTTCATATTATTTGTGTGTTTTTTCATAAACATCATCATTTAGTATTATCGTGACTGACCGATTCGCTTTTTCCTTTTCCTTCTGTAGTTTTTTTTCTTTCTAAAAAAATTGGCACTTTCAACGAAAATTTACCAATAATATTGCGCCGATGATGTTGAACACACAATTTCTGACTGCCGACTTAAATTTGGTGTATCGCTTTTGTGTGTATTTTCCACATTCGTTTTCTTTTTTATTTTATTATTTTCAGTAATGTTGACGTCAATTGGGCAAAAAGTCCAACGAAAAGTTATGTCAACACTATATGAAAATGGGCGTGTCGTTATTTCGAAAAAATTGCACAGAAAAGTCAAGTAAAATAAGCATGGGAAATGAAAATAGAATAAGAATAAAGAAAAGCATATAGTTGATAATGATAAGCCTAAAAGTTTTTTAGAGAAATCCACAACAGCAAAATAACAGGAACATTAGCTAGAAGTCTCAGAAAGTAATATCATTTACCGACACGTTGTCTTTTGACGGATGTCGATTTTTGCGGTTGGGTTGCAACATTAGCTTTAGAATTTTTATCATATTTAGTTATTTTATTTTCCATTTACTAAATGTACTTAAAGACCAACGAATTTAGAAAAATGGAAAAGGGGAAAAGCAGAAGATTAAAGGCTTTTACAAAATCGTTACGTAAAAATCAAAATCACGAAAAGTGTTCATCAACAGACAATGGTTTTTAATAAATTTTTAAATTATTTTTTTTTGATAAAATATAATTTACAAATTTTTAGATTTAATTTCACTCAAAAAAGCTCGAACTTTTTCTTCTAGTGCAAGTGATGAATTTTGTGATGAGGATCATAATATTCAAGACGATTTTACGGGCGAAGAACAAACGGATAATAATGATAATAATAATAACGAAGAAGGTTCGAGAAATGAAAGTACTGATCGAACGCGCAATATCGAAACGAATTTGTTCGCTAACATGTCCAACTTACTATATTCGGCGTCTCCCTTCATTGGACAATGTAAGACAATAATTAAATAAAAGAAATTTTAAATACAAATTGGATAAAAGTTTAGCATATATGCAGAGTCTCGCAGCCATGATAGCAATGACGGGTTCAGAGAATTGTATAATAGGAAGGTTCGTCACGTCTTGGATCTTATAAAATTATTTAAGATCAAATTATATAAACTTAACAATAAAGCGCTTAACCTTATTCGAAAAAAACTTAATTAATTTAATTAATTTTTTGCATTTAATTAATGCATTTTTTAAATTAAGTCAAAAATTGAAATTAGGTCGAAAATTAAGTTTGACTTTAATTTTTGACTTTAAAATTAATTTTTAACTGTCAAAATTAATTTTTAACAACAAAAAAAGGTTAATAAAAGCGCATTTAATTTTGTTTTAATTTTGCAAAAATTTGATTATTCCTTAAGTTTTCATTAAATTTCGTTAGTTTTAATTTTTCCGAATTTAGTAGATAATTTTTGTTTTATTTTGGAAACACTTAACAAAATAATAAAAAATAGATGATGGGAATACTTACAGATAACTAAATATATTTCAGACATTTTGCAGCGACCGATTTAAACACAGCAGGTAGCCATTTTATTGGCAATGATATTGAAGCATCAACTGAGTCGAATCACCAATTAGATAGAAAATTGGATGAATCTTCTAGTATTATTAACGACAATGCATCACCATTTTCTGCGGCTTCAGCTAGTCCAACACCACAATCAACTGGCGGGGCGCTATATTGTGCCGTTTGTGGAGATGTGTCAAGCGGAAAACATTACGGTACTGGATCCAAAAAATTGAAAATTTATTCATAGATTTAGTTGTAAATAATAAATTAGCTGGTACATATAAAATAGAGTATAAAATAGGCACTTAAGTTTAAACAATATGCTAATTTTCCACCAACCTAAGAAATAATATATTATTAAAAATAAATTCTGAAATGATTTTAAATGCACTAACAAATTAAGGGATTTTGGCATGCAACGGATGCTCAGGATTTTTTAAACGCAGTGTTAGACGTCGATTAATTTACCGCTGTCAGGCAGGAACTGGAAATTGTATGGTCGACAAAGCACATCGTAATCAATGTCAAGCGTGTCGACTCAAAAAATGCCTCACAAAAGGAATGAATAAAGATGGTAAATTTCATAAATAATAATACCAATATATGTAATATTATAACTATAAAAATTAAGCTGTACAAAATGAACGACAACCACGAAATACAGCCACCATACAAACGACAAATGAGAAAGACTTGTATTCACATGTTAATTTTTTCAGGTTTATATTATGTAAACAAGTAAATTTAAAAAATATAAAAAATTTGTAGAGATTGTTCGAGTATTCTTTCTTCTACTATAGACCCATCGTCTGCAATGACAACAACCTTTAGTAAGTCAATGCCGCAATCATCGCAGCTTAATCATAGTCTTCAAAGCATTATTGGAAATAAAGGTACACCTGCTTTCCAATTTAATTCATTTCTTAAATTTAAATAGGAAGGTTCACTATTATTATTTATTCAATAAATAAACAAAAATATTAATTAATTAATGTTGATGTTTATTAAATTAATTATTTACCTATTACTTGCGTTTAGATTCGTCAAACTTATTATTTACCAATAGAAGTGAATTCGAAGGAAATGAACCTTCTGAAATTCGCAAAAAAACCGATGAAGATGATAGAGAATTAAAAGGACCATTTGCTGATTTGATCGCGCGGATATTCTATATGACTATTAAATGGGCCAAAACTGTGCCACCTTTCACCATGCTTAATAATGACGATCAAGTACAATTTATTTGTTTAATTAACCAAAGGAAATATTTATTTTTTGCAAAATAAAATATATAATAAATGTATAGATGAAACTATTGGAAGAGTCGTGGTCAGAGTTGTTCCTTATTAGTGCATTTCAATGGAGCTTGAGCAATGAAACACTCAGTAATGACTGTTTATTGCTGATGAATAGCTTTATAAAGCAACAAAAAAGTCAAAATAGGTCGATGTTTTCTATGCTTGAACTAGATAGGAGACCAAATTACAACTCAATTCAGACGCTTTTTTCGAGATTTAAAAACTACGCTCCTGATCAAGGAGAAATGTCATGTCTCAAAGCTATTGTTCTTTTTCGTTCAGGTAACGTCAAACAATTTTTACTAAAATTTTTATGTATTGCGTTTTTATCACACTATTTTCATTACCTATATCAAAATTTCTTCAAATGCTTAACACTTGTCGACTTGTGTAAAACTTTGTTAATTGTTAATAGACATTTCAAATACCTAATAATTAATTTTAAAAAATGATTGCAGATGTAACTGGTCTACAAAATGTTACTTATGTTGAAAATCTTCAAGACCAAGCGCAAATGATGCTTCAACAACATATTATGCGCAAATATTGCACTCCTACAAGGTAAAAAATTGTTGCAAAAATGAAATCATTGAAACGGTTCCATTGGAACCTAATTACAATCATTTTTAAATTTAAAACACTAAAAATACTTATGATTTAAAAATCTTTTTAAAATGTTTAGATTCGGTCGACTATTACTTTTACTGCCGTCGCTGCGGGCTACTAGTAATCCGGAATTTATGGAACAAGCTTACTTGATACCTATTTTCGGTAATGATAAACCATTATCTTCCCTCCTCGCTCAGATTTATAACAGCTAGCTGTTAAAGATTTTTAAATATATATAATCTATCTTCACAAGATTAATCTCTGAATATTAAGCAGACCCCCTTAAAGCTTAACATAATTATCCGAAAATCAATTTTTCGCAATAGATGTTCCATCCGAGACTGTCCAGAAAGTTAGAGAGCTGTTTGTATATTGTTAAATATAGGCTAAAAAGCCTTTGCAAGGTTTTTTGGCTTTATATGATAGGGGACACTTTGGATAAATTTCTGACCAAAAGCCTTATTTTTTTGTCTTTAATTTCTTTGTTTTCTAAATAAGACTTGAACATTTTATACAAGGTAGCTCAAATTGACAACGGGATTTGTTTTTGTTGTAACTTTTTTGTTTTACAACTAAATTGTATAATTTTTTATTCTATTTCCAAGAGTTTACCATTTTATTTGCTAGCTTGTCGATATTGATTTCTATTTATGAATTTGCTAATCATTTAAACTTTTTTGTCCCTTTTTCCAAAGGTCAAAAATGTGTAAAATTAACATTAAATTGACGCAATTTTTTGAATTCATTTTCGCTAATTTTTTTATTTACCTAATAATGCCCTTTATAACAAGTTTTACCTCCATTTTCAACTAAAAAGTTAAAATAGTCCAAAATAGGTTTAATACTTAGGGTAATTGGTTCTTATACTACCCACTTTAATGAAAATGTTGTTTTTTGAAAAAATGGCAAAAAAGTTTAAATAATTAGCAAATTTGTAAATCGAAATCAATATCGACAAGCTTGGTGTTAAACAGAATGGTAATGCCTTAGAAATAGAAAGCAAACGTAATTTTACAATTTGGTCAAAAAATGAAAAAGTTATAATAAAACAAATTCTGCCGCCAATACATAGTAAAATTTTAAAATCGTATTTATCTGAAAGGAAAATTTTATAAAATTTTTTTTCATTAGAAATTAATTTTTCACATTTGTTTTCACATTAATTTTTCACATATACAAAATTTGAAACTAGAGTAGAAAGATAAGTAAAATGCCATCATACATTAATAGAAATGCGGAACATATACATACCGAAGTGCATCGAAAGTCGAAAGAAATCTCAAAAACAAAAATTTTATGTTTCTTTTAAGCCTTTTGTAAATTTTTTCGAAGTTGCGTCAAAAAAGCATACGTATTCAACGCAAATTTTTCAAAAAATGATCAAAAACTGATTTAACCCACTCGAAATCACTACAGCGACATGTCGCTACAACAATAAAAAACGAACAAACCATTACAACGTCATGTAATTATTTGAATTACTTTTTTGTTTATTTTGTTTTTAGTAAAAGTAAAAATCTTAATAGAACATAACCGAACGGAAATAGTTTTCAGAAAAGTTTGAACGCTTTTTTGATAACAGCCTCAAAAAAAACATGAAAAAAACATAAAAATGCTTTGGTTTCGAATGGGTTAAAAAATTTTTTTAATGCGTTAGTGTCGAAAATTTTTGGAAAATAAACGAAATAGTTGCACCGCTGATATACATGTATATAAAAAAAGTCTAAAGTATAATTTCTCATGCAAATATCACGATAAAAATAGAAACCCGTTGAAGATATAAAAAATGAAAGAATATGGTTAGAAAATAATAGAAAAGCTCAAAAATATAGCACATGATATGAAGAAAAAAGTCAGAATCGGAACATGAAAAATGAACCAAAAAAACCGTAACATATGTAAGTTAAAAAGCAAAACTGAAAGCAGAAAGAAGAAACATCAACAGACACTTCCTTTATGAAAATGGATTAAACGCTTTGAAAGAGGGTGTTTTGAATGAACTGTTGTTGGACGTTGTAGGCAGTTGAAGACAAAGAACGTCAAGTCCGCCCACCACAGCGTACAAACGACGCGACTCGTAAGTGAAAAGAAGGCTAAAAGTTTATTAAAAATTATACCATTAAATATCATTATTATAAATTTGAACATAATTAGTGTCCGTTTTTTATTAAAATTAAAAAACAAACTAAAAATGAACATATGAAAAAATAAGCAATAACATTTAATTACAGGATAAGGCAAAAAATGACAACCAAATAAAATTTGTCCACCACATGAAATTTTCATGGCTTTAGTAGGTCTGTGGATCAGCAACACACCTTCGGTGCAAATTAGATCTTTGGAATTCTTTTCCAGCTCATAAAAATGGCACAAAAAGCAAAAATAGAAATTTTGGAAAAATGAAAATTAATAATTGCCTCCTATTCGTGGATTTCAATTTGATGCACTACAATGTATTAAGTTGTCGTATAAGTCATGACGTTTTTTTTTAAATTAAAATTGCACGTTAAAAATAAAATGTCTTGGCGTAACATTTAATGTTATTTGATAGAGAATTTTTCGCTCTACAAGATGGTGAATTTGATTTTTTGTTTCAGTTAATTTTTAGTTTAATAGAATGGAATCAAGTCGACAAAAATGAGCATTTTCGATATTATTTTCAAGCTAGGCGGAATGGGTTTCTTTTTCGATACCTTCATTTTGCTAATAAGACTTAAGCAACTATTTGGGACGTTCTGCAGCTGTTTCATATACTAGGATTATTGTGTTTAAAAAGAAACTCTACGCTGCCTAACTTGAAAATAGTGTCGAAAATGCTCATTTTTGTCGACTTGATACTCCATTTTATTAACCTGAAAATAAACAAAAATTAACTGGAACAAAAAAATCGAATACACCATCCTGTAGAGCGAGAAATTCTTTATCGAATAACATTAAATGTTACACTAAAACATTTTATTTTTAACGCGCAAAAAAAAACGCCATTCGACAACCCGACATAATGTATATTAAAGGACAGGACCCGTGCTATATCTCACAAAAGTTTGATGGCGCTTCTCCCCCCCCCCCCAACTCTGACAATGGGACCAATTATCACCGAAAAGAGGTGCCTGTCGCAATCAAAAATTTTTGGACACCTCTAAAGCTATGTATCGAGGCCCAAGAAGGCCACTTCGAAAACAACTGAATATGTTATAGCCAGAATCTAATATTTTCAATCCCCTACAAAATTTACAAATTTGCTCTTTTTTTTACCTTGTGATCGGACTCGTATAACCGCTATATGAAAATTCTTGCACCACTCCCATTGTCCACATGTCGAGAAGACTAAAATAGCGTGATTAAATATTCGATTAAATTAATGATTAAATACATTTATAAAAAGTAAAAAAATTAACCGTATAACTCCTGAAGACAAACCAACGGCAATACAATTAATACCAAGACCTTCGGGCATATTGGTCATAGTCAGACAGGTGACGGTCTGTTTCTCGATGTGCGTGCCAACAAGCTCACCGTTGACGGTAAAGAGTACAAGTCGACTGGTATGACCGGACTGCAGGCATACGCACACATCGGCCGATGTGGACGAAATACAACTAAACGTCACGGTCTCGTCGACGCCATTTGGATGCGGTGGAACATTTAGTTCGCCAATAAACTCCATTCTTAAACAAAAAATGAATTTGTGCTTCATTAAAGAAATAATTGAAAACAACAAAAAAAAGACCTGTTTGTATCCCATAAACAAATCTTTCTATCCGTACTGGTAGAAACAAGAATATGAAATTCATCCGAAACACTTATCGACGTAATCGGAAATTCGTGCGCCAATAATTCCGAACAAAGTTTTATTGTCCATTTTCTCTGAAAAAAACAATCTCAGTTAAACTTTACCTAGACAATAATAATTTTAAAAAGCTCACATGAAATGAAACAACATCGCTCTTATAGTTAAGCGAATACACACGAATGAGACCGCATTTGAATCCGAGAAAAAGGAACTCATTATTGGACGAAAACGCAACTTTGGCCAACTAAAAAGAAATGAATTATTCAAATCAAAGTTTTCTAAATAGACACGTACCTCGAGTGATTGCATGTCAACAAGATTAATCCAATAATTATCATCTTTGTTTAACGCTTTGATGCGTACAACATTGTCGACGAATCTCCAAGACACCGCGGCACTCAATAGCGGTTCAAGTGTGCGACGGAGCGGATCTTAACATAAAAAATGTTTTTTTTTTAAGAATCAACAATTAAAACAATCAAAACGATTTACCTCGTCTATCCCACTTATAGTAAGTAACCAACTTGGTTGAAGATGGAACTCCACAACAACTTTGAATTCCATCCCTCTCATAAACTAATGAAAGATTATCGACTCTAAAAAATAAATGCATTATCCTAAAAGTTTTTTCTTGTTTCCAAAAAATAAAATACCTTTCATTTCGGTCAACCTTAAATGTGAACGTTGGCGATTGATAATGCCTGGCATGAACTTCGGGAGTGCCGTAGAACTCACCCCAGCGTAGTCCACTAACCGTTCGAAAAACACGATTTGAATAGTTGACTATCGTGTCCTCTTCGGTGGCAAAATTGAATAGAGCCGAAGAAGATGCCAAATTGCCGGGAAACGAACGCCTCCGCAAGCTGTTGGTAAAGTAAGGCAAATGCGGAGACGGAAACAAAACTAATGGCATTTGTCCATAAGTGCGCACCATTGTTCTCACGGCTAATTTCGTCAATTCATCGAGGTTTTCGCTCTCCAAATCACGACCGCGATATGTCTAAAAAAGGATAACGCTTATAATAGGCTATAAAAATACAAAAAAAAAAAAAAATACCGCTGGATGAAACATGTTAACGGCTGCAACCGAGGCCTCTCCGTTTTGTTTATTGCCAAAAATCAAATCGATCCAATTGTGAAGATTGCTCGTGACCGTCGCCGACTCCAATGCCTGTCGATGTATGAGACAGAAAAGACGCGCATCACCATCCGGCGAATCACCACCATTCGCACGCGGACACCACGGTGGCAGTTGTACATTCTCGACGGGCTGACCCGCCTGACGAACGCCCAAATCCAGTCGCTGTAAATTTTGAAACATTTCCGGTAAGAAGAAAAACTCCGGTATAAGCTCCTTAAAGTCCGTTGTGGACTCGGAGCTGGACAATCGCCAAGTCGTCTCGATTGAGTTGAATAGACGATCCGCAATATCGAAATTATTGTCTAGAAGTTAAGCAAAAAATTATTTAGCCTGATAAAATACAATAAAGCAACAACTATTTCATATTTTATCCTAAATGATTAAAAATGCTACCCTGATATTCAAGTGCAACGCTCGTATACGGAGAAACGCGTACGAGATAATAGGCGACGATTCCCGTATTCGAATAATGACTTCCATAATGATATGCGCCAAATTTCACTGATGAATGTATGTTCTTACTCGATTTATTGTATTCCTCCAATAGATTGTTATAGTTTTGAATGTAAACCTGCTCCATTTTCGGATCCTGAATCGCCATTGGTTTCGTTAAATCTCTATAAAAAAATTTTTTAAAAAATTTAATTAGAAAAGCCTTTTAAAATTCAGAATTTATTATAAATTTTTATAAACAATTGATAAAAAAAAATTTATAAACATTATTAATAAACACCTGTATGAGATCGACGAATGTAGATCCAATGTTGCTTGTGAATAATTGGATAAAACAAACGGAAATACGGGATATTGCCTAAGAATTTTAATCAAATTATTGAATACCTTCCTCCAAAAATGGTCTTACATTAAATCGTTAAAAGAGCGGCCGGCCAACTTGTTCAGAATCATTAAATATCTAAATAACATTACTTATTTTAAATCCGATAATCGAAGAAAACTAAATAGACTTTACTCAAAATTAGTAATAGATCCTTTTCGCCATTTGTCAACGGCAGCGTTTAATTGGCTTTTGTGATCCACAAATAAATGGTTCAAGTCCATTTGTCGAAGTTGATTGGTTAACGTGTTTCGGTTCTATAGATAAGTTTTAATCACACCGGAAAACATCACTAAATGTATTCGAATGCAAACCTCTGGCGTAGAAAAAATAATGAGGAATGCGTCGCCGTAAGTGGTAAAAATTTCAAGCGCCGTATCTTTTAGCAAATAGGAGCGAGTTTGTATTTCTCGAATCTAAAAAACACTAATTATACTTTATATTTGTGCAATTAAAAAAAAAATTGTATATACCTTATCGAATGCAAACGAATACGTAACTGGCGCATAATTTATGCCTTTCTAAAATAAATATTCGAATAAACGATTTGAATTGATTATTTGAAAAGTTGAATACCTGAAAAATCAATTGATGAAATAAACAAACCTGTGTTGATTTGGCGTGTTCACCGAGAAAATACAGCTTCCCATCGGCAATAATAATTTCTCCAGAGCACTCAAATGCGATCCTCAGCAATGTGGCGGAGACACTCAAACGAATTTGTGTAATCGCTTCGGTATGATCCAATGATTTGTGATCTTTGAAGCTATGCTAAAATATCCTAGTGTTCAAATATATCTAAGAAACACTAATTGTGCTTTATATTTGTGCAATTATGTTTATGTTTAAAATCAAATGCTATGTACAAAATATTAAGCTTATTTATGGAGTGTCCCAAAATAACTGCATGAAAGTTTTTAAAAAATATTTTATTGAATGAAAAAATCTAATAAAACAATTAATAATAACAACAACATGAGCAATAGAGAATAGCATATTCAGCCAGTTTCAAAGTTCCCCCTTCCAGCTGCGATATAGAGTCCCAAATGTAATTTGAAATTTTTAACGACAAGCCAAAGCTATTTTTGATAAAACCAAGAGTATAGCTTACTCCAATAAAAAGTAATCATTAAAAAACTGCCAAAAATAGCGGTGGCCGATCGGTGACGCCGGAAAGAGCCACTTCGACTTCGAAATCGGTTGAATATTGTTATTCTTTATTGCGCATTTTATTATAATTGTTTCGTTAAATTTTTTCATTTAATAAAAAAATGTTTAAAAAAACTTTCATAGAGTTATTTTTATTTTAAGACATCCTATAATTAAAGCTTAAAGAATCAAACCAAGATATTGTGTAGCGGTGGATAGGTAGAGTTTAGTGCTTCGGCCAAGACACGTTGAGGACGCTGCAAGAATTTAAGAGGGAACTGATAGTGCATTAGCGTTAGTCGACGCCGTTCTCGAAACGGATTCTCTGTGGTTTCCAGTACACGACTGATGGGCCATGAGGTCACATCAAAAAAAGCCGCTTGCGGATGCGTTAATTCTCGCTAAAAGTCGTATTAAAAAAGTAAAATCGCAATTAACCTAAACGTATTGCGAATCAAACAAAAAATTAAACTCACAATCATGTTCTCTATGGTGTTACCCGCCTTCGCTAAAATATTCATTAGATCTTTTCTCCAAAAAATGAATACTCGCCGGGGATTATTTTGATATTCGGCAATTTCACACGTAAGAGTCATAGCGGTCTGAAAATTTCGAAAATAGTTGTATAATCAAGTTATATTTTAATAGAAAAAATAAAAAATAATAAAAAAAACATCGGTTGTGATTTTGTTGAGCGCATTTTCGGTTTCGCAGATGAGAAACGCTTTTGCGGAGATTTGATTACAAAACTCTTTCTTCGCTTTAAAATATGAGTGAATTAGCAAAATCTCATCGGATCTTATGGAATTGACTTCTTCTATAATGCAATAAATAGGATTAGAAAAAGAAAACAATAAAACCTATCAAACCTCTGGTAAGTTTGCCTAGAGGCGATTCGATTTGTATGCGCCCGAGAAACTTTACCAATCCCTCAATTTCTAGGTTATATTCATCTAAATTGTATTTGCAGACAATTTGTGGTAAAAGTGCTAATTCATGCAGTGCAATCTTCATTGCATATTGATAATCCTGAATAAAAAATATTAATAATAAAAAATCGTCAATAAAAGCTAATTAAGCATACCAAGTTCACGTCCAATAACGTCTCCATATAATAGCGATTATGAACGCTCTCATGGGACAAAAATCGCACAATAATCAAGCGACGCTCCAAAGGCCACGGCACAAATTTATCCACTGTACCGTCAGCGTTATTCATAGAGTAATCCTTACTCGACGTCGTTGGATGCGTGTCGTTACCGTCTGATTGTTGGTCATTCTCGTATGTTTCTTCTTGGGCCTTTCTTTTCAAAAATTCTGTCAGCTTAACGCCAGCTGGATAGAAAACGAATGCTATCAACTCGGCCAATAAAACGCGCGCTTTTTCGCGACACATAGCAAGCACGGCCTGCCATTCGTCGTTGAGCTTCTAAAAAAATTGTTAATTATATTATTGTAATTTCAAATAAAAAAAAGCAGATCAGACAATTTAAATAAAATTTTTTAAATACTTCATAACTTCGATTGATTAAAACCTCATTCTGTTTACGCTTCCACGTTAAGAGAACGATGTCTATGTAATAGTGAAAAAGTGTCTCCTCTTGATCGGAACAATTATTTGGTGGAGTGAAAAAGAAGAAAAAATTCTGAGCAATTCTCAAACCAAAAATCAAGCGAGATGCCATCTCTTCAGATGATGCAAACTCTTTTGCTTTCGGTCGACCTGTATCTAAAGTAAAACAAAAATTTGAATGTTATTACGGTGTTGTCATTGTAGTGGATTAGTCATATAAACAAAAAAATAAATAAATATGAAAATAAATTAAAAACCTTGCGCAACCCATGAATGTTCCTTTTCGTCTTCTAAAACAAGCTCGAAGTCGGAATCGTCCATCGAAGAACCTATAAATGAAAAAACTTAAAGCTAAAAAGTTTTAGAAAATGCATAGCCAAAAGAATTCTTTAAAAAATAATAAAAATATAAGTTACTTAATGCGCTGCAATTGTTTTTCCCCCTTTTTGTAAATGGATAAAACTGATCGGTGAGCAACGTTTGAATTGTGTCAATCCAGCAGTAGATTATTTGGCACAAGGCCTTGCGCATAGCGCGAACACCCACGACAAATTGCTGCTTATTTGTTCGCTTCAACGCGCTGTTAATATTCATTTGAAAGGTTCCTTCCAGTCGGCTAACGTTGATCTGATCTTGTGGATCGCCATTCGCAAAAACGTCGCTTTGAAAGCCGGCGATTAAACATAGCCAAATAAAGTCTTCGCAGGCCGTGTAGTTCTCCTCATCTCTATTAAATTTAAATATAAAATTATTACAGATTCAATATGTTCACGAAAAAAATAGTACTTGTGTGGAATTGTGTAAGCGAGAATCGATTGTGCGAATGATATCCAGCAATCAATCGGCGAAAACATGGGACTATCGACTGGTGGACTAGAATAATAAATGCGAGTAATAAAAATACATATAAAAATCAGCATTAAAAAGATTCTACCTGTTTTCCGAAAAGCATAATTTCCACAAAACATTAGTCATTGTTGCAATCAAGCCGGCATCGAACATTGCGCGCCTCGGTGCATTATTAGTTATAAAAATCTAAATTTTTAAAATTAATGTAGCTTTGAAATTTTCATCATTTTGAAAACCTTTTGAAGTGCTGAACAAACATTCCAAAAAAGTGCTGAATCGTAAACGGATTCTTCTAAGAGCGAGTACAATGCGTAAAAAGAAGCCATTTTAAAGGAGTCATAAGAAATATCCTCCAAATGTAAGGTGTCCAACCTGTAAGATGTCCAACCTATACCAATGTTCGAAAAGAATTTTTCAAAAAAAAAAAATAAATAAAAATGAAATTTACCCATCGTGAATTGTGATATGTTCACCGCAAGTAAGCGAAAACAAAGCATCCGCAATAACGTTATTTACCTTAAGTTTCTTGATTTCGTTACTCATTAGAAGAAATCCTTGTTTAGTGACAAACGTTTGACGATTCTTCGACGAACAACGCAGCTAAATTTATTTAAAAAAATAAATTTTTTTTTGAGAATTATAACGTAAAAAAATCAAGTATGACACAATAAAAACAATCGTACAAAATAATTTTTAAGAAGAGTGAATGTGGAAATACATATCCGAGAATTTTTTTGATTAGAGAGCAAAACAAGAATAGTAGGCCAATAAAAGAAATCCTTCTCCATGATCGACATCAAATCGTCATCGCATTGTAGCACAATGTTAGACATAAACTCGAGCAATTCCGCTCGTGTCTAAAAGTAAAATTTAATTTTTAAATAGCTTTTAAAAAAATATATAACAAAATACGATAAATTAAGTTCATTAAAAATCTTGCTATAATGTAAAAGTCATCACTTCAATAAGCCAATTTTCCGTGTTAACGCTAGTACACTCGGAAATATTGTCGGACGATTTGTTATGTTGGTTTTTTGACTGTGATTGTTTTCTTTTCGAAAAACTGCTCAAAGAATTCCTAAAAATAAATAACAATTAATAAAATTTGATTGAAATTTTTATTATTAATACATTCGACAGAAACGGAATTGACTGCTTTTTCTACGAGGCGAGTCGATTGTTGTTGAGGCCGGTGATGAGACATTCGTTGTGGGCTGATTCTTAAAGATCAAATTCCGAAATTTAATCACATTTTGCTCGCAATCGTGCCATAATTTTTTAATTCCACCTAAAATAATTAATGTATTTTATATAACCATTTAAAAATCAAAGAATAAATTGGTCAAAATAATTTTTACTTGTTCCATATTCCTTCAACAAATCGCTAAAAAATTCCGACAATTCGAATGGTCCGGTAACGTCGGGTTCCTCAGTAATACCTAATAATTCTAAAAAAATTTTTTAAATATTACACAATTTTCAATTCAAATTAAAAAATAAATTTCACCCTCTGACATCCATTCATTATGGCAACGTGTAGAATAGTCAAAATAGGTATCATGAGGAGGATGCGATAGTAAGATAAAACCCCAAAGCTGCATTACTTCATTCGTTCCGAAAGGTGTACCCACTAACTCAATGACTAGATTTTTTAGCATAACCGATATGGGAGTCGATACATCCGCTATAGATGATGCACGTGATAGTCGCCTTTGTGCAGTTAGCAAATTCTTATCGCTTGAAAGTGCTGTTTCATAATGTCCATGACCGTGGTACATATTCATTTCAAGTAGTGTCTATAAGAAAAAGTATTTTCTAAACAATATTACCTATAAGCAATATTAAAAATACCAATAAAATGTGGTGTAGAAATTGCATATTTGTTAATCGACTTCTGTTAAAGTTTCGAAATGTCTCTGGCATCGACAATGATACGGATTCCGAAACAACGGAAACGATGCGACACCAATATTCAAAGCGATTTCCTCGCCTAAAATTTTCTTTAATCATTTAAAATACTGAAAGATTAACTCTATATATTACCCTAAGTTTCCGTGTATAAGCCTCGGCCGTTCAACGAATTTTTGAATTTTAACTTGGCCTTTATTCTGTTATAAACGAAGTTGAGCTCATAATTTTTAACTTCAATAAAGATGCTTATTAAATTTTATACCTAATAGGCACAAAATAACAGAATGAAGACCAAGTTAAAATTCAAAAATTCGTTGAACGGCCGAGGCTTTTACACGAGAACTTAGAGTAATATTAAAATACATTTATTTTTTATTCAAAATAAATAAAAAGTTACCAAATTTCTGCAGCGCATATTAATGCTTTGAGAATTCGCGGCTCAACAATCGCCGTTCTCGGCGATGCGTATAATTCACAGTTGCGTGATTCCAGCTTTGAAAATGCATACATCAAAATATCCTAATAAAATACAAATTATAAATCATAAAATAAAATTAAGACATTTGGAAATTAGAACCTGACACATCGCCAAAGTAAAGTGGGATTGACGAGCGGAAAGAATTCGTACAAGTATTAAAGGACCACCGAGATCGTTAAAAATCTCAAAATAGGATGGATCTCTTTTCAGGCAAACGAATAAGAGATGAAATGTCTCCGCCTGATCGGCAGTTGAGGCTCCCATTTCGACGCTCTAAAAGAAAACAAAAATATTCACATATATTAAAAATAAGTTAAGAAAATAACACACACATAAAAATATTTATCTTTTTTATTTTTTATTTGTTTTGCATTATTATTTTTCCAAAAAATATAACAAAACCCCTAGCAAAAACATACTAAAGCGTAGAGAAAGAGAAATATTTTAACGGAACCGATCGTACGAATCGACTTATCGATAGTGTCACCACTTTCCTGCTCTATCATGCTTTGCCAATAAACAGGAAAATCTTGCGACATTGCCAGACACATTGTCGTGTCGTTGTAGTCCGAAAACATTGAAAAATCAACACCCTTTTGAAAAATGTTAAACGAGCAACAATGCGCGGAACAGGGACGCCATGTAAATAAAAGATTTCGCTAAAATTAAAATTAAAGAAAAAATCAACAAAGTACCCTATGTTCGAGTAAATAAGACGCGGCCGTTAGAAGAATTTTTGAATTTTAACCATGCCTTCATTTTGTTATTGGGTTAAGGATAAAATTTGATGCACGTCTTCATTAAAGCAGGCCCAAGCTATAGTTTAAACATTTTGAGCTAAACTTCGTTTATAACAGAATGAAGGCCAAGCCAAAATTGCTTTATAAAGTGACAAAATGTGTTCTAATATGTGTTTTTTAACTTAATATTTTGCATTTTATGTATTAAGAAAAAGCTAAATATGTAGAGTAATTTGTTGTTGGAGTCAAGTCGTTTTTCAATAATAATATTATAAAAAAAGAGATGTCTTTAGTTCTAATAAAAAAAAATATGAGAATAGTATACAAAATTTCATGATGATGAAACATTGAAAATATCAAGTTTAAAATGTTGTTAATTATCTTTTTTTTTAAATTTTTCTCATGCTAAAAAATTATTTGTATCAAACAAATGATTCTCATAAAATTACCCTAATTTCGCGTATATAAGACCGAGTGTTTTGAGCCAAATTTAAATTGGCGCCAATGAGTTCATTCTGTTGTATTGGATCCGTTGGGGTCCAAATTTTGTGCCCACTTTTATGAAACTGAAACGAAGGGAGACGAAAAATTTGGACCTCAACGGATCCGATACGAACAGAATGAACTCATTGTCGCGAATTTAAATTTGGCTCAAAACACCCGGCCTTATACACGCAAAATTCGGGTAGCTTCAAAATAAAAAAAAAATTTTAAATATTCTAAAATAAAAAAGTTATAGTCAAACAAAATCTGGCATTTATAGCGGGCCATCCTGTATATTCATCTATGAATATTATGATAGATCCTTACGCGAAGTCTGTTCAAAAATGAGCTGGCATCGTCGCAAATTTCAGCGGCGTCACAGTGCTTCGACGCGATAATCGGCTTCCCCAGACAATGAAGAAGCGATGAGTACGTTTGAGAGAGACGACATTCCGTCAGCGAAAAGCACGCGCTTCCCAACGAGCGAAGAATGACGCCATAGCTTGTCGACATTAACCCTATTACGTTAAAAAAAAATTGTTTCTTAACAAAAAGTTGCTAAATTTGGTCATATCTTACCTTTAAATCCGAAAATAGTGGACATTCGATAAATGTAGATTTGTTGCTTCGTAATCGGTATATAGGAGCCTAATGCAACTTGCACCTCCGAGTCATCCTTTCTTAGATGGATTTTATATCGTCGACTAATCTCGTAGTTCTGATTTCCGGCCATTATCTTAAAATGTTCAAAAAAAATAATCAAATTTTATAAATTAAACAAAAAAAACGATTTATAAAAGCAGTAATTGTAACTCACAACGGAGCGAAGCTCGCCGTGATTGTACTGAATGCCGAGCATCACGTTCACCCACTGGCCATTGACTTTTAGAATGTTGGCAAACGACTTTTTCAAAATAACACCACCGTTGGTAATAATTCTAAAACAGGAACTATTTTTATTGTTATTTTCTATTATTCCATTTAAAAAAGACCATAAACATTCGATTTAAAAATCTAGTTACTTATAAATTAGATACCACAACGTAAAGATTAAATGTAAACGTACGATGCGCGAAGAACGTATGAATTCGGGCATATTTCAATCATCGCTTTCAGCGCCTTGCATCCAATCGATATAACGTGTTGTTTCACGTCAAACTAGGAATCGTGATTTTAAAAACATTTTTTTGAGGAAAAAATATTATTTATTGTAACAAAAAAAGAAAACCTTGCTAGCTGTGAGCTTTATCCACGTTGAAATCGTCAGTCCAAGCGACATTTGAATTTTCATAATCTTTTCAATAACAAAAGTGCCCGCTGTTCGTTCTTCGAACTTTTTTAGCTGCCTTATTTCCGAATCCACCTAAGTCAAAAACAATAAATCGTTAAAATTGTTTATGGAAAAAAAGCAATGCAACAAAAAAAAAGAGATTATATATTACGCATTCCGGACGTAATTCAAATTGTGGAAATACGAGCGCTTCGCCCGGCTCGAAGCACGTGTCCTCGAGAATCGATCGTAGGCATCTGGCGACAAAAAACTAAAAAATAATTAATAAAATAATGTAACAAATAAAAAAATATGTTTGTAAATAAAATTTATTTATCAAAAAACATGGGAAAGTGTTTAATCTACTTTATATTGGGAAAATTCTAATGATAAATTTTAGTAATTATTTTTAATTTAAAAAAATTTTAAAGCACAACAAAACAAAATTTATGTTTATATATAAGAATTACACAATTGGATTTAGAAAAGAAACGTACCGTCATTTCCGGACTCAAATAACATAATCGAAAAAGTTTTGTCAAATACGTCGCTTTGGGAACGCGTAGAATAAGAACGCCGAGAAGTTTAAAGAGCCGAGCCAACGTGTTTTCGTTGATTCCCTTTGGCCCTTGTTCGACTAATATACAATCGAAAATTTCGTTTATCATCTAAAAGAAATTATCTTAAAAAAAATTATCTTTAAAAAATTAAATTTTTGCTATAAAATATTGCTATTCAATATTTTGTTAAGTCTGCAAAAAACTCACTCTGGTAAGAATTTTAGGATCCAATTCTTTACTATCGGACAACGAGGTGTCGCTTTTTCTTTCCAAGTCCACGGATTCGGTGGAAGACAAATTATCAGACTAAAAAAAATGTAAAGTAAAAAAAACACTCTGCTGTACCTAACAATTTAAAGTATATCAATATACCATCATGTCACGACTACTATCGCCGGTATTTAAGTCCAAGTCGTTAAGTAGACTTTTGTCAGCCGCGGAAGCGTTTTCAAATTTCCACAAAAGAGCTTCAAATTCCAATAGCATCTCATTTGTAGAGCGATGTCGTTGTGTTTCCGTTTCAGTTTCGTCTGTCATGCTAAAGAAAAGTGCTAGTTTCTTTTCCTTTATTTACATAAATTATTTGTATAGACAAATAAAGTTCATCTCATTTCATCTCATGTTTTGAAGCAATTTCGCATTTTAGCTTATTCAAATTTACGTCTTTGCCCTGTTTGTGAACGTTTAACGACATAAAATATATCACGCTAAGGTTTAAAAATTAAACCATTTTACAATTTAAGTTAATCTTGTTTGAAAAAATATTTAAGAAATTATGCCTTTTCTATCGGACATAAAATTTCAAAAGTAGGCGATTGCAAAGATCCACTTACTTTTTTGTTTTGGCCAAAATAGAAAATTTCAAAAATAATTTCAATTTTTTTTCTATGATGAAGCGCAATTTTGAATCAATATCGAAATTGTGAAAAATAATTTTTTAATTCTTCCGCCGAAGAAGTGCCAAAAATAAGACAATCTTTTAGCATGTACATCGCATATACAATTCATCGAAGAATTAAAGATTATGTCATTAAAATTTTGGCTAAGAGGGAGAAGGGATGGACTGGAGAGGTACTAAAAACAACATTTGTAGAAATAGCTAAAAAAAGAGCCCCTTAGATAAGTCCGTATGACCGCACTTATTCACACAAAACTAGACTTAATAATTTTCGAATAGGAAAATACGAATGCCACCGAATTATCTTGAAGAGGGAGACGCGATTTCGAAATCTTCCGCCAAGAACCCGAAGGAGCTACTCGCTCGAGCGGTGAATGAGATAATCGCGCATCTCATTCATGCTCACAAACAGGACAAAGACGTAAATTTGAATAAGCTAAAATGCGAAATTGCTTCAAAATATGAGATGAAAAATCAGCCGAAACTTGTTGACATTATTGCCGCCGTACCGGTCGAATATAAAGTATATAACTTAAAATATTTTAGTGTTAAGATTTTTTTTATTTTATATTTTCATATAATATGATATGATATTCGGGCCAACAACGTAAAGCTATTTAAATAATCATTTATTTAAGGATACTCTTTTGCCGAAACTCAAGGCAAAGCCCGTTCGAACGGCCAGTGGGATCGCCGTCGTTGCTGTAATGTGTAAACCGCACCGCTGTCCGCACATTAACTTCACCGGCAACATTTGCGTTTATTGTCCGGGCGGGCCGGATTCGGACTTTGAGTACTCCACGCAGTCTTATACCGGCTACGAGCCGACGTCGATGCGCGCCATTCGCGCTCGATACAATCCTTACATTCAGGCCAGAGATCGACTTCAACAATTGAGCAACATTGGTCACAGCATCGATAAGGTTTGGACAATAGATGGTTTATAATTTTAAGAATAATTATAATCCATATTGATAATCGTGGGTTTTACAATTGAAATTCTACTTTTCATTGCTTTGTGTTCTAATATTTTATTATAAAATGCGTATAAATTGAAAGCATAATTAAATGGAATCAAAATACGAATTAAATGTGCAGAGTCTAAATACTTTAAGAATACATACATACTATTGTATGTGTGGCAAAAGCTAAGTTTATTATTAGTAAATTTCATTACAGGTTGAATATATCATAATGGGTGGTACGTTTATGTCCCTAGCTGACGACTATCGCGATTATTTTATTCGAAATCTTCATGACGCGCTCAGCGGTCACTCGAGTGCATCCGTGAAAGAGGCCGTCGCGTTTAGTGAACATAGTCGCGTGAAATGTATCGGCATCACAATAGAGACGCGTCCCGATTATTGCTTGCCCCGACATCTCGACGACATGTTAATGTACGGTTGCACGCGACTCGAAATCGGTGTGCAGTCAACGTACGAAGATGTGGCGCGCGACACTAATCGAGGCCATACGGTTAATTGGATACGCATTTTTCCCTTCTTCCATTACAAATTAATTTTAATTTTAACCCATTCGAAACCAGAGCATTTTTCTTGTTTTTTCGAGTACGGACTACGCGTTTTTTGTAAATTTTCTGTTTGCAGCTTTTTTACTTTTAAACCAAATTGTAAAATTCTTTTTGCATTCGATTCCCAAAATATTAGGATTTTATTTGACACCAAGCTTGACGATATTGATTACAAGTTACGAATTTGCTAGACATTTAAACTTTTTTGCCATTTTTTCAAAAGTAAAGGCAAAATCATAAAAATTTGTAACATAATGATGGACGCATCCTAATCATCAAGCCTATATTGAATGATTTTTGACATTTTGGTTCAAAATGAGGATAAAATTAATCACAATGGACATTATTTTAACCTGTTAAATGAAATTTTAGTAAAATTCAGATTGAAAAATTGAGTCAATTTCACACGTTTTTCATCTTTTTAAGAATAGTGTCAAAAAAGATTCAGATGAATATAAAATTTTTAAATCGGAACCAATATGTCAAACAAAATGGCAAATCCTTGGAAATTGAATGAAAAAAAATGTACAATTTGGTTAAAAAGTAAAACAGTTATAACAAAAATACAATTTGCGACCAAATTGCGCCACTCTGTATGAATTTTTGAGAATAAAAAATAAAAAAAAAAAAAACAACAACCCATGTCCACATAAATTATAGTTCAATTGTGATTTGAAAAAGTAATAAATGACAAAAATTTGCGATCGATCAGAAAAAGAAAACATATTTGAAATCTGTCACTGCAGAGGTTTCGAATGGGTTAAAATATTATTATTATCCAGCTGAAAAACTAATAATTGAATGCTAATAATTGCTATTGCTAAATGAAGCGGACTCTAGATAATGAATGAGCGTGTTCTATAAGTATTAGTGGGAGTGTATAA
This sequence comes from Bradynema listronoti, assembly GCA_024678965.1. Lineage (NCBI taxonomy): Eukaryota > Metazoa > Nematoda > Chromadorea > Rhabditida > Allantonematidae > Bradynema > Bradynema listronoti. Next base: position 147,657 of record JANLNO010000005.1, read on the forward strand.
AATATAAAAATTTTAAAAATATATTTTGATTTTTTTTTAAAATTGCTACTAAAAATTTGCATTTCTTTCAATTATTCTGATGATAATAATATTGTATTCTTCATTTCTATCAGTTTTATTATTTCCTTTCATTCAGGTAGAGGCAGTTTGCGAGTGTTTTCATATGTCAAAGGATACTGGCTACAAGGTCGTAATACACATGATGCCGAATCTTCCCAACGTCGGGATTGAGCGCGATATTGAACAGGTTATAATAACTTTATTATTGTAGAGCTATACTGTTTATGTACATATGTGGATTCATGATTGTTTGTCAATTGCTTAAAAGAAATTTTAAAAATTATTTTTAGTTCATCGAACTTTTCGAGAATCCCGCTTTTCGTCCAGACGGTCTAAAGCTCTATCCGACGTTGGTCATCCGCGGCACTGGCCTATACGAGTTATGGTCGAGTGGTCGCTACAAAAGCTATCCCCCACAAGTCCTTGTCGATTTGGTCGCGCAGATTTTGTCTTTCGTTCCGCCGTGGACGCGCGTTTATCGTGTCCAACGCGACATTCCCATGCCATTGGTTTCGAGCGGCGTCGAATACGGCAACTTGCGCGAACACGCGCTGGCGCGAATGAAACAACTCGGCGTCAAGTGTCGCGACGTGAGAACTCGTGAAGTCGGCATACAGGTATTAATCCTAAAGAGTTTTAATAGGATATGAGTTTACTCCAGAGTTGCCAGATGAAAATAAAATAAAAAAGAACGCTGGGCACGAAAAAAATATTTTATTGATAATTTCCAACAACAAAAAAGATTTTTATAAAAATATCTGAATTGGTCTATTTCGTTAACTTTTCGGGTCAGATTCTTTATTCTCTCAACAATTAATACTTCTCGGAACTCTCCTGATCCTGTGTCTAAGTGAGCCATTCTTTATGAAAAAAAAGAACAAAAAAAGAACAGACCCTGTCAAAAAAAGAACAAATCTTTTTAAAAAGGACATCTGGCAACCCTGGTTTACTCAAAAAATTCCATTATTAGGACGGAAGGTCTTTGGATTTTTTTATTCGGTAAAGTTAAAAGTTAAACGTGTTCACCTAATCTCCTACATTCATTTGTTGGTTGCAATTTTAATGATACTAATAAGCTATCACGAATTTATAATGGAATTAAAACCAGAAATAGTTTTATTTTTATTTATTTTTTGTTTTTTTTTCATTTGGTTATAATTACAGGAAATTCACGAGAAGGTTAAACCGTATCAGGTCGAATTAATTCGACGCGATTATGTGGCCAATGGTGGCTGGGAGACTTTTATATCGTACGAAGACGTGGATCAGGTTTTTATGCCTTTTTATAGAGATATAACTTGCATCAAAATCAAGATTTTTAAGACCTTATGGACCTAAATCCACAAAAGTTGGATATGACTTTTCTAATTGTGCGATTTGTACGAGACCTAAGTTTAAGCTTAAAATACTAATAGTAAGTTCGCAGCTAAAAGAATATAATAATATGAGTTAAAGTAATATGAATTGAAAAACTGGTTTGAATATGAACTACGTCAGGATTTGCATTTAATTTTATTTTGTTGTTTGTTGACTTAAATTTTTCTTTGCAATTAAAAAATAATAATATATTTTATCGAAAATTTCTAGAAGTAAACATGTTTTTTTTGTCGTTTATTTACTATTTTCGGAAAAGTTGCATAAATTTATTTTTTACTCAATTTATAAATTAATTCCTCCTCATTTTTAGGACATACTCATCGGCCTGCTGAGACTCCGAAAATGTACAGATAAGGTTCATCGATCGGAATTAAAGGTAATACTAGTTTTTTCTTCAATTTATGCTAAAATCTCTACATACATATATAGTAAATCTCAACCTAGTAATTCTTTAAAAGAATATTATCATCCCATTAACATAATCTTAAAGTATTTATTCTTTCGCCTACGACATTTGCTTCATTTATAATTTTTTAGGGCAGCGTATCGATTGTGCGCGAGCTTCACGTTTACGGAACTGCGGTGCCGGTGACGAATCGCGATCCCACTAAATTTCAGCACCAAGGTTTCGGCCAACTTCTAATGGAGGAGGCGGAACGAATCGCTCTAAACGAGCATGGCTCCTATAAAATGGCTGTGATTTCCGGCGTGGGAACGCGCAATTACTATCGGTCGGTATGATTTACAACCGGCATTTATTTATTTTTTCTAATTTTTTTTCGTTTTATTTTATTTCACTTGTCCTTTTGTTCTTTTGTTTGTCCTTTTGTTTGGCTAGCCTTTTTTTTTTGTTTTTCCACATTCTTTTGTCTTATTTTTGTAAAAAATATACATTTTTAAAAAATTATTCTGTTGTTTTTAAGTAAAAATTTTTTCTTTTTTAAACTATAACATATTATAATAATTAAAACATACAAAGGAAAGTTATTATTTAATAAATTAATATATAAATGAATATGTTTTTTGGTTTTTTTTATTTTGCGTGAGAAAAAAATTGTATGTTATTACTGTTCGAATTATGTTTGCTTTATTTATTCAATATGCCAATGAAATTGGAATTAATTTCTTTGAAAAGTTGGCTTTTTAAATGAAAGCAAATGAAAAATGATTTTTTTAATTTTTTATTATCTCGTCAAAAATGAATTCGCAATTTTTTATGAAAAAATATTTGGTTTTTAATTCGTGCATTTTTTTTCATATGCGTAACACTATTAAAAATAATAATTTTTAATATAATAATAATTCTAAATGCATTTTCGTTTTCGTACTTTCATTTTTGTTGCCCTTTACTTTTCTTTCACTTTTAACGTTATTTTACGTAAACAAAAATGAAAATGTTCCATACGTTAATATTGTTTATTGTTGTTTGTTTGCGGAGACGAATTTATGTCGCACTAGTAAATGCTTGTTTTTGAAATACGGCATAAAGTGCGTAAACAACTTTTTCGTTTTTATTTCTTGGAGATTCAAAATTGGTCTATAGAAAGAAAAAGGGAATTTGCGTTTTCGCTATTGTCAATTGTCTCTGTCCAATGTAATGTATTTTTATTAGTCACATTTGTCGACGAGCCTTTGAACGTCTTCTCCGTGCCACGCAAATTACTATTATGCACAAATATATACTTTAAATGATTACATATGTATGTACACGTAAATACACGCAGAGAGTTTACTTTACTCCGCGAGTTTTTCACACACATGGCAGCACGCCAATTTCGCTCTAGCTAAATTTTAATGATAGGATGATGAGGAAATTAATTTTTTAAATTTTTTAATTAAATTTTTGAATATTTTGAATGGAAAGATGTATCTATTGCATGCACTACATATATGTTTTCAACTGATTTTTTGTGGCATTTCTTGAAAAAAAATCGACATTAGAAATAATCTCTAGCTTTATTCTCATCAGAGAAAATTTTTTTTAATTGGACGAATTGATTAGAAATTTCATATACTAGTGGAGAATTTAATGGGGAACAAACGTGAAGATCCATTTTATAATCCAAAGATCCTAGTTTGAGTAACACACAGTTTAGTCGAATCGACCCTCGAAAAAAAATTACTCATTATAAAACAAGCTAAAAATAAGTGGAAAAATTGGATTACTTCATTGAAAGCTAGCACTTATTCGATTCAGAATTAAATTCTCTATTTGTTCCGCACATTTGTAAGATTAAAGAATTAATTTTATTTACTTTAATTTTACTTCTTGCATCACTAATTCGAAAATTTCGATAAAAAAAACTTCTCTTCGGAACCGGAAGCGGACTGTGTTTTTTCCCTAAAATCATTTTGAAATTGGCGTGTGGCAGAAATATGCGTGCATCCGATAGTGTTTTACAAGGACACATGTGTACACGCATATGTTTATGCATCATTTATATAGTAATAACAAAATAAAATATTTTTTCGCTTCATATAATATCTTTTCTTTCAGAAAGCTCGGTTATGAATTGGAAGGACCATACATGTGTAAAACACTCAGCGGGTATTGACTAACGAAAAGCCGGTGAACACAAAGCGAAGATACGTACACAGACATAAAAAATGGGCATGCATGTCTGTGTGTATTTTTTTTTATATTTTTAATTTCTCTGCTTTTTATTTTGTTGTTGCGTTTTTTTTTTGTTGTCATTTATCATAATGCAATGTTTTTGTTTTTTTAAATTTAATGAATACAGGGTGACCACAAAGTCTTTTGACAAATTTTTGCAATTTAAATTTAGTACAGGTTTTAGTATATTATATCATTATGTTACACTCTATTTTGTAGCGCGTAAAATTCTGTACAAACTATGTTTATTTGTTTTTCGCTATCGATTTTACTTTTTGAAAAAATGAGTTCGAAAGACAAGCGAATTGCGGTCGCTCAATTATTCAATACGGGAAAAGCAGCGCCAAACATCGCAAAGGACCTGAGAATTTCCAAACAAATTATCTATTACGCCATTAAGCGTTACAAGAAGTTGGGTACGACCGCTGAAGATGCCGCAGTGGAAGACCGAGTACCGTTACGATTCATGAGAACCTAAACAAGTTGCGTTGCCGAATTTATCGAAATTCCGGTAATGATTAGCTAAAAAAATGAAGATTGAGCGCGATCCGAAAAATGGCCCGAATCAAGCTAAAGCTGGGAATGGGTCATTACTTGGATGATCGTATGGAACGTGTACGAAAACGCACAACGTCTTTTGGAAAAAAACATTTCGGTCGAGGTTTATAGCGCAAGCTTTTTACTCCAGAATGGACCAAAAATCGAAATCCACCGGGTTTGAGTCAGGCGAGTTAGGCGGCCACAAACTCTTATCCCACAGATCGATATTTTGCATTTTGCAAAAATTGATGGTGGAGCGCGTGAATGTGCCGGCGCTCAGTCTTGTTGAAGAATCCATCGTCTGTTTTTGAAATGTTCTTGGCTCCAGGGGACTATGACGTTCCTCAAAATGCGTTCCTGGTAGATTTCGGCGTTGATATTGACCTCGCGCTCGACAAAAACGAGCGGCGTCTCGCCATTTTCGCAAATGCTCGCCCACACCACGATGGACTTCGGAAAGTGGCGACGCTGAACCGGGCTCTTTTCTAAAAATTCATTGTTAATCTGAAAGAGCAGAAAATTCTGTCAAAACCTGTCGAATTTCGAAAAAGTTGGCGGTCGTTCTGACGATTAACTGAACGCTGAATTGTAAGCAATTTTTCGTCAGTGAACAAAATCGACCGAAATGTTTTTTTTCAAAAGGCGTTGCGCGTTTTCGAGCCGTATACGTTTCATACGATCATCCAAGTAATGACCCATTCCCAACTTTAGTTTGATTCGGGCCATTTTTCGGATCGATTCCGGAATTTCGATAAATTCGGCAACGCAACTTGTTTAGGTTCTAAGGAGTCGTAACGCTAATTGGTCACCCTGTATTCATTCACCCTAAGTTCGGGTAAATAAGAAGCGGCCGTTTGAAGAATTTTTGAATATTGACTTGGTCTTCATTTTGTTCTTGTTAAATTTAATAAACAACTTCATTGAAGCGATTGCAGATTATAAATTTTGAGCTCAACTTTGTTTATAACAGAATGAAGGCCAAATCAAAATTCAAAAATTCTTCGAACGGTTGCGTTTTATTTACCCGAATGTGGTAATTGTTATTACGTTTACATAAATAAATTAAATTAAATAATAAAAAATTTTCACAAAAAAAGTCCACACACATACATACATAAACGTTGAATTTTTTCGCTAAAAACTAACTGCATTTGTATAAAAATTATATACATACATATTCGATTTCTTCACCGATTGAAAAACGATTCTCTGCTCATAGTTTTTTTTAACACACAGTAGTTTTACATATCATTTCTATCATAAAAAAATTTGCGAATGCATTTTAATCTTTCATCTGTCATTTTTTTTCGTCTTTAATTCAGAGATGACTACTTTTTTCAAGTGTGCAAATGTTAAATAATTCATCAAACGTGCGACTTACGCTCGTATCATATAAAATTTGGCCATGCCATATCGTTAATATGCTATTTTTTTGTAAAACAAGATTTTAGACGGTATTTTCAAATACATTTTTTTTGTTTTCGCTAATTCCATCAATGACTTTTTTAATTCGTTAAAAGGCAAAAAAACTCCCCTCACTAAAAATGGTCAATGGATAGTAATGGTCGTGGATACAGCAGTATAAATTTGATTGATTCTATTTACCCTAAGTTCCGGTGTGTATAAGGCGCGACCGTTCGAAGAATTTATTTTTGAATTTTTACTTGGCCCTCATTCTGTTATAAACGAAATTGAGTTCATAATTTTTAATCTGCAACTTTGGTTTGCTTTAATGAAGGTGTTTATTAAATTTCATGCTTTACAGATACAAAATAACAGGATAAAGGCCAAGTAAAAATTCAAAAATTTTTTAATGACTGCGTCTTATTTACCTGAACTTAGGGTAATTATTACAAAATTAAAAGATGCATTAAAAACGAACTGGGTTTTTTCTTCTTTTATTGATAATAAATTTAAACTTCGACATTTCTCAGTATGAAAAATACAATTAACAAATACCATAAGTTCGAGTAAATAAGACGCGACCGTTCGAAGAATTTTTGAATTTTGACTTGGCTTTCATCCTGTAATTTTGTTTGTGAAGCGTAAAATTTAAGGAATACCATTATTAAAACGGACCCAAGCTGTAGTTTAAACATTTTGGATCAAACTTCGTTTATAACAGAATGAAGGCCAAGTCAAAATTCAAAAATTCTTCAAACGGCCACGTCTTATTTATCCGAACTTAGGGTAATTATCATTTTTTTTTATTGATTATACAGTGTGTTAAGAAATGATAAAGGCAAATACATTTTTTTGATTAAAAATCGATTGGATCAACCGATCGGTCTGAAATTTTAGCACAACATGTCTCGTTTATTATGCAAACAACCCATAAAGTTTCGTTTTGATCCATCAAGAAAAAAATTTTTTCCACCATTTTATCCAATTTTTCCAATTTTAAACGCGTTAAGAAAAGATAAAGGCACAAAAAACAAATGCAATTTATTAAACAAAAACAAAACTAAATAACAACAAATTATCAATTTAATATTTTATGCTCATTCCTCCGCTCTTGATTAAAAGATTCATGCGCTTCGGCATTGAGTTGACCAGATTGGTGAGCTGATCCGCCGTCACCTCGTCCCACGCCACTTGAATCGCCGCTTTCAGGTCGTTGACGTTGTGGAATTGGCGGCAATCGGCGTACACACGGCGCACAAGTTGGCCCCAAAGATTCTCGATCGGATTCAAGTCAGGGGAACACGCCGGCCATTGAAGCAACGAAATGCCACGCTGCGCAAACCACGTTTTTGTGCTCGCGGAGGCGTGAACAGACGCGTTGTCTTGCATAAACGTCAGGTTCGCGGCTTGGAATCGATTCAAATAAGGAAGCAAATGTTCTGCCATCATCGCCTGATATCCGATGGAGTTCATTCGTCCATCGACAAACGCCAGGGAGGTTTTTCCGAACGCCGAAAAGCCCGCCCAGATCATGACACTCCCTCCTCCAAAGTTCCTCTTCGAAAAACAGCGTGGCTGAGTGCGGAGATCATGCCAATAGAATGCCAAACCATCCGGTCCGTCGAGATTAAACTTCTTTTCATCGGACCAAATGATCTAAACACAAAAATAACATACAGGAACAAACGTTAAAAGACTGAATCACAGTGTTCCACTCGTGCGTCCAGGTCTGATGCTGATCGGCGAATTCGGCTCGAAGGCGCTCATGGTTCTTTGTCAGCTTTGGCGCAGATTTCATCTTCTCGTATTGGAGGTTTCCGGTCTCCTTCAGCGTCTTCCACACCGTCACGTGGCTGCTTCCGGGCGCAAACTCCTGTCGAAGTCGGCGGGTTCCTGACGTAGAGTTGGCCGCTGCCGCACGAATGGCGCGTTTTGTCCGCGGAGTCAAAGCGGGTGGCCTTCCGGGCGACTTCTTCTTGCCGTAATCATCGCCTTTCTTCACAAAATTGTCCACCACGGCAGGCGATCGTCCGACTTTGCGCGCTATTTCTCGATTCGACAAACCCTGCTCTTTAAATGCGCTGATTTTGCCCTTTTCTTCGTCGGTTAAAGCGTTCTTTCTTCCCATTCTATAAACAAGGTGACTAAAAACAATTTTAAACACAGAAATCAAATACAAAAACCATTTTCACTGAAACCGATTATGAAAATCACATATGCCTTTATCTTTTCTTAACGCGTTTAAAATTGGAAAAATTGGATAAAATGGTGGAAAAAATTTTTTTCTTGATGGATCAAAACGAAACTTTATGGGTTGTTTGCATAATAAACGAGACATGTTGTGCTAAAATTTCAGACCGATCGGTTGATCCAATCGATTTTTAATCAAAAAAATGTATTTGCCTTTATCATTTCTTAACACACTGTACTTTATATTTCAGTTTGTAAATTTTGATTCTTGAAAATTCTTCGACTTGATTAATATTTGATTTTCTTTTTTCGTCCTTTATCGTTGCACTATTACTATTTGTAAATAGCATTTTTATCGAGAGTTTTCTGAGACACTCCATGCTGTCTCTTTATGTACATATACATATGATTTTAAAAAATAATTGGTTTTTCGTCTTGTCGAATTGGTTTGTTTATATTAATATTATAAATATGGTGTAAAAATGTTTGTATAATAGTTTTTCATGTTTAAATGTTTTTTTAATAATCGAATTCGATTTAAACGTGTGCATACAATATTTTTGTGTATACTTTGTAGATCCATTCTTTAATCTTGATTTTATTTTCTCGAAATCAAATATACGTTTTTAATATTGCTAGTAACGATGTTTTTGCCACGTTTTTGTCAATAACAACTGGGCGTATTATAATAAAGTAATTACTCAACCGAATTGAATTTTACGCTCTATTAATTATATTTATTAATTATATATAAAGAACTTTGAAAGTAGAAAATGACTGAACACTTATTTCCGTTAAATAATATTTACAAAACTAAATTATAATATTTTTTCAATAAATTTTGAAATAAATACAGTGGCGGACAAAACGTACGCACCAAAAATTTTTATTTTTTTTCTAACTCAGATTTCTTATACTTATCGCCTAGTTTTCAGATATTTGTTTTATAGTTTGCAGAGAATTTTGAGCTCAAAAACCGAAAAAACCGTGTGAAAATTTACCTTTGCGTTGCGAATGAAATTTTCGCATGTTTTCATTTGAATAAAATTATTTAAATTTTTAAAAGAGCCTATCTGATAAAACTCAAAATTCTCTACAAACTGTAAAACACAAATATCTGAAAACTAGGCAATAAGTGTAAGTGCGTTAGAAAAAAAATAAAATTTTTGGTTTTGTCCGCCGCTGTCATTTTTCAAAAATAAATGCAAGGAATTTTATTTAAAAAAGTTACCATTTCTTTTTAATACATATATGTATGATGTTTTGCAAAATAATTTCTTCGCTAATTTTTAACATTTATTTATATTTTCAGTATTTTTTTTCTCATGCTGATATTAAAAAGTTGACGAAAGAAATTTTTTTTTCATTTAATATTTTTGCCAATTACAGCAAGAATGGAGTACATAATGGATCATCGAAATCTTTTGAATTATAAGGAAATTTCGCCTCCGATGGATTGCATGGACGATGTGAACAATATGAGCACAACAATATCGCAGTCCATGTTCACTACTCCTTCAACTCCAGGACCAAAATTATTTGAATGTTCCCATAAATTGGATGACAACTCCTTGAAGGCTCTCCAACACGATGATGATGAGGACCAAGTATATATATTTTCTTATTTAAATACTACTAAAATTTCTCTCAGCTGACTTGACTTGAAATCTGGGTCTAGAATATTCATTTGTGCTAATAAATTAGAAGTAATGCGGTATTTGATGATTAAAACCACAATTTATTACCTATTTAATTTAAGGTCCAACAAATGAACTCTCGGACAGGCAAGCAAAAATCAAAGGATGACACGTCAAAAAGTTTCAAACCAGGTTTTTATTTCATTTTTCCAATTTCTTTTTTCTTTATTTTTATTTAATTTGCAGGATAATTTTAAGGTGAGCCGTGTCTCGTGTGTGGTGATAGGGCTTCCGGTATTCATTATTCCGTATGGGCATGCAACGGTTGCAAAACATTCTTTCGGCGAGTTGTCATTGAAGTAAGTCTCAAGAATTTACTTTCTTTTTACAATTTGGTAATTAATTCGGTAATATTTCTATAAAATGTTTTTTTTAAAGAGATAACCAAATATTGCTTATTGAGTATCTGAATCTTCGACCCTAGTAAATCGGTCTTGAAGTTATTCGATGTATTGGCCACACTCTTAAATTTTTTCTACTATGTGAGAAAAATAAAAATCATTAATATAAAATTTAAAAATACATTATTTAAAAAAACTGCGAATTTGGTAGTTCCCTTTTAGAATCGTACCTACTCGTGCAAGCGAAACGGCAATTGCCGCATCGACAAAAACATGCGATGTTCGTGCCGGCATTGTCGGTTTCGCAAATGCCTCAATGTTGGCATGGACTGCACGGAACTCAACGTGGAACGGAGGCGGAAAAAGCGCGTTGCCGATAGTGCCACCAGTCCAGCGACCAACGTCACTGAGCTCGACGATCCGCTTATTCGAGATTTGGTCGTGAAAGAACATCAATTCCTCAAAGTTTGTTGTGCTTATATAAAGAGATTATAAATTTATAAATGAAAACGAAATATTCGATTAGGTTGTAGCATATTAATGTTCACGTTTAATTTGTTAACCCATTCGAAATCAGAGCATTTTTTTACGGACCACGCGTTTTTTTTTTTTTTTTTTGTAAATTTTCCGTTGCAGCGACATGTCGCTGCAACGGCCCAAAGAATTAGTTTTTTTTTTACTTTTTTGTGTTTTGTATTTTATTTTTTGGCTTCTTGCCTACTTTCTGTTTATTAAATTTAAAAAAAAGGAAATTGAAGGTTCTGTTCTGTGAAAAAATTGTCATGCAGCTTACGGAAACTTATATTGGAAAAGGAAGAAATTTGTTTGCAGATAACTGGTACTCGTCTATTCCTCTTGTAAAGAAATTATTATAAAACAAGACTGATTACGTTGGTGTTTTTGGAGCTAATACACTCCTGCCCAAAATGATAGCCGAATTTGAAAATATAGCACAACTCGAGTTTTAATTGGCCGTTTTTTATAAAATTTTGCACGAACATGCCTTTCTCGATTATAAATCATAATCTTAAAACAATTTTACAATTTTCGAAATTTTACTAGGTTCGGCTATCATTTTGAGCACAGATGCAAATTCAAAATACAGTAAAACAGGCGGGTAAAATTTCGAAAATTGTAAAATTGTTTTAAGATTATGATTTATAATCGAGAAAGGCATGTTCGTGCAAAATTTTATAAAAAACGGCCAATTAAAACTCGAGTTGTGCTATATTTTCAAATTCGGCTATCATTTTGGGCAGGAGTGTAGAGTTGGCTTTCCAAAAAGATTAGTTCAAAAGAAGTTGAGAAGAGGAGAGATCATGGCATTGACATTATGGCGATGAAATGGCGCGACTAGAAGCCGGTCTTGATGATGTCAGCTTATCATGGAAAATTGCAAGGGGCTAATGGCAAGCCTGTGCAAATTACAATCAGCGTATGCAGTATTTCGATAACTCAAGCCAAATATTATCAATGCGAACCTGCAAGTGGTGGTATATTCGCACGTTCTTTCACAATATAACTCAAACATATTTGATAAATTCGTATCGGCTCTATTTCAAACATCAAAAAAAGTTTTTTTTTAGACTTCAAGGGGCAATTAATTGAATCGTTGTTGAAGACCGAACAATCTAGCACCACACCACGAGTCAATCTCGAGTTTTTGTTGAGCATCCCGGATCAAAAAAACTAAATTTAAAGAATTGTTTTATCTGCTATAAGGAGATAAATATGGAAGTTCTGATGAAACCCAAAAAGAGTCAATACATTTTGTAATAAGTGAGATAAATCTGTCTGTGTGAATTGTTATGGCATAAAACGTGTTAATTTCATTTTTTCTAACTAATTATCTATAAATTTTTTTGAATAAAAAATCAAAAAAACAAACAAAACCCGTGTCTACGTAACTTTTAGATCAACTATGATCTAAAGAAGTAACAAAAACCGCCAAAAAATTGCGATCGATCAAAAGAAAAAAACATATTTAAAACCACATGTAGCCGCAGTGATTTCGAATGGGTTAAAAATAATATAAAAGCAAAAAACTAACACTATAAAATCAACACTATAAAATCGGACAAACAACGAAGGTTGGCCAAAAGAGCCCTTCGTTATCCGACAATATTGGAGTCCAGCGCTTGAATTATTCCATGCTCTTTTAACTTTAAATATTTTTATCAATGGATATAAATAATAATTATTTTACAATCGGAGTTAGTCAATTTTAAGTATAATTTTTTTTCCATACATGTTTTTCAGGTGGAAAAAATACTTTTTTATACTGAACTTATTGTTTATCATTTCAGCTATTGACTTCGACGCTAACTCCCATTCATGCCAGTATTGAAGAGGCGCTGCGAAATCGTTGCATTTTCGAAGAGTTTGAGGCGTACGAACGAAGCCAAATGCTTCCCGGCGACCAGATGAATTTTTCGTATTGGCGGGCGAAAATTCTATCGACAATGATAGAATGGGCGAAATCCTTTCCCGATTTTATGGTTCGTTTTCTTTTCGAAAATTTTTCGATTAAAACAGAATTATAAAGAGATACGAAATAGTGAAGAAAAAGTTATTTTTGATTTAAAAAAATATTATATATTTATTACCACACTTTAAACTCTGTACTAGAAATAATAAAACAGAACAAAACGAAAATTCCAGGCGTTAGATTCCAAGGATCAGGAAGCTATTGTTGTTCACGCCAGCTTTTCCAATATGGTGCTCTCGGAGGCGTTTCACACGCCTAACCGCTACACCGATCGTATCGTGTTTCCGGACGGATTGTCCGGTTTTCGGAATCTTAGCGCAAACATACTCAAGGAGCGAAGTGGACTCATACCCACCGTCGTAGCAGTCATCAACAACATTTTGGTGCCGATCCGAAAGATGCGAATGAACGAAATTGAATATGTACTTCTGCAGGCAATTATACTCTTCGATCCGGGTACGAATAAAATGAATTTTATTCTTGCTTTTTGTTCCTTTTTTAAACTTTTCAAAAGCAAACTTTCCAATTAATTTTGTTGTAGAATGCATTTCGCTGAGCAATCCGGCCATTGCGATCATTAGCAAGAAACGTGAGGAGCTACTGGAAAGTATGCGCTGTTATACTCGCAATACTATTGAAGACAAAAGCGAATCCGCTTACCGATTTGCAGCTCTCCTGCTGCGGATTTCCAACGTTCATGTAAGCATTTTTTTAAATTTTATTTACTAAATCCAAATATTTTTGAGGTTTTTTATTTGATTAATTGCTTCTCGCTGCCCAATTTTCTATTTTATTTTTCATTGACATTGATCGTTTTTTAAGCTAATGAATAATATATGAAGAAAACATGGAAATATTTATTCAAAATGGCTGGAGTTAGCAAATATAATTCGCCGCACAAATGCATTTGCGAATGCTTATAATATTAATAAGAGATTTCAGAAAGTTGCGGCGTTCAAACGCGAGACGCTGTGTACAATCGAAACATTTAACCTCATGTCTCCGCATCCGCTTACAATGGAAATTTCCAAAAAATATCCGGATACTTCATTCTTTTGACTTTGTTATTTTATATTCAAAGACGGGCTACTTTTAAAAAAATTATTTTTCACATCCGTTCCTATAGATACGTAGTAATTTTATTCTCGTTTAGAATTTTATTTATTTATTTTTTGTTTTTGTTATGAGACTCGACAGGTAGTCTTTATGTTCATAAGCATATAATTATATATTGTTCTATATATCAGGTCGGCAAGAAAATATTTTGAGTTTTTTTTATGGAACGACTATTTTTTGAATCTAATAAAAGATTTTTTAAAACGGTTTTCTCTATTAGAAAGCGTTTTTTTGCGAATATATACAAAAATTATTTGTAATAACCCTATTTTTGGGCAAAAATTTTTATTTATAGATAATCGACCTAATTGAAAAGTGCCGAATTTGCAATAAAAATGTACTTTTTTAAGCAATCTTTCTGAATTTAATTTTTTCAGCTTTTCTTAGGCCTAATTAATACCATCATAGCAAAAAAGAATGATTTTGAAAAGCTTTAAAATTTTCCATATGTCGATGGGAGTACCGAGGTACTCAAAAATTTTAAGGATCTAAAGTTGGAAATTTGTATGTAACTTGGCTAATATGTCAGATACAAGAGCCGTTTTGGTACCGCCAAATAGCCCAGAAAAATGGCTTCTTAACTCCCATAACTTCGAGCTGTTATAATAAACAGTAGCTTAAATAACGACGAAAACTTCAGAATCCAAAAATTTGGTTGCTCAAATTCTTTGAGTCAAATCTGGTCGAGTTCTTCTCAAAGGGCATTCATCCTTTGCATGAGTGTTGACCACAAGTCATAGATCATGATGGATAATATCTCTTGGATTAATTGGATGTTGTAATTTTGTTTTTATAATAAATGTCGTTTCAATTAAAAATGGAAAATACTTTCTTGCCAACCTAATATATTATATAAATGCTTTCACGCATGGAGTGGATTGAAATTGATAATTTGGCTAGAATTTTTCTTATTTTCATTAAAAATTATATTTAGCGCAAAAAAGTTTTAAATTCTTAATTGGCTTTATTCAATTTTAGTTTGAATCAAATTGTTAATTAAGCTAAATTTTTGAAACTTTAAAATCATTCCCAATTCGATGCACGCTCAGTATATCTTCGTTTTCGTTTGTTCTTTTCTCTTAAAATACAAATAAAAACATGATATGCACTCAACGTATACTTCCTCTCGTCGAATAGATTTTTTTCTGGAAGGTATGAAAAAAGAAATATCCAATCAACAAAAAGGCCTCACACTCTGTTTCCATATTTTCCAATATAAAAGTATTCTACAAATTTTAACAAGCGCTTTATGTTGAAAGTTCAAAAAATAAAATTTACTTACATATTTTACTTTCTTTGTTTCCATTTATCCATTTGTTCTCATTCAACATTTAACAATTGAATCACATTACATGAACTGGTCGCGATTTATCGTATCGTAATAAATTTTTATTATTATTATTATATATAGAATTATTATTATTATTATTATTATTATTATTATTATTTAAAGCTATCGATTTTGAAGATTGATCGCCGTGAAGAAAATAAATGAACTTTTTTTTAAAGTCAAATTTGAATTTTTTTACCCAAAATTAAAAATGTTAGCTATTATTATCAAAAAAAAAAATCGGTAACAATTTTAACAAAAAATTTATAAAAAAAAACAAAGAAAAAACAAAACAAAAACAAGAATTATTTGGCCTTTTTCGCGAACTTGTCGTGCCGAATCCACCACTCGTCCCAGTCCGTGTTCATGTCGCGATTGTGCGTGGAAAACAAAACGTCCGGATTGGCGTGCACATCCTCAATGGAAGCGTGCTTGCGGCTGTACTTGATCGGATCGAGCATTACCTCGTCGTCCTTTCTCGTCGACAGCCACGACGACGGATACCAGTCCATGTAGTTGAAATAGCGGAATTCCACCGAAAAGGGAATGGTACCTGTTAAAACAAACCAAAAATAAGTTTCTTTTTTTCATAATTTTTTAATTTTTAAAAACTATTGTTATACCGTATATAATAATGTTTTTGAGAAATGATTATCCTTAAAAATAAGTACCCCAAGTTCGGAATGATAAGTCGCCCACATGCATGAGCCGCAGCATAAGGCGAAGTGTAAAAAATTCGAATGTATTTCACTTTGAAAATTATTTTTGCTTTTGAAATGTGAAATGTGTAAAATAATGTGAATGAACCCCAAAAACGTGTGGTTAAAATAAAACATGTCCATGAAAATACCAAAAAAATATGAGAAAATTGCAAAAAATTGCAAAATTTTCAAAAAAAATTTGAAGAATGAATTCGCTTCAGGACAAGTTTGTTCTATAAGTCGCGGCTTATCATCCCGAACTTAGGGTAAATAATATTTTTAGGCTATAGGATTCTTTTTACATTCACAAGCCAATACCGTATTCTTTGGCCTTAAGAAGTTGTGCTTTTAACATAATGTACTGTTCTCGACAAAGACCGGTTGTGAGTATTGCGCGAGGCTGATCCGTACCTTCCCTCATAAACATTTCGATGAGCTTTGGATTCTAAACCATTTTTATGAATTGATTTTAAGATGTTGAATTGGAAAAGGATAGTACAAAAATAAGTTTTTAAAAATCCGAGGTATGGAAGTGTGGTAAATATAAATCTTCTACATAAACTATTCAAAGAAGAATTAATATTTTCCTAAAATAATAAGATCTCTTGAATTTTATTCAAAGAAATAAAAAGAAAATACTAACTTTGAATCCAATTTGATCCACGTTTATTTTTATAACACATCCTAATTAAGTAGGAAGAGGCGCACTACCCATTTACATAAATCATATGAACGTTATTGGAAATTTTCAGAACGATTTTGCAAATGGTTAACTAATTCTCTTCCTTTTTTTAAAGATATTAAAAACCCTATAATCGAAGAAGAGGTATTCGTCACGACAAATGGGACACGCGTGATTCACGTTGTAGCGACCGTTTTTATCGATGCAAAATAGTCGCGGCTTTCCCTGACAAATGAATTGGCTGGGAAAGTTTCGCCGATACCAGTAATAAATGGGCAAGCCTTGGTAGGTTCGCTCAAATACTAAAGACAAGAAACTACTCATTTTCAAGCTTTCATAGTTTTGTATAGAGCAGAAATTTGTTAAAAAGTGATAAAAATAAAATTTTTTTTTCATTCTTAAAAAGTGATTTGTTTAACTAAAGACAAAACAAAGTAAAGTGTTTGTTAGAAATGAAAACTCCACAATTAACAAACTTTCACTATTCATGTATGCGATTTGTTCCTCGACGGTATGAGGTGGTTTAAAGAGACCGTCCTTCTTCTCAATGTGATTGTAGGCCCATTCGTCGATGGGCGGCTCGCCGGCCTCCTCGCGTTGCTTAGCCAACATTTCGGCTTTTTTCGATCGAAAGCGATGCTGGTTCTGTTGATATCCGAAGACCGCCGCTTGCAAGTGTGGCAATAGCGCACGTGAAGTCTTCCGAAAGTGGGCAATCCGCAGCATTTATGCTAAAAATCCAAAATCTATTTAAAAAAGCGAGCGACTGTTTTTACCAATCATAGCTATGATTGATTAAACTCCTTCGATCTTTGTTTTTCAATTTAAAAAAAATTCGTTTTATACTAAGAAAAAGAAACCAATGAAATTTTTTAAAAACATTTTAATTGGGAATAGGGAACTTGGCCTAAGTCTAAGCCAAAAATTTTAAGCATAGGATAATAAGCCTAACCAGATCTATTCTAAAGGATCTCCCAGAAATTTCTAGATTTTGAGACGTTTGTTTTGAGAATGCTTAAATATCAAATTGTTTTTTAACATGAAAATATCTTCTATGAATAGCCATCAGCAAAGATCTTTGATCAATCGAATCCGCATTATGATACATGCATTGCGACAACTTTATACAGAAGCAATTTTATTTAAAGAAAAAAATCCGCAAATCAGCCGCCGACAGAAAATACACTTTAAAGAGCAGTCAGCTTATATAAGGCATGTAAAATTGCGATTATAATTTATGCTTAATCGAAAAAAGGCAACACATTCGAAACGCTTACGAATGCCTGTCAATTGCCGAATACAAAATGCGAATCGTCAGACCTTTTACTACGTCATCATTTGGCCGATTTGTTATTCGTTTATGTAATTATTACAAACATAAAGTAAATGTAAAAATCAATTATAATTCACAAATTAAACCTGGCAATTGAAAATGCTGCTAAAAAAAGAAATATTTAAGTCGGTATTCGCACGCCTATGAAAGGAAAATAATATTCATTAATTAACGTTCTAAACTTGTAGCAAAAGATTTTGCTAGGAAATTTCTAATTGCCATCAGATTGAAAACTTGGTAATCACGTACACCGCACACATACCGAGATAATAATTAAGTCTATTATCAAATAGGCTTAAAAAGTAATGTAAGACAATTTGCATAAAATGCGCATTGAACTACGACACTTTAGTCGATGCGCACAACTAAAAAAGTGTCTTGCTCTTCATCAAAGAAGAGTGGAATGATTTAATCTCGGAAAACTTCACTTTATAAATGTCAACTTCACTACAAAGTGATACCATTCGGTGTGTATTTTTTATATATTAGCTTTGCATTCATTATCGGCTTTATCATCACCTGGCATATGTTAAATTCATTCTGAAAAAATCGCATCTCATTTTTAGGCAAATTTGAAATTTGAAAAAAAAAATTAATTTTTACCACTAATTTAAAATTATTTTCAAAAGAAATTGTATTAAAGCTTTAATGCGATTTCTCGAAAACCTCCGTGTATAAGTTTTCACCTTAAAAAAGTTAGTTTGAATATCTGGATATATGCTTTAACTTATCATCACTTTTTCCACCAACTGAAATTAGCGTCAAAGATCATAGGTTTTGATTGTAGAAGAAATCGGTTTCAGACGTCTGAAAGAAACACTTTTGTGCGTTGAGCACTTTCTAGATACGTGTTGATTTCTTTCTGGAAATACCTAACTCATCTAGACATTTCGCTACGACTTTTGCCCGGAATTTTAGAGATTTAACATGCGCCATCAATAGAAATTATAGTCAATGCACTTCTTCAATTTCCCCATCTTGCAAAAAATTTTAATTTGAAATTTTTTGAATTTTGTGTTACATATTGTTTCAATAAGCAATCTTTTTGACAAAAAGAAAACAATCAATTAAGTTCATCCAGAAATTTTTGTTAAAATTTTGGCTAATGGAAATACACAAATTAAAAAATTTAATAAGAAAATTTTCGGAAACTAATCACAATTTTTTAAAGGGGCTGCGAGCATGGCTGATAGCAAGGCTTTTTACGGAGAAGAATATGAATACGGACTTAACGATGAGGAGTCGGAAACAGAATGCTCCATCGGCTACAAACCCACGATCGTGATAATGGGGTTAAAGCGTAGCGGAAAGACGTCAATCCGTAAGGTTGTGTTTCAGAAAATGTCGCCCAACGAGACGCTATTCGTCGAAAGTACGGCTCGCGTAACAAACGAGTGTGAGTTTTGTCTATTATATTTAATTTTTAATCTTTAAAGTATTTTTAAATAAATTATGTTGTGTTATGTTCTTATAAATTTATTATCACTCATATTTATATTTATTTTCTATAGAAATAAATTAAAAATGAAAAAAAAATTATACCACCTGCGTAATTTATATTCTATTTTTAATATTATAATGGTCAAATTTTAGCCGTCTCAAACTCATTCATTAAATCTGAGACGATTGAATTTCCTGGTCAGGTGGATCCCTTTGAAGTGTCCTTCGATCCGACGTCGATTTTTTCACGATGCGGCACTCTGCTTTTCGTCATTGACGCTCAGGCGGACTACGACGAGGCGCTGAAAAAAATGGTCCCTGCAATCGTTAGATCCCACAACATAAATAAAAACATCAAATTTGAGGTTCAAACCTATTTGAGATTAAATTTGGATGATTGAAACAAAACTATAAGCGATTCATTCTCTATCAATTGATTCCTATAATAATTTTAGGTATTCGTCCACAAAGTGGACGGTCTAAGCGAGGAGGTAAAGGTGGAAACGCATAGGAAAATTTTTCAGACGGTACAGGACGAGCTGGCCGATCAGGGCATGGACAGCATTCGCATCACCTATCACATGACTAGCATTTATGATCATTCCATTTTTGAAGCATTCAGCAAAGTGATTCAGAAACTTATAAAGCAACTACCGGTTCTCGAGACTCTCTTGGATATTTTCAATCAGGTGAAAATAATTTTTTCTATTTGAGTTATTGATTTTAGAAAAACGAAAAAAAGAATTTTTTTGTCACATATTTTAGCATTAAGTTACTTTTTTTCAATTCTTTTTTTTTCGAATATCCTATTTATAAGAATTTAAAATGCTGTCTATTATTTTTCCTTTTTTTTAATAAATTAATTTTAATTTTTCATTAAATGCCTTAAAGATTTATTATTTATTTCATATTTTACATTCCATTCACAGTTTTTTTATTATTACGAAATTAATTTGTTCAGGGCTCTAACGTGGAAAAGTCGTTTCTGTTTGACGTGGCTAGTAAAATCTATATTGCCACCGATTCGTCTCCCGTGGACATGGCAACATACGAGTTGTGTTGTGATATGATCGATGTCACTATCGACATTTCCTCCATTTACGGGTTCTTAACTTTTTTTTTCTGCTTTAAACATATAATCTTAATATTTAACGTATTTATTTTTGTAGCTCTCGGAACGAATTGAACAGCGCCGGATTCAATCAGGATACCTCCGCAACAATTGCCCTAAAAACGCGGCAAGTTATATTTTTGCGCCAAATTAACATGTACCTCGCGTTGGTCTGCGTCATTAAGGAGGATCATTTTGACAAACAGGGCCTCATTGACTTCAATTTTTCCGTTTTAAAGCAGGTATACAGATTTTCGTTTTGAAATTACCTATTTAAATTTTAAATTTTTTTATTTATATTTACAATCAGAATCATTTAATTTTGAGATTACGCTACTAAATGAATCTATAAGGAATAAAAAGCCGTGATCTACCAACACATTTATAGTTAGTGTGATATGGCGGATTAAATTTAAGCCAATCACTTTGGATTTTTTTTACAACAACGGGCCATTTATAACGATGGGCCTGGAATTTAGTACAAATATTAGTTGAGAAATATACCATTTTAATTTTAAATTTTTTGCTAAATGCCTTAAGGATTCTAAATTTTTAAGATAAATAAAAAAAATCATTTTCAAATAAACCGAATCTACGAATACGTGAATTTACAGGGCATCGAAGAAGTGTTTGAACTAGGAAAACGGCGCCAAATTTGTGGAAACACTTAGAAAAGAACCTTGAACCTCTTGTATAAATTTGTGATCTTTAAAAAAATAGATATAGTTTTATACATATACCTAAACACATATTATAATTACAGCTGTTCTTCGCTAGCATTGCATCATTTTTTGTTTTTTGTTTTCACATTCATAATTTTTTCATAAAAAAAAGGCAAAAACAATTCGTTATTTAAAACAAACAAAAATAATTTTAAAAAATTATTATATTGTAGTAGTATGATTTATGAATTTTTATTTTATCAATAAGAATGTTGAGAGATTGCATAAGTTATAATTACCCATAGCAGAAAAAAAATTAAATAATTAAGGCATAATTAAAACATAAAAACATAAATGCACATATAGATTGGTGTACCTGATTCATAAAAAAAATAAATTCAAAAATATTTTTTGCTAAAAACTGAGGGAAACATTTTTAAAGTAAGGCAAGTTAAAGACAATTAAAAATAATAGGAATTCATTTTTTGAAAAAAAAAATTTAAATGAATAAGTGAAATGGTTTAAAAAACATTATTTTTTTTAATTGGTTAATGAAATTTTTTAATTGGTTAAGTGAAATGTATTGATAAAAAAATACTCGCAGCAATTACCTGAGCGAAACATTTGTATAATAATAATAAGATGCAAAAAATAGGAGGTAAAAAACTTTAAATAGTTTAGTTTGTTGTCTTTATTTCTTGGAGAAAAAATCCAATCAAGAAAAATTAGGCAAAGTACGGATGTTGTAGGCACTCGGCCGCCGTGGGTCGTTGATGTGGATTGAATTTCAATATTTGCTCGACCAAATCGACCGCACGATCAGATGCTTTTTGCGTTAAGCTTCGTAGTGGAACCGGCTCAAAATTCGGAAAGGATGAACGCTCAACAATGGCATCCATAGGCCATTGTTCCGGTGGCGGTTTTCCAATACATCTGTAACCGATTACAACTATCAAAATAACATAATTTTTAAAGCACGGAAAAGCAAAAGGGCACCTAAAAATTGCACGTAGCTGCTCCACTTCCGATTGTGAGACGAAAAATGGCGTCCGATTATACAATTCCATAATTATGCATCCCGCCGACCAAATATCTGCACTTGTATTGTACTTGCATTGTAGAAGAATTTCCGGACTTCGATAATTTAAGGTAACAACCTAAGCAATCGCATAATAGTATTCATTAAAAGCTTTTATATACAATGCTCACCACTGATGTGAAGGTGGTATGTAATCCGTAATTTCTAGCCAAACCAAAATCAGCAATTTTGACACTTAAATTTTGATTAACCAAAATGTTTTGTGGTTTCAGGTCGCGATGCACAATGCTATTTACATGAAGAAAATCAATTCCAGCAAAAATCTGAATGCAACATGACTTTTAAAAACAATTATCAAAAATTATTATCATTTATTTTCTTTGGATCTAGGGGCAATAATTATTCACTAAAACCTGTTTTGCAAAGCATTGACATTGCCCGTCCGGCATATCTGATGGAATGTTCATTAGAAATTCTTGTAGATCCCAGTCGCATTTTTCGAAGATTATGTTTAGATACATTTGGTCGTTTGTCTTCGCGATAAACGCATCCTCTATTCTTAACTTATGATGATTTATATTTTGCCTTTTGTTCGAATCCCTATGATATGTTACCAACTTGATTATATTGTTGTGATGACCCAAATTCTTAATAGATATTAGAGATGAAATTTCACGCAAAACGCTTTGAGGTATACCATCGTCACTACTCCGCATGGGAATCTTTTTCATTGCATAGTGACTTTTTGATGGAATGTGTGTTACGGAATATACGACGCCATAGGCTCCCTAAAACATTTTACCGAATACAAATTTCAATTAGCTAGCATGTCAAGAAAACGCTATGCACAAACCTCTCCTAGCCGTCGACCCAAGCTGTAGTCCGTGTTACGCATCTACTAGATATTAAATGTAGAAAATGCACGCGTGACTAAATACAGTATGGTAAGTTATATGAATCAATATTTTTATTTAAAAAATGTTAAATTAATATGTATTTTTATCATTGCATTTGATTTTAGTCGATCGAAATTACATAGAAAAAAATAAATGCAATAATGTTTTGCACAGGTTGGTTTCTTATTTATTAATATATTTTATTATTGTCATAAAATATGAAAATGAAAATTTTTGGATCCAATTGATCTGTGCCTAATATTTTTGTAATTATTGTTGTTAATGTTGAATTGCTTTATTGCTTAACTAACATATTTGCATCAATGCTCTCTTATGACACATATCCTCAAATAACAAGAGTCAAATAAATTTCTCTAAAATTACAATTTTATATTTATTCCCATTTACATCTTACGCGCTAAACTTAATAAATAATTTTACTCTTCTCTGTGTAGAATGTGATTAAAAATAATTATATTAGCAATTAAAAATATTAATTTCCATAAAAAAAACTTCAAAAGTAGGAATTCATTCATTTTCTTAATATAAAAAAAAATGAACTTTTACTTTTTTACCGCCATATTTTTTAAACATTGACATCAGCAAAAATTGTATTGGTTTTCTACTGAATTGTGAAATAAAACGAAATTTGTTTTGCGAAATTTCGTTTTTTTCAAATAATATTTTTGTTTTTTTTTAAATAATATTTTTGTGTTCGTATGAATTTCGCTTGCTTTTGTACGTATGTTTGATATGATTTCATATTACATGCATATATAAATAAAAATATAAAAATTACTCTATCTTTTTTTGATTTTATCAACAATGTATGTAATATGCTGCGCTTTTTTGCGGCTGGTTGAAAGTGCGCAATAAATTTGGAAAAAAATTAATTGGCTTTGTGTATATTAAGCGAGAGAAACGTTTACTCGCCAGTCGTCCTCCTTGGGGATCGATAACTTTTTTTGCACTTTCGTCTTTTAATTTAATATTTTGTTAATATTTTCCAACACGTTTATGGAAACATTCTTTTATTTCGGTTAAATTTGTACGTCCCGCTGACTGAACTTATTTCATTGACCATGTGTGTGTGTAGTATGTATGCGTGTTGTACTCTCGCTGGTTTAGTGAGTGATACTGTCGGTTTCATACCATATCATTTTTGCCTTTTGCGCGTGTGCTAGAATATTAATTCACTCAATTCACATTATTTACTTTATGTTTAGAGCATTTATGCATATAGTCCGTATAAACATTGCAATATACGATTATTTAGTAATCTTTCTGGTGCTGAAATTTATGTCCAATTAATTATTGTTTTTATACAGTGAATTTTTTTTTTGTTTGCTTCAACTTTATTGAATTTCGATTCTTAATTAATGCGCTTAATTGTTTTACTTTTTTCTAAAGCATATGAATGGCATTGCATTATTAGCTTTCTTGATACTATAAATAAATATTTTCATTTTGTATTTAGCGTTTAAAATTGGCTTTTTATTGAAAATTAAAAAATTATTGCTATGTATTGCTAACATTTAGATTGCATCGATTTTGTTATAATTTTTATATAGTATGAACGACGGCGTGGACAATCGGGCTATTCCCGGAGTCGACGACGAGAATAATGTTGTCAGACAATTGGCTCTTTTGCAACAAGTATTTTTTTTTAATACTTATTTGTACAAAGGGAAATTTCGTTTGTCTACAAAGATTTTGTTCTCTGGTAACTTTTAATTTTAGCTTTATCAAACGAAACAAGCTGAATTGGCTAATCAAATTCAACAGTCACAAAATCTCATGACGCAGGAATACTTGCAAAATTTACAACTATTACGACAACAACAACAACAACTACAGCAACAACGACAACAACTACAGCAACAACAGCAGCAACAACAGCAACAACAACAAGCGGCTGCAGTTGCTGTACATCCACTCTTGGGCACTCTTCGTCAGGCGAGCAGCGAAAAGTCCGCGGACGAGGTGGAAATGTATCAGTCGGGCAGCAACATAAATTCGCCACTTTCCGTGAAGGAGAACATTTTTTCCACAACTCGTAATAGGCGAACATTTTCCGGCTCGGGACAGACCATTTCGCAGACTACACGCGATCGTCTCAAAACGATGATCGCTAGCAAGAAGCAAAAGCAGAAATTGCACGGCTACTCGTCGACGGGCGGAAGTACGTCGAACAGCTCGCTTTCCACGTTGAAATCGCACTGCAATAATAACGGTGTCTCATCGTGGATGAACACGCCGCCGATGGACGGCGGCACTTCGGGTGGAATTTCCGCCAACACCGCGAGGAATTCCCTCAAGGAAAACGTCAATAAGCAGGTACAAATGCATTTAGCTTTATTTTTCTTACACATTTTACGTCTGACTTGCAGTTTACCACTTCAACACCGCATTTCGAGCCCTATCCACATCCCTCACCCGTAACGACTACCTCAGCGGCGGCGGCAGCCGAATTTCAACTGCGAAAGACGAGCAGTGAGCCAAATTTGAAAATGCGATTACGTCAGCGCCTGCTCAGCAAGGGCTCGAGTCCAGTGGCGAGTCAACAACCAAGCACCTTTCAAACCGCCGGTCATTCTGTTTTACAACGGTTTTCTCCTATTTCATCTTTATTTTTTTAATTTAATATTTGTACAATTCTCATCTTTGGTCAATTTTTAGGCATTATAACATTGTTTAGTTATTGAAATTATCTAAATCGATTGAAATTATCTAAATCTATAAGTTTTTAACTCGCAAAAAAAAGTATGCAGACGAAAAATTTTTTAAAACTTTTTGAGTTACTTTACATTTTTATTTACAGCGTTTTGGAAAAATTAGCTAGAAAAATTTTTCGAAAGAACTAAAATTAGTATCAAATGACTTTTCTTTTTATACGCGATACGTGGAGGCCCCAGTTCAATTCTTCCCGGGTTGGAACTATTCATTTCAGGGGTTTGGATCCATCTAGTCACCTAAATCTCCGCTGGTTTGCTTGGCATAAGCAGATGCGGTATTGCTGATGCGGCTTCCTTGGGCCTGGTCAGCACCGCCCCGTATCACCCACACTGTGCAATGTGGTACCCGATTATCTTCCAAATATAGAAGACACCTAGGTGAAGTCCGGGGGGGGGGAACTGAACTTTATTCCAAGCAAAGTGAAGCCTATCGCCCAACCGCTAGGCCACTGCTCTCCCTTCAAAAATGCTTTATAAAAATTTGGCCGAAAATTTTTTTTGTTTCCAAATTTCGCGGAAATTGTCTACAAATTTCGAGGCATTTAAAAGAGTTTCTTTTTCGTAGATGCGATAGCGACAGTACGCCGATGGAGACGCTGAAAAACTCGCCGATAGTGTCAACGCTGGCCGCCGAGGCGGACCGCCTACAGGAGGCGAAAACGTCGCTACAATTGCGCTTCCCTTCTAACGTCATTATTCCATCGCCGTCGCTGCCGAACCTGTGCAACAGCCTGGACAGCGTTCAGCTGGACTACGCCACGAACCTGATGCTTCAGTCGTCGTTTGCCAGCTTTCTCTCGTTGCCATCCCTTCTCAAGAATCCGCTATTTCAGTTCAACTCGATGCTGGACCCGTGTTCGAGCACGAATCTCTCCGCGGACCGAGCCGGCGGTATTTGGTTGTTTTTGCAGCAAATTTTTATTATAAACGTTTCTTTAGATCCTCAATTCAATCGCTCGTCCGTGAAATTCGATAGCCGCACGCTCAGTGCGCCGCTTCCGGCGGGCGGCTATCCCAGTCTGCTGAAACAGCAATTGCGTGACCTCGTGTTGCGGCGCAAGTCGCTGGTCCGCGAAGAGCCGGAGGACGAGTCGGCAATGGTGGAGGCATTTGCGCAACGCTGGCACGCTATGAATCAGAACAATCAATTGAAAACAGGCATATATTTGCTCATTTATAAAATTTTTGTCTGCGAATTTTGCGATACGAAAAAAATCTCCACTTTTCAATGGCCGCATTTGCTCACAGTTCCGATTCCAATTTAGGTCTGGCCTATGACGCGGCCATGTCGAAGCATCAGTGCCTATGCGGCGAGAATCACAATCACGTCGAGCACGGCGGACGCGTGCAATCGATTTGGTCGCGTCTTAACGAGTCCGGTCTCGTCAACGTCTGCGAGCGACTCGTCGTGAAGAAGGCGTCGCTGGATTTGCTGAAGCTGGCGCACTCCTCCACATACGTGACATTCTTCGCCGTTTCGCCGACGGCCTGCCTGAAGCTCGATCCGACGGTGCTTCCGCTCAAAAGTTTCGTTCAGGTACGCAGAATTTGCTATTTTTTACATGCCCTAATTTTGTAAATTTTACCAACAAAAAGTAAAAGCGATTGCGAAAAACGAATGAATATACCCTAAAATTTAGGTTAATTTATTTAATTGGTAAGTATACAAATTTCGCGTGTATAAGGCCGGGTGTTTTGAGTCAAAATTAAATTTGCACTAACGAGTTCATTCTGTTCGTATCTGATTCAAACGAGTCCGAAATTTTGTGCCTATTTTTATGAAACTGAGACAAAGGCGGGCACAAAATTTGGACCCAAACGAATCCGATACGAACAGAGCGAACTCATTGGTGCGAATTCAAATTTGGCTCAAATCACCCGGCCCAATACACGCGAAATTAGGGAAATTTTTTTGAATTTATCCGATTTTTGTTCAGCTGCCGTGCGGTGGCATTGGAGTTGACTCGGACACGTATTTTAATGACGCAAGCACTCAAATGGCTATTCGTGTAGCCGTCGGTTTACTGGTCGAATTGAGTAGTCAGGTTTGCATTTTCTCAATGTTTCCCCATTTTTTAAATTAAATTTTTTTTACGCATTTTTTTTTTTTGTAAACTGAATAAAATATTAATAAAAAAAATATATATAATAATATTTTCGCCTTTTCACAATTTTTTTTATTACGAGATTAAATTGTTCAGGTGGTGGAGGGGAAGTTGCGCAACGGCTTCGCCTGCATTCGTCCGCCGGGTCATCACGCGGAACGCGAACAGGCCATGGGATTCTGCTTTTTCAACAACGTTTCCATTACGGCATGCCATCTGCGACAACGCTATCCGGAGCAGTGCCAGCGCATCGCCATCGTCGACTGGGACGTGCATCACGGCAACGGCACGCAATTGTGCTTCGAACGGGATCCGGATATTCTCTACGTTTCGTTGCATCGACACGACAACGGCAATTTCTTTCCCGGCACCGGCGCCGTCACCGAGGTCGGCGTCGCCGAAGGCAAAGGTATGCGTCGGCAAATTGAGTCATTGGGGGCTC
Organism: Bradynema listronoti; assembly: GCA_024678965.1. Classification (NCBI taxonomy): domain Eukaryota; kingdom Metazoa; phylum Nematoda; class Chromadorea; order Rhabditida; family Allantonematidae; genus Bradynema; species Bradynema listronoti. The sequence goes on from JANLNO010000005.1 coordinate 175,960, forward strand.
TTTTCCTATTTTCTCATCCATTCATTTAGAATGAATGCTGGCGTGCTTTAATTTTCCGCACTTTTCGATAGTTTTTTTTTTTGGTATACATATCGATCTATAAGTGGTTGGGATTTTATCATCTCATTCATTAAAATCATCAAGATATTCTGAAAGCTATTCTCTAGCCTCTCTTTTACATTCTCCCATAAATTAATTTAAATAATAGGTAGTGCCTCTTTTCTTTCCGTTACACAACATTTAGGATTTATTTTAATTCGTCTTTAATATAATTTCAAATCCATTAGGCTTTACGGTCAACATACCATTCAGCGGCGATATCATGGGCGATGCGGAATATTTGGCCGCCTGGCGCGTTCTCGTACTGCCGCTATTGGACACTTTTAAACCAGACGTTATTCTCGTCTCGTCGGGATTCGACGCTGCCAGCGGACATCCGGCCGCTCTGGGCGGGTGAACTAATAATTTACAATTTTAAGCCGCCATTCATTCGAATGAAAAATTGTATGCGTGTTTTTTTTTCAGCTACGAAATATCGCCACAACTTTTCGGCTACTTTACACGTTCGCTGATGTCGTTCGCGAACGGAAAAGTGGTTTTGGCCTTGGAAGGTGGCTATGATTTGACGTCAATTTGTGATTCAGCCGAAGAGTGCGTCAAGGTATACAAATCATTGTTGTTTTTTTTGCTACTGTAGAATCAAAATACCCAAAAAAATTAAGTATGAAAAAAGACTTAAAATATGTAATTTACAAGACCTTAAAGCTAGACGTACTTTACTCGATTTAACTATGGTATATAGAATCTTGACTCATTCAACATATCTTGATCCCCGAATGTACTTCCAAAAAAATATTATAAGTAATAGAAGGGCACTATTATTGCGAAATCAAAATACCTCTGCTAAAAATCACAATTTTTTTGCCAGAACAATTAATCCTTGGAATAAAATATCTAAAAAAATAATTCTCAGTAATAATTCAGAACTATTCTCTAAACGACTTGTTAAAGCGGGAACCCCCAAAACCCAGGCTTATGGCGAGGAAGTGATTTATGAATAATTGTATTTTTCTTTTTTTTTCTTTCCTTATTGTTATAATTAAACCAAAAATTTTATTGACTTTATTGATATCATTATCGTCAAGGTATACAAATCATTGTTCTTTTTTGCTACTATTATCTTTATATTTGCTTTATTTGATGGAATTCGTTTAGGAATTGGCTGTATTTTTTTAATGTGTCTCTTTAGGCGCTTTGCTCGGACGGAGGCGATATTAGTGCGTTAAGTCCTGAAGTATTGGACAAAATTCCGAATCAATCCGCGCAGGAGACCATTCAGAAAGTAATCGCCGTACATAAAAAGCATTGGCCCTGCCTTACTGGCGTGCAAGGCATTAATACGAGCGAGCTGCATTGGCAAACCATTTCAAATCGCTTCTCCTCTCTCACCGTTCATTCGTAGCGTTATTGAAAGAAAAAAAAAATGTTGCTCTTGGAACATTCCGACAGTGTTGATGATCTCTTTGCTAATGCTCACGCGCTTTTTTCTACTCATTCAAAGTTATATACTTAAACATACAACCTATGTGTTGCTTTCTTACATTTTAATGATGTGCTTTGCGAGGATGTAATGCACAATAATTGTGCTCAACAAACAATTTTAATTCTGTCAGCAAGCGCGTAATCAGAATACACGTATCACATTCAGGCAGAAAATAAGTAAACTAAACTTATCGGGAGACATTAAAAAAGATTGTAGGAGCCAAATTCATTTTGTAATTGATTGATAGCTATTGATTCTTCAAAAGGAATCAAAGAACCAGATAACTTTTCAGTAACTTTCATTTTTTATAAAAATTTTTAATTTTTAACTTAGTTGATTGAATAAATGTGTTCTTTCATAACCACTTGTCTATATAAAATTTCTTACGGTGATAAAAAATATTTTTTTTTGTTTTATAATTAAATACGAGATTTTAAATTTATATATTTATGGTCATTTTTCTTTTCCATTATCCGAATTTGTACAATTGTGATTTTATGATTTTTTTATTTGCTTTTAAATATTGATTCAAACTCTACCATAATTTTTGTGGTCCAATGAATCATCAATGAAAGGTAACGAATAATTCGAAGAATCAGTTTTTCAACGTGGTATTTTTAATCCTTTCACAATCATTTTTAACTTCATTTTTATGTATACATTTTTTCAATTTTTGTCTTAATAAATCAACTAAAAATTAAATTAGTCGATTTTTTTTATTAAAAAAATAATGGTTATTGCCGTAAATTTAATTCTTTGAATTTGGACTCAAATGAATGCTTAAATTTGAAATATTATATTAAAAGCAAGAGGAATGATAAAAGATGAAGAGGAAAAGAATGTGTCGGAAGAGGAAAAATATTCCGCTTCAAAGGTCACGAGTGATCAGCCGGCCACAGCACAACTGAAAGTGAGATGCATTTTAAATGTTTGATTTTTACATTTAATTGCAGTTAGAATAAAGTTGAAATATTTGAAGATGGACACATTGAAGCGTGAGGACCTTCTAGCGATTGTTAAAAAGCAATACATTTCTTTGAGTAATGCTCGAAAACAGATCGACGTGTTTAAAAATCAGGTATCGTGATTTCTATTCGAATTTTAATTATAATATGTTAAGTTTGTTTTAATTAATTGTTATTTTAAAATGGGTTTTGGTTTAGATAGCCGAAAAGGATCAAAATATAAAGGAATTACTATCCGCCACGTCTTCTATGACAGAAAGTGATGCAAAACAATTCGATCTTGCGTCTAATATTTTGCGTATGGAGTTAAATGATTATAAACAAAGTTTGGAGACCGTTCGCAATTCTCTAAACAGCTCCCAAGCTGAATTGAAAGAAAAAAATTTGGTTCTTAAAGAACTCACTGAAAAATATCAATCATTACTTGAAGAAAGGGAAACACTTTCTGCTTCCATTAAAGATTTAACATCGGAAAAGATCGAATTCAGAGGGACACTTGATGGTAATTTTTCTAATTTTTAACATTTTAGCATTTCTTCTATTTGGTAAAAAATATTGCTTTTCTTATATTGACTTAGGCATTCGAAATGTTTAGAGAAATCAAAATTGCTTTGCGAGAAATCAAAAGAAATCGACTCATTTACGACGGAAATTTTTAATGTGAAACATCAATTAAGTTGTGAAATTGAGGAATTAAAAAAAGAATTGAGTGAAAAAACTCATCAGCTTATCGAGTCGAAGCAATTGGAGCAAAGAACAGCTGCCGATTATCGACATTCTAAAGTAAATGTACAAAACTTGGAACGAAAATTACAAGACTTACAAGAAGAATATGATCAATTTAAGGTTATTATTATTTAGTATTCTAAAAATGAATTTAATATATAAAACATTTTTAGAGTCGTGCTCAATATGTTATCAATCAACATTCCACACAAGAAACTAGTTCGAATCAAAATAAATCATCAGAAATAAAGGGTCTTATCGAAGCAATTAATTTAAAAAATGAGGAACTTTCTTATGTCAAGTACGATTTTATTGTTGACAATAAAGGCGATTATATTTAATTTTTATTTAGAAATCGGTGCATGGTTTTGGAAGAGGAATTGCAAATTTCGAAACAAAATATTGTAAACGCTGAAGAGCAATTGCACGCATTGCAAAAGGAACGTGAAGCTGAAGTTTCTCAGGAAAAGATTAATTGCCGTAAACTGGCCGCTGATTTCGAACGTCGCATTAAAGCCGATAAAATCACAATTGAAAGCTTAAAAAACGAAATTGCAATGATGTCCAAGAACCATCTAGCCCAGTTGGATAAACTGAATAAGGAATGGGAAAAACGTTTAGAAGAGTTAGACTACGAAAAGAATAGTTTGCAATCGGAATTGACTAAATTAAAATCCGAATTTTACAATAACGTGAGTAAAAATTTATCTTAAATTTTATTTGCTTTTATTACAACTTTTTAAAAATTTATTTTAGACGGTAGGAGCTTCTTCCACGGCACTTAGTCCAGAGATGTTAAAGCCAAAACAGCCATACAATGAACTTTCCACGAAAATACAAAATAAAAGTCAACATCATGATCATGAAATATTTTACGATAATTCGTTCAACGAGAACGAGGATCTTGTAAATAGCGATTCAGAGGGTGAAGATATTTCGTCCGTACTTCAATCCGTACTCAATCATCCACCCGATGAGGACATCATTGACAATAGATATCTCATCAATCCATTAGGCCATTGGAAATGGGAAAGCAGCGAGCAAGAAACACCCGAACAACTCATCGAACGTCTGGAGGGACGCTTGGTTGACGTTGAAAATCAATTAGTGCATACACGAGATCTGCTCGCAGAGACTGAAGAGACAAATGTGAAGTTGGGCGAGCAGGTCGAACTTCTTAAGGAAGAAATTCGCCGCGTGGAACGAAATCAGGAGCGCCAAGCGCATGTTGCCAACAATTCCGAATACCTTAAGAACGTGCTTCTCAAGTACTTGGCGCCAGAGCGTGTTGGTGACGAGCGTCTGCAAATGTTGCCCGTATTGAAGACAATGCTTAAGCTTACCGCCGATGAGGTAGCCAATATCGAACTTAACATTCGAGGCGAATTTCCTACAACTGACGAGCCCGGCTCAACACCAAATAAGGACTGGAACTCATATTTTAATCTTAAAAGTCTTTTTTAATTCTTCTATACAAACTAAGCGTTACCAGCAAATTAAATTTAGTATTGTTGTTTTTGATGTCTTTTATTAAATTATCCTTACGAATTCAATGACATTGATATTTTTTAAGTTGCATAAAGCGGCAAAACCAACAACATAATCCAACAGTTAATTTTTAAAAATTACAAAAAGATGCACGTTCAAATAATGTATGTAATAGAGATGTACCGGGCTGTCCATTTCCAACTTAGGCTGGGCTTTAACAAGGTATAAAAAATTTTCGAGTCGGATCCAACAACTGAAAATTTTCTATTTTGAAATTTTTTTAAAACATTTTGTAGCAAATGCCAAATCCAATCTTTATATTTTTATTTTTTTAATTGACTGCATTTACGACCTTAAAAATATTAAATAAAAATCTAGTTACTATTTATTTACATAAGACCTGATTTTTACCTGCTCAACCTAAAAAATTTCTTGCCATATCGAGACAAAACGTGCTGGGGGGGGGGTGTACATATATCTTTAGGCATTTGAAAAAACAAATTTTGCAAAATTCATGGAACAAACTAATAAAACATTTGTATACACAAATAAATTGACTAATTTACGTACTTAATTTTCCGCAGTTCTATTCTGGACATAACTTATTATTATGTATAATTCTATAATTTATTGACTCTGCTAAAGTGTCTTACTATTCCTATTATGTAGTAAATGGATGTTATATGTATAAAAATGTGTTAATGAGGGTTTAACAATAAAGATTTTAAATAATTTTATTAATCTTATTCTTTTTTTATATACCTACATACATATTATGATTTTTTGAGATCTCTACAATGTAAAAGGGTGGATTATATTTTAAGTAAATTATGTATATTCAAAAAAAACGTTAAATCTTATAAAATTACCGCTTTAAGTATGGGGAGTCCAAAAATCGGGATAATTTTTTTATCCGAGCGGCGCCAAACATTCAAAGAAGAGAGTGCGGGAAAAGGGAATATATTTCGTAGGCACAAACCAAAATCCAAACTGCATTTCGATAGCGGCCTATAATCTTAATAATATTTTAGTTGAAGAGTGAAGGAGATGATGGAAAGACCAAGCATTTATTAAAAAAATAAGCATTTGAGAAAAAAATGGGAAGTGGGTGAAGAAGATTAGTATGTATGTTCCGGCGCGCTTCAAGATTTTCTAATTTTTTGAGATAATTAAGACACGTTTTAGAAGAGCATTGAAGGTGTTAGCGAGAGGAGAAAAATCATCTAAGGGGACAGAGCCTTAAATAAAATAAAATTTAGAAAAAAGAAGATATGGTGATATTTAAGGCCTCAGAAATATTTTGGAAAGATGAAAGTAAAGCGAGAAAGAAGACGCCAAAAAAATTTTTTAGAAGCCATTTAGGGCCCTAAATTTCACTATGCTTTTGAGGTCAGCGTGAGTGAACGAGTGAGGGAAAAGAGAAATGTTAATTTAGGATTACATTGGCACAAAATGTTTGGGGGGTAGGAGTAAAAAGAGGAGCTATTTAGGACTCCAAAGGCTCAAAATAATTTTGACGGAAGGATATAAAAGTATCTAAGATTTCAAGATTCCAGTTGAATCAAACATTTTTAAGGCATATCGGCTATATAAGATCCCAAGCACTTCAAATATTTTTCGATGGAACGGACAAAGCGCTTTTACTTATAAAATAGTTAATGTTCGCCACGTATGTGGTGCGCATTTCCAGCATACTACTAATTTTTTTCTAGCATTATAAATACCCTAATTTCGCGTGTATAAGGCCAGGTGTTTTGAGCCAAATTTAAATTGACGCCAATGAGTTCATTCTGTTGTATCGGATTCAAGCGAATCTAAATTTTGTGCCTGCCTTCGTTTCAGTTTCATAAAAGTGGGCACAAAATTTGGACTTGCTTGGATTCAATACAACAGAATGAACTCATTGGCGCCAATTTAAATTTGGCTTAAAACACCCGGTCCTATTAGGGTAGTTGAATGAAAAAAAGTTGTTTATAAATTATTACTCTTTCGTTGCTAGCAAATGAAGACATTCACAAAAAAATTCCCTCGCCAACAAGCAAAAATATTCGATTAGTTTGGCACCAATCGGCTCAGATTCATCCACAATCGGACTGAGGAGCTAATAATTAGAATTTAAAAAATCATAACACTTCTATGAACCTATAAATTTTTAAAAATAAAATGCGCAATAGAAATCACAGAAAAGTAAATAAAATCTAATTCGTTTCTTTATAAGTAAACCTTTAAAATGTTATAGGTAATATGAAAATAAATTTATAAATAATTTGAAGGAACTGGGTCAAAACGAATATTTTAATTGGAAATAAATCTGCTATAAACTTATTTAGAACGGGATTCTTACGAAACCAAATAAGTAAGAACCTGTTTGGTTAATAAAATATGATTTCACGATGTTCGTTTGTACCCTAATTTCTCGTATAACGCGTGGCCATTCGAACAATTTTTAAATTTTTGATTGCCTTTCATTCTGTTATTATGTATTGGTTATACATAAAATTAAATATTTTCTTTGAAATGGAATTAAGGGGTAAGGACATTTCATCCGTGGGACGTTTCATCCATGGACGTTTCATCCACGGACGTTTCATCCATGGGACGTTTCATCCATGGGACGTTTCATCCATGGGACGTTTCATCCATGGGACGTTTCATCCATGGGACGTTTCATCCATGGACATTTCATCCATGGACGTTTCATCCATGTACATCCATGGACGTTTCATCCATGGACGTTTCATCCAAATTTTTATTTTTATTTTTTTTTTATTTTTTTTTTATTTTTTTTTCAAACAATATTTATTTTTAAATAAAATCAAAATCAAAACAATTTACTTTTAAATAAAATCAAAATCAAAACAATTTATTTTTAAATAAAATCAAAATCAAAACAATTTACTTTTAAATAAAATCAAAATCAAAACAATTTACTTCTAAATAAAATCAAATCAATTTATACGTGAACATAATGAGAACAAGCTGCCAAGTATTCATCAGGGTTCATGTTTTCGTAATTGCGCAACAAGTTCAGAAGACGTTTATTCGCTTGTTCGTAATCTTTCCGCGAATAAAGTTTTAGGATCTCTCCAGCATGCAATTTGTAGTAAATCGCATTAACACGAACGTGCTCTTTACGAATTCCTTCGATCATTTTGTATATATTTGTATGCTGACAACCGAAAGTAGACTGAAGAGCATGATGCCAGCTCTCCACGCTATTGTTTGTTCGAGGAAGATGTTCGAGAGTAACATTGTGGCAATTCCACATTTCAATTGAAAAACGAGCGTTTCGATGAACACGTCCAACCCAGGTATTTTCAAAATATTCGAGAAAGTCCTGATGCTTTTCGCACTCGCCAAAAAGTTCCAAAAAAGAGCGTGCCAAAACATTATAGCGTGGAACGACATCCTCTTGGCGACAGAAGCAAAGTGCTACAAATTTTTTTACGATTGCATTATATTCGGGTTCGGTTCCGTATCGAATTTGCATTCCCAAAGCTTGAATTTTGCGCCAAATACTTTGAGCAAAGTGAAAATAGCAGCCATGGACTGTAATGTTAGGAATGCAAGCACGAAATGCGTTCTCTTCGGCTTTCTCAAAATCGATTATTACAGTCGTTGGTCGTCGAAAGAACGGATCGTCTCCGTTTAAGTTATCAATAGATGCCAGAAGACTGTTAAGTGCCAACGTATAACACTCTTGAGTTTTTGATGGGAGCAAACAGTAAGCAAAAGGTAAAACGCGATTTTTATAAAAACCGTGAATGACCCACACCTGATAAAACATTAAAGGGGATACTTTAAATGTGCCGTCTGCAAACCAAATGTCACACGAACGAAGTCTCGCACGATCACTAATAGAACAAAATATGATAATTCTATTAATATCTGCATTTCCCGAATCGAAACATAAAAATTCTTCTGGTGGATCGGTGAGTGTGTTAGAAAGTTGTGGGGGTAAAACGATATCGGCACGATTGTGCGGAATGTTAGCAAAAACAGCATTACGCTTCCTAGAGCGGCTAACTTTTTTTTCCAGGGAGTCTAATTTTGGCAATGCCACAATTGCACTTTCAGAGACACCAATCAATTTTTCGTTGACGACGCTTCGAGGAGGATCACGCGTAAGAATAGCCGAACTGCGTATATTGCTCATAACAATTGCAGCTTCAGCTTTAGAAGTCGAAGGCGGATGACTATGCTCTCTAGTAACAACAAAATTATAGCATTAGATGTGACACGACCAGGACATCCGCGTTGAAATGACTCACATCTCCAAAGTGTTCGAATTTGGTTAGAATCGTGCTTAACATAAATATAGCCTTGATAGCTTAACTTACGTCCACCACGTTGAGAATTAAAAAACAAAGCCATTCTTAAAAATCTAAAATATCCAATCTAAAAGGCTAAAAGCAAAAAAATAAAAAATGTGAAGTTATTTAAAGCTAAAATGGTCTATCTCCGCCCACATTTTTTTAAAAATAATTTGATTTGTTTAAAAATAAATATTTTTTGAAAAAAAAATTAAAAAATAATAAAATTTTGGTCATGGATGAAATGTCTATGGACGAAACGTCCATGGATGTACATGGATGAAACGTCCATGGATGAAACGTCCATGGATGAAACGTCCATGGATGAAACGTCCCATGGATGAAACGTCCCATGGATGAAACGTCCCATGGATGAAACGTCCCATGGATGAAACGTCCGTGGATGAAACGTCTATGGATGAAACGTCCCATGGATGAAACGTCCCTGACCCGGAATTAAGGTATAGAGTGAAAATGAAAAGCTCATTTGCAAATATAACAGAGTGGAGGGCAATTAAAAATTTAAAAATTATTCGAACGGCCGCGCGTTATATCCCCGAAATTAGAATACTTTTGTATTAATTTAAAGTTTAGAAAAAATAGCCTACAATTATGTCATATGTTATAGCCTAATTTGTATATTTTTTATTTTTGCAGGTTTCCATGACGACCAAGACAAAATTTTTGATTTTAGTTTGTTTTTTTAAAATTAAACAATTCATTGTTCTATTTTATTTTCTTTTAGGTAAACGAAGAATGACAGTTGAAACCTTGCGCATCATTTGTGAAGGATTAAATTCAGAACCATTTTCACAAAATTTAACTCCCATCAAGCTTGACGCACAAACGCCAGAAAAGCTACTTCAACATCTCTCGGATGTTGTTGAGTGGGTTCAAGGTGCAGAATTCATTGATATTCGATCCGAAAACCCGGATGAAACGGCAATCCGTATTCTCAACGCTTTACGCATTTTTAAGTACCCGCCACCTCGTGACATCGATCAAATGTGAATATAATTTTTTATTTCTTCGAAAAACATTGTCTATTATAATTGAAATTTTTTAGTCAGAAGTGGCGACTGGAAATTTTAGAAGGGCATAAATCAACAATATATGCCGTTTTAGAATGGATATTTGAAAATGTTAATCGTTTAAAGGAACGTGTATATTTGGCTAGGTATTTAACAAAAATAGAGGTACCACCAGAAGCACAATCACCAGATGTTTTACGCCTCGAAAACCTTGTTAATGAAAAAATGGAAGAATTCAAGGTTTCTAATTTACAAATTGAAATCCTATAAATCGATGTATCTTTTATTATATTGTATTCATTCGATTTTCTCTAGACGATACATTCACAAATTGTTGAAAATCGTGCTGATTTTGTACGGGCAGAAGATGTCCAGGCTGATTTGAAAGCAATGGAAGAGGAAAAGGAACAACTATTACGCAAAATTGAACGAAGTCGTCGAAAGGTATCACGATATCCTGATTTAGATAAATACTTAGAAGTAACAGCAAGACTACACGCAGAAATGGAACGTCAAGAAGAGTTGCAAATTCAACATCAGGAACAGCAGAATGCGGTAATTACAATCATATACTTTAAATAAGGTATTGTGGTCAAAACAGAATGGAATAATATGGGATGTGAAAAGGTACGCACTGCGTATTCTCAACATTAGCGACTTTTGCGCATTACATTTAAATTTATTTATTTTTAATTAAGATAACTTAAAAAATTTTAAAAATCGACATTTGCGCACGACATTTAGGCATTGATCAAATTAAGTTATAAAACTAGGCTTAAACCTAAATCTAAGTCTAAAATCAAATTGGCCCAGCAAAGCTGTGCCTAAAATAAAATAATAACTAAAAAAATATAAATGATTGCGATGAAACAATAATAAGGCCTAAAATCAAATTGGCCCAGCAGAAGTTGGGACTACGTATAAGTTGCTATGCCTAAGCCTAGTTGTTAATCCAAGGGTTAATAAGAAAATGTAAGTTTAAGCTTAAGCCCAACAATAAAATGCGCAAATGTTGCTTTTTAAAAAATTTTAATATTTTTATTAATTTATTCAATTAAAAAAATTAATGCGGAAAAAAAATTAATGCGCAAACATGTTGTACCTAAGTGTCGTCAGATTCGTAAATGGCGCTGTACCCTAGAAAACGATATGGAACAAAACGAGGTAAAGCAGAAAACAAAAGATTGGTTTAAACCTAAGCTTAGATTTTAGGCCTAATCCTAGACCTAAAATTTTAAGCTTAGGTTTTTTAGTTTAGGGACATCCTGCTTTTGTTGCATCGCCAAAATAATTTATAATAATCTGTATTCTCATAAATTATAATTAAATTTTCAGCTAGTACATGCCTGTCAACGTTTAACTCGTTTGGAAAAAACGCTAAATGACTTGGAGAGAGAACATCACATGAATGATGCGGAATCAATAATTTCTAAACTTAAGGTAAAAAAATTAAAAAATAATTATTTGCATATTTAAACACTTTAAAAAATAATTCATTCATTTATGATTTAGGGTGATATTGAAGTAAGTAGATATGTACTCGAGGAAAAGTTGGCTTCGAATATTGCTACACAACACGCAAATATTGAAGCTGTGCAAAAAATATTGTCGATGCGAAATGTTGACAAGAATGATATTGCACTTCTCCAGAAAAAAGTAATCTAACTAGCTATTAGAATTACAAAACAATAAATAAATAAATATCAAAAGATTGAGCAAATAAATGCCGAAATTGCTGACATTCATCTACAACAAGAGAAGAAAGTTGATGGAATTGATGATAGGCTTACAATTTACCGACATCAGCTGACTAATATTCTGCGTAAAAAAGGCAATATTGCCGATACTTTGCAAAGTAAAAAGTAATCACTAATATATGGTTTTTTGCTGCCTATTTAAAATTTAATTCTATATGTAAGGCAGGAGTTGGAGGACATAGAAAAAATTTTGGCTGTGAAACGAAAAGAAATTACCGAAAAATTTGGTAAAGATGAAATTATCTCGTCGGTTCAAGTTAGTTTATATTGGAACTTTACCAAGCTTAAAATGACAGCATTATCAATATTTAAAACTGCAGTAACTTTTGTTTTTTAAAACTGGAAAGAGTTAATGCAAATTTAATTTTTATAGGTTTTTATGCACTAACCGCCAAAAAAAATTTTAAAATTTTTTTGGAAGGAAAGTTAGATTTAAGCTTAGTTTAAGTGTGTGATTAAGTTTAAGTATGTGCTTAACTAAAATCAAATTAATTCCGCAAAGCTGTATCTAATCTTAGGTTTAGCTAAGCATAAACATAATTCAAACCTAAAAAATTTTTCTGAGAATCCGATAATGCATAAGAACCTATTTATCCTAAGTCGCGGTCGTTCGACGAATTTTTGAATTTTAACTTGGCCTTCATTTTATTAATTTGTGTCTGTTAAGCATAAAATTAAATGAGCAACTTCATTTAAGCAGACATAACCAGCGGATTTAAAATTATGAGCTCAACTTTGTTTATAACAGAATGAAGGCCAAGTCAGAATTCAAAAATTCGCGGAACGTCCGCGGCTTATACACGGACTGGGGTATATAATATTTTTGTTTCTGCAAATAAGTTGTTAATTTTTTTAAAGCTGAATTGAAAATATTGAGAAAATTGTAAAATTTTCCAATTTCAAACAAGCAAAATCCAAATTTGACGACAACATATATACGTATTTCAGCTTTTAAAGATAAATTTTAGTATAAAGCATATATGAAGAAGTTGCGTAACAAAAATAATTTTTACAAACAAAAAAAGATCGAGCTTGAGCAATCAAAAGCCGAAATTCAAATTCTTGAACGCACTGTTGAGCTTCTCGAACAGCGGCTCAAAGAACTCCGCCAACAATGTGTGAGTATAAATGTTAAGTTGGCAAAAAAATAATGTTGGTTTTTACATGGAACAACATTATTATAAAAACAAAACTATAACACATTAATCTAAGAGGTATTTTTCATCATGATCTATGACTCATCATCAACGTTCATGCAATAAATGTATGTCTTTCTTGAAGAACTCGGCCAGTTGTGACTCGAGAAATAGTTTTTGCAATTTTAAAGTTTTGTTTCTATTTCAGCTACTGTTTATTATAACAACTCGAAGTTATGGAGAGTAAGAAGCCATTTTTCCGAGCTATTTGGCGGTACCAAAACGGCTCTTGTATCTGACATATTAGCCAAGTTATATACAAATTTCCAATTTTAGATCTTTAAAATTTTTGGGTACCTCGGTACTCCCATCGACATATGGAAAATTTTAAAGCTTTTCAAAATCATTCTTTTAGTTATATTAATTAGGCCTAAGAAAAGCTAAAAAAATTAATTTTTGCTTAAAAAAGTACATTTTTATTGCAAATTCGGCACTTTTCAATTAAGTTGATTATCTATAAATAAAAATTTTTGCCCAAAAATAGAGTTATTACAAATAATTTTTGTATTCTCAAGAAAACGCTCTTTCTAATAGAGAAAACAGTTTTAAAAAATCTTTTATTAATTTCAAGAAATAGCCAAACAAACATTGCCGATATTACTTTTTTGCCAACTTAATATTTTTAAAATGGATAAAAGCCATTAGCTATTTATTTATACTTCTAATTCATTGTTTGACATAATAAAAAATATTAAATTTTAAAAAATTAGAAAAATGAAGGGCACAGCTTTATTGAAACAATTGATGATGTAAACAGAAATGAAAAAAGTAATCGGCGACCGCAAACTGCAAAGCCATCTACAACAAGCATTATCGAATTAAAGAAGATGGTTGAACAACTCAACCTTCAGCTTAATGAAAAACGTAACAGCGTTCAGAGTCTCAGTGATGAAATCGATAATTTTTACCAAGAACACAAGGTTATAAAAATTAAGTTTGAAATATAGAATTTTTTAACTTTGTTTTTAGGAGCAAAACGAAGTATTTTATGCTAAACAAGCAGAAATCGACTCAGTAAATTTACAGCTTGAAAATAATAAAAAATCACTGGAAAAGGTAAAAAATTGCAAACCTCTTTATTATTAACATTTTTTGATTTAAGGATATATATAAACTAAAATCAACTATAAAAAACAAGCGCGATGAGCTTACGAAAATTAGCGAGAATATTTCAAAGCTGGATTGGTTTATCGAAATTCTCAATAAGACTAATGATGGCGAACATTTGTTAGAGAAATTGGATGTATAAAGCATATTATTTTTAATCTTAAAAAATTGACCAGAGTTCAAAGTGTTGATATCAATGTTGATCAACATCAATTGATGTTTGAAAATTCTAACTTATTTTAGCAGCTTTAAATTATTTTCAGCGTCAAAATATGGAACATTCAAAAGCCATTAGTGAGCTGAAAAGAGAGCTCGATAATGCTGAACAAGATCAACTTTCCATTAACCAAGTGACGATGTGGAATAGCCTAGTAAAAATCTTCAAACTTAAAATTAGAATTTACCAACAAAAGTGAGCTTTCAATTGCTAAAAAGAAATTTAAGAACTTTGTTCGAAAGAACTTCAATTAAAACACGTATTTTCAAATAAATTTTTTTGTATTTATCGAAATTTAGACGAGATTCCGAGGTACGCTCTGTCGGCAATATATTGTACTAATGGTAAAGAAAAATTATTTTCAAAATATTTTATTTTTTGATCAAGCGAAGATCGAACGAAAAAACAAAAGAGGGAACAATAAATTAAATAATTTTTTATGAATGAATATTTTACATAGAACAAACAATTCGGTTGACGAGAAAAAAATTTATGCGAATTGCCATTGTCGCTTTTTTTTAAAATCAGCTCTCAAAAAAATTTAACGGTAAAATTCCTACGAACTAAAATTTTCAAAATGAACGATTCTTTTTAGAGCAAAAAATCTAAAAAAATTCTTTTGAGTTCAATTCTTCGGTCAAATTGAGCAAATTCAACATGCAAATTGAACTCTGTCAATTCAACTTCGTTTTTCGTAATTAAACCCAATATTTCAACTTTCTTTCCAAATAAATTAGAATTTACTTATTCACGAATAAATTATTTATAAATACGAGGGAAATTAATTTAGAATTTTCTTATTTTACATTTTATTCACAAATTCAATAGGAAACCAAAAAGAACAATTTAAAAGTATATAGGCAAACCAATAAATGATCTGTATGTACAATAGACAATTGTCTAAAATAATAAGATCGTTGAAAAGGACTTAAATTCAAATAAAGGGGAAAACAGGGGAAGAAAATAAATCAAATTAGCGCGGCAAAAGCTAGGCCTGATCATTTAAGCAAATAAAGGGCATTCAAATTCGACTTGGGACTAGGCATCACACCGACCAAACTTGCTGATTGTCGGCCGGATGCCTGTCGGCCGGCAGAGCGAGAACGAGCGCGAAACGCACTGCTGTTTCGCTTCTCCTTTATCGAGTTGGCGCGGTTCATCCAGATCTCCTCCAACTCGAAGGGACTACCACGACTCGACAAATCACCGGCCGTGGTGGCTAGCGTCTGCATGCTCTTGCGAGTGTTCCTTAGACGAAGACTGCCGGTACCAATATTGTTGCTAATTAAAGGCGGCTCCAACTCAGTAAGACTGAAAATCAGTTGTTGCTTTTTTATCCAATTCTTATTATTCCGTCCATCCAAAAATAAAATTTTAAAAATCTCTGTGAAATTTTCTAAAAAAAAGATCTAAAACGGATAATTTCTTACGGGTCGTATTGCGAATCGGAACCCACGTCCGACCATAAGCTAGGAAGGCCAGATGGCATCCGAGATCCAAACTCGCGATCAGACGAATTGCCGCTCATGTTCAAATCGCCCATAGCACTGGCGTTCGGACTGAGCGAATGCATCTTCGTTAATTGCTAAAAGCGTTGCTTTTAAACCTTTAATATTTATAATATTTTGCTTCATATTCCAACCTCTTCCAGCTGATTGATTTTTGCGTTGAGACGTCGCTCCTCGTGATACATTTTGTTCTCGAATTTTGCGTTCACTTCCTCCGCCTTTCGAAGAGAGTGCTCCAACTCTCGGACCCTTGAGAAGAGTTCGCGTTTCTCGTCTTCCACCTTTCGCAATTCGTTATTGCACTGCGAAATCTTCTCGTGAAGTTCCTTGATTTCGGCTTCTTTTTGATGCGACTTGTTGTCCTAAAAGTGAAAAAAAAAATCATTATAGCAATATTAAAAAGTCGAACAAAGTTGAGATTTGAAAATCCACTTACTCTTTCCTCGACCATTTGTAAAAGCTTCTGACACTGAGACTGAATCGCCAATCGTTCCGACTCGCGCTGCTCGGCCTCGCGACGTTTATCCGCCAAGTCTTGCTTCAACTGCTCCAGGCGCTGACACAATCCTTCCCTCTCCTTTTGCTCAACGGTGGAAGTGGCTCTAAAGAGAAGAACGACAATCCTCATATTTCAAAAAATGGGAGAAAAGATGGAGAAAAAATAACATACAGCAATGTATTACGCTCCGACTCCAGAACGCGAATTTGACTCTTCAACTCGGCAATCTCGAACAACTCAGGGCGAACCTTTCCTTTTGTACGCAGTGTTGGTGAAGCCGAACCGATTGACATTTTTCGAGAAGGCAACACGCTCTATAAGCCGAAAATTAATTGACATTACTTTTAAAACAATCTCAAAAATATTTTTTTAAAAAAATAATCAAAATGCCTACGTGGGCATGCTCGTCGATTGTGGGTTTGGCCTCGTCGTTGACGTCGGCCTCGCTGATGTCGGACCAGGCGCCGCTGCCGCCCGAACCGGCGCCGTTTTCCTCGTGCTCCATCATCTGATTGTCTAAGTCAGCATCGGCCATCGATGTATCGACGAGTACGTTACCGGAACTGTCGCTCGAGTTCGCCGACGACTTTGTTCCCGCACCAGCCTTAACGCATTTGACCTTCTTCGCACTTGGCTGGCCATCCACATAGTTGACCGCTTTCGCCTGAAGCTCCTCGACAATATTCATGTACAAGTGCAATTTCTTCTAGAATTTAGAAAGAAAATTTAACCACAAAATGAATAGAAATTGCATACAAATATGAGAAATCAAACCTGCAATTCGCTGTTCATCTCCTTCTGACAAGAGAGCTCATGTTCGGCAAGCTTAAGCTTCTCGGATACGTCCGTGATCTCGGAAGAAAGTTCATCATTTTCCTCTTTGAGAAAATCATTTTTATGGCGCAAACTTTCGATTTGATTGCGCGCCATGGCCAATTCATCTATGAGAGAATTGTTTCGCGTAGAGAGCCCGGAAATGTTGCTATTAAGATTCTAAAGAAAAGAGTATAAGCAAACGTTCAAAAGTATCAAATAAGAAGGAAATTTCACCTCAATTTCTCGATCCTTTGAACGCAATACGTCCTCCATGTCTTCCAATTTCCGATTACCTTGAAGAATCTTTCCATCATATTCACTTAACAAATTCGCCTGTTCCTGTTTCTCAGCTTCTAGTTTGTCACAACTAAAATAATTCAACTATCATCTGTTTGACATCCCATTTTTAATTATGTAAAAATCATTTTACGTGGCTCGCAACTGATTATTGAGTTCACGCATTTTTTGAATGACTGAACGAGCCTCAATGAGGTGATGCGCATTCGCCGAGTTAGCCTTCGATTTATCCAATTCCAAATCTTGTTCCTTTAGACGAGTCATACAATCATGAAGCAAACGTTTGTCAATTGCATCTTGCTCTATATAAATAATGCTTATATGTTAATATTTCTAGCTTGAAAACCAAATCACTTACGTAAAGCACTACTGCCAAACAAAGAAACGTTGACTAGATGAATAGTAATGACAACAATTAGAAGAGCAAAAATTATAATTCCCGTATTGTCGAACTCGCAGAAAGGAAAGGGCAATAACAACCGCAAACTACCGACATACTCGTTCGCTATCACGCGAAACGTTGAATTTTCCGATAGAGAGATGCCGAGAGAATCACCAATAATTTTATTCATTTTATCGTCGGATAAAGAATTACACGATTCCTTGTGACAATATTTTTCCTAAATTTCTTTTTAGATACTAAAAAATTATTAAGTGTAAAAATATTTTCAATTAGATAGTTTAAATTTTCGTTATTATTTGCTTTTTTCATTTCTACATATAATTTTAATATCCTACACATTTCCGCGAAAAGAAATGGCACCGTGGAAATCTTTTATAAAAAATTTCCATACTTTTGTGATTTTGAAAACTATTTCAAAAAATAAAAAGTTTTAAACTTTGGAGTCAAAACACTCATTAGCGGTACAAACCATACCTGTCCAACCCACTCCTCCTCAATAATCGGACAAAATGTTGCGCCCCCCCCCAAAAAAAAATATTCTTTGTTCTAGCCCGAGGAAAAAAAAATCCTCAATTTTTGCGTTCTCCGTTTTATAACTCTGATAAATTCGAGGAGCGCAAAAAAATTTTGAATTTTTTTTTCAAATTCGAAAACAGATTTAGCGCAAACTTTTCCGAAGTTATTTTGCTCAATATACAGGGTGTTCCGCAAAGAAGTTCATCATTTGAATAACTTTTTTTGTATTGAACAAATCTGAAAACCAATTACATATTTGAAAACCAATTACGAATTTAAATAAAAAATTTCGTAAAAATTTTGAAAAATATGCGTATGTTTTTTGGCTACAACTTTTTGTTAACTTAATCAATTGGCAAGCTGTTTTCGGCAATCGACTCAGAATAAAGTTGCTTGTCGAACGACATAAAATTTGTCGAAAATTTACCGCGCGAGAAAAAAATTTTTTTCGCGCAAGTCACGCGCCATATATCAAACAAAAGCCTAGAGCGCGCTGATTTCAAATATGTAATTGATTTTCAGATTGGTTCAATACAAAAAAAGCCATTCAAGTTTAAAAAAAGAACCTCTTAGTGGGACACCCTGTATAATGAAATATGGTTTTTACCGTTATCGGATCGCGAAAAATTTTTTATTTTTTATATACCTTTTTTATAAATGTAATAATTTTTTTTTTTCTGGCAATAATAAAAAAACATTAAAAACACAGAAAAACAAAAAATGAGTTAAAAAACATTAAAAACACAGAAAAACAAAAAATGAGTCAAAAAACATTATTAAATTGGAATTGCCTTTGTCAGGAAACCTAACAAAAAAATTTTTGCGATCCGATAACTTAACATATTGACAAATTTTTTTGATTTACAATCGTGTTAAAACATATTTAAATATTTATGTTTTAGCATAATAAATATATATTTATTTTAAAATAATTCATGATAGTAAACGGTAATTTAATCGCATTTTTACTCAGGAGCGTTCGACTTTCTTGTTATTTACACTTTTAGAAAGCACAAGACAATAATTTTTTTAATTTTTATTTTTTAATAAGTTTTATATTTAGTCAATTTAAAACTTATAAAATTTTATAACAAAATATTTTTAAAATTAATTGATAATACTTACAGCATCGTTCATGGCCTCCCTTAATGTTTTATCTATGTTTCTCCGTGGTGTGTCGGGTATATCTTTTAACTCTTTTGCTAAAGGATCCCCTTTTTGATTTTCTTCGGTTGAAAAACGTTCCATTCTTTCTTTAAGCATATCAAAATTGTGTGGTGTGAGAATATCAATAGGTTTTTCATTCGATGAAGAAGCGCCTATCGTAGTATAATTTTTTTCATTTTCATTTTTAAGTTCTTCTTTATATATAGAATCTAAAAGATCCTGAGTTGGTATGCTCTTATCGTCGAAATGATGCGTTGGCGTGCTTGATGTTATATCGTCATTTGTATTTATTGTAGATGTTTGTGTCACAACATTAAGTACCTCAGTATCATATTTTTGATTTTTATTATTTAACGTTGGTGATGAAGTTTCTTGCATCATTGTATCATCTTTCTTTAATTTTGCATTAATTTGAGTCTCAGTCAAATTTTCAATATCTGCGTTAAATTTTTTCTCTATTTCAATGTTGTTCTGAGAGATGGGAGGTTGTGTTGTTTCGGTTTCTTCTGTCTTTATTAACTTTTTTTCCTCATTTGACAACGTTTCTGATTTCTGATTCTCTGTCTTTTTCTGATCATTGTTTGAATCCGTTATGTCGGATTCTTCTAACTGTTGTTGTTCTGTCTTAATTGGTGATTCTACATTTTGTAATGTCGGTGTTTCAGTCTGATCATGAGCCTTTTCCCTCTCAATAATTTGTTCCGACTGCTGCTCTTCCGCCTTTTTTAATAATTGCGAGCTTGGTTCTACATTTGACAATATCGCTTTTTCCACCTTTTGTTCATGTTCTTCATTCTTTTTCGGCTCAATTTTTGAAATGGATTCAGTTGGTTCTTTTTTGTCGACCGCATTATTATCAACATAAATTTTATTAAATTCAGCTTGTATTTTGAATGGTGTACTTATAGGAGAAACGGAAGTCGTTTCTTCTTTTAAAACATTTTCATACGACTTATTTTTTTCTTCAGTAGCTTGATTCAGTAGATCATTGCTTTTGCTTTCTAACGATGGAGCATTAGATTCGGTTGGCATAAGGTTTGTTTGAGATTCAGGTAATTGTTTTGCTTGTGTTGTCTGCATAACTGGTGGGATATTAGTTGTAGGAGCTTCATTAGGAGCACTGTTAACAATTTGATTCGTTAATGAATTTGATTCCGAGGTAATAACTTTAGGTTCTACATTTGTAGATGTAGGAGTAACAGGAGGCTTTTCTTTTTTTTCTTTTTCTTCAGAAGGTGACATTTGCGAAAAATTATCCTTTTTAGGAGTGTTAAGATTCTAAACATTAAAAAAGGTGAAATTATTGTTAATAAATACTAATAAAGTTGTATTTACCTCTTCAATATTTTTATCACTTTCCCCGCTGATTAAATCTTCCATTTTTAAAGTATATATTTTTTCAAGAATTTCTGTTCCGTTAGGGACTAAAAATTAAAAACATATTTTTGCAAATTTTTACGCGTAAAATAAAAAAAGTAACCTATTTCATATGACCCATTAAAGTAGACATCATAATGTGATATGTTATTATCGATCTAAATTTTTAAGCAAACATTGAAAAAAACCTTTAAAATATACACCGTGGGAAAAAAGTTTGTAGGCACCTGTTTTTTGGCCCTAGTTTTATATTGGCCCTAGTATCATCTTCAAGGTTTTAAAAACTGGGAATTATCATTAAATGTGATGTGTAAATAGATGTAATTCAAAAAATTGAAATAAGTTTTATGTAAAGTGCATTTTCACGAAATGTTACGTTTCGAACCTGGAAAAAAGTTTAAAGGGAATTTAATTTTGTTTAGCTTGAAACTCGGTTCAGACGAGTCCAATCTATATGAACGTTTTGTAACTTATGCAAAAATGTTTGAGCTTTAAGATAGGTTAGGTCCTGATACCGTAATCTTCGTGTCAAGACTCAAAAATATCATTTTTTCAAAATTTTTAAAATTTTTTTGAATAAAATCGGATCATAGAAGCCTAATACAGCAACACATATGGTAATTGTTTGAACAGATATCAGTTCAAATTATGTGCAATTGCGTTGACATCATTTCTTAAATGTCCGATTTATACCGTAATCTAGTCCGCTTCGTGAAATCTTCCCAATTTAAACTTTTTAAGCGACCGTTCTTTGCCTATTGGATGATATTGATCTAAAGAATATCATAAAATAAAATAAAAATAGCGATCAAAATTATCCAAAATTTAGATTATTACACATAAGGTGACTTTAAACTTTTTTACAGGCTTGAAACGTAACATTTCGTGAAAATGCACTTTACATCAAACATATTGCGATTTTTTGAATTACATCTGTTTACACATCTCATTTAATGATAATTCCCAGTTTTTGAAAAGTTAGAGAAGATTCTACATAAAATGAGGGCCAAAAAACAAGTGTCTACAAACTTTTTTCCCGCAATGTAGATTGTTCTACTTTTTCTTACTGATTTCTTTTGCTAATAAATTTTTTGTACAGGGTGTTTCATTTTGGACGACCGATTCGTTTTTGTTATAACTTTTTTACTTTAACCAAATTGTAAAAAAAAAAATTCCATTCAATTCTCAAGGCTTTGCCATTTTGTTTGACACTAAACTTGTCCATATTGGTTCCGATATAGAAACTTTATATTCGTTTGAACTTTTTCTACATCATTTTTAAAGATGAAAAATGGGCAAAATTGACCTGAAATTGACTCAATTTTTCAATCTGAATTTTGCTAAAATTTCATTTAATAAGAAATAATGTCCATTATAATTAATTTTATCCTCATTTTGAACCAAAATGTTAAAAACGTTCGATATAGGCTTGATGATTAAGATATGTCACAAATTTTAATGATTTTGCCTCTATATTTGAAAAAATGGCAAAAAGTTCAGATGAATATAAAATTTCTAAATCGGAACCAATGTTGTGAGTTAGCTCCTAGTTGTGCCATTTTTAAGAAAAAATATAATGGGTTTGTCTGCTCGTCTGCCAAAAATGCCGGAGTCAATTCGGAGCCAAGTCACAACACCGATCCAGATTCAATTCTGGCAAGGATTCAATTATGGCTACAACATAAACTTACTGCTTTTTTAAGATATTTTAATAGTGGTTCTTTTTCGACAAATCCTTCGTAAAGCATTCCTTTTTCACCGGTTGCAGTCTAAAGATTTGTTTAATTCAATTCTGCCGTTGTATTTTAAAAATACTTTGCAATTTTAATTATTGTAATTAGCATATGCGCACCATTCCTTCGAAAAAATCGGGACGATGATTAAATCTGAAGCCTGTTACGTTTATTTTCATTCCTATAGTCAATTTTAGAAAATTTGAATCAGATGAGCTGAAATTACGTGTTGCTGTCGTTTCAAACAAAATTATTCGACATGCTTTATCTCCACACCATCGTTTTCTTTCTCCTGAACTTTGTGCCAGGACCAGCAAACTCCATATCTAAGCATTAAGAATGTTAAAATCATGCAAAAAGAACAAGAATACAAAAGTACTTATGTTTTATAAATACTTTGAATTATTTTTAAAGCAACTTGTGTATATGTATGCATTCACATTTAACAATATATATGTAATAGATAGAATATAAGACAAATTTATAACACTACTTTTCTTTTTTAGAAAATTGTTCTTACCATATACACGGCAGCAACAATATGGAATTTTGTCCGGATCATGCTTAAATTTATTAAGTATAATTTATACAATTACAATTGATAAATTAAAAAACGAGTAAAATCATAGCACACAAAATAGATGTGGAAAAATAAATCTACGACGAGGCATTTTGGTTTGGCATTATTGGCGCAATTTTAATTCATTTTTAATAGCCAACAAAAAATTTTTTAATTGGAAAATTTTTTGGTGTTAGAACGAAACGAAATGGACAAAACAGGATCGGACAAAACGGAACGACAAAATGGGAACAAAAAATAAAGGCTTTATGTCTAAATTAGGCGCAGCTTTACTAGGCCAATTTGATTTTAGGCCCCACACAAATTTCGCCGCTATCAGGTAGTTAGGTTTTAGGCTTATTAGGCTTAGACTTGGTGCTTAAGCGTTTAATATAAGCATATGTTTTAGGCTTGGATATACTCATCCAGTTGTATCACGTCCCTTTTTTCCCATCTCGTTTTGTTATCTCGTTTTATCGCATCGCCAATTTGTATATTCTACTTCATAATTGAATTGAAAATTTAAAGGTAAATAATTTTTATAACAATTTTAGAAACTAATGGAATGATTAATTATGTTCAAATTGTTTAAAATAAAAAGTGTATGTATAGAATGAATTAGTATAAAACAATGGATTTATTGGACGACCTTTCTTTGGTCACAAAAGTTGCACGGGGCGAACTTGTTCACATATTAGAATCCATACCTGAAACAAAGGAGCTTGTTATAGAATCATGTTTAATGCGCCCGTTGGATAAATTAGTTTCCATGTCAGTGCTAAATGAACATGGCTGTAAACGTGTTCATCAACTTCATATGGAGCAAACAATACGCTGGGATTCTAATTTGGAACATCGTTTATTTTTCATAAGACCAACAATTAAATTGTCGAGAAAAGTAATTTTATTTTAACTGTTAATTTTTTAGCATTTTCATACAATTAATTAAATTAAGATATGTGAGCTAATAAATGCAGAGCCAAGTGCTCGTTATTCAATTGTGTTCGTGGATCAACGACGCATGTTCTTCGATCGTGAGTTGGAGAGAAATGGTCTTTACGGCATTGTCAGACTCTTTGAATTTAATATGTCGCTTGTACCGCTTGAATCAGATTTGTTTTCATTGGAATTACCTATTTCGTTTTCCTCTAATATGATTGATGGGCAACAACAATTGGCAAAAGCATTGTGGCATTTGCAGTCATTGTATGGAATAATTCCAACTTCATTCTGCATTGGTTCTAACAGTCAAATAGTTGACAAAATTTTTAGGTTTTGTAAACCATTTGTTTCTATTCTTAAAAAAAATTCAATAGAATTTAGAAATTTGTCATTGGAATTCGGAGAGCCAACGGCAACTGCTGAACAACCAATCAGCCATATGTTTCTTTTTGATCGGCAATTGGATTTTGTTACACCTTTTATGACATGTCTAACTTATGAATCCATGCTTAATGATAAATTCGATTATTTTTGTGGAAAAATTTCATTCGGCGAAGTTTTCGAAGCTAAGCTTCGCAGTAAAAGCAACATAAAAAATCGTGTATTTCCATTAAACAATTCCGATGCAATATATTCAACTATCCGCAATCTTCATATGAAAGTAGTTTTTCCATTTTTAAGTGCTAAGGCAAAAGAATTGCAATCGAGTATGGATCGTGTATCTGGTTTGTTTTTTAATGGTTCATAATTATCATTAGGTAATTATGAAGTACCTTAATTTCGCATGTATAAGGGTGTTTTGAGCCAAATTTGAATTCGCACCAATGAGTTCGCTCT
This sequence comes from Bradynema listronoti, assembly GCA_024678965.1. Lineage (NCBI taxonomy): Eukaryota > Metazoa > Nematoda > Chromadorea > Rhabditida > Allantonematidae > Bradynema > Bradynema listronoti. The sequence goes on from JANLNO010000005.1 coordinate 200,957, forward strand.
GTTCGTATCGGATCCGTTTGGGTCCAAATTTTGTGCCCACTTTTATGAAATTGAAACAAAGGCAAACGCAAAATTTGGACTTGCTTGAATACGATACAAAAAAACTCATTGGCGCCAATTTAAATTTGGCTCACAACACCCGGCCTTATACACGCGAAATTAGGGTAGTTAATATTATTTTTATTCTTAAAATATTATAAAATATTAATATGTAATTTATACAAAATTTAAATATATGTATTTTAATTTAAACATAGATATGAAAAAAGTCGAAGATATGAAATCGTTCGTGACAAATGAATTGAAAAGTTTGCAAAGTCAAAAAGAACAACTTGAAATGCACATTTGCGCATGCGAAGCTATTCTTGATTTTACATCGCCCATTCGTGATCAATTTGTATTGGAACAAGAGATTGTGCGCGGTCTAGCCAATGACAAACAAATTTTCGAGCGAATTATTAGTTTGATAGCCGTTCGAATGGATGCTTGGGCGGCGCTTCAGTTAACCTGCTTGTGGTCCATTTGTTGTGGAGGACTACCAATAAAACTTATTCAAAAATTTCAAGAAACATTTTTGAGAGCATATGGATACAAATTTCTTCCGGCCATTTATCGCCTTCGATCAAAACAGCTTTTAGTTGAAAGACAAAGCACAATGCCTTTATTGTCGTCTATTGTACAAAGTTAATAAAACTGTCGTGCCACCATTTTTCAGATTAATATAAAATTGTATTTTAGGTGGAAATCCAATTCCAAATAGTCCCCTAATTTCTCTGCGTACAGCTAATAAACAATCAAAATCTGCGAAACCTTCTTTTTCTTCCATTTCTGCAATGCTAAGACTTTGCCCACCAATGGAATCGAAAACGAATGGTTTAAAAACATTTTGAAATTTTTATAAAAATAAAATTCAATATTATAGCCTCGGAAAACAACAATGAAAAAAGCATCGGTTATATGTTTTCTGATGCATATGTACCGATGATTTGTCGAATTGTCGAGATGACAACGGCCGAAGGTTGGAACGGCGCCAAATTACGCCGCATTTTCGGCGAGACTACACCCATTTATTCCACGAATCCATCGCCAGCGCGACCCGATAATCGAGTGCGTAAAGCCGTTCTGATCGGCTTCGTAGGCGGCGTCACATTTGCGGAGATAGCCTCGCTGCGCCAGTTTGCACAGAATAACGATTTTCGCATCATTATTGTCACTACCAACATTGTGCATCGGACACGTTTTATGCAACAGATTACGGAGAGTATATAACCGTAGAGTGCGGAATTATGTTTATATCATTTTTTTTGTTAAGTTGTTTACTCGGTTTTATTTTTATAATATGTACAGGCATAACACATTTTTTTCCACTTTAATTATATTACATGTATTAAATTTTAAAAAATTTTTATTTTTATATCAGTGATAATTTTACATATTATAATACTATACGCATCAATAATTAAGTTTATTTCTATTTGAAAATTAAGGAGTAAGAAGTATAAAATTATAATTTTTGTATACGCATCGCGATTTTCTGACGGGTTTTATTGCATTTAGTAATTGATTGCATATGTATACGAAATAAAATCTCAAATTACCATTATTTAGTAAATTTATATATAAAATGTGGAAAAAAATTTTCTGCTATTTTTAATCATTTTTTTATTTCGGTGTAATAACAAACCTATTGATTTAAAATAACCGGTTTCTCATAATTTGCGTGCAAATTATTTAAACTAAATAAATTGATATGCTGTTTCGAAAGCAGCGACTGAAATGCACACATTTATTACAATGAATAGATTAACATTTATAAATGACCTGAGATATTCTTCAAAAAGTCGCTTAGTGAGGTGTTCGCAGGAGAATTCGCTACAATCATTTTCCTCAACTTGTTCAGATTGTTCTTCCTTCGGGAATTCGCTGATTTTGACGGTGTTTTAGATGACCTTCAAAAGCCTTATGAATTATTCAAACACATATAAAATTTCATTATATTTTCAATTGGGATCCATTAATTTTTTAATATTAGCATACATAAATCCTAATATCGTTATTTTTTGTTTAAGTTAATTGATTTCTGCTAGTTTGTAACATACCCAATGCTAAAGCGTGAAGATGTTTCAAGAGATTGTCGCGACGAGGTAATCGTGGAACATCTACTTTCGTTCCTCTCCATCTTTTGTTGACTGATATCGGCTGATGAATTGGATAAAAATGTGGAGTCAACTTTTGATCGATTATTGAATCGATTGTTTTTCGCACTTTTCATTACAGCTGCCTTTGCCCATACTCCGCATCCTTTACATTGGACTCGCATTAGTAAACTGAAATGTATTTTGCAATATAAAAATTATTTAATAAGAAATTTTTTTATGCATATTTAAAGTTTTCTTCTTAAATATAATACATATTAGAGATATGCAGAGTCATTTCGGGCCGGTTTGGCCGAACGAATTTTTTTTTTAAATTTAATCGAAATAGCAATTCTTATAAAAAATTTATTTATTTATCTACATATATCCGATTTTTTACCACATCAAACCCAAGAATTTCGGCCCGGATCAGACAAAAATAGATTAGATCGGCTCGAAACATTTCTAATGCATATTCGTTTAAAGAAAACAACTATTTGAAATAGTTCAAACACAACACATACACTTTTATATTTAATCCACAAAAGCATACTCTTTCCGCTTTTGTCGTTTCACACGTTTTCGCTTTAACGAATACGTCGTACTAGCGACTCCGTATCTAAGGCCGCAATTGTGGCACGTGTCGGTACGCGCGAAATTGCCGTCGCTCAGCGATCGCCGAGCGTCCTTAGTATACATTTGCGTAGCTTTCAGAGACAGTTGCGCACGAAGGCATATCGGTAGCGACTCAATACGCGATGCGTTTATAAGACAACGACGCGTAAGCTCATCCGCATCTTTGTAATGGGAACACGGTAACATCGAAGGGAATTTATTAGGCGAAATTTTACAACTATTTATAAAAATGATAGCAATTTATTTAATTTTGATGATAAAAATTTGATTTCATATTGCCGACTCAATTAATTATATTGTAAGATATAATCGCTTTGTACAAATTTGTGCATTTTCCATGTAAATCGCATTTGTTCAATCGAGGCAAAAATCTACAATAACAACACTTTATTTTCAATTAAATAATAAACAATTTCATTATATGAAGAATAATAATATCCTCGTATATAGGAAGAATAATAATATCCTCGAAAATTCATATGAAACTTTGAATGAAGTTGTTGTGCCATTTTTGCAAGAAAAGAATGAGAAAAATGTTCATTGAATTTGGAATTGATTGTTACAAATTGGGGCACATAGCAAACAACAAAGAAAGCTTCACACTGAATCTTAACCTTTTACATTTTCAGAATACGAGAATTTTAATTTTTTTTTTTTATTATTCTTTTTTCGATTTTTTTGCTCTTCAAGCGGTGCCAGGCTTGGAAGCGTGAAGCACCTGGAGAGCCTCGTTGACTTTAGCCCGAAGGAGCTCCTCATTTTCAAGCATCATCAAAATTTCCGAGTTCTCCATTTCCAACATCATTCCGGTGACTTTGCCGGCGTCCGCATCCTTGCAGTGACGCTGAATCAACGGAAAGAGGCGCTCACCAAGCATCTGCTTCTGCTCCTATAGAAAAATAAATAACAATTAAAAATTTTTTAAGTCATTGGGAATTTTATGCGTGTAAACAAAAAATATACCCTAATTTCGCGTGTATAAGACCGGGTGTTATGAGCTAAATTTAAATTCGCGTCAATGAGTTCATTCGTTTTGTATCGGATCCGTTGGGATTCAAATTTTGTGCCCACTCTTATGAAACTGAAACGAAGGCGGGCACAAAATTTGGACCCCAACAGATCCGATACGAACAGAATGAACTCATTGGCGCGAATTTAAATTTGGCTCAAAATACTCGTTTTTATACGCGCAAAATTAGAATAAGTATAAGCAAAAAAAGAACATACCTGCGGTTGAGCGGCAGCCAACATCTGCGTAGTGAGCGTCTCCTGGTTGGTGACGGAGATGCCCGACTGCGGCTGCTGCTGTTGTTGCGAATACTGATGCTGATGCTGCATAGGCTGACGGTTCTGATTCATCTAATAAACATGAAATAGGATAAAATATAGCGCCTCAAGTGGAGGAATTCTATGCTAAGAATTTTTTTTTTTTAATATAAAAAGTATAGAAGTTAAAGTATCTAATGTGTATTTTCGAGCCACATGTCTACAGAGACTTTTTAAAGGTTAACAAGAACGCATACCTGCATATGCGGCTGGCGCATTCCTGATTGTCCTTGCATCATCGCATTCGGAATGCGGTTCTGGGCGCGATTGGCCTGGCTGGCGCCGCCGTACTGTGCCGAACGCATACCACCCTGAATGGACGAGCGTGGTCCACGCGACTGATTGTATTGGTTATTAGGCATGATGTAATTGGCCTGCATCGGATCTGAATCAAAGAGAGCAGTTAAAATGTTAGATTATTGTAAACGCATAAGCAATGTATTATTTTATTAGCATTTTTTCAGAGATTTACAAAAAATCCTCATAGGTTCATTCAAAAAATGAAACACAACTCAAAGCATTTATTTTAATTGAATCTTATTCGCCTTTAAAAATATTTTTGAAAAATCATTTCATTTTTCCTTCTCGACCCAACTATCCATTTGTTCGTCATTGATTTAGTATTGGTCTCGACAAAAGCACGCTTACTGAACGCGGCCGCGCCGTAGTTGCCCCAGCGTTGAGCTCCGCCGCGCATCTGCGCGCTAGCGTTGATAGCGGCGGCAGCGGCGGTGGGCGCCTGCATGAAGGCACGCTGATTGGGAAGCGTGGACGGAACGAAGAATCCGCCGCCATTCGGATTGTACATTGTGCCGGGCATAGCGGCCGGATTCTGCATGCGCAAAGCGGCCAAACGCTGCATGTATTGCGAAGCCAACTGCGCCTTGCGGTCCTCCTTACGCTGCGCCAACGCGACGTACAACGGCTTGGTGGAAAGCATTTTGTTGCTAAAAAAAAATCGAGCAAATATGAAAGAGCCCCTCCCCCCCCCTCCCCCATTGATGAATCTCAAACACTAAAGAGAATAAAAACTAGAAATTGTAAAGTATAAACATAAAAAACAAACGTACTTCATGTCGACAACGGCTTTTGTGGCATCGTCGGGCTTCTCGAAGCACACGAATCCAAAGCCCTTGGAACGTCCATTTTCGTCGCACATAACCTAAAAAGGAAGAAAAGAAATGAGGCAAAAATTTGAAATAATTGGATTTAAACAAAAAATTGGAATTAGACAATGTTGAAGTAATTCGATTCATCTGCATACCTTGGCACTTGTGATCTTTCCATAGCTTTCGAAATTCTGCTGAAGAGTCTTGTCGTCGATGTTGTCGTCGAGGTTCTTCACATAGAGATTGACGCCCTGGTAGCGTTGCATGCGCTCCGCCTTGAGCTGCTCAAACTTGCGCTTCAACTCCGCGTGGCGATCGCTCTTCTTCTGGGCGCGACAGACGGTAAGCTCGCTGCCGTCCTCCAACTTGTAGCCGTTCAATTCAGCGACGGCATTTGCCGCATCCTCTGGCTTTTTAAAGGAGATGAAGCCGAAACCCTTCGACTTGCCCTCCGAGTCCGTCATTACCGCACAGCTGAGAATTTCGCCGAATTGGCTGAAAAGCGACTCCAGCTTCGCCTTGTCCAGTTTGTCGTCGAAATTTTTCACATAGACGTTAGTGAATGTCGTCGACGTCTCGCCAAACTCACGCATGCGAGCGGCACGAGGCTGAAACTTGCCAACAAACCTAAAAAAAAATATAAAAGCAATCAAAAGATCTTATTAAAAAATGCTTTTATGAGTTAAATACAAATTAGACATATAAAATAGTGTTGAGTAAGTTAATAATGTCAAAAAAAAGCCTCAATATGTGTATATTCAAGTAAAAAACATACACTTTCTTTCCATCCAATAGCATTCCGTCGACCTTGTCGATAGCCTTCTGAGCCGAGTCCTCGGTTTCGAAATGAATGAACCCGTAGCCCTTGCTTTCGCCGTCGCTATCAATGGCCACCTTACAACTAAGAATACTGCCAAACATCGAAAAGGTGTCATAGATGGCCTTGGTGTCAATGCGCTTATCCAAATTCTTTATGAAAATGTTTCCAGCGCCGGAACGACGAACCGAAGGATCGCGCTGAGACCACATGATACGAATCGGCTTGTTCATAAGAATGTCGAAGTTCATCGTATCAAGCGCACGCTCGGCTAAAAAATTCAAATTATGAATATAGTGAGAAAATTATTTCATCAATTTAAACAAAATCAAAAATATTAATACCATCGGCAGGTTGCTGAAAGTTGACATAGGCATAACCGAGCGAACGACGCGAAATGGCGTCACGGCATACACGAATGGACAATACCGGACCGGCTGTGCTAAACTTGTCAAACAGCATTGCCTCAGTGACATCCGGATGAAGATCACCAACGTAGAGAGAAGCCATCGGATAGGACGGCGTAATCCCCACGCCAGCAGCCGCTGCGACAGCGGTGGGCGCAGTCGGAACGGCGCCACCCACATTAACGGGCGTAACAGCTGGCACAATGGGAGCTTGAGGTACAACAGCAGCCATTTTTATTTTTTTTGTAATTTTTGATTCGTAACTCTAAAATTTCGACATATAATAAAAAAAATAAAGATGAAAAATAAATGTGAATATATTAAAAAGACATATTAATTAAATATATTTCTTAAATTAATAACTATAAAAACAGCCGGAATTATTTAAACGATTGGAGAGCTGACGATGTAGAAAGTAGTGAAATAAAAACAGCATTTAAAAATCTACTATTTATACACAAAACAATGCATCAAAATAAAATCAAAATCAATTACAAAGTATGAAAAAACAATATTCTTACGACATGTAGCAGAAAAGAAAAACAAATAAAATTATTTAACCAGAGGAAAAAAGAAATCTAATCAAATTTTAACCCATCAAATCATGGCAAAAACATAATTTGATGACTCAAAAGATATGATTTAACTCAGAACCGAGTATACTGAACAATTTGAAATTTTTTGGCAAAAATTAATCATGGAACCAAATTGTACAATATCTTTGCACGATCAATATTAAAAACGTAAAAAATGGGAAAGTTTTATGAAAATTACAAAAAATCGAATCCATTCCGCAAATATCTAAATTCAAACACTTCAATAGCCAAACCACAGCAGGTCACAACTACAAAGTGAACACAAATGTTAAATGGGAATGCTTCGCGAATTTATATAGATTCTATTCCTATGTTTTCTGCTGTTCTATTATAATTGATTCGCGACGCGCAAATTCAAAATTGTACGAAACAAAATACATTTTAAGGGGTACGAAATTAATCTAAATAGATTGTCTGGAATAAAGTGTCGGATTTGTTCTAACTTTTTTTCTATGCTAGACGTGGGTTTTTTGGCATTTTTTAGAGCGTACTCGATTTGTGAGGGACGTGTTTCTGCGATTTAAAATTTTTTATTTCTAACATTTTTATAAATGAAAATGCAACGAAAAAAGTGAGGTTGGTTGAGCATTTTTTTAAAAAGCGATCCAATGGACTTGAAATTTTTGCTATGAGCTCTTCTTGCATGCACTATTACACCCTGTAAATTTGAACCTGATTGGTTATATAGGAGCTGAGTTGTGAAACTTCAAAAAATGTCAAAAATGACGAAAAACTGCAGAAAATGATAAATTTCGGCATTTTTGACGTTGTTTGAAGTTTTACAACTCGGCTCCTATTTAAACAATTAGGTTCAAATTTACAGGGTGTAATAGTGCATGTAAGAGAAGAAAATTTCAAGTTCATTGGATCATTCTCCGAAAGAAATGCTTAAATAATATTAGCTCATAGCTTTTTCTATACAAATCTAATTCATGATAAAGAAATGCCATAAGTTAAATTGATTTGTAAAAGTTCTCACATTAATGATATTATTTGTATACGTAATGAAATCACTATATATATTAATAATTCTAAAAAAATAAATTTATATACCTCCAACAATAAATGGTCGAATGAAGTGAGTATATTATTGTAAAGTAGAATCTAATTCGCTTGAAGATTTTTTAGTTTTTTAGATTTTTTTATTTTTTGAATTTTTTAAGTTTTTTTAGTTTTATAATAAAAGTGACGGAGTCACAATAGCTCAGTAACAGGAGCAAAAGTAAAATGAAGAAATAATTTTCGCTTCGATTGTGAAATAAAAAAATCAATTTTTGTTTTAACTGGAAGTTGAAATTTTCACCGGCGGGAAATCGAAATATAAAAACATAGTTTATCATCTTTGAATTGTGTTAAATAAACAATACGCATAAATTTGTACTTCGGGAGAGATATTACCTAAATGAAATTTTGATAAAATTTTGGGACATTTATTATAATCACAAGAATTTTTTCTGTCAAAAAAGTTTAACTGAAAACAAAAGTCGGCTATCTGATATCAATGAAATTTTAAAATTTTAGCAATCCTCTCTTTTTTCTTGTAAGCTCCAGAATTATTACGAGTTATCAATTGTTTTTTGATTTTTCACTTTCATATGTGGAATTAAAAAAATTGGCAGCAAAACTTTTTAAAAACATATCTTACAAAAGCAGTGTCACCAAAAATGGTGTTTTTCACATTAAAAATTTTTGAAGTACGGCTTATGCGAATGATACAATTGTTTTATGATTTAATTTAAATATTTTGGCTATAATTATCATATTATTTTTTTTAAATAATAATAATTTATTGGACAAACAGGTACAATAGGTACACTATTCAATAAAAATTTATTTTGCTGTAATCAACTTCGAAATAAGACTTTCCAACTTCTTTCATCGGTCTAAAATCTATTTTTTGTTGTTAGAGAAGTAAAATGATGTTCTATTCAGAATTATTACGCATTTTATTTTAATTTATAATCGGCCGTGCGCACTTAATGGAATATGCGGGGGTGGTGCTGTCGGGGATTCAAAATATTTTTTGTCGAGTAAGTAATTGTAACACCCTTGTACAATTATGTGCATCCAAATTCCAATAGCGGCTCCGGAAAATGATATAATTGCAAAATTGAAAGGCCAAATTGGACCGAAGTTTTGTTCTATTTTCGAAATACTAAACAAATATTGATAACTGCGCATCGTAATTTATGGCTTTACAATTTGCAACTCTACGATTTGTTGAGTCTAAGTTTAGCCCAAATTCTTGGGCAGAGGCCAAATGGCGTGGTTTGGGCTAACCTAAGCCTAAGCCTAGTTTAATATCTAAAATCGTAAAGCTGCAAACGAAATCTGAAGGCTCGAGCCTCAAATTGTAAAGCCACAAAAATTGAATGATTCTTTGAGAACAAATGTCTTTTTTACAAATTTAAAAGTACCATAATTTATATCAGAAGTGCAACTACACTGTGGGAAAAAAGTTTTAGGCACCTGTTTTTTGATCCTCGTTTTATGTAGAATCATCTCTAAGCTTTCAAAGACTGGTAATTATCATTAAGTGAGATGTGTGAACAGATCAAATTAAAAAATTCGTAAAAAGTTTGATGTAAAGTGCATTTTCACGAAATGTTACGTTTTAAGCCTGGAAAAAAGTTTGTAGGCACTTCATTAAAATGTGTAATAATCTAAATTTTGGATAATTTGGATTTTGTTTTTATTTTATTGTATTCTTTAGATCAATATCATTCAATAGGCAAAGGGCAATTAAAAAGTCGAAATTGGGAAGGCCTTTCACGAAGCGGGCTAGATTACGGTATAAATCGGACATTTAAGAAATGATATCGCATAATTTGAATTGATCTGTTCAAACAATTACCATATGTGTTGTTGTATTAGTAGGCTTTTATGACCCTATTTTATTCAAAAAAATTTTAAAAATTTTGAAAAAATGATATTTTTGAGTCTTGACACAAAGATTACGGTGTCTGGATCTTAATGATATTGGTTTAAAGAATACAATAAAATAAAAAAAGGTCCAAATTATCCAAAATTTAGATTATTACACATTTTAATGAGGTGCCTTTAAACTTTTTTCCAGGCTCGAAACGTAACATTTTGTGAAAATGCACTTTGCATCAAACTTATTGCAATTTTTTAATTAGATCTGTTCACACATCTCATTTAATGATAATTCCCAGTTTTTGAAAAATTAGAAATGATTCTACATAAAACGAGGGCCAAAAAACAAGTGCCTACAAACTTTTTTCCCTCAGTGTAGTTGCACTTCTGATAGAAATTATGGTACCTAACTTATCATACTAGAATATTTTTTTTTAAACAAAGTTAAAAATAACCCACCTGACAAATGGCGAAAAGATAAAATGTGTCCATTCTATACCCAACGACATACTAGAAATCGAACCAGCGGCGCCAAAAAGCAACAATATAATTTCAACATTGAGAAATCGTATTTGTGGAATAAGAAGTCTTGGGTTTTCGATTAATATGCCAACTATCTGTAATGATATAATATCGAAATATTTTCAGATATGTAATCAAATTTATTTTGAACTACAAATTTGAAGTACCATAATAGTTGAGGTTGTGCATGCGATAAAAAGAATTACGCACATAATTATGGTAGACCATATCGAATTTAAACTTGCATTACGATGTAGGTCTGTAAAAAGATTTGTTATTTGTTATTTTTTGACACTATTCTTTAGCGAATCCAAGTTTGCGGGCTTGAAGTTACACAACGGCAGTTGGATTACACAGCGATTGTCTACATATTTTATAATAATAATTTATTACTTTTAAAAACGTATTACCCTAAGTTCGGGATGATAAGCCGCCCCCATGCATAAGCCGCTGCTTGGCGAAGTGTAAAAAATTGAATTCACTTTTTTTTCAATTTTGTTGAAATTGATGAAATTTTTTGTTTGTTAGATATTTTTTCGTTTATGTTATTAAGTTTTCATTTTTAGCGTATTTTTTATGTATCAACATCGAAAATCATACACTGCAGAATTCAAATTGCGTGCGGTTTCTTTCGCCGAGAAAAATGGAAATCGAGCAGCAGGGAATTTTTTCAACGTTGACGAATCGATGATGAGGAGATGGCGAAAGATGAGTCACGTCTTAAGTGCGACTAAACGAAATAGGAGAGCATTCCGAACAAAAAAACCCTATTGGCCGGATTTGGAGGAGAGCATCAAGGAGTGGGTATTGCAACAACGAAGAACAACAACGAACAAGAGCACTCTAAGATCGCAATTATTCCAGGCGGGCTGACGAAAATACTCCAACCTTTAGACGTTGCGATAAACAAGTCATTTAAAAATCGACTTCGTCGCAAATGGGAAAAATGGATAGTCGACGAGGCCACACATACTTACACAGCCGGCGGGCGTATGCGTCGAGCATCTTATTATCGAATCTGCTCATGGATTCTCGACAGTTTCAATGAAGTGCCTCAAGAATGCGTGCAAAATGGATTTCGACGCGCCTTGGAAGAAGGCGCGCCGATTTTACAAAAACCAGATCACGAAGAAACTGTGGAACTAGAGCAAGAAGAACAAGAAATCTTGGAGGAGGAGGCTGAAATTGTAGCTGAAGCTCTGCCCGAGGAATTTTATAATTTGTTTGAAAGTTTTCATTTTGTTTCTGATGAAAATTTTAATGGATTTTAATTCTATTATAACAACAAGTTATTTGTTCTTTAAATAAATTATTTTTGCTTTTGAAACACAAAAAATAAAAATAAAACTCGAAAATGTTTGATAAATTTTAGAAAATATTGCAAAAAAATTCAAATTTATTAAGAAGTGAAATTCGCTTCGGGACGAGTTTGTTCTATAAGCCGCGGCTTATTATCCTGAACTTAGGGTACTTTTAAAAACGAGAATAATAAGAATAAACAAAGAATAAAAAATAAAATTTGTTGTGTGTTATTTTGTAAAAATTTCGCTTTATTATTACCTAAATTTATTATTTAAATGTATACATGTATAAACATACTGAAAAATGTTATAACGCCTGCAAGAAGAATTAACACCTCGAGTGCGCCGCATAAAATAGCTGCGTGACGATAATGCATTAATTGACACATTGGAGGTGCCAAATAGAACTCATCATTTGGATCAAACGTAAATTTTTTTGTCTCTATTGGTTCTAAAATTAAATAAAAATAATTGAAATTACTTTTTTATTTCATTATAAAACATGCTTGTTTAATTTTGTTTAAAACACCTTTTTTACTAGTCGATCCTGGAGAATTGAAATTATCGGAATTATTGATCATAGTTATTTTAAAAAATTAGAAAAAATATAAATAAAACGAATAATTTTGTAGTTTGATGATGCGTCTATTTTTTCAAATAGAAATAAAAATAAGAAGCAAGCAATAACGAAAAGTTTTAGTTAATAGGTGAACGCTATGCATCATCCAATTGATTGAAGAAAAGGCGGATAAAGAAAACTTAATTGAACTAAAAATCAAAAAACAAATCGATTCGCGCATCTCGTTTGAAACTTTCATAATTGAAAAGCTATAAATTATGCCTATTTATGAACATAAAAATACATATGCAAATCAGCGAAGTTCGGCTTTTGATTTCATGCCGATCTTCGATTTATGAAAAAACGGCCATTTTCTGAAATAATTACAAGGTGGCGACCAATTAAAAAAAAGTTAAATCTATTTTTAAAATTTTTGTAAAATAAAAAATTTACATATAATTGTAAAAAATAATGGAGGATTCGAAAAAAAATTCCAAAAAATATTAGAAATCGACTTGTTTACGAATTATTAAAGTTGGAAAAAAATCTCCGAATTTTTCAGCCACGCTGTAATTAAATGTCTGGTTTTTTATTTGAAATTAAAAATATTATTTGTTCCGATTTCCGGCGATTTTTCCATATCGATTTCAAAAACTTCTAACTTGTTATGAGCTTTGATTTTAAAAATCTCAAATTTATTCCTGACATTCCTGGTGCGTAAAATAAATATTATGTAATTTTCATAAAATTGAATATTTGTTTTTCTTATCAATAATTTGTGTTTGTTGTAATAAGTATAAAACTTTAACAATTTTTTATTAAAATAATTGGTACATTTTACCAATTAAAAAAATTGATTAAAAAATTGTTGTTGATATACAATAATAATCCAATTAATAAATATTTAAATAGGTAATAATAAATTGATATAAAAAAATTAAATAATGAATAAGAACTAAACTTTTGTATTATATTTAACAAAATTTTAAATAAACGTACAAGTTATACGTAAAAATTTGTGTATCTAAAAACCGTTAATCATGTCATCACCAGTCATCAAAGAGATCCAATTCGCGTTGCTTTGCCGGTTGTAAGTCTTCAGTCTCATCGTAACTATCAAAATTACCGGTGTCGCCTTCGAAATAAATTGTTGGAATCAAAGGTGGCTAAATGATTAAATTGACTGATCTGATTTTGTAATATAATATTATACTAGAAAGTTTAGAAATTTGAACACAAAATTTTTCAAGGTCAACCAATAATTCCTTACGAAAATTGCTTTATCATATACTGCTTGCCAGTCGCAATACTGAAACCAAGCGTGTTGTTTAATTTCGTCAACAGAATTTCGTCCCAGTCGTTTTTTAACGTCGATTGTAAGCAATCGACTAATTAAGTCCCTAATAAATATAAAGTAATAATACAATATACAATATATGTCGTATGTCAAAAGTAAACGTTAATAGAAAAAAATTAAAATCGCCCCCGATTCCTGATTTGTCACCTCAAATGATTAATCAATCATTCGTCCATGAAAAGAAGCTTTTTCCAATAAATAAAAAAAATGCCGTTCACGTGTTTATTAAGGATAATGGAAGAACAGAAATCAAACTACACATTCCCTAGCTTTATTAATTAGTTATTTGATTTTTTTAAATTAGATAAGATAAACTAAGTGCACAACTTTAATGAAAAAATTCCAAACAGCTATCTTAATTAGTATTACCTTAAATTTGGGTAAATAAGATGCGGCCGTTAGAAGAATTTTTGATCTTCATTCTGTTATAAGCAAAGTTTAGCCCGAAATGCTTAAACTACACCTTGGTTTATTTTAATGATGATCTATTTTAATCCTCAAATTTTATGCTTTACTGACACAAAAATTCTTCGAATGGTCGCGTCTTATTTACTCGAATTTAGAATAAATAAAAATTTTGAAATTTAAATCCTAAAATTTAAGAAATACATCCCCAGTGGAAATGTATTAGAATTTCAATAACAAGAAAACGTTGATTTTCACGACTTTAAATCGAAAAATTATTTAAATTAAGACGAAAAGAAACTGATTTGAACTAAAAAATTGAAGCATGAATTAAAAAATATGGAGTTACAAGTCGAAGATGAAAACACTAATTGAGTGCTACAAATACAAAATATATACATATTAAAAATGTTAAAAAAATTTTATGGCTGGCTCGGCCCTGCCCGACACATCTCTAATATATTTATTTTTGCTTGCTTAATGTGATTTTCAATTTAGATATTTTAAATAACTAAAAGTTGCAAATGTTCTAACTTTGCATTAGGACTGAAAGTGTGGCGGGGAAAATTTATATGTCCGTCCTGCTCACGAATTGCGTCGAGTATGGCGTTAGCATCTTTACCGGAAAATGGAGGTTTACCGGACATTAATTCAAATATGAGTACACCTAGCGCCCAATGATCGACGCCATGCGCGTGTCCCTTGCGCGTGATTACCTCCGGCGCCAGGTATTCAGATGTGCCACAAAATGTATAGCTCCTAAAATATATTTTACAAAATATATTTATTAAAATGCTCTCGCACTCATATAAAGATTAAAAATGCATATCTAAAACATAAACATGATCTGGAAAAAATTCGTTTTTACTTTTCAACAGCTGTTTACTCGTGAAAATGACGTTTGTTGAAAAAAGCTTTTAATTTGAAATAAACTTTAGTAATAACAATTAAGACCGAAAATTTTACTAAATATTACGATTTGTATGTAGTAAAAACAAAATATCAAATTTCAAAATTTAATGACTTAAAAATAAAAGTAGGCAGCGTAATAAATAGATATAATAAAAAATCTTATTTAAAATTAATCATATTTAAAAATAAAATTTTTCAAAATGTTTTTTTGTATGTTTACTTGTTATGAATCATTTTGGAAAAGCCAAAGTCAGTCAATTTTACGTGTCCTTCATCAGTTAGCATCAAATTCTCGGGTTTTAAATCACGATACGCCTTAAATTGATACAAAATTATTTATCTACTTTTTTAAAATTTATTTTTTTTAAAGAATTTACGATATATATGGAATGAAGATATTCAAGCGCTAGAACCACTTCAGCTGCATAAAATTTAACAACTTGACTAGAAAATTTTTTAGACATTCGCAGATAGGAGAACAGCTCACCCCCCGATAAGTATTCAAGAATCATGTACAAATATTTACGATCTTTTGCGATATCATATCTAAAAAGTTTTTATTTTGGTTGTTTAATTGGAATCCTAATAATATATAAATAGAAAATAATTATGAGAAAAACTCACAAATTGACTATAAAGGGATGTTTCAGTTGTTGAAGAATATTCTTTTCGTTATGTACATGCTCCACTTGACGTTTAGCAATAATAGCCGGAATATGCATGGCTTTCAAGGCATAATATCGTCCAGTAATGCGATGTCGAGTCAAATATACTCTACCGAAAGCTCCTTTTCCTTTAAAAATTGATACAATCATTTTAAAATTTAATATAGGCAAATTTTTTAAATCTATTTTTCACAACACAACAAAAATCTATATTAAGTAAATATTCAATAAATTGATTAACCAACAAAACACATGTATATTTTCTTACCAATCGTACAAATTGTAGAAAGATGATATTTTAGCGGTGTAATCGAAGCTTTTAAAGCTTCGGCATCAGCCGATACTGCTGTTTCATCAGATACAGAACGTTTAGGAAGTGGAATGACAAAGTTGAATTCGTTTTCGCTTTTCTCTTTAATAATCTCCGGCGATAAGTTATAGCGTAGTCGCACAACGTCTGCCACAGATGGAGTTGGTGGGGGTTCTTAATCAAATGTATGAAACGTAGTAGAAATACCAATTTATATTGGTGTGAGCGATTTTTGCATGCCGATTTCCCAAATTTTGAGTATCTTTCTAATTCTGATTTCCGTAATTTCAAATTTATTTCCTAGACATCTCTGATATGTACACATATGTATAATAAATACCAATAATAGGTACTTACCAAGCAAATTTTTGTTTAAATAAATATTATATTGAACTGTTGGAGGCGATTGACTTCCGATATTTTCATTCACTACAATACTTGGGTCGGAATTTGTCGAAATGCATCCAAGTTTTTCGTGCGACCGCTTACGACGCGCATATAGCGATTCTGCAGATGCGGATGAATGAAATCCGGTATCTGCATTATATAGTTAATTCATACTTAATGCGAGATATTACTCATGCCATATTTTTTTAAAACTATTCTTAATTTCAAACTGACTGTTATTAACAGCCACTGTTTATGATTAAACAGCCTGTTATTAATTATTAGTAACCTTGGTGATCATTATCATTAGCATTGTCAGAATCGTAGCTACTTTCGTCTTGATCTTCATCTTCTTTGTCTTTATCGGAGTTTGTTATGGAGGAGCCCAATTTAAACGTTAGCTCATTATTGTCAATGCTTTGACCCGCTTTATCGGTATTGTAAAGTCTTAGTGTATTCAAAGTAATTGTTACACTTGGTTCAGCTTCATCAACGTCCATATTTCCTTAAATCATTTTAATCGAAATTTTTTTATAATATAGTCCAGAAAAAGATTAAGAATGAAAAAAATCACGAAAATAAGAAATGAATTGCACACAACGCGTGGAAAAAATGCAAAAAATATAAATAAAAAATTTTATTGAAAAGGAAAGAACCGTTCGAACATGCTTAAACGCTCACGTTAAGAAAAGCATTTGCTAAAAATTTTTTTTGTTGTTGCTGTTTTTACACAGATCATTCCCACCATTGCAGACATTTTTTTTAATTCTTTTTTTCCCGATCTTATTTATTGACATTTCTTAATGGTTGGCCTGAAGTGAATATGCAATTTATTACGTTTTTTGACGTCTTACGATAGGCGAGAAAAAACCAAATTATGTTGATAAAAAATAGAAATCCATCCATAAGCTGGCAAAAAATTGACAGAAATAAATTCTATGTCAAATCATCGCCTTCGCAGTGTATATATTCTAATTTAAGTAAATAGCGAGTCTCGAAAACTGCTAAAAATAAACTAAAATAAGTTTTTTTTTCTTTTATGCTGCACAATAAAAAATTTATAAAATACATAATACATGCATTTACATTTCACAAGAGATTTTTTAATTTTTATATAAGAAGAAAAGGTTTTTTATATACAGTCGACGCCCCCATTAACATAACGCCAAGGGACTGCGCGTTAACTATGTTAATGGGAGCGTTATGTTAATGGGGGAGCGTTATGTTAAGGGGGCTAATGGGTGAAAACCAACCAAGCTGCCAAAACGATTATGTTAATGGGAGGTTTATGTTAATGGGAATTTATGTTAATGGGGGAGTCGACTGTAGTTTAGATTAAAATGCTCATTAAAATTTTATTTGTATTTGTTAATTCTAGCTTAATACATTTCTAGCAATAAATATACTTATATTTTTGCATACATATTTATTTTTGT
This sequence comes from Bradynema listronoti, assembly GCA_024678965.1. Taxonomy (NCBI): domain Eukaryota; kingdom Metazoa; phylum Nematoda; class Chromadorea; order Rhabditida; family Allantonematidae; genus Bradynema; species Bradynema listronoti. The sequence continues at coordinate 218,714 of JANLNO010000005.1, forward strand.
AGACGAAAAATATTTAAAAAAAAATCATTATTTATTTAATCAAGCAATAACAATGACTTGTTTGGAAATAAATACATAATGACAAAATATAAGATTTCGCACGTCTACCATCGTCGCGTCCGCCGACCGCCGCAAAAACCACCGCCACCGCCGGGAAAACCTGGCGAAGCATTAAAATATCCACCGCCTCTACCTATGCCACCACCTCGATTACCCCTGAAAATGCGTTTGGCCGGCGGCGGACCACCTCTGTGATACGAATTTGCTGAAAATAATTTTCGTCTCATTAAAAAAATAGTTCAAATTCCAAAAATTTTAATCAAATGAATACAAAAGTACCGTGGTAGCCTTGTTGCTGACCCCAGCCGGCAACTATGCCACCATGATCTCCGCCCATTCCGCCAAATGGAGGCGGAGGTAAATTGAGATAATTCGAAGACGGCATCGGTATTGTTTCAAGAATTTCACTTTCAATAGCGGCAATAGTCGATTTCCTTTCGGATGATGTATCTACAACGGTCCCATCATTTTTGTTATTATTGTTCGATGTAGTGGCTTTTGCAGCAAATGGACGTGGTTTTTGTGTTGGTGTAAAGTTGGGATTTTCCGGCAGAGAGCTTGGATCAAAAGCATTATCAGTCGCCGGACGAGGGAAGGATAATGACTTTTGAGCTGAAGAAAAATTTGCGCCCTTGGACGGTTCGAAATGGCGCGGAAACGGACGCTGTGTTGATGATGCGCCAAACGCTCCGTAGTTGCCTGATGTGGATGAATTCGATTGATTGATGTAATAGCTGTCGCTGCCGCCAAGCCACATGTCCTCCGAGGAGATGAGTTTGAGAATTTCAGTGAGCTCCACATCGTTATTTGACGGAGCAATTAAGACTTCAGGATGCGTACATGCGCGGACAATCAGCGACTCGAGGCATAAGCGAAGAGCCACAATTTGTGCTGCAATTGTGGAATTCATCTCCAATTTGATCCTAAAAATTAATTAATATTAATAATATGACCTTTGTGGATTTTTTTTTAGTTTGTAAATGCACTTTTGTCGATTTTAATTAATTTATTATTAAACATAATTACTTACATCGCATCCAAAATAAGCGTGTTATCGTCGACAGCTTCCACTTTTCGACTACCGAATAACAGCAACTGCAGTGGGCTAACCATCGACATTTGCTTGCAAGAAATCACGCTCGTACGCAGCTAAATAAAATTATAATAAAAAAATTTATTGATATAGTAGGCCATCACTTTATGTGTGCACTTTTATGTGCATTACATCCTAAATTCCACTAACCTTTTCCGTAAAAACAAAAATTGGCGAAAGATAATCGATGACATCAGTTGGATTAAAAGGTATGCATACGGAAAGCTTTGACATAAGTGCGGTAGCACGCTCCAAAGTGTATACTTTCCGCTTATTTTTTCCTCTAAACATAAGAGGCAAATGAGTACTTTAAAAGTTCAAAATAAAGTTCCATCCAAGCAACATTAATTCCAAAAATTTGCTTGAGGATTTATTAATAATGTACATAGTATATTTTTTAAAATTCTCAAAAGAAATCCGAAAATTAAGTTATTGAAAAAAATTCATTTCAGTACATTTAAAAAATGCTAAATTTATTACTATAATTTTAAAGTGAAAAACTTTTACAAAAAATAAACTCACTCCAAATGGCAAATATTGGGATAGTAGGCGTAGATGAGAAGTGATAGAAAAAGATCCACATTAGGATCAGGACCGACGTTGTCGAGACGAACACGAGTGAGCGAATTCTCCGGAAAGCCGGAATTGTTCACGAGTACCTCGCACAATTGACGTTTCGCCTCGGAAGACATGTTCAGAATTGGGTTGCTTAGCGAATTGCGATTACAAAAGTTTTCCACTTGCGTTGGCCCGTATTCACATTCGTGCACATAACGATCGTTCACCACAACCAAGCCCAAGTGGTCGGAGAGGCGTCGGCCCGAAAAAGCTCTATGACAATGGCCGAGCTTTGTGTAGAAGCGTTCACGTGGCACAAAAGGAGTGTTGAAGCTGGACGCGGCCGCTAACGTGCACATCACATTACCAATGCTAAAAAAAAATTCTATTATAAAATAAGATAAAAAATTATTCTTGTAAATTTTTTACCCCAGAGTGACGCCGAGTATAACCGTCTTGCCCAGCCTTGGCTCAATTGGCAATCGAGCTAAAATGCGCCCAAGTGGAGTTAATTCCAAATTCTTGTCCAAAGCGTTCATTTCTAAAAGAGTAAAATCTATTTATGTTTTTCAATAATCGTAGTGGTAAAATGAGAAATTTGCATAGAATTTAAAGCGATACCTCGAAGAAGGACTTCGGCCTCAATAACCGCGTCAATTGGCGGCGGTTCTACGGCTTTTTCGAGAAAAGCACCCACCGAACCGAGACGAAGCAACTTAATTGTGAGCGCAATTTCGTGAAGCGGAGTACGCAATATTTCCGCGACGCGATTCTCTTCCAATCTTAATAAGTGTAAATTGCCAAACCAAAACGGTTTAAATGCAAAGATTATTGAAAACAAAAATTCGTAGTCTTTTCTTGTCCAAATTTAGCATTAACAAGTTTTTAATAAAAGCAAAAGAAAGCGTACGCGTGAAAACGCGCCTGTGTGCACAAATGAAAGCAAAAGCCCTCTTGAACACGGCCGGCGCGACCGCGTCGCTGAATCAAATTATTTCGCGACGCCCACACGGTGACAAAATGAACCATGTTGTTGCGAGAACTATACATTTTCTCACGAGCTCTAGAATCGAATTTGTTGATAAAATAAAAAAAAAATAAATCTCTAAAAAGTATAATCCTAATTAAATTCAGAGATAGATAAATAAAAAAAAAATGCCTGCACGAGTCAATGACATAAACAACATCGTCAATGGTGACGCTGGTCTCCGCAATGTTCGTCGAAAGTATAATCTTCAAAATATTTATAATGTTAAAAATAAGCTTAAATTTATACTTTGATATAGAAAAATAAATGAAAAACCTTTCTCATCCCACTGCCAACACACTCGAACACGCGATGCTGTTCCCGTCCCGTCAATTGGGAATGTAGTGGTAAAACGAGAAACTTGTTCACATTTCCTAAAAATCCATTTATGCAATTAAGAAAAAGCGGGGTTGCCAGATGTCCTTTTTAAAAAGATTTGTTCTTTTTTTGACAGGGTCTGTTCTTTTTTTGTTCTTTTTTTCCATGAAGAATCGCTCTCTTAGATAAAGGATCAAGAGTTCCGAAAAGTATTAATTGTTGAGAGAATAAAGAATCTGACCCGAAAAGTTAACGAAATAGACCAATTTAGATATTTTTAGAAAAATCTTTTTTGTTGGAAATTATCAATAAAATATTTTTTTCGTGCCCGGCGTTCTTTTTTATTTGATTTTCATCTGGGCAACCCTGAGAAAAAGAATAGAGTGCTGAAAAATAATACCGAAGACGGGATGTCGCTGTAAATTGGCCTGCAGCATGGAAATCATATTCCAGCCGGGCAAGAAAACGAGAATCGCACCCTCCTGTCCCTTTTCAACAATATCGGCTAAAAGCACCTAAAGAAAAAATATTAATTGCAAAATTTTATATTCCAATTAATTATCAACCTCTATGAGTTCCAATGGTATTTCTCGTTCCGACATTCGCGACAACGCGCGCTGTACGTCCGGACCGTAGGCCGGATCCACCTCCAGAAGAAGATTTTTATCCTAAAATGTATAGATACGTATTTAGTTAATCAAAAAATGTCTAATACCAATTCTGAAAGATGCTTTTAATATAAAAAAAAATTTTTTTTTTGTTACCCCCGCTGTAACCATCTCTTCGTTATTGTTGTCGTCGTCGTCTTCAGTCGGTTCCTTCTCTCTTTTCTTCTTCCTTTTTTTCGGCTCCGGCAATGGCGGCATGTATTGTAGCATTTGGATTATATCTTCCATAAAAAAATCTAAACTAATCATGATCAACGTACCAAGTAATGAATACGTATATTATTCAAAAAAAAAATGCATTTTAAAACAAAGTCGGAATTTACGACAATAACTGAAGGCTATCATAGCTTTAGTATGGAAAAGCATACGCTGAACGGAATGCGTTCTCTGCTCCATTTGAATAATCGGCACGATACAGCATTCGGCGAAATAATTAGTGAATAGAGACGTATCGATTGTGGCAGACATTAAGATCACGCGTAGTTTCGGATTTTTCTTCACCAATTCTCGAATAACAATAAGCAAAAAGTCGGTCTAAAAATATAAACTAGAAAAAATATATAATAAAATTGAGGCAGAAATTATACGTTAATGTCACGTTCGTGAATCTCGTCAATAATGATGTGGGATATCCCGCGCATTCCGGCCTCCATTTTTCGCATAAGCACACCGACGGTCACAAACATTATGGCGCCTGCGATAAAATTACAAGTGATTAAAAAGCATTAACAATTTTAATCAATAATTTTGTGGTCTAAAACTTTTTGAGATTAATAAAACCCAACCGTATGGCCGCGCTGTGACGCCCTCGAAACGAACATTAAAGCCGACGGATTCGCCGAGCTGTTCGGAGCGCTCCTCCGCGACGCGTTCCGCCAGCGTTATGGCGCTAATGCGACGCGGCTGCGAGACAAAACAATTAAAATAAGCTCCATTGTTCTCCAGCAAATGCTGCTCTAGCAAATACTGGCAAATCTAAAAGAAAGAAAAAAGTCTTAATATTATTTTAACAAAATTAAACAAAATAAAATAGAGAAAATAGAATATTAATGATCAAATCTAATATTTTTAGAAAATGTTCAAAGTCAATAAATTTTTAATTTTATTAATCAATTTTATTTATTAGGCAATAAAACCTGGGTGGACTTGCCGCAGCCGGTGGATCCCTTAATTAGCACGACGGGATTGTTGGCCACCACGCTCAAAATTTCGTTTCGATATTGAAAAACGGGCAAAGTCTCGCGAATTTTACTCATCCGAGGCGCGATTTCTTTCGCCTTTTCGCGCATGTACAAATCCTTGCTAATCTCATCCATAGACATCTTAAAAAAATAATAAAATTAACTTCTCTCGTCCTCTCTTAACCAATCGTTAAATCGAAACGCTAAATAGACATTTACAAAAAGGTTGACTACAAATAATAAAAATTTACAAAGGCTAGCGGCTTTTCGTCAATGTTAGCTGCTATCCACGGATTCCAGTTCGGCATACTCGGGCTCCACGCAATGTTGCCGGCCGGAAACACCTCCATAGCGGGAAACTCGTCCAATTTTTGATCGATTATAAGCGATTTTGGAAATGGTTCTTCGCTGGTTACCGGCACAATTCCGACTTGTTCCAAATAGTTCGCAATTCGAGCACATAAATTCTCGTCCACGTGAACTTTAATCGGAGGCAGCTGTAAAACAAAACGCTAAAGCCATCCAATTACTCTTCCCTACAACAATTGGAAAAAAAAGCACAACGAAAATTTACCTCTTCGGCAGTTTTCTTCTTCGTTTGGGTCTGCGCATCACTCGCCGTACCAAAAACGCCCATGTGAAAAAGTTGCCGAACAATCGAGAGATAGCAAGAGGTTTGCGCGATTTTCTTCGTCGAACCCTGTCCGTTACCATTCACAGCTATAAGAGATAATTTTCAAATGCACATATGCATATAAAATGTGAAATCAAATAAAAAGTAGGTCACGTTTTCCAATTGCCGGCACAAATATCGTGCAAATCGCTTTAAATGTCCTAAATTTTTGAGTTATTTACAGCACAAAAAAAAATATTTCCAATTAAAAATTTGTGCACAAAAAAAAATACTTAGTATGATCATTGCCAACGGAGTTGACGACAACATTCGGCAAAGGCAGCCGTTTCTTTTGCATAAATTCGTTAAGAGCTTGACGACAATTTTCCATGGTCCATCCGCCGTGAATGTCAGACGTTAGGTCGACGGATTCCGACTAAATAATTATAAAAAATATTTGTAATGTCGGTTAAAAAAATGAATGCGTCTAAGGCAAATAAATTTTGTCGTAACAATTGAAGAAAATTGGTTGATAATAAAAGTCGTTACTGACTCATTACTAAATTGCAAAAAGTCAAAAGTCAAAGCTGCTTTTAAAACTTTTTCCATTTTTAAATACCCTTTATAATTTTTAACAAATAAAACTTATTTTTTCCCTACTTTAAAAAGCAATTAAAGTCTCGATTAAAGTCTCGAAAAAGTTTTTTACTTGCATAACTTCCTCGAATCTTTGCTCAATATAGCGGTCCTGTCGCGTCATTTGATTGTGAAAAGGTAACCGAGATGGAGCGCCTCCAAAAACACTCCCTTCGGCGCTCGTTCGTCGTTCATAGCCAAAACCTGGGCCAATTTCTTCGATAGCATTGCCAAACGAAGGCGTATTACCAAATCCCGCCGGCGACGAAGTGGACTCGAGATCGGACTCCTTTAATTTCATAATTAAAATTTAAAAAAACCATATAAAAATAATGTTTAAAAAAAAATTAAAAATTACCCAAAATACTTGTTACATATGCGTCCTCGTCTATTCGCAATTGCCAAGAAAACTACAATTTAAATTGTAGTTAATACGCCGTGTAACATTTATATTATTTAATCAAATTGTAGATTTACAACGCATTAACTACAATCATCCGATCAAATGCAATTGCGAATAGACAACTGCCGTCAGGTATTAGGATTAAGTTAAAAACACGAGAGCATATCTATTTTATGCTGTGCACAAGCAAACCCCTAGTATTGGAAGTTCGTCGGGATTCACGAGTCCCTCGCGAATCAAATAGGCGCCAAAATCCCTGGCCGCATTCGTCTGCGCATCCTTCTTCGACGTCGAATTACCCATTCCCACATAATTGATGTTCTCAACGCGTAATTCGCATCGAAAGCGTTGTCGTCCACCGCGGAACTCGGGTTGAATCTCGTATACGGGTGTACCAATTTTTCGTCGTCCCAAAATGGCATACAGAGCTTGCTTAATATCGCCCATTTCTAAATTAAGTAACATAATAAAATAAAAAATTTATAGAAAGTGAATGAAATTTGCTTGAAAAAATGAAAAAAATCAACACTTTTTGCCATAAAAAAAATTTAATATATAAAAATAAAATTACTTTTGACAACAAAAATTACCAAGGAAATTTATTTGGGCAAACAATTTTTATAGATCTCAATAATTGGGCAATTCGTTTAGTTGGATTAGCAATTTGTTTAGTTGATTATGTGTGTGAATTTTGTTGACGAATAGCTCCTACTTTTATTTTTCAACTCTTATCTCGGATAGACTATATAGTTTTTTCTCCCCCGCAAAAATTTATTTAAATTTTTTAAAAACTTTTCTACTCAAAACCACTTTATACAAGTTCTAGAGTTTTTTTTTCATATTTTCTATATTGACAAGCCTTTCAAGATATTCGTATATAAATAAGAATTCTCGCACACTCTAGCGTCTTGCATGTTTTTACGCATGAACTGTCTAAAAATATGACCATATATAAGCTCCTGCGTGGAAAATTTATGTAACCATTGGTGTAACTTTAGTCTATACTTTTATTATGAGATCATTAATTTATATTGTCTCCATATTTTATGTTAAACAAAAATTGTCAAGTAATTTCACTTGAACCAGTTATTTATCAATTAAATGAAGAAAAGGTTCAATGGAATCCAGTTAATCCATTACTTCGTTAGATCAAAAATAAAATTTAAACTAATAAATGACATTAGTGATTTTTTGATGGCAATGCTAAAAACTATACTGTTTTTAATTTGAATAAAAAAGATGAATATATAAAAATAGAATAGATTTAAATTCAAAATGAAGAGAATAATAATGAGTTAACTGATCCAAAGCAAACTAAATCTAAAGCGCATAGGAAAAATAAGCCAAAGTTAAGCAAAAAGAATAAAGAATTTTTTAACTCTTTAAGCAATGATTTAGCTAGTAAAATTGAATTAACTAAGGAGAATCACGACCTTATACAAGCATCATTGTTTAATCTTGAAAGTTCATTTGAAATTTAAGGTTTATTTTAATATTCAGGTCAATGATTTTTTTTACATACGCGACTTTATGCATATTTTTCGCAATTAGTCTTACATCATGTTCTTCCGAAAAGTTAGTGACGAATTTATTAGAAGCGAAATGGCCGCACACTTCATTTATCGCCGAGGCGAGGTACACAAAGTTTTGTGCTAAAAATTTCGAAGCAGTATTTTTATTTACACTAATGTATATAACGTATTTGAAAAGTTATTTTTAGTGAATTTATTGCCGCCGAGAGTGACGAATATTTTTGGACATACGTGGAGAATTTAGCGAATGATCCGAATAGCGGCGAATTGAGTAATGAATTTATTATTTACGAAATTAATAATTAAATTTAAAAAAATTAAAAAATGCGATTTTCTAGATTCACACGAGGCGGAGTACGAGCGAGCCGTCGGCAAAGCGTCTCTCATCTTCCGAGCCGCGCGTCTCGCACTCTTGAAGTTTGCGCTTTCTTTGCGGCTCTATTCGCCGCGTATAGAAGTTTTTCAGCAGATTGCCATTGAATACGCCTCAAAATGCTCCACATTTGTCGATATTAACGGTGCGGTAGTTTGCGACGTAAACGAACTTGACGCTTTGTTGGAAAATGTAGCTGCAAAGTTAGTTTTTTTTTTTAATTTTTATTTTTAGCAAAAAAATAATGGATATTAGACATTTTTTACTAACTTTTTGTACATTTATTTTTTTCAATTTAGACCAAATGAGACTCCAATACTCTATAGCATTGATCATGTCTACGGAACAAAAGGAAATCCAGTTGTGATTCTCTACGCGGATTTGGAAGGCGGCGATTTTGCGTCATTTCATCATAAATTAAAAGCATTGGCAGACGAGAACAAAATTCAATACGTATTTCGACACTTTAAAATGGTTTTTTAATTGAATTTATTTCGATATTTTTTAGGCCTATGTAATTATAATTTTTATTATTTTATTATTTCTTTTTCTAATTACAGAATCAAGACAATTCAACGCGCGTTGGGCTGTCCGGCTATGGGGTCGAGTTGGCTATAAAAAACACGGAATACAAGGCCATTGACGACTCGCAGCAGAGTGACGTCTTCGAAAGCGTTTATTCCGACATTTTCGGATTCGACTTTAACGTGCTGAGGTGAAATTTGGCGGATTTTATGGATAATTGACGGCTTAATATATTACTTATGTTATATAGATGGTTTTTGTTGTATTCGTGTGAATGCAAATAAATACGTAGGATAAATAGCTTTATGCAGATCAATAACAATAATGATAACAAAAGAGAAATCTTACATTAATTCTACACAGTTTAGTTAGCAAGTAAAAACAATTTGTATAGGACTAATTCTTTATTTAAACATCAATCTAACACCTCCCCCTTTTAGATTTTAGATATACCCTTTTTTAGATTTTAGATACAAAATTTGGTGAATTTTATGGATAATTGATGGCTTAATATATTACACATGTTATATAGATGGTTTTACAAATTGATTTTTTTTCAGGAACAAATACAATGATTTGAAAGACTCGCTCAATCAATTTCGCATGCATTTGTTGGACATGGAAGAATTGGCGCCACTAAAGCAATGGGAAGTGGCCGATCTTAGCATTCAGGCCGCTCAACGCGTAATGGAGGCGGATCCCGAGGAGGCGCTTATGACGCTCGTCGACTTTTCGCAAAATTTTCCCATTCGCTCGAGGTAAGCATTTTACTCCAAGAAAAATTATTAGCAACTTTTTTATTTGTTCTGAAACTTTTTTAAAATTTATTTAGCTATTTTGAATGACAATGCAATAAAAGGACCAGAACAGAACGGGACAAAACGGGATGATTATACCTAAGCCTAAAACCTTAATTAACTTAGAAAATTTTTTTTAAAAAAGTTAATCTTTTTTGTATCATTTATTTTGTTTCAGCCACGTTTCGAATTAACATTATTTTATTTTATTTAAAACAACATATTTATATTTTGGACTTTTTAAAAATTATTTTTTAGAACACTTGTACAAACTAAAGTCAAAAAATCATTTCGCGATGAAGTGGCGCTTAATCAGGCACTATTTACTCGTGATTTGGATCTTTCTGAGGGCGAGAACGCGCTCTTCGTAAACGGCATCAATGTGGACGTGGACTCGTTGGACATTTTTCAACTCTTCAACACAATTACCAAAGAGGAAAGTCTGGCAAACGCGTTCTATGAGATGGGATTTCGCGTATGTTCTATTTAAAAATTTGGTATTTAGAAATTTACTATAAATATTTCAGCGCGAGTATTTGTCTTTGCTATACAAAATGCATTTATCGGACGATAAAACCGCTTATGCGATTGATTATCGTGAGGCCTATCCAGAAGTAATTTCTTTAATTGATTTTTTTTTTGGCATTTATAAAGCTATTTTTTTAGTATATCAATGATTTGGACAAGGACAAACATTATCGTGATTGGGGAAACAGCGTAAAGCTTCTTTTGCAGCCATATTTTCCCGGCATGATTCGTCCGATTGCGCGGAATTTATTCACTATGGTATTTTTCTTATATTGAATTGGCTTTTAGAATTAGGACATTTTTATTGAATTAGGTTGTGTGGAAAGTTCTTGCGGTTTTGTTTCAACTTTTTCTACGAAAGATAAAGACATGGGTTTTTTTTTGCATTTTTTAGAGCGTACCCGATTTATGGGGGACGTGTTTTAGCGATTTTTAAGCGATTTCTAGCATTTTTATAGAGGAAAATGCAACGAAAAAAGTGGGGCTAGTTAAGCATTCTTTTCGAGATCCGATGAACTTGAAACTTCAGCTATGAGCTCTTTTTACATACACTATTACACACTGTAAATTTGAACCTGATCGGTTGGGATAGGGGCCGAAAGTTCGAAAAACGTCAAAAATGAATGGAAAAAATGATAAATTTCTGCATTTCACGTCTCTACCTATCGTAGAAAAAAAATCTTTATTTATATTTGAGCAATCTAATAAGTTTTGACAAGTTTTTGTTGTTGTTTTTTTTGTTACAACTTTGTGGCTTAAAACTTTTTTTTACAATTTAAAAGCATCTGACATTTATTTTTTTTTAATATAAATTTACTCCTAATAAATCCATTAACATACGCCCATTAAGATTTGCATTCTCGACCCGACAACGGCAGAGGGTCGAAGTCTTTTAAAAATTGCGCACTCGCTATTCGTACATCAGATTCCGTTAAGGTAATTTCTGAACATTTTAATTTTTTAATAGTTTTGATTTAGATATTTTTTTCAATATCTTTTAATTAATTAAGAATTGGCTTCGTCTTTATTGTCGACCCGGATACGGCCAATAAGAACGGCGAGAATGATGTTGGCATTGCGCTATTAAACTTGTATAACTTTGCCAAGACGGACAAGACACCAGCTAAAGCGATTAATCTATTAACAACGGTGAGATTAGAAGAATTTTTGTTGTTTCTTAAGAGAAACTTATGATATGAATTTTATAGCTGTTGGATAATTATCCGGACGGTCTAACCGTGGCGGATGTTCACAAATTCTTCAAAAAACACTTCAGCGATCAGGATATTAGCGATATATTTGGACAGGATAGTGACTATAATACCGGACGTAGTGTAAGCAATCGATTTTTCTTGACTTTCTTAATCCTTTTTAAAAATTAATTAAATCTTTCTTCTTTATTGATAAATGGCTAGTTTTATTTTATTAGACTGGCCAAGCATTTTTGAAAAAAAGCGGATTGCAAAAGGCGCCTAAAGTATTGCTGAACGGCGTTATGCTGGACGAATCGGCGGTTCGTCTTTTTGCTTATTGTAATAAATTTATCTACTAAATATTTTTTGTACGATTCTCAGATACATGCCGACAAAATGGAGGATGCTATTCTTATTCAAATAATGAAACTCACCGTTTCGTTACAAAAAGCCGTTATGTCGGGTCAGCTAACCGATCGGGACAACGTGCAGAACTGGATTCTCAATCAGCCGGACGTTTTACCTCGCGTTAACGATCGGCTTTTACGCGAGCCAAACGCTTATCTTTCTCTTTATAATGTAGCGCGTATGTTTGTTAGCCGCATTCTAACTTAATATGTGAAAGCCCCAGTCAATTTTCTTTGGTTGAAAATTCTTCTAAAAGTGATTATTTTGCGGATTTGGATGGGGCCCATTCACCATCGAAATTATAACTTTAATGCGCTTTCAATTAATTAGTGAAAATTATTTAGCGTGCAAATCTATTTCCACCTTTTCTTCTTTAACCGCCGATAAACGCAGCCAATGCATTTTGGAGAATGCAAAATATTTGACAAAAACAGGTATTTATTTTTAGTCCACTTATCATTATTGATTATTTTTTAATATAAGCTTTTAAAATTTTATTAAAGACGTCGAATCAACGCGTTGGTTAACCGTTTGGCTGGCCGGCGATTTTAATACGCCTCGCGTTCGTAACATTCTACGAAATGCGCTGAAAGCATTAAAGAAGACGCCCAATCTTCGTATTTCCATTCTTCATACTAGTAACGATGATCAAGTAAAGCAGGAAGTCGATTCAGCGCGTGTAATTTTTGCGATTCTACAACATTATCCCTCGAACATTGCCAAGCAAATGCTTCAAAAGTTTATCGGCGTCTCGGAAACGGAAATGTCAAAGAAGTTCGGATCCCTTTCAAATAAGCTGACGAAAGAGCAACTAGATCAAATTTCTGTTCATGTATGTGTTAGTTTTAGGTTTAACTCGGAAAATGAATTTATTTGTTTTTTTAAATCTACTTTTAAATACGTTTTTATGTTTGTATTATTACATATATTGTTTATAGGGTGCATCGTTGGATGCGTTGAAGAAGGATTTATCCGCAGATGCATCAAACGAATTCAAATCTCAAGGCGTTTTTGTTCGCAAGGATTTGGGATTGAACAACGACGCGGTCGCAATTATAGTTAATGGGATGGTAAGTTAAATATTTTTTCTTGCACTATTTAATATAAAATTTCTATTTTTTTTCTAGGTTTATGGACCATTGGTGGAAAATGAGGACATAGAAATAGAAGATTTTCTTTTGCTTGAAAAAATCTTCGAAAACAAAGGCGCAAAAGCGGTTGCCGCCCAAGTGGACAATTGGGCGGTCAGCAAGGAGGGCGGCAAATCAAGCGACGTTGTTTTGCGCGCGCTCTCCGTTATCGGTCGATACGCGCAAAAGAAGAAGCGACAGGCCGTGGAGTTTGCGGACGATTCGGAAAGGTTAGTAAAAATCGGAAAAGTTAGTAAAAATGGTTGCCGGAAATCTGCGCACTTTTGGCTTTAAGCAATTTTTTCATAACGACAAAATAACTTTTTCGAAAATAATTTTTGACTATTTGTTTCAGAATTTAGTTCTCTATCGATTGCTTTTTTTGAAAAATGTTTCTAGCTATTTAAATAAAAGTTACGGTTGAAAAAAAAAGTCAATTTGGATATTTTGAAGATTTATGAAAGGATTTTACATTTTTAATCGTTCTTAATTTTTTTCAATGTCAACTATTGAATTGATGCCTAATTATCCGCAGTTTTTTTCAACAAAAACAAAAAAAAAATATTTGACAAAAACATGTTTAAATGATTATTCGGGAACACGTATTCACCATTCACTTCAAGGCTTCCCCATTTGCTTGGCAGGCAAAATGTTGTGTATGTGAAAAAGGTGACTTCCGTGGCAGGACTTGAACCTGCGATCAACGCTCAACCGGAGCGCTGCTCTACCGACTGAGCTACACGGACCTTGATCGCATACTTAGAATTTCTTCTTATGACTCCGTCATAACATCTCCCCGTTTAAGATGTTGTATATGCAACCACGAAGATGTGGAACATTTTTACGCATAATGATGCAACCACGAAAGATGTGGGACAATTTTACGCATTGAAATTGCGCGACCAATTGCCGGAGTGGTTTTTGGAATTCAAGATCCGGACTTATGCTTGGTTCAACATTACGCGCGGCCTAAGGGAAGCTGACCACTAACTTCCCGGCCAAATACCGGCTTACGGCGCTATCCAGCGGCACGGAGTTTGAGATGATGACGCTTGACGCGCCATCTCATCCTGATCGCCAAATTGTTGTGTATGTGAAAAAAGGTGACGTGGCAGGACTTGAACCTGCGACCAACGCTTAACCGGAGCGCTGCTCTACCGACTGAGCTACACGGATCTTGATCACATACTTAAAATTTCTTCTTATGACTCCGTCAACACAAAACTCCAATTTTCACTGAAGAAAAAACTGCGAATAATTACGCATCAATCCGATAGTAAATTGATTCAAAAAAGAAGCAATTAAAAGTAATCGTGGTGTGCCAGTTTCTACCTATGGTAAATATACCCTAATTTTAGGGTACGACCGTTCGAACAATTTTTGAATTTTTGGTTGAGCTTCATTTCATTATATTTGCAGATGGGCTCTTCATTTTCACTCTATTTCTAATCCCATTTCAAAGAAAATATTTCTTTAAATTTGTGTATAACCAATACAAACTGAATGAAGGATAATCGAAAATTGAAAAATTGTTCGAACATCCGCGCGTTATACGCCCGAAATCAGGATATTTTAGACAAATATTAAATCTTTTTATAAAAGCTAACTTGATTATTTTTTAAATAATATTTTATTAGTTGTTATCAGGGTTGCCAGATGTCCTTTTTAAAAAGATTTGTTCTTTTTTTGAGAGGGTCTGTTCTTTTTTATTTTTTGTTCTTTTTTCCATTTTTTGTTCTTTTTTTCCATGAAGAATGGCTCTCTTAGACATAGGATCAGGAGTTCCGAGAAGTATTAATTGTTGAGAGAATAAAGAATTAACAAAATAGACCAATTCAGATATTTTTAGAAAAATCTTTTTTGTTGTTGGAAATTATCAATAAAATATTTTTTTTGTGCCTAGCGTTCTTTTTTATTTTATTTTCATCTGGCAACCCTGGTTGTTATTATTATTGAGTAAGTTCGGAGAAAGTTTTGATATAACTTGCTGGTTGGTTTATTGATAGAATTTAACATCAACTCGATACATATAATAAATTTGAAGTTTTAAAATACAAAATTTTCTGATTGATTTTTCTTTTTAAGACGCGCTTAGCATTTTTTCAGTGTTGTAAACCTTATTTCATTGGATGGAAGTCGACCGATTATTGAGATTATAGCGATTATCGATCCATTATCGCGAGATGCACAAAAATTGGCACCCATTCTACGTATTATATCTAACGTGGTGAATTGCGATTTAAAATTGGCGATGAATCCGAAGGGGCGTCTCAGTGAATTACCATTGAAAAGGTGAAAATATCTTTTAAAATCCTTTATTTGGCAAGCAAAGTTTTTTTACGCTCGATATTATTTGGACATATGCATAATGGAATAGCAAATTTATTAATACAACCAATCAATCGTTTTAGATTTTATCGTTATGCTCTGAGCAACGAACCGCTCTTCAATAACCAGGGTCGAATTCTAGCACCGCTTGTCACATTCCGCGAATTACCAAGCAAACAGCTATTTACGCTCAATGTTATCGCGCCGGATTCGTGGATGGTGCAACCAATCTACGCGGAATACGATCTTGATAATATCAAAATGATGACGGCCTGTTTTTGATGATTTTTTAAAATCACCCTATTTTTGGTGTGTATAAGGCCGGGTGTTTTAAGCCAAATTTAAATTGGCGCCAATGAGTTCATTCTGTTCGTATCGGATCCAAGCTAGCTCAAATTTTGTGCCCACTTTTATGAAACTGAAACGAAGGCAGGCACAAAATTTGGACACGTTTGGATTTGATACGAACAGAATGAACTCATTGGCGTCAATTTAAATTTGGCTCAAAACACCTGGCCTTATACACGCGAAATTAGGGTATTTATAATGCTAGAAAAAAATTAGTAGTATGCTGGAAATGCGCACCACATACGTGGCGAACATTAACTATTTTATAAGTAAAAGCGCTTTGTCCGTTCCATCGAAAAATATTTGAAGTGCTTGGGATCTTATATAGCCGATATGCCTTAAAAATGTTTGATTCAACTGGAATCTTGAAATCTTAGATATTTTTATATCCTTCCGTCAAAATTATTTTGAGCCTTTGGAGTCCTAAATAGCTCCTCTTTTTACTCCTATTCCCCAAACATTTTGTGCCAATGTAATCTTAAATTAACATCTCTCTTTTTTCCCACTCGTTCACTCACAGCGACCTCAAAATCATAGTGAAATTTAGGGCCCTAAATGGCTTCTAAAAAATTTTTTTGACGCTTTTTTTATTATTATGTTTTTAGGTAAAGGAGAATGTCATTGCAAAATTCCAATTGGTGCATATATTACTTGAAGGACATTGCTTTGATGAAGTAACAGGTAATCCACCTCGCGGTCTCCAATTTGTTATCGGAACAAAATCCCAACCCGTTCGATACGATACAATTGTTATGGCGAATTTGGTAGAATTTACCTACCTAAATAAAATAAATTCATGTAATTATTTTTTAATTCGTGGAATTGTAATTTCTAGGGCTATTTCCAACTAAAGGCTTCACCTGGAGCATGGATTCTTACATTACGTGAGGGCAAGTCAAAAGAAATCTATCAGATCAAGTCCGCCGTTGACGCTGAAAGCAGCGACAATGAAGCTATTTCGGTGGTAATCGATAGTTTTTTCGGTAGGACGGTGCGCGTGCGTGTGACTAAACGATCCGGTAAAGAAAAGGATAATTTATTGGCGGATGGTGCGATCGAAAATTCCCAACAAGGACTTTTCGAGGAAGAAGAAAGCGGCTCATTGTGGTCGTCTATATCCAGGTTTTTTTTGTAGAAATTATCATGGTTTGCAAAGCAACGTCTTAAAATATGTCTTAATATAAATTAATATATTATTAAATCAATTATTTTTATAGCAAATTAACCGGCGGCGAAACGCACGACAAAATAAATATTTTCTCTTTGGCGTCGGGTCACTTGTACGAACGCTTCTTGCGGATTATGATGCTATCCGTGATCAAAAACACAAAATCTCCCGTTAAATTCTGGCTCCTCAACAACTATCTATCGCCACAATTTCGCGTATGTTTAAAGAATTTTTTAAACCGAAATCGATTTTGACAATTATATTTTAAGGAATCGATTCCGAAAATGGCTCAAAAATATGGGTTCGAGTACGAGTTAATCGAATACAAGTGGCCAAGATGGCTTCATCAACAAACCGAAAAGATTCGTATTATGTGGGGGTAAGTTTAAGATTCATATTTAATATAATATTCCTTGTCCTTTTCAAACGGAATCATTTTAGCTATAAAATACTCTTTCTCGATGTGCTTTTTCCACTAGACGTGAAAAAGATAATTTTTGTCGACGCGGATCAGGTTGTTCGTGCTGATATGATGGAACTTATGAATTTCGATTTGAACGGCGCTCCCTATGGGTAAAATATTTTTATCGAATGTCTTTTTAGTTGTTTGAGCCTAAACTTAGTTAACTTTTTTCTATTCAGCTACACACCATTTTGTGACTCACGCAAATCCATGGATGGTTTCCGATTCTGGCGTCAGGGTTATTGGGCGAGCCATTTGGCTGGTCGTAAATATCACATTAGCGCTTTATATGTGGTGGATTTGGTGAAATTCCGACAAATTGCTGCTGGCGATCGATTACGAGGACAATACCAAGGTTTCATCACCAATAAATAAAAGTGGAATGAAAATAAGTTAATGTTATAGGTTTGAGCAGCGATCCAAACAGTCTGTCTAATTTGGACCAAGACCTGCCAAATAACATGATTCATCAAGTGCGAATTAAATCATTGCCACAGGAATGGCTCTGGTGCGAAACGTGGTGCAGTGACGAATCAAAGGAGAGCGCAAAGACCATCGATTTGGTAATAATTTTATTTGCTCTAGTTTAGAATAATAGCATATATTCACTATGATTTTTTGCAGTGTAATAATCCGCAAACAAAAGAGCCAAAGCTGGATTCCGCAATGCGAATCATTCCAGAATGGAAGCAATACGACGCGGAAATCAAACAACTTCTCGGTGGCGCTGCAATCGATGAAAAAGAGCCGAAAAAGGACACTCAACAGTCCATCGATACTATCGATGGCAAGCATCATAATGCTGATGAGCTGTAAACAACAACTTTAAAAATAACTTTATATTTTTTTTTTTTTATTATTATTGGTCTTATTTAATTCATAGTTATAGGGTATTATGATTCAGTTATTTTGCAGAATGAAATTGTAAGATTTAATGGACTAGGCAGTAATCCGAAATTTACTTTGAGCAGTAATTTATTAAGTTGGTAAATAAGTTTTGTCTGTTTGTGTATAATTTTTTTTGTAAAAAATGATAAAAATGTTTTGTTTTTTACATTTGATAAATAATTTTGTTGCGGTTATTTTGTTATTACTTGCCATGATCTTATTCATAATAAGCCTATCACCTGCCGATGTTGAATTTTTACGATACTAATGCTTTGATGGCTTGTCTGACACGAGAAAAGTTGAATGAAATGAGCTGGGAATTTATTATATAGTCTATTCATTTCGTCAATGGAACAGATATATATTTGGGTAACTGGAATATTTGTTTTGGAAGCTAAAAATTCAATAATTGAGAAGAAGTCGAAACATTGCTTTTGAAATTTTTAATCTGTGGGGTCGTGTTTGATACATTTGAAAAGTCAATTTATTCTAAAAACGATTGAAAATTTTGATTGAAAAAGATAGTAGCATCTTGTAGAGATTCACTGAATAACCAGTTTTTGAATTTCATTGTAGTTGCTGAAATTAACGTTATTGAAAAATGATTAACACTTATTTACCCACCTAATATTTATTGTCCCTTCAATCAATCAGCAATTTAAAATTAAGCTCAAAAATTTTTACAGAATCCTTACGCCAGGATTTTTGTTATAACTTTTTTTTTCAAAAATTGTTTTTTTATTCGATTTTTAAGAATTTGCCATTTTGTTTCTTAATATTGATTAATTTTGTAATTTTTCAATCATTTTTGACACTTTTTAAAGGTCAAAAATGACTAAAATTAACTTGAAATTAACTCAATTTTTCAATCTGAATTTTGTTAAAATTTCATTTAATGGGTTAACCCCACTCGAAACCACTGCAGGGACCTGGTTCTGCAGAAAAAAATGTGAACGAAAAAATTGAATTAATAAGCAAAAAATAGGCAAAAAGCATATAAATGAAATACAAAATACAAAAAAGTAAAGAAAGGGATATTTGGCGAATATGGGACTAACCGATTTTGCATAAATTTGGTGTTTTTTAGTGGGATTTCACTCGAGGTTCATTAAAGTTTCGGGAAAATGTTTAAAGCAGGTAAAAGTCAAAAATGATGTTTCAATCACTAATTATTTTTACCTGCTTTAAACATCTTTCTGAAACTTTAAATGTGCGTTTTAATGACCCTGTAGTGAAATCCCATCAAAAAACATCAATTTTATGCAAAACCAGCCAGCACCGACGGAGATGAATTAAGAGATTATGACGATCTTAGCAAATTTGATAGGCGTAGAATATTCAAAGTTGTTAAAAGTCAAGTACCAAAAACTTTTGTCATAGAACATGACAAAACAAGCAGACTTTTTGACGCAGAAAATGACAAAATGCAAAACACAATGAAAGCAGGGATTTTCATAATTTTTTATATAGAGGCACTATCAAAAGGTCATAAAAGATCCTGTAAGGAGTTCCGAAAAAAATAAATGCATATTCGGACTCCACGAATCACGAGGATTTTAATGGTATATGATATGTATACAAGGTCTCGTGTTCGCCAATTTAGCTGATCCCTACACGAAAAAAAAGAAAAATGCTCTGAGATCGAATGGGTTAAATAATGCATTTATCATGAATTTTACTTCTATTTTCTAAAAAGATAAAATAGTCTAAAATAGGTTTGAAGACTAGGATATGTCGCATATTCTAATGATTTCGTTTTTTTTTTTGATAATTTTGAACAATTACATATAAAATTTGTAAATCAATATTAAAAAGTTGGTACTAAACAAAATGGTAAGCTCTTAAAGATTGAATAAAAAACAATTACGAAAATCGGTTATGAAATAAAGAAGTTATAACAAAAATAAATTCTGGCGTAAGGATGTCGCACCATTTTCTCGCTATTTTATGGGTATTAGCTGCGAAACTTATTTATTATTTATTCTATTTATTATTATTTTATTTTGTTACTCATTAAAATTGTAAGATGAACTTAATAAATAGTACGTTTTTCTGAGCTTTAAAATTTTTAAAATATAACCAAATAAAATATTCGAAGAAAGAAGTATACTCGCTTCCCATTTTTTTTTCATTTAACAGCGGGTAAAACATGCGAAACACTGTCGATTTATAATTAAACGCAATGATAAAATAATAATAATTAATGCAATTATTTCCCTGGTCCAATTCTCTTTATCATTGCTTAAAGATTTTTACATAAAATTTTTGTTAGTTTTTTTTTCTACGTTTTACATATATATACCAATTTCTAAATAGGCGCTAAAAGAATATCATTATTATGTAAATTTTCAATAACCTTTTATACCTAAATTGATCTATATATTTAATTTAAAGTACGAATTCATAGATGCAAATACTTAATGAAATGTGAAAATGTTTTGTAAAGGCGAATATTAAGTCCACTTAAGCAGTATGATTTGATTTCCACCCCGAAAAATAATTATGTCTCAACAATGATAGGCCGGTCGACGCAGGATATGCAAAATTCGGTGCTATTTCAAGGAGCTGATTGGCGATTTCGACGCAAATCGACGGCATTTATGCTCGCCAACAATCTTAGAAGGAACTCGCGTGTTTCCATTACATCCCATGAAACAGCGGTATATAATTAAAAAAAATCAATATTGTTAGAATTTTTGCAAAATAATTTGTTATTAGGATTGTTAAAAAAAATTAATAATATACATATGTCATAATTATAGCGAAATCCCGGTATTACGCATTTGTTGGGCAATGACATGGCTGGAATCAACTTGTTTCCCTTCAAAAATGGCTTCCGTATTGCTTCTCCCAGTCAAGAATCATTTCGTTCTTCGCGACAAAATAATTCCAAAATCAATAGAATCTGCACATTCTTTCAGGTTAATAAAATAAATCTTAACTTAATAAAGTGCAAAAACAATTGCAAAGTACAACTGTAATATATAAATTTTTAGACGTCTTATGAAAAGTTAAAACTACACTATCTCTTGCCGATATTAATTTTGGTTGTTTATTCGTGTTTTGGCGGTTTAATTTTTTACAGTATAGAGAGTCCTCAGGAACAAGAAATTTTAATGCGAAAAAAAGATTATATGGAACGTGAGGAAAATGACATTCTTCAAGAAGTAATATCTATTAATCAACGTTTTCGTGCCTTTTATGCTTTTTTTAATACGACCGACGCGCGCAATAATGAAATACGTAAATATCGAACTTATGCGATGAATCGCATAAATAAAGCAAGTGCTTTTAAAAAACATTTGTTTACTAACAAAGAGTAAAATATGCCATAATTTTGTATCCCGATTTTAAATTGGTAATAACAAACTTTTAAACGGTTTAATTTCTTTTTAAAACTTTTTTAAAACTAACAATAATTTATTGGACAAACAGGTACTATAAGTACACTTATGTAGGCATAATACAATAAAAAATGAAACAATGCGATTCAGAAATAGAGAAACATAGGTTTAATTAAATAGAACAAAACAATATAAATTATTCAAAAACCACTTCCTCGTCATACGCTTGCGTTATGGGGAGTCCTGCTTTCAAAAGTCTTTTAGAAAATACAGTGCGTCCCAAAATTATAAGACACATATTTTATTCGAGTTTCAAAGTGCAGAACTTTTGTTCAAATTAACAAAAATACTTCAAATTTTACACAATAATAAAAAAAGGAGTTATAAACTTAATCCAAAAAAATAAATTGTTAAAAAATTTTTAAACCCGATTTTTAGCTAAGAAATAAAATTTTTGAGAAAAAAATAGTTCTTAAAAGTGTCCCAAAATTATAAGACATTATGCATAAAACTGAAATTTATTTTAACAAAAACAATAAATTTTTATTTCAATTAATTTATTGTTATTTTACAACAATGCCTAAGAGTATAAAACTTAACGAATTTGAAAAAGGGAAGATTAGCGCATTTAAGGACAGTGGAAAGAACGTTACGGAAATTTCAAGGCTAATGGGCCGTTCTCGAACTGTTATAACAAACTTTTTGAAAGACCCGGCAAACTACGGTAAGCAGAAAAGTTCTGGAAGGTCTCCGGTTCTTACACCAAGAACGAAAAGAAGAATTTTAAATGCTGCATCGAATTCTAATATCGGTGTTCGTCAAATTAAAAAAATCTCGGCTTAGATGCGTCAAAAAACACAATTCATCGAGTGTTAAGAGCATCACCAAATATTCAACGGCGTAGAATTGCAACAAGACCGATGATTACTGTTGCTGATAAAAATAATCGTTTGGAATTTGCTCGACAGCACGTGATTTGGAACGAAGAATGGAAAAAAGTAATTTTTTTTAAAATTTACAATTTACATTTTTTTTAAAATTTACAGACTTTATTATTTTGCTTTATTAATTGTTTTATCTTGTTAGGTTGTGTTTTCGGATGAAAAAATTCAACCTCGATGGTCCTGATGGAAATAGGCATTACTGGCACGATTTAAGAAAGGAAAAACGTTATTTTTCAAAAAGAAATTTTGGAGACGGTACGGTAATGGTGGGGGCAGCAATTGAAGCAAATGGAGCAGTATCGTTAGCTTTTGTGTCTTCATCGATGAACAGCGCAGACTATCAAAGCGTGTTAGAAGAACATTTAGAACCATTTTGGCAGCCGGAGTTCATTTTTCAACAAGATAACGCCCCGATTCATTGCAGTCGATCCTCCAAAACGTGGTTCGAACAGCGAAATATTCAACTTCTTCCTCATCCTGCAAGATCTCCTGATCTCAATCCAATTGAAAATTATTGGGCAATCTTGGCGCGAAGAGTTTACGATGATGGACGGCAATTTAACTCGGTTGATTCGCTGAAAGAAGCAATTTTAGCAGCACACCAAGCAATTGAGCCAGAAATTTTTAAAAATTTAATTTCCAGTATGCCAAACCGTATGATTGAGGTAATCCGTAATAACGGAGGTCCTATTGATTATTAATTGTTATTGTTTATTGTTTTTGTTAAAATAAATTTTAGTTTTATGCATAAAAAACTCAAATGTCTTATAATTTTGGGACACTTTTAAAAACTATTTTTTTCTCAAAAATTTTATTTCTTAGCTAAAAATCGGGTTTAAAAATTTTTTAACAATTTATTTTTTTGGATTAAGTTTATAACTCCTTTTTTTATTATTGTGTAAAATTTGAAGTATTTTTGTTAATTTGAACAAAAGTTATGCACTTTGAAAGTCGAATAAAATAGGTGTCTTATAATTTTGGGACGCACTGTATGTTCGAATTGTTACTGAGAATTATTTCTCCAGGGTCAAGATGAGTTGTATAAGTCAAAATTTTATAAACCATGGTTAAATCGAGTAAAGTACGTCTACTTTTAAGGTCTTGTAGATTACATATTTTAAGTTTTTTTTTCGTAGATATCTTTTTTGGGCATTTTAATTCCACATTTCTTAAAAGCTCTGAAAATAAAGGTCTTTTGTACTTTTTCAATTCTATTGATTTTAAAATTATTGAGTGGATTTCATACTTCTGCTGCATATTCCAATTGGGTTTTGTAAGCTAGAATTGTTGCGGATTTCGCAATAAAAATTAAACATTTTAAAAAATTCTTTAATTCAGATTTTATCTTCTCGTGTTCCCACGGAAATCCGCGAATTTGTTGCTGATTTTCGTGGGAAAATCAGCTAATTCGCAAGTCGTTTAAACTATTTATCTCTCCCACTCTTTTTCTCTTTCCATTCTCTTCTAGCTTTAATTTGTATTTAAATCGGCTCTGTTTTCAATTTGTCGAATATTGACAAGCCATTCGATCGCTAAATTTATTCCGCCTATTCATTTTATTATCGATACATTTAGTTTCTAAATAAAGAATATATTATTCAGCACGGTATTCGCAATTGAATTTTAATATCGTTATTAACGAAGGTTAATTACGACAAGTGGGGGCTCAGCCGGTGATTACATAACTCATGGTAATGCTGTATGATTCTCGACGTGATCTTTGCCTCAGGGGGGAGCCATAGAAGCGTTGAGTTGCCTTGTAGTGCGGTATCATCAATTCTAGTTTGAATATACCATACACCATCTTCACGGATCATTTGATGCCGTTTTTGAATTGTAGAATTCGGTGGGTATTGATCTTGCGCTGGTCGAATCAACAATTTCTCTGCGGATTCCAGTGATTCAGTGTAGTTTTGTAATCTCTTTAGCTTGTTACAAAATTTTATCACCATTTTCATTGCCGCCACGGCAGTACTCCAGCAACAATCTCCCATCACTTCTTTGTGTGTTTGATGTTGCAGAATGATATTACATTTAGTCGTTTGTTCTAGTTTTCCCTCGTCACATGGGTTTGCAAGTGAAATGACGATGTCTTTCGGCCAATTTCCTTCAACTTTACTCAAAAAAGTTGGACCTTCCCACCACAAGACGGAGGTTAACAAGTTTTCAAATCGTGTTCCTCGGCTCGCCAGATCACTTGGATTCGCCTCCGTAGGCACGAAGCGAAAGGTGATGTTCTGTGCTAACTTTTGTATTTCTTCGACGCGATTTCGAACATAAACCGTTTGATCATCTCTGTGAGTTATTTGACTTAAAGCAACTTGAGAGTCTGAGAAAATAGTCGTCTTGTGAATTTTCAACTCTTTACGTAAAAAGGCTACGGCTCGTACAGCGCAGAGTAAAGCAGTTAGTTCTTTGCGGGGTATTGTCAATTTAGAATTTTTGTCGCTCTTTGCTGGAAACAGTCTCGATTTTGCATAAATCAACCTCGGTGGAGTTATTTCATTGAACGCATACGTAGCAATGCCAAAGGCGTGTTGTGAAGCATCGCAAAATACCGCTAAGTCGATCGGAACTGTCTTAGCTGCCACCATTCGCTGGATTTGCATGGAATTGCCCGATTCGTTTGTTAAATCGATCCATTTCTCTGCTTGCGTTGCAGTCAGATTTTGATCCCACGTCACATTTTCCATCCATAGCTGTTGTAAAAACCGTTTCAGTGGAAGAATTGCTGGCGAAATTAGTCCCATAGGATCATAAATTGAGGCGATGAACGAAAGAATAGCGCGTTTAGTCATCACGTTGGAGTTCCATTTTGGCCATGACATTGTCAGGAAATCTTCTCGGTAATCCCATAAATGACCAAGTACTTTCGTGACGGTTCCTTCACTTTCTTCGTCGAGATTAAATTCTCGATGCAACTGCTCGTCATTAGCGTAATATTCTCGCAATTCCAGCTTAGCGTCCGCAAAAATACTCTTCGTATGAAAACATCGAGTTTCCAATTCTGAGATGTCATCTGCTGTCTCGACTAAATTGTCCACATAAATATCGCGAAGAAGTTCTTCCCCTCCGTCGTATTGTTTGAGATGATGTCGAATAGTCATAGCTAATAGGCTAGGTGAGCAAGTCGCTCCGAATAGTACTCTCGCAAATCGGTATACTTGAATGTTGTTTGAGTCTACTGGTCGATTCCAATCTTTTGGCAGCAGAAATCTTACTACATCTCGCTCTGTTTTTTGCAGGCCAATTTGTAAGAATGCCTTTTTAATGTCACTTATGACTACATATTTACCGAGGCGAAAGCGTAGTAAAAGACCGACCAGTTGCGGCAATAATAACGGTCCTTGATGAAACACGTCGTTGATGCTTATTCCATTTTTCATCTTAGCACTACAGTCATACACCACGCGAAATTTGTGACTAGTAACTGCCTGATGCGGCACGTAACTGATAATGCCATCGCTGACGTTTGAGACCACCTTTTCGATAATTCCGTCTTTCTCTTGCTCGTCGAACACTGTTCGATATTTTGCTTTTAGAATTTCGTCGGTTTGCAGTCTTTTCATCATACTGACCAAGCGATAATAAGCGATGCTGAAATTTGTAGGCAAATCTGACTCCCTTCCATTCCAGAGCCAGCGAACATAATAGCGTTCCTTGAATTGAATCTCTTTTTCGAATCTCTGTTCAACTTCTTGATTTACGGTTTCTTGATGATCGGTACCGATTCCAATTTGTTCTAATGACCAGAATTGTTGCAATTGTTCGTCCGAATCGTTCCTTACTATATTGGTGAAAACACGCGTTTGTCGGCAATTTTGGAGCTGGTCCTGCTGGCGTATTATGAATTCTCCCAACTTGGTGTCAAATTGTACTAATCCAGCTCCCAAATTTCCTTGCTCGATTGGTAAAAACCGGAAGATATAGTCGGATCCAATGAGAATAGAAGGTGTGACGACTTGCTCATAGATATTGTCGTTGCGACCCCGTCGAATTATCGTTGTTGTGTGCATCAATTGAGGGAATTCCAAGAGCTGAACTGTGTAATGGTCGTTTAATGTTGCTGTTACTAATCGACCTTTTTCCACTTCTTGCGTTTCTCCGCCAAATGTCTCTATCTTCACATCCCGATATCCGATCGGCGTCAGCTTTAACTTTTCTACTGCTGATTTAGAGATATAGCTAATTTCTGATCCTGTGTCTAGTAAGGCGTAAAGTTCTTCGTGTTGATTCGTTTCCGGATTTTTTACTGTGACACTGATTATGGGTAAATTCGAAGGCGTAATATTCGAATTCACGGCTTTAGCTTCCGCCACCATCGTAACTGTTTCGTTGACGGGCGCTTCCGGATTATTGATAGGCGTAAAGTAGGTCCGCGCTTGTCCTAATAGAGTTGCATTTGCATCTGAGGCAGGAAGATTGCGCTGTCGTTGCTTAGGATTGGTTTTTACATTCACACTCTGCTCGTGTGTAGTTTTACTAGTACATAATAGTGAATTGTGTTTTCCTTTGCAATGAAAACATAATTTTTGACAAGCGTGTTCCTGTGTGTAAGGCTGTAGGCATCGTAGGCATCGTCGTTTTTCGAGTAATCGTTCGCGACGTTTTTGTGTAGTATTGTAATCTTGACACCGACTTGACGGATGATCCTGATCACAAAAATGCAAGACCAAGTTGTACGACTTTGCGTATCCTTGTATGCTGGACTTTGTACGACATCTGACGAGTGAAAAGTTGACCTACGAGGCGTATTCCGGACGGCTAGCGTTCGCGTCTGTGGAATTGATCTAGCGTTGGATGGTCGAGTTAACTTTTCCTGTGGACCGTTGTCTAAGGCTTCTTGTTCGGCTATAACCTCAAAAAGGCTTTCCACCATAGCTTCAACGTTCCAAACTACGCGATGACGGCGCAAAGCATGTAATTCTTTGCGAATTGTTCTTGGCAAATTATTTTCCAAGATGCTCTCAAAATGTTCTGACGATATGGTTACCGCATGTTGTTGCAATTGTCGTCTTAATTGATCCAGTTTATTGGCAAAGGATTTGACGTGAATTGTCGAGCTTCCCTTAAGCCGCAACTTTGTAAGTTCGTCCATTAATCTTGTAGTGATCGTCGTGGCGTCGCCGAATCGTGCTGATAGAATTTGTCGTGCTATGGCGTAATTGCTGGAAGTAGGTGCAAGTGTTTTAACTGCTTCCCTTGCCTCACCGTGGAGTTGTCCCATAAGGTACGATAATTTCTCGACATCGGTAAGCCCTTGGTTGCTATGAATAGTGGCATCAAAATAATCAATGAAATATGTCCACGAAGAAGTTTCCCCGGCAAACTTCGGTAGCTGCAAACGAGGTAAATTCATGTTAGGGCGGCCATACTGCGCTGGATTCAAATTCAGAGATGCCATGTTGGCTGTCGGTGCTACGGGTGCTGTAGACGACGTGCTCACCGTTTCGCGAAGAGATCGCTCAATAAGTGCCGTCAGATCCAATTTTTCCCTTGTCGCGGCAATTACTTCGTCAGCTTCTGATAGGTTGTTCAACAAATTATTCTGACAAAAATCTGCAAAAATGTCTTGTTCTATGTCATAGGCGGCGATATTTCCTTCTTCGGCTAGGATGTCCATTAATCTTGTCCACTGATCGACCAATCGTTGCGTTCTAGCTTGTGTAGACGAAAGAGCACTCAGTCGTGGCGCTCCCTTACTTAGGAACTCTTCTGCCAGTTTGCGGTTTTGCTCTTTGGTTAAATTCCCGTCAACGGTAAAAGAACCAAGATTTTTACATGACTGGAGTTGAAGAGCTAATGTGCGGTTGGCTGGGCCGAGCTGTTGCCGTAGATGTCCAGATCCTGCTCTAGGCGTTGATGAAGGCGTGATTTGTGTTGTTTTCGGGATTGATGGTGTGTCCGTCATTATAATGAAAATTTACTGCGATAATTGCTTATTAGCGCACGATCCCCCACTCAAAAGGAAGAAAACAATATGTGTAGCAATTATAGGGGAATCGCTGGCCAAATACTCGATGATTGACCGTAAAATAAGTGATGCTAGCCCAATACAAATCTAGCAAAGGCAATATAGGCAAAATATAGGCAAAATAGGTAATTACTACGCACAAGTTAGTGAGTATGATTCTCGCTTGGGGTGCGCTTGGGGTGCGAATGGGAGACCTGGAAGAAATTATACTTGCTTACTCTCAGCGACCGAGGTAATCGAGAGAACACTATGACGCGCGAACCGAAAGTGGGAGAAATTGTGCTTATTGAAGATGAGGAACGTCCGCGAGCAGAATGGCGTATGGCACGCATTTATTCACTCATAAGATCGAGCGATGGAATAGCCCGAACGTGCGAAGTAGTTGCATCAAATCGGAAAAAATTCACGCGAGCCGTACTTCAATTATATCCATTGGAAATTGGGGGAGAAACGTCGGAGGAGCGGCTAGACTACGCAGCGAAACAACCAATTCCAGGATTTCAAGCGGAAAAGAGAACACTGAGGAAAATTTCGAGCCCAAGAATGACTCGAGCTACTTCATCGTCTTCAGTACTATCAATGGCCTTAATATGCGTTCTATTTATTAGTCTGGCTCGAGCACAATCGCCGAAAATCTGCAGTGGCAAAGCTAGTCTTTTATGGAAATTGCCAAACTTAGCCAGATGCGAAGGTGAGAAATTTATTCGTGAATCTCCCGCAAGTTTGCGCCGTGTCGCATTATACAAACAGAACAACATTGAATACCGATCGCAGGGGTATTTTTGCAAAATAGACTCAACCACGGTAACGCAAAAAACGGATCTTGGGGGTGATCCGGTGGTAACCGAATGGCCTAATCCTCCAGAAGCGATATCTGAAGCCAGCTGCAAAGAAATGATAACCAAGAAAACCTGCAAGTACGGAGCGCTCATTCGAATTAAGAATGCGTACCAAACTCACAATCGAGTAGTTATCGACCCTCCTAACCGGTTTTCATCATTAGCAGGAGCAACCAGAACTGACAAGAAAAACTGTCTCCTATACGAGGTCAAGATTTTTGCTCATTATGGAAGTGGGCAGGCGAGTACAGCCATGGGCGATCTTTCTGGATGTTCGTATCTCAGTGGAAAATGCCAAACGGCGCCCAATGAAATATTTCTCTGGAAAGCGAACAACACACAGCAATGCGCCTTTGTAAAGGTCTTTGAAGGTGATGCCATCGCCACTAACCGATCCGTAATTATAAGTAAGAGACATTTGATGGTTACTTATGATTCCAAGAAAACGAGATTCGATTGTGGTCATACGTTAACAGTGACGGACCAAGGACTTGGACTAGAGTTTCTATCAGAAGCAAGTGCAGCTTTCAAAGAAAATACGTCACCATATCATCAACGAATTAGAAATCGTCGTCAGCTTCAATTGAGCGATGAAGAAACGGCTGACTTGCAATATGAAAGCCATTTGAGCTATCATTTAATTCGGCAGTTAGTAAAACGTCTGTGTCACGTCATAGAGGATCACGCAAATATATTGCAGCAACAAGTTGCCCAAAATCCAACGCCTTATGTACGATACCTCTTAAACCGAACCGATGTATTAGCAAAACGTATAAACGACAAATTATTCGAAGTTGAATTTTGCTACGCGTTAAAGTTAGACGAATATGCTATTCAAAAAAGCCAAGAACCTTGTGCAATCGAGTTAAGCCTAAGGGGAGATCAATGGCCTTGGTATCTCAATCGACATTCCCATCGTGCGTATCGAGAAGCAAAACTAGCAGCAGAAGACTCGTGCGGAGAATCGACACTGATTGCGTTGAACCAAGAGGTGTACAATTATACTTATAAGACGGGAGAACTCGTTCGAACAACGCAAATCGCACAGCAAAATCAAACCGCATCAGAAAACTGGAGCTTTTTATCAGAAACTAATGAAGTGGTGTTTCAAGATCTACTTGCGCACGAAACAAATTCTATCTCGGAAGAAGTAATAAGAGAACTGGAAATTAGTGCCGAGAATCATGCTGAGAATTTAATATCTGACCAGACGACAATGTCACATCATAATTTAGAAGACGATTTGTTCAGTTATTTTGACACGTTAAAGTATCTACGATATTCGTGGATATTATGGGTCAGCGTGTGCAGTGGAATTCAGACCATAGTTGCCGGGCTCGCCATTTGGGACAACTGTAGAGGACGTTTACCGACCCGAAGACAGATACGAACATCTTATTCTAGCGGACATACTCAAGAACCGACATTTTCACCCACCTTGGAATCCGAAATTTATAGTGGTCACAGCGATCTCCGGACCACGAACTATCTACGGGAGAAACGTAAGGACTTACGTCGTCTAAAAAATGAACCGGGGACAGACATGACACACACGGAAAGTGTAACCAGCCACGAAGAAATGGAGCTGCCTCAAATGAAACCATCGCCAACTATGGACACAACATCTCTTATGAGAGACTCTTTTCAGTTCGTTTAAAACATTTGTGAATTTTAATTGTAAATTTGAAAATTTGGAAATCTTAAATTACTATTTAATTCGTGTATCTTCCTTTTAATATATCTTCCTTTTAATTCTAATGTAAAAGAATTTATTTCTACATACAATTCGGCAAATTATACTCGCATTTATTTTCAGTTCTACCCGCATTTATTTGCTTTCCAAAACATTATAATTTCTCATGCTTTTGTACGCGAATGATAGAATCGTTTTTTTTTTAAAAAAACAAAAAAAAAAAATATGCGAATTTCACACGATCAGCTTGGCCTTCAACGACAACCACGACCGCCCTTCGACACCAAACCAGCTATGAAAGACCACTCATCGCCCAGCTAAATCGCCTTGCGCCACCTCACGTTGCTTGCAACTAACATCCTCAAGCATCCTACAATTGCGACAAGCTGCAACAGACATGGCTGATTATTATGCAGTTAGGCGACGAACTTGTCAAGATCGTATGAGGCTTGCCCAGCGAGTCTTACGACGTAATCCGACATCGCGATATTTTCCACGACAAGTGGCGCAGGATAGGGAATTATCGTGGCTGTGTACAGACACTACGGTAGCCTTTCGGCTTGCCGCGACCATGGCCGAAATAATAGTGGAAACCCGGCTTGATTACCGCATCCCTCAACCAGCGACTACGCAATGCATGGAATGTTCAGATCGCGAACAGAACGCTGCCTGGCGGCGGATTGTTGCGGATTTCGCAATAAAAATTAAACATTTTAAAAAATTCTTTAATTCAGATTTTATCTTCTCGTGTTCCCACGGAAATCCGCGAATTTGTTGCTGATTTTCGTGGGAAAATCAGCTAATTCGCAAGTCGTTTAAACTATTTATCTCTCCCACTCTTTTTCTCTTTCCATTCTCTTCTAGCTTTAATTTGTATTTAAATCGGCTCTGTTTTCAATTTGTCGAATATTGACAAGCCATTCGATCGCTAAATTTATTTCGCCTATTCATTTTATTATCGATACATTTAGTTTCTAAATAAAGAATATATTATTCAGCACGGTATTCGCAATTGAATTTTAATATCGTTATTAACGAAGGTTAAAATTTTAATATCACAAGTTTTGAAAATACGGAAAATCTGGTTTAATTTCAAATAAGCTGCTCTAGTAATATGCCCGATATGTTTGAAAAACTTAATTTGTTGTTTAGAGTTATCCTTTAAAAAAATTAATTTTTTTTAAAGGAAAAAAATTGGACACAAATTTTTGGAACATTATAAAATATTACCAATATACTTAAAATAAATTCTTAAAAATTTAGGCAGTGTACTGGTATGTGCTTCAAATTTATTACCTCAATGATCAAGAAATAAAAAAACCTTCTCTTCTTCACCCTAATAATCCCGAGCGTATTTGGCGAGGTCATTTCAGTACGACTTTTGGAAGAATTTATGCATTAAAAAATTATACTCAACAGGTTTAAGAAAAATTTTGTTTGTGTTGTGTTTAAAAGCATAATACCTAAAAATTGTATAACACTATGTTGTCACTATGATTTGTAAAAAATTGAAATATGGTCAGTATAGAAAAAGAATAATTAAAATATCAAAAATTGTAAGTATTATTTCTTTGTTATGTCATTTGATCGATTTGGAATTCAGAGCCTTGAACTTTAATTATGGAATTTGAAATTTTCAATTAAAAAAATTAATCTTATTCAAATAGCGTCATGGTTCTTAAAAAGTTATCCAATATTAACAAATCCTCAAATGTCGCGTCCTCAAATGTCGAAACACTTTATAATTCTTAAATAATATAAATTTATTTCAATTTATAAAAATTTAAATTCGGGTACTGCATTTTTTTCAATCAAAAAGTTCGGGTCGGGGTCCTGCTTTGGGATCAAAGTTAGGTCTGGGTTCGGATTAGGTTTAAAATCCAGGCTCTAGCACATCATTATTATTTATGTAAAATAATCTATATATAATCACTTTATTAGCTATTATAGCTGAAGTTAACAATGAATTTTTAGTTGGCAGAGCGCTGTTGGGAAATTGGTGCAGAAATGAATAACGAAAGAATAGCACGCGTAAAGTTAAAGAGTAGCATTGATGAATTCAAGTCATTCACAGGTTTGCAGCATTTGCTAACGCCCACGTGGACGTTCTGGAATTCCATGTTTCTCGCTGGTGATTACATTTTTTTTCTTTTTACAATTTTAAAATATAAAGAAATTAGAATATATTTAGTGACTACATATTCAACTATTGGTTATGGTAATATAACACCTAAAAGTCGTTTGGGAAAGCTGGCTGCAATGGTTTATGCGTTGATTGGGATTCCATTGGTCTTAATGATTCTACATAAGCTAGGCCGCTTTTTCTTGATTGGTCTTGAACGCGTCTGGGATTCAATATTATGGTTTTATTTTTGTAATTCAAACAAAATTAAATTTGAGTTTATAAATAAAAATTTTAATTTGATACAATTTATGAGAAAATCGAGTATTAAAATAAATAATAAGTTTTAGGTGTATGGAATTTGTAAGTTGTGTTAAGAATACAGAAAAATTAAAACCACGTGTGTCAGCTGAAGAGCGTGAATCAGGTGGTATGCCGGTCCTGCTCGCTATAGGCGTTGCTTTTGCGTAGTTATTTATGATTCATTCTCTATCTAATATATACATTATTTGTTGTACATTTACAGATGGATGTTTTTATGTGCAGCTATTTTCCTCAAATTCGAGAAAGATTGGGACTATTTTAAAAGCTTTTATTTTTTCTTTTGTTCCCTCACTACTATCGGCTATGGTAACTTCTTAAAAAAAAAATTTCGAACTCATGTACAATTTTTAAATTGAATTTAGGCGATGTAACACCTACCAACTCCGAAGATATGTTCATAATTTTTGGCTTTATTATTATCGGGTGAAACATTAAACATTATTTATATAAAGATAACAAAAAACATTAAACATTATTTAAAAAAATAAAAATATGTATTTTTCAAATATACGTGTACATGTATTTATTATACAAAAAATACAAAATAAAATAAACGGTGGACCCGACATTCATGGATTTTTAACTTTGACTAAGATTTTGTTATCTTTAAAAAAATTATTGATAATATGCAAATTGATTCAGAATTTAATTCTCTATCCACTATTTTTTAAATCATATTTATAAGTAACAAAAAAAAAACTTACAATTAAATATATAAAGTTACTCAAAAAATTTCAAAAATTAAAAAGTAACTTTACTTTTATAGCTGTAAATTTTTTTCTATCTTATTTAGAAATTTGATTTAAAAGTATTTGATAATGAATTAGATTTTGAATCAAATAGTAAAATTTAATTTTTTAAAAAGTAGTGTTATGATAATTAAAAAGTTAGCTAAAGTTGAACAATCCACAAATGTCAAACGTCGATGCATCAAGTAAATATAAAAAAATCTTAAAGATTATCGCTGGTTAGTATGTGCATCAATGTGATTCAATTAAAGCTGGAAGAATTATTCGAAGATTTGTTATTGGCAATGATTGAAGAGTACGACGCGCAGCCGGAAGGCATGCCCGCACCGCAAGTAACACCAAAAATGGGCTTTGTTGAATTATGGAAAATATGGAAAAAACGTCAACGCAAAAAAGCCACGCATTCTAAACGACGACGTAATTGATAAATATTATAAAAAATATTTTTAAACATTAATTTTAGGCATAAAATTCCTAGATAAAATAATTCAAAGATTGATATTTATGATATCCTGCTAAAATGATATCATAATATTTCATAATGGATCATAAACAGATTTTAAAAATTCAATAAAAAATCAAACTCATATTTTTAATTTAATGAATTATTGAATATTTTCAAACGGCAACTTATATGCTTGAGATCAAGGAAATAATGAAGTACAATTTTTTTTAGCAACAATCGCGACGCCCGAAGTGTTTACGGCATCAACAGAAAAATTGGCGGAGGATGTCCCGCGAGCCGCTGCTGCGCGTCTTAGTTCTGTCACCGGCGCAGCAAGACGTCCACCTCCAACGAAATTTTCCGATCTTAACTTATGGAAAATATTTCCCTTTCAAAATAGTAGACGCGAGCTGTTGTTACATGAAATCCATAGTCGCTTACATCAAGTTTGCAACACTAAAACTATAAAGCGTAAAATCTATGAAAAAATATTGCAGCAGTCAAAAGCGACACAAACTGACTTTCGACTTTACGAACATCGACGATTGACATATACACGAGAATTTGAAGAATTGGATGAATGCAGAACACCGACACCCAACTCGAATACTTCGGGCAATCGACAAGGTATTACTACTGGTATTCTACGTCCGTCATCGAGCACTCGTCCTCCTACAAGTTCTTCCTCAACAAACGATTCCTCTGCATCGTCGTCCGGTTTTTCCAGTAAAACAAATCGTCTCTGCGTATGTTACGATGGATTTATAAAAAATGTTAAACATTTAAAAATAGAAAAAATTTTTAAATCAAATTTAATAAGGTAAATTATTGAACAATTGCTATTAATTAAATTAGTATTAGTATTATAGCCCTCTAAAAGCTCTTAATAGTCCTAAATAGGGTCCCAAAATTTTTATCCGAAACTTTTTACACGCTTTAGGCTCTCCCTGGGGGTTATCGGGGCAGTGTGTTTTCGTTTTTTTTTCAAAAAAAATTCCTTATTTCGGATCAATACGAATGGATGTAGCGGGTAGTCTCTGTATACCGTACCCCATCGTCTGGTTGCTATTAATTAAATTAGTATTAGTATTTTATTGGAGAAAATAAAATTAGATATTTGTAGAATCCGCCGTTAAATTGTCCGCATTTATAAACTAGCTATATGCATAAATTTCAATCAAATATTAAAGAGTTAAACATTTCATTAAAAACGAACTACAAAATGTAAGCTTCATCTATAACATCAAATATTTGCAGCGGTTGAAAATTGCAATTTCTTCATCGTCAGAGCATTCTTCCTCATCACCGATATTCGGCGGTTCAACGTCAAGTTCATTGCGTACACGCCGTAGATTTTTACTCAACCGTGCAGATCGTCGGCAAACACAAACATCCATCCATTCAGCGCCAAATGCTTCCATACGATTCAATTCATATAGTAAACACAAAAATTTTTAAATTTTTGTACCCTAAGTTTGAATAAATACGACGCGGCCGTACGAAAAATTTTTGAATTTTAACTTATCCTTCATTTTGTTATTTTGTGTCGGTTAAGCATAAAATTTAATAAACACCTTCATTAAATCAGGCCCATGCTGTAGTTCAAAAATTTCGAGCTCAACGTTGTTTACAACAGAATGAAGGCCAAATAAAAATTCAAAAATTCTTCGAACGGCCGCGTCTTATTTACTTGAACTTAAGGGTAATTTAAAAATTATTATAACTTTGAAAACTACAAATGAAATGCTCGAAATTTGATAATCCGTAGCAGTTTAAGCAAATTTCAAAAATTGGCGTTTCCGACATTGTACGATTAAATGTAGGATTATATTATCACATAAAGAGCTGGCTATAAAAAGTATCTAAAGTAAAGGAAAATCAGATTTTCAGTATGACAGAATAGATGTTAAAATTTTAAACTTATCATATCAAATTTTACATATAAAATCAAATTTCTTAAATTAAATTTTTAGATGGTCTTACCGTGAAGGATTCCGATATGGAAAAAATTCCAGGCAACAGTACACAAGTCACTAGTGCGGCAAAAAATGCCCAACGTCGTTGGACCTTCTTTGAAATGAACAAAACACCTCGTGGTGCGCCTCGTGGTCTTGTGGTTCCATATATGTACACTCGACGTAATGCAAAAACGGTTTGTTGTTTGGATTTATATATACAAATATAAAAAAATTGGGTATTTGTTTGATTTTCTCTCCAAGTCTTTTCTATTAGGTTGTCCCATAATTTTCTGACAATTTTGCTCTAACTTTTTTCCTACAATAGATTGAAACGTGAGTTTTTTTGCATCCTGTAGTGCGTACCCAACTTGTGGGGGACGTATTTCAGCGATTTTTAAAATTTTCATTTCTAACATTTTTATGGAGAAAAATGCAATAAAAAAATACTAAAAAAGTGCATGTGTCTGAGCATTTTTTTCGACTAATTCAATGAACTCGAAATTTTTGCTATGAGCTCACCTTACGTACATTATTACATTCCATAAATTTGAACCCGATAGGTTGGATAGGAGCTGAGTTATGAAACTTCAAAAAAAAACGACTTAATTTGATTAAATTTGTCATTTTTTCGTATATTATGCAAAAAAACATTTTGTATATTGTGCAAAATTTGTTAAGCAAAAGATATTTTTTGCAGTTCTTTGCAGATATCAAATGAAAAATCTAACAAAA
Source organism: Bradynema listronoti (assembly GCA_024678965.1). Lineage (NCBI taxonomy): Eukaryota > Metazoa > Nematoda > Chromadorea > Rhabditida > Allantonematidae > Bradynema > Bradynema listronoti. The sequence continues at coordinate 256,076 of JANLNO010000005.1, forward strand.
AATGGTTGAAAAAAGTTAAATTGGATAAATGAAAAAATGCAAAAAAAAAATTGAATTATGTACAACTTTTGATTTTTGCTTATCAAAAATAGCCCCAAAAGTGTCTATCTAATAAATAGCAATTTTTTAGAATTTCTTTTTTATAGAAAAATGTTATAATTTTAATTATTTATTTTAATCATTTTTTATTATAAATATATACATATAAACATTAAAAAATAATTTAAAAGTGACCTAAAAATAGTCGAAATTCTAGCAATTAGCTATAATATTATATTTAAATGAGATCAATTTTATATTTACATTAGTACAACGGAAATAAATTTTAAATTTCGGAAATCGGAATTCAGAAATAAATTAAAATTTTGGAAAAAATGCATATCTGTATTCATAAAGACTAGAATAATTAGGTAATTAATTGGTACTTATTTGGAAATGTAAATTTAGTGACTTTTAGACAGTGCGGTGAATTCTGCTCTGTATTGACTTAGCAAACCCATGGCAGACGAGCAGAGCACCATAATATTTCTCCATTTTTAGAGAAAAATATAATGGGTTTGTCTGCTCATCTGCCAAAAATGCCCGAGTCAACTCGGAGTCGAGTCATCGCACTGCTTATAAGTATGAAATAGCGTGACTCACAACTATTTATCGTTTTTTTGCCTGCAATTTATTTTACTATAAAATTTATGAACTCTTGGGGTTATGAATAAGATCATTACTTAAATGAGTTTCGAGTTTATTTATTTACGAGCCATTGATTCAAAGACAAATTTAGAATTTATGAGCCACTTATTTTTTCGTGTCCTGTTTTGTTTTGTTAATAACTTTTTTATTTCGCAACCAATTTTTTATTTCGCAACCAAAAATTTTTTAAAATTCTCTTCTCACTATAATACCATTTTGTTTGATATCAAACTTGTCCATATTGGTTTAGATTTAAAATTTTATATTTATTTGAACTTTTTTGCCATTTTTCAAAAGTAGAGGCAAAATAATTAAAATTTATAACATATTGATGGGCGCATCCTAATCATCATGCCTATTGAATGATTTTGACATTTTGGTTCAAAATGAGGACAAAATTAATCATAATAAACATTATTTAGCTTATTAAATGAAATTTTAGCAAAATTTTGATTGAAAAATTGAGCAATTTCAAATCAATTTTATCCATTTTTCATCTTTAAAAATGATGTAAAAAAAATTCAAACGAATATAAAATTTCTAAATCGGAACCAATATGGACAAGTTTGGTGTCAAACAAAATGGTATTATCGTGAAAATAAAATTAAAAAAAAATTGGAAATCGCTTGCAAAATAAAAAAGTTATTAACAAAATAAAACCGGACACGAAATTAGGCTATCCTGATTTAAAGTTGCTCTATGTTCTGAATCTAAATTTTGGGAAAAATGAGCCAGTCAATTTAATCCTACATGCAACATTGCGAAATTCAAAATTTATTAACCCAGAGATTTTTTAGCACGAGACGACGGAGATGAAGCGGCTGTTTGCAGAAATTGACTCAAGGCTTGGCGATTGTCGTATACTAGCTGCATCGTGTCCGTCGCGCGCCGCATCGCGTTCATCGTCTATTGCCGCAACTACAGCAGCGCCCGCCATTATGATGAGGACTCCTAATAGAGACTCACATAGCACTCTTAAGACTATTACTGACGAATTTGTTGATGAATGAAAATCTGTTTCATAATAGTCGACAGATTATAGAAATTACATGACATTTAAAATCTCAGGAGAAGACCCGTCTGTGCTTTCACCCGAATAAATTCCAGAATCCACCTCATGTTGGTCTTTTTTCATTTTTGTAATTGTCTCCAACTCCAAATCATTTTTTATTTTCTGTTTCTTAACCTTTTTGTTTCCAATTTCTTTTCTTATTTCTTCTCTCTCATTCTCTTCATTTTCCTCATATTTGCTATAAAGAAATTCTTTGACCAATATTGGAGAAATAGATGGAATTTTGTTTAGCGTTGATTCAATATCATTTGAAATTGCGAATACTGTTGTATTAATACTTGATTTAATTGGCAGAGGCAATAAATTCTTGCTCTCGATTTCTGATTCTTCTACGTTTATAGATTGAGGCAATATTATCAATTTTAAGTCAATTTGTGCATTTGAATTGGCTGTGGCACGCAGCTCCATGAATGCCTCCTTAATAAAAAAAAAGTAAAATTTTAGCATACATTAATTAAATAATAAATTTAATAAAATTTATTATTATTAAGGCTAGTAATAATGAATTCAAATTATTAATATTATAAAGAACCAAAATATTTATATTGATCCAAAAATCAAATAAATTTCTTGACTTTAACTTTATCACAATTTTATTATTGTTATTATAGCAATGAGTCACAAATGTACGTACTTATTATATGTAAATACTGTTTTCAATAAATATTTTACACCTTAATTAAATAAAGAAAATATAATCTATAAACACCTTATAACTATCTAGCTCGTCATTAGTCAATGAATGCATGCCAATGGCAATAAATATTTGTCGCAAATCGCGCGGCAATACAAATAAATGTTCTATCTTACCAAAGAAGCTTTCTGCTTTTGATTCCCATTTTGCATGTATCTATAAGAAAAATTTTTTGAGTAAACTTCGTTTCACCATTGCCACTAAAGTTTTTCTTTTATTATTGGGTTGGAACATAAGTTCCAGCCGTTTTTTTTAATTTAAAATTTTTTATTTTTCAACTGAATATTTTTTATTTTTAGAGAATTTTTTGCTCTATGAGATGGTATATTTGCTTTTTTTGTTCTAGTTAATTTTTGTTGATTTTCAATTCAATAAAATGGAGTGTCAAGTAGACAAAAATGAGCATTTTCGACACTATTTTCAAGTTAAGCAGCGTAGATTTCTTTTTAAACACAATAATGAAGCTTCCAAGGGTTTTTTGTTTTAACTCCATAAAATTTTTTTCTTCAAACCGTTGTGAAATTTGGTTTATTGAGGCTTGTTGAGGTGCTGATCACGAATCCTATGTTTATTTTTGTGTATAGGGTCCAGATGGTCTTATTTAGGACATAAGGATATGTATACTATATGCGAACAAAACAAAATTTCCACATACTATAAAAACATATATGAAGGTAACATATCCTTTTCAACTCTACTGGTGCTCTCACCACATCTCCATCGAATTCTCGCATTAAAACATAACGTCATCTTAATTAATTGTTTAAAATTCATGTTAGAACGCTAGTAAACTGGAAAAAAAAACTTAACACGCACTAGCAGAAAACAACATAAATTGCGAAAAAGTGACGCAAATAAGATCATCTGAATTATATAAACAAAAGTAAACGTCGGATTCGTGATTAGGACCCCAGAAAACCCCATAAACCATGACCAATAGTTTAAAATATCACAACAAAATTTTGGGATCCTTATGGTCCTAAATATGACCATCCGGACCTTATACACAAAAATAAACATCGGATTCGTGATTAGCACCTTAGCAAACTTCCATACACCAAATTTCAGAACGGTTTGAAGAAAAAAATTTTTGTGGGGTTAAAATAGAAAAGAACCATTCCGAGATATGAAACAAGTGACAGAACGTCTTAATCAAACCTTCAAATAGTTGTTTAGGTCTTTTTAGCAAAATCAGGTATTGTAAATTCATGCTGCCCAGCTTGAAAATAGTGTCGAAAATGCTCATTTTTGCCTACTTGACACTCCATTTAGACACACTGAAAATCAACAAAAATTAACTGGAACAAAAAAAAAATCAAATTCACCAACTTATAGAGCGATCTATCAAATAAAATAAAAAATAAAAATAATTCAGTTGAAAAATAAAAAATTTTAAATTTAAAAAAAACAGCGTGAACTCCAACCCAATATTAAAACTTTTGTTAATGTTACAATTCGCGAATCCGTGTACATAATATTAGCATGCGCTGCGTGAAAGACATTGTCAAAAATATCGCGTTCATTTGCATTCAATTTCCTAGCATCGACTCCTTCGCCGATAATTTTTGCTGCACGTGTTCCATGGAAGAGAATTATCTACATAATAAATATTATATATCTAATTTTTGGTTTTTTATTAATTTTTAAGTTCAATAAGTCTAAAAATTCATATATTTAAAAAGCAAGACAAGTTTTTTAAATTTAAACACTATAAAAAATGATCAATGGCTCAACCAATTTATGGCTCAAAAAAGTCGGAATATATTGAGACAAGTTATAGCTCTGAATTAAGCCCATAAAACTCTTATTATTGAAAAATTAAATATTTAAAAAATGGATGTTTTTAATAATTACTTTGTCGGCTGTTTTTACAGCGCGGTAAGCCCATCGTTGAAGGTTTTGTTCGACATTTTCGACGTCCAATCGATCGTAGACTACTTTTGTGCGTGCATTAGATGTTTTTGTAATAAGATAAGCGAGAAACCGCGCTTCCGCATCGTGGTATATTTCCGCGTTGAGGATTAATAATTTACGCGTGTCTACATCGATTAATGATTTTTGCATCGTGTTCTCTTCAAAATTCTTTTGTAGATGAACAAACAAGAAACGACGCTTTTGATTTCGAGACTTGGTAAAAAATATTATCAAAATAAGGCCAACGAAAATAAATGTCAGTGTAAAGAATATAATGGCTAATAACGAATATAATTTATCGTTACTGAATTCGCTTTTTATGGTAAGCTGTACGGGCAATTCTGTCGTTTTCAATTTTTTTTCATTTTCGAAGTTATCTAAATTTATAATAAAACTGATTTTAGACGTATATTCCGCGGACGTTCGTACAAATTTAAAAAATTGGCACTTTTAGCATCCTGTTATAAAGGACTTGGCATGTCTATTAAAAAATCTTGATCAAAAATCAAAAGCATTTAAAGTGAATTTGAAAGAAATCAGACTTCCATTTAACATTATAACAAAATGAATGGATGCCAATATTTTTGATTTGTTCAAATCGCCGTGGTTTGTACTCCTAAAATTAGAATAAAAAATAGTTAAGAAATTTGAATAATTGATGATAAGTTACATAAGTTGTTGAGTGTGAATAAATTAGAGCGAATCGTCACACAACCACACTTTCCTTCAAATTCACATACACATTCGTCTTTATAGTTATGATCCTGTGGAACTACCTTAACTACCAAAGCTTGAAATTGAAATATTAAATAAAATATTTGTGCAACCTACTCGAATAGTATACTTTGTGTTGCGATCAAGTTCACCAAAAGTAACACTTCCGACGAGTGTAGTAGAATTTATCAAGGGACTGGGTACAATCTTCAAATCGGTCTAAAATAATTGTAGATTAAATTTTGGGCATAATAGTATTTTATAAATGTTTTATATTATAATAAAAATAATATTTGTCAGTTTATTATTTTCTCACTTTTCAAAGCAGAAAATCTTTTTTTGGATTAGTTTTTGAATGGGACCTAAAAAATCTTCATCAGCTTTATTTTTACCTGATCTCGAGAAAATTTATTAACTTCAATAAAAATTTACAATATTGATAATTTATCTCTATTTGAATCTACAAATTTTCTTACCAATTATCAGACCTTGGTATTTGAAATGATTGTATGTGTCTGTATAAACTGTATAAGCAAAATAAAACTAACTGCATCAACGTAATTGCGCGAATGTAAAACCACATCATGAAACCACAATTCAACGGCGTACCGGTGGATGCAATGTGACGGTGGTGCACCATAAAAGCTCACATTCAATAATAAATGTAATGGATAGAAAGTGATTTCACGTATAGATGTGCTCCACCGACTAGCTAACTCTCGACGCCATTGTCTCAGACGTATTTCTTCATTTAGGCTACTGTCATATGGCAGTGATAGTTCACATCCGGATGCGTCATTGTTGTCCACTAGAAAACTTTTATACACTTACCCTAATTTTGAGTGTATAAGGCCGGGTGTTTTAAGCCAAATTTAAATTCCCGCCAATGAGTTCATTCTGTTGTATCGGATCCGTTGGAGTCCAAATTTTGTGCCCGCCTTTGTCTCGGTTTCATAAAAGTGGGCACAAAATTTGGACACGCTTGGATCCAATACAACAAAATGAACTCATTGGCGCCAATTTAAATTTGGTTTAAAACACCCGGCCTTATACACGCGAAATTAGGGTACTTACTAATTAAATAAATTAACTTACTGAGCCTTGTAAAAGACACGGTTTTTTTAACTCGTTCGGCCAATAGTAACATTTCTTTTGTTAAATGATTTTTTTCGTATTTTCGTAACGTATTTACGTCTACAGGGAGTTCATTTATCTGAACATTACTTTATTTCATTCTATATTATATGAATATTGTATGGAAAATTTGAGCTAAAAGCATACGCGGCTTCTCTTGTCACTCCAATTATTAATTCAGCACCTCCAAAGTTTTAACGAAGTCGGAATGTTTTATAACTCGAAAAAAAATTTTATATCCTCATTAAATACCCCACATTTTATTAAGTTTTAGAATCTTATCTGATCAAAAAATTAACTTCAATTTTGAAATTTTCAACACCTGTGAGTAGTTACAATTATACATTTTTTACACCAAAAACCCTTAAAAAACGTTGAAAGCATTTCCTTTGTATATAAATGTGAATAAAAACTAGCAAAGATAGGAGTTTCGAAATGAAAGTTTACCTGGAATGTATATGTTTTTCCAAATGTTAGTAGCTCTCCGCCCTGTTCAATAGTAGAATTAATTAAAATTTCGTCTATTTTATCAAATTGATTGAATCGGATCAAAATAACTGGCTTAAACAACAATTATAATTATTTTTTGCACGATTGAATAATTTTGTTGATGTAAACCTGCGTTTTTGATGCCGCATTCACATTTGTTGTTGTTAAATCTACTCGAAAAAATGCAGATTGGCCCTGTACATTATCATTATTCACCGAAATGATAAACCGGTGCATAGCTTTTGGTATAGCCGGTGGTTTAAAACGCCAACGCATTGTGACTGACAGAAATAGTTTACCACTAATTGGTTCCACCTAATATTTTAATTTTCAACAAATTTTTTAACTCAAAAAAATATTTCAACACACGTCTCCGGACAAATTATTAGGAACTTTAGATCTATCATTTTTGATTTATCCCAATAGTAAATATTTTATTTTGGATCAAGATCATTTTGTGCAGAATTTTTAGCTTTACAAAACAATTATAAATATTGTCTATAAATAATTGAACCGACACAAAAATACAATTACTAAAATCAGTCTAGCGTTTTCAGATTATTTGTCCGCGAAACAAAAAATTGAAACTGACCTTGTTAAGATAGAATATGTTTGTTTCGTATATTTTACTATTTTTCATGTTTTTGCTAAACAAATTTTTTTCAAGAATTTTATCTGTCGCTTCGTCATTGTCAACCGTAGCAATAATTAATTCTCTAGTCGGATCATCGAGTGTTGTTAATATTCGGCTAACAGTGCAATTCCAATATTTCGAATTCGTACATTCCATTTGTTTTGGTATTATAAGAGAGTTTCGAAGAATGTTCTGTGAATTAATTAGCAACGCAAGTCCACTTAAATACAATATTAGGATTATGTGTATGGCATCTGCAAGGAATATTAAAAGATTGCACAAATATAACGCCATTCGGGACGTCGGCGACGTCAAACAACCGTGATGGATTAATCACGGCTTTTCGGATCAAGACTCACTTTTACGTGATTTACTATAATATTATACATGAACATGCATTTAACAACAAATATAATAAATCTAATATATTTTGGCGAATAAAATATGTAATGAACAATGATTTTTATTGCTAGAATGTTTTTCTCTTTTCTTATTCCTTTATCAATTTTTTTAACGCATATTATGTTTTAATTTGTAAATTTTTACTCCGAATTTTATATCTCATTCGTAAATTTTTCTATTTTAATCTTTAAAACTATTTTTATTCTTTACGAATCATTAAATTTTCCGTTTTTATCAATTTCCATTTTTATAGACAGCGAAACGTCCAAAAAAGATACTTTACCGATCGAATTTTACCTTACAGTCAAACCTCGATCTAATGACATCCCTAGGGACCGAGACTAAGTGTCATTAGATCGAGGGTGTCATTAGATCAAGGTTTTCGAAATTAGCTAGCACCACTGAGGAATTCCTGTCTCAATTTCTGTCGATCAATGCACTTTATTCGCCAAAAGACCAGGGAAGCAAAAAAAAAACTGTAAAGCAGTAAAATCGGGAAGCATAATTCTTAGAGCAGCAATTCTTCCTCATCCTCTTCTTCTTAGTGCTTGGCAAAGATCTCGGCGATGGTTGGCTAGCGCATTTTCTTCTAACGGAGCATTTGTTAGAATTGTTGCAGCAACAACTCATCGAACAGCAGCAGCAAGCCATCAATGCGCTGCAGGAAACGCTGGGAGAAAAGCGAATCCTCACCAACGACAATGACAGTGATCCGGCCGAGGTAAAAGAACGTGCTCGCTCAATTGTAATTTCAGGCCTACCGGAAATGGAAGGAAAACCGTCAACGCGCGCAAAGGCAGACAAGCAAAAGCTGATCGAGCTCTTTGACGAACTCGATGTGGAGGCGGAAGTGGTGACAACCTTTCGCATGGGTATAAAAATTAATGGTCGTCCGCGTCTAGCCAAAGTGGTATTGGCAAACTCAAAACAACAGAAATCGGTGATGATGGCAGCAAAAAAACTGAAAATGTCAGCCGCGTTCAAAGGCGTCTTCGTGCGTCCGAGTCTTACAAAAGCGGAGCGTGACGAAGACTATGCGCTGAGGAAGGAGGTGTGAGAACGCCGTGCGAAAGGTGAGCGAGTTCGTATTTCGGGTTGGCCTGGGCAAAAAAGAGAGATAGTTGAAATTCCTTCGGGAAACTAGCTAGGGAAGAATTACTAAATTGTTTTTATTTTAATGCAAGAAGCTTAACTAATAAAATAGCCAAATTACATTATTTTCTAACCTCTAATAATTATGGGATAATTTTTATCACTGAAACTTGGCTACAATCCAAAATTTCGGATTCAATTTTATGCCCTAAACAGTATAATATATTTCGACATGATAGAAAATCCAGAGGGGGAGGAGTAGCCATACTAGCTAGAAAGACACTTCCTTTTTTGCCCATTAATACTGTTAAATGCAAATATTTTGAGATACTCTGTGTAGATTTTTTGCTTTCGTTAACTGCCAAAACCCGAGTAATATTAGTTTATCTATCACCAACATCTGCTCAAAACTTAGAAGCCGTTCAAATTTTATGTGATGAGTTATTTAATCTTTGCACAATTGATGAACAAGTAATTATTGTAGGGGATTTAAATCTACCGCATATTAACTGGATTGAAAATGTAGGAAAATCTTCTACTGACACTGTTTTCATTGATCTTTTAAAAGAATTAAACCTCCAACAAAAAGTTCCCTTCCACACTCGAAAAAACAATACTCTAGATATCCTTCTCACCAACAAAAATGACATAATTCTAAATATTAAACAAGAACCACCATTTTATAATTCTGATCACTCATCTATTAGCTTTAAAATTAAATGGCAAAGTAGCTATCCTGAGCCAAAAAGTTATTTAGATTTTAATAAGGCCGATTTTAAATCTATGAATTATTTTTTCTCACAGGTTAATTGGCATGAAATATTATACTCTTCAACAGATATTAATATTATCTATGATAATTTTCTCAAAGTTATTCAAGCATCTGTAGATTTATTTGTACCTGAAAAAACCAGCATAAAGAGTAATGTCAATTATCCTTCCCACATTAAAAAATTAATGAATTATAGAAAAAAATTATGGGGAACGGTTCATCATGACAAAGTTTTGTATAAATTTCAAGAAGTCACCTCGAAAATTTCTAGCGAAATAATTAAATTTCACAGATATATAGAAAGGAAAAAATATCTTAAGCTGGGTAAGGATTTCTTTTTGTACATCGGAAATAAAATTAACCCCAAAAATTCTGAAATTCCTCTTATTAACACTGGAGATGGTTGGGTAATTAATGACAAAGTCAAATGCGATATTTTTGCAGAACAATTTGGCAGCGTGTTATGCAAAATTTCTGCAGCTAATACATTTTCTAGCATAAATAACTCGTCTAAGATTCTTCAGTCAGTCTATATCAGTGATTTTGAAATGTATGAAGCACTCAAAAAGAGAAGCAATAAAATAAACTCTAGTCCTGATAACATACCGGAAATAATGTTAAAGAAATGCGCTTTGACTTTGTCATATCCATTAGCCTGCATCTGTCGCCTTTCATTAAGTAAAGGCACAGTACCGAACCATTGGAAAGAAGCTATAATTAGACCCTTATACAAAAAAAATGATCCGCACTTAGCTTCAAATTATCGACCGATATCACTTACTTCTTCTGTTTCTAAGACTATTGAAACATTTGTTAAAAATAAGCTCAGAGTTTTTTGATGAAAATAATATAATACCAGAATACCAGCATGGCTTTCGTAATGAAAGAAGTGTAACAACGCTAATGTTAGAAACTTTAAATGACTGGACACTAGCATTAGAAAATAAACGATGTGTTGATGTTGTATACTTTGATATTAAGAGTGCTTTTGACGCTATAAATCATGAAAGGCTTTTAGACAAGTTACTGCAAGTAGGGGTCAAAGGTGTTCTAGCAAAGTGGATTAAAGACTTCTTAACTAACCGTACTTTCGTAGTCAAAATAAAAGAAAATTATTCTTCTAAAAAGATCATTAAAAGTGGTGTACCTCAAGGTTCAGTTCTCGGACCTATATTATTTTCTTTTTATATGCATGATATAATAAAAAATAAATCCTTTCCAAATATTAAGATAAAATCGTTTGCAGACGATACTAAAGCCTATATAGAATTTGAACGGTCTGATAAAAATTATCACAATCACTTACAAGAATTTATTGATTACTTTTATGTTTGGTGCAAAGATAACGGCCTTACTATTGCTACATTAAAATGTCAAATCTTGCACATTGGCTTAAAAAATCCAGAAAACGACTATTCATTAAATGGTAAAAAAATTTCTAAGGTCAAAGACTGTATCAGAGATTTAGGAATTTATGTTTCTCCAAATCTAGAATGGAATCAACATATCAGAAAAATATGTCAGTCAGCCAATCACAAGTTCTTTAACATTTTAAAAGCATTTAAAACTAATGATTCCAAAATGCTAGTCAAATTATATTTATGTTATGTACGGCCAATCCTAGAATTCGCTTCACCTATATTTAATACTGATATTGTTGTAAATGTTAATTTGCTAGAGTCTGTACAAAGAAGAATAACCAAGTCTATTATAAGAAGATGTTTTAAATCACTCCGAGTTATACCAAATTATGAAGAAAGACTTGCTATTCTTGACATGGAAAAATTGGCCACAAGGTACTTAAAGCTTGACCTGACCTTAATTCATAAATACAGACTAGGACTTTTGCCTAAACTCTTAGATTTTTCTGATATGACAATGAAGAGAGGCAGAACGTCACTTTATGTCCCAAGCTCTAAGAATCGTGTGAGAAACAACTTTTTCACTGTCCGTGCAATTAAGAAATATATCAAGCTTAATCCATTGACGCAATTCTCTCCTTCCATCGAACAATTTAAATCTCTATTAAATACCGTTAAATAAACTAATGTATTCTTTAGATAATAATTTTTGTAATAGAGCTTATAAAAATTATTTTAAGCCCGAAATATCCCACCCCTAATCCTAGTCCGCTCTATAATTTATTCCATCCTAGTCCGCTCTATAATTTATTCCCAAATATAATTTATTCCCAAATGTCGTTACCTCATTATTCATTATTTATTGTTTCACCTTATTTTAATTTAATTTATTGTTTTTATTATCAGTCGCGATTTATCGTAAATAAATTATAATTAATTAATTATTATTGCATCTTTTTGTCAATCTGATGATATCTTGGTGGCAAAATTTGAACATAATGCCAAGAAAAGATGAGCGAAAAGAAAATTTGAATTTAAAAAATAAATTTCGTAAGCCCAAGTTTACGACACCAAGGTAAAGAAATGGCTAGCTGAGCGTAATGGGTGTCATTGGATCGAGGTTTGGATTCCTTACAACTGTCATTGAAAGAAGATTTTTACGTTAGTTTTCGTCGGGACCGAGCCTAGGTGTCATTAGATCGAGGGTGTCATTAGATCGGGGTGTCTTTAGATTGAGGTTTGACTGTATTTTATTTTATCATTTGACTTTATTTTGTGTCAATACGTTGAAATAAAGAAACAAATCAAGCAAGCAAAAAGACATACATTTTTTTCTTTTTCGCTCGACAACGGCGAAAAATTGCACGCGCTCATGCTCGCATTCAAACGCGAAATCGAATCAAGCACGTAGTAAATTAAAAAATTGAAACTTACTGTTTTAATCTTCTTGTATTTGCTGATAATATGCTTTCAGTGGTGGACGTAATGCTAGTAATTAAAAAGAATATCAATACAATAAAATATAATAAAAACATTTTGTAATAATTTTGCTTTTTTTCTAATTTTTTATTCATAAATGTATATAGATTTTATATGTTCAATATAGAAAAAAACCAAAATACTTACGCACAATGACTAAAAAATATAATCCTTCATGAAAAAATGTTTTCCTTTTAATAATAATATCTCCTCTTTAAAATTTTTTAATAATGTTTAATAATGCCCATTTTAAATTTTAGTAATTTATGGGCTTCTGATTGAGCATTAATTAAATCAGCAAAAATTTATGTTAAATAAGTATGGTATTCTTTCAAGATAGACAATTTTATACCTTAATGTTAATGGCATTTTGCAATCAGAATAATTTGTTACCGGTTGTTACCAATTGATAAATGTTTTCGAAAATGAAATTTAATTGTTGAAAAGTGAACCGAGTAATTCCATTTGTCATTTCTAATACATTCATCAAATTTTTTACTTTATGCAATAAAAACATCCCTTTCATTTAGTTTAATCAGTAATTTAATTAGCCATTTCGTCCTATGCACTTGTTCACTTTCTATACATCTTTATTTGTTTCAATTGTTTTAATTGTTCTTTTATTTAGAAAGATATTTTCTCATTCGAGTCTTAGAAAGTCAATTTTTTTTTCTTTTTTCCCAATTGCATATAATCTAGATTTTTTTGTAGTCTAATGCGAAAATCAAATGAATAAAGTCGTGACGACAATGATAATGAAAACTGTTCAAATTAAACAATTATGGGTCGCAAAGAAAATCAATTTCAAAAAAGCAAAGACGAAACACACGTATGTAAATTATTTGCATCTTATCAAATAAATTATTAATAAAAAGAAAGCAAGAACATTTTGGCATAACTGAATAAAAAATGGGCACATTAATTTAGGCAAATTAAACCTTGAATAAAGTTCAACCATGATATAATAATTATTATTTTTTCTTTATTTAGGTAATCAAATTATGACAAGCTTGACTGTATGAAAAAAGTTGATCACGCTTTAAAAAATTTCTTAAATACAAATGTATTTAAAGAATTTTTTAATTAGTAACTATCTTACTTTCTTAAGGCAGCCAAATGCCTCATTGGATAAGTCCCTCGCATATTAGAGTTGATTTTTAAAATCAGTATTCTTAAAATCAAAATTTAACTTTAAATAATTTTTAAAAATTAGGACTCAAAGTGATAGGGTGTGTGAGAAATCCTTTTTTGATTTTTTGAAATCTACATATTTTTTTATTCATCTTCCACGTAATTCCAACTTTAAATGACTCTATTAAAGACTTTGTTGCATGTCGACAATTTTTGGACCCAAAATCGGCAAAAATCAAAATTCTATACCAAAAATGAAAAAAAAAATTCCAAATAAAATTGAATAAAAATGATCGCATCATGTAGAGCAAGTGTTCCTAGAGATTTTGAACTCATTTGGTTGACTTTGAACTGAAATACCATCTTCTGGCCACGCTGAAACTCCTAAAGTTTTACTCCACTAAGGGCTCGTTGTTATGATAGTGATCCTGCTTAGTAAGAGAGGAACCGCAGATGTAGACATTTGGTTTTTATGTACTTGGTCGTAGATCAATGGTGCGATGTTGCCATCTGAGGGGTTATGACTGAACGTCTCTAAGTTGGAATCCCGCCTAGACAAGATAACAATATCGCTGCTCAAATTTTCATTCAGTTTTCATAAAATGCTATAAAGCTACTGATCCTGCAAAGCTGCGTCTAATATGCAGTGATTTTTCAGTCAGTTCAAATTTTCGATAAATCATGATACACTATCCTGTTTTCGAATTTTTTATATAGTGTAGTAAATTTTTGATAATTAACATGTTTGTTAAAAATCATCATTCGAAAAAATCGTCCAGATTTAATTTTACAATATGTCAATTGTCCTTAAAAAAATTGTAAAAATTGCAAAGTTGAAAAGCGGCGGCAGCAAATCTTAAAGTTCAAGAAAATTTTTATTACTTTTATCAAATCTTTTGAGTGATTACAGACGAGAAATTGTTTTGAACTCTAAAAGTTTTTAAGTTTTAACAAATCTGATTTTTTAAACTCACAACCAAAAAACAAAACCATACATGCATTCAAAAAACAAAACCATAAGTGCATTTTGAATCAAAAACATCGTAAATTTTATTATATTATATGCAATAAGAAAAAAGAACAACATTTTTATTATAACAATTTTTTAATAGTGATTGAAAGAAATAACGGCGACGTGTCCAAAACAACAAAAAAAAACATTGATTTTATCACCAGAAAAAGAATTTTTCTGGTGATATACGAGAATATGGGATATAATAGTAAAGCAAAAATTGAATGAAACTTAAGTTTAATATAATTTTAATAAATATATTATTCATGGCATAAAACATTGTAAAAGATTTTAGGAAGCGAAAGACAACTTTATCACGTAGGGATTCGGCGAGGATTGATCATAAATTGGAATATGATTGCAAACCACAACCGCCTCGATGGCAGCCTCCGTGTCGCGAAATTCGACGAATCCGGCACAGCTGCGATTGGTGCGCCTAAGGCTGAGAATGGAAATAGGCGCATGACCGCAATGTTCTTGGAAAAACTAAAAAATAAAAATTCTTAAAAATAAACGCGATTAAAACTAAATTCAAATTCGCATAAAATTGACAATTTTCTTGCTCAATTTATGTCTTTAAAGCTAATCATTACGAGAGTAAAACAATTTCGAGTTTTACCTAAACCTGAAAAGCCAAAAGAGCATAATAGCTAAGAACCAAGTTTAAGTTCAGCCTAAAACGTCATCCCGAAACGTTTTAACATATCTTTACGGCAGCGACAAAACATTACTCATTAACGTTAGTCCAACATTTCCGAAAATTCAAATCCTTACATTTATTATATTGATGTCGGTAAACGAGATCGGCGCACTATAAAAATGAACTTTTGAAGTGGGGAACGTAAGCCGATTCTTGCGAGCCAATTCCGGCGTGTTGAAACGCCAATTGCGCACATCGTTGAAACACTTGTAGTAAGGTGTTCCATCCGGTAGAGTAAACTCGGTGGGGTGACTTGGTACAACAATTGTCTAGAAAATGTGTTTGTAACTAAACACATTTATGCCAGACTCTTGTGCTATGTGTTAAATATACGTAATAATAATCAAATATCAAATGAACAATCTTAAAAAATAATCCACTTTTTATTTCTTATAAATTGTTTTAAGTAAATTGCGAGAAATTTGTATTTTGTTTAGATGATCTGTATATTGAGTATTTATTCCCTCCATCATAATTATTATTTTTACGGCGTGGTTTGTGTTTGCTTGAGAACGTAAAATTGCGATATGACAACTATTTGTTAATTATTATTGTCACGGGAAATAAGTTGAAATAATTTTCCCCACCTTTTTATGCGAGTATTCAATGTCAATTTGGGTACCGAAAATGAACACGCCACGAAGATATTTGATCACGTTATCAGCGTCAATATGGTTACGCATCTCCACCATGCACGAGTTTTTAATGGAATTGAGAAATTTGACCTGATAATGAAGGTTTTCATTTAAAGACATATTCATAAAAATAAAGTGTAAATTAAATGGCGAATGTGGGATCATATGGTTTTTTTTTGCCAAATTGGTTTCCATTAGTTAATATTTATAAAAAATTATGCAAATTGCATATAAGATTTTAAAAACACTTCTTTAGCTTAATTTAAGATCGAAAATACTACATTAAAATTATTATAAATCGAATAAAATATGATTATGCATATTAAATGTGATGGTCTCGTATGCCGAAAGTGTAAAAAGAAGACCTTTAAGCAGTCGCCATAAGAGCAGACCAAATTAAAGATACGATCACAATTGAAATTTTCCTCCAAAATTCCAAAAAACATCAGCACAATCGAGTCTTCATCATTGTTGCTAGCTATATATAAAGAATTAATGAAAATAAATTCCAAAAACTAAAGTTATTTTGCGTTATCTGCCCACAAAAAAATGTGTTTTTAAAAAGTTTTTTTAACAGAGAAATTACAATTTTAGTGCTGCTTAAGATTTAGATTAAGTCTAAGATTCGAATTGAACTAAGCTTAAGCTTAAGCCTGATTCGTATTGGGTTCTCATCAATTTAACTTCGAATTCTGCGTATAAAAAAATCTGAAAAAATCACAATTTTTTGTGGACAAAAAACTCAAAAGTATCAAAACTAATTGAGATTATAACGTACAATGTGATGAGAGATAGCTAGAAGCCGACAATGAATAATCGAACTTGCGTTTTCGCGGCTGACCGGTTTGCGGCATTGAGAAGTAGGTGTCTCTATAGTATGAATGTTCCAACTCGTTGGTGACATTCGATCCAAAGTAGGTATCGGTGTTGATTGTATCAGCGTGCGCGCTACTCATACCCGGACCGGGAATTAATGGAAGCGAGCCCAACAATGGCGGTTTTTTTTCCACCGTATAATCCCACTGATCTTGACAATTACGCGTAACTTTTACTTGCTCAACCTGTAAATTACTAACGTTTCTTATAAATGATATAAATAAGATGAAACGCAGAACGGACCATTTTGATTACACTTTAAATTTGATAGTTTTGCTCTTTAGATCTTGGAAAATGTATTACATAAAGAATTTGATAAAATAAAATGTTCTTAAAAATAGAAAATAAATTGAGCAAAAGATGAAACTGTTCTATATTATAACAATTCGAATATTTTCCAACAAATACTCAATCGCATAAAAATAATAAACCTTCGAAAACTCGACTTTGAGAGTGCAACAGCCAGAATAAATATCCGCGCCATTCATCGTCTGTTTGGCACTTTTGGCCGCCGCCACACTATCAAACTCCAGAAGCGCTCGCACACCCTTCTTATTAATTAGCGCAATGCGCATCACTCTGCCGTGAATGCTTGCAATCTGAAACAAAAAAAAAAGTCTTTATAGAAATTATTAACATTTCAATATTCGTTACCTGATGTATTACGTCGACTGTAATGGGATAATTAACGTTGTAAACTGAAAGAACAAGAACATTGCTTGCGTACTGCGATTCCAAACCGGAACGACGAATATGCTCCGATTTTGAAAATTTGATAGTGACAGAATTATTGACAATGTTGATTTTACGTACTTGCGAATCCATAACGCACTCTCTTGCAGAACGTACACTTTCAAACTCTACCAAAGCCTTTTCGCCCATGCATAAAACATAAGATATGGGTCCGTATTGAGAAAGCGCATCGTGAAAGTCCGCTTCTGTAACTTCACTTTTCAAGCCATGAATAAATACAACCGCACTTGGTTCATTTTTGGTGTCTTCATTATCATCTTTCTTTCTTGCTTCTCGGCGATTTCTACGAGATCTCTTATATGGTGGAGAACGACTCATTGTAATTTACAGACTAAAACTAACATTTAAAAGTAAGTAAACATTTTCGATATGATTATCCAAAAAAAGCGAATAAGAAATCCATTTGGTTTTAACTTTAGACTTTTGGCCTAAGTCTAAGATTAGGCTTATCTAAGCTTAAATCTTAACCCAAACCCCAACCAAACCTAACCTAAATTTAATGTTTTAAAAAAATTAAAGAAATTAATTGGTATTATTACGAAAAGAGCGCTGTAAATTATATTAGATTATTCGAATGTATCTAAATTATTTAGTGATGCGAAAGATTTTGTTTTAACTTTGAAACATATAACTGACTTTTTTTCACTAAATTCCTTTTTTTAATATGCTGATTAACGTTTACTTTTACTATAGTACTCTTTTATTTCTTGTCTACGATTTTTTTAGATACAATCTGTAATAATCTGTAATTTTTAGATCAATTGTACTTTCTAGATTCATCGCACCTAAAAAGATTGCTTATTAAAAAAACAAAAAATTAAAATTAAAAATGTATTCTAACATATCCTAATATGTGGGTTCCAATTTTTTTTCAATTTTTAAGCTAAAAATGTCCATAAAAAATTAAAAAAGTTATTTAAGCATTAGTAAACAATTTCCAAAAAAAAGAAAGAGGAAGGGAGGGGATGAAAAGGGAGAGTGAAAAGTAGATAGAAGAAAAAATTTAAATGGTTTTGCATTCCTTAAACAAAAAAATGAACATCGGATTCGTGATCAACGAGTCGGAAAACCTTTTTCCTGAATATTTTCAGCTAAAAAATCGAAATTTTTTTAAAATTTTTTAATTGAATTTACATAAAAATTTTACGAATGGGAAAAAAAGATAGTAACTTCAATATCACACGACTTCACCCGAATATGTCAACCTATTGCCCCCGCAGGGGCCCCTGACAAAAAAAAAAACAAAACAAATCAAACCATCCAGAACCTGATTTTATAACAAAATAAAGCTAATTTCGTAATAAAAAAAGTTTTTTCCCTTTTTTTGGCATTCTGCTAATTTATTAAATTTGTTGTGGAGTCAATGCCATTTTTTTCCTTTTTTATGTTTTTCGTATTGGCTTTAGTGCAACATTTCGTAGGCGATAAATGCGTTCAATCTATTTTGCTTCACACCACCTTTTGACCTATTCGAGAATAGCGGCAATTACGAAAACTGTTGTTATTATTGTTTTTTGAGTCTTGTTATTGCGAATCTGGTCGAACCTTCTACAAATTGCCGATGACTAATCCGCTTGGATTTAGCTTTCAATTGATAGAGCGTACCTAATTTTAATTTTTTAAGCATTTTTGAGTGATATATTTTTTTTGTCTTTATTCTGTCAAACTTTATAATTTTGTTAATTTAGATTTTCATAAAATATCCAGCTTTAAGTGCGTTATTAATGAGTCTAGCATTTATGATCAATTGTGGAAGCGGAAAAAAGGTAAGTAATTATATCTCACTATCCTCCCTCTCTTTCGACCTCCCTCAGCTTGGAGAGATACATTTGAGGTTGAAGCACAAAAATGTTCGAAATTTTAGGAAGGGAAATGCAAAAATTTTGAAAAATTGGGAACCAGGGGGCAATAAATTTGAAAATTTGAGGACATTTTTTTGAACGTGGTGGTGCAATCTTTTATCTTTTGTCCGATTTTGAAGGGAGAGCGGGAGGAGGGAAAGGTTTGTAATAAAGTAAATAGTGAAATTTCGAGCCGAGCCGAGTAGTCAGCTTGGTTAAAACTTGCGCATCACTAATATGTATATATTAATGATGTAACAAGCTGGTAATAGTGAATTCGAGCTGAGCCAAGCTCGAAAAACTTTCAGTCAAGTCTTTTTTCAGTTATAATTTGCGCAATTTCTCTCCTATATTTCATATATTATAATACAAAATTGGTTCTTAATTTAAAAAAAAAATTTTAATGATTTTTTAGGTTTTTTAGCACGCGGAATTCGAATGTTTTGATGTTGTTTACAGATTTTTTGTGCAGTTTTTGACAATTTTTAGTTGACCAAAAAATTTTAAAAAATCATTTAAAAAATTAAGCATAAGAACCACAAAGTTTTTAATTTTGAAAGCGTTATTTGATAATACAATTTGTATTATATATATAAGCAATTAAAAAATAGAAAAATTCCAAGAGCGAAATTGCGCTAATTTTGGTGTAAAAATGCCTTGGTTTTGCCGAGCCGACTCCACAAAAATCGAATCGAGCTGAGCCAAAACGAGCCTAGCCGGTACGGCCCATAACTAGTATGTAAAGAATGCATTTTTTTCGTTTTTTAAGTTTGGTGATGTCCCATGCGTGAACATCTTGGAAATTAGGATATGCCTTTTTCGTTTTAGGCGATAGACGTGCAAAACTTAAATTATGGGACATCATCGACAAAAGCTGCATCTATTTTATTCTCTCGAAATGCTCGAATTGGGATAGTATTGTGTGCGCATTTTGAGGTCATAAACTGCTCGATTTTTTATAACATTACCAGTAAATATTTTAGAAGAAGAGCAAGAAGCAAAAGCAAAGAATTACTGGTGATGTTTCTATAGGCGGTGCTACGAAAGGTGCTGGTAATAATGATCCAAAAGCCCGGCCAGGCTGATAGTTATTATATTTTTTATTAAAACATTTTTATTACATCTCTTCAAATTGATGTTATTAAGGAGCTCTCGATCCGAACTATCAGACGGTGGCTGGTACTAGAGATGCATTTGGTGCGGACAAGGTTAAAGGGAGAGGTGCAGCTGCCAATGTTGCGGGTGGTCTCGTTGCACTTGCTGCTGGTGGAAATGTTTCTGGTTTGTTTATTATATACAAAATTTTCTTCCTATTGGACTTTAGGCACCCAAAAAAAACGATATTTTTCCGGATTTTAGATATCCCAAATATTCCAATATACTTTATTACAAAAAGAAAAAAATCACTATTAATGGTTTTTAGCTTATAAATAAAAAAAGGACATTTACGAGTCAAATTTTAGCCTAATTTTTGCTGTATACAATATAGAATACTATTTTTATACAGTTTTGTAGAAAAAAATGTTCTATCAGATAAAAAAAATTTAGCTGCTCATCGTGTAATATAACAACATTATGACCTAGAACAGTAGATGATCTTTAATAGGCGCAGCGTAATTTGCGGCATTCCAATTAGTTAAGTCTATGTTTAGCCTAGAGCCTCAAACAAAGCGTGTTGCAAGCTAACGGTCTAAGCCTAAGTTTAATATCTGAAATCGTGAAGCCGCAAACTAAATCTGAAGGCGTGAGCCGCAAATTACGTGTCCCCACTTCTCAGATCTCCGAACTTTAATGCTTGAGGGTTAAACAAAACTTATATTAAATTATTTATTGTTTTAGGCTCTGTTATATTACATGTCATAACTTTGTTATATACATGGTGAGCAGCTAAACTTATTTTTTATCTAATAAAAAAATTTTTTTTACAAAAGTATTAAAAATTTTATTTTTATATTGCAATTGAGCTCAAAATTTTTGGCAATATTGCAATTTAAAAGCCTCTTCTTGATAATTGAATACTTGTTTTCAAGTGGATCACAATAATCCCAATTACCAAACAATGGCGGCAGTTGGTGGAAATGAGTTTGAGAACAAAGGTGGTACTGCGGCTCAGAATCAAGCCGCCGATATATTTAAATTTATTAAGTGAATTTTTTAAATGACTGAAGCATTAAATAAATGATAAATTTTGCAGCTTATGACAATCCGAACTATCAGACTATGGCCAATGTTGCCAAGGACCACGAGGTGCTCAAGGAAAAGGGCGGTAATGCTGCAAATTCGAAACCAGGAGCTAGCCCGGCTGTAAATCTTCACGATCTCAATTACCAGACTCTCTCTGGCGTTAAAAACACCTTTGATGATAAAAAGGGCGGCGGTGGAACAGATCATAAGAAGCTGGATAACAAACAGGAGGCAGGTGTGCACTATCCGGACTATCAAATGCTGGCTGGAGTCAAAGGCGATGTTTTCGATGACAAAAAAGACGGTGCTGCTGGGAAGGACAAGGATCATAAAAAGCCGGAGAAGCGAGACAAAGCCAATTACAACGATCCCAATTATCAGACATTGGCCGGCGTCAAGGACGATGTGTTCGAAGATAAGAAGGGAGGTGGCGCAGCCAAAGACAAGGATCATAAGAAGCCGAAAAAGGAAAACAAAGCCAACTACAATGACCTGAACTATCAGACATTAGCGGGTGTCAAAGGTGACGTATTTGATGATAAGAAGAAAGGCAATGATCACAAGAAGTCAGGGAAGCAGGACAAGGCCAATTATAACGATCCGAACTACCAGACGTTGATTGGTGTGAAAGGAGTAAACTTTGATAAAAAAAAAGATGATCTAAAAAAGTGATACTAGACTATATATGTAAGACGAATTGTGTAAATAAATAAATATATATGTTCATTTTTTCGTGTAAATTCTCATAAAATTTGTCTGATTACCTTTCATGTGAAAATACATTTAAAATGCCTATATGTAGCATATGTGTGTGTAATGATTATTGTTTTCCATGAATAAAATTAATTATACAGGTTGTAAAGATGATATAAAAACACTAAATTTTTTGAAATATTTTTTTAAAAGAAAATACACTTTTTAATTCTATATTCGGAAGAAACGTTTTTACAATTGGCGAGAATTTTTTTTTAAATACAGTATCCAAAAATTATATCTACAGTATGCAGTTTTCAAAAATTTTATTTTTTTTATCTTTAAAAAAATCTAGCAAGTAAGAACAAAGATTTAATGAGCATCAAAATTTATGAAGGATTTTTAAAAGAATTCGAAAGTCAATCATTATTGTTCTGTTAATTTATCTTAGTTGAACAAAATTATACTTACCCTAAATGCAATTTTTTGGTACATCTGTACACACACTATAAGAAACAGATTCACTTTGTACTAATTATATCTAATTAATAAGTCTGTAATTGTAGGACAATTATTAAAATTAATTAATTATTAAAAAATTAAGCTAATATGCATCTTAAATTCGCAACTAAAATCCGGTTGCGTGACCATTTTTTTAATATCCTAAAACAGATTTCCAGTTGTATTTAAGGCATACATCAAAATTAGTTGGTTAACAAGTTTTTTTAAATCCTTCGAATTACTAACTTTTTAATTCTTAACGTAATAATTTTTTTTATAATTCTTACAAGTGTGCATTTTTATTTAGAATTTTACTTTTGTGAGCCATGAAAACATGATTTCCGACGTATAATATTGTCAACATCTGATTTTTTAATTGCTTTAAATTTATATTTAAAATATATATCAATTAATATAAATATAGAAAATTATAAAGTAAAGAAAAACAGTTCTAAACATGTTTGGATGGATTCACGAATCAATGCGACAAATGGTTATTAGAAAATATGGCGCGGATGTATGGGCTAAAGTTATGTAAGTATAAATTCCGTTTTTTGAAAGATAAGCAATTTGATTAGTTCAGGAATACCATTGATTCTACCGACGAAGTTGAATGCGACGTAAACATATTTTATCCGGATGAACGCACGTTTACAATTGTCAATACTGTTATAAAAATAATCGGTATAAATTTTTTGTTCAAGGAGGAAATTTTTTACATATTTGTTTATTTCTGGAATGAAAGCAAATAATTGTTATTAATTTAGGAATTTGTAAGAATGATTTATGGGAAACCTACGGTACATTTCTCGTGCAGTATGCCATGGAGAATGGATGGGACGAATTACTTCGCTCACTTTCGCCGGATTTTCAATTATGTTAATTTTGTTAAAGTATGAAATCAATCGAGAAATTTTAGGGATTTTTGGAAAGTTTAAACTCATTACACTATTTTATTAATCATGTTGTATTTCGCACTCAATTGCGTGGTCCATCATTTCGCTGTGAGACAGTTGGCATAAATGGTTCTTCCATTTTGCTTCATTATTATTCGACACGTTCTGATGTTTACCCAATAGTTATAGGTGATAAAATCATAAAGTAAAATATGTTATAAAATATATAAAATTACATAATGCTTTAGGAGCCGTTCGTGAAATAGCAAGGCAAATATTTCATATCGAAATAATTGTGGAAATACAATCTAAAAATTCAGAGCAAAGGGAAACCTATAGTTGTGAACATGTTACTTTTCATATATCACAAGTGAATGACTTTTTCTCAACGTCATTTATAATCATAAATAAAGATCTTATTTTTCAGAGTGAAAAGACTATGCTAAGTGCGTTTCGCCTTACTACTTCACAACGCGATAATTTAATAGTGACGGTAGGCCATAGATATATCTTTTTACTATTTATTTTTAAGATATCTATGTATTAAAAATTACAGAACGATGAATATCCTATACGGCTTGTCGATTTTTGCTGCGCTTTCCCACACCATTTATGTTTCGATAAAGATTTACGCCTTTTACATGTTGGTTAGAATTCCCATTTTTTGGAATATTAATAAACAAAAATAATTTTAAAATATCTATTAGGTTGGAAGGTAATTTCTGACTCACTGTGGTAATAATTTTCAAAATTTATTTTCAGACATCACATTTTTTTGGCTGTGTAGAGTGTTTAAAATTGTGAAAGACATGTTTTAGCAATTTTAGAAATATCCATTTCTGGCATTTTTACGGCAGAAAACGCATTATTAAATACAGGCCGTATAATGCACTTTTTGCCATAAACAATCGGATCATCCTGAATTTTTGCAGAGAGAGGGTCCTATAGACTAGCTATGAATACTCCTCAAATTTGGAGTGAATTGATTCAGTAGAAGTCGAGTTTAAAAAATGTCAAAACGCAAAAAATGTTAATTTTTGGCATTTTTGAAAATTATTATCAAGTGATTCAGAAATTACCTTCCAACGTAATAATTATATATGTTACGGCCAATATTAAAAATCGTCCATTACTAATAATGGCTGGCCAAAACTAATAATGGCCGGTCAAAACTAATAATGGCCGGCCAAAATCAGGCCAAAATAATTATGATTAGCTAAATTTAATTTTTATCAAATTTTCTTTAATTTCTCTATCACGTATTATTTTCAGTTATTTTTTTATAAATTGTTAATGCAATTTTTACACAAGATACAAATTCGTTAGTATATATTTTTTCCGTGCAATTCCTCGTTTGTCTCTGTCGACGAAGTAATCCAAGGAGACTTGACTCTTCGATCAGCAGCAGGTGCTGCATCTGTGACTGGAATGTCACAAGGCTTCGTTCACTGTTTATGCCACAGAAATTGCGATACAAAAAGATGCGGCTGCAAAAAGGCCGGTTTGCAATGCAACAGCAAATGCCACTCTAATAAAAACTATAATAATAAATGATTTTATAGTGAATTAGCGTATTAGCGGAAAAATATTAATTTTGTTGTCTTTGTTTTTCGTTATTTTATAAATAAAAATATATACTAACGAATTTGTATCTTGTGTAAAAATTGCATTAACAATTTATAAAAAAATAACTGAAAATAATTCGTGATAGAGAAATTAAAGAAAATTTGATAAAAATTAAATTTAGCTAATCATAATTATTTTGGGCTGATTTTGGCCGGCCATTATTAGTAATGGCCGATTTCTAATATTGGCCGTAACATATATACAATGTAAATGATTAAAATTAAATAATTTTACATGAATTGACCTCCAACAGCGTAAAAATTTTATTCTTTAACAAAACCAAATTTTATTACAAAAAATAATAAACAACTATAAACATATTTAGCTGATTTCAAAAAAGCTTTCATAAGCAGCGATACAGAGTTCAAAACGTAACTAAAAATTTTCATAAGTGGGCCACAGTTATTTTTTGCCAATTTAGAAAGACCCTATATATAGTTAAATATGTACATAATGAATATGTTATACTCAAAGTTTATAAATTTGTTTCTGTTAAAGATTTCATTTTTTATGTCGCTCCGTATTATAAACAATGTAATGACTTGGCTCCGAGTTGGCTCCGGCATTTTGACAGACGAGCACACAAATCCATTATATTTTTCTTTTAAATTGTTCTCTGCTTGTCTGTCATGTCACCGCACTGATTATAAGTAGTCGAAAATATTAGATTGTCTCATAATTATCCGCCGTTTTTTTCAAGAATTTCAAAATTGTGCTTATTTTTTTTTAAACTTTTCTGCATTATATTTCGTTTAATAGCCCTTGTTATAAGCTATCTTATGTATTTCATTTTGTGGTTTTAAGTAGGTTTAACTCAAAGATAATCAGTTAAAAATCTCATCTGGTCGTGAAATTGTGAGAACGCTTTTACGTGAACGATTTGAACAAGCTGATAAAGCTAGCCCACGCCCGGCAGATTAATGATATATTTGGGCGTAAAGAACGACAGTGGTTTAAAATGTTTCGAGAAGGACGCATCAGCATCAAACATCGAGTGGGTGCTAGAGGAGTTTGGATAGGAACTGCTGCCTCACCCGCCTTACTCGCCAGACCTTACGTCTTCTTACTACCACGCTCTCCGGTCGCTGAAGAACTTCTTGCGCGGGCGCGAGTTCAAAAACGAAAATTATTTCAAAAAAGTATCCTCCAATGAATCGACCAAAAAATAGAATTCTTCAAGCGAGGAATCCATAAATTACCAAAGAGATGAATGAATGTGTGTTGACTGGTGACGATTATTTGATCTCGTGATTTGCTTTTGTTATTGTTTTTCATTTGTTTAAAGTTTAATAAAAGGACAACTTAATAAAATACCTAATAAAAATTATGATCTTTTATTTTTTACTTATTTTTAGGTGTACAAATTCAAGCAACATTTAAGGAAATAATTCTCGGTGAAACACTTCTCGGCGAAGTTATTGAGTTGTGTCATCCACAAATTCAGTTCAACTACGAATCTTTGCATGCATTTAGGAATAGTGTATTTATTTGTCGCTTAAAAGATTCTCGACGAAGAAGCGAAAATGCTCCTAAAATTACTTTAAAGGGTATATATAAAAGTTAGAAAATATTTTTTATTTACTCTAAATTCGGGTAAATAAGACGTCCCCATATGGTTTGGCGAAGTATAAAAATTGCAAATTTATTGAAAAATGAAATTCGCTTCAGGACAAATATGTTGTATAAAAAGCGTCTTATTTACCCGAACCTAAAGTTTTTTTAATTACTCAGATTAATTTTTATGTAGGTTCTATGCATTCGTTGGATGGCGGCAAATATTTATGCTTTATGTGCTCGCTAAATGTTACAACATTGCATGAGCTCATTGAACGCGAACTATTTCTTTCAGACATTCAATTGCATGATAACACACGCGACCTCATAATGCTTAATCAGTCGCACATTTCACAAGTACAATTAAAGTAATGATATTAAATTAATAAATCTTTAAATTATTTAATTAATTACCCTAAATTTCCGTGTATAAGCCGTGGACGTTCGACGAATTTTTGAATTTTTACTTGGCCTTTATTCTGTTATAAACAAAGTTGAGCTCATAATTTTTAACCCGCGGGTTGGACCTGCTTCAATGAAGGTCAAAACCATTAAATTTTATGCTTAATCTCCCACAAAAAAACAGAATAAAGGCCAAGTCAATATTCAAAAATTCGTCGAACGGCCGCGGCTTATACACGGGAACTTAGGGTAATTGACCTGATACAAATTTGTTATTGAAAAATCTGCAGTGAACGTCTAGAAGAAACTATGCGCAGCCTCAACCAATTAGCCACTCAGATCGAAAAAGAAAAGAATCGTACGGAAGAGCTTTTATGTGAGTTAATGCCTCGTTCTGTGGCTGACAATCTTCGCCGTGGGCACACTGTAGAGGCGGCTGAATTTTCGGAGGTCACTGTTCTCTTTTCTGATATTGTAACCTTTACAAACATTTGCTCTTCGTGCACGCCGTACGATGTTGTAAATATGCTGAACGATCTTTATATCCGTTTTGATCGACTCGTTGGATTGGTGAGATTGGCTTAAGAGCTTAAGATTGGTTAAGAGCTTAAGCATTAATTAAAATTAATTAAAACAATGATTTTTCTAAAAAATAAAATATTTTCAGCACAACGTTTACAAAGTGGAGACAATTGGTAAAATTAATAATTTTATTATGGAAATCTTTATATAAATTTCTATTTTGCACTTAAAGGCGACGCATATATGATAGCAGGTGGAGTCCCAGAAGAAAGTGAAGCACATTGTGAGCGAATTCTTAACACTGCGTTAGGTATGATAGCGGAATCCCATCGCGTTTTTAGTCCAGTCACACGCCAACCTCTGAATATTCGAATTGGTGTACACGCAGGTCCAGTTATTACCGGTGTTGTTGGTGTTAAAATGCCACGGTAATTTTTCGTCTTTGAATTATAGGTGTACAATATTTATTGCAAAAATTATTTAATCAGCTTTAATTTTACATTTGTTTTCTTTTAAATAATGGTTGTTTTATATACTACAACTTTTCATTCTTACATAATCTTGCTTTTGCTCAAAAATTTGAATTGTAAATTCTTTAATAGCTATTGTTTGTTTGGACATACCATTTATATCGCCAATCAAATGGAGTCAAGCAGTGTTCCAAACCACATCCATGTTACTAACAAAGTTGTGGAACTTGCATTAAAAACTAATTCTGCTTTTACATTCACTGCTCGAGGACTGATTGAACTAAAGGCTAGTGTTTTATTAATAGTTATTAATATTAATAGACATATATTAATAGACATATTAATATACATTAATATTAATAGACATATTATAGACATATACATTATTCACAATTTCCAGGGATGTTCTCCTATGGAAACGTCGTTTCTTGAACGCAATGAAAAATTGACCTCTGCACAAATTTGCGGTCGTAAAATAGAGGACAATAGTTGGGTTTCTGACTGCAATGGAAATGTTGCTATTAAGGTACTCTGATGTACATACATTGTATGTATGTGCATTGTATGTATGTACATTGTGATATACATACGTACATTTTTTTTGTTTAAGCCATAAATTTTGCAATATTGCTAGTTTTTTAAATGTTTGAAGAAAGTTAGATAAAAAAAGCATTTTCTGTTGTTAGTTAAGGATATGTTCCTGTAGAATTAATAGTCAAAGTTAAATTTTTAAAAAAAATAGATGCAAAAAAATTAAACTGACGATTACAAAATCTCGTTTATTATATTTATAAAAATTAACAATACTAATTTTTACAATAATTAATAATTAACAATTATAATAAGTAACAAAAAATCACGTCGGCTATGATATTTTAAGGTTGATAAAAAAACAAAATCTTTGCATAAAACGAGTCGATCCGCTTTATGTGTTCTGCTCTAGTTAAGCTTTAACATCTTATTTTGGCGAAATCGCAGACTCATCATCGGCTTTAAGTGTTAACGATAAGCTACAAAAATGATTTGAAATAATATTAAGTCCACATGTGTTGTAAAGATTATTTTTATGTATAAATACATTATATAATTTATCTCCTCAGAATTTATTGTAAGTATAATAACAAATTTTCTAATGCAAAATTGAAAATTCATATCACTATTCTACTTAGATTAAATTTACTTTAACAATTACATTGAAATATCAGATTTAAATTTACCTAATTTCAATAAACAGCTTATGTATGAAAAAAAATCGTGTACCGACATTTGCGGCCTGACAAATAACCCCGACATTTGAGGCCTGAATATTTGCGGCTCCGACATTTGCGGCCCAGGATCAAAAAATTAAAAAAGTCTCAATACCAACATTTGCTGTTTTTTCAACTTTGGTTAACTTTTTAAGGGCCATAACTCTACTTTTAAGAATATTAATTTGAGCTATCGGATTCAGAATTTAATTCTCCATTCATTAATTTTTAAGTCAAATCACTAAATAACTTAAAAAAGGTACAGCTAAAAAGGTAAAGTTTACTTTTTATTTTTTAAGTGACTTTACTTTTTTAGCTGTAACTTTTTTTCCAAGTTACTTAGAGAATTGATTTTAAATGTAATCGATTTAATTCTAAATCTAATGGCTAAAATAAATTTTCTAAAAAATATCTTTATGGTTCTCAAAAAGTTAATTAAAGTTGAAAAAACCGCAAATGTAGGGGCCGCGAATGTTGAGGCCGCAAATGTCGGGGCCGTAAATGTCATGACCGCAAATGTCGGTGAGCCAGAAAAATTATTTATAAAAACATGCTTACACGACAATAAGGAACGTGGGGATGTGAAGGCAGAACCAGTTGCCGAAAGAAATAACGGAGGATTATTATCGGTTAGGTCCGTCCAACAGCCACCGTCATCGTCATATGCATTGATTATAGTCTGATTTTCATAAAATCGTAGCACTGCTTGAATTTCATTTAACGTTGTCTTGACGTCAGCCAATGTTCGTGGCGATGATACATTAATGTCATTAAACAGCTTTATATAGTCGATTCCATGTGATCTTAAACTTGGGTTTTTAATAAGCTCAGGTTTTAGTCATCTCGTTTTATCCTGTCTCGTTTTGGCCATCCCATTTTATGGCATCGTCCTTTTTAGTATGCTTATTTTTAAAGCATTTATTCTATTAATACTCACATGTAGCGCTTACCATTGCTTGCCGTTTGTGTATTTTCTTTAATTGTTTTGATATTTTGCCTTCAATTGAAATGTTGCTTAAACTGGTTTAACGGCGTTTGCGAACAGGAGACGAATGCAAGCGCAGTTGGTTGCGATACGTGACAAGAAGAAAGCGAAGCAAATAACATCGCCGTCCACGTTTTATGCGATGATGACGCTGGTGAGGCATCATCTCGGAGCAATCTGTGAGGTCGTTGCACGCCTAATTCAACAAGGATGAACGGCGGTTCGTGTGTTTACGTGATGTGGACGCTCCTATTCTTCGCATTTTTGACGAGTTTACGCTGCGGGATGCTTTATTTGATCACAATTTATGCGATTGAACCCACAATAATTATCTCGAACGGCCCTCTTTAGGATCACATCCTGATCAAAAATGCTATATCTACTTTAAAACCTTTTCTTATAATTATTAGGTTGTGAAGAAAGTTCTGCTCCAAGAAGGATTGATAAATTAAAAAAAAAAATTTTTAAAAAAATTTAAAAAAATATAAAAAAAAGCAAAAAATTATAAATTCATAAATAAATATTAATAAAAATAAATTATTGGAGCAGAATTTTTTTTACAACCTAATATTTGTTAATAAATTCTTTTTTTGATAAAAAAGAATTAAACGTGTACGTGCACGTGCGCATATCTTTATCTATTTACTGTGAAAAATGCAATTTAAATTCGTGCTTTTTTCAAAAAAATTTTAAAAAGGGAATAGTGTCAATTTAAAATAAGGTTGCTATTTTCATGTAATATTGAACACCGTAACTGCCACTAAATTTAAACTTTGCAGCACTGGCATTTTGTCGTAAATTCTCTGGTGTTCAAAATATAAATTTTTTTTGTAATTTTTATTTAAAGCTAATAATAAAAAAACGAAGAAATTAAAATTGAAGTAGATATAAAAATGTAAACAGAAACTCGAATTAAATACTTCATATATCAAAAAATAAATTTTATTTAGGTTTAAATGTGAAAAATTCTTCATATATAGCAAATTATAATTGCTGAAATAACCTGGTGTGAAATGGCAACGATTTCTACAAACAACCCTGGTCTAGTTGATGCCGATTGTAACCCCATTATCGGTCCAAGCTCG
Source organism: Bradynema listronoti (assembly GCA_024678965.1). Taxonomy (NCBI): domain Eukaryota; kingdom Metazoa; phylum Nematoda; class Chromadorea; order Rhabditida; family Allantonematidae; genus Bradynema; species Bradynema listronoti. The sequence continues at coordinate 287,633 of JANLNO010000005.1, forward strand.
GGTATCCGCATCAATATATTGTAGCAACTTCTTAAAAGAAATTTTTAAACATTTTAGGACTGGAAATTAGTCATGAGCAAGAATTATACGAATTAGAAGCGACGGACTCGACTAGTGTGGGCCTAGTTTTAAGGTACACAAATAATTAAATTAGATATGTATACTTTTTAAACTAACACATATAATTTTAAAATCATCACAGAGCAATTTATGATACCGGTGATGTAGATAAATTTGTTAATGCGCTTGAGAGGCGTATCGCATTTTACGACAAAAATATTCTCAAAGTTTGTACTTACCATTATCAGGGCTTTCTCGACTCGATAAAACAACTCGTTCATCTTAACGAAAAATGCAATGAAATTAAAGTAATAATTTTTTATTTTTGATATTGAAAAAAATTTTTAATTCTGTTAGAAAATCACTGAAGAAACGAACGAATTCATACAATCTGATAGTCAAGAATTACTAAAAAAAGGTGCTGAAATTGTACGCTATCGTCGTCTTCAGCGCAACGCGAATCTTGCCATCGATCAAATTTCAATGTGTTTGCCCGCACTTGATGGCTATATCGATTTACAAAACCTTATGGAGGAAAAAAAGTTTGTTTTTTACTTTACATCAATTAGGTATTTAGGAAATCAGGTATGTTTCGCAAATTTTGCATCATTTGTTTTTTTTAATAAACAAAAAACTCGAAACGTAAATACAGCAAAAAATTTCAAAAAATAAAACAAAAGATAACAGTTAATTACCGGTACTTAAATTTCAAAAAGAAATTATTTTTTGAATAATATTTTGATTAACATTGATTAACATTAAAAAATACAAATTTTAAAACTTTTTAAATAATCTAACAAACTTTTATTCAAAATCTTTACAATTATAACATACAATCTTTATAATGCCGTTAATTTTTAAATAAAATTTTATACACAGATACCTACAAGCCTTGAAAGTGCTCGAGGATTTGGAACACAACCATTTTGTTGAATTACAAAAATATCGATTCGCGCAGAGTTTAGTAGATTCCATTGCACCAATGCGAAATGAAATTCGTAGTCAGGCTTATTCTGAGCTTACCGATTTTCTCGAACTCCTACATGCTAAATCGCAAAGTGTCGGTGCCGAAGCTATGCGACATACAGCCAGCAAAGCACAAGTCTTGGCTCGAGTTGCTGCTGTCAATACTGCGAATTCAAATAAAACGTCAACCGCTACTTCGATTGCCTTAAGCATGCGTCCGATTGCACCGCTGAAATTGACTGATGATGGTGCACTAGTAAAAGAATCGCAGACATTACAAAAAAATACTAGTAGTGTTAACACGACAAAATTGAAAATTGACTTTAATAACTCTACTATAAAAACAAACGATAGAAGCAATAACGACTTTAGTGAACAAGATAGTATCGATTATGGATCCATTCATCGTTGCTGTCAAATCTTTAATGTTTTGGTACAGGATTTTAACAATATATCAGAAAAAAATATTCTTAAATTCGAAAATGAAAAATCTATTTAAAAAAAAATTAAACAATTTTTTTTAAATATTTTTAGGGCGATAAGGAAAGTTTTGAGATTTGTTATCGAAAACAACGTCGTGAGCAAGCATCTGTACTTATTCATGCACCCATTAAAGTAATCACTCTTTATTACTTAACATTTTTTAAAGTTACAATTCAATTTAGACAGAAACCATAAGCGCTTATAGTCGTTACTTGGAAAAGGTTATGGGCTTCTTTGTTGTGGAAGATCGTATTATGCAAATTCAGCCCACTCTCGTCAGCGTTCCATACCGTACACAACTCTGGGAAATGGCTTTGCAAGAATTTAGCGTGATGATGAACGCCCATTTTGTATTTTTTCTAATTTTATATGTTTAAAAAATGTCCTTATATTTTGTAAAACATTTAGAGCAAATTTTGTGATGTTGAGTTAATGTTACAAATGAAAGAAATAATCTTACTGTTCACGCTAACCATAAAAAGTTATGGTTATACCACAGATGCCTTATATTCATTACTTCAAAATTTCCGGTATTTTTTAAATTTATTTTAGTTAATTGATCAGAAGTTTTTTTAATTACAATTTATATATTTAAAAAATTTCAGCGATCATTATAATGAGGTTCTAATGGCTGATTATTCACCAAAATTTGAGAATGCACTAAATGCAGACAATTACTCACCTATTATTGTTGAATCGGAACGCGAATATCGAAAAATTATAGACGAATTTCCACTTTTCAAACGTTCTGTGGATCGGGTATGTCGTTGGATAGCATAGATTATAGAGTTAATACGAAATCAATTGCATAAAAATACTCATATAATTATGATAAAACATATCATATTTTTAGGAATCATATCCACGCAAATTTCCATTTTCACAGTTTGTGCTCAATATACTCTTACAAGCTAAGAATTATCTCATTGGTTGTATGCGTTTTATGGAAAATTTACAACTTTCTCAATCGGAAATCAATGATACAATTCGTCGTTATGCTAACATTATGCTCGGACGTTGGTCCATTTTGCTTAAAAAATTTGTGTCCAATAAAAATCGTTCACTCGTTCAGGTTGGCTTAAAATAGAAATAATCAAATATTGATCAATTAGTTACCACTTATTCTATTATTCAATTATTAGCTATTTATATAAACATAGGTATTTATTTTTGAATAAATTAATTAATTAATAGGATACAAATTTTAGTTAGTACAAATTACAATTAATATGGGCTATTTGGAGCGCTCGCGCGAGCATCTAGAACAATTCATTTCGCGACTGGTTAGCGCTGGTGCCGGTGAAAGTTTAATAGAGTCGACTAGTGGAGGTCATTTAGTTTCTTTGAATACAAAAGTATTTCGCGATACACGTTCCGAAGTTGAGCAACTTATAAATCATGCACTCGAAGATAAAGTTTCTGCTTTTCTAGAGATTGGTTAATAGTTTTTTTTACTTTTACTAAACTAAATTAAATTATAAGCATAAATTTGTAGCGAATTATGATTGGGAGCTGCCGCAAGCTAGAGGCATAGCCAGTGAATATGTGATGGATTTGGTCAATTTTCTTCGCACGACTTTTACTTCTTTTACAAATTTGCCAAATACACTCGCTCGCAATGCCTTTATTCAAGTGATTTTATAACATAGTTTTTCTTGCTATAATAAACAATAATTATTAAGAGATAATTACCTATTTTTACATATGTTATGGCTGAATTTTAAATCAAAATATATTTTAGCTAATTTTATACTGTTTAAATTTTAACCTCGGAAATTTAAAAATTTTAACGAAAAATTAAAATGAATAAAAAACATAAAAGTATGGTGGAATCAAATCAAGCACAGAGGAAAAATAAAAATAAATTTCATAATAAATTTAAAGAAAAAAAATAAGCCGCTAAAAGTATGAATTTGGCCATAATTGTTTGATTTAATATTGATTGTAGACTTGTAAACATCTTGCCGACTCATTAAATCAAATGCTCATTAGAAGTGAAATTCGAGCGATAAGCATCGGTGCACTTGAGCAGTTCAGCCTTGACGTCATTCAATGCGAACTTTTTGCCGCACAACGACCTATGCCTGACATTGATGACGACACTTTAAGGCTAATATTTGCGCCACTACGGCAGTTGCTAGATTTATTGCTTAATGATGATTGGACGACGTTTATCGCTGAGCGTGGCAAACCCAACGGAAAATATTCTCACGTTCGCGCGTCCAACGCCGCCGCGCTTCTCGAAAGGTGGAGATAGTAAATTTTACATAATCTATGACGCAAAATGAGAGTATTCAATTTTTATTTTTAATATAAGCACATCTTTAAAAATTTAGATTAATTGAATTCGAAAAGAAGAGCAGCAGCTTTTTTGGCATTAATCGTGGAGATCGCAAAAAACTCTACGATACTATACTGCGTAAACTGCGCACTCTTAATGATTAATTCATATTCTATGTATAATAATAATTTTGTTATTTTTCTGCATGAACAAGATTATAACATAAAACCAGTGCGATAAAATAATAAGATAGTAATAGGCAAATAATGCAAATTCTTAGAAAAATAGGAACAAAAGACGAGATCATTATTTTAGAAGCATTGTCAACTTGATTTTAGTTAGAAGAAAGCAGGAATACTTTGTTTATACTTTTATAAACCAAACTTTCAATATGTGTAAATATTATTATAAAAACTGTAAAAATTAATTTCAATTTTTTCCAAAATTTTTATCAATAAAAATGTCGCTTGCTTTTTCGTATCAATCACTAATTTAGAAAAATAAAAATAGACCTCATAAATTTATACATAAATGTTATGCATAATAAATCATGTAAATCAGTATGCTTTTATTAATTACAAACAAATAATTTATTGAATAACTCTAATACTGAATAAATGATCTTTTTCAAACAAATTGTTTTTTAGCTGCAAACCAGCTGAAAAGTGTAGAGAAAGTGATTGAATTTTGTATTAAAAATTCAATTTCTCTCGTGGTGATTGGTCCAGAAAAGGAAATTTGTGCAGGTTGGAGTGAGGCTATTAGCAATGGTGCCGGCTGTGCGGTATTCGCACCCAGTAGCATATGCACTCCACGTTGACACTATAGGAAAAGTGTTGATAGATTCTAGAGCTTACGTTACTGCCCCTAGCGAGCTGAAAATTTTGCATTAGGGGTTTTCGAGGACGCTCTTTCGATTCTATCGGACAGATTTTTTATAGCACCCCTCTAAGACCCTATTTTAGGATCAGGACCGGTCCTAGTTTTATTTTATTGATAAGATAGTATATTCGGTTCAGAATTTTATGACAATTATTTTTTTGTAGTTTATTTTTTGTTTCAGGCTCTCCAGAACCCTATTTAGGGTCCAAAACGTTCCTAAATTAGAAACTTTTCTGAGCGAGTTAAAATTTTTGCCTTGGATGGCTCTTTATATAACGATTTTTATAGAACCTTTTTAAGACCCTATTTTAGGTTCAGGACCGGTCCTATTTAAAAAAAAGACGAAAAACACTTTTTTTACATTAAAGAAATTTGAAGAAATTTGATAACAATTCGACCATCGCATGGATGTCTCAACAGATAAATAAATTTAGATATACGCCATTTTTCGAAGTTTTATTTAAACAAAATGGCAATAACATATAACATAAAAAATTGATATTAAAACATGTTTAATTACTCGTCATCAGCGTACCATTCGACAATTTCGTCGTGCGCTACATTTATCTCTCCGTCAAAGAACATAGGCTCTTCTTCGGGCGTCACGCTGCGAGAACGAGAACGTTGTTTTGGCGCAAACTCAGCTGGATTTGTGAAGGCGGTGATGAGCTGTTGTTGCAGGAAGAATGAAAGGCGCTTTTCTGCGTTAGCGCCGAAGCACTTTAATACCGCAGTGTTAGCGCTGTGGTGCAGTGCTTCACAACCTTGCTCGCCGTATGATCCCCACGACCGATGATTTTTGACGAACTCGGCGAGGTGCGCCTCAATCAGGTGTAATTTGTTAATTACGGGTAATCGAACAAGACGCCATTCATTAGACAGCTTTTCGATGTCGCTGCTAAGGTTGTCAAGATTTTCGTCTTCTAAGCTGGCGGCCACAGCCCATCGCTCTAAATTAAAGATCGCTTCGAAAACTGGCATCAAGTTAAAGTTTTCGCCAGTCTTGGGATGCGAATAGTAGGCGTTGATTTTGTTGTTTAAAATAAAGCGAAGAAAGCGGCCACAATCTCTGCCATTTAACAGGGACGATTGCTGATGCGATGGCGTTATTTTGGCATTGTTGAAAATTGCGTGAAGCCAATTCGAATCAGTTGATAAAAGCGCTTTCAACGCTGTGTTGACAAGACCTTGTAGTGTGTGCAGAGGCGGCACAACTACATTTTGTGCGTCAATCTGCAGAAGAGATTGAGCATTGGATTCGCGTAATGGCCCAATCGATGGTTGTAGTCGATGTTGTTGCCGTGTCACAAGACATATTGGACAAAATGTTGTCGACGCATGATGTGACGAGCCAACGATGAATGGGAGCCATTTAAGATCACCTACAGCGAGCACGTTTGCAGGAATGTCAACATTTTCATAGCTGTACGATTTCACTGCGGCAATCGCGTTAAGAAAGGGAAGCGCGTATTGACCGGCTAAAAATATTTTATTTTTTTCAGGTTTATTTTTTTCAGAACTAAATTTATATAGGAAACTAAATTTATATAGGAAAAAAAAACTAAATTTATAGTGTTATTTAATTAATTACCCTCGCGGACGTTTTCAGTTGATTCGACTCCCTCATACGCTGCAAGCAATACGAAATTGCATGGGCTTTGCGCCGTCGGAACATTGGTGGGGATGAATACACCGATTTTTGTCCAATTTGAGCCAACGTTACCGCCTCTGTCGCCAGCAACGACAATATCGATTTTGGCTGGAAGTAGGCCGCTCCAAGCCGTATTTAGAAGACGGTTGAAATATCGTTGAAAAACGTAGCCAGGATTACTCCAAATAGCAAAACGAACGCCATCAATTTCCTTCTTTACGAGGCCGGACTCGTTGATAAGATACTCCGTCCAGTTTTTTACTTTATAAAGCGACGGAACAGTTCTTCCTGAGAGACGCCGAAGAGCTGCGTATCTATAAATACCAACAAATAAGCTTATATACCAACAAATAAGCTAATATACCAACAAATAAGCTAATAATTATGTTAAAACTCACTGATTTTCAGTGAAGTCAAACGCCCTTTTAAACGCTGCTGCAGAAGCGACAGTAAGCTCCACTTCAGTGTCTGTGAAGCTGAAACTCACAGAGTTGCCAGAGTTGCTCTCCATGCGACGGATTCTTTCGCGCCTTTGTGACGAAGATTTGAGCTGATCCAGCACGATTTTCTTAGCTGGTGAACGCAACCGCAGATGTGCTACTTCTTTCACTAAGTTTTTAATTTTGTCATCTTGTTGTCGTATTCGGCGCTTTAATGAAATATTTTCGACGCGCAGCTTCTGGATGACTGGATTACGCGCGGCGTTTGCCAATGCCAGCACGTGCTTATTTTTTCGATCCCATTTGGCCCTTTTTTTGAGAGGCATCTCCTAAAAACAAAATTTTGGCGTCATTTACAGTAGGTTACAGTACCCCCCTTTTCTGGGGGGTAAACAAGACTCTTACCTTAATAAAAAATCATTGGAGGGCTAACAAAAAATAACATTTTTGACTTTCCAAATTCAATTTATTAGAAATACTCACATTCGCGGAATTGACGGTCGACAAAATTGAGGGTTCAGGGTCGACACATGGCGTTGTCACAGTTTTCACAGTTCGCCGAGCTTCGCGCATCTTTGCTAAATGCTCTTGCTTCTTTTTTTTCCTCTAGCGCTGTACGAGCAGTACACAGAACTTCCGAGCTGATTATCTGAAAAATCAAATATTGAAAAATTCGACCTAGGTCCACTTCCGTCAGAGCAACTTTTTTTCTAACAGAGCAATCGATCTCAAACTTTACCTACATAAAGAAAAATATATGACAAACAACATAGCAAATTCAATTTTTGACTTTGCAAATTCGTTTATTAGAAATACTCACTTTCGCGGGATTGACTCCCGAAGTCGATGCCTGGTCGGACGACGAAATCGAGGTCCGAGAGTCGACAAACGATGTCGGAGCGGCTTCATCAGCTGATGCATCAGCTTTGCGATTATTCGCGCCTATTATTTGCTCACAATTTTCCATTCTAGCTGCTCTTTTCTTTCTCTTAATTTACTTTTCTGAAAAACTGAAAATTTACAAAACACTGAAATTTCAGTAAAACGTTTTTTACAATAATACTAGGCATTCAACATAATTTTGTTATTGATAAAGTAGTAGCAGAACAATATAAAAACCTACATTGAAGTAAATACTGTTGTTCACACGTTCAGCTCTCTTCGGTCTCACTCGATGGCGCCCAAAAGTCAGATTTGCAGTGGTTCGAGCTTTCGCAACAGCGATCGAATGAGCCTCACGTTGAGCTACAGCCGCATCCACTGTGAGATTCGGATCAACAACAGGCGGTTGGGCGTTTCGAAGATAGATTAAGAGATTTCTACGACCGCTTCCCAACTAAAATTTTAATTTGTGACATTTTAAATTCATTCTTTCAAAAATTCAAACTTACAGTTACAACAGCGGAGCCAATAATCTGTTCAATTTCACTAATCAATTGAGCCAACGTAAGTGGTCCTTGAATTTTTTCAAAATCGGTTGAAGCAGAAGGAGATGGTGGAGAAGGATGATGCATGGTCAAAAGAATATGTTAAACTAAATTATATAATTAATCTATTAGATAGTTGGGAAACAATTATAAAATTTTCAATATATAAATAAAAAAAGAAAAATATTTTAAGTGAATTAGAGTTGTATATCAAAAAAATTTTTATTTAAAGAATATAACATAACGCCAAAAAATGCACTAAATGTAAAAAAAAATGTTCTGGCGCAAATGGATGAGAAGTGCGCTGGTGAAAAATATGACTGATTTTAAGTATTTTGGCTAATAATAGTTGTGAAACAACTAGAACCTTCGGTTTTACTGCAGATTTTAATTGGGACAATTTCTGGGACAGGTGGTGGTCGTAGTGATAGTGAAAAAACAGGGTTAATTTGCGTATTTTCTTAAATATTTTATTAAATAGAATAAAACATTTTTGTGAGGTTTTTTTAGTGGGCTAGGTGTCCCAGAAATGGTATGTGTATACTACTAGCACATGCTGATACTCTTCGCTGTTCATTTTGCTCGACATAAACGCAAGAGGAAGAGTGCCAGCAACTTCGAAAGCTCTCCAGATCATCAGCGTGCCACCTCCAAAGTTCCGCTTTGAGAAGTAGAGTGGCTCCTTACGATATTTACTCCACTTTTTTGATAATTTAATACTTCCCTATTTTTTTAGAAATGGTGAAAATATGAAAAAATATATACAGTCGCGGACAAAACATTGGCAAAATTTTTCACTTTTTTGTTTTTTCAATTTTTCCATCAAAATCAGAAACTCCTGAAGGAAGTCAAATATGCCATTTTATAGAGGATTTTCTTAGCTACAAAACCAGCTTACTTACTTTCAAAATAACTTTTATTAACAAAACCTAATAATGCATTAACCAAAATCACTTCAAAATTCCATCGGACAAAACATAGGCAAAAAATAACAACCACTCGAAATATTCAATATTTGGTCGCGAAACCTTTCGCTGTCACCACGGCTAGGCAACGAAGAGGGAGGGACTCAACCAGACGATGGATCAAATCAATATTTAACGAACCCCAAATATTATTTACGGCTTCAAACAAGGCGTCTCCATTATTGAATTTCTGACCCTTCAACCGCCTTTCGACCTCCGCCCAAAGATGTTCAATGGGGTTCAAGTCGGGGGATTGTGCTGGCCAGGCCAATAAGGAAACACCATTATTGCCGATCCATGTTTTTAAGGTTTTTGCCGTATGTTTGGGGTCGTTATCGTGCATGAACAACCAGCCCATCGGCATATTCTGCACCGCATATGGCAACATAAGGGTCTCCAGGATTTCACGGTACTGAATTTCATTTTTTTGTTTTTTCAATTTTTCCATCAAAATCAGGAACTCCTGAAGGAAGTCAAATATGCCATTTTATAGAGGATTTTCTTAGCTACAAAACCAGCTTACTTACTTTCAAAATAACTTTTATTAACAAAACCTAATAATGCATTAACCAAAATCACTTCAAAATTCCATCGGACAAAACATAGGCAAAAAATTTTATTTGGGTATTAAACCCATTCAAAATGATTTTTCGATTTCGGTAAATCTATTTCTGTTTGGTTCATACATTTTTAACTATTCAAAATGGCACCTGCACGCGTTGATCATCGATTGGAGTCTTTAATCGTCCGACTGAGGGATGACGATGGAACGACATGGAATGACATTTAGGACCACGTGAAGTTGAACCCGGGAACGTGTTTTAAGATCTATCGACGAGTGAAGAACCCAAAGGAGCTAAATAAGGGCGGTCGACCTCGAAAAACGAATGAAAGTAGATTTAAAGTAGATTTAAATTTTGTTTTCTTGGACAAATTCGCTTTAAAATCGGTAAAAACAGAAGGTTCTTTGTACTTGTTAAGGTAAGAGTACACTTTCAGAACCGACAGAAGGATTGCGCGCAAGTCGTCGGAAAATCCTCATTTGACAGCGCCAATGCTCAAATCGAAATTGAAACTAGCAAATGTGAGCTCCAGGACCGTTCAACGTAGCCTCTGCGAAAGGAATCTTCATGGCCGTCGTCCAGCATTAAAGCCGTGGATATCGAGGAAGAATGTGACTGCGCGACTGAAATTTGCTCAAGATCATATTGATTGGACTGTTGAGGATTGGAAAAACGTATTATGGTCCGACGAATCAAAGTTTAATCTTTCCAACAATGATGGCAAAGGTTACATTTGTAGACCTAAAAAACAGATACAATCCGAAGTATACTGTTGCGAAGTCTAGTATTTAAAGTGTGCGCGTGCTTAGCACGACATTTTGATTGGCATTCTGTTCATTGTAATTTGGTCATAAAATATTTTGTTGTAAGATTTAGATGTCTGGTGTGTGGATTATTTCTGATTAATAAAATTGTTTTTGTTGCTTGTGTCTAATACACAACAAAATTGGCGATCAGGATGAACGAAGAACAATTTAAGCAATTTATGAGCGTTTTCGCCCAGAGCCAAGCTGATATGGCCACAGCAATGGCTAAAATAACTGCTGGAAATAAAGTCGAAACTAATAATAACCCCGGGGCCGGGGTAGGGCAAATAAATTTAGGCCTAGAACAGTTTATGTCGTCGTTGAGCTCGCGTCTCTCCGAATTCCGGTACGTCCCGGAAGATGACATGACGTTCGAATACTGGTTCAGTCGATTCGAGCCGATCATATCGGTGGATGGCGCGGCACTGCCAGACGACATGAAGGTTCGCCTTCTAGTAAGCAAGCTGCAGGAGGCGGAGTTTCGGCGTTATCAAGACGCGGTTAAACCAAAATCGCCGTACGAAGTCACATTCCTCGAAGCAGTACGAGAACTGAAAGGTTTGTTTGCGCCGACCAAGAGTAAGTTTATGCGAAGATATGAGGTCTTCACCACTAAATAGTTGATAAATGAGGACTGTTTGACCTTTGCAGCCAAAATCAATAGTGTGTGTGAGCTCGCGTGCCCGCCCATTAGTGCGGACGAGCTCAAGTGTTTATCATTCATTTCAGGACTAAACGGCAGTAACAGTGAGACGCGACTCCGTTGTCTCCAGTTAATGGAGAACGCAGAATCGCAAAATAGAACCGTCACGTTGGGCGAACTCGTACAAGAGTACAAGAAACAGGCGAGTATATGTGAGTCGGTACAGACCCTCACGAAGCAATTCGAACAACTGGGCCCCAGTGTAAACCATGTCCAGGTCAAACGCCAAAATAACCCATTTCAGCTAGGTAATAGATTCAACACGGGTCCGAGTCAACGCGGGCTCAAATGTTACGGTTGTGGGGGAGGGCATTTAAAAAGTAAATGTCCCTATAGGCTACATGTATGTACTAATTGTGGCATGGTCGGTCATTTGGAAGCGTATGCGTCGAAATAATTTGAATCAAAACTATACTCAAAAATTTAAATCCAAAAATAAATACCCAAAAAACAAATTCAAAACAAATTTCACAGGTGTAGCCACGATTCAAGTTATGGATGACATCACTATTAATGCGTCCGGACTTACGGACGAGAGTGACGAGCCATATATGTTTCCCCTCACTGTTAATGGGTTCCGAAAGGAATTTTTTATTGATACAGGTGCTCGAGTTACACTATTGACACAGACTACCTGGCGTAAAATAGGCGCACCGAAACTGACGGAGACGAACTGTAAAGGACAAACGTTCACTAAGGAAAAGTTCGACATTGAGGGCTGTTGCGAAGTCACAGTCCAATGCGGCGATGAGCCGGAAATGACACTCAAATGTGGAATCATTTCGGACGCCTACTTTGACATCGTTGGCAGATCCTGGATACGACCCCTACGCCTACTCGAACGGCCGAGCATCGAAGTAAATCAGGTTAACGATATTATGTGTGATAAAAATAACCTAATCACCCGACTCAAGTCGGGTTTTCCTAATGTTTTTCAGGAGTCATTGGGCAGGTGCACTAAAATGAAGGCACATCTATTCTTGAAGCCAACCGTAAGGCCGGTGTTCATGCCAAAACGAACCGTACCTATCGGCAGTGAACGTGCGGTGGAGGCAGAACTAACCCGACTCGTCAAAATAGGAGTCCTGAAAGAGATCGATTACTCCGACTGGGCAGCACCGATCGTAGCAGTCCGAAAGAAAAATGGAAATGTTCGTGTCTGTGCGGATTTCTCTACAGGATTAAATAATGCTATTGAGTTAAATAGGCACCCTCTACCTAACACTGATAATATCTTTGCCCATTTTAGCGGTGCCAAGGTATTTTCTAATATAGATCTCTCGGATGCATACTTACAGATAGAGTTAGACGAAGAGTCTAAGAAATTGGTAAGTATTAATACGCATAAGGGACTATTTCAATATCAGCGTCTACCGTTTGGTGTAAAATCAGCGCCTTCTATTTTCCAAAAAGTCGTAGACGAAATGTTGGCAGGCATCCAAGGGGCTTTCGGATATTTGGACGATATCGTCATCGTATCAGGGACGATGGACGAGCACCAGGAAATTATCTTCAAGGTATTTCAACGATTAAATGATTTTGGTTTTCATTTAAAAATTGATAAATGTAATTTTTTTAATAAATCTATTAAATTTCTGGGACATATAATAGACAGTCAAGGGACTCGTCCAAATCCCGAAAAGGTTAAAGCTATAGAGTGTATGCCCATGCCCACGGATGTGACCCAGGTCCGGGCCTTTTTAGGAGCTCTAAACTTCTATGGACGGTACATCAAGGAGATGCGTGAGCTGCGCACACCGCTGGACGAATTATTGCGCAAGGACGTTCCGTTCGAATGGTCAGACAAGTGTACTGCGGCGGTGATAAAAGCTAAAAAAATTTTAACTTCAGACCTTGTTTTAGCGCATTTTGATACAAATAAGCCGATTATCGTGGCCGCGGACGCATCGAAATATGGCATTAGGGCGTCACTCAGTCATGTCTATCCAGACGGGTCTCAGCGCGTAGTCGAATACGCAAGTTGCTCGCTTAAAGAAGCAGAGAAAAACTACAGTCAAATCGAAAAAGAAGGACTCGCACTCGTTTACGCAGTAAAAAAATTTCATAAATATATATACGGTCGAAAATTCACGCTACTAACTGATCATAGGCCATTACTATCTATTTTCGGAAGTAAAAAAGGGATATCAGCGCAAGCCACCAGCAGGCTGCAGCGCTGGGCGCTAATCTTAACTTCTTATGATTTTAATATCCAATATGTTAACACTACAGAATTTGGGAATGTTGACGTTTTATCAAGGCTGATAGGTGACTATCCAAGAAGTGACGAAGAGATAGTCATAGCGACTACCGAGCTCGAATCGGAAATGTACGAAACAATGGCCGCGCAGATCGCGATGGTTCCGGTAACGGCCGAAGAGATAGCCGACGAAACAAGCAAAGACGAGACACTACAGGCGGTAATAGGTATGATGAAAAAGGGGTGGCCCAAAAGGACACCTCCCGGTAAAGTTTCAAATTTTTATAATTTTAAATACCGATTATCAATAATTTCAAATTGTCTAATGCTTAATGATCGTGTGGTTATCCCAGAAAAATTAAAATTTCGTGTCATTTCGGCTTTGCATATGGGGCACCCGGGAATAGTCCGTATGAAGGCACTGGCCCGTATACATGTGTACTGGCCAGGTATAGATAACGATATCGAGCGAATGGTAAAGGCATGCGAAGGATGTTCAAGCGTGGCAAAAAACCCCGTAAAGGCGGAACTCAAATGTTGGAACCCAGAAACCCAACCATGGCAGCGGATACACGTCGACTTCGCAGGACCGGTAAAAGGGAAGTATTTTCTCATAATTGTTGACAGTTTTTCAAAATGGCCCGAAATTTTTGTAATAAATACTATTTCTAGTCGCATTACTATTAATATTTTAAAACAATGTTTCGATAGGTTTGGGTATCCTAAAGTTTTAGTGTCCGACAATGGTCGGCAATTTACTTCCGAGGAATTCAGATTATTTTGTAATGAGAAAAATATCCGTCATATACGGTCCCCTCCATATCATCCACAGAGCAACGGTCAGGCGGAACGTTTTGTCGACACGTTCAAGCGTTCAATTACCAAGCAAACGGCCGAAAACGACATTGACACAGCGACTCAAGAATTTCTGCGATCATATCGCGCGACACCGTGTCAAGCTATCGGAGGGAGGACGCCTGCGGAACTATTCTTGGGCCGAAATATTCGAACAGAAATAAGTTTGCTGAAACCCGAAAGGGTCGGTAAGAAAACAATGTCGAGGCTCAGGTACAAAGGTAACAGGGTCGAACAAGCTAAGAATGCTAATTATTTATCTAAGATGAGGTCTCAATTTAATTCTCATAATGGAGCTAGGACTAGGGTGTTTAATCCAAACCAGCTCATTTTTTATAGTACTAAGCAGCCTCCTGATGGAAGTCTATTGTGGCAGCCGGGTATGATCATAAATCGTAGGGGAGCTGTTCTCTACAATATTCGAAATTGGAAAGGAACAGAGCTCATACGACATGTGAATCAAATCCGTGATCGAACCGTTTGGCAGCCTCCTCCTCCGCAGACAGAATTCCTGAGGAGTCCGATGCCACTCCGGGATCAGAACCGTTCGTCCGTACCCGTTCGTTCATCCGCGCGTAGCCCAGCCAATCGCGAGTCAACGCCTGTCCAACAGAACCCAGAAATCGGGCGGTACCCGCGTAGAGACCGTAAACAACATCAACCTATTTGTTTGAATCCAAGGGAAAAATCGTACTATTAATGTCAACAATATTCTTATCTATCCTATTCACATTGTCTAGTCTGTGCTAATAAATATCTATATATATCGTGTAAGATTAATCGATGCTAATCGTCGATGACAAGTCTTAGGCTCATACAAAGACCTGCGAGTAGTATGATGGGAACTGTCTCTCGAGGGAGCTTTTCTCGCAGTGTTAAGGTCTACGCCCTTACTGTACAAGTCCTAAGCGGATATACGGAATAGTATATCATTTCTTCACGATGTTATATTTGTCTATAAATCACATCTACGTTTCAAATTCGTCGGGGAGGTGTTGCGAAGTCTAGTATTTAAAGTGTGCGCGTGCTTAGCACGACATTTTGATTGGCATTCTGTTCATTGTAATTTGGTCATAAAATATTTTGTTGTAAGATTTAGATGTCTGGTGTGTGGATTATTTCTGATTAATAAAATTGTTTTTGTTGCTTGTGTCTAATACACAACATATACAATACCAACTGTGAAGTTCGGAGGAGGTAACATTATGGTTTGGGGATTGTTCTCATGGCACGGCGTTGGTCCGCTTCATCGTATACACCATAAAATGGATCAAATTCAGTACCGTGAAATCCTGGAGACCCTTATGTTGCCATATGCGGTGCAGAATATGCCGATGGGCTGGTTGTTCATGCACGATAACGACCCCAAACATACGGCAAAAACCGTAAAAACATGGATCGGCAATAATGGTGTTTCCTTATTGGCCTGGCCAGCACAATCCCCCGACTTGAACCCCATTGAACATCTTTGGGCGGAGGTCGAAAGGCGGTTGAAGGGTCAGAAATTCAATAATGGAGACGCCTTGTTTGAAGCCGTAAATAATATTTGGGGTTCGTTAAATATTGATTTGATCCATCGTCTGGTTGAGTCCCTCCCTCTTCGTTGCCTAGCCGTGGTGACAGCGAAAGGTTTCGCGACCAAATATTGAATATTTCGAGTGGTTGTTATTTTTTGCCTATGTTTTGTCCGATAGAATTTTGAAGTGATTTTGGTTAATGCATTATTAGGTTTTGTTAATAAAAGTTATTTTGAAAGTAAGTAAGCTGGTTTTGTAGCTAAGAAAATCCTCTATAAAATGGCATATTTGACTTCCTTCAGGAGTTTCTGATTTTGATGGAAAAATTGAAAAAACAAAAAAGTGAAAAATTTTGCCAATGTTTTGTCCGCGACTGTATATATTTTTTCATATTTTCACCATTTCTAAAAAAATAGGGAAGTATTAAATTATCAAAAAAGTGGAGTAAATATCGTAAGGAGCCACTCTACTTCTCAAAGCGGAACTTTGGAGGTGGCACGCTGATGATCTGGAGAGCTTTCGAAGTTGCTGGCACTCTTCCTCTTGCGTTTATGTCGAGCAAAATGAACAGCGAAGAGTATCAGCATGTGCTAGTAGTATACACATACCATTTCTGGGACACCTAGCCCACTAAAAAAACCTCACAAAAATGTTTTATTCTATTTAATAAAATATTTAAGAAAATACGCAAATTAACCCTGTTTTTTCACTATCACTACGACCACCACCTGTCCCAGAAATTGTCCCAATTAAAATCTGCAGTAAAACCGAAGGTTCTAGTTGTTTCACAACTATTATTAGCCAAAATACTTAAAATCAGTCATATTTTTCACCAGCGCACTTCTCATCCATTTGCGCCAGAACATTTTTTTTTACATTTAGTGCATTTTTTGGCGTTATGTTATATTCTTTAAATAAAAATTTTTTTGATATACAACTCTAATTCACTTAAAATATTTTTCTTTTTTTATTTATATATTGAAAATTTTATAATTGTTTCCCAACTATCTAATTAATTAATTATAAAATTTAGTTTAACATATTCTTTTGACCATGCAGCATCCTTCTCCACCATCTTCTTCTGCTTCATCAACCGATCTGGAAAAAATTCAAGGACCACTTACGTTGGCTCAATTGATTAGTGAAATTGAACATATTATTGGCTCCGCTGTTGTAACTGTAAGTTTGAATTTTTGAAAGAATGAGTTTAAAATGTCACAAATTAAAATTTTAGTTGGGAAGCGGTCGTAGAAATCTCTTAATCTATCTTCGAAACGCCCAACCGCCTGTTGTTGATCCGAATCTCACAGTGGATGCGGCTGTAGCTCAACGTGAGGCTCATTCGATCGCTGTTGCGAAAGCTCGAACCACTGCAAATCTGACTTTTGGGCGCCATCGAGTGAGACCGAAGAGAGCTGAACGTGTGAACAACAGTATTTACTTCAATGTAGGTTTTTATATTGTTCTGCTACTACTTTATCAATAACAATATTTTTATAGGTTGTTTGTGAAGACAATGAGACCTATTCCGTATCTGTAAGTTTTAAAGTATATTTTGTAAATTCTTATTTAAACAAATGATTTTAGTGGTGTCCATGAAAGAAGCCGACATTCGTTCAGCTAAGTGTATTGTATCTTTTTTTGTTTTTGAAAATAAAATTTTGATCTAATTTTGTTTTATTTTTATTAATATTTAAAATACTAAAAAATGTATTTTTTTACAATTTATTTTGATAATTAAATGGTCTACTTGAATCTCCATTTAATCACTAATAATAAAACCTTTGAATACTATTCATTGCCAAAGAAAATATTAGATAAAAACTATGCAATAGCTTTGATAAAACTAGATGAAAAGATTAATGATTTAGATTTGTTGCCTCGTAAAACCAATATGGTTATTGATGAAAATAATAATATTTTATCGAGCACAGTAAATAAAGAAAAAAATAATAAAAATATTTTTATATGTTGTAATTTAATAGATTATTCCTATGTTAATGATAATAATATTAATTCATTATATAGAAAAAATAATGCTACAGTTATATCGAAAGCACTCCGAGTTTTTTGTCTTGGCCCTTGTTTTATCGGTTTTGTGGAGTGCAACGATAGAAATTTTATTGTAATTTCAATCAACTTTAATTAATTCACGTGTTCACAACAGATGATCAAAATACTTTATTTGCAATCTCATAAAATGCAAAGAAGTAAAAAAATAAACATTAATAATTCAATAATAATTACTATGACAATAATTATGTGAAAAACAAAATTTATGAATAAAATTAACACATTTAAATTCCAGTCAAAACTTAATCATTTTAAACATATTAATAATACTCGCGTCCACGACACACCCGCCTCACTTAAAAGTCAAGACGCAGACGGTCATCTAAAGACGGTCGAGTTTGGCCAGTCACAAAGGACTGCTCCGCCAAAGAATTGGAAGCCACAAGGGGCTTTGAAGACGAGGCCACGAGAGGCTTATTGTTCATCGATTTGGAAGCCACAAGGGGCTTTGAAGAAAAAATTACGAGGGGCTCATTGTCCATTACTCACTTTTTCATGTCCATCGAAACACCCGATTTGCATAACGGACGAAAAATCTTTCAAAAAGAAACTTAACAATATTTGCCTATAATTCTCTAACGTTTCATTAGCAATTTCAATTAAAAATTATAAATTTAATTCTATTTACATGTTATTTCATTTTCATTTAATTTTATCTTTGTTATGATCCATTGAATAATCGCCATAATTATTCGTTTATTGTTTAGTCGCGATTTTATCGTAATAAATTTATTTATTTATAACTGGTCAAACATTGTATAATAATCTGAATTCTACAAATATTCTTTTGACGACTGGATAAGTACTTATTCCAGGGATTTTTCTCATATCGTCCGAGGAATACTTTAAGTTTAGCATCTCGAGCCGCTTGAATAAAACGATCGAGGCGATGACGTTCATGATACATAACTGGAGGAGGAATTACTATCCAATCAATTATGAGATTCGGCGAACTGAGTTACCTCAGACAAAACTCGGAAATAGGTGTCAGTCGAGTGTTCGCTATGTGTCACGGATAGTCCTGTACAAACAATAACATGAGTAACTTCTAAAGCGAAATATAGATTATTTAGTGTGCGTAAAGTATCTTCCAAACTCGTATCCACAATCATAACACCTTTAATTGCTTGACCAAGACCTTTAATAAGATCGTCGCCGATCACTAATACTTTAGTCTGGATTATTTTTTGCTGCGCAAAGAAATAGTTTTTACGATTTAGAGTCAAAGCTTTTGCGAATAGATAACCTTCTAAAGCCAAAAACTCTGATACGGCACCAACAGAAACCATCTCATAGCACGAGTCATAGACGACTGGACCGAAAGGCTTCCGATTAAAATAGTATTGCGCCGTGCTACAGGCGCCGCGCCACAACACAATCATCTCCTTTCGCTCCACGCCAGTCCACCATTGAATTGTTTCACTAGTATAAGTTTCTTGCTGATCTAAGAATTTTTTAAATTCTTTTTAACTTTTACTTGTTTTGCGTTGTAATTCATTAATTCCACAATATCCGGTTTTTTGATCATAATATATTTTTTTGAGTTGGGAGGTATTTCCCTCTCCACCTTTTTTAAGATCAATTGGATATAAATTGACTTTTATTTGTATTACAAATTTTACATTGAGCCTTTATTTGTTTTCGATTATTTTTAGTCATAACTTACACTTTCAGTTTTTATTTTGCATTTTAAACAATAAATTTCCATAATTTAATAATTTAAGTAAAAAATATTTATAAATAAATAAAGCATAGCTGATTTTCTTAATTTAATAATTAAAAATGCTTATTTAAAGCGAAATAACAATGAATTACTTCCAAATTCAATAAGAGCATGCATAATTGGAAAATCTGGATGTGGAAAAACAAATTTATTAATGAATTTATTATTACAAGATTATTTAGATTAAAAATTTAGATTAATTGAATTCGAAAAGAAGAGCAGCAGCTTTTTTGGCATTAATCGTGGAGATCGCAAAAAACTATGATACTATAGTAAACTGAGCACTCTTAATGACTAATTCATATTCTATGTATAATAATAATTTTATTATCTTTCTGCATGAACAAGATTATAACATAAAACCAATGCGATAAAATAATAAGATAGTAATAGGCAAATAATGCAAATTCTGAGAAAAATAGGAACAAAAGACGAGATCATTATTTTAGAAGCATTGTCAACTTGATTTTAGTTGGAAGAAAGCAGGAATACTTTGTTTATACTTTTATAAACCAAGCTTTCAATATGTGTAAATATTATTATAAAAGCTGTAAAAATTAATTTATTTCAATTTTTTCCAAAATTTTTATTAATAAAAATGTCGCTTGCTTTTTTGTATCAATCACTAATTTAGAAAAATAAAAATAGACCGTATAAATTTATACATAATAAAACATATTCAGAGAAATAAAATATTATGATTTAAATTAATGATTGAAAATGATTATAAATATTTAATTACGAGATTTTGGCGCGAAAAAATCTATTGGCCATCAAACTATACACGATCGATGGTGCACGATCACTTTTTGGAGAATAGGAGAGTCAGTTAGATGGCAATTTTTTACGTTTGAAAATTTTGTCGATTTCAACGAAAATTTTCGCATTCGAAAAAAATAAACTGCAATTGCATAAGGTATGAAAGAAAGAAAGTTTTTAATTTCTTTATAGAAAAAGTGATAAAACGAAGAAAAAAATAGTGGAATATTGGTTTCTAATTTTTTGAAAAAAGTGTTATCACTGCCTATAGCGATGAAAATAAGATAACAAAAGATAATTAAATTATTAAAATATTGCGGAGTGAATAAAATATATAAAAAATGTTGAATATTAATGAAAGAGAGAAGTTACAAAAAATTTGATTTTTCGACAGTTATTTAAAATTACTTTTAATAAGTACCAAAAATAAAAATTTTAGCTTCATAAAACAATTAAATAATTTAATATTTTATTTACTGTGCAGGTTTATTATTATATTATAGAATTATGACTCATATTAACAATGTATTAGTACTTGGCGGAGGTGCCCGCGAGCACGCATTAGCATGGAAACTTGATAAAAGTCAATTTGTTGATCGCATTTTTGTTGCACCTGGAAATGCATGTCGATTTTCTGTTGAGGAAAAAAGTATGCTTTTATTAATTACAAACATAATTTATTGAATAACTCTAATATTGAATAAATGATCTTTTTCAAACAAATTGTTTTTTAGCTGCAAACGAGCTGAAAAGTGTAGAGAAAGTGATTGAATTTTGTATTAAAAATTCAATTTCTCTCGTGGTGATTGGTCCAGAAAAGGAAATTTGTGCGGGTTGGAGTGAGGCTATTAGCAATGGTGCCGGCTGTGCTGTATTCGCACCCAGTAGCATATGTGCCCGACTAGAAGCTAGCAAAAGCTATGCAAAACAATTTATGAATATGCATAATTTACCAACAGCAGCTTTTCAATCTTTTAATGATCTCAGTGCCGCTATTAGCTACGTTAATAGGTTTGTATTATAATTTTTTAAATTAAATAAATTTTTCAAATTATTTTAGTACAAGTTGGTCGAAAATTGTCATAAAAGAAGATGGGCTTTGTGCTGGTAAAGGAGTCAGTATTTGTGAAACAAAAGCTCAAGCTATAAAAAAATTGAAGAAATTTTTAATGCTTCTAATAATTGTGTAGTCGTGGAAGAATTTCTCGATGGATATGAAGTGTCGGCTATGTGTTTCAGTGATGGAACCACTATTTCACGATTACCTCTTTCTCAAGTAAAATCGAAATTTCAATATATAAAAATGGAACCAAATATATTTGTTATCTTCATTTCCAGGATCATAAACGTGCATTAGAAAGTGATCTTGGTGAGAACACAGGCGGAATGGGTGCAATTGCACCAATTATTTTAACACAATCCATAGACGATCAAATTACAGATATACTTCAAACAACTATTGATGCATTAAAAAAAATGGAACTCCATATAAAGGTACATTTAATTACCTACATACATATTAGTGACTTATTTTTGAATAAAGCAAAAATTGAAAAATATGTATGTATTTAGGTATATTGTATGCAGGATTAATGATTACCTCAAATGGACCAAAAATCCTGGAATACAATTGTCGTTTTGGTGATCCTGAAACTGAAGTACTATACGTATAATTCTCAACAATGTAAATTAACTAATTTAAATGTTTGTTTATTTAGATTTTAATGCGCCTTCTTGAATCAGATCTGTATACAATTATGCACGCCTGTGTGGATGGTACATTGGCTGATCTACCGCCACCATTATGGGCAAAATGTTTTTCAGTTGGTATCGTAATAGCCTCCACCGGCTATCCACATTCATTTCCAACTGGTCTACCCATTAATGGTTTATAAGAATTTTAACATAAAAAATAATCTTCAATGCTAGTTAAAAAACTAATAACGTTTATATGAAAAAATACGGATTTTTTATCATTATTGTTGGCACGAGAATAAATGCATTTTTGACTAATATAAAAACCGAACCATCCCCAAAATATGCATTAATTCAATTTAAATTGGATGAAATAGAGCTCATGAATTAAATCGTTGACAATATGGTCGTATCAATAATGACAAATAAAAAAATTTGTAGATTCGCTTTTATTAGGCGGGTAACATGAAAATTTTTATACGGATATATTTTAGATATTCCCGAAGATGACGAATTTTGCGTTACATTTTTTGCAGGAGCTAAATACTTGAATAATGGTTCTCTTGTAAATAGTGGCGGTCGAGTGCTATGTATAACATGCATAAACAAGTTACCATTTGCTGCTAAAGCTGCATGTCTTCGTGTTATTGACTCCATTCAATTTTCAAGTAAACATTTTCGCCGAGACATTGGCGATTTTGTATTAATGCCTAGGTAAATTATCTTTTATCCATGAAATATTTTCATCATTTCTAAAAAAATAGGGAAGTACTAAATTATCAAAAAAGTGGAGTAAATATCGACGAGGGAAATGCTTTTGTAGACGAAATCAAACATTTTTGTAAAACTACACTTCTACCTGGTACAGAACAGGTACTTTTATTTTATGGTTTACATATAACGAAAAAATTTAATCTTTTTTAAAACTAAATTAGATAGGAGGCTTTGGAGCACTAATTGATCTAAAAGCAGCAGGTTTTGATAGTTATTCAAGTACGTCCACACAATTAATTGTGGGAATGGATGGAGTAGGTACAAAATTGGAACTTGCCGAAAAGGTAGGTGATTATTCGTCACTGGGCTTCGATTTGGTGGGAATGTGTGCAAACGACGTATTATGTCATGCAGCAAGACCGCTTGCGTTTTTGGATTATTATGTAACAGGAAATCTGGAAAAAATCAAAGCCGCTATGATAGTAAAATCTATAGCAGAAGCATGTATTGACGCAGAATGTGCTTTAATTGGTTTGTTAAATATAATACCTATTAATTATATAATTTTATATTCAAAATATTACCTACTTAACGTAGGCATTTTTAGGAGGAGAAACAGCAGAAATGCCTGGAGTATATGCTCCTAATCAGTGGGATGTGGCAGGATGTTGCATCGGTGCCCGAAACTCCGATTGGCCACAATTACCATTGTTAAATAAGTAAGCTAATATATAGCATATGTATACCACTATTTTTTGTATCAAAATGGTTATTTTACAAGTTAAAAATTCGTCAAATTTACAAAAATTAAAAATAAATGTTGCATAAACATAATTGCTTTGTTCTACAGCAATAGAAGAAAACAATTTTTGTTATACTTAATTTCAATAATTTATAATTACCTTAATTTTGTGTGTATAAGGCCGGGTATTTTGAGCCAAATTTAAATTGGCACCAATGAGTTCATTCCGTTGCGAGTCCAAATTTTATGCCCACTTTCATGAAACTGGAACGAAGGTGGGCACAAAATTTTGACCCCAACGGATCCGAGGAACTCATTGGTTCCAATTTAAATTTGGCTCAAAACATACGGCCTTATATACGCGAAATTAGGGTATAATAATTTAAATTTTATTTGATATTAGAATTGCGGCTGGCGATCATCTTATTGGAGTCTCATCAAATGGTTTACATAGTAACGGGTTTAGCCTTGTACGAAAAATTCTTGAGGAGTGCGATATTTCATTGCAGAATAAATGTCCCTGGGATGAGTCAATAACATTTGGTATAATAATACATTAGGTTGACTCATAAGTTTTGTCGTTTTTTAAACTTTACTAAAAATTCAATAATAACAAAAGCATAACATAACTGATTTAAACAATATAATTGCCATTATTCTTTACTACCTTCTTCTACTTTTCACTTTTCACAAAAAGAGCGGATTCCATCGGTATAGAATTTGGCTCTGAAGAAGTCGTCGAGTGACGTCTTGACCTGAGCAAAGTGTCTACCGCGGAGGAACCGGAACAAATGGTAATTCTATGATACATTGATTGAGTTATTTTGATTGATTTTTGACCTGCTCAATTTTACGATTTTTTCCAGTGTAAACCACGTATGGAAAATTCTGACATTGCTCTCGTAAATTATTTTCACTACTTTCTTGTCAAATTCAATTAACGGCCAAAAGTGATTTTTGAAGAATCCATGTCAGCTTTTAACATAAATATGTTTGGGTCAAATCCATTTCGATGGACTTGCGCGATTACGGTAGACGTGTAAATAAATTGTAAAATTTGGCCGAAAGTTGGCCAACATATACTTTGGCCGATTGTAAGCCTTGGCAGTAACATAAACATAGAGATCATTTTTCTTTCTTGCTTCTTAGACGGGGTTAAAACTTCTGATATAATTTTAAACTATATATGAAATAGTCTATTTGTTTATAAAGAACTTGCTAGTGAACATTTATATGTTTTTAGCTTCATTAAATAGTTTAGTTAGAGCTATTCAAAGCCTAGGTTTAGCATTTTTTGACGCTAATTCGACATGACTTGAAATAACATAACTTTTGACTAACAAAATACATAGGTAATCCAACAGACAATATCTTATTGCAAGAAAACGGTCTTTTAAAATATGCAATCCATTTGAAAAAGTTATAAACGACAAAACTTATGACTCAATCTAAAAAATTATAATACGACAATATATATAAATGATTTATTTGTTCGAAATCTTTTAAGGAAGGGAACTTCTACGTCCAACGAAAATTTATATACGCCCACTGCTGAAATTAGCCATATCGGGAAAAATAAATGCAATAGCACATATAACCGGCGGTGGAATAATCGAAAATCTTCCACGTGTTTTGCCTAAACATTTAGCAGCAAATATTGTGAGTTTATTTTTAAATAATAAGCATTTTAAATAGATTTAACAAAAGCAAAATTTGTTTTATTGCAGTGGTGTAATAGTTGGCGCATACCTTTAGTATTCACGTGGCTTCAGACAATGGGATCGCTTACAACTTATGATATGCTTAAAACATTTAATTGTGGTATTGGTGTAATATTATTGGTATCAGCTAAGTACGTTGAGGATGTTCATCGTTCTCTAAGCAATTCGCAAATAGAATTCTATAGTATCGGCAAAATTGTGGAACACAAGATTGAACAAAGTAATACTTTAATTTTCAACTCATTTCGTGTTTTTTAATAACGTTTTAGATAAAGTAATATTCGACCGGGTAGAACGACTTTTTCCATACAGTTTTGATAAAGAATTTATATATAGGCGTCGAGTCAACATCGGAATACTAATCTCGGGGACAGGTTTATCAATTCAAAAAAATCAATTTACATAAAAATTACTGGTTAAGTACCTAATCTATAAGGTCAATTTTTTAAATCTTTTTTGTGTTTAGGTTCAAATATGGTAGAATTGATCAAACGAGCACAAAAACGAGGCAGTCGCTGTTATGTGAGTGTTGTAATTTCCAATCGTGCAAATGTTGGCGGTCTAGAAACTGCACGCGCTTTGGGAATAACAGCGATTACACTGCCTTCAAGCGGCAGAAGTCGAGAGGAATTTGAATCCGATGTTTTAAAGGTTAAATCCAAAATTGAAAACTATGTTCATGCATGTATAATAAATTTTTTAGGAGCTCAAGGATCGTGGCGTTGAATTAGTGTGCTTAGCAGGATTTATGCGTATTCTTACAAATCATTTTATTAATCATTGGCCCAACCGCATTATTAACGTTCACCCATCACTTTTACCGGCCTTTAAGGGTGCAAATGCTGTCCGTCTTGCACTTGAAACAGGAGTAAAAGTTACTGGCTGCACAGTTCATTACGTGGTTGTACGTATTTAATGATTTAAATAATTTGTATTTAAAATTTAAAAAGATAGCCAACTAATTTTTTTAATATAAAATTATCGAACATAAAAGAATTTTTAACATATAGGAAGATATTGATGCCGGTAAGATTCTTGCTCAAGAAATCGTATATGTTGAAAATGAGGATGATGAAGTTTCACTTCATAAGAAAATAAAAGTACGTGAGCATGCACTTTTTCCCCACGTTATGGACCAACAAGCAGCTCGTATTCTTGCTCAAGCTAACAATTAATCAAATAAAATCATTTTTGTCAATATTTTATTCATTCATACCCTTCAAGTCAAGCAATAAATAATTTAAACATTGCAACTTCACACAATTTTTGTTTTCAGAAATTAGCCAATTCGTGAATAGAAACGTTTTGCAACAACGCCTTTTGCCTCCATTACCTATAATTTTATTTTCGCTACATTTTTTATTATTTACGCTACATTTTTTATTTATTATTAAATATACATTTCATCATTTTTTGTTTGCCAACTTTACTTTTTTAGTATAAGCTAAAATATTTAGTAGTTGGTCTAATATTTTTGTCATCAACTTGCCATGAACATGTTTCCATCTTTGTCAAATTGATATTCATATGCTTCCGCTGGTTCAGTTGAATTAATTTTTTTGTGCTTTTCAATGATACGTTCCGGTCCGCTTGGTACATAATCGAATTGAACCTGAAATGCATAAATAAACTCAAAATAATAATACCTAGTTCTATTTTATTTTAAATTTTAACAGAAAAATTACTTTGTGGACGGCATCGTCTAAGTAAGTGCCTACAAATTCCTCTCCTAATTTAATATTATCCCAATCGATAGTATTTTTTCCCGTTTCAATAATGAGGCGGAATGTGTTTTCGGAACGCTTTTCGAAGATGCGCGTGCATCCTGCACGAGCAATTATCCATCGCAGAATCCATGGATAGCCTTAAACATTTAATTGTTTCAACCACATTAAAATACATTAATTTACAACATTACAAAGTCTACAAAAGATTATTTGTTGTTTGTTAAATGAAAAAAATTGGCTGCCTTTTGCTTCGAGATATGCGTCGTAATTTTCACTTTCGCCCAGTTCCCATTTTCCAAACAATTTCTCTGGAATTTGCGCGGTATCGGTCATATGCCACGACGCAGCAAGTACTCCTAGCACCAATAAAGTAGAACGCATTTGTACTATAGTTATTTATTTATTTTAATATAAATCATAAGTTAGAATTTTTTTATTAAATTTTAATTACATAGTGAAATGCGCTCGAAAAATGATAACAATCGCTGACATTCTTATGTTTATATATGTTGAGATTTTATGTCTAATGAAATGGACTTTCACATTTTTTAAAAATAAATGCTGAATGATGGCAAATGCAAATAAATGATAACGGCAAGTTTATCAAAAGCATTCATTTGATCTTTGATTTGCACTGGCCATATGTACATAAATCCACATATGAATAGTCATATGATGTAATTTAATATCTTCGAACATATCATATTGCTTATGCACTTTAAAACAAAAAATAAATTATCATTAATTAAATTAAAAATACAAATTAAATGCATTAAATGTTTAAATAAAAATTGTTCAAAATATAAACTGATATTTTTGCTTTTTTCCTGAAAAATCGTTTTTTTGCACTTTAAAACAAAAAATAATAAATTATCATTAATTAAATTAAAAATACAAATTAAATGCATTAAATGTTTACATAAAAATTGCCCGAAGTATAAGCCGATATTTTTGCTTTTTCCTGAAAAATCGTCTTTTTTGTTTTTTAAGTTTATTGACCACGACACCTTTAAATTCGCTCAAATATTTTTTGCAATGTTTTTCTTCTAATTTTACTTCTAATTTTTTTACTAACTACATTTAATGGAAAAATTTAAAATTTTAACATCGATATGAGTTTTAAGCGGTTAAGACCTTTAAATTTCAATCAAAATGTGCATGTAAAAATAATTTAGGCAATTATGAATAATTTGGATAACATTAATAAATCAAATATTTGCTTAAACAAGATGTATACGATGTCGGTAATAGTAATCTGTATGCATGAACCATTCTAATAATATTTGAATTTTTCGCTAAAGTAAATCGCGTTAAAATGCAAACAACTCATCTGGCTTTCTTCTTCAAAGTCTGGTTTTATTTTTTGCTTTTTAACAGGCAAAAAACAAAAATGTTTGCAAGCAAATTACCTTTATATTATTATAATTGTTCAATCGTCTTATTTCATTTAAAAATGTTTGTTCTCTGTAAATATACATTGCTTAAATTTTTTTAGAATTTTTGCGTTTTTTCGAACTTAAAGAAAAATAAGCACTTTAAACGAAAATACGCAAAGTCCTCGGCTTGCAATGCAGAAACCGGAATCTTTGAGAAGGCTCGATATAATGTCGCGACGAAGCGAATCCAGGACGGAGCAAAGGGCGCGAAGTTCAAGAAGTATTGTGGAAACAGATGCCGATTCACAACTATCTCAATTCGATTACCTCAATTTCAATGAAGAGATTTACTATTTTGGCGTCATACAACTTTCGCCAGTGGGTTTTAACTTTAAAATAGAATAAACGCTTTTTAATATTTTTAAACTATTTCTAGCTTAAAATTAAACTGTTAAACGGATTGTTTGTTTTTTTATATTTTTTATTTGAGAGTTATGCTTTTTTATTTTTATGTAAATTTTGCTCATACACGGTAATATTTAATCTTTAAAACAATAGATTTAACTAGTGATGGGTAAGTGGCTCACCGACAAGCGTCTGTGGACTCTCTTCTTTTCGCACGCTATTTCTTAATAAAAAATTTTTCTTTTCGACGCGATAGCATTTTTTTAGTTTCTTTTCGGTTTGTGAAGTCTATAACTCAATCATTTTTTAATAAAATTACTCCAAAATAAACATGAATATCGAGCTTTTCGTTGTAATGAAAAGTTTTTTTTCAAAATTTAAAAATTCCTATTTTGAGTCAAGTCAGGGTCCAATGAGCCATTTAGGCGAGCCATCAATTTCTAAATGGCTCATTGGACCATAACTTGGCTCAAAATAGGAATTTTTAAATTCTGAAAATGTGCCCAGTACATGTACCTCTATATACACATTAATTTTGAAGTAATTTTATTAAAAAATGATTGAGTTATAGACTTCACAAACCGAAAAGAAAAATTTTTTATTGAGAAATAGCGTGCGAAAAGAAGAAAGTTCAAACGCTTGTCGGTGAGCCACTTACCCATCACTGGATTTAACAATGCATAAATATTTTGTAGGTATTTAAAATACACAGGGAATTTTGTTTTACTTTTTTTAATTTTTTGATTTAGACGCTTTAACATGCATTGCCATTATTATGGTGGTGTGGCACTGGACTATTTTACCATTAAAATGCTATAAATTTTCCCTCAGCTAACTTGACCTGATCTTTATTTTTATATTATTAAGAAATTAGGAATGTTTTGTCTTAAAAAGGAAGTAATGCGATTGATAGCATTTTTTTAAAACTAATAATATGAATGTATGTATTTTTCTTTTATGTTTAAACATAAGTGTACTCTTATATTGTGCTTGTTTGTCCTAATAAACAATAATAATAATAAACAATTTTTTTTAATTACTGTGATTTTAACAGTTATTGCCTTTCTTTATAGAATATATTTTTTTATAGAAAAGAGCTTATCAAGCTTTGTTGAAAGATCCACCGCCAGCAGATTACATTCGTCTGTCTCCAATTGAACGTACTGTTTATTTGTACTACTATATGCTTTATGGTAAGTACATCACGCCAGTTATTACTTTTCATCGCATATTCAATCGCGAATTTTACAAGTACACAGCGGCCGGCGACTCCGACGATATTGCGCTATATAAGGTTTATGTTTTTTCGATTTTTGTTTTAAATACAATAAAATGCGATAATTAAATCATTTCTTTGTCTAGGTCGATTTTGCTAAATTTTTTCATTGTTAATTGAAATTTATAGATCTGTAAGCACACGCACGATGAATATAAGCTTCAATTGCTGAAGCACCGTAAGGATGCGTACAATAAGTCGCAGGAGCGACTGTTCAGCGACGAGCATGCCTCGCCGGATAGTAGGTAAAAAAAAGGAAAATTTGTTAAAATTCTATTTGAATAATTTTTAACTTTTCAAATTGATAGCATTGCTTTAATTTCTTATAATTTTGTGAGGATAACGCACGACTATTGGAACAATTTTCGTTCAGTTAGAATTGAAGATAAAGTTTTTTGTTCTTATTTGAAAAAAACATATTTCTTTAATTTTAATAATAAAATGACCAACAATAATTTAAAAAATTGTTTGAATCTGTGTTTCCTATTGTATGATGATTTGGTATTGTATAATAATTATTGTATAATGATAAATTATATTTAGTGGGCGACAAAGTATCTGTGATAATGGCAGCGAATTGAGCATAGATTCCTCTTCTAAAGGTACGTGATATCCGTACCGAGTATCGAAACTGGAATTCCGATTTTTTCCATTTTCTTCGAAATTTCGATTTAAAATAATTTTCGGCACATATATAAAATAAATTATTTATTCATTGATTTTATGCTTGATTTGATTCAACGATTTTTTTAGAACCTCGCTTTCATCGCGTACCACACTTGTTTATGCGATTTTCTGTTGGCGGAAAAATGGTATTTTTGGATTTGGAAAGTTCGGTTAGCACTTTGCGAATTGAGGACGCGAAAAACTTATTTCACGCCAATTCTCGTCAAATCGATGCAGTTGAAAGTTTTAAAGGTTTTTTTCTTAAAATTATATTTTAGTCAGGTAAAATATGTTTTGTTTATGAATTTCATAGGTTAAAAAAATACATAGCTTGAATTTTTATACATGTCTTTCATAGTCTTTTTTATTGTAAGTGAGAAAAAACTATAAACAAGAGACAATCTTATTAATAATTTTTGAAAATTAAGATTATATATCTAATAATTTTGGTTTATTATTTTATGGTTTTAGCTGAGCTTTTGACAATATTTTTAAAACCTTTTCTTAACTTTTCTTAACACTTTTAAATAAATTTTATACAATTAAATGTTCATGATGAAAGTTTTTTTATAGGGCCAATGATTTTGGGTAAAACACCGCCTCAAACGGCACTACTCTTTATTCAGCGCCAAATCGAGCGCATTCGAACGTCGAACATCTATCAGCTCAATCAGCAGTCGAATGACGCCAACGATTGTTTACTAATTTGGCATTTACTGGACGTGCTGGTCCGCCAGCAGGGTGTAGGTTTTTTTAATTTTTATAAGACGTTTTTGAATAAAAATACTTTTGAGATAGCAATATTTTTGACGATTTTGTATAGAAACATATCTTTTTCGAAGTTTACTATTTTTTGTCATTACAAACTCTTTTTGGACAAAAAAAAGAGATTAATTTCGGCTTGACCTTGACTACTAATCTCCCTCTTCAGAAAAAAATTTTACTCCGAAACAAAAATGGGGAGGGGATCAGACTTCTTATGTATAGAAATATAAAAACATAAAAGTATCTATAAATTATATTAATATTTTAAATAAAAAAAAACTTAAAAGATGAAAAAAATACACAAAATTTGATTTATAAATTAAAATATTTTAGTGCAAAATTAAAATGTACATTTTTTTTTGAAGAGAGTTACTGGGCCGGATCTAGCTCGACTTTTGGTCTCCGGCTGTTCCTACTCAACGTTCAACGCGCAAAGTTTCGGATACGAAAAGACGGAATCGGAGCATCCGCTTAAAAACGAAAAGCGAATTGTGGATTCAATAGCGATGGACAAATTCACTCACTACTTGCTCGGCGGACATGTCGATGTAAAGAAAAATTTGTTATACTTTTTATTCTCGTTTATACATGTTTATTGTATTTTTTATTTATTTTTTTCTTTTTAGGAGGCGATTGAAAGCGCCATACGTGACGGATTGTTATTTGATGCGTTGTTTTTGGCGAATCGAATGTATCGAAACAATCCGAAGAAGTTGAGCGAAATTGAGATGAAACTTTTGCAATATCGCGTTCCACAACATCCTGTAATGACGTTGCTAAGCGTTGCTGGTGAAATGGCAGTTCCACTTTTGGTAACTTTTGGAAATTTAAAATAATATACCCTAATTTCGCGTGTATAAGGCCGGGTGTTTTGAGTCAAATTTAAATTCGCGTCAATGAGTTCATTCTGTTGTATTGGATCCGTTGGAGTCCAGATTTTGTGCCCGCCTTTGTCTCGGTTTCATAAAAGTGGGCACAAAATTTGGATTCGCTTGGATCCAATACAACAAAATGAACTCATTGGCGCCAATTTAAATTTGGCTCAAACATTCGGGCTTATACACGCGAAATTAGGGTAAAATAAAATTTTAGAATGCTTTTTTAATGGTTTAATTTTTTGTTTTTTTACGATTAGGGTACATTGTAAGCTGTGGAACACATTTCTTTAATTATAATTTTTTAATGCATTACAAAATCAAGCAATATTTCATTTATATATATAGGAATAAAATGGCCACTAGTTTTTTTTTGGCGAACACGACGGCGGACGACACTAACGGCTGGCGAGCGCATATTGCGATTGTGCTCGCCAATTTACATTTACTGCAAACACCCGCCGCCATTAACACAATTTATCAGCTGGGCTTGGCGCTGGCGCGAAAGGAGTTTAATTCCGCCGCTGATTTTTGCTTTCTGGCTGTCAATTTGCTCACCGGTTACGACTGTTTTCGCGCTCCAGTGTAAGTTTAAAACTTTAATTGTTCGGGGATTATACTGTTTTTTATCTAATTTTTTTTTTTGAAAATTAAATCTGCTATAACTTTTCAACATTTTGTTTTTAATTCACTTTGTGCTTGATTTTATTTACATTAACATGCTTTGAAAATATTTAAAAAATAATTTTTGATAAATTTAGTTTTTTTTTCAATATTAAATGGACCGAACTTTTAGGGAAGCGGAAAGCGACGGTCATCGAAAACACATTAAATTGATTAGCGCAAGTCTTCCTGATGTTGAATATCATTCAACGCACACGCGTTTCGGGTATTTTTCTAATTATTTATGGTTTACTTATTATTTAATTTGATTTTTTGTGAGACTTGTTCTTGAAAGCAATTGAATTAAATTTTAATTTTGCACTAAAATATTTTAATTTATAAATCAAATTTTGTGTATTTTTTTCATCTTTTAAGTTTTTTTATATAATTTATAGATACTTTTATGTTTTTATATTGTTTTAGCTGGTCCATTCTTGATTATCAGGCTACGGAAATTTTTGAATACACTCAGAATATGGCTAACCAAGGTCAGCATCTCACCCCTTTGTCTTATTCTATGGAATTCCAAAAGTGTCGGCTGGAATATGCACAATTGCTTAGCGAGTACGGCGGTTTCGCGTGCAACGTTATGCAATATTGCACGGAAATTGCACGTTCGATTTGCGGTCGTATAAACGAACTCGACCCCGAGTTCATCGGAAAGCTTTGCGAAATGGGCGAACGGTTGGTAACAAGTATACGTATAATGGAAATAAAATAAAAATTTATAATTATTATTTAAAAAAAAGCAATTTTATATTTATAATGTTTCTTAGCTTTCGCTACATTGGAAATGCGGTGGACACCGCCTGGGATATGTACATTTCTAGTGGAAATACGAACGACACAAATCCAACGGTAAGTTAATTATTTAATTCTGATGTTTTTTGTGTTTTTACATCTAATATTCCAATGGTGATTTTTTAAGATATTGCATAATTATATGTGATTTTTAATTTTAAAAATAAAATGTTTAATATTAATGAATGAATTGGAAACAGCTAGCTTTTCCTATTATTTTTAATATTTTCAATATTTTTTTTACAATTTATATTTTTAATTTTAAACTAGTAAGTGTTTGTGTACACGTTACGAAAGTTATTTTATAATGTTATTTCCGAATAAATAAAAAGTAGTAAAGTATTTTAGGTTTTTAGTATATGTTTTGGTTTTTCAATTTAATAAGAAAATAATTAGTCTTTTATAAAAAAGAAAAAAATTAATGCTATATAATAAAAACAAGTTTTCAATATCACAAACGGTAGACCCAAAAAATAAAGTTAAAACTTAAAAATTAATACATATTTTTATTAGGTTAACAAAAAAATAATGTCAGTTTTTATATGGAACGACATTTATTATAAAAACAAAACTACAACACATAAAATCCAAGAGGTATTTTTCATCATGACCTATAACTCATCCTTAATATTCATGCAAAGAATGAATGCTCTTCTTGAAGAACTTGGCAGGCTGTGACTCTAAGAAATTAAACCCCCAAATTTTTGCAATTTTGAAGTTTTTGCCTCTATTTCAGCTACAATTTATTATAAAAGTTCGAAGTTGTGGGGCATTTTTTGAACTATTTGGCGGTACCAAAACAGCTCTTGTAACTGACATATTAACTAATAATACAAATTTCTAACTTTAGACCAATAAAATTTTGAGTACCTCGATACTCCCATCCACATATGGACATATGGAAAATTTTAAAGTTTTTCAAAATCATTCTTTTTTGCTATGATAGTATTAATTAGGCCTAAAAAAAGCTAAAAAAAATTAATTCCAAAAAAATTGTTTCAAAAAGTACGTTTTTATTGCAAATTCGGCACTTTTTAATTTTGGTCGATTATCTATAAATAAATTTTTGCCTCAAAAATTGAGTTATTACAAATAATTTTTGTATCATAATATTCTTAAGAAAACGCTCTTTCTAATAGAGAAAACCGTTTTGAAAAATTTTTTAAGAAATAGCCAAACAAACATTGTCGACATAACTTTTTTGCCAACCTAATAAAAACTATGCATCTCAATGACATACCTAAATTTTTTTAACTGTTTAAAAATGATGTTTTTTGTTATCTCACAATTTCGCTTTTTTTTTACTTGGAATAATTAAAAAATTAGGATTAATTTTAAAATAAAAAAAATTTATATACAGTATATATATATATATATATATATATATATATATATATATATATATATATATATATATATATATATATATATATATATATATATATATATATATATATATATATATATATATATATATATATATATATTTTATATTTTATTTTTTTTTTGTTTTTACTTTTCTTAATTAATTTAAAGTAAAAATACCCATAATTATATCAATATTATTAACATCGAAATATAAATTTTTACATTTTTGGTATTCTTTTTAATATTTTCAAGAATTTACTTACAGCAACAACATTTAGATTCGCCAGAATCTCAACCAACCCATCAATAATGTTGTGAAAGAATACGTCCCATCACAACCGCCCGTCGGAACGTCTGATCTAATTAGAGGAACTGCTGCAACGCCTTCCAATGAGCAGCCACAAATTCAACAACAAGAGATGGCGGCTAGCGTTGAGCAGTTGAAAATACATCAGCATGAGTATGAGACAACGCCTTTCATTGAACAGCCACAAATTCACCGCCACCAACAACAGCAACAAGAGACGGCGCCTTTTATTGAGCAGCCACAAGTTCACCACCAACAACAACGGGAAGCAACGCCATTCATTGAGCAGTCGCAAGACCAAGAACAGCAGCCACCGCCACCAATGATGTCATTCTCTTCATCCATGTCTGCGTTTTCCGTTCCCCGCCGGTCGACATTGTCGCCTCGGAGTCGTCTTTCATGGTGAAAAATAAAACGGCTAAATACCCTTCGCAGAAACCCAATACTGAAGATTTTACGCCGACGGACGATATCAACATTCCCACGAGCAATAAAGACACCAGGGATAATAACGGATTGTTTAGCGGTTTGAAAAGTCGTCTGGTGAAATACATTCCTAGCGGAAATACCATGAATTTACCGGACGACACAAATCCAACGGTACGTTGTTTAATTATGGTGTACTATATTGTTTCGGGTTTATTCTATTATTCAACTGAATTGTTCGATATCATTCTTTATATAGCGATTTTGCTTTTATGAAACTGTTAAACATTCACGGACACACAGCATCCAGAATTTATTTAGATTCGCTGGGATTCCAGCAAAGGACGCTACGTCGGTGACGGTGTCGAAGAGGAGTACGTTCCACCGCCACCGCCCATCGGAATGTTGAGCGGAACGACGGACGCTGCAACGCCTTCCATTGAACAGTCAAAAACTCTGCAACAACAACAAACGGAGCCGTCGGCGATGATGGCATTCGCTATGCCCTCGATTCCGATTCCTGGATCGCCGGGCGCCGTAGCTTCGAACTCATCCTCCACGATGGGAAATAAAAGTGATCGTCTTAAGCAGAAGCGCTACAAAAGCGAATTTTAGTAGAGAGTTCCATTTCTTAGCATTAGCATTAAATTATCTATAATAGTATGTATAATTTTGGGATGTGATTTTTTTCTTCGTTATTTATTTCCTTGATTTCTTTCATCTTTTTTCTGGTCCTAGATGGTTGTTAATATAAGCTGAATTGTGGATAAAATATCTATTATTTAAATAATGATAAATAAAAATTGTTTATTATTGAAATTTGTTGTAAAAAATTTCATTTGTTTTAACAGCTAGCAATTACATATTTTTTATATTTGCTTATACGATAATTTATATTCATCAGAATATGAGATCATTTTGCCACATTTTCTACTTTTAGAACTATTTTAAATTCTATTGCCTCTGACATTAAGTGATTTTTTGTATTATTGACTATGAATTTATTCGGCAACAAGACTTCTTCACCTTTTGCGGCAACCAATCGTTCATCGAGTCTTTTCAATACAGCCACTACACCGAGTTCCTCAATTACGTCCGGAGCTACAACGACTGTCCAAAATCAAACAAATCCTAACAATGATATAGAGGTGTTTTTTTTTATTTAAAAAGGTTTTATTAATTATTTATTCTTGTAGAAATTTTGATTGGTGAAGATTGTATTTTTAGATCTTTTATTTAAATAAAACATGTCAGAAAAGGATTTTGTTTTTTTAAATTTATTACTTTAAACAATAAATGATCAATCTAAAATTTATTTTCTAACACTTTGGGGAATTATTTTTAAAAATGAAACTTGTAAAATAGGTTCCACAAGCGCCCGATGATACGGTCCAGGCATTGAAATTTAACCCACAAGCGAGTGGGGTGCCAATTCTGCTGGCGGCTGGCGCTTGGGACAACACGGTACGCGTCTGGCAGCTCAACGAAGGCACAAACACTGTTGAACCGAAGCTAATGCAAAACATCGGTGCTCCGATTCTCGCCGTCGATTGGTTTGATGTGGGTGAAAGGTTTTATAAGCTGTAAATGTATTTTTTGGCAGATCTTATCTCCAGCATTCATCATTACCACTAGTTTTACTCTATTTACGAACATACATATATACATATACATGAATGTTAAAAGTTGAGCTATTTATAGGACAGCACCAAGTTGTTTATCGCCAGTACGGATAATCAAATCCGTTTCTGGGACCTAGCATCTAATCAGATGATAACGGTGGGACAGCACGATGGGCCAGTACGCACATGTGACTGGATACAGACTCCCAACTATAGTTGTCTCATGACTGCGGGATTTGATCGAACCCTACGATTCTGGGACGTGCGACAGCAGCAAAATGCCCTTTCCACAATTCAGGCACGAAGTTTCAGAATCAGTGATGGGTAAGTGGCTCACCGACAAGCGTCTGTGGACTCTCTTCTTTTCGCACGCTATTTCTTAATAAAAAATTTTTCTTTTCGACGCGATAGCATTTTTTTACAGTTTCTTTTCGGTTTGTGAAGTCTATAACTCAATCATTTTTTAATGAAATTACTCCAAAATAAACATGAATATCGAGCTTTTCGTTGTAATGAGAAGTTTTTTTTCAAAATTTAAAAATTTTTGTTCTTGATCAAGTTAGAATCCGTGCATACTTTTTTTCTTTTTCGTCTCTCTTCATCTCGAGCCACGGATTTCTAAATGACTCATTGACTTGGTCAAGTACAAAAATTTTTAAATTCTGAAAAAACTGTTATGTCCAGCATATTTACCTCTATATACACATAAATTTAGAATTAAAAAATGATTGAGTTATAGACTTAACAAACCGAAAAGAAGCTGTAAAAAAATGCTATCGCGTCGAAAAGAAAAATTTTTTATTGAGAAATAGCGTGCGAAAAGAAGAGAGTCCACAGACGCCTGTCGGTGAGCCACTCACCTATCACTGGTTCCGAATTTTTTGTTTATGCATTTAACTTGTTTCAATTTTTTATTCGTTATTTTTAGCTGGGCGAACGTGCCTATTGTGCCGACGTGATTGCGCCGATAGCGATTGTCGGACTTTCCAATCGTCACATAAAAATTTATCGTCTCGATTCGCAGCCACAAGAAGTTCAGGACATAGAGTCGCCACTCAAATTCCAGGTTTCTTACACTCAAATTCCAGGTCTAAATAATGCTATAAATATATAAATATGCGATTAATTATTTTCTTATTTTCTAGAGTCGAGCCGTTTCGATATTTCGTAATAAGTTGAATAATCAACCTCATGGTTATGCTCTCTGCTCGATTGAAGGTTGATAATTAAATATTTCTTTCTCTTTCGAGACTATTACATTGTTTTTATAGGTCGCGTAGCTGTTCAATATATGGAAGCGTCACAGCCTAAGGAAAACTTCACATTCAAATGCCATCGTTCCGCGGAACTGATCAACAATTATCAAGAGATATACCCGGTAATTTCGTTCCGTTTTATTTTACAATAATAATAATAATAAAATTTTATTGGTTTTTTTTTGTTTAGGTAAACGATATTGTCTTCCATCCCCAACATAACACATTGGCCACTGTTGGCTCCGATGGTCGTTTCTGTTTTTGGGATAAGGATTCGCGTTCGAAGCTGAAGAACTCGGAGGCACTTCCCATGCCGATAACGAAATGTCACATCAGTCCGAACGGAATGATTTTCGCCTATGCGGCCGGTTATGATTGGAGTCGGGTAAGTAATCAAATTTATTTGTAATTGAGTTTCTAAGCCCTCAACACCTAATTAGGCGGAGTTTGCTGGGCCAATTTGCTTTTATATATATATATATATATATATATATATATATATATATATATATATATATATATATATATATATATATATATATATATATATATATATATATATATATATATATATATATATATATATATATATATATATATATATATATATATATATATATATATATATATATATATATATATATATAAAATTTTCTTCAGGGATACGAAGGCAATACGACCGGAGGCGGAAGCAAAATTTATCTACGTTCTTGCATGGATGATATGAGATCGAAAGTGAAGAAGTAGGCCAACGTCTGTTGGACAAATTTTTGATTTGAAAATATTTTTCTTTTAAGTGAGCTGTTCATTTTAAGTTATGTTCTTACGAATTAAAATGATCTCTTTATATCGCGCATATGTGCTAATTTTTTTGGAAATGTTAAAAAATTGGAAGTTTTGTTTTTCATGTATTCATGAACAATTCCTCTAAGATCTCGAAAAACATAAATTTTAAGTTTATGAACATTTTTTTGCTATTACCTTAAGTTTAGCCGCGACGAATTTTTTAACTTTGACTTGGCTTTTATTCTGTTATTTTGTGTCGGTTAAGCATAAAATTTAGTGAACACCTTCATTGAAGCAAGCTATAGCTTAAAAATTTTGAGCTGAACTTCGTTTATAACAAAATGAA
Source organism: Bradynema listronoti (assembly GCA_024678965.1). NCBI lineage: Eukaryota > Metazoa > Nematoda > Chromadorea > Rhabditida > Allantonematidae > Bradynema > Bradynema listronoti. Next base: position 327,524 of record JANLNO010000005.1, read on the forward strand.
AATCAAGTCAAAATTCAAAAATTCTTCGAACGGCTGCGGATTATACACGGGAACTTCGGGGTAATTGTGGTTGTTGTTTTTCTACTATTTAATTTAAAAAATAAAACATTCATTTGCTGTCGTCTTAAAATTAATGAATGAATAAGTTTCAGCCTTTTTTGATCCGGACTATGCGGCGGCGCATTTCTAGTTGAGTTTACGAATACTTAATGCAGTTGATATCTCCGAGTTTTCACTTCTTAATTGTAACAATTTTCTTATGACGAGTTCGAAATGAAAATTTCTCCCGGCACTCTTTTTCCCTTTCCGTACCCAAAAATGTTTATATGGAATCCAACTTTGTTATGTCCCGATGCAATAAGCAATTTATTTGGTAGAAAGATTTTTGTTTCAGTTTATATGGTATAATTCAGCAGAATTCAATTGTAATACAGTTTGAAAATGAACTCAAATATGCTTGCTTGTCTTTGGAGCATAGAACAAAATATATTTAAAAAATAGACTTTATCTTGGGAATGTTAAAAAACATTCAAAAAGAAATTATTTCAAACTTAAAGAAAAATTGATAGTTTAGAAATGAAATTTAAAAGAAAAGAATAGATTAAAATGAGGAGCAAGCTATAAAAAAATTTAAACAGTCAAAATGAATTTAACTTTTTTGAGATTTAGTAAGTAAAAGCTTTCTCAAGGACTGAGATCAACGCCTCCATTCCTTTCTTAGCGGCAATAATAGCATTGCATAACGCCAAACGCTGCTCTGAAAAATTAAAGATTTTGATTCTAAAAATGAAAGTATAACAAATTCGAATTGGCTCAGCAAAGCTGCGTCTAAAGTACGCAAAATAGCATTTAGTTGATTTACATAAATTAATCTCCGGTTACATTATTCAACATTAGAAATACTACAGCGGGCAAAAAATATGATAGTACATTTGAATGAAAATAAAAGGACAATTTCCTAAGTTCGGGGAAATAAGACGTGGCCGTTCGAAGAATTTTCGAACTTTGACCTTCATTCTGTTTGTTATAAACGAAGTTGAGCTCATAATTTTTAATCTGCAACTTTGGCCTGCTTTAATGAAGGTCTTTATTAAATTTTATGCTTAACCGACACAAAATAACAGAATGGAAGCCAAGTCAATACATTCAAAAATTCTTCGAACGGCCGCGGCTTATACACGGAAAATTAGGATATAATAAATTATTTTTTTAAATTAGGCACATATATTAAAATATATGTTCCTAATTTCGTGTGTATAAGGCCGAATGTTTGAACCAAATTTAAATTGGCGCCAATGAGTTTATTCTATTCGTATTGGATCCAAGCGAGTCCAAATTTTGTGCCCACTTTTACGAAACCGAGACAAAGGCGGACATAAAATTTGGACCCCAACGGATCCGATACAACAGAATGAACTCATTGGCGCAAAAAAATAACAAAATGAATGCCAAGTCAAAATTCAAAAATTCTTCGAACGGCCGCGTCTTATTTGCCCGAACTTAGGGTAATTGATAAAAGAAAATACCTATAAGAAAGATAATTATTTCAAATATTTATTAAAAAAAGAAAATACCATGAGTAATGGAGAAGGGCTCCCTTCTACAGCCGGTAGAACCTGGTGAAGAAGAGCCGGTGGAGCAGTATCGATACCATTAGTCTTATCAACGGAAAATGCCGATTGAGCATCTAAAATAATAGAATATTAACAAAAAAAGTTGATCGACAAAATAAAATCGACATATTTAAATTCGACATTTCGATTGTTTTTGAATCTAATAAATTTATAATCCTAAGAACAGATTTAATAACCAAGCAAAAAATGGTTCATTAAATCAATTACACTTACACTTAATTTCCTTCTGCTCTGCAAATTTTGCCTTCAATTCATCCAATTGTTTCTGAATAATCTGAATTTCACTTTGATAATCGGACGTCAAAGGAATGGCAGGCCGCGGAAAAGTGAAAATGCTATGAGTACCTAAAAATTTTTAACAAAAAACATAAATTTTTTATAAATTAAAAAAAATCATTAATTTCTTTAATGGTCATCGCACAATAGGGCGGATTTCTCGTCGAATCGACCGTTGAAGAAATGGCAGGCCGCGGAAAAGAGATGCCAACAACTCCAGTCGGTTGAGCGGTCGTATTGATGGCGCCAACTTGATGTTGAGTATCCACTGAATCAAAAGAATAATTAAAAATTATAGAAAAGAAAATTCTTTTGGTTGTTATTTGTTATTGAGTAAGAAAAAATTTAAGTAAATTAAGACACGAATTCTCAAAAATGCAAAAACTAATGACGAAAATGGTTAAAGAATTAAGGATATTGCTTTTAAGATGATAAATCCAGCAAAATCGTGTTGCGGTCAGAAAACTTAATCAAAAAAAAAGTTGCCCATGTGAAAACGAAACTTTTTATTATATATGAAAAATAAATAAATTTTTCAACGTTTCACTGTAATCTTCGTTGGTAAAAGTACTTTTAGTTATGCATTGAAACTACCCAAAAACGATTAATACAAAAATATACATTGAGAAGGCTGCCCAAAAACAGGAGATTGCCTAGATGAAGCCGTAGGCTGCCCAAAAGCAGGAGGCTGCTTCGATGGCTGTCCACTAGTCAAATTTTCTTTTGTCTTTGTTTCGTCTAAAGAATGGTATAAATATTGCGACTTTTTTTGCAGAAACTACGTTACACAAAAAGCTTGAAAAGTGTGGAATTGGCTGACTAAGTTCTCTCAACGACAGCAAAGCCAAACGTGCCTCAAAAAATATAAAATATTATTATTTTTGTGTCACTGAATGATGAAAAGAAATGTTACCAAATATATAAGCTTTGCGTTTACAATATGAAAAAAATTTCTCAAGTTTCAATAAATGGATCTGTAAAGTTAGAAGAATTCTTCTTCGCTTAATAAAAATAATTTCATAGTTATGATTATATAAAATGTCAATGAGCTAAATGCAATATTAGCAAAAAACAAAAATACAAACATTGCTTAGGCTGTTCAAAAGCTGAAGGCTGACCCGATGACTGAACCGCTGGCTGCTTGGCCGTCGATTCGTTATTCGTCTCCGCTCCATCCGCTAAAAAATTCATGTAAATTTGTTATCAAAAAAAAAATTATTTCTTTTGTTTTAAAAAACGTTGTAAAAAATAAATCCTCTACCATAAAAATTACGTTCTTGTTCAATCCAGTCAGCGTTAAGCTCCTCAAGAGTCTTTTTCGAGTCAATATATGTCAGAGCTGAGCCCTGCTGATATTGAGGGCGAGCTAAAGCACAAAAATATTGAACGACATGTAATATAACTATTTTGTAAAGGCTTATTTCAAAACCAAAAACCCATTTCAAAACTAACCTCTGCACTAAAAAAAGCTTTCTGGAAAGCATTTGTTATTTAGGAATTATTTACCACATTACAATATTCATCTAATAATCAGATAAGTTAAGCCACTAAAAGTATTTACGCATTTACCTCCACTTTGATAACCAGAATATCCGACGGAAATCGGGCGTCCGCGACGATTTTGGCGCGGAGTCGTGCTAAATGGATTTGGAGTCGGTGCCGGGGCTTGGCCGAATTGCAAACCGCCCTGCGGCTGTGCATGCCCACCACGACGGGCCGATAAAGGCGTTGGAGGTGGAGCATAATGACTACCCGTAGAAGATTGTTGACGAAAGTTCGGAGTCATATCTCGAGAAGGCAGTCAATTTAAAGCTGCAAATTAAAAAAGAAAATCATTATTTATATTTGCAGTTGGCTTAACTTATATACATCCCAAATAGATTCAGAATCATAAGAAGATGTAAAAAATAAGCTAAATCGAAGATATTGATCAATGACCCTTTAAAATTTTTAGGAGAAAGCTAAATAAATTGGAAATGTAAACTACCAAAAAATGATAAACCAAAAATGTTAAAGGACGCATGAACACCAAAATAGATTTCCACACAATTTGTTCTAATTTTTTTCTACGACAGATAGAGACGTGGGTTTTTTTTGCATTTTGTAGAGCGTACTCGATTTGTGGGGGACGTGCTTCAGCGATTTTTAAAATTTTCATTTTTAGCATTTTTATAGAGGAAAATGCAACGAAAAAAGTGCATATGGCTGGGCAATTTTTCGGAGAGTAATCCAAAGGCCTCGAAATTTTTGCTATGATCTCCCTTACATACAATATTACACTCTATAAATTTGAACCTGATCGATTGGATAGGAGCCAAGTTATGAAACCTCAAAAAACGGCAAAAATGATAAATTTCCGCATTTTTTCCGTTTTTTGAAGTTTCATAACTCGGCTCCTATCCAATCGATCAGGTTCAAATTTATAGAGTGTAATATTGTATGTAAGGGGAGATCATAGCAAAAATTTCGAGCCCTTTGGATTACTCTCCGAAAAAATGCTTAACCACATGCACTTTTTTCGTTGCATTTTCCTCTATAAAAATGCTAAAAATGAAAATTTTAAAAATCGCCGAAACACATCCCCCACAAATCGAGTACGCTCTACAAAATACAAAAAAACCCACGTCTCTATCTGTCGTAAAAAAAAAGTTAGAACAAATTGTGTGGAAATCTATATTCATGTTCATGCGTCCTTTAATGCCAACTCGTTTATAATGATAGTGGCTTTGAGCAAAATTCTAAAACCGCTTTCTAGAATAAAATAAATCGCTTCTACAGTATGAAATAAGCGACTTGAATAAATAAAAAAAGTCTTGCTACAAGACTTTTCCGCATTGCGTGAATTCGAATATTTGAGCGATTGCTCTTAAAAAAGTAGTAGCTAAATATCATCTACCAGCAATCTTGTTAGTAAATAATGAAGTTCCCTTGCAATGGAACTTCATTTCGGCGTCTCGAAGTTTTAGTACACTATTCGATAGAGAATTTTTTCTCTACAAGATAAGCTAAAAAGTTTTTGCAAATCATGTTGTAAATATGGCGCAAACTCTTTAATTTATTTATCTATTAAATTGTTAAAGAAAATACACGCCTTTTTTAATCCTTTTTAATAGGTACAATAAATAAAAAAATTTCCATTTTTTCTTAATTAAGATGAATACTTTAAGTTTTAGAAGTTTTCTTTAAAACTCGTTTTTCTCGAAATTATTTTTCTTAAATGTGTGGTCAAGTAATGATAAGTATGTAAATCAAGTTTATATTATTTTTTCATTATTTGTCAACTTTTTTCTTTCTAATTTTTGGTCTCATCACTTTCGGAATAAAATTGAACATTTTAATGTTTAAAAATCTAAAATTAGGTATACAACAAAATTAAAACATTCCTAGAACTTTTGTGAACTGAACAATTTAACTTTAAATATAACTTTAATTTCTGAATTTTACTGCTTTTGAAAATTGCTTTGGGTAGTTTCCCCATTCTCTTATAAGCCTCAGCCTAAGGTTTGAATTAAGTTAAAATTTAAAAAATATTATATGGGAAAAACTACATAATTACCACGGTTTTAAAAATTTTGCGTTAAAAGTTTTTTTTTTGTGTTAGTGTAAAAGTGGGCAAAGAGAACGAAACAACAATTTTATTTTTAATAACAAATTTTTAATTATATTCATATCAAAAAAATTACGCATATCCGTACTGAGCGAGAATCTTTTGATAGGCTTCAATTTTCGGTGCCGCGTTTTCCTTCGCCTGCACCTTAAGCTTCTGGGCGGCCTTCTTGTTCTCGTGATAGGCGGCACCTCGAACCTTTCGCTTCTGCTCGAGCTTCTCAACAACGTCCTGATATTGCCATCCGACTTCGTGCGCCAAACGGCCGACTAAAAGCAAAAAAATTTTTTAAAATCGAACGTATTTGAAGAAAAGTTTCAACTTTTAAATTTAGATGATTTTCGCAAAGTTAAATTATTGGTTTTATTTGGTAAGACCCTTTAAAAAAAACTTAAAAATATTTTTATTTTTTTTCAGAATTTTTTTTCTTTCAGAATTACATAAGGCAAAGTGAAATACTTTCTTTTTAATTTCTACCTATTTTGTTTAGATTTAAAAAATAACGCATAAAATCACTTCGCAAATGTAACGGGAAAAACCCTATTAAATGCAATGAAATTGGTCCAATTTTTGTATTTTTGACCGCAAGAATAATGATAAACCCGTCAGATTTTCGCTCCGATCCCTTCAAGACCTTGTGCAGGATCACTTTTCAAAATGTATGGAATTTGTTTAAGAAAGTTAACAATAAGGTTTTCAGGTATACTAGATTCGTCCAAAAAAGAATTTCGTGTGGAATTCATGTGTGTAGTTTTATTTAGGAAAATCGCATATGCGGCAAACTCAAAAATTTGTTATTCTAGTTTCATATATTACTTTTGGAGAAAGTGATGAAAAATAGTGTTTCTCGTATTTTCTACTTAAATAATAAATTTCAAAATTTAAAATACTTTTTTCATTAGTTAAAAAATGTGTTATAAATAATTAAATCGTCAAAATGTTTTTGTCAAGCAAATCTTTTCCTTAAAATATAACAATGGAAAATAATCAGAAGAGGCATTTGCTAAACCGAAAAATAAGTTATTAAAATGATCCCACCTGTGCAATATTTTCGGCGCGGCTTAAGCGCAATTTGACGAAGCGAGTTCGGAAGCACAAACTTCTTCGCCATGTTGTACGGAGGGGGACGCCCTCAAAAGTTCTGAGCTTTTTCAGAGCCATCGAGCCACGAGCGGTCTTATGAGGAAGCATACCGCGTACCGTTCGCCAAAAATCTTGTTGGGCGCGCGAAAGTGGAATGGGCCACGAGACGGCTTGACGTTGCAGCGCTTGCGCAAAAAGTTCAAGTACTTCAGCTTGGAGCGATGGAAGCTGCCCGAGATGTTGATCGCCTCGCAGCGTACAACAACAATCTTCTGGCCGAGAAGTAGCTGCTTGGCGACCGTTGCCGCCAAACGACCCAACAAATGGTCCTTGCCGTCAATAACAATTGGATTCGTCGAAAATCCCATTTCTAACACTCTAAAAATGTGAAAAAAATAAGAATTATTATCACAAATCTAAAGAATCTAGCTGAGGAAAAGTAAAATAAAAACTGAAAAGGCGATTCGCTAACTAGATTAAAAGACGCATGAAAAATACGCCATAATAATCACACTTGAGTTGGAGCCACACAAAATTAGCTTTTTTCTCTAAACAATTTTTCTAAAATTTTCTTCGGAAAATATGGCCAATACTGTTGGAATCGTATCAGAACAAAATCTACTCAAACATAAATTTCAAATTGTTGCGAAAAACTGCGAAAAAGCGAAGGGGGGGAGAATTTTTTTTCTTCTTCTCTTTTTCTCGTAGAAAACAACATAACATAACAGCAGGAATATTTTTTTTTAAAGTTGATAATGACTTTTTTCGTGAATCATCATCGTTTTCTTATTATCTCATTATTTTCTTCGTTATTCTTTTCGTTCGTCGAGAAGAATTGGAAAGATGAATTATTTGGATTTGAATTGTTTTACTATGCTTTACATACATAATCCCAAAAGCAAAATTATATTTTAGTTTCTTCCCTTTTTTCTACCACGAATATCTTTTCATTCCAAAACATGCCGATCTTCGGCGAAGCCAGCACACCGTTCGACGAAATCGTCGAAAAGGTGACTGCCGAAACGCTGACATCGGAAAACTGGGCTTTAATGATGGACATTTGCGATGACGTTGCTGTTAAAGGACCGAAAGCCTGCAAGCTTTGTTTGACCTCTGTTAAAAAGCGAATCAACCATCGCGATCCACACGTTGTGCTATTGGCACTATCCCTCTTGGACTGTTTGTGGAACAATTGCGGAGCGGCGTTCCGACGTGAGGTCTCTTCCAAGGAGTTCATCAACGAACTTCAATACAAAGCTACTTCTGTGTGTTTTCATTCACTTTAAATTTAACAAGCTACGCTGATTTTTTTTATACTTATATCGGCTTCAATATTTGGACTTTTTTAGAGCAATCGGGTAATCGGTGAGAAAACGCGAGAGTTGATTAAGAAGTGGAACGACAACGAGTGCAAAAAGGATAGTTCGCTCTCGTTGGTTGAGTTCCTATATAAATCACTTTTGGAGGACGGCTACACGTTCGAGACTTCGTCGACTTCCAGCCGTAAAAAAATTACTTTTTCAAACGACCCCAACGTTGTGGCGACAGAGGAGGAAGAGGCCGACATTGCTAAAGGTGTTTTTTTCCCAATTCTTTTTTAGTCACTATTTGAATTTAAGTATATAACACTTTTTTTTCTTCTTAGCCATTGCGCTTTCGTTGAGCGAGGCCAGTGAGAAGAACAAAAAGCAGCCCCCGCAGAATATGTATCCGGTCTCATTGGACAATTTCAATCAGAACTCTTCGCAGTACGTTGAATTCTTTTCTTTCTCTTTTTTTTTTGATATGAATTGGCGGTTTTCGTTTTTTTATTAAATTTTATTCTTCATTTAATAATTTCAGTCCAAATCCAACCGTCGGCACTAATCAGCGTCAGGTGAAAGCGCTCTACGATTTTGAGGCCGCCGAAGACAACGAACTTTCATTTTCCGCCGGCGATTTGATTCTGGTGTTGGATGATAGGTTTGTTTTTTTGACTTTTCGAATGAAAGAATTCATAACCTTTATAACTTCGCAACCTTTGACTCTTCAGTGATCAGAACTGGTGGCGTGGCTCGACGGAGAAGGCCTCGGGGTTGTTCCCGGCCAGTTTCGTCACTAGCGATCTTAACGAAAAGGTCATCGACGGAAGGGATCTCTCCAAACAAGGCCAACAGCGGGCCGAGCAACAGGAACTCCCGAAGGTTAGAAAAAACAATTTTTAGCTTTTTTCGAGGACTTTATCGAGGTAAAATATAAAAAGTTCATTCTCTATTATCATATTTTCAGGTGGAAATCGACGAGGAAATTCTATTGAAGTGCATTCAACTGCTGCAGGACTGCGATCCGACCGGCGAGGCGCCGGACTCGCCCGAGTTGGCCTACTTTGAGCAGATGAGTTTGGCGCAGGCCGCGCTCATCGATCAGAAACTCGCTCAAATCGACAAACAGCACAACATGCTAGCGAAAACCGACGTCAACATTCGCGATGTACTGGCCAGCTATGACAACGCCGTTCAACAGGTTCGGTACCAAGTCGGCCCCCTATTTTTTCACATTGTGTTGAAAATTTTTTTAATTACAAAGATGTTGTTGTTGCTTTTTTCATTTTGAATATTTTCTCCTTTCTTTTCCTCCAGCCTTTGAATGAAATCTTCTTGAGTAAATTTACGAAAAATTTCTTCTACAATGTTTGCCAACAAAAAACTTTATTTCTAATGCCAACTGTTTTGCAGATGCAAAACGCCTATCTGCCAAACATGCCGATGATAAATGGCGGCGCACCGATGCCGTTAAACCTGTCCGGCGTCTACGGCGTGCCGCCGTCCACGCCACTTCAACAACAACACCGCCAGATGCAGCAATCACAGCCACAACAACAGCAGATACACTCCATGACGACCGGCGTTCAGTCGTCGGTTCAACAACCGGTATCACAACAACAAAAGCTGCCGTCGGCATCCTATGCGCCTACCATTCACCATCAAACGCCGACGCTCAACACAACCATTTCCCCATCATCGTCGTCGATGGCGGTGTCTGCGCCTGGAATCTCGTCGTCCAGCGCAGGGATGTTCACAATGGCGTCCGCCGGCCCGTCTGCGTTTGCGGCGCCTTTTCAGAACAACATTCCGCCGACGAGCACGGCCGCCGCCGCCAACAACGGCGGCGCGTTTGCCGACCCGTCAGCGAGCATGATGATGCCGATGATGGACGGATTTCATCCCCAACACCACTCGCAAACTCCGCTCAACAATTATCCGCAACAGTCGATGATGGCGCCGCTCGCCGCCGATATGCAGAATCATCAGCAACAATTTATTCGTCAATAACATGTAAATTGGATTTGTACAAAAAAACAACTGGAAAATTTTGAATTATGAAATCGTCGCGGAGGAGGCGCTTGATTCCGACGGTTCGGCCTTTTCGAGCGTGTTCTCCGCAATCCATTTCATGTACGGTTCGCTGCCCTGTTCAATCTAAAGAATAGAAACGAAATGTTCATGAAAATTTCTCTCTTCTCCCAAACTGATGTAGTAAATTTGTGTGTGATACAGTCAGACCTCGGTTTAACGGCACCCCTCGGGGCCGGGCCTAGATGCCGTTATGCCGTTGGGTGCCGCTGAAGCGAGGATTTAATGAGCAGGGTATATTAACTACCAAGTCCGAATAAGAAGCTGTTATGTCTCTGAATGACGTTTAACAAAGAAAAAGGTTTACAATATACTTGATTTTTCGAAGCGGGGTGTCGTCAAACCGAGCTTTGGCTGTATTCCCTAATCTATAAAAACTATTTTTTCATTTGTGTGTACGAGTAATTTCGCGATTAACTAATTTGTCTGCTAACTGACATTATAACTGACTTCCAAGATAGCAAGAAAAAAATTATATTGTGGAAATGGTAAAAATTTGGATGTAAAATAATTTGTGTAAATTTGATGCAACTATTAGTTCGTACAATTATTGACGATGAATGAATAAATTATTTTTCTTCCAATTCGAATTTTTAATTTCCCAAAAATTCTAATTGATTGCATTTTCTCCTTTCCTACCGGCAAGGCGATAAATTCCGGCACGTCGTAGGGATGATTTCTTGTGACCGACTTTTTTAATTCCTCGATTACCGATGTACGGGTTTTGATGATAAGAAGGTACTCGTTGTCCTCCTCGATTTTTCCCTGCCACGAATAGCTGAAAAAGCTTTCTTCTACTTTCATAAATTTTGAATTAATTTTTTCAATAAAAATAAACTATACAAACATGGACGTGACTTGCGGGACGATGTTGACGCACGCAGCCAGTTTTTTTTCAACAGCCTCTCTAAAAAACGAGAATAACAGATTCGAATTTTTAAGAGTGACCAGAACGTCACTAGAAATTTCCAACCATTAAAAATATTTCGCTATAGATTTTTAAATGTTCGAGTAAATTTCAGTTATCAGTTTGATAATTCGAACAGAAATCTACCTTGCGATTTTCCGGCCCACCTCCATTGATGGAACCGTGACATAGACGACGGAGAAAAGCGACGCGATTTGCCTGCACACGTTCATTTCAAAACTCGTTTTTTAGGCACTTGAAGTTCAAAAAACTTTTTAATTATCCAGTTGGTTTATCGCCAACAATATTTTTGCTTATTTTTCAAATTTAGTATTCGCGTCACACAAATCCCACACCTCCATGAACAACTCACGGTTCAATATACATGGTGGCCAAAAAAATTTCATTTTTGTTATAACTTTTTTATTTCGCAACCAAATTGTAAAATCCTTTTTGTATTCCATTCCCAAGACCTTAGGCAATTGTTTGACACCAGGCTTGTTGAAGGGACTGGACTATTCTTTTTTATGGTCCGCGAACCCAGTCCAATTCACTCCAGAGTCTTGTGGGCGTTTAGTTTTGTTGTGTTAACGATTGGTTTTTTTAAATAAGCTTTATTAACCAAATAAACCAAACAATAAAGATAAGTCCAAATGGCAACTTATAATAGTACAACAAATTACTTCTTCGGCCAGAAAAAACACGAGCCGAAATTTTTTACTTATTCAATTCTTACTTAAAAGACTAATAGGCTAATTTTTGCTAAGACTGAAGAAACTTTGATGATAAAAACTCTGTAACAGAACAACAATTATTATGCGCAAATTCAAATGTGATTTCGACAGACATTTGGAATTTGCTTGTTCCCCTTTTTCGGCTTAATTCTTTCCGGCGCTGTGCGCCACACTTGTCGATATTGGTTTCGACTTACAAATTTGCCAATCATTTAAACGTTTTTTTACCCTTTTCCAAAAAACAAGGCATTTTCATTAAAGTGGATGGCATAAGGCTCAACTCATCCCAAATATTAAACCTATTTTGGACCATTTTGACATTTTATTTGAAAAATGGAAGTAAAACTTGTTCTAGAAGGCATAAAAAAATTTGCGAAAATTAATTCAAAAATTTGCGTTAATTTAATGCCAATTCCACACATTTTTTACCATTGGAAAAATTGACAAAAAGGTTTAAATGATTAGTAAATTCATAAATAGAAATCAATATCGACAAGTTTGGTGTCAAACAATTGCCTAAGGTCTTGGAAATCGAATACAAAAAGAATTTTACAATTTGATTGCGAACTAAAAAAGTTATAACAAAAATGCAATCGGGGACGAATTTGTATTCTTAGCTTTTATGAGGCACTCTTAAAAACGTTTGAAAATTTCCAAAAAGTCAATGTTTTAAAAATGTGAATAAGAGTGTTCAATTCTTGCCGGTATCATAATTTTAAAATAAGTTTTAAAATATACATTATAAAATTAACAAATCGAAAGACAAACTCAAAAATCAATTTGAGTATAAAAGTAACAAAAACAAACTTCTCGATGAATTAAACATATATGAATTTTGAAATATTTTATTTGTTTATATATAAGTGAATATCACAGTACGGCGCTCTGATCAAGTTACTATTTACGAACTATGTGTGATGCTTTCTTCTTCAATAATACGTATATATAGGCATTGAGGGTCTGGAAAAGCTCCCGTATTCTGGTATATGTCCCATGAGATTCCTCGTAATTGGCGAACTAGCCGTCGATTTTGGTAAAGCTCGACAACTAAAAAAATTTTAGTGAAAAATCCAAAATAAAAAATCGTTCAATTGTATGCTTTTTAATAATTTCAATTGCATGTTTTAAAACATAATACTTGAGAGTGTCTGATTCTTGCCGGTATCATAATTTTAAAACAAGTCTCAAAATATAACATTATAAAATTAATAAATCGGAAGGCAAACTCAAAAACTAATTTGAGTATAAAAGTAATAAAAATAAACTTTGACGCGGATTACCTCATCATAATTCGCTCCTCCTGCTGTCCCATCAGAAGATTTTGGCGTTGATGCTGTGGGGAGAGAAATTGTCGTGGATGCAACTGTAATTGTTGTTGTTGATGATGTTGGCCATGAGCATGATGATGATGATGATGATAATGTGAGAATTTGCGTTGCGGTTGTAGATGTTGATTGTGTAATGATTGCTGAATTTGTGAATATGAGGGAAGCCTATAGGGCGAGCTGAACGCCGTGCTATTCGGCGTGCCAGCAACGTTTATGTTGTTTTTGCCGATGAGAATGTAATTGGCGGCAATGTTGTTGGCAAGCGTGTCGCTTCCGCCACCACTACCGCCAACGATGAGCATATTCTCTTCGTGGACGGAGAGCACATCGGCGCTGGTGCTGGTTAGATTGCCGGCTGTGTGCGCGCCGAGTGCCGCCGCCTCGAAAAGCTCGCCAATGACGCGATCGCCGTCGGCGCCGCCGCCAGCGCCAATCGCGCAGCGCTGTTTACGCTTTCGGCGTCGGCCCTCCACACAAAACGAACAAAGCGAGCGGCGAAAATCATGATTTGCAAACGTGAAAATGAGGAGCTTTACGCTCGAACCGCCAATCGCAAGCCACAAAAAAATGAAACGTATCTTCGCCAAGTCGACGGGATGAATGTGAATGAAAGATTCTGGTAGCAATTCTATCTGAAAATTTTTTACATTCGAAACAAAACAGAAAATGGTAATATTAAAATTTAAAATTGAAATTAAAACTTTTTGTAATTTCTAAAGATTCTTTATAGCACGGGATGAATTATTTTTACAAAAAAAAAAATTATCAAAATTTACCAATCGTTTTCACTTAAAAAAATTTAAAAAAACACAATTAAATTTTAAAAAATTAAGAAGAAAGAAAAACATACCATAATAATCGGGAGCCATACAAGTATTAGGGCGACTAAAACAAAAAAGGTAACAATAAAATTTTCATCCGTTTCGACCGCTGTTCGTTGACTATCCTCTAGCTGAAAAAAAAATGTATAGAAGAAAAAATATATACCCTAGTGTGCACATTTCTCATACGAAATATGAATAAATTAAAAATTAAATTTTTTAAAGAACACAAAAATGAAACCTGCTCTGGTCTGCGAAGAGCCGCAAATACCGACCCGCATGTGATTATGACAGTAAAAATTAAAGGCAGTAAAACCAAAACGGCCAGCGTAATGCTATATGCCATTGTTGTTCTCCAGTTAAGAACACACATCTCCAAATCATTGTGGTAGTTTATCTTAAATTTTCCAATAACACATAAAATAATTTAGTTTAGAAAATTAGACAATAAATAAATGTTTCAATTTAATAAATTTATTTAAATTAGAATAATTAAAAAGTTCTATAAGTGTGTAAACGACGCTTTCAGACCTCCATTTTGGCAACAATCATTGGGAAGGCAAGTAGAATGGCGGTAGCCCATGAGAAGGCAATCCAGCATTTGCAGCGCGTCAGAGTGTGCTCAATCTCATAACGAGCCGGCTTCATAAAGGCCGAATAGCGATCAACGCCCACCCACGCGCACGTGTAAGCGGTGCTAGAGACGATCACGACGTGCACATACGCCGCGCTGCGACAGACGAGTGAGTTGTTGCCCATGAAATTCCAGTTTGGCGACAGCGAGCTGTATATGCTCAAAGGTACTATGATCACAGAGCATATCAAATCGGCAAACGAGAGCGAAATCTATAAAAAAAAGTATTGCAAGAATATTCAAATATATTGTGGCATAGAAATCTAAATTCTATCTAAATGTAAAAAATGTTCAAATTTTCAATCCATACCTGTCCATCTTCAAGATTTTGGGAACCGACCCTCCAGAGCAGTGTTGTGAGTTGGCTTCGAGTTGACTCCGGCAAACCCATGACAGACGAGCAGAGCACCCTAATATTTCGTTTGTATTTCGTAAAAAAAATGCCGGAGGGTGTCTGCCAAAAATGCCGGAGTCAATAACTCGGAGCCGAGTCACAACACTGCTCCAGAGCGAAGAAAAGCGCAAATATTTTGAAAATTTGGAAATTTTCTTCAGAGTAACACTTTTTGCGAATTTGTGTTCAAATTTTCGAAATTTTTTGAATTCAAAATTTTTCAGTGTTGGGAAACGCAAAGGTCTGGAAAAAAATTTTTTAGGGGGGCGCAACTTTTTGTCCGATTATGGAGTGGGGCAGGTATGGTTCAAATTATGTTTTTAAGGTCTTAAAAAATTCATTATTATTTTATAAATCAATAATGTAATGTAACATTTTCAGTAAAATGAAATTGACGATTTTTATTGTTTTTAAAAAATTTCATACTCAACAAATGGGATGTTAAAAAGAAATAATTTCATTCCAATTTTTTAACGTTTATCTTTTGAAAGGAGCATTTGAAAGATTTAATCCATTTCAAAAATTGCAATAAAGCGGCATAAATTAAAGTGAGAAAAATCTACTCTAAACTTTGACGAGAAAAGATTTTCCATTTTGATATGTATTTCTAAAAAATTTTATACAAAAAAAAAATAAAAATAAAAATATTATAAATGGGATGCCAACAATGGTCAGAAACTATCTAATTAAGAATGTAATATATTGTAAATAAAAAATTCCAATTTATTTAAACTATAATGATTCAAATATTCCTATAAAAAATTATTACAAAATAGTAGCTTATGACGTCCGGCTCGTTTTGATTGTTTAGAAAAGTGTATATGCTAATAATGGAGGAGAAAAATAACAGCAGACCGACGGCAAGAATTGCAAAAGCGCAAGTTAGAGAGTCCGCTGATAATAGTCCCGAATCCACAACCACCATCCGTCGAGCCCTAACACGACGAAGGTGACAGGATAGCAAAGTATAGCCACTATTTATCGCTTGTTTATGTGCTTATTGTAAGTTGAATATGTGCAAATTTTTTTCCGAGGAGAGTGCTCAAGATGGATACTCGGAAAAGTAGAAAATACTAAGTAAATTCATCCAAATAATCTATATACATTCTTGATAATCCTCCACTACCAGCATCAATAGTAAACGTTTCCAATACATTCTATAACGTATTTATTACTATTATAATTGTGATACCAGAGCAATTTAATTTTAAAAGGCGAGCGTATTATTGCCGAAACAATTAATTGTGTCGCGCTAATGAAAACTTTAATTGCATAATTAATGAAAAGCTTTAGTCACCTATCACTATGTAATGTTAGAATAATGAATGATATAAAAACATTTCAGATGTATATTTTTTGCTAGGTAAATGCATTCATCATAAAATTCATATTTGAAAGAATTTATTTATATTTACACAAGCTATTAATATAAAGGGGCTAAAAATTAAATTTATCGAATTTTTTAAACATTTATCCATATATTTTTAGCATTAATAATTAAAAAATATTACAATTAAATCTAAAAACTGAATAAAAAATTAACGAAATCATATATATCTACGAGTTTTCACTATTTTTTTAAATTGGTAAAATAGTATATTCCTTTTCTCTTTTATAGCCTAAACTCACTTTCTATCAAATATCTTCCTTTACTCTACACCTCAAAAAAGCAAAAAAAAACATACGTAAAAGAAAAAAAGCTATAATTTCGGAAAAGAAAAAGAAAATGAATAAAAATCAATTTACATTTACTATTGTCGGTTTTAAAAGAAAATGAAAACAAAAAATTCCTTATATCTAGAAAAAAATAGTAAGCCTATATATAACATTTACATACGTGTATGTATACACTTCTATTTTCTTGAGAAAGCTGTCATCTACAACAAAAAATTTTTGGCCGGTTTGTCGGTTTCTAGTGTTTTTTCAACACTTGGAGTGCTTTAACGTCAAAAGCATAGCGTATAATTTTTTTAGAGGCTAAATGTAGGATAAAAGAAAGTGAAAGCGGTAGAGAAAAGGCATACACATGAAAGTGAACACGATCCTATTCTATTCTTATGAGAACAAATTTTCGAAAACACAAACGAGCTGGTCATAATTCTGCCACTGTAACATTTAATATTACGACTATTAATGTTTGTTGTAATATTATTTTGGAATTAGACAATGTCTATTAAAATTGATATCCGTTCATTCGCACAACACATAAGATGCAATATTACAAGTAAATAATACAAACTAAAAAGACGAAAATATAGAAAGTTTTACAAGGGCGTGGACACCCGTGGCAACAAAAGTATTAACTAATTCCCCCTTCTTACCCATTCATATTTTTTTCCGCTGAAAAAAGCATATCATTTCACTTTTTCAGCAGTGAAACACTACAAAACAAAACAAACAACAGCATTCGGATATGTGATACATATGGCAATTTTATATGATGTAGACACCTTTTCTACATTCTACATTAATTTTTTGTAAAATATATATATAGAAATATATAAAATCTCAAAAATTTAATCCATCATAAAAATTGCAACATAAGAACAAAAATTTATAATAGCCAAAAACGGTATTTCGTGCTAATGTCATATGTTTCATTTCCATTATAATTTTTACTGCAAAAATTTGCCAGAAAAGATAAGAAAGACTTTACAAATGATGTCACAATTTCTCCATGCTAAGCCAAAAGTAAAGCAAAGAAAGTAAGTGAATAAGGAAGACAACACGAAATAAAGGAATAAAGTAATTAAAGGAAAAAATTAGTCATCCCAAAAATTAGCGTTTTTTTCCATCAATATGTATTTCCGAATCCATAATGTGTTTTCCGCGGCGTTCGCATTCAGAATTAATTGAAAAAAAACTTATGAAATTCCTTTGGCATGAGTAAAAAACAGAAAGCAAAAAAGAGAAAGAAAAAAAACGTTAAGCATGAAAATGTAAAATGGAAAAAGTTCCGTTAATAAGCCAAAAATTTCTCAGCAAAAAGAAATAAATGCAGGTCTAAAGAAGATTTTTACCTCTAATTGGAAAATTATCAAAAAGGATATATAATGGAAAAAAACCGTGACTAAAAGACTTCAATAAATATAAGCACAAAGTGATTATTAACTACCCCTAATATAATAAAAAATATAAAAAGTACTCTACTTACAACAACTAATATTAAAAAAATTTCGATTTAAAAAAAATGTTTTAGGCATGATTACAAGCAGTGTTGTGACTTGGCTCCGAGTTGACTCCGGCATTTTCGGCAAACGAGCAGACAAACCCATTATATTTTTCTCTAAAAATGGCGAAATATCATGGTGCTCTCTTCGTCTGTCATGGGTTTGCCGGAGTCAACTTGGAGCCAACTCACAACACTAATTACAAGCAATAATTAAAAAGATCTCATCATTTCACTCCCTTTCTTTCTGTTTAGTAGTCTTTTTAAATATATTTTAAATATAACAGCTTGGAAGATAACTTTTTCCAAGTTTTTT
Source organism: Bradynema listronoti (assembly GCA_024678965.1). Classification (NCBI taxonomy): domain Eukaryota; kingdom Metazoa; phylum Nematoda; class Chromadorea; order Rhabditida; family Allantonematidae; genus Bradynema; species Bradynema listronoti. The sequence goes on from JANLNO010000005.1 coordinate 345,819, forward strand.
AATGGTAGTTATTAGATAGTCACTTTACTTTAAATTTGTTGGGATATAGAAATAACCGGTTTTTTTGATGGGATTTCACTCGAGGATAATTAAAACTCGCATTTAAAGTTTCGGAAAGATGTTTAAAGCAGGTAAAAATAATTAGTGATTGAAACATCGCAACATTAGTGATCGAAACATTTTTGACTTTTACCTGCTTTGAACATCCTTCCGAAACTTTAAATGTGCGTTTTAATGACCCTCGAGTGAAATCCCACCAAAAAACATCAATTTTATGCAAAACCGGCCAGTACTGACGAGGATGAATTAAGAGACTTTAACGATTTTGGCAAATTTGATGTAGGCGTAGAATATTCAACATACTTCAAAGTTGTTAAACGTCAGGAATGAAGCTTCAAAAAGTTCGGATTGTTTGTTAAGAATGAAGCGTACCAAAAACTTTTGTCACGGAACATAACAAAACAAGCCAGACTTTTTGACGCGAAAAATGACAAAATTTACAAAACGAAATGAAGGTAGGGATTTCCACCATTTTTTATTTACAAAGGATCATAAAAATAAGGAAAAAAAAATAAATGCATATTTGGACTCCACTAATCACGAGGATTTTAATCGTATATGATATGTATACAAAATCTCGTGGTCACATATTCGCGGATTTAGGCAATTCGTTTTATGTATTTTATATTTATCCAGACCCTTTTTTTATCTTTCCCGTAAGAAAAACAGCTTTTAACCAGTGCTGGGTAAAAGCTCAAAAATAGCTCATGAGTTTTTGAGCTTGAGTCAACTCACCGGCTCGTGAGCGTCATTTTCTTGATTCATTGAGCTACGCAAAGGATCAAGCTCGTGAGTCACTGAGTCAATTATGTTGCAATTTGGCTCAAAGCTCATGAGCTATGAGTCACTTTTTTGAGTTAATTTAGCACAATTATGCATGAGTCGAGAGCTCATGATGTGAGCTAATTAGCTCAAAAAAACAAAAATGAGTCAAAAAAAAGGAGCAGACTCATGGCTCAAATAAATTGAGCCATATGATTTTGACTCAAAAAATTTTATTTTTCAACATTTTTCCCTCGTGAGACGAATGAGTCATTTGAGTCGACTCATGAGCCGACTCAAGGCTCATTGACTCAAATTCTTATTCAAGTGAAATAAAAAGAATGATTATTATCCATAAGAGAGAGAAAACGGAGGGCAATGCACAAAAAATTAATAACAAACATACGTTGTTCGTCTATAACCATTGTATAACTCTTTTTTTGCATATAAAAGATTTATAAAATATCAAGTTATAAATACTATAATATAACAAAAAATGGGAGGGAGGTCGATTGCAAACACAAAAGAAAGCTCTGGTCGGAAAAGGGAGTTATGGAGATAAAAAAGACTTACATTGTCGTTTATAGCCAATTGTTTCACAGAGTCTTCCACTTTAATAAAGCTGTGAACTTGTTACGGGGGTTAATTGTATATCCGATTGAGGAGTTGTTGCCTGTTCGGAAATACGTTCAATATTAGTAGCACTAGTGGAAAATTCAATTTCATTCATCTAAAAACATGACACTACATTATTTAAAAGTTTCGATATTATAAATAATGATCTTGTTTAGAAAAAATATTCAATGATTATAATGTAAATCAAAATTATTAGTTGGCCTTTTGTATGATAAAGTCACTTTATGTTTGACTGTAGCAAATTTTAAAATACTTAATAAAAAATACAAAAGGCCAACTAATAATTTTGATTAACATTATAATCATTGAATATTTTTTCTAAACAAGATCATTATTTATAATATCGAAACTTTTAAATAATGTAGTGTCATGTTTTTAGATGAATGAAATTGAGTTTTTTACTAGTGATACCAATATTGAACGTATTTCCGAACAGGCAACAACTCCTCGATCGGATATACAATTAACCCCCGTAACGAGTTCACAGCGTTTTTCGCGATTCTTGTCAGAGTTTAACGGCAATACTTGCAAACATTGCAATTATACAGCCAAAGGTCAGAGTATTCGTGCTAGTAATGCTCAGCGTCATTTGAAAATTAATCATTCGGCTTTATATGAATATGTCACGACTTCACCAAAAGAATCAATCCCAATAAATGATATAAAGCAAAATTTTGTTTTGTATGCGGCAACTACAACATTTCCTGCTCATCATGTCGAGAATCCGTTTTTATAGGTAAATACAGCGTTTTAATATAACGTTAATAAATCTTGTATTTTAGAAGGTTATCGGCTATAAAAACGATTTTAATTTGATGACAAGAAAAACGTTGCAAAGATGCATTCTTCAAGAAAGTCGCCGATTGAAGTTACGCGTAACAACAATAATTAAAGATGCGAAAGCAATTTCTATATCGGCGGACATAATTACAACAAAGGGTATGCGTTTCAGCTACCCGGGAGTAATTGCTCACTTATGGTACTTGACCGGGTGGAAGTCGATAGCATTAGCTCATGAAGAAATGAAGGAAAATCACAATGCCGACTACATTCGACGCTTATGCGATAAGATTATTGCCGAGTATCAAATTTATTCTCATAAAATTGTACGCGTAGTTACCGATAGTGCTGCAAACATGAATTCCGCGTTCATGTAATACTTTTGAGTTATTTTTTTAAATTTATATATGTTATTTTTTATGTTTAGAAGTCCATTTACTTCTTTTTTGGATGAAGACCCAGAAGAAAGTTTGAACATTGCCGAAGAGGTGTGCAGCCGCGATGAAATGGATAAGTACGAGGGTTTATACGCTAACAATCCAGTTTTGGACTCGGCAATGCCAGATGTTCGTATTACCTTCGGCAATGCATCACCTCATTTTCGTTGTGCTGCGCATCGATTACAGCTAGTATTGAAAGACGTCATGGAAAAAGATAAAAACGCCATCGCTTTGAAAGAAGTAATTATTTTTTGTTCTTACGTTTTCATTCACTTTTTATTCCATTACCATTTTTTTTACTCACACATTTTATTGATGGCGTGTATTTTAGGCAGTTTTTCGTGTTTTGGGCAAATTCATGAAATCTCACAATGCGACGCGTGATCTGTTTTTGCGCTGTGGCAAAAAATTGTTGTTTCCGGCTAATACTCGCTGGTCCTCTTTGCAAATTACTTACGAGCATCTACTGTTTATATCGGAACACGTAAACAAGATTTGTCATGAAAAAAATTGGCCAGCAATGAGCGAAGAACAGCTTCAAAAGGTACACGAAATTTGCGAATTGTTGACTCCTTTTCGTAAATTGACGGGTTTGCTGCAAAGTGACAACATTCCGACAATTTCACTACTGTATCCGGGCATACAAATGTTAATAAGATCTTTAGAGGTAATTTGTAATGACGTTAAGGCAATAATGATAATTTTTTTGCTTTTAGAAGTCATGCAATACTGAGGAAAATCTGAAGAATTCTTTGATTGCAACTCTTCGACGTCGCTTTGAAGATGTGCTAAGCTCGGGAACTACAGGAGATCCTATCTTCGTTGTAGCAGCTTTTTTTGATCCGGCCTTAACGACTGATTTAAATGCATCCGATCAATTAACTTTGTTGGCTAAGACCGAAATCAAAAAAATGGTAATTTACAATTATATTACTTTATAAAATGATATAACAAGACGTTTAGTGTTCTAATTCTGTTAGAGAAGAAATAATACAAGAATCAAGTGAATTACCAACAACTTCGCTTTTCGGATTTTTGGCCGAATGTAATTCGCAAACACAAAGGACAACGTTGGAAGCAGAAATTGATTTGTTTTTCGAAGATAGATGTCGTCCGTCGTTTCGTAGCTCCACCGCGGCTATATATTGGGTGATAAACAAAACGGTAAAAATTACTAGACAAAGATGTTTATTATATATTTTAATTTATTTTTGTGGACTTTTCCGTCATTGACTACGTTAGCAAATCATATTTTCTCTGTTCCTGCCACGTCTGCATCAGTAGAGAGACTTTTTTCTCAGGCTACATTGCAAACGAACGGCCATAAAAGCTCAACAAGTCCAGAAACAACAAAAGCAAAAGTTTTAATCACATTCAATAAGTTCTTAATTCTTTAACTTATTATTTGCTAATGATTTATTGTTAAATTTTTGCCAAAATTTTTTGTTATTGTTATTGTTCATTGTTATTGTTTTTGCAGTCATACTTGCTTTGCGGTCATACAGTTCTTTTTGAAAAGTAAACTATTGATTTTATCTTTATGATAATAACATCTTCGGCCTTAAGTCAAGTATGACTAAATTGATTAAATATAATTTATTTTATTTAAAAATGATGAAAATAATATTCTTATATATCATATATGTCCTACTTCATAATAATTTGAAATTATTATTAATATTTTTTCAATAGCCTTAATAACACATTTATGACTGGTTAGGGAGTGGAAGACTCTGTGAAACAATTGGCTATAAACGACAATGTAAGTCTTTTTTATCTCCATAACTCCCTTTTCCGACCAGAGCTTTCTTTTGTGTTTGCAATCGACCTCCCTCCCATTTTTTGTTATATTATAGTATTTATAACTTGATATTTTATAAATCTTTTATATGCAAAAAAAGAGTTATACAATGGTTATAGACGAACAACGTATGTTTGTTATTAATTTTTTGTGCATTGCCCTCCGTTTTTTCTCTCTTATGGATAATAATCATGTTCTTTTTATTTCACTTGAATAAGAATTTGAGTCAATGAGCCATGAGTCGGCTCATGAGTCGACTCAAATGACTCATTCGCCTCACGATGAAAAAGAAAAATTTTGAGAAAGAGAAAGAAAAAATGAGCTAATATTTCTCTCAGCTCATAAATCACGAGAGGATCATAATTTATTAAGTTATTTTGGCTCATAAATTAAAAATGACTCATGAGCTACTGAGCTATTCAAATCATCAATTTGAGTTGCGTGACTCATATTGATGAGTCAAATAGCTCAATAATTTGTGATCCTCGCCATGAGCCATGAGCTGATTTTGAGTTATTACCCAGCACTGCTTTTAACTTTTCTACAACTCTTAATTTAATAATAACAATTTTTTGAATATTCTGACAAATACAGATATTAATATCATATACCGGGATTTGTTTGTTACAACTTTTTTACTTTTTAACAAATTGTAAAATTCTTTTTGCATTCGATTCCTAAGGCTTTACCATTTTGCTTGACACCGAACTCGTCGATATTGGTTTCGAATTACTCAAAAATTTTAAGGTTTAAAATTGAAATTTGTATGAATTTTAAATTGAAACTCGGTTAATATTCAGATACGAAAGCCGTTTTGGTACCGCCAAATAGTCTAGAAAAATAGCTTCTTAACTCCCATAACTTCGAGCTGTTATAATAAACAGTAGCTAAAATAGAGGCAAAAGCTTTAAGATTGCGAAAATTTGGCGGTTCAAATTCATTGAATCACAGCCGAGTTCTTCTCGAAGGGCATTCATTCTTTACATGAATGTTGACCATGAATCATAAATTATGATATAAAATACGTTGTGTTTTTATAATAAATGTAGTTCCATATAAAAACGGAAAATACTTTCTTGCCGACCCAATATTTTGAATACCTTTGAAAACCACTAATTACAATCAAAATTTTAACGATTTTACACATAATAGGAAACAATAAATCATAACAATTTATAATATTCGCATATTAAGGAAAAAATTTAACAAACGAGAAATGAAAGAAACAAATGAAAATATTTTTGAATTAACAACAATAATAATTAAGAATTAGACGCTCATTTCGGAAAAAAACTTGTCCAATTCTTGAAACGCATCAGAAATTTTCCTCGAGGCAATAGCCAGTTGAGCGAACATCTCTTAAAAATTTAAAAGTCAAAAATATTTATCCAATTTTATTCATCATTCTTCACTAACTTTTGACTTTTTAAGGTACCAATAATAATAAATAATAATAATAAAGTAGGCCTAAATTCGTTCCTTGTTGTTTTTGTTACTAACTTATTTAAAAATTGACTCAAAAATCCTTTTTTTATTTGATTTTATAATTTTTTCCCATTTTATTTGACATTAATCTTGTCGATATTTGTTTGGATTTACAGATTTGGTAGGTTTCTAAGCTGTTGAAAAAGAAATAAAATTGAAAAGCCACTTTTTCAATTTGATTTTTACTAAAATTTCGTCAAGTTATAACAAAAACAACCCGATACGAAGTTGCCTCATCATATTTTGTATATAGAACGATTATTTTTTAAATTAAGCTAAGAAAAGAATAAGTAATAACAAATTAAAATTACTTACTCGTCATGTCCTTAAATGGAACAAAATTCGACTCGAGTGCCTCAGGCTGCGGCGCTTTCGGCTCAGGTGCCTTAAGTTCCAACTTTTTCGCTTCGGGTTCTCTAGGATAAGTCTCTTTTGGATCGGTTGCCTTAAACTCAGAATCTTTCGGCTCCGGTACCTTAAGATCCAACTTTTTCGTCTCAGATTCTTTAGGCTCCGGCTCGGGTGCCTTGAGCTCAGAATCTTTCGGCTCGGGTACCTTGAGTTCCAAATCTTTTGACTCGGGTGCCTTAAGTTCCAACTTTTTCGCCTCGGATTCTTTAGGCTCCGGCTCGGGTGCCTTAAGCTCAGAATCGTTCGGCTCGGATACCTTAAGTTCCAAATCTTTTGACTCGGGTGCTTTAAGCTCAGGCTCCTTCTCCTCGGGTTCTTTAAGCTCCGGCTCGAGTGCCTTAAGCTCAGGCTCTTCTGGCTCGGGTGCCTCAAGCTCAGGCTCTTTTGGCTCGGGTGCCTTAAGCTCAGAATCTTTCGGCTCGGGTGAAAATCCACTCTCCGTCATCACATTTTTCAACTGATCGGCCAAAATTATTGGCTTATCTTCGGCCACTGAAAAGAAACAATTTTATAAAATATAATCATTCATTTTCAACACAGCGTTTGTTAACATCCGTACCATTTTCGAAGATAGACGCCTGCTTATTCACTGTTGAATTAAAATTGCGACCTCGGAAGTTCGGAAATCCCCCGAAGGCTTTCCTCCCGACTCGTCGTCGTTTCGCATTTGAGGGCGATTAAAACCGCCACCGCGGGCGAATGAGGAGCCGGCAAAAAACGGTTGCCACCGCCATCGTCGAAGCGATTTCCATCACCTCCGCCGCCGCAGCGGTTTCCGCCACCGCCTCCATCGAAACGATTGCCGCCACCGTAGCGGTTTCCACCACTAGAACCGCCGCCATCGTAGCGGCCGCTGTCGCTGAAACGGCCTCCACCGCCGTTATCACTGTCAAACCGACTAGAGAAGCGGTTTCCACCGCCACCACTACTACCGCGAATAGAACCGCCAAAGCCACGAATGTTATTAAACTTCATTTTTCTCTGTAAAAAGAATAAAATAAACATAGGGAAACTTGATAAAAAGGTTAAATAAGGTTTTGCAAATTATTATTAAAGTAGATACACACCTTAAATACCCAAGTTACTTTATTTATTAAAAAGAACCAGCATTACGATTACGCTTTTTTTAGATAGTTGCAAAAAATTCTTGCCTTTTTTTGTAACACAAATTCTTTAAAAATTAAAAAAAATGTATCTGACATATAGTAGTTTGGAAAAAAGTGTAAAATTTTCGTGACAATTTCAATGAGGCTTGTACGGATTTTTCTGAATTAATTATTTGAGAAAATAAGGCAAAATATAGTTGATTAAACAATTAAAATAAATAATTAGCAAAAATTCGTTCAATTTCGATTAACGCGAAATTGATTCGAAAATTCAAACAAATAATTAGGCAAATCACCACATATTCAAGATCTGCTATTTTACACTTTTTTGGAGACGACTATATCTAAGACCCTGAGAGATACCAATAGAAGGAATACTCAAAGAAATACTAAGAAGTGCAAACAAGCCAGAAATACGATGAAGTGGAATCAAAACATCAAATAATATACCTGCAATCTCAATAAAAATGAACCGCATATAGTGAACATTATACAATACTGTAATAGCGCGCTTAATTGTTAAAATAATACAATCGCTTTAAAACCGAAACATGACAAAATAATTTTTAACCCATAAGTGTCAATGAATGTTTTGAGTTCAAATTTGCGCGCAAATTGGCGTTTGCCTTCATTCTGTTCTTTAATTGGGTAAAGCTTCGGAACCACACTTAAAATATGTGCCTAAAAGGTTTCTTATACGACAATTTTTTTTATGTTTATAAATCCATACAGAACAGAATGAACACATTTGCAAATAATTGCACAAATTTAAATTCGTGTACACAAAAGTGTACACGTCGTCACTTATGGGTTAAAATAAGCATTCAGGCAGCGATGTTCCCACGAGTTTTTTCCTAAGAATTGCCCCTCCCCCACTAATTTTAAATGTTAGTGATTTTTAATAATATTATTCTCATCATTGAGCACAAAAATTTTTTTGTGTAAGTTATTTCAACTCACGAACAACAATTTATTTAAAATGGTACGATATAACCAATTTAGAGTAACAAAGCAATAATTAACAATATTTCGCTCTTTTAGCGTCTGCGACCGTGACCACCTCGACGGACCTCTTTCGGCTTAGGAGGAAGAATGACTCCATCATACTGAAAAATATTATTATTTTAAAAAATTTTTTGGAGGTCCGATAACCGGAAAGTACCAAATATTTAAAATAAATTAATTATTAGAAAGAATGTAAAATAATCGTGGCGACAGAGAGAAAAAACTTGGAATACATATAAAAAGAAAGAAGAATTTAACAAGGAAGATAAAATAAGAAAACTCGCGCGCAATAGTTTTTAAACAAAGTTCGGATAAATAGGACGCTTCTTGTACAAGTAACTTGTCCTGAAGCGAATTTTATTTTTGAAATCTTTAAAAATTAGCAATTTCTTGAAAATTTTACTTTTTTGTGTTTTTTGCATTATTTTGGTATGTTTCTCTACGTCATGCATTTTTAGATTTCCATATACAACTTTTTTTCTAAAAGCAAAATTTTTTTTCAAGATAAACAAAATTTTTAAAGAAAATGAAATATATTTGACTTTTGTATAGCGCGTCTTATATATGGAGCCGCCTTATTTATTTAAACTTAGAGCAATTAACCGATATCACAATATCCAATAAAGAAATCAAAATTTGAATTTGTTAGAAATTGACTTAAGCATAAAACATCATAAAAATGTTAAAAGCTACCTTCTGCTGGAACCACTTGACGGACTCCTCCTTGCTGACGCGATGCGATGCCCCGACGCGGCCCTGGGCGCGACGACGCTTCGCCACACGACGACCGGCACGGTCGAGCACGACGTAAAAGTCCATTCCATAAATACCAATGCCGGGATCGTACTTAAGGCCGAGATCTATGTGCTCCTGGATACCGAAGCCGAAGTTGCCAGTATCGGAAAAGTTTTCACGATAAAGCTCGTATTCCTTCACCTTGAAAGAAATATGCAAAACATCTTTAGTTTGGAAAAAAATTCCGGTGAGAATTTTTAAATACGCAAATTTGAATTTTTTGTGACTCTTGAAACATTCTTGAACTTTAAGTCCGATCTAGCAAGTTAAGCGGCGTTGAGGACAATATATGACAACTTTCTTCATAAGCAAAAAAAAATATTTTTGATCAGTCTTTTTAAAAATCAATTCATTTCGATTCATCTAGAAAAATTTATCTTTTCCAATGTCAAAATTAAAAAAAATTGTCTGCATTTCACCTTTTAATTTTTGTATCCAAAAAACAGAATTTTTAAAAATATAAATGTTCCAATTTTTATATAATTAACAGGAAAAATAATAAAAAAAAAGTTTAAAATTTTCAAAAAATTTATTCAAAATATCGATTTAAATTCTGAAGATTGATTTTTTGTAAAATTTTTTTTATTGAAAACCTTTAATCCTCGGTCGATGATTTCCTCGGCCTTAGCGCCGCGAACGGTACAATGAACGGCAATCTTTTCATTACGGCGAATACCGAACGAACGCACGGTATAACGTGCTTTCGACAAGACAGGAGTTTGTCCCGTAAGCTGTTCGAGCACCTATAATAAGTGTTAAAAAGTGCAAAAACGAATAGAAGCAAAAAATAAAAAAACGATCGAAACTAGAAAAAAAGCTAGTTTTGGGCTATTTGACGGTACCAAAACGGCTCTTGTATCTAATATATTAACCGAGTTACCTACAAATTTTCAATTCTAGACCCTTAAAATTTTTGAGTACCTCGATACTCCCATCGACATATGGAAAATTTTAAAGTTTTTCAAAATCATTCTTTTTTGCTATGATAGTATTAATTAGGCCTAAGAAAAGCTAAAAAATTTTAATTCCAAAAAGGTTGTTTAAAAAAGTACGTTTTTATTGCAAATTCGGCACTTTTTAATTTTGGTATATATCGCAATAGAAAATTTTTGCCACAAAAATTGAGTTATTACAAATAATTTTTGTATCAAATTTTGGCATAAAAAAACTCTTCCAGATAAGTATAAAAATACATGGTCTGAAGTCTCGTGATAACAAAAAAAATAGTAAATCAAATTCAAACGACATCATTTTTCCAACAACCTAATAGAATACAAAAAATACATAGAATAGAAAAAATATTAAAAAAAGCAAATATAAACAAATTAATTTTTTTGTATATTATGAGAACAATGATTATTCAATTAAAATAGTTTTATACTCAAAATTATTAAGTAAATGTTACTAATTCGAAAAATGACCTTAGCCGCTCGCGTCAATCTGTCACCAGATTCGCCAACACAAATGTTGAGACAAAGCTTTTGGATTTTCAATTCTCGCATGGGATTTGCGAGCTTTTTCTCCTTAACTTCCGCGACTTGTTCAGCCTTACCCATCTCGATAATGGAAAAATCTAAGACACAATTAAAAGTTAAAATAAACCAAAAATGCAAAAACAAAATTATAGTATGTTTAGAGCCGTTTAAAGTGAAGAAAATTGTTTACGGACAGCTCACAATTATGAATAAATGAAAAGAAAATCATTCAAAAGTATTTTATAAGAACAAATAAGCCCCTACCGGCCCTATCCGGCTTCTACAGAAATATTCAGCATTTTCCATTTTTCATATCTTATTAAGTTGAAATTATTGTAGGAAAAAAATCGTTGCAGGACATTGACGTTTTGAATATTTTTTAAAATTTATATTTCTTACGAAAAATTGCAAAATCAACAATTATCACATGCAAAAATTACTATTTTGATATCATTGTGAGCAGTTTTTTTCTGCTTTCTATTTCGTCTCTTTATAGGTATCTAACGAAAACTGAGGCAAATATTTTTTTCAAAAAATGTTATTTAGATGAGCTGAATAAATAAATGTTGATAACTTAAAAATCTCTTTAAAAAATTGCAAATTCATCTAATAAAACATTTTTACGTTTATCTAAATAGGATGTTATTTAAATTGCCATTTTTTTCTAAAATAACTTTTTCTGATTTTTTTCCTAGCTTATAATTTATTACCTTATATTTATATTTATAGCAATGTTAACAACGAAGGCGCTTTGTAAATTGCCCACGCGTTTTTTATCCAAAATTCCAGCTCGTCGTGCAAAGGTTGGTGGTTTTATCTATCAAAAATAGGTTCGGATAAGATATTCATTTTTCTAGGAAATATCGTATGTACCAAGTCTTAAAGCTTAAATTGAACATTTTTTCACCAAAATCCGACTTTTTGATAGCTCTTCAAAAAATTGTATAGCAAAAATTTTCAAACTTTAAGCCGCTTGGATTCGTTAAATGTGGTGTTTCGACGAAAAAAATATTTCTTAAAACTTCGTTTAATTTCCGAGAAAAATATCGTATTCGAATAAGCATTATCAAAAACTTCTTTATACAGTAAAAAATGAAAAAAGATTTTTTTTTCTGGATTTGGGAGGATAATTTGGGAAGACAGTATAGCTAAAAATGCTTATTTAATATTTTTAATCTAATATTTTTTATCAATTTGAGAAATTTTAATTTTTTAGGGTGAATTTTTTCGAGTTGTCGAAGTTGGTGCACGAGATGGATTGCAAAATGAACAGGTAAACTTATTGTTTAAAGAAGTGAATTTGATAATAAAATACTAATGTCCGCTAACGTATTTTATTTTGCATTATTCTTTTCTAGAAAAAAGTGGATACGAAGGATAAAATTTCTTTAATTAATAATTTGAGCGAATGCGGGTTTAAAACGATTGAAGCCACTAGTTTTGTTTCTCCTAAGTGGGTTCCGCAGGTATGATGGAACTTTTTTTATCGTTTACTTAATTGGAATAATTAACTGCCATTTGAAAATAGAGTAAATTATATTTAGCTGTCCGATCACGTTGAAGTGTTTCATGGCATTAAGAGATATTTAAACGTCACCTATCCCGTATTGGTTCCGAATCTGAAAGGTCTCGACAATGCGGTTGGTCTTTTAAAAACTGTCGTAGATATATTAAATGCCGAAAATAGGAAAAAATTAAAGTTGTATTTGCTAATTCACATTATTTATAATGTTGCCTTTTTTGCTCTTTTTTAGCTTCCACACAATGTTACAGAAATTGCTGTGTTTACGGCCGCGTCTGATTCGTTTACTATGTGAGTTTTTTCGTTTTAATACTTCTTTTATTTTTTAAACATGGTCGCTTTGTAGGACAAATACGAATTGTTCATTAGAGGAAAGCATAAGAACTGCAGGAGAAGTGACCGAAGAGGCGTTGCGCCACGGTATTCGCGTACGAGGCTATATCTCTACGGTAATCGGCTGTCCGTATGAAGGAAAAATTAGCCCGACGCTTGTGGCCAAAATTGCCGCAAAACTCATTGAACACGGATGCTATGAGGGTAAGTTGAAAAGAGTTTTCATGGAATTTTTTATTTTCCGGACATTTTAAAATAATTCCGGCAATTTTTTTAACAGTGAGTCTTGGCGATACGGTCGGAATTGGTAATGCCGGTAGTGTGCAAGCGATGCTAAACGAGGTTCTTACGGCCGTACCAGCCGCTAATTTAGCGGTTCATTTTCACGATACTTACGGGCAGGCACTTGCCAACGTTCTTGTCGCTATTGAGGTTTGCGTTGAAGATTTGCCTTTAAGTTAATGACTTGAATAAATAAATCAAGAAATTATCACCAGTTTAAAGCTAAACTACATTTAAAAAAACGTTGACTATTTTTTCACTTCTTTCTTTCGACTAGCTTTTAATGTTTATCTGCAAATTTTTAGAGGGGTATTCGTGTAGCCGACAGCAGCGTGGCTGGACTCGGTGGATGTCCCTACGCCAAAGGCGCTACCGGTAATTTAGCTACAGAGGACCTCGTTTATATGCTGGATAGTCTTGGATTTAATACGGCAAGAATTTTTTAGTTTTTGATAAATTTTTATCAAAAAAAAAATTTTATTATAGCGAGAAGTAAATAGAAAGTGAATTCTTTTATCTTTTAAATAAGTATGACCTTGATATTTTTTAAAAATTGTTTAGCGTTAATTGTGAATTTTCATTACATTAATATAAAAGATATTAAAGGAAATATTTTAGGAAATCGACTTTAATAAACTTGTCGAAGTCTCCGGTTGGATATGTAAGAAAATGGGGAGGACGAATGGATCACGCACAGCAAACGCTATTCTTTTAAAGAATGCCAAGAGCTGTTAATGCCGTACTACTTTTTGTTTGCCTTAAACGATTTTACAAATTGATGCTCAAAACACATAGGAATTTATTTAATTGCTTAGTTATTATTTTTTTTGCTTTTTTGATTTTTGTTTTTGCTCTGTAAATAGTCTATAATTTTATTTGGAAAAAATATTATTTCATAATTTTTGTGGTAATTAAGAATTGATATATTGTATGGAAAATGTACTCGATAAATTTTTCAAAAATTCTTTAGCTCTATATTTTCTAAAATTCAACTTCATTTTTTTAAATAAAGGATGGGCTAATTTCTTTCCTGGATTTGTTTTTGCTATAACTTTCTTATTTCGCAATCAATTCTGAAAATCGCTCGATTAACAAGATGAGACCAACTTGTCCATGTTGGTTCCGATTTACAAATTTTGTATTCATTTGAAGTTTTTTTTAGGCAATATAAGCTTGATAGTTAGAATACGTCTTTACAAATTTTAATGATTTTGCGTGTTTTTAAAAAAGTTTCAAAAAATTTTTAACGGTTATAAAATTTGTAAATTGAAACCAAAATCGACAAGTTTTGTGTCAAACAAATTCTCAACGTCTTTTAATTGAGCAAAAAAAAAAAATTGAGAATTGGTTGTGAAATGAAAAAGTTCTAGCAAAAACAAAACCGAGAACGAAATTGGTTTACCCTGTATTTTTATTATTGAAATATAGTGATGTATAAGTGACTCATTAGTGGCTCGAAGCTCGCAGTTTGATTTGCGAGCCAAAATATCTCAATTTTGAGCTAAATTCGACCAAATTGAGACAAACTTTTCAAGAAAATGGCCTTTGGCTCGCGAGAAAACCAGCCAAAATTTTTTTGCATTTGGCTCGTTTGTTCGCGAGTCATTGCGAGCTACTTACCCATCATTGTTGGAATACACAAATATATTGCAATCTCATGTTTGTTTACTTTACAGATTGTATAATATTAAATTTTTATAAATGAGGTGTGTCATTGGTCTACTATGACAAATTTTTTTTGATTTATTAAGATTTTACTTGATAATCCTACAAAATCTAATCCGCAACAAGAATGAAAAGCCAAAAATATTTTGTTTATTATTAAATCTAGTTTAGCATTTTAAAACAAACTTATTATTTGTTATTGTCAGTGATGTTAAAATTACAATTTTAAAATTTTTGTAGAATTGATTACGATTACATTTCAATAATTAATTAATTTTTTCAAAAATGATTAATTCCCGAAAGTAAATTTTGAGCTATATATAAAAATGTTTATGATTAATCAATAAAAATTCGTGCGAATTATTAAATATTCGGGTAAATAAGATGCGTTCTTTCAAAGAATTTTTTAATTTTGACTTGATCTTCACTTCGTTACAAACGAAGTTTAGTTCAAAATTTTTTAACTACAGCTTGGGCCTGCTTTAATGAAGACGTTCATTAAATTTTAGGCTTAACCAACACTAACAATGAATCAAGTCAAAATTCTTCGAACGGCTGCGTCTTATTTACCCGAACTTAGGGTAATTGCAATTTTAACTACTGTGCCTTACTACTGTGCTTATTTGTTACAAAAATGTTTGAAACGCAAACTTACGTATTTAAATTTATGTACAATATGCGCAAATTTTTTTTATTAAAAATTATCTATGCAAATATTCCTGAAGTAAAACCGTCTATTATGGCATCTGCCCACTGGGGAACGAAACCAATACTAACCGAAGACGCGTGAAATATTGGTTCCATTCCCAGTTTATCTTGGAAAACTATGGCGCCTTTGGCCGGAGGGTGCCATAATAGACAGATTTGACTGTATATTTTTATACAAATTCATTTTTTTTGAATGTTTTTATTAAGCTGTCCGGAAAGTTCTTGCTATTTTGTTCAAACTTTTTTTCTACTATAGATAAAGACTTGAGTTTTTTGCATCCTGTACCCAATTTGTGGGAAACGAGTTTCAGCGATTTTTAAAATTTTCATTTCTAGCATTTTTTAGAGAAAAATGTAAAGAAAAAAGCGCAGCTGGATGAGCATTTTTTGGAGAATGATCCAATGGAACTGAAATTTTTGCTATTAGCTCCTCTTACATACACTACTACGTGATACGTGAAGGCCCCAGATCAATCCCCCCCGTTGGAAATGACCATTTGAACCTGATCGGTTGGATAGAAGCCGAGTTTTAAAACTTTTTTTCTTTCGTAAAAAAGTTAGAACAAAACCGTACGAACTTTCTGGACAACATAATAGCATTAAAATATAGCTATAATATTGTTCTTTGTTCAAATTATTGATTAACTTTAAAAAAAACATTAAAAATGAGGTTTTCAAATGAAAATTTTAGAAAAGTTTGCTATTTAAAGCTTTTATGTTAATCATATTTTTAATAATTTTGATAAAATATTCACATAATTAAACAAATTGAAAAGTTCGTGTAAATAAGACGCGGCCTTTTGAAGAATTTTTGAACATTGATCTTCATTCTGTTATTTTGTGTCGGTTAATAATAAAATTTAACGAACACTTTTATTGAATCTGTATTTCAAAAATTTTGAGTTTAACTTTGCTATTAGCAAACAGAATGAAGTCCAAGTCAAAATTCAAAAATTCTTTGAACAAGTTTTTGCACACAAATGTGTGCAAAAACTTTTAAAATTTTTCAGCTGTATGTACACGATGTTTTTTAACGAATTTTCTCTTTGTAACATTTTCTGAGTTGTCGTTACAATTAACTGAAACAATCGAGTTGGCTAAATCCATTTTTGGAGTATCATTCGAATATGCTTGGTGAACTGATTTAATTTCTTCGCTATCAACATCAATGACTCCGTTAAGGAATATTTGAGTAAATTTACTCATTTCCGCTAAAATATTTCTAATTTTTTTACATTAAAAAAATTCACCCTAATTTCTAGTAAATAAGGCGCGGCCATTCGAAGAATTTTTGAATTTTGACTCGCTCTCCATTCTGTTATAAGCAAAGTTTAGCCCGAAATGTTTAAACTACACCTTGGGCCTGTTTTAATAATGATGCTTCTCAAATTTTATGCTTTCCAGACACAAAATAACAGAATGAAGTCCAAGTCAAAGTTCAAAAATCCTTCAAACAGCCGTGGCTTATACATTCAAACTTATTACTGTTTATGCAGCTCAATTTTTTATATACAGCCGACTCCATCCTGATTTGGTTGAATTTCTCGAAACGATTAAAAATGAAGAAGAAGTACAAGATAAATCCAAGTAGTATAACGGACAAAGTGATTAAAGCAGTTTGAATAAAATATTTCATAGCTGTGACGATGATCAAAAGCAAACAAGCAATCAAAAATATTATCGGAATAATAATTGGTGTCTTTAGTATATCAGTAGGAAAATTGAAGTCTTTGCCACGCATGGATCGATATCGTATATAAAGCAAAGCAATAATGGTGAGACTGCGTTGGATCCATTGTGCAAATCCTACATGATCGAGAAGGTCTTTGAGGTTTCCAATAAATGAAAAACACATAGCTAATATTACCTGTAAATATGTGAAAAATTAATTTGGGAGTCATCAATAATAAAATCTTCAGCTCCAATAATTTATATAGGATGTTTCATTTTGTTTTTGTTATAATTTTTTTACTTTTAACCAAATTGTAAAAAAATTTTACATTGGTTTTGCCATTTTGTTTGACACCAAACTCGTCCAAATTGGTTTCGATTTAAAAATTTTATATTTATTTAAAAATAGAAACAATAATTGAAATTTGTAACATAATGATGAAAGCATCCTAATCATCAAGCCTATATTGAATTATTTTGACATTTTGGTTCAAAATGAGAACAAAATTAATCATAATGGACATTATTTAACCTATTACAGTAAATGAAATTCAGGTCGAAAAATTGAGTCAATTTCAAGTCAATTTTATCCATTTTTTATCTTTAAAAATAGTGTCAAAAAAGTTCAGATGAATATAAAATTTCTAAATAGGAACCAATATGAACAAGTTTAATATCAAAAAAATTCCCAAGAAGTTGTGAATCGAATGTAATAAATTTTTACAATTTAGTTAAAAAGTAAAAAAGTTATAACAAAACAAATCAGCCGCCCAAAATGAAACACCCTGTATAATATTTTTGAATTGATTATCAATTAATGCTTACGTGAAGAAACAAAGCGGCACGTGGACTATCGTGATCGGTATTTGTACATGAAACGAACCTAGGAAATGCACCACTTCGTGCAGCAGCATACAAATATCTGAAATGTGAAAATTTTTTTCCAAATATAAGTTTTTAAATACAATTTTTACCGACTTGCCGAAAACATTGTGCTATTCATTGAACCAATTAGCACGATGCTTACCAATAATGACATAATGTATTGACAACTACCTAGCGAATGACGTGCAAAGGTCTAAATTAATTTATCTAATCCTTAATTATGGTAATTTAAAATTTTTAATTACCCCAAGTTCCAGTGTTTAGGCCCAGCTGTTTAGCGAATTTTTGAATTTTGACTTTCCTTCATCCTGTTATAAACGAAGGTGAGCTCATAATTTTAAACTCGCTGGTTCAATCTGCTTCAATGAATGTACTCATTAAATTTTATGCTTAACAAACACAAAATAACAGAATGAAGGCCAAGTTAAAATTTAAAAATATACACGGACTTAGAATATTTCAAATTATCACAAATAAATTGATATTAGGGGGAAAAATATCTTTTCCGTTAAATGTATGTATGTAAAAAGTAAAGAAAAAATAATTTTTTTAATAAAAAATTAATTTTTGAAAAATCATGTCGACAAAAATATTCATTTTCAGATAAGGCAAGTCTTATACACGATAAATTAAAGTATTTCGAAAAAAACAATAAGGTAACTATTGCAACTGCTGATGATGAGGAAATTTGATTTGCGTCTAGTACAACAAAAAATGACAAGTTCATAGCAATGAAGACACCACCAACTGTACTCATACCAAATATAATCGCAAACTTGAGTGATCTTAAATTTATGTTAATATAAGTTTTAAGTAAAAATATTAATTACCCTAGTTTCGTGTGTATAAAACCGGGTGTTTTGAGCCAATTTTATGAAACTAAGGCGGGCACAAAATTTGGACTCCAACGGATCCGACACGACAGAATGATGAACTTGTTAACGCTAATGTAAATTTGGCTCAAAACACCCGGCCTTATATATGCGAAATTATAGTACATAAAAAATATTACGATCTAGGATTTTTAAGATCCTCGACACCGAAATTAAGTACATCCCAACCATCATATGCATAAAGGCCGGCAAAAAATGCACTCGTCAATTGATTCTCGCCATTTGATTTTTGCCAATTATCGAACGGGTTCGATAAATTTGATAAGGGTTTTTCTAAAATAAGCATTATAATTTGTTGTATGCATGTGCAACAAAATATATTTATATTCCTACCTCTAAAACAAAGAAAAAATAATCCTGTGCCGATGATGATCATACATGAAAGAATTTTAGCTATAGAAGCCAAAATTTGAAATTTTGCTACGATCTTTTGCACAGAAAAAAAATTAAGATATAAAAGAAGCCCTAAAAAATTTTCATTTTTATATTTTAAAACTTTTTATTATCCTAATTTCGCATATATAAGGCCGGGTGTTTTGAGTCAAATTTAAATTAGCGCCAATGAGTTCCTTCTGTTGTATGGAATCCAAGCAAGTCCAAATTTTGCGCCCAATTTTATGAAACTGTAACGAAGAAGGACACAAAATTTGAACCCCAATGAATCCGATACAACAGAATGAACCCATTGGAACCTCCCTCAACTCACACGAAATTGGAGTATATTGTAAGATACATATTAGGTAATTAATAATTTTTATTTATGATAACTCACATATTGTTGAGAATGATATTAATTTTTTGGCAATAAGATTCGTCGTTTCACTACAGAAGCGTATGTGCAGGCCTTGCAAAAAATATTCGGCAAACGTTTCCGATTGAATAGCGAGTATTACTGGGAATAATAATATGCATCCGCAACACATAAACGCAAATGCAAATGCATGCCTGTCGTATACTAGTAGTAAGTGGCTTATTCACATACGCATCTGCTTAGCATTAAGCATTTCATTTTTTCAATTTTTCATAAATTGTTCTCACTGAGGCTACTTTTTTTGAACAACTAACTGAGATGTTGATGGTTAAGTGGCTCGCGATAGCTCGCGACCTATATAGTCAAATGCGAAAAAAGTCCGGTTTTTGACTTGTTTTCTAGCGAGCCATTTTCATGAAAAATTTGACTCGATTTTATCGAATTTGGCTCAAAATTTTAGCCATTTGGCTTATTTTTGCTCGTGAACCAAATCACAACGAGCCATGAGCTACCACCATTACTGTTTAACACATTTCGAAATAGACTTTTCTGAATATAGGCTTAACCTTAGTTTTTAGACTCATTTGATTTTAAAGTTAATCTATGTTCCAGGTTGAGCTTTTTTTTCTTATTTTTTTCTTATGAGTTGTTATAGCATTATCCTCAAATACGCCCTGCCCGTCTCGATGTGGCATATCGCCATTACTTGATATAACTACTTTCATGCTTTTATTTATTTGTCAATTTTTTTTGTATGAAATTATAATAAATTACCATTTAACGAAACTCAAATATGCAAAATCGCCACCCGATTTACGGATGCGAGTGCCTAATTCAACATAACAGAAGGCGCCTAATGTCGCAATTATAGCAGAAAGCACCCATACCACTAGCGAAATACCCACCTTAATATTTTTCATGTTTGTTAAAAAAATTGTTAAGAATATTATAGATAATATTAGGTTGGTCCAAAAGTTTTGATACACTTCAACAATTTTATAAAAACTTAAATTTTCTACAACAACAATGGATCGTTCTTATCAATATATTCGCCATTATTTTGCTCCACTCTTCGCTAACAAGAGCGCAACATCAGGATTCCGAGTCGATAAAAGGCGCGCGACTTCTGGGCAAAAAAGTCCGCCAGGGCTCATTCGACTTCGTCATCTTGCGTGAAGTGGCGTCAGCGCAGGAATTGCTCCAGAGACATGAACAAATGATAATCCGATGGCGCGATGTCTGGGCTATATGGCGGGTGCAAATTGCAGTCAGAAATTCACCGAATTTTTTGGCTTTCGTTGAGCTTGTGTAGTACAGTTTTATCGCGTCGCTGTTTTTTTTTTGTGGAGATAATTAGCAATGGTAATTTTTGACGAGTGAAAGTCGACGGCCAATTAGCATGTGGCCTGTGTTGGATTGGATTCGATGGAGCGGAGCAGTGCCCGTTTATCAATGATCGAGAGTCGTCCGGAACGTGCCTTGTCTTTTCGATGTGTATTGCCAAAACAAAATTTTGCGAACCAGGGGCGACATGTGATATAGGTAGTTGCCTTCCTGCCTAATGTAGCGCAAATGTTCCGGACTGTTTCGGCTGCATTGTGCCCCTGCTTGAACTCGTAAAACATGAGCATGCGGATTTTTTGACGATTTTTTGACTTAATGAGCTTCCTTTAAAAACCTATAACTTTACAATAAATTAAAATAAACCGAACTTTTATGTTTGCAAGAAAACGGGCTTTCAAACCATATACTCATCATACATAACAATGATAATAAAAAAATTTTATTGACGTATAAATACAGGTGTATCAAAACTTTTGGACCAACCTAATAGAATTTAAAAAAAACGTACAGATGAGCCACTTTCTTTAAGAACGGTATTTGGAGCGATGAAAATACCTGATCCGATAATATTGCCGATAATATAACTGGTTGCGCCCCATTTCCCCATTTTATTTAAATTTTGGGGAGCCATACTTGTTCGATGTTTGTTATTCTGAATAATTATAATGGAAATATATCTTTAAAAAAGTAGTGTCAACAAAAAAGGTGTTTTTTTTGTTTTTTACATTAAAAATGATACATTTTTAGGCTTTATTATTATTGAAAAAATGCACTTAACCGGCAAAAAAAGTACTTGATACCAATTTTACTAGAAAATTTATGTCCACTTTCAAGGTGTCCCGTTTTTTATGAATCCTACTTTATATATAGGGTATTCATTTAAGAAATATCTTTTTTAAATTGTAATAACTTTTTTATAAACAAATTTTGATAAAATTTCAAAAATGGATATAACTTTTTGAGAATTTTTTGACCGAAAAATTTTTTGCGTGCATGACGTTCTACGCGCAACTTTATTCCGAGTCGATTGCCGAAAAGGCGTGCCAATTGATTGTTAACAAAAGTTATAGCTAAAAAACAAACGCATATTTTTCAAAATTTTTACGAAATATTTTAAGTGTTAATGTAAATTTGCTATGAAATCTCAAAAATGGACGCTACATTTTTAGCTATAACTTTTTGTTAACTTAATCAATTGAGACGCCGTTTTCGGTAATCGACTCGGAATAAAATTGCGCATATAACTTATCGAGCGCGCAAAATTTACAGCTCGACATTTGGGCGCGCAAAAAAAAAATTTGGTCAAAAAAATTCTCTTAAAAAATTATGTCTATTCCTGAAATTTTATCAAAATTGGTTCATAAATGGTTCATAAATGAAAAGTGGTTGATAATTTAAAAAAAGATTTTTTAAATGAACTTCCTTATAACATTATATTTAAATATACTGCATATTTATCTATATCGTTTTTAATTTTTTAATATTTATTTTAACGTAAATTTGTTATTAATTCACCACATGGATAAAAACTTGTTTTTAAAATTAATCAATTCACACGATTAGTATTTTTCCAATTCAAAAAAAAAAAATGAAAAAATATACAAACAAAAATTTAAAAAATATTAATAGTTAAGTAATCAGTAGTAGTTAAATAATAGTAATATTAACGAATATAAAATGCACTTTTTCAATAATAATAATATTATAGGTCTGTGAATAAATTTCTGACAATTATACTCTAACTTTTTTCCTACGATAGATAGAAACGTGGGGTTTTTTTGCATCCTGTAAAGCGTACCCGATTGTGATGATTCAGCGATTTTTAAAATTTTTAGTATTTCTAGCATTTTTAGAGGAAAATGCAACGAAAAAAGTGCAGCTGGTTTTTTTTTGGAGAGTAATCCAATGAACTTGAAATTTGTGCTATGATCTTCCCTTACATACACTATTACACTTTATAAATTTGAGTTTGATCTATTGAATAAAAGCCGAGTTATGAAACTTCAAAAAAAAAAACGTCAAAAATGCCTAAATTTTTTATTGCAGTTTTTCGTCATTTTTGCCGTTTTTTAAAGTTTCATAACTCGGCTTCTATCCAATCGATTAAGGTCAAATTCATGGAGTGTAATAGTGCATGTAAGAATAACTCGCAATTTAAATAAGGCGAGCCTTATAAACGATAAACTAGGGTAATAATACAAATTATAAATTATAATGTACCATACATATATTTTTAAATCACTGCTACATACAAATATTTTATATTATTGAATATTTTTAGGTACGTTTATTTTTAAATCACTTTTTACTTACCAAAGTTTTAAATTATAAAAGCGAATTGTAACGAACATAAAAAATTGTTAATAATTCATGAACAACAAAGCATTGTTAATAACGAATTTGAACTGAATTAACGTGTTCACAAAAAAAATAAAAGTTTGCATAATTTTTACTATCTTATTATAATAAAACGATAAAAGTAGGAAAAGGCAAATAAAAGTTAAAAATTATTATTTGAAAGTCTACTATTACTTTTTTTTAAAAATAAATTAAAATTTTATAAAAAATATTTAAATTGTAGTAACTGAATTCACAAACAAAGAAAAACTGCAGTTGGCTGAGCATTTTTCATCAGAATTCACAAACAAAGAAAATGGAAAAAGAAAATAAAGTTAGAAAATATATAGGGAATATATGTATAAAGTTAACGAACATTTAGAGTAAATTCATTTTACCAAGAATGATGAAATTTATAAAGAATGATAAAATTTATAATGGAGTAGTTTTGTGTTATACATATACCCTAAGTTCGGGTGAATAAGACGCGGCTGTTTAAAGAATTTTTGAATATTGATTTAACCTTCATTCCGTTATTTTGTGTCTGTAAAGCATAAAATTTAATAAACACCTTTATTAAAGCAGGCCCAAGCTATAGTTCAAAAATTTTGAGCCCAACTTTTTTTTATAACAAACAGAATGAAGACCAAGTCAAAATTCAAAAATTCTTCAAACGGCTGCGTCTTATACACTAGAACTTAGGATATCATGAATACGATAGAATGTTATACCGAGGGTGCCGCTGAAGCGAGGGTTTAATAAGCAAAGTATATTAATTACCCCAAAGTCTGAGTAAGAAGCTGTTATGTCTCTAAATGTCATTTAACAAATAAAAAGGTTTACAATATACTTTATTTTTTTTAACTAACACCGAATATCACTTAGCTTCTTCTTGAGAAAAACAACAATGATCAAAGATCAAAAAAAAATTTAAAGAGAAAATGAAAGGCGAAAATCTGCGAAATGTTTTTTTGCAAAGCTCTCGATGATAGTCGGCTGGCGCATTTTCTTCTGACGGAGCTTCAGCATCGCATCATCAATGAGATCGCACGCCTTCATCGCCTTGGACTGATTTCCGTTCTGCTCAAGATATCGCCGGAAAATGATCACCGACCTCCTCGAACGAAATTCTATCCTCTTCGATGAATAGCTCCTCGTCGTTCTCATCGGGATCCTCGCTTTGTGTGACATCCTCGGCGATTTACTTCAGAGTGAAGGTTCCTTCAGTTACGAGGCGCTAATCAGCTTCAAGGAAGTCGGTTAACTCGATCTCTTCGCCGTTGTTCATCCGCTGGCAGTTTACCTTTGTCAGATCTCCGCTGATCGGTAGATTCATGCCTCTCGCTTGCTTCAGCCATATCAGCATCGCTTCGTCTAACTTTGGGACGTAAGCTTAAACTTCTTGCGCTTTGATGGAACTCCAGCGTTGATGGCCTCTATGATCGATTCCCCCGAATTCAGAATTGTCTGCACGCTTGTTAGCTTGACATCGAATCCCCAATTTTTACTGAACTCTCGAGCCAGCTCTGAGTGGTTTGGATTCTTCCTCGCAGCATCGATGATCTCTTGCTTCTGCCGCAGCGTAAATGAATACAATTTATTTTAAAAATTAATTAAATATAAATAAAAAATTATATTTCTTAGGTCAAATCTCTAAAAAAATTCCAATAATATAATATACGGGAAACTAGAACAATTTATTTACATGGTTGTGGCGGGATTTGATCTTGAGGGTTTTCGGGGGCTTTGGCCAAAATAATACATTTTCACATTTTATCCGTTATACTATATTTTAATCCTATTTGTTTAATTTTTGAAATGGCGCAAAAAAAATATTTTTTTAATTTTAAAGAGCAAAATTTTGATAAGAAAATCATCTTATTATTTTCATTCTTATCGTAAAAAATTATTGTAAATTTCAAGTTGCTATAAAAATTATTATTTTTATACTTGTAGATTATACATAATGTCTCAATTACCTTCCGAATTTTTGGGTAAATTCAAGTTAGAACGGAGTGAAAACTTCGACGAATATTTAGCATCAAAAGGTTTCCGGTTTATTTTTTATACTATAAACGTGTGTTACAAGAAAATAAGGTATATGACAGGGATGTCGCGGAAATAAATTTGAGATTTCAGAAATTAGAAGTCGGAAATTAGAACAAATAATAATTTTTTTATTTTTAAATGAAAAACCAGACTTTTTGATTCAAATACGTATACATCTTATTTTCTTGTAACAAACACGTGGCTTGAAAAATAAATTTTCATAAATACTCAGGTGTAAATTGGATTCTTCGAAAAATGATCGGCCTAGCGTCCATTACAAAGGTTTTTGAGAATGGAGCAGTAGATGGTCGTTACACCATGAAAAATCTTAGCTCAAAAGGGGATACCATTTACGAGAATTGGGCTTTGGGCGAAATCTTCGAAGGCAAAGGTCTTGACGGAAAACAGCATAAGGTTCTAATAATTATAAAATAAAAACAAAGCATAAATGCATGTACTAGATTGTCTGAAAGATGGATTTTAGTGTGAGTATTTGATTAAGTGATATGTTTTATTTGTTGAAACTTTAATTAAAAAAGCGCCAATTATTATGTAACAATCTAATAGGATTTTATTATTTTAGATAACATTTAATTTGTTGGACAACAAAATCCTTTCCGAATCTCATATTCGATTGGATAATCCCGATGATACAGGCGAAACATATCAATACACAATTGAGAATAATAAACTCGTCTTGGTTGGTAGCTTTACGATTATTTTTCAATTGAGAAAGTTTGTATTTGATTACTTAATTTTTTAATTGCAATATATTTAAATTTAAATTTTTATTAGCACAAGTATATTCTTAAAAAATTTTTTTAAACATTCAAATAATTATTTTGAAATGTTTTATGCATCTATATTTCAAATTTTGCAAAAATAAAATAGCGGACTGAGTTGAGATTTAAAATTTTTAATTATATATATTTATTTTTTTTAAAGCAATATCTTTAAAGGATCTTCCAATTTCAATGCGATATGGTATTTTTATCATTGCAAAGATATTTTCCCAATTTAAAAATAAACGCGAAAAAAATCGGAAATTCGGCGTTGATTTTTTAAAAATTTTTTGCAGAAACTTGAAAACGACTCTGTAACGTGCCGACGTTACTTCAACAAAATTGAATAAGCACTGTCGAAGTTGCTGCTGCTGATAAATAATTCGAATTTCCACATATACATAAGAGATTTTATCTGAAAAACGTAAAGAGAAAAATGGACAGCTATAAGCTAAACGAAAAACGAAACGAGACCTTTCGTTGTTTATTCCACTTTAATTTTTTTTGTTGATTTTTATCGTTTCCCTCTATTCTATACTTTCTCTTTTTTTCCGACTTCAAACGACATCAATAGAAAATTCATTTATTTATATCCAAAATGAAATTGTGAAAATATTAAACATTTTAAATCATTAAGTTGATTTTTGGTTTAATATTTTTAGTCCGTTTATTTAATTCAGAGAGCTAATTTTATTTTCTTTAATGTAAGTTTATTACTGCCATTGCCTTTGATTTATTTTTATTTTCAATTATGTATATGCCTTCTGATATTTTTTGAGATTTATAGAACAAAATAAATGATAAATATCCACAACTTTTTTCACAACAGAAATTGAAATATTAGATTCCTCATTTAGAGAAATAAATAAAAAGGCGAAATGCGATAAGATAGGAGGAAATATATGAAATATTTATGGCGCATGAGAACTTTAATCATTATGCCGAATTTCTCATTAGCCAAAAATGTTAAAAATAATCAAATGGGCGATAAAATTTTTTGATAAAATAATATATGAAAATTAATGGAAAGTTACACAGTTTTATTATCAAAGAATTTTATATATAATATTGTTCTTACATAAAAAATGCCTCTTTTTATATTTTTAGTGCCGTCAGGTAAATTTAATTTGATAATCGTTATGCTCAACTAGTTTTTTTATTCAATACGATGCTGAAATGTAATCCATTTTAATTTCACATGCTCTATGATTTTATTTCTTTTTGATTATAAATGTGCGGACATTAAAAAACATTCAAACTCAATCATTAATTAATTAAACAAAATTTATTTTTTGTCACTCATTAGTTTTGAAATTTTTTTATGTTAAAATACATCAACTTAAAAGCATTAGTTTAGTTTAAAGCATTATTGAAATCATTGAAACATTATTTAAAGCAATTTTATAATTTTCAATTGTTAGTCAAATTAAGTACATATTAAAAATTTGAAAGAAACATGCGTGTTATCATCTTCACTTTCTTTGTTACGTTGGGTTTTATTAGCGCTTCGGCTACAACTCCGGAAATCCCGAGCAAATTTCTCGGTTCCTGGTCAGTGACGCACAGCGAAAATTTTGATGAATATCTCAGCGCCAAAGGTGATTTTTAAGTTGCCCAAATAAAAAGAAAATACCCTAAGTTCGGGAAAATAAGACGCGGCCGTTCGAAGAATTTTTGACTTTTGACTTGGCTTTCATTCTGTTATAAGCGAAGTTTAGCTCAAAATTTTTAAACTATAGCTTGGGTCTGCTATAATGGAGACGTTCATTAAATTTTAAGCTTGACCGACACGGAATGAAAGCCAAGTCAATATTCAAAAATTCGCAGAACGGTCGCGTCTTATTTACCCGAACTTTAAGTAATTATTTTATAAATTGCCAAACTATTATACCTTAATTTCGCGAAGATAAGCCAGAATCTTGTTGTTTTTTTTGCATATAATTTACGAATTTTAATTTATATATTCAATTTAAGGCTACGGCTTCTTCACTAGGCAGTTGGCTAAATTGGCCAAGCTGACGAAGATTATCACAAAGAAGTCGAACGGACTTTACAATTACAAAATCGAAAGTACGAAGAAAAATGTTGAATGGGACAATTTCGCGCCGAATACTGAATTCCAGGGAGAGTATATAGACGACACCCAACATAAGGTGATTAATAATTCAAATGAATTCTAACAAGTAAAAATAGGTTTAAAAAACATTTTCGGCTTTCACTTATTTATATAAATTCTTTGCTTTATTCATATAAATTGCGGATTAAATAATGAATAAAAACAAATTGTTGTTTACATTTTATTTTAGATCAAAATCTGGTACGACGAAAATACCGACAAGCTCATTGAGAAGCACATTTCCGTTGAGGATCCTACAAGCATCGACGTCTACGACTACAAAATTGCACCCGACGGCAATCTCGTTATGGTGGGTCACAGCTTTATCGTAAACACAAAACTAACAAAAATTTAAATACATAATTTCAGCATATGGAATACAAGGGTGTCGGATGCACGAGGTACTATAAAAAGAACACGTAAAACGTTCAGTCGCAACGTTATCGTATATATTCACGAAAATATTCATTATTCAATTTTTCCATTTCCAATAAAATAAATGAGTTCAAATTTTATTTTTCATTAGTTGCAAATTTTATAAAAAAATAATTTTTAATTTTTATTGCAAAATTTTATTATTTTACAAAAAATGTACAAATTAAATCATATGGCAATAACAATAACAAATTACATTAATAATTTTGAGGATCCTGGATAGAATAGTTTTGCGTTGCGTTCGCTAACCAAATAATGAAATACGGTTTTGTCGTACCAGGCCTGGATGAAAGGCTTTCGTAGCGAAATCGTCAGCTAAAATTTAATATAACTTAATTTTTCTGCCAGTTAAATCTTCTACGTCTAATATAATTTAAATTTTCCTTAAGAATAAATTTTACTTATTTTACTAACAATAAACATTTGAATTAAACGGCAATAAAAAATCGATAATTATAAAAAATGTTAAAATTTAATTGACACTTAGTTATGAAAGTAATCAATACCAAAAATAATTTAAAAACAATACCATACCTCGCCAGTGACATTGACGCCGAAGCCGGTGCTTATCGGTTGTAGCCTGAGAATAGTATGAAATTCATTTTCGAAGCTTTTGAACGCGTCCACGCAAACAACAAGAATCGCGCAGTTTTTGGAAGTGCGCCTAAGGCGAAGGAGCATTTGAAAGTCTGCAACAGGCATACTTGATAGCTCGTAGAGCTCATGTATTGAGTCAAAGTCATCGAAAATCACTAGTGTTTCTTCGGTTCCTTCTACTAGCTTGAAGACTTTCTATTAAAAATATAAAATCAATCAAATTCGAAGTGAAAAAATTGAAAAAAAATGAAAAACAAAATTTTAAATTATTACAGAGTCCAATATGTGTAAAAAGTTCGTCTCGTTCAATGAATCGGATAGCAATTCATACAGATAAATCAAATTGAAATTCTTCCAATCGATTCTCAATGCCATTTTTGCCGCTATTATTCTGAAAAGCTTAACTTTTAGGTCTCTGCTCAAAATTTTGAAGTAAATTATTATTTTAAACTTTTTATTGTTATATTTTGAAGAAATAATCTTTTTGGTAAAAAGAAGACGATCATTGAGTTTAGGATTTATTAAGTCAAAATTTTAGGCAGAAGGAAAGGTAAAAGAGTACTAAATTTCTCCAAACACTTAAAGGGCGCGTTCAAATGCAAAGAAATTTTGCTCACTCTGCTCATATTTTGAATTGGCGCCAATGAGTTCATTCTGTTATATTGGATCCAAGCTTTGCATTTGGACGCGTCCTTTAACACATACTTTATTGATGTTGAAGTTAAGTTGCACGAAACGAATATAATTTTTTTATTTTGTCTTGAATAGTCCTCAATAAAGTGAAGAAGCAAGAATATCGGCGATAACGACGGACAACAATCTACTCGAATAATTCCTGTAGAATTTTTTAGAAGTTCCAGTCCTGCCAACATAATTTTCTAAAAAGATTCAAATAAAAATTTGGTAAATTTTTGTTATCAATACGTCTTCAGTTGGCACTCCTTTACTTTTTCCCCCGCTCAAAATTTTCAAATTTTTTTACTTTTTATATTGTTCTAATGAACAATGTTTTAATAAAAAGATTTAGTGTAGAGAATACACTTCATCCAATTGCATGCTATTACATCAATTTCGGACAAGGAAGGAATGAATGTAAAAGAATACCTTTTAGTCCTAAATGGGACCATACATATCCAATTTTTGGATAAAGAGATTTTAATTTTTAAATTAAAACTAAAAAATAAATAAAATTAAAAAAAAATTTTTTTGAAAAAATACAAAAATAATAAAAATTTATAAATAAAAAATTTTTGAATTTAATCACAACGCCAAAAATATTTGATTTTAAACTATTATTTAAATTTTTCAAAACGGCCTTTTTCAAAAAAAAAATTGCTTGAAAATAGGGAACGTCTTAAAAGATTTGAAGCAAGAAATTTTTAAGAAATTTTTTTTGAAAAAAACAGGGAACGTTATTTTGTCTTAAAGATTTATAAAAAAATATAATAAATTTATTAAAAATTTCTTGTTTCAAATCCTTTAAGAATTTCTTATGAAAACATTGGCATTGTGTAAAAATTTAAATTTTTGGGGATTCAAGTTGAAGATGTTTGATTTATATTGCTTATAACTCGATTGGAAGTGGTCAGATCTGCATTTTACACTTTGATGGGACCCCCCCCACATTTTTTTAAATTGGAAAGTTGGTTTAGTTGGATTTTTTTTTTATTCAAAAATGATATTAGTTTTTATTTTGTTATGCTTTAAATAACAATTAATTGGCTAAATGTGTGTATTCGCATGGGTATTAAATAACAACTTGAAACAAAAAATTAAAGAAAATGTTATTGTAATCTTTAGCCATAAGCAGTGCTGGGTAATAACTCAAAATCAGCTCATGGCTCATGGCGAGGATCACAAATTATTGAGCTATTTGACTCATCAATATGAGTCACGCAACTCAAATTGATGATTTGAATAGCTCAGTAGCTCATGAGTCATTTTTAATTTATGAGCCAAAATAACTTAATAAATTATGATCCTCTCGTGATTTATGAGCTGAGAGAAATTTTAGCTCACTTGACAATGAGCTATTTTAATAAAATTTTTGAGCTAACTCAAAAGACTCACATAGCTCATTTGACTCAAAAAATTTTCTTTCTCAAAATTTTTCTTTTTCATCGTGAGGCGAATGAGTCATTTGAGTCGACTCATGAGCCGACTCAAGGCTCATTGACTCAAATTCTTATTCAAGTGAAATAAAAAGAACATGATTATTATCCATAAGAGAATGTTGAAAAATAAAATTTTTTGAGTCAAAATCATATGGCTCAATTTATTTGAGCCATGAGTCTGCTCCTTTTTTTTGACTCATTTTTGTTTTTTTGAGCTAATTAGCTCACATCATGAGCCGCTCGACTCATGCATAATTGTGCTAAATTAACTCAAAAAAGTGACTCATAGCTCATGAGCTTTGAGCCAAATTGCAACATAATTGACTCAGTGACTCACGAGCTTGATCCTTTGCGTAGCTCAATGAATCAAGAAAATGACGCTCACGAGCCGGTGAGTTGACTCAAGCTCAAAAACTCATGAGCTATTTTTGAGCTTTTACCCAGCACTGGCCATAAGTATTCAGAAATGTAGATATCGAAGTGGTTTCGGCAATTAAGAATTACCTTTAAGCGCAAGGCTTGAGTTCCTGCTATAAGGATTCCGTGTTTTAATTACTATTAAACTTAAGAATACAATATTTAAATCACAACAAAATAAGAAAACTAATTTATTTTTGAATTTAGCATACTTGAAAACTCCAACTAAATCAAAAAACTTTCTCTTACATTTTTGGGTTTAGGTCGCAAAAATGCAGCAAGTTAATTCGAAAACTCTTTCTGCAGCTGATCGTTCAGCTCGTTCTGTATTCGGTAATATTTTTAAACAGTGTATTGCTTGAATTATATTTTTTGTGCTCTCTCATTTATGATTTTTCTTAGTATTACATATATTTAAAATTTATTTTTAGTTGGTAATATATCTTATGATGTTTCGGAGGAGCATTTACGTCAGACATTTGCAAAGGTAAAATTAAGAATGTAAATAAAAATTTCTTTGTCTTAATTTACAATAAAACGTGATACTTTTAAAGATTGGCCCTGTGGTGCATTTTCGCTTGGTGCACGATCGAGAAACAGGGAAGCCTAAAGGTTTCGGTTTTTGCGAATATGTGGACGTAAAAGCCGCCGAGACAGCTCAGCGAACGCTAAATGGATTAGAGCTAAACGGACGAAATATTCGTGTGGATTCAGCCAGCGGTGGCAATCAAAGCGCCGATGAGGTATTATTAAATTTTTTAACGTGTGTGATATTGTTTTTAAAATTTCTGAATGAGAAACATTACATGTATTTAAGTATTTCATTTACATTAAGTATATGGACGGAAGATAAGTATATGACCAGAAAAATACGTATATGGTCGGGAATCTTATTTTCCCTTAACAAATATATTGTCTATTTTAAATATATTTATTTTTTATTTTTGATGACGTCCTTTTAGAAGAAGAAATGGTTTTATTAAAAAAATCTGATTTTTTTTTCACATACTTACATAACGAAAAGTTTTTTTTTGGGAATCAATTTAGCGAATTCTTAAAAAATATTTCTTATATTTATATTCCATTTTGCATCACAGGTTCAACAACTGCAACTGGCGATGGCTAGCGCTCAGGAGGAGAGTCCGTATGGTGCGGAGCCCGAGCCGGGCAAAGCGCCAGAAGCCATTGCGCGTACTGTCGCTTCGATGCCACCCGAGCGAATGTTTGAGCTCATGCGTCAAATGAAGGAGACCGTCTTGAACAATCCCGTAATGGCTCGACAGCTACTTATGGAGAACCCCCAATTGGCGTATGCCCTTTTGCAGGTTATTTACCTTTTTTCAAAAAAACTTTTTAATAATTAAAAAATAGACATTGTATTTGTAGGCGCAAGTTGTTATGCGTGTCGTAGATCCGAAGGTCGCCTATTCCATGTTACATCGAGAGCAGCCTGCTTCACTAGTGCCCTTTCATCAACAAGTCAACGCGGCAGCACAAAGTAACTTATTGTATTGGCTTTGCATCGCCCTAATTTCGCGTGAATAAGTCCGGATGCTTTGAGTCAAATTTAAATTGACTCCAATGAGTTGGTTCTGTTATAACAGATCCATACGGATTCAAATTTTGTGCCCGCCTTTATGAGACTGAAATAAAAGCGGGCATAAAATTTATATAGTCATCTCCAAAAAAGTGTAAAATTTTCTTAACAGAATTTTTTCAATTAGGTTTGTTCGGATTTCCCTGAATTAATTATTTGAAAAAATAAGGTAAACTACAGTTAATTAAAAAATTTAAATATCATCTTAATTTTGCATAATGACCGAAATCAGTACTCTAAGTTATCGTGTATAAGCCGCGGCCGTTCGACAAATTTTTGTATTTTGACTTGGTCCTCATTCTGTTATAAACGAAGTTGAGCTCATAATTTTCAGGTTGGGCCTGCTTCGATGAAGGTATTCATTAAATTTTATGCTTAACCGACACAAAATAACAGAATGAATATTTAAAAATTCTTCGAATGGCCGCGTCTATTTACCCCAACTTAGAGTAATTAATTAGCAAAAATTCGTTCAAAACGCATTTTTGTTCCACTATTTTAATATGTATTTAATTAGAAAATCCAAATAATCAATGGACAAGCAAATCCGCACTTATTCAAGACATGCTATTTTACACTTTTGAAGCTCACTATATTCACGTGGATCCGATATAACAGAATGAGCTTATTTGCGCCAATTTAAATTTGTCTTATCCGCACGAAATTAGGGTAAATCCATTTAAATTAAAAAAAGATAAAGTTTGTAACCATTAAACAAAATTCACTTTACTTTTTTGAAATTTCCGCCATTCTTCGGGCGAATATTAAATGAGAATTATTAGGTGAACAAATATGAAAGTTCCTTTTTTTACGATTAAAAAAATTAAAATTCCAAAAAATTTTTAATTAAGCTTTTATTAACAATAATTATTAATTACAACATTATTCCAATTTATGGGCAACTTATGGATTCCGTCAAAAAAATTTCGGTTGTTTCGACGCAATCCATTCATCGAGCCATTCCCGCACTTCTTCTTGTTTTGTGAACTTCTGCTCCGCCAATCCGTGAGCCATTGATCGAAATAAGTGATAATCCGACGGAGCGATGTCAGAAGTGTAGGGCGGATGGGGTAAGATTTCCCATTTCAGTTCTTTTATGGCATTTTTGACCGGTTCTGCAACATGAGGTCTGGCGTTGTCGTGAAGCAATATTGGGCAATCGTGTCTTGTGGTCCATTCTGGTCGTTTGGTGGCAACTTCTCTGTTCAGATTGATTAATTGTTCTTTATAACGAGCCGCCGTAACAGTTTCGCTAGGTTTGAGAAGTTCAAAATACCCTTCTGATCCCACCATAAGCAGTCTTTTTTGCTCAGGTCAAAATTGCCTTCTCTGAACCTCTTAAACCACTTCTGACAGGCTCTGGCAGTGATCGTATCTTCGCCATAAACTTCAACAATCATTTTGTGAGAATCGGCAGCACTTTTCTTCCAGATAAACATGAATAAAAGAACTTCCCGCAAATGCTCTTTTGTTAGAGCTGTAAAATTATCCTAAAATTTCATATGCAAACCTTTTTTAAAAATTCAAGATGCATTAGATAGCGCTTTAAACACTCTACAAGATAGATACAGACATACAGACAAATGTTTTTAAAAAGTTTATTTATGAAAAAATATTAGACAAAGTAAATATATTTCATATTTGCACATCTAATAAATAGCAATTTTTTTAGATGCTGGAATTCCACCGACACAACAGACGCCCGGCGCGACCAACATGTCTACGATGAGCTTTGGTGGCGCACCACTCGGGAGCATGCCTCCGCCGTCGAACGCGCCGGCACAAATGCCAATGCCTCAGTTCCAGCATATGCCAACTGGCGCCAACTATGGACGACCTTCTATCGGCCATATGACTGGCCCGCCGCCGTATGGTCAGCCGTCGCACATTGCGTCGCAACAACAGCCGCCGCCACAGCAACAATCGCAAAAAGCATCAGTTTGTTTTTTAAGTTCCTATTTTTGGAAAAAATAATGTATACTTTATCCATTGGATTGTCTCATAATTATCCGCCGTTTTTTTTATTAAACCTTAAACAACTGAAACAATAACAAAAGCAAATCACGAGATCAAATAATCGCCACCATTCAACCACATAGTCATCTATCTCTTTGGTAATTTATGAATTTCTCGCTTGAAGAAGTCCGTCCCTGTTTTTTGAGATACTTTCTTGAGATAATTTTCGTTTTTGAACTCGCGCCCGCGCAGAAAGTTCTTCGACGACGACTATCCACATTGACGGATCTTCCAGCACCGTCTCGATGTTTGATGCTTGTGAGTTTTTCTCGAAACATTTTAAACCACTCACGCGCTTGTCGTTCTTTGCGCCCGAATATACCATTAATATGCCGGGCGGCTGGGCTGGCTTTATCAGCTTGTCCAAATCGTTCACGCAAAAGCCTTCTCTCAGTTTCACGATTGGATAACATTCTTAACTAAATATCTCTGAGTTAAATCAAAGTAAAACTACAAAATGAAATACATAAGATAGCTTATAACAAGTGCTATTAAACGAAATATAATATATAAAAATAGGTACAATTTTGAAACACTTGAAAAAAAATAAGGGACAATCTGATAATATTAGGTTGATTAGAAAGTTTTAGGCTTTTTAAATTTTTTTAGAAGTTTTATTTTAACAACTAAATAAATGATCAATTAACAATATAATATTAATAATATACATCAAAGGTAAACGAATTTCGATTTTCAATTTCCTGATATACATGTATATTAATACAGACAAATCAAGGATTCCCTTTAATGGAACGAGCCAGGTTTTTGAAAAAATTTGAGCCAAAATAGTCTAAGGTAATAATAATATGGTTTTTTTAATATGAAGAAATCTATATCACATACACTATGTTAAATTTTTTTAATAATGTGTTTAAAAAATTGAGGAAAAAATATCATTTAATAATGTTGGTCTATATCTCGATTGTTGTTTCACGATTACATGTTTATAGGTTGATTCGACTGCCGAAGAGGAGCAACAAGCGCAAATGCTGGTAAAAGTGCTGCAGCTTACGGATGAACAAATTCGCATGTTATCACCCGAAGATCGAGACAAGGTAATCGAGTTGCGAAACCAGCTGCGCCAACAAGTACCTACATGAATTTTCATCGAGAATAATTTCATATTATCTAATTTGTTGTTAATGAGTTGTTTATGGTCAGATTTTCTGTATATTCGAAAATCGAAAATTTACCTATTTTAGTTGATAAGAAGATTCATGAAACAATGTTGTGCTTAAATTTTTCGAATAATATGTGTCATAAAATTTTTTTCATTTGTTTTTTGGACTAAATTAATTAAATGTGAATTTTAGAACGATCATAAAAGATAAAATTTTTACTAAATAAATATGCAAATAAATGAGTATGTAAAATTTTCGATGCCAAAAAGTTCAAATTTATATTTATAAAAAATCGTCTTTATTCCATTAGGATGTTAATAAATGTGCAGAAAGTGTGTGCAGGCGACTAATGATGATGGTGATGGAGAGTGTTTATTTTCTTTCAGTTAAAATGTTGTCGCTTACCGGCGGCGGCGGCCAACATCGCCCAATCGGCCAAGATTGCTGAAATTTTTGAGAATGTGATTTACCACTTCTGCATTATTTCGTTTTTGTATGCCCTCTTTTCGTTCATTCACTCCAAACACATTTTGTCGTCGCTCTTCCATTGGCTGCTCGGCGATATAAGATTTCTGGCCAAAGCGGTGATCTTTATATTCTTGTTCTAATGGCTAAATATATTTTTTTATTTTTTCAAATAAGATTAAAGAAATTTATTCAAATTTAGTTCAAAAAGAAACCTCCATTCTTAAAATGTAATGCTGTTGAAATGGGTAAAAAAGTGGTGTTTCATATTCAGTTGGAAGTTGATTGAGTGAATTATACTGCAATTTAGAAGAAAAAATATATAATATTCTGAATTAATATTAAACACAATAATACCTCGTTATCTAACGACGAAGAAATAATTTCATCCGTCCTTCGCGGAAAAATGAGTGCCGCTTTAGAAGTTTTTGATAAAAATACAATAATAACCAGCATAAATACGGACGATACGGATAGTTTAGTCAATTTTGAAATATGAAATTTAGAGTGCAATGACGTCGTATCTTTAAAAATAGCTCGTCTTCGTCGGTGGGTTCGTATTGTAAATTCATCACATTGACTATTTATGGCAAGCGGTAAGAAGATATAAGAGGAATTTGATAAAGAAAATTTTTCATTCATCTTTTAAATAAAGCAAATTATAACAGTTTATGATTTGTTAATTAAATCACATTAAGCAAATTCTAATAATAGTTAAATAATTCATATGTATATAATATATTGACGTGAATAAAATAAAAATGAAAATTATAATTTATTAATTAAAAGATTATTGTAAAAGCGGAATATTGTTTTGCAAATATAATTACCTACTTTAAAAATTAAATCATATCGTCTTTTATGAAACGTTAATTGTCCCAAAAAAACCAGGTGAAACATTTTCAGTCGTAATTTTATTGAACAAAAAAATGAATAATTATCAATGCACAGCAATAATATAAACCCTTATTGATAATATACTCAATTGGCTTAGAAGTGGGCTCATTTAGCGGCGATACAAAGTCCCAAACCTAAACGTGATTTGAAATTGGCCCAGCTATTTTTTGTCAATTTTCAATTTATCATAACTTTTTAAATTTTGTATCATTTGATTTAATTTTTAATATTTGGGATATTTTTGCATAATTCTATGTACAGGGTGGCAATAAAGTTCCCGTACTTTTTTGGGATACTTTAACAGCTTAAAACTGCTCCATAAATTATCAAATAAAACTAACTAAAAGGTAAATACCATTTATTAGAACCATAACAATAACAATAAACAAAAAAAATTACAACAATTGCTCGAAATTGCCTCCGTCGGCCTCAATACATTTCTTCAGCCGCTTACGAATGTTGCCGACGATGCTCGCACACTGTTCAACCGTTATTTCTTCCCAGGCACGCATCGAAGCCGTTTTGAGCGTCTCCACTGTTGCGTGTCGTATAGCCGAGATTTTTTGCTCCAGGATGGACCAGACAGTAGTCCATGGGGTTGAGATCCGGTGAGTTTGGCGGCCAAACATCTTTGCCCCAAAAGCCGGGAAAGAGCTCCTTGCAGATGGCGATCGTTAATTTGGCGGAATGCGCCGGTGCCCAGTCCTGTTGAAGCGTGAATCCCCCCGGGCCGAAGTGCTCCGTCGCCCACGGCTCCAGTGCATCACGGAGGACCCGCTGTTGATAGCTAGCGGCGTCGATTTTCACATTTCGTTCAATGAAGACCAGGGGTGTCTTCCCAGTGGCGCAAATTCCGGCCCATACCATGACAGAGGCCGGAAAATGACTACGGCCAATGGTTTTTGCTAGTTTTCTGCCGACCCTTCTTGAGCAGCTGCCGGCGATTTTGACGGTTGTGGAAGGGCTCGATGGTGAAAATCTTTTCGTCGGTAAAAAGAACCTTCTGCAAGCGAGCACCAGCGAGCAACCGAAGCATCCGACGGCATTTCTGCAGTCTCTTCGCTTTCATAGATTCGTTCAAGAAGTGGACTCGAGCGATTTTGTAGCTACGGAGTCTCAGCTTCCTTTTGACGATGGTTCGAATACTTTCCCGATTGATTCCAAGCTGCCAGGCCATTTTTCGAATCGAGCGCTCCGGATTTCGTTGAATTCGACACCGAACCTTCTGGATGTTCTGCGGAGTGACCGCGGTGGATGGACGGCCGCTCCGAGGACGGTCCGAGACCCCACCAGTCTCCTTGTAACGCTTCACGGTATCGTAGACGGTTTGCTTCTTGTATCCTGTCGTTCGAATAATGTCCTCCGTCCTCATTCCTGCCTTGTGCAACTCGATAACTGCGATACGTTCATTTTCACGTGTCATAACTTCAACGCAACTAAAAATAACAAGACGAATAAAGCACTTT
This sequence comes from Bradynema listronoti, assembly GCA_024678965.1. Lineage (NCBI taxonomy): Eukaryota > Metazoa > Nematoda > Chromadorea > Rhabditida > Allantonematidae > Bradynema > Bradynema listronoti. The sequence continues at coordinate 385,038 of JANLNO010000005.1, forward strand.
CTGGATCAAAATTGCACAAGAAATTCAATAAAATTAACAGAAATAACACAAAAACATTGCATAAGTGCCAAAAATGCATAAACAAAAAAGTACGGGAACTTTATTGTCACCCTGTATACTTAAAAGAAGGCTTCATGAATATTGAAATAAATAGTATCTCTAAGTTATTAAAAATCTAGCAATTTCAATCTTTTTCGATAATTATCTAACTGTCAGCATTATTTTAATGTTTATTGAAGTTACCCTAAGTTCGGGATGATAAGCCGCCCCCATGCATAAGCCGCTGCTTGGCGAAGTGTAAAAAATTGAATTCACTTTTTTTTTCAATTTTGTTGCAATTGATGAAATTTTTTGTTTGTTAGATATTTTTTCGTTTATATTATTAAGTTTTCATTTTTAGCGTATTTTTTATGTATCAATATCGAAAATCATACACTGCAGAATTCAAATTGCGTGCGGTTTCTTTCGCCGAGAAAAATGGAAATCGAGCAGCAGGGAATTTTTTCAACGTTGACGAATCGATGGTGAGGAGATGGCGAAAGATGAGTCACGTCTTAAGTGCGACTAAACGAAATAGGAGAGCATTCCGAACAAAAAAACCCTATTGGCCGGATTTGGAGGAGAGCATCAAGGAGTGGGTATTGCAACAACGAACCCTACAGCGTCAAGTTATTTCCTTTTTTTAAGTTTAGCGTTGTCTTTGGCTTTTCTATCCCCATTCTGTTTGCACTTTTTTTAAATCAACGATACAAGAGCACTCTAAGATCGCAATTATTCCAGGCGGGCTGACGAAAATACTCCAACCTTTAAACGTTGCAATAAACAAGTCATTTAAAAATCGACTTCGTCGCAAATGGGAAAAATGGATAGTCGACGAGGCCACACATACTTACACGGCCGGCGGGCGTATGCGTCGAGCATCTTATTATCGAATCTGCTCGTGGATTCTCGACAGTTTCAATGAAGTGCCTCAAGAATGCGTGCAAAATGGATTTCGACGCGCCTTGGAAGAAGGCGCGCCGATTTTACAAGGACCAGATCACGAAGAAACTGTGGAACTAGAGCAAGAAGAGCAAGAAATCTTGGAGGAGGAGAAGGAGGCTGAAATTGTAGCTGAAGTTCTGCCCGAGGAATTTTATAATTTGTTTGAAAGTTTTCATTTTGTTTCTGATGAAAATTTTAATGGATTTTAATTCTATTATAACAACAAGTTATTTGTTCTTTAAATAAATTATTTTTGCTTTTGAAACACAAAAAATAAAAATAAAACTCGAAAATGTTTGATAAATTTTAGAAAATATTGCAAAAAATTTCAAATTTATTAAGAAGTGAAATTCGCTTCGGGACGAGTTTGTTCTATAAGCCGCGGCTTATCATCCCGAACTTAGGGTAATTTAAAAAAGATAATAAAATATCTTGGATAGCTCCTATGGAGAATTGAATGGGCTTTAAAATAAAACTAAAATCATAAAAATATCTCACTCCAATAAAAAGTTATCACCAAAAAACTCAAAAATAGCTGCGGTCCATCACCGAAAATTTCAAGTCACGTTTGAAACTCTGTATCGCCGCTAAAGGAAGCCTACTTTGAAACTGCCTGAGAATATTATCACCGAGGGTCTATATTATTGCTGTACATTGTAAAATTATTCATTTTTTTGTTTAATAAAATTACAACTAAAAATATTTCACTTGGTTTTTTTGGAACACCCTGTAATAAAATATTTAATAAATAAAAAAATAAACGAGCATAACAAATTGTTTAACCTAACAATTCTAACAATGAACCTAATAGCATTTATTCAAATTAAAATACTATAAGTTTTTGAAATTCGATCATTTGCTTTACAATAAGAACCGAGAAAATTTCATATTTTGCAAACTTATAAAAAATTGAAAAACATTGCAAATTCCTAACGTTGCTTAAGTTGTTATAAATGAAACTAATTTAGTCTTGTCTGATGGTATTTCAACTTTAGGCGTAGGTCGTTTTTTCATATTCATTTTTAATAAAAACAAAATTTTTAAAGAAGATTGTCATGATTTCAACTTAATTACGCTCCTCGTTGTGTAATCGTTTAAAAAGCGAAAACATTTTATAAGAAATACAACAACTTTTTAGTAATGGTTGTTCCGACTGAAACCTCACAAGAAATGATAAAGGGCTTCGTGAAAAATTTTTTATCCAATAATAGTTGTTCATAGAAATGAAACAATAATTTTATTTTTTTATTAGCTCACATGTAATATAAGCAAAGATTAAAATTTTAAATTCATTCATTATTTTCTTGCAGAAAAACAGCGCAAACTAAAATTACCAAAAATAAATTGATTTACTTAAATAAATAATGTCGTCATATACTATATACGCAAGGAGAAAAAAATTATTTGTTAACGTTAAAATAAAATAAAACATTATTTATATAAAAATAGACATTATAACATATTAAAATAGATGGTGGCGATAAAACAACATCGGGAATTAAATAAATAAACACAAACGAAAATGAAAAAATTAATATTTAAAGTAATCGGACTTTTGATTGTATTTTCAACGTTACTTGTTTTTTTCATGCAAATTGCTGTGGATAAAACATTTTTCACGAGGCTCTTTATCATTTCTTGAGAGGTTTCAGTCGGCCTCTGTTTATCGTTGAGATAATTGAAAATAAATTGTTTAACATTTTAACATTTAGGATTTTAGGATTTTAATTTGATAAGGAACGCCTAATTAGAATTAGAATTAGCAAAAAAAATTAAATAGAAAAAGAAAAGTTTAAAAATGTAAAAGAATGTGTAACATTATTTAAAAAAATAAATCGCGATACAAAATGTTTTACAAAATAAAACTTTATTAAAAATAAAAAATTGTATTCTTTAAATAAAAAAATTAAAACAAATGTGTAAAATAAGAATAAAATTGGTCAAAATGTGGATATGTAGATGTTTGAAGAAGTGAAAAGACTTATAATTACCACTTCACGTAAGAAGTGTTTAATAAAGAATGTAATAATACGTCCAAGAAAAAAATAATGAAAAAAAATAATTTAGAATTATTTGAAAAAATTACGTTAAAAATTAATGTTGTTCGTCATAAGAAAATTATTTTTTAATTGCAAAAATAAATAAATATTAATTAAAATGTTCTTAAATGACAAGTTTATCATTTTTTCTCTGAAAACAATTTTTTAAACTTTTTTTGCTCATTCATATTCGATTTATGATTACATCTATTTTTTGATATTTCATATATTATAAATCTACATATTATTAAATTAGAATTAATTCAGAAGAGTCTTTATGATAGAAAATATTGTTGAATACGTTTTAATTAATCTGCTTTTAGCAAGTTATAAAATGAATTGAAATATGTATGTATGTATGTATGTATGTATGTATGTATGTATGTATGTATGTATGTATGTATGTATGTATGTATGTATGTATGTATGTATGTATGTATGTATGTATGTATGTATGTATGTATGTATGTATGTATGTATGTATGTATGTATGTATGTATGTATGTATGTATGTATGTATGTATGTATGTATGTATGTATGTATGTATGTATGTATGTATGTATGTATGTATGTATGTATGTATGTATGTATGTATGTATGTATGTATGTATGTATGTATGTATGTATGTATGTATGTATGTATGTATGTATGTATGTATGTATGTATGTATGTATGTATGTATGTATGTATGTATGTATGTATGTATGTATGTATGTATGTATGTATGTATGTATGTATGTATGTATGTATGTATGTATGTATGTATGTATGTATGTATGTATGTATGTATGTATGTATGTATGTATGTATGTATGTATGTATGTATGTATGTATGTATGTATGTATGTATGTATGTATGTATGTATGTATGTATGTATGTATGTATGTATGTATGTATGTATGTATGTATGTATGTATGTATGTATGTATGTATGTATGCATGTATGTATGTATGTATGTATGTATGTATGTATGTATGTGTGTATGTATGTATGTATGTATGCATGTATGTATGTATGTATGTATGTATGTATGTATGTATGTATGTATGTATGTATGTATGTATGTATGTATGTATGTATGTGTGTATGTATGTATGTATGTATGTATGTATGTATGTATGTATGTATGTATGTATGTGTGTGTGTATGTGTGTATGTATGTATGTATGTATGTATGTATGTATGTATGTATGTATGTATGTATGTATGTATGTATGTATGTATGTATGTATGTATGTATGTATGTATGTATGTATGTATGTATGTATGTATGTATGTATGTATGTATGTATGTATGTATGTATGTATGTATGTATGTATGTATGTATGTATGTATGTATGTATGTATGTATGTTAACGGATATATTTAATAGGGCTTAAATAAAAATGAAGAGGTTGAATTTTTTTAATAAAGATGAATAGAATTACATATATATTAAGAAAGTAGAAATTAATAAAAATTAGAAACTATTCATAAACCATTTATCACAATTATATTGTTTAAATAAAAAAAAATAACAAAAAAAATTTTTAAATAAAAAAAAGGACGCAATAAAAAAAGAAAAAAATAAGAAAGGTTGAAAATCGTAAATTTAACGTAAATATGCTAAATTAGGGCATTTGCGCAGCTTAAAAACAAAAATTGGTAGTTTAAAAAAATTAAGTTCTTATGTCTAAGCCCCTTCAAACAATTTCTGAATTTAAAGTCGTCTTTTATTCTATATTTATCGGTTATACACGAAATAAAACAAAGGTACAGCGTAAAAACTAGGAGCTATCTTTTAGTTAAAAGTTACACAAGAAAAAGTTATACACAAAAGCTTAGAATACATTGAATTCAACAGTGCATTCGATTCTACGCTTACTTTATCATAATAATAAAATTGCAAAAATTAAATATTAAAATTTAATGCATTTGCATAATTGATAGGTTAATACAAATACTTTTAAAATTCAATATTAATTTATATAAGTAAAATCGCAGAAAAAGAATTTTTTAAATTAAATAACGTACTCGCATTTGTATTTTTTTTATTAAATAAATTTTATTAATTAAATATTTTCTTTTCAATTATTATAAAAATTTAGGCGAAAGTTAAAAATTAATAAATGAAAAAATGTATTAGTTTTAATAAAAGCTTATAGTAGTTTCATTATAAATAAAGTAACTTACTTAAAAAGTAGCATTTTCGCAATGTACCACTTAAAAATTTTTTTCTAATTATAAATCAATTGAATATTATGAAAGATCTTTTACAGAGCTATTTTTGCGAATTAATTTAAAGATTAAAAATAAGTATTTACATTAAAAATAAGTATTTTTTAGAAATACATAATTAATTGAATTTCAAATGAAAAAAATCTAGATTTTGCAAGAAAAATCCCTCGAGATCATCATTTGAATAAAAAGGAACAAATAAACAGAAAAAAACAACATAATAAACATCGGGAAATTAGAAACGAGAAATGACAGTATAAGAAAAAGCAATTAAAAGCGCCATTAAAAAAATTTGCGTTTATTTCTTTTTTATAATGTGTAAATTTAAAAAAATTACATAAAACTTTTAGCAAGTCGTATAATGAACATATAATATTCTGTAAATTTTTAATAACAAATAAAAAATTTATGATATAATAATAATAATACCATTGGTTTAATTAAATAAGAAAAAAAAGAAAAATACAAAAAATACATTATTCGAAAATCACTTCCTCACCATAAGCCTGAGTTTTGGGAATTCCGGCTTTCACAAGTCGTTTAGAAAATAGTTCCTGAGAATTATTTCTTCCGATATTTTATTCCAAGGATTAATTGTTCTGACAAAAAAATTGTGATTTTTAGCAGAGATATTTTGGTTTCTCAATGATAGAGCCCTTCTATTACTTATAATATTTTATTTTTCTGGAAGTAAATCCAGGGATCAAGATGTTTTGAATAAGTCAGGATTTTTTATACCATGATTAAATCGAGTAAAGTACGTCTACTTTTAAGGTCTTGTAAATTACATATTTTAAGTCTTTCTTCATATTTAATTTAATTTTTTTTGGTCTTTTTTATTCTAAATTTCTCAAAAGCTCGAAACTTTTTTTTCATAATATTTTAGACACTTATGCCGAAATAGGAAATTTCAGCGTTGAGCAAATGAATTGAATAATTTCAGAAAATTACACATATGTATATCATCAGAAGTAATACTAATTATAAGATTTTCTAAAACAAATTTTTACGAGAAAATAAGCTATGATTTTTCATTTTTTTTAAAAAATATTTTATTTATTTGAATTAATGAAATATTTAAAAAAATAAAAATTCCTCAGAAAAAAACATTTTCGACGTAGAATGAAATAATTTCCACTGGCTGTAAGCAGTATTACTGTTTTACAGACCTTAACAGTAATTGATTTATTCATATTATAGGTTCCTCGATTTTCTCCGTCGCGTATATGGGTACACGTTTTAAAGCTGCAAGTTGAATTGTGTCTCGTCATATTATCAGCTTTGTATCACGCCGCTCTAACCAAATTCGCGAGGCAGGAGCAAAAGCATTCATACAAGAGATTAAAGTATTGTCTTATCCGCCGGCTTCAATCTTTAACGCTGATCAGTCTGGCTTTCTAAAAGAGCTCCACTCGGTCAGGTCATTAGCTCCAGTAGGTCAACGGATTGTAGAACGCCTAGTGCAATCTATGAGCTCCACAACTCACAATTATATTGTGATGCCTGTGATTTCAGCGAATGGTTTTCCGTGGAAACGCCTTTTTGTAGTTGTACAGATTTAAATTGTAGATTAGGAAGGTATATAGTGTCTATACATACATAAATATTCAGCAATCTCACGGACGTTTTTCTCATCATTCGTTTGTAATGCTTCAAATTTGTCTGTTTACTGCCATACTAGTCATATCATGACGAAGCCACTGATGCTGACTTGGCTTAAAGAATGCGTTTTCACTGACGACATGCCGCATAATTTGCTGCTCATCGTAAATTCTTGTTCGAATTTCAAAAACCACGCTTCCATTCAGGCTCTAATTCCAGAAGGAAAAACTGTTGTTATCAAAAATATCCCATCGGGTGCAACTGCAAATTATCACCGCTAGATGTCTTTTTTCCGAATTTTCAAGGCGTTCGTTACGCAATGTCGAATGGGCCGGGATTCGTGATCCATCAACAGGAGAATTTGTTGGTGTTTTAAAACTCGTATATTTCCAATTTCAGAATCTGCTATTTCATCCATTTTGGTATGAGTACGGCTTTTTTATCTTTATTACTAATAAGAATTTTCGTTAAAAAAATTATTTTTTGCAAAAAATCTAACAATAAATTTAATCGCGAGAACAATGTTTGCTTATAAGCGGAATCGTAGCTTCCATATCTGCCAAATGTTGTGAAAGCTGTAGATAAATGTTTTTCATTGATTCGAAATTACCGCTCTCCAATGATGATTCGAAAAAGCTCTAAGATGAAAAACAAATAAAAAATTATTATATTTCTATATACAGTAGGGTTCACAAAAAACGAGACACCTTGAAAGTGGATATATAATTGCTAATAAAATTAGTATCAAATACTTTTTTTCGCCAGTTCTTTTTTATTTTGTTCCAAATTTTGTTCTTATTCGATGATTTAGTCGATTTTTTACTTTATTGAGTCAAAAAATGTAATATAGTGCTTTGTAAAATTTGCCAGAAATGGAGGGGGCAAAAAAATGGGATACTTGTATAAATCTATGTATATCCATTGTATATGTTACGGCCAATATTAGAAATCGGCCATTACTAATAATGGTCTGATTTTATAGTGAATTAGCGTATTAGCGGGAAAATATTAATTTTGTTGTCTTTGTTTTTCGTTATTTTATAAATAAAAATATATACTAACGAATTTGTATCTTATGTAAAAATTGCATTAACAATTTATAAAAAAATAACTGAAAATAATTCGTGATAGAGAAATTAAAGAAAATTTGATAAAAATTAAATTTAGCTAATCATAATTATTTTGGCCGGCCATTATTAGTTTTGACCGGCCATTATTAGTTTTGGCCGGCCATTATTAGTTTTGGCCGGCCATTATTAGTAATGGCCGATTTCTAATATTGGCCGTAACATATATATGATATTTTTTATTAAAAAGTAATAATTAGGCCCAAAATAAGTAATTTAAGTCATAAAAACAATTATAGCATTTCAAAAAGTCGATTTTACATTAAAATACGATAAAAATCGATCCGAATATTGGTCCTTCAGAAAAATTGATAGTGCCATCTTAAAGAGCACAAAATTCTGCATAATATATCGTGGAATTAGAAAAATTGGTCACAAAACTTTTTAGAAACATATGGTACAGAATCAGTGTCAAAAAAGCCTAAAAATGTACCATTTTTAATGTAAAAAACATCTTTTTTGTTGACACTGCTTTTGTCCTATTTGAATCATTCATAACTTTTTTGTTTCTAAACCGATTTTAAAAATAAAAAATGTTTTAAAATCAGCAACGCTGAAAATTTTGTTGACCAAAATTTTTTTCTACACGCAAATGTCACGCGACAAATTTTGCGCGCTCGACAATTTATATGTCCTTCGACGCGAAACTTTATTCGAAGTCGATTGCCGAAAAAGGCGTGCCAATTGATTAAGTTAACAAAAAGTTATAAGCTAAAAACAAACGCATATTTTTCAGAATTTTTACGAAATTTTTTCAGTGTTAATGTAAATTTCCTATGAAATTCTCAAAAATTGACGTTACATTTTTAGCTATAACTTTTTATTAACTTAATCAATTAACACGCCGTTTTCGGCAATCGATTCTAAATAAAGTTGCGCATCGAACGACATATAACTTGTCGAGCGCACAAAATTTACCGCGCGACAATTGAGCGCGGCAAAAAAATTTTTGGTCAAAAAAATTCTAAGGGTTTGTTGATTTTAAAATATTTTTTATTTTTAAAATCGGTTCAAAAACAAAAAAGTTATGAACGATTCAAATCGGCGGATTTAAAAAACTCACCCTGTGTTACATCGGACAGAAAGTTCTGACAAAAAAACTCCACTCCCATTCGCTTGTGAGTTCCTTTTGAGCCACTTTTTATATTTTTCCCGAAAAAAGTCTGCTCGTTTCTAGAATGTTCCATAATGGGGATATAAAAGAATGAAAATCATGCAAACTTTTTTGCCACTTTTTCAAAAAAAAACAAGCATTTTCGTTAAAGTGGGTGGTATAAGGATCAAATCATCAAAAACGTTAAACATATTTTGATTTTTAGTTGAAAATAGAGATAAAATTCGTTCTTGAAGACATTATTTAAGCTATTAAATAAAAAATTAGCAAAAATCCATTGAAAAATTGTGTTAATTTAACGTCAATTTTACACATTTTTGACCTTTTAAAAAGTGACAAAAAAAGTTTAAATGTTTAGTGAACTTCCAACCAATATCTACAAGTTTGGTATCAAACAAAATGGGGTTCTTTTAAAAATCAGGAAAAAAATTTTTGACATTTCGCTAAAAAATAAAAAAATTAGAGCCAATTCAAATCCTGCCACAAGAATCCTATATATATAACTTGATTTTATTTTATTTTTGAATATACATGCATATTCTTTTGATATTTGTCATTTTTACATTTCTTTAGCTTTTTATTGTATGTAAATATGTACGTATATAAGTATCTACATATAAGTACATAATGTTGTATCTCTGTTTTTGGAAAGTTTACATGTCCGTGAGTGCTACACATAAAGTCATCATTAATGATAATATGTTTATTATCAGCATGAAATATTTTAAATCATTTTCTTTTTTTCATACGTACGCATTAATAAATATATTGTATATTCTCTTCATTATTCCTTTTCTTCCATTTTTTGATTAATTATCGATTTTATTTTCAAATTAGTGTGGCGATTTTTAAAAATTTATAAAAACTTTTTTTGATAATTTATAAGTTCTATGCATATGCATTTTGTGGGCTGAACATTTTTTATACCTAAAAGAGTAACTACTATTTTATAAAATAAAAATATTTTTATATTTTAATACAATTGTTATATTGAAAATTGTAAAAGAAATTGTGTGCTCTCATGTATTGCTATCAGGGATATTTGACAAAACAGGATGGCAAGCGGGATGGGACAAAATGAGATGACTATGCATTACAATAAATCCAAAAACTGAGCTTAATTGAAAAATCTAAAAATCTTAAAGGATCGAATTAAAAAACTAAATTCCAAATCTAAGATCAGGCCTAAGGCTAATTGCAAGTCAAAAATTTAAACTAAAGGTACAGTCAAACCTCGATCTAATGACACCTCGATCTTATGACACCCTCGATCTAATGACACTTAGGCTCGGTCCCGACGAAAACCAACGTAAAAATCTTTTTTAATGACAGTTGTAAGAAATCCAAACCTCGATCCAATGACACCCATTGCGCTCAGCTAGCCATTTTTTTACCTTGGTCCCCCAAGGTAAAAATGCATTGTCTGATCTCAAATTTCTTTTTTAAATTCAAATTTTCTTTTCGCTCATCTTTTCTTGGCATTATGTTCAAATTTTGCCACCAAAATATTTTTTTCTTTTTATTCATTTTTACAAACATTCTTACCAACTTAACAAATTTACCAATGGAGACACCGAAAGCCAAGCGTTATTTGAAACTTTTATTTATTTGAACTTTTATTGTTTTACAGTTTTTTTTGCTTCCCTAGTCTTTTAGCGAATAAAGTGCATTTATTGACAGAAATTGAGACAGAAATTCCTCAGTAATGCTAGCTAATTTCGAAAACCTCGATCTTATGACACCCTCGATCTAATGACACTTTGGCTCGATCCCTAGGGGTGTCATTAGATCGAGGTTTGACTGTAGTTTGATTTAAGTTTGAAGCATTTTTTTACTTCTTTCCGTTCTGTTTTACTTCACTATGTTCGTTACGTTTTGTCTCAATATCACTATTTGGTAATAAGAAAATGTTTGGCCTTTACAACTAGTTTCACTATTATAATTTTTATATCAGTAATAAGTTATTACTGAGTTTCGAAAACTGTTATTACTAATACTAATAACTACAACAAATTGTAAAAAATAACATCAACCTACGGGCCATAGCTTACGTCTAGTGTTTCCAAATTTTACATACCCAAAGTTCTTGAGTATAAGGTGCCCCTATGTATAAGGCGCAGCCTGGCGAAGTGTAAAAAATTTAAAAATACTTCATTTTCATTGAAAATTATTTTTGTTTTTGAAGTGGGAATGTATAAAATAATGTCTATAAACTCTGAAAATGCATGCTTAAGACAAAACATGACCATGAAAATGCAAAAAATATGATAATGCTTAAGACAAAACATGACCATGAAAATGCAAAAAATATGATAATATGGCAAAAAATGCAAAATTTTCAAAAAAATTTGAAAAATGAATTTGCCTTGCCATCAGTTTAATCTATAAGACGCGTCTTATACTCAAGAGCTTAAAGTAAAATGAAAAATTGGCATTGTGTACATGTCAAAATGTCGACTGTTTTAAGAGTCTAAATATATTCATATGTCTGTCGTTTGATCCAACAGAAAATTCCGAATCGACCCCATTAAAAACAGAGTTAATATGTATATGTTACGGCCAAGTTGGAATTTGGCAAAAAACCGGCCAAGATAAAACTTTCCCACCTAACTTGAAACTATGCACAAATTTTGAAAAAATTACACTTGACAAAATGTCTTCAAAATCAAAAACTTGTTAATTTTTAAAAAAAATATGAAAATTTGTATATTTTGTTTTCTTTAGTAAAATGTTTAACTTTTTAATATTTATCTAATTTGTAATTGAAATTTGTTTATTACCTTTTTAGGTAGTTTGTAAATGCAATTGAGAGAATTTTGCATTCATTAATATTTATAAAATATATTAATAATTTATGTCTATACTAATTTTTTTTCTGATTGACGAAGATCATAATTTTGTTTTTGTTTTTATTTTTAATGAAAGTATTGATTTTTAATTTTTTGACTTTTTCAACCTTATTTATTTTATTTCTTATACATCTTTTTAAATTAATTTTTTGTTCAATTTGTTACTCTAAATGACTAGTTGCGTCTGTATTTTGCTTTATGTAAACGTAAAAAAAGCTATATGTTAAAAAATGCGGAAAATTTTATACGTGAATAAACATCGATTACAAAAATTTCAAATGATAAACGCATCTCTCTCAACTCTCGGATATGAAAAAAAGTGACTAAACCGTTTTCCTCATTAAAATAAGTTCATAGATGTCATATTGCATATAAATTAATTGTTTTTGTTAGGGAAAAAAATTTTAAAATTTTGAAATGAACAGCATGTTTTTTTATTACCATATGTTCGGGATGATAGGCCGCCTCCATTCATAAGCCGCAGCTTGGCGAAGTTTAAAAAATTCAAATATATTTCACTTTCTTTGAAAATTATTTTTGCTTTTGAAATGTGAAGTGTGTAAAATAATGTGAATGAACCCTAAAAACGTGTGATTAAAATAAAACATGTCCATGAAAATACAAAAAAACATGAGAAAATTGCAAAAAACTGCAAAATTTTCAAAAAAAAAATTTGAAGAATGAATTCGCTTAAGGACAGGTTTGTTCTATAAAGCGCGGCATATCATCCCTATTTAGTGTATATCACGTTAAATGAACACTATTCCTGCTACAAAGCACCAATTTTATTACCTTGAAATCAAGGGTGTTTTGAGCCAAATTTAAATTGGCGCCAACGAGTTCATTCTGTTATTTTCAAGCGAGTCCAACTTTTGTGATCGCTTTTTATTTCAGTCTCATAACAGCGGACATAAAATTCGGGGCCGTATCTTATGTAACAGAATGAACTCATCGGCGCCAATTTAAATTTTGCTCAAAACACTGCAGCTTATCCGCATGTATTATTGAATTAATTGTATCATATTTTATTTTGTTGATAATTATATATATACATATATAAATTTTTATTTACTATTCAGAGAAGTATTTAAACTTTCAAATGTTTTAAAGAATCAATTCACTTTTTTCATGTGCTCTTTAAAGTTCTGCAAATATACAAAAAATGGTTTTTAAAAGTTGAGAATATTCATTATTATTTTGTCTGTCGTCTTTCTTTTTTTTATCGCGTCAATTAAATATAATTTTTAATTTATTTTTTCGTTATAGTTCTAAGTACGTATTTCGTTAGTTTCCAACAAGGTGTTTATCAAAAAATGTCACAAAGTACAGAAAATTTTAACTTTTGAAGATTTTCAATTATCGTGAAAAATTCTCGGTTACCTTTAAAATTTACAATCTGTATCAATCAAATGTTTAATTTTCATAATAATTTTTTGTTTCTTTTACCAAAGTCGATCAAAAAGCATCAATGGATATAAATGGTTTTTTAAATGTGAACATAAAGTGAAAATCCACTTTGGCCTAAAAGGAAAAAAGAGTGCGTATATGCTAATTTAAGTTTTAATCTATACATATGTATGAAAATTTATAATACTGAAAGCAGTGTACATGAACACAATAGACGAGAAAGGCGCATAAAATTTTATGTTTCCTAATAAGAAAATTCTACAAAACGTTTACAATTCTTGTATCGAGTTCTGAGCTCCAGAAAAACTATTTAAAAAAGTTTTACTATTTAGAAAGGTAAATTTAATGCAAAACATTGAGAAATTCACAATTATTTCCTTTACTATTTAATCAACTTACCATTAAATTAGAAAGTAAATCATCAAAAAAGTTAAAAAATATCCTCTTGTTAAAAAATTGAATACCACAAATTTTAGAATCGTTTAGAAAAATTAATTTTGCACATATGAATTATCTAATAAATAATAAAATTAAATCATTCAGCCATCGTGTGCTTTTTAAGTCCAAACTCATAAATTAATTATTTTAGGCAGAAATATGTTTGTGTATAAATTTATCTTTTTGGTGTATAATTTGATTAGATTTTTTTTGATCTTTTTTTGGCAAACGATAGAAATTATGCAGATGTTTGATATTCAAATGTATACTCCAATGTTTTGATTTGGCTCCGGCGCTGTCTTCTTTTCAGTCTCTTCGATTTCTGTTTTTTGTCTTCGTAATCGTCTTTTAATTTTGACGAGAGAGCATTTCGTCAAACGTTCATAATTTGCCCCATATTTAATGAAATCGATTTTTGAAAAATGCTATTGTTGTGGTTTTTATTCTTTACAAAAGGTAGTTTTTAGAATCCGAAAATATCAGGATAATTAGCGAGGAGCCACGAAAAACAAAGTGTCTCCCTGAAAAGACGGGGAAAAGAAAACGATACGTGTATTTTTATCTTTTTCTCGTTTCTTCTGGGAGCCACTTAGTTTTTGTGGCTCCTCATCAATTATCTTGGCTTCAATAATAAATTTTCAAAATCTGAAAACTACGTTTTTTAGAGAATAAGAAACCGCAACATCTTATTTTTCAAAAATCGTTTTCATTAAATATAAGCTATGTTATGAACGTTTGAAGAAATGCTAACTCGTCAAAATAAAAAGACAATTACGCAGACGAAAAACAAAAAAGACAACGAAAAACGAAGAAACAGAAAAGAAGGTAGCGCCGGAAATAAGTCACAACATTAGTATACTCTAAAAGAACTTTCCAGAGAAGTATTTAAATCTTATTTAGTTTTATTAATATCTTATTTAGTTTTATTAATTCATATTGAATTTTCGCCGATGATCATGATTTTAAAAAAGCTATTTATCCAAATTAATTATCTATTTAGTTAAAACAGTATCATACGTCTTGTTTGTACATATATGTTGCATATATAATCTCGTTTGCATATATACTTTCTCTGCTCTTTTTTGCACGCTATTCGTGTTATTTGTTTCGCGATTTTATGTGTACGCGTGCTACGAAAATATTTTTCAAAGATCTCTAAAGTCCTAACGTTTTTCTCATTTTCGAATCATTTTTATTAGGGGCAAAAGATGCAATTTTATGTACGGCAAAATTGTGCATGTTTATGTCTTGCTATATAATTATCTTATATAGCAAGAGATGATAATGCGATTTAAATTTAAAAAATTTTAATTTACATATATTTTATATTTGTCAATAAGTTTTGTCAAATAAATGTATTAGAAATGATTATTAATACACAATTTAAATCTTTTATTTCTAACCGCTAGAATGTTTTTTTGACGGCGTCAAAATTTAAGCAAATATTTTATACTAAATGTAAATTTGCATATGAAGTTAAACTTTTTAGCCAGTGATAATAACTTTTGCTACATAATATTACTTATTATTAAATATGAATAAATTTACCTAATTGAATTGATCCATAATTATTACAATTTTTAAACTAATTATTTTTATAAAAAACTAAAAATATTTTTTCATAAAGTTTGCCTTTATTGTTGTTAGATAGTTTGTGAAATATTCATCTAGCTAGTTTTCAAACTTTTTGGAAGATGGATCGAAGTAAAATTTGTTGAAAAAAGATTCAATAATTATTAATTAATCAATATTTTAATTGTATGTATATTTTACGTAGGTAGATAATTAGATAATTATTTTAAAATTGCTTTTTTTATTTAATTTTTTTAAAACTTCCATTTTATTTTGAGTTATCAGTTTAATATTACATTTGAACACAATAAAATTTATCTATTCATATCTATTCAAATCTTAAAAATTAAAAGCTATACTTTAATTATTATACATATATTTTAATTATTGTACATTTATATTAATTTATAATATATTTTTTATATATTTATTTATAATTTTTTTAATATAATCTGGATTTTTAAATGTAAGGCATAAGATAATTTTTCCATTAATAAAAAAATGATTATTTTAATTATTGATTAATAAATTACATTTATTAATAATTAGGTTTTGTAAAACCCAAAAGAGTATTTTTGTAAGAAAATTTTATACTTTTTTTCGTGTTTATTTTTTATTCTTGTGCTCTTTTTTGTCGCTTCCGATTTCTATTTTTCTTCGTATCTTACTGTTGGTTTTCTAATTAAAGAAGAGTAAACATCATTATTAATCGTGGTATGAAGATGCACGCGTCTACTTATATTTTATACCAATTGCACGTAATTACACCAACGTGTGTCTACATGCATATGTATTATATATGTAAGGCGTCTGCATAACAAAAATATACATATGTCGCAATGAAAGAAAAAAGACGGTCGTCCGATTGCAAAAATGACACATCGTAGCTGTTGGATAAATGAACGCATTTCGTTTCTCTTTTTGTATATTTTAAGTGCATTTGTTCTTTGTCTATGTTTTTCAGTACAACTGCAAATTGCACAGAAATATGAGGTACAAGTAAATAATAGAATAAAAAAAAGAGAAATTGAAAAATACTAACTTAATATAGAGTGAAATAAACATATGATAGAGCAAATGCAAAAACAATTAGCTATTTTAACGACAAAAATAGAATTTCCGTAAGAGTAGAACTGTTTTTTCAACCATAACTTGTCCGATTTAAAAAAAATTATGAAATTTGAATTTTAGACTTTTAACTCTCTTTATTTTAGTAATTATAAACTTTTTGTTAATCAATTTTATATTCTTCATCAATCAAAATTCATTTATCAAGGATGTCGTAGAAATACAGTTGTTTTCGGAAATTGAAGATAAAAAATATTATTGCCTCTGACTTCTCTGCCAAATAAAAAGAAGTCAAATAGAAAATAGTCTTTTTTATTTCGGATTTTCAAAAACTAACGATTCCTTAACATCCCTGTTATGTAAGTGTGCGATGGCGTATTTAGTTTTATGGTATAATTAGCGGTGGTTAAGGCAACCGTGTCGTCAAATTCTCGTCTTTTATTCAGCCCGTTAATACGTGTGCGAATCGTAGAAACTATTGTTTATTTTGATTTTTTTATCGCCACATTAACAATTATGTACATGCTTCTTTTGTTTTATTAATTTTATTAATGTTGTATACTTTTCACTATTTAGCAATTTATTTCAATTTATTGCATCTTATTTTTAAAAATATTAATTTACCAATTAACAATTTCAGCGTGAACATTAAATTATCTTACTTTAGAAATCATTTAAATATTTTACTATCAACAAAACTGAATTGTAAACGACGCTAAAATTAATTTTTTCATGAATTCGGATGATTACGCATTTGAAGAAGGATCTGTATATTATTGCGGAGGTTACGATGACTCACAATCAACTCCAACTCCAGAGGATAACGCCAGCAGGTCTCCAATGCTATTAAATTCTCATCTGCAAGCAAGTACGACATACATATTTACATATTATTCATATTTAAGTTTTATTTTAATGAATGATTTAGATTTTGATTACGATGACGAATCACAATATTCTTTATTAGAATTTTCACAAATTCATTTAGATAATGAGATTGAGCAACAAAATAAAGCATTGAACAATTTAGGTATTTTTAATTTAATTTTTATAATAAATAAAAAATGATAAGTAAAAATAAAATAAAAACTTTTAGTTAATTCGAACCAATTATCGAATTTGTTACCGTTATCGGGAGCCACAACATTTAACAAAATTCAGCAAAGTCAGCAAATTGATGTTAATACGGCAGAAAATGGTGGTTTGCCAGCAAACCGCAAACGTGCTTTCTCGTTTGTAAATACAAATTGTGACTCATCACCAACATCGTTAAATGTGAATGCTGGATTTGATATTGCTAATTTGGTTGCAAATGCCGCAATCAATGTCAGCAACGAGGAAAACAAAGACAATAACAAAAATGATAGCAATATTACCGATGGTTCGCCCGTTACAGAAAAACAAAGAGCTGCAACAAAAGTTTGTCGCGTATGCGGTGATAAGGCGTATAGTTATAATTTTAATGTAATCACTTGCGAATCATGTAAAGCATTTTTTCGCAGAAACGCTTCTAAAAAGGTTTTCATCTAAAAATTATACATATTAAACTTATAGACTCGTATTTTTGTATAATTATACAGGATGTTTCAAATTGGTGCCGGGATTTATTTTTATTAGGTTGGTCCAAAAGTTTTGATACACTTCAACAATTTTATAAAAACTTAAATTTTCTACAACAACAATGGATCGTTCTTATCAATATATTCGCCATTATTTTGCTCCACTCTTCGCTAACAAGAGCGCAACATCAGGATTCCGAGTCGATAAAAGGCGCGCGACTTCTGGGCAAAAAAGTCCGCCAGGGCTCATTCGACTTCGTCATCTTGCGTGAAGTGGCATCAGCGCAGGAATTGCTCCAGAGACATGAACAAGTGATAATCCGATGGCGCGATGTCTGGGCTATATGGCGGGTGCTTGAGACTTCCCAGCCCAATCTCTCGAGCTTGACGCGCGTGAGACGCAAAGTGTATGGTTTCGCGTTGTCCTGCTGGTAACAAACTCGACGCCCTGCAATGCTGCGATGCTGCGATTCGGCTTGTAATCGATCTAGTTGAGAGCAGTAGACCTTGGAGTTGATAATGCGATCAAGTAGAATCAGTTCCCAATAGACCGGACCAGACACGGACCACCAAACACATAACACCTTCATTTGGTGTGGATCGGTTCGAGGCGCTAGCACTTCGCCCTGACGTGAGCTGAGCCACTGAAATTTAGCTTTTCGGCTGTCGTACAAAATTCACTTCTCATCATAGGTGATGATTCGATCCAATCCTCCATGGCTGAATTTATGCAGCAACAAATTGCAGTCAGAAATTCACCGAATTTTTTGGCTTTCGTTGAGCTTGTGTAGTACAGTTTTATCGCGTCGCTGTTTTTTTGTGGAGATAATTAGCAATGGTAATTTTTGACGAGTGAAAGTCGACGGCCAATTAGCATGTGGCCTGTGTTGGATTGGATTCGATGGAGCGGAGCAGTGCCCGTTTATCAATGATCGAGAGTCGTCCGGAACGTGCCTTGTCTTTTCGATGTGTATTGCCAAAAAAAAATTTCGCGAACCAGCGGCAACATGTGATATGGGCTTTCTGCCCAATGTAGCGCAAATGTTCCGGACTGTTTCGGCTGCATTGTGTCCCTGCTTAAACTCGTGAAACATGAGCATGCGGATTTTTTGACAATTTTTTGACATACAGTCGACGCCCCCATTAACATAACGCCAAGGGACTGCGCGTTAACTATGTTAATGGGAGCGTTATGTTAAGGGGCTAATGGGTGAAAACCAACCAAGCTGCCAAAACGATTATGTTAATGGGAGGTTTATGTTAATGGGAATTTATGTTAATGGGGAGTCGACTGTAATGTGCTTCTTTTGAAAACCTATAACTTTACAATAAATTAAACTAAATCGAAATTTTATATATCAAAATGTTTGCAAGAAAACGGGCTTTCAAACCATATATTTATCATACATAACAATAATAATAAAAAAATTTTATTGATGTATAAACACAGGCGTATCAAAACTTTCTGACCAACCTAATATTATAACTTCATTACTTTTTAACCAAATTGTCAAAAATTTTTTTACATTCAATTCACAGCTCTTTAAGAATTTTTTTGACACATATTGATTCCGATTTAGAAATTTTATATTCGTTTGAATTTTTTTTGTAAAGGCAAAAATAGAGGCAAAATCATCAAAATTTGTAACATAATGGTGGACGCATCTTAATCATCAACCCTATATTGTATGATTTTGACATTTTGGTTTAAAATGGGGACAAAATTAATCATATTGGGCATTATTTAACCTATTAAATAAAATTTTAGCAAAATTTAGATTGAAAAATTGAGTCAATTTAAAGTCAATTTTACTCATTTTTCATCTTTAAAAATAGTGTAAAAAAATTTAAATGAATATAAAATTTCTAAATCGAGACCAATATGAATAAGTTTGTGTCAAAAAAATTCTTAAATCAAATGTAAAAAATTTTTTTGACAATTTAATTAAAAAGTAAAAAAGTTATAACAAAAACAAATCCCGGCGCCAATTTGAGCACCCTATATTAACAGAAATAGCAGACCTATCTGGCAGAAAAAAAAGAATTTAGAAACAATACTATTTTTGTTTATTTTTATACTATTTTTATTTCTGATTTCCGAAATACAATAATAACTGTATTTTCGATTTTGACACCACTGGTGCAATTAAATACTGTGATAATTGATTTAAATAATAATTTTTTTAGGAA
Source organism: Bradynema listronoti (assembly GCA_024678965.1). Classification (NCBI taxonomy): domain Eukaryota; kingdom Metazoa; phylum Nematoda; class Chromadorea; order Rhabditida; family Allantonematidae; genus Bradynema; species Bradynema listronoti. The sequence goes on from JANLNO010000005.1 coordinate 405,209, forward strand.
ATTCGATGCCCATTTAATGGAGAATGTGAAATTACTCAGATTTCTAGAAGATTTTGCCAACGCTGCAGGCTTAAAAAATGCTTCAAAGTAAAAATGCTATTTTTAAATTTGTTGATCAAACAATTATCCTAATTTCGCGTGCATAAGGCCGAACGTTTTAAACCAAATTTAAATTGGCGCCAATGAGTTCATTCTGTTGTATTGGATCCAAGCGAGTCCAAATTTCGTGCCCACTTTTATGAAACCGAGACAAAGGCGGGCACAAAATTTGAACTCCAACTGATCCGATACAACAGGGTGAACTCATTGACGCGAATTTAAATTTGACTCAAAACACCCGGCCTTATATTAGGGTATTTAATAGAAATTATAATACCCGCGGCTGCTTGAATTTTGTGTTAGTTTTAATTATGATACAATTAAAGACGAGCTCCTAATTTTTAATTTGTAAATTTTGTGTGTAACCAGTACATAATAACATAATGAAAATCAAGATAAAAAAATTTTGAACGGTAGCCTTCAATATACAGTCAAACTTGTCTAGTATGGCACCCCTCGGGACTGACCAAGGATGCCATAGTAGACAGATTGCCATATCAGACGGGTTTTCCAAGATAGGTTGTTTTTGTTGGGACTTGGTGCCATAGAAGAGAGGTTATTATAGTAAGCAGGTTCCATAGTAGACAGGTTTGACTGTATTTAAATACAGGATTGGCCAATTTAATCGTACTATTTCAATCGGCCATAAATTTTCAATCGAATCGCAAATTTTTTTTCCGATTTACAAGATCTTAAGAATGTTTGATAGCAAAATTGTCGATAATTGTTTTTTTTAGGAATTTTCTAATCATTTGAACTTTTTGCCAATTTCAAGTCAATTTTACTCATTTTTGACTCTTAAAAAAACTGACAAAAAAGTTCAAATGATTATAAAATTTGAAAATCAAATCCAATATTAACAATTTTGTTATCAAACAAGTCTTGATGTCTTGTAAATAAAAAAAGAAATTTTTGCGATTTGGTTGAAAAAGAAAAAAGTTATGACCGATTGAAATAGTGCGGCTAAATTGGAAACCCAATACATATTTTTATTTTTATATTATATTTTATTTTCAAAATTTTAGGTTGGTATGAAAAAAGAATGGATTATGTCAGAACAAGCGAGGAACGAAAAGAAGCAGCGAATACTTGTTAATCGTCAAAAGCGTTTGGAAGAACGAAAATGTCGTAAAGAAAGCACTGAGGAGAAAATCGATTCCACTGCAGGATCAACTCAAAATAATAACATAAACGCAAATGACACCTCACCACAGGCTGAAAAGTTCTTAAATATCAACACGACTATGTTGACAACCGACAACGTTTCCACTCCGTCATTTGCAACCATTACATCAACCACAGCGGCCACGACTGTCACCAGTGCTCAAGAGCAGTTGTTCAAGGAACAGCAACAGTCCACATCTATTTTATTAGATGCGACTAACGGTTTGGCTAATACGGCGGCAGGAATGCAACTTAACAACGGAACAATAACGCATGCAAATGAAAATATTACTCTTCCATCTGTAATTCAAGCGCTTCCACTTCTTCCCGCACTTATTAAGTTTGTATATTACATATCAGGGATCGGAAATGAATTTTAGATTTCGGAAATCAAAATTCGGAAATAAATTAAAATTTTGAAAAGAGGAAAAAGAGAAATCGGAAATAAGAAATTTTCCATAAAAAATCAAAATACCCGGCCTTATACACGCGAAATTAGGGTAATTTGTTAATTTTTATGCGAGATACTGTATATCTTAATTAAAAAACATAAATAAAATTTTAAGGTTTAAAATTGGCTAGGCTCATATTTTTTTGATAAATAGTTGGCTAGAAATAGATAGCTTAAAATTTTTACATTAACAAAAAATAATAATTTAGTACTAGGCGTCCTTCAGCAGACATAATTGCTGCGGTGGTTAATGCCAATAACAACTTGACGCAACTGAATACAGAACAACAACAACAATCGCAACAGCAACAACAACATCAAAAAATTGAACCGATGGATCACGTATCTCCGCCCAAAATTTCAGCGACCGGAAAAAACCCAATTCAAATTTCATTTGAGCAGCCACTTGCAGCGCAAGTACAATTACAACAACAATCGATTAATCAAAACCTGCCAATTGCCGACAACGGCATAAATGCAACGTGTATAACGGCCACTACTACAATGTGTCCCACATTCTGCGCAACAAATTCCAAAATTCCAACAGGTGAGTTTTCGCATTAAGATGATAAAATAGTTTACGATATACAGTAATTATTAATTATTTATTGGATAAAGAGATTTCATATGCCACTCAAGCAAATATAAATTACAACAATAATAATATTATAATTATAATAAAAATACACTTTTTTAGCCGACGCTTCCCATGCCGACTCTACATCTACAGGATTTATTTCAACAAGCGATTCTACTGTGGTTTCTGCCGCCACTATTCCACCACAATCAGCTACTATTCTTTTAAGAGGCGCTGCAACACAATCACAAGCAACCAGTTTAGCTGCTGCCGTACAAGCAGCTCAATTACATAATCTTGAGCAGCAGCATCAGCAACAGTTAATACAGCAGCAACAAGCTGCGGCCGCGCATATTCAACAACAAATTGCAACACAATCGGGCTCACAACAGTCCACACAGCATCAACAACAGCAATTGGTACAACAACAAATTTTGGTGGTTCAGCAACAGCAAGCTGCTGCAATAGTTGCACAACAACAATTGGAACAGCAAAAGCTGGTGGCAGCAGTTGCAGCCGCTTCCTCTTTCCCAACACAGAAACTATCAACAGTTGTTGATATTACTGCAGCAGCGATGGCTGCTAGCCATTCTTCACAACAACCAGATACAAATATTGTCGCTCAAGCGCCTTTACTCAATTCTTCAGGTGCTAATAACGGTCCGTTAGTTGCGCAATCATTTGTAGATTCAAGCACAGCGGCGGCTGCAGCTGCTGCTGCAGCAGCTGCCGCAGGAATAATCCAACCTGCGGTAGCTGTAGTTCCACCACCTCCATCGGCTCTTATTTCAACCATTTCGCCATTGCAGCAACTACAACAGCAGCAACAAACTCAGCAAGCGCAACAAAGCCTCTTGCCAAAGCTAATTGAAAATGCTTCGGCAGCAACTGCCGCGGACGCGGTTGCCGCTGTTTCCGCTTCTCAACATAGAAATTCTCTAGTAACATTTTATTTTATTTTATTTTTCCATATATACGTGTAAGAAATTTTTTGAAAAAGCATATAATGTTATGTAAGTTATACAACTTCATACAGAGCCGAAGTATCGTTTTTGAGATACGGTATTCAAAAATGTTGTCGAAACTTGTTTTTGCTAAATTACAGAACATTAATTCGAAAGGTATTCTCCATTATCTATGACTTGTAGTTTACGCAGAGAATGAATGCCTCTTTCGAAGAACTCGGCCGGCAGCGACTCAAAAAAGTTAAACCCCGAAATTTTTGTAATTTTGAAGTTTTTGTCTCTATTTTAACTGCGGTTTATTATAACGAAATTATGTAGATTAAGAAGGCACTTTTCTGGGCTATTTGGCGGTACCAAAACGGCTCTTGTAGCTGACATATTAACGGAGTTACATACAAATTTCCAATTTAAGACACTTAAACTCGTCCGTTAAGCTCCTCCAAAACATCCACTTTAAAAACATCGTCACACACTTCCGTTGGCACTTCTACGCTCAGCGAAACGCCGTGAAAATTGTTTTTCAGCTACTTCATTTAGCGAAATTATTTTTTTTGCTATAATATAATCGCAACTAATATGGACAAGTTTGATGTCAAACAAAATGATAAAGCCTTGGGAATCGAATGTAAAAAGAATCTTACAATTGAGTTAAAAAATTAAAAAGTTATAACAAAATTGAATCCCTCCGCCAATTTAGCCACCCTATAAATTTTTTTAAACTGTATACTGTGGAAAGATTACTGTAATTTTGAAATAACGTATTTTTTAAAAATTCCAGAAACATATCAACTTTAAAAATGTTTCTTCTAAACACATAAATAAAAAGTAAATTGATTATGAAAAATTGCGAGGATGGTCCCTATTTTTTCGCGACTGTAATATAAATAAATACCAAGCATCTATTTTTATTTGTATTTATATATTTACATACTTCTAGGAAATGGTGTCAGTGCCTAAAGATGTCTTAATTAAACTTGTGGAACACAAAATAGAATCAGATCAACAACAGCAAGCCGAAGCGAAGCCGACCAAATGCCAATGTAGATGTCAATGCGGTCGTTATCCAAATGAAATGCTAATTGTGGATAAGGTGATGACTGACTTGCTTGAAAATTCGTCTAAGCAGTGCTGTGATTCCAGCCGCCATAGCATTTCTGAGCAAATAAATCCAAACTCCAATACACCGGGAATTAATTGCACAATGGTGGCACAACAATCAAATAATAATGTAAGCATAACGTCTGTGATACCACCGCAGCAGTCTTTTTATCAATCCTCTGTATCAATTATGAACATACCACAACCTTTAAATACCAATAACACAACGAATTTTGAATCCGCTCTAAATTCTTCGGAAATGGAAAGTAAGTGATGTAAATAGTTTCATGCAGTGTACTAGGTTGACTAGGTAACAGAAAATCACTTTTTTAAATTTTTTATAAGCTTTTTAGATTACTGTATTTTTTTGCAAATAAAGAGACTGATAGAAATATATGCAGCATAGGACTTAAATGAAAATTGAACTTAATTATGACCTTTTGCTAAATTGTAAAAGAAATTTTTAGCGTTTTTACATATCTAATACGTAAAACAACTTATTATGTGTATATGTAGCTAGCTTATATGATTAAATAGGTATTTTCTAGTAATTTTTTAAACATATAACAAGCGTAATATGTACAAATTTTTACAGTAAAGGGTGATTACTGCAATTTGGCATCGGGAGACGAAGAAAACCTAAATGAACTTTTAAGAGCAAATGGAATTTGGAATTCCGAGCCAGGCGAGACTCAATTTGGCGTTACCGAAAGTGGGTTGAGGCGTTTGATCAAAACAATCAGCTCCATTGCCACTTTTCGTTCTCTCGATCGACATGATCAAACACTTCTTTTAAAACGTCAGTAAAAAGCAAAGCCTTGAAATATGAAAATAATTAATTTTTTCATAAACAAGTAATGTAATTTAATTAAACGTGTAAAAAAATATTTAGATGGATGCGAAAACTACTTTGCATTGCGAGGCGCTACTTCATTTAGCGAATCTAGAATTCAATTTTTATTACAAAATGGTGTATCCGAGAATATTATCGGGTTAATAAATATGCATAATCACTATTACTAAAAAAACCTTGCTAAAATTTATACATAAGGTTTTTGATGATCCTGATACGTGATACGTGAAGGCCCCAGATCAATACTCGCCCGTTGAAAATGACCTTGGACTAATCATTTCGCGGGTTTGGGTAAGAGCTATCAAGCCATCGAAATCTCGGCTGGTTTGCTGCATAAACATGCGATATCGCTGATGCGGCTTGCAAGGCCTAGTCAGCATCGCCACACTGTGCAATGTGGTACTTCCAAATATGGAAACACCTAGGTGGTGTCGGGGGTGGAACTGAGCAAAGTGAAACCTATCGCACAACCACTAGGCCACTGCTGATGATCCTGAATTCAAATTTAATAACTTTTTTAAGTCGAACGAGAGGCTAGTTTAAAAAATAAAGAAAATAAGAAGTATTGTATGTATTGAGTGAAATTTCCGACTTTTTTACTTTTACGATTTTTTTAAACAAAAAAAATTGCGAACTTTTAAATTTATTTTTCTTGCACACAATTTCCTTCCCTAATTTTTATAATACAATACATTTATAAAGGGAATATTAATAAATATTGTAAAAGAAATTGAACTTTTGAACATATTAAAACTAAATAAATTTTTAGATTCTATCGAGATTTTGCTGTTGAATGGAGATCCAATGAAACAATAATTCTTTTGTTAGGAATGATTCTTCTTTTCAATCCTGACATTCTAGATCTTAACAATAGACTTGTAATCACGATGGAAAGACTCAAATACCAATCAATAATGAAGAGGTTAATTTTTAATATTAAAAAAGATAGGTAATTATAATTAAGTTAAAAGGAATGTTAAAAAATATTTCAGAGTATTGTATGCATTATGTGGTCAAAACATTCAACAAGCAGCAAACACGTTTACCGCGCTCCTTACAAAATTAGATCAATTAAAGGCGATTGCTACCATTTGTCCGCTTGATAGCGTAGAGCCGATTGTTCAGCGAGTTTTTGAACCACAATGAGATTTGTTTTATCAATGCGTTTTGCTAGCTAGCAAAAAATTTTTTCACTTCTACCACAGGCGCTATCATATACCATTAAATCTAAAATTTCTACAGTATATTCTATGTTAATTTCATTATTTTAAAAAAGTACACTATGTATATATATATGCTTTGGATTTCGTTGGATCTCTTACTCACTTTGATTATTTTTACATTGTGTTTTATTATATGTATTAGATTATGGGCCGTTTTTTATAAGCTTGTAAAACGATTTTGTACACAATAATTTTTATCCAATGTTTCTGAATTATATCTATCATTTTTCAGAATTTTTCTGATAAAAATGGAAACACGGCATTTTTTCGATTTCCAAAATTTTTCTGAAATTTGGAATTCATTTCCTTTGCATCCCTAATATATACATTATTAAGGCTCTTTCATTTTTTTAAATTTATATACGCAATTTAATAACACTTTCCAAGATGCTTCATCGTTACCATAATGTTTAATCTTATCCGTATGTTTTGCATATATTTTATACTAAGTATAAGGTGCGTAGATACCGCCTCCAAAAGGTAGACTTATTAAAAATTTTTCTCAAAAATGCATATTTTTAGATTATTAATCATAAATATGACGTTTCAACAAGGATAACTTTTTTATTAATCGTGACTCTGATAGATGATTCGGAGCCGCTAGCAGCTCCAGATTCAACTTGGAGTCACCTTATTTTCCTTGCTATAATAATTTTTTAATGCAATAAAATATATACTTTTTAAAATTTATATTCAAAATCATAATATTTATTCTAATGACTAAAAATGAAATTTTAAATTATTAAGCCAAAAAAATTTGGATTCAGAACAAATATCATATTTGTTATCAGTGTGTCAGATAAAGATGCATTTTCGTGAAAATTTTTGACAGGATTCCGAGTGGTATCGCTGAATATTCTTTATTATTTAATTTTTTGCTTTTAAATTTTTACTAAAAATCTAAAATTCAATTCGTTTACTCAACGAATATTTTTTTTCCATTTTAACTTCTATTCACTTATAGTTACATTTTTGTCTCTGAATGATAATCAGTGTTGCAACTTGATTCCGAGTTGTCTCCGGCATTTTTGGCAGACGAGCAGACAAAATTTTTCTAAAAATAACGAATAATCATGGTGCTCTGCTCGTCTGTCATGCAGTCAAGTCGGAGCCAAGTCACGACATTGATGATAATTATCAGCCTATATTAGGCAAATACTAATTGCTATATTATTTATACATACCCATACATACGCGTTTCACATACATACTTTTATATTATAAACATTTCCAAAATATAAAAATTATTTAGAACAATTTATTGTTATTGTTATTGCACAATTTGTTATTGTTACACACATAAATTGTTACACAATTTATTATATTCTATTAACATCTAATTATATATATCAGGAATGTCGCAGAAATACAATTTTTACTATTTTCGGAAATAAAAAATACTATTATTTATTATCTCTTTTCCTTTGATAGAGAAGTCAGAGACAATAGTATTTTTTATTTCCGATTTCCGAGAACTGTAACAACAGTATTTCCGCTAAGTCTCTGATATATATACATAAAATAATAAATGAATACTACTGGGTTGAATATATTCTTTACTTTCAATTCAAACTCTTTTAATAGACTGTTAAATATTTTATAATCAATTTTAAAAAATTAATTTGCAACAAAAATTTTTTATAGCTTGGTATTTATGTAAACAAATAAAATTATAATAGAAAAAAAAGTCTGAATGCTATTTCAATAGAAACTAATGAACAAATGAAATGATATAAAATATAAATTATATTTTTTACAAAGATGTCCCGCTGTTGTCCGTTTTATCAGCAAGGTTATTAATAGGCGTAGGGCATTGCTCTTCTTCGCGAAATTCACTATTGTTATCAATTTCCATTTTAGAATCATCTTCTTTGTGCTCCTCCTCTGCAATGTCGTCATTTATATCATTAGTAATAGTCAATTCTTCGATTTCATTTTTTTCCTTGTAATGCTCCAGCCGACTTGTCTCAATCCTTGCAAAATGATTGTCGATTTGTTCGGAGGTAGGCTGCCTAAACGGAAACGCCAACAATTCCGGTCCGCCGCCATAAATTCTGTGCAAAAAGAGCCAAGTCTGACGATTTATTTTTGCGATTCGGACACCGGCTCGCAATTTAATAGTTCCATCTTTAACCTTTTTCACAATACTTTCATTGTTGATTGGTGGTGGGGGTTCTAAAACTACGTTTCAAAATAATTTGAATATACAGTAGCGGAAATAAAAACGGGACACTGGTTGAAAATGTGTTTGCACCAGGAATGAAATGTCCAATTTTTTGTAAACTTCAATTTTGTACAATTTTTATGCTGTATCCGATAGCGCTATCCGTTTTTGATAAAAATTTATTTTCATTGTGAATTTTACTCTTTAAAAAATCTTCATTTTGGGAAACAAAAAAACGGGACACTTGTATAAATCCATGTATATCAATTGTATATATGATATTTTTATTAAAAAGTAATAATTATGGCCAAAATATGTAATTTAAGTCATAAAAACAAATTATGGCACTTGAAAAAGTCGATTTTACATTAAAAATCGACCCTAATACGGTAAAATCGATCCGAATATGCATTGTTCAGAAAAATGAATGGTGCCATCATAAAGAGTACGAAATGTCGGAATTAGAAAAATTTTAACACAGAAACATAATTGGTTAACTCCAAACATGAAAAACCATTAAAAAATGTGCAATTTACTTTAAAAATCAATTTTTTTTGACCGTAAAATTGGATCTTCTGTCTTTTATAAGTCATGCTAGCGATTTTTCTAATTCCGACATATATTATGCAAAATTTCGTACTCTTTAAGATGGCACCATTCATTTTTCTGAACAATGCATATTCGGATCAGAATTCGATTCTTACCGTATTAGAGTCGATTTTCAATGTAAAATCGACTTTTTCGAGTGCCATAATTTGTTTTTATGACATTTTGGCCATAATTATCACTTTTTAATAAAAATATCATATATACGATTGATATACATGGATTTATACAAGTGTCCCGTTTTTTATTTCCGCCCTAAAATAAAGATTTTTTAAAGAGTAAAATTCACAATGAAAATAAATTTTTATCAAAAACGGATAGCGCTATCGGATACAGCATAAAAATTGTACAAAATTGAAGTTTACAAAAAATTGGACATTTCATTCCTGGTGCAAACACATTTTCAACCAGTGTCCCGTTTTTTATTTCCACTAGTGTATACGTACGTTTGAAAATGAATTATTTAATCCCATAATAATATAAAAATAAGAAAAACACGGACCGCTGGCTGTCTGCTGTACAAAAGCACGCCATTTTTCCAACCAATGCGCAGAAATTGCGTTTGGCGGAAAATTGTTTATATTAAAATTGCTCGCTTCTAGTTCTTCGAAGGTTTTACGTTCGAATGCCTTGCGCTTAAGCATACGATCCTGCACACGTCGGCACTTTGCACACTCAGGCATGTTATCGAGACAAGTTGGACCGCCGGACATGCGTCTATGCAAATAGCTCCACACATCTTCGACAACCAAGATGTAAAGAGGTTCACATGTATTCTCATTTGACGGTGCTTTTTGACCGTGCGGACATAGAAAATTGCAATTGTTGATAGGCCCCGGCTCAGTAAAAGTTGAAAATTTATGAAACCATTCAATGGAAATACAGAATCGACTCAAATCTACGTTGATTAGCTGCTATAAAACGAATAGTATATAATATATTATGCTTAAAATAAATTCTTAAAAATGCTAAGTTTATTTTTCGATGCCTAAAAATTTTGTCTTCTGCGTCATCTTATTTTGTCCCAGCACCAAAAAATATATATTGACAATTTAAATCAAAAACCCTTATTATTATTTTTATTGCTTTAGGATTTCGTCTGTTAATGACATTTCCAGTTATATAGAAATGATTTATTAAAAATTACCTCTTTTAACGAATTTTGCATTAGCGTCTGACAATGTAGGCGCGTCTCTTCAATTCTGTCCGACGTCTTTTTTTTATAAAAGAGCATATATGCCTCCCGACTCATCACTTCCAAGGCGTTGACGCGTGTAATTATTGCGTCGTCGAACTCGTACCAATTTTTATCGAATTCGTTACGACAATAGGCGGTATAGTGTCCGACTAAGAAATAAACAATATAAATTCATAAGCAAAAATTGATAAAATTAAAACAAACTAATTCAAAATTACACAATAAAAATGTATATTCTTCTAATTGCAACTGGAACAAAAAAATGTATTTCTCATTTATCACATTGTAAATTAAATAATTGCTTACAATCTACAGAGCTGCCTCGATGCGAGACAATTGCGACCAAATCGTATTTTGTTATCATTTTCTCATCTTTCTCCAAAACCGAATTCTTTATGAAGGGACGCAGATCTAGGTCTATAAGAGGAAAACTAACACGCGTATTCATCTTCGTATTATACATATTGTCGTGCCGAAATCGCTTCAAATGTATGCAAAGAATTTCAGGCAGTCGGGTAAGCTCACATTGTTTTACACCATTTCGTAGCCTTAAAATAGATAAGTAAAAATAGATATGATTTAAAAAAGGTGATCATTTAATTTAAATTAATATTTAAAAATTGAAAAATGCTCACTTTGAACACTTTTCACAAGAATACATATCTTCGCCATGCAAAAAATCCATCGAAAAAAATGCTCTCAAACAATGTTCCAACGTTATTGTGTTCGAAAAAATGTATCGATAGAAATTGGTGAACCAACTGTACCAGGGATTCATCCAGCGTGCTGCCAAAGTTAAAAACCACTAAAATATGATAATTCGAGCATGAAAATCTAAAATAAATAACGAAACAATTTTACATAAAAATATCCGTAGCTGGATTGTATCAGTGAATTAGAATCCGTTTCAGCAACATTAGTTTCGGTGGAAACATTTTCCGAAGTAGAATTCTCAGTCGAAGAAGACGGCAAATTTAATGATGATTCGTTCAAATATTCCAACTGTTCAATAGTCGGAATGCTTAAGGAAATGTCCTAAATTAATAAAAAATAAATAAAATTCTAATACCGAAAAATAAAATACTATAAGCATACTTGAAAATTTTCGTTTGTATAACTAATGTGTTGACACGTTTGACATTTTACACTACTAACAAGCTCACCGTCGAATACATCCGTAACTACGCTTCGATATCCAACAATTTTTTCCGCCACTGAAAATAAAAATTCTGCTGTTGTTGTGTACATTTTTCGTTAAGATTGAAATAACAAACTATTCTTTTTGATATGATTCGATTGTCCATCGCTTCCTTTTGTTGAATCCTATATAATGTAAGTTTTAATATAAATTTCTAAAAAAATTCATTAAAAACCTTTTTAATATAAGTATTTAAAAATGTGTATTAACAAATTAAATTATTATTTATTATAAATAATGTGAATGCCTACCGTGTCGGAACTGAGTCCACTGTCGGCCGTTTCAAAATGCTCTTCGTTATCGTCTTCCATTATAGCACTAGGAGAAACCTCGTCGCTTTCTATTTTTGAAACAAAATCACCGCTTTCTAACGATTTGTTGGCTGTAGGCGACGAATTAGCACACGATGATGAAGAGGGCAACTCTTTCATCCAATTTTTACAATTATTTATAAAGTCCTCCTCCCATTTTTTAATCGGACGACGCAATTCCTGATGCAAAATATCAAGAAAACACCTAGTAAATTCCTAAAAAATAATATGATCAAATAAGAAAAACGAAATTATTCCTGTCCCACTGTCCTATACGTATTCGAGAAGGAATACGAAAATTTTCGAGATTTCGAGAACGGTTCCTCCAAAGAGGAGAGGCACGCAAAAATGTTCGAAACTTTCGCGAATTTTTGAAATTTTCAAAATTTTTTTGCGCCCCCCAAATTTTATTTTTTAGAGTTGGGAAACGGAGAACGCAAATGTTGCCTGAAGACCTTTTTTTGGTTCTAATTAGGAACAAGATTTTTTTTGAATAGGGGAGGCATGATTCGTATAATAAATATAATAATAAACTGTAAAATAAATAACCTGAGAATCCTGCTGTACAAATGCTCGAAATTGTGGACACTTTTCTCGAAATCTCTAAAATAGCCAATATATATTACTAATTTGTTATATAAATAAACGTATAATACTTCTAAAAACAGACCGCAAGTATACAAAACGGAGTAATTGACGAAGCTATTTTATCGTTTGCCCATATTTGTGTCAATAAATCCTTAAAAGAAGCAGCAATAGAATTTCTGGATTGTAGGCCAAACGTTGCGAGATCATTGGAGGATTCGTCAACTATAAGATACGAAAGAAAGTATTCTCGAAACGGTGGACAATTCGATAGAGCTTGCAAAGCCGCATTCATATAGCACATATTGCCCAAATTGCGAAGACCCGTCAAACCTAATAAAGTTTGCATATATATTTGTCAGAAAAAAATGTTTTATAATATATACCTTGTAACGTTTGCTTATTGCCAGATGTTTCACATTTAAGCGTTGTTGTCAAATCCATTGAATGTTCGTTATTAAAACCGTTTTGCAGATTCATCCTTTAAAACGTTTTTGAAAATTTTAGAAAAACAAATGTACGTAAAAACGAAACAATATCAAAATGCAAAAAAAAAATTAAAAGAATAAAACTAATATTTTAAAAAAATTGTTTTGTTAGAGTAACAAAAAACAGAAAAGTGACAGAAATTATTGATACAATTATTCTTCAGGGCATTAGGCAACGTTGTGATACGTAATAAGGAGGGCAACAATAATGTAAATTGTATCATCTACAAATCTTAAAAAAGTCTTTGTATTAGGGTGGCCAGTAATTTTTAATACTGTTTGAGTCTGGCTATTTTGAGTCACAGCGCAGCCAGTTCTTAGAAAAAGGCATTCATTCTCTGCGTGGACGATGGAGAGAGGTAGTGCCTAATAATGGAGAATATCTTTTAGATTAATGTATGCTTTAATGTTTTTTATAATAAAATAAAATTTCTAAAATTAGTCTCAAAAATTAATGGCCACCCTAATAGTATACGTACGCGTACGAAATGAACTTGTAAATAAATATAATCAAAAATACAAAGACAGCATAATGCCAATTGTTTTTGCTACCTTTTTTATTTAAAAAAAGAAATAAAGAATATTTAACTTTTAAAAGTTAGGATAAAAGCTTCTACTTTAAATTGTAAATTGGTCATTCTACTTAAATAAATCATCTAATGGTAATTGTCTAAATAAATACATATTTTTCCATATTTTTAATCGTAAAAAGCTCTATTAGGAAAAGTTTTTTTTTTCAAAATTAATTTGACGTATAAAAGAGTTTTTAATTATTTTTCCAGAATTTAAAACCATTTTTTAATTCATTAAATTATTTTAAATGTATAAAATTTTTGTATTATTTCAAACCGGCAAAAATTAATTCGAAAATGATAAAATTAAAAGAACAAAACTACCACATTCATTTTCATTGTATAAATTTTTGCAAAGAATTTTATTTTGCAACGATAATCCGTATTTCAACTTTCTATTTGATTTTTGTTCTAATTTTTCATTATGCATTTTTTTGTTGTTGAATTTTCTTCGATGGGATTTCACTTTTTAATTTAGAATTAAGACTGACATAATGAAGTGTTTGAATTGTTTGGCAATTTTATCTTAAAATTTTTTATGCATAAACATTTACAAATTTTTTAGAGCTGGAAATACCAATAAAATATATATCAACATATCAACATTCCATAATCGTTTGTCATTCCGTTTCAGATATCAGAAATGGCTGCACACTCTCACGGTCCTCATCTTCAGGCGCAACATTCACTCGAACAAGTTGATATGATCAACGCTACCAGCAAACTGCAGCTCGAAGCAAACGAGATTCGAAGCGCACAAAACAAACCCAATTGGACGTCTTATTTACGTAGTCAATTGGTGCCGCAAGAGGAATATAATTTTATTACTGCATACGAAAATGCCCGTTCGAAAGCCGACCGGGACGTTGTTCTAAATCGTGATCGTACAGCTGCAGCTCAATGTATAATAAAATTGATCATCGACGTCACCAAAGATCAATTAATCCGTTATGTGCTGACATTGTTTGACGATATGCTTCAGGTAAAAAAAATTATTGTAAATTTTGAATTAATTTTCTTAATTTTAGGAGGACAAAAGTCGAGTAGAAATTTTTCACGAATTTGCGCGTAAGTCAAAACGAACAATTTGGTCTTGTTTTCAAGGAATTCTGACCAGAAACGATAATTTTATTGTGAATCAGGTAATATTTTTTTATTATTTCTAAATATGATTCTTATTTAATCCTTTTTTAAAAAGTACATTGAGAAAGTTCTATAATTTTTTGGGTAAAATTAAGGAATATAGGGGATATTTAACGAATATGGGACTAACCGGTTTTACATAAAATGGTATTTTTTTGGTGGGATTTCACTCGGGGGATCATTAAAACGGGCATTTAAAGTTTCGGAAAGATATTTAAAACAGATAAAAGTAAAAAATGCTGTTCCAATCATTAACATCAAATAAATCTTCAGCAGGGATTTCCACCATTTTTTATATAGAAGCACTATCATACATCGGGTCATAAAAGGTTCTGTACAGGGTTCCGAAAAAAATAAATGCATTCAAGAAATCACGAGGATTTTAATGGAATATGCTATGTATACAAAATCTCGTGGTCCCATATTCGTCAATTTAGCCGAATGGGTTTTCACCTGAATTCGATTATTTTATTTGATTCCTAAAACGATAGTAACTGAAAAAAATTATTTGGCGTCCGAGTTATGAAGTTCCAAAATTTCGCTAAATTTTTGCAGTTTTTCTGAGAAAAAAGTTTCATATTAATCGAATTTGTTATGACACTTGATTACTATATTTTTTGAACAACCTTAAGCTTAGGCTTAGGCAATCTGAAAATTTTTGATTACGATTTATTTTTTTGAAAAAATCAAATTTGCACAGTTTCTAATGTTTTAAAATATTTTTTCGTAAAGTGTCAACTAATCCATTTCAAACCTATAAAAGGGAAAAAAGTGTTTTTTAGAAGTCCCATTTCTTGGGTTCCATGTGTGACTGCCTAATAATTTTTTCTGTTTTAGACTACGGGGAATCGAATGAGATAAATTTTATCCAAATTTCCGGGAGAATCATATCCGTTAACTACTCCTTTTTTAATTTTATTTTGTTGAGATTTGGTTTTAATTTAAAATAAAAATTTTAAATGACAATGGAAGGTGAAAAACACAACTAGCATTCGAAAACTCGTCATTTAATTGAGTAATTAATTTGGAAACTACTTAGATTTCTTCCATTTTTGCAAAACTTGCGTGTTCCGGTTCAACTATGATGGAAGGAAAGGAACTCGTGTACTATTTTAGCTTTTTGAAAGACGAACTGAAGAATCCGGTAATTTCATCAATTAAATAAAATTTTTATTATTTTACGCACGCAAAGCAATAATCAAATTTAGAACAATGAATACATAAACACAAGCGCACGATGCTTGCAAATGATGTTGAGAATTGACGAATATCGCCGCGAGTTTGTCAAGGCTGACGGCATTGCGACAATCATGTCGGCACTCAACGGAAAGGCCAATTTTCAATTACAATATCAACTCATTTTCTGCTTATGGTATAATTTTGCTCTTATTTTATCTTTCGTCATTCTTTTTTATCCTTGCTTATTTTGATTAGTGTATGAGTTGATTCTCATAGATGAGATTTTTTAAAACTTTTTACGACGATTTTTTAAGTTAGTAAATAATTCGAGGGTTTATTATATTAAAAACTATTTTTTTAAAATAATTTCTAGAGTTGAAAATATTTAAATATTTATAGACATTTTATTTTATATTTCCACTAACTTTATCTGTCCAACTTGTTTTTCAATACATTATACACTAGTTTTGTGGGTATAAGGCTGGGCGCTTTGAGTTAAATTTAAATTGGCGCCAACGAGCTCGTTCTGTTATATCATCGGATCCGTTGGGGTCCATTTTGTTGTATGGGATCCGTTGGGGTTCAAATTTTATGCCCGCCTTTGTCTCGGTTTTATAAAAGTGGACACAAAATTTGGAATCGCTTGAATCCAATACGAATAGAATAAACTCATTGGCGCCAATTTAAATTTGGTTTAAAACATTCGGCCATAAACACACCAAAAATAAAGTAATTGTTTTTTAGGTGTCTCTCCTTCAACTGCAACATTGCCATTCATATTCAAAACAGTGGCATCATTCAGACCTTGGGCGACATTTTGTCGGAGTGCTCTAAGGAGAAGGTGATTCGCATAATTCTCGCCACCTTTCACAATCTGCTTGAGAAAATTGATGACCGCGAAATTCAGCGTGTCTCTGCATTACAAATGGTACAGTGTAAAACGCTGAAAACGCTTGAGCTTATGGACGCGAAAAAGTTTGACGATTCAGATCTACAGGAAGACATTGAATTTCTTTCGGAGAAGCTGCACGCTAGTGTGCAGGACCTTAGCTCCTTTGACGAGTACTGTACGGAGGTTCGATCAAAGCGCCTGCAATGGAGTCCCGTTCATAAGTCGGAAAAGTTTTGGCGCGAGAATGCGCAACGCTTCAACGAGCGCAACTTTGAGTTGATCAGGTTTGTAAAATTGTATTGTAAATTTTTCTTATCTCCACCATAATCTTTTTTTACCATATTCCCCAAATTCGAAAATTTAGAACGCTCGTCGAGATTCTCAACACAACGAACGACGCTCTAATTTTATGTGTTGCCGCTCATGATATCGGGGAATATGTGCGCCATTATCCACGAGGCAAAAAGTAAATTAATTTACCATTTCTTCTAGACTAAAATGACTGAGATTCATTAACTTTTTCCGCATTGATCAATTATCGCGTTTTACTTTCTCAGTGTCATCGAACAGTGTCAGGGTAAAGCCGTCGTGATGAAGCTGCTCAATGCTGAAGATCCGAATGTGCGCTATCACGCCTTGTTGGCCATTCAAAAGTTGATGGTCCACAATTGGGAATATTTGGGCAAACAACTCGACGCGGATAAGTCCGAGCCGATTGCCACCAATTAAATTCGTTTTCATATTTTTTTCTTCGCTATGAATATGCAGAATTTTTTCGTCTTTTCTCACTATTTTTATAGGAAAGGTTCTTTTCTTTTGATGGTATAACTGAAAATCAATGCATGACTTTGTCTTATTTCGAGATAAGTATAATTCATAAATGGTATACAAGTTATGATTTTTCAAAAAGTTGGATGATTATTTTCAAAAATAGGAAAAAATAATTTTAATAATTGAAAAATTTAAAATGTTTTTGTGAAAACATACAATTCGTTGATTCCATTAAAATATTTAATATTATTACTATAAAGGTTAGTGTATTTTGTGATATTAAAAAAAATTATTAGACGTAATCAAATTTCAATATAAATCTATTGTAACATTCTAAATTTTTAAAATAAATACTATTAAAAATTTGTAATTGAATGTAACACATTAAAAATTCAGATTTATTTCGGTTATCTTTATTAATAGAAATTTATTAGATAATAAAATTTCTGATCGTTTAAATTTGTAAGATGCTCAAGACACCCAATTATAAGATTGAAGACGAAACGGTTTATCCACCCGCTGAGGACACCTTTCTTCTACTTGACGCTTTGGAGCGGGATGCTGAGGTGTTGTATATTTTTATTGTTGTAAAATATATTTGAAAGGAAAAATGTCATTGAAATAAATAGCTAATATATAATTTCAATTCCCGATGTTTTTGATTAATTTTTTTCGATTTTTTTTTCAAAATTTTAAAATAATTACCAATCAACTCTTGCATAGAATTCCATAGATCATTTTATCAATTTTTCACTTACCCGAGCTTTTAATTCTATACAGCTAAATATTGCTCTTTGAATCCATTCATGATTATAACATTGCAATAATTTTCTAGTCGCTCTCGAATCTAAGGCCGACAATTGTTGTGGAAATCGGTTGTGGGTCCGGTGTTGTGATAGCTTTTCTTTATCAATTATTGAAGCTAAGTGATGAGACAGCATCTACTCTCTTCGTAGGCACAGACCTAAATATCTGTGCGCTAGAATCCACCCGCTTTACGGCGCTCCTCAATGACGTGCCAAATACCAATATTGAACTCATCAATTGCGATCTTGTCGGACCAGTAATGCATAGATTTACTCATCGTGTTGACATATTATTATTCAATCCGCCATATGTTCCATCTGAAATGCCGGCGCACTGTGTTGAGGTGCAACTTTTGCATAATATTTATATAAGTCAGTAATTTTATGGATGAATGAATGAATTAAGTTCAGGATTTTTATTATGCGGGTGGTAAGAATGGTCGTGAAGTTATTGATCGAGCAGTAAAATGCGCTGCTAACATTTTATCGTCGGAAGGTATTTTTTATCTTGTCGCACTAAAAGCTAATAACGTTGAGGATACTCGTGCGTTTGCAAAACATCATCGACTTCATTGTCAAATTGCACTGGAAAGAAGATGTGGAATTGAACATTTGTATGTACTTAAATTTACAAGAATATTGTGAAAAATTATTTGGGTATTTTAATTGTAATAAATTATTTTTTGAGAAAAATCTAACAATAAATTTAATCGCGAGAACAATGTTTGCTTATAAGCGGAATCGTAGCTTCCATATCTGCCAAATGCTGTGAAAGCTGTAGATAAATGTTTTTCATTGATTCGAAATTACCGCTCTCCAATGATGATTCGAAAAAGCTCTAAGATGAAAAACAAATAAAAAATTATTATATGTATTTCTACATACAGTAGGGTTCATAAAAAACGAGACACCTTGAAAGTGGATATATAATTGCTAATAAAGTTGGTATCAAGTACTTTTTTCGCCAGTTCTTTTTTATTTTGTTCCAAATTTTCGATGATTTAGTCGATTTTTTATTTTATTGAGTCAAAAAAATGTTTTGTAAAATTTGCCAGAAATCGAGGGAGCAAAAAAAATGGGACACTTGTGTAAATCTATGTATATCCATATGTATATACATTAAAAATCGACCCTGATACGATAAAAATCGATCTGAAAATGGGTCCTTCAGAAAAATTGATAGTGCCATCTTAAAGAGCACAAAATTCTGCATAATATATCATGGAATTAGAAAAATTGGCTACAAAACCTTTTAAAAACATATAATACAGAATCAGTGTCAACAAAAAAACCTAAAAATGTACTATTTTAATGTAAAAAACGCCTTTTTTCGATCCGTATCAGGGTCGATTTTTAATGTAAAATCGACTTTTTCAGGTGCGATTTATACGAATGCTACAATTGTTTTTATTATTATGTTGGACCTAATTATTACTTTTTAATAAAAATATCATATAATGGATATACACAGATTTATATAAGTGTTTGACTCCCTCCATTTCTGGCAAATTTTACAAAACACCATATAACATTTTTTTGGCTCAATAAAGCGAAGAAAAGTACTTGATACCAATTTTATTAGCAATTATATGTCCACTTTCAAGGTGTCCCATTTTTTATGAATCCTACTGTAGGTTATAACTAGTGTTGTGACTTGGCTCCGAGTTGACTCCGGCAAACCCATGACAGACGAGCAGAGTACCATGATATTTTGTCATTTTTAAGAAAAAATGATGTGTTTGTCTGCTCATCTGCCAAAAATGACGGAGTCAACTCGGAGCCGAGTCACAGCATTGGTTATATGTTTTCAAGATTAAAAAAATAAGTACTTACCTCTTCAAAAATTTCCCATATTTTCCGTAGAATGTTTGTCGCGTTGTTTAGTCCAGTACGATCAAAAGTCATATCTCGTTTTGGATCTCGTAAATCATTTACTAACCGCACTAATTTCTATAATGATTATATTTGTTATTTTATATAATTAATCATGGGCGCTTTTTTCAAATTCTTAAAAATAAGTTTTATTTTGCTTGAAATTCATAATTTGCACATTATTAGATAGCTCTAGTTGACGGATTTTACGTGTATTTTATTTTACGGTTTTTGTCTCGTGTTTAAAAATATTTATTTTGGAATGACATATTCGAAAGTTTTTACGAAAATATTTTGAAAAGAGTAGCTGCCCGCAAAATAAATAATCATGTTACAAGCGACAATGACTTCGAAAATAAACCCTGGACGGACCAAAAAACTTGGACAGACTTATTTAAGCCAGGGTCGGTGTACATAAAGATAAATCCGCCGATAAAAATTGGTGTGCAAAAAGATTTAATTTGCCAATATATGCGAAAGAGCCAGTGTGCATATTGTGTTGGGAAAGTGGCAAAATATATTAGGTCCCACTTGAAAATATTCTTCAATGTAGTCCACAATCATTAAGCACTGCTTGATTTTATCGAGACAGTTAAACTCCTCCGTGTGTTCTTTTATACAAAGATAGCCGAGTTGAATCATCTCAAGAAGCAACGGCCGCACGTTTTGGCATATCACATTATGTTGCTCATCGCTTAACGTGGTAAAGGCACGGTCGCATATAGCAATGCAATCTTCACCGATTAAATTCCACAAACGCTGTTGAACATTAGAAGCCAAAACCTATATACATAATAGAAATATAGCATAACTTTAATTTTTGATTTTATTCATTAATTTTTTTCGATTTTTGTTTTTCAAAATTTTAAAATTACCAATAAATTTTTGCATAGAATTCATAGATCATTTTATCAATTTTTCACTTACTCTAGCGTTTAATTCTATACAGTGGAATATTGCTTTGTGAATCCATTCACGATTTGTATTTAAATAAAAAATGTGAATAACAGAAAAGATGACGAATGCTCTTCGCAAACAACCAATAACTTTTTCTGAATAGAGTTGTTGTCCAACAAACTTTAGTTCATATAAGGAAAGTTCGAGTGTGAGTTGAGAGAGAAATTCATTATCCTACAACAATGATCGGTTATAATATTACATACATGTATTATTTAGAACATACTAAACTCCGAATATAAGTTAGAATGCGTGGACGAAGCAGATTTTCTATAAAATCGATGCCTCCGACTTCGTCATCGCTGACATTTTTCGATGAACGACATTTTTCGGCATGCACTATCGTGTTACAAATAAAATTTTCAAATTGCAATGTTTCATCCTCCCAATCAATAGGCATGGTTTCATCCATCGGAATGATTAAACGCACCAGCATGTTCATTTGACGTTCAAAAGTCAATTCCTTAGAAATTATGGCTTTAACTAAAAAATAAGATTATAAAAGTAACAACATATTATGTATACCTAATAATTTATATTAAACTTAGATACCATGTTTGTAGGTTTTAAAAAAAGTTGATGTATTGCGGCAGTAGTTCACATAATAAAGATTATCGAATTCACTTCTCATAAGATCATTCGCTTTTGGGATTTGTTCCTTTGTTAGAATGAATACAAATTCGCTTTGTTGAGGAATTTTCTGCTGGTTGTTCCAGCTCAGTGCGATTTGTGTTTCTGTAAATTCAACGGTTTCCAAAGCAGCGAATTCTTGTTGCATGAGCTCCTATTTTTAATTTGAATTAAAAAGCATAGAAATTAAACATTTTTTTATTTCAATTATTTCTGAAGTAAAAAATCCTTACTTGCAGTATCTCTTTATTGTTTTGCTCTCGAATTTTAATGGTATCTATTTCGTTTGGTTCTTCTTCTGTATCTTCTTTATTTCCTTTCAATCGCTTTCTTTGTTTTTTTCCAATCTTCTTTTTACTTTTTTCTTTTTTCTATCGTTTTTGCTTTCTGAAGCTTCGCTCTTACTAGTAAACTCTAAATTTTTTGTTAAAGTAATATGATAATTTTTATTTTAATTTTGGTAAAAGCTTTTTTACCGTTTACATGTTTTTTTGCCTTCGTTATGATTTTACCTTTTTTCTAAAAATTTAGCATTCATTAATTTTTTTAATTATACATAAACTGAATATTTATTTATAATGATTAAATTACTTCGCTTGTTTTTTTGCCGTTTTCTCTTTCGATTTAGCGTTCGATCGTTGAATTCGATTTTCACGATCTTCCACAGTATCTCTAACGGGAGTTATTGCAATAGATGTCTTTTTACTTTTATCACGTTGTTTCTGCATTTTGTGTATTTCTAGTGCGTTTGTCCCGGAATTAATACTCTCCAAATGTGAAGCAAATATGGCTGCAGTGTCAATTGTACTTCCACCTATAGGAACGACGTTTCTTTCGATAGTTAGAAATAATGCTCTACGACCAAATGCATAATGCATGATAAAATCTCGAAACAAAGTTACATCCTAAAAAATCAGTCTTTACTTACTAATGTAATTAAGTTTTTTGATAACCTGATGTAGAACAAAATCAGAGATAACATTTTCATCAATGTCAGTATTTACTAACAAATGTTTAAGATGTCTGAGAATCCATTGTTGACTTGTTTCCTCATCAAAGTTTTTTTCTTCTATCTGTTCAGCTGTTTTTTGTTTTTCATTATTTTCTTCATTATTGTTAATAACATTATTTTCATTATTTACAATAGGATCTAATAGCGCTTGAGACTTTTCCGGCATCATATAAATAATTGAATGAAGTATTTATGCATTTCGTTCTTTTTTAATCTTTCTTATTTAAATTTATGCATTTATGAATAAGCCATAAATATTTTAAAGAAAATCTTTTATTCGCTTGGATGAATAAAGTTTATTTTTTTTAAATTTGATTCTTAAATTCTAATTTGCTTAAAAATATGTTTGTATTTATCTTATATGTATATTATATCACTTGTTTATAGTTTATAAATATTCATGCGTATGTATAAATTGTTGCAATCGAAATATTGTAATTAGATAGTTAATCAACATTGTTGCAATTTATGAATTTTAATCTTATCCATTTATATCTTTAAGGAATGTTGAATTTACCAACATTTATCATATGAAAATAATTTCCGCAAATCAGGCTACCTACAGCAGTTTTTTTATAAGCGAACGCGGTTTAATGAATAATCCCGCCCAGGATTAATTTCTTTTCTCTTTTTATTTTGAAAATTCTGGAATATGGATTTAAAAATAAAAAAAAGGAAAAAATACCGCGATAATTTTTTACACCTTAAACAAAATAGATTAGGTGAAATTTTAAGGACGAACGTCGTTTCCAGAGACAAATCGTCGCCAATCGTTTTTTTTTAAATTTATAATTAGGAAAATTGGGAAAAATATTTAGGTAAATAAAAATGTTTTTTCTATATATACTTTATAAAATTTTTTTAAAAAATATAAAGATTACATTAAAGCAAACGAAATTTATGTTAAAATTTATCTAACATGCTATATAATTTTAAAATTTTTGGATATGTATTTGTTGTTTTTTTTTGTTTTCACGTTCATTCAAGCAAATAAATTTTCCCAATGGATAAATAGTGTAAAAATTGATAACAAAATGAGTTTGATTTCATTTGTGAATCCATATGCAACTTTTAGAAAATTTACAACCTTGTCCGTGAAATGCGCTGCGTGAGTGAAATGCATTCTTTTCATTCCTTTGAGCAGTTTAAGCAATAGAGAAATCATTGTAAAAAAAGAGTGGGTACGAAAGTTAAACGATGAGATAATAAGGATCATTTCATCCCTTTCAACAGCTATTTTCTTTACAGATTTTTTTCTGACTATTATCTCATCTTTTTTCGTACCCACCCTTTTTTTACAGCTCGCCAATTTCATTCATAAATCTCAATTGCGATAAATAAAGATCTTTAAAAAAAAGACGCGTGCGCAGAAGATGTTTGGCAATGGAAATTTCTTGAAGCCTGAATAAATTGAAGAAAAGCTCGTAATCTAGCTACTTCGTTTACAACATTTGATGAACCTCGAATTAAGTGTCGTTTTTCTTCTTACACTTCTTTCCCAAAAATTTCTATCGGCTTTTTCATCCAGTTAGTTATAAATTTATGTTTTACAAAAGTTTCAAATGTAAAAAAGATAATAAATATTAAAATGTAAGAAATTTTAGAATGCATTGTGAGTAAATGGAGGGGATGGAGTGCTTGCATGGGAACATGCGATATGGCACTACGTGTCCGCAATCGTGACGTCCTGCGGCCACCGTTTCCCGAGAAAAGTGCTGACGGCGTAGTACGCGGGCCACCGGAATGTCCGCCATTATATGAAGTGGAAAACTGTGTACCAAGCGAATGCGAGGAACCAGAATCAGAAAATCCTTTTTCCGATAATATTTCATTAAAACAAAAATATCACCAGAGAAAATTGAATGGAAAATCGTCGGATGCAAGATTGAATAGCACTTTTGACGAAACAAAGCAACCTTTAAAAAAGCGATCAAAAATTTCAGGCACAGGTCTATTTTTAAATAATGCCGCACAGAACATCATTCAAAAAGTAAAATGTAAGATTTTTAAAATTAAAATGTAAGTAAAATTATTAGACGTGATTACAAACTTACTTTAGGCAATAATTCGCAAAGCGAACGCTGCTGTCAAGTTGCACGAAAAATTTGCCCCAACGGGAGTCCACCAAAATTGGTGGTACGATGGTACAGACAAGTGTGTTCTTTCAATTACAACAATAAAATAATTTTTTTAACAAACTTACCTTTAATTTTTACTATAATCGAATTTTAGGAAAACGAGAATTTATGTAGACCTTACAATTATCCACATTGTGGTGAAAAATACGAGGCCACAGAAAAACCATTATCTTCCGAAAATGACTGTGTCGATATATGTTTTACAACAGCCGAAAAAATAATATTACCAACTCTCAGAATCATATAATAAATATTTCATTCCTTATATTCGTTGATTAGAGATTTACTCAAAACATAGATAATTTTTTTAAATTTACATTCTCTTATTTAAATTTACATGTATGTGTACGCAATAGACATTTTAAATTTAACTTTTGGCGCTCGGTTGTCGAGTTGTTTGCGTTTCACATTGAATCGATTTCACTTGTCGATTATATTTCAGACGATATGGATAGAAGAGCATTTTGCTGATAAAAATCCCTGCAACAGACTCTAGTAAATCACACTAAGACAATGAAATTTAATTAGCATAGCATTTTATTATAAAAGAAATGACACTAATTATAAAAGAAATGAAAAATTGACGCACACCTAAATGGCCTGGTCTTTTGATTCTAGCAAAGAGAAAACTTCATCTATACTCATATATTTGCGCTTAGAGGCCGTTGAATTGGAATATACGAGATCCTAAATATGCAATGAAAATAATACTTACAAAAAGTTGGTTTCCAAAAATGTTAAAAACAAACCAGGCTTTGCTGTGTGGCAAGGCTGTCAGTAGAGATTGTTTGCTTAGCACGTTGTCGTCGTACACGATCATCTTGAAGTATGTAATTTTGAAACGAAAGAGTGAGTTCATTCCTTGAATTTTTCAAGAAACACACAGCTCATCGTCGTTTTTCAGAGTTGTTTTCGATTGTGGTGTCACGAAACGCCTAATTAAGCGAAGTATGTAGCTTTGGAAAATCCTTCCAATGGACTTTTACGGCATCTTTGCCGTCTTCCCTCGAGATGCTTCAGTTACCGCTACTTCTACTAACTACCGATTTTGAACTGATAAGGGAAGTTGAGCTAATCGCCGTTTTTTGTTTCTCTAGCGTTCTTGTTTTTATCCATGGATTTGAAGGAAATGAAAGTTAAAAAATTACCTTCACCTACTGATACTAATCAATAAAAAATTAGATAACAAAAAATGACTATACATTTTCATTTTTACAACAACTGTCTCTTTTTGGTCAATTCTACGCTTTAAAAATTACTGAATTATTATCATTTTTTTTATTTATCAGCAATGTTGTGACTTGGCTTCGAATTGACTCCTGTATTTTTGGCAGATGAGCAGACAAACCCATTATATTTTTTGTTAAAAATGGCGAAATATTCATGGGTTTGGCAGAGTCAACTCGGACCCAAGTCATAACACTGCTTGTCGGTTAAGCATTTGTAAAAAAATTTAATTTTTCTTATGACTATTTGTATTAGGTTGTTTGACTATTGTATTAGGTTAGCTGAAAAAAATTTATTTTTCAGCTAACATCATTACAATACCTTAATCGAAAAGGTCTAGTCTTTAATATTTACTTTAGTCTTTAATGTTACTCGATATTCATCTAGCAAAATAAGCGAATTTTCTCTTTCAGAAACGTTTCAACAAGTGCAATACTTATATGAGAAGTATAAACCAAATAAATTCGGCAAGCAATATGTATGCTTTCATGTGAATGTCACTTTTTATTATCTGTTAATCTGTATTATAACAATCTAATCAAAACATGATGCAACCAAAATATCAATTTCAGCACATGTCGCATTTGGAAGGTACATTTTTGCGAATGCGCAATTGTGATGAACCCACCCTTTTATATCCGTGACGTTGTACATCGACGCATAACGCATAATCTAGATATATAAAGACGACTTATTTTTATTCATACATCTCAACTTCTTTCACATAAATTATATAATTTATTGTAAATATTGAAGTTCTAGCACAACAAATTTCATAATTACCTATTTACAAAATTTTTTCCTAAGTTGACTTTTTTTAAATTTCCTTTACCATATTGCAATGTTCTTCGCTTAACAAAAGTTTTTGTTCGCCCGCGGGTGCAAGAGTAGTTGGATTAGTGATGTAACGTTTTCTTTGTTGTTGAGCTTGAATTTGTTGTTGTTGAGAAAGAGTTTTCTCTTGATTATTATTCATAATTTTATCGTCGCTTTTCGTCACCGCCGGTGTACCAATATGTCGAAGATTATCAGACAATGAAATATTTGCAGAGCTAGTTTGTATTACATTTCGCAATGGTATGCCTTGAGCAATTGGTAATCGAGAAGACTTCGAGGCTTGTATTTCCTTGTCGCTAATCTCAAAATTGTTGTTTACTTCCTATAAAGATAAAAATTACAAATCTACGTTTATTCATCAATAATGGTTACCTGTTGAACCAAAGAATTTGAATTGTTTAGCCTTTTTATCATCAACGGAGAACTTGGAGTTGGTAATGACGAGGCTAAATAATAATATTGATCATCTCTATCATTTTCATCACTTTTTAAAGTAGCATCTTCGCGTGTATGTTTGACTTCGGATGCAAAACTAGGTGAGTTGAGCGCCTTAAATTTGGCTTCTTCGTCCTGTGGAATAATTTTAATAAAGCTTCCATCAGTATTCTGTGAATTGTTGATGAGAATTTCATCATCTTCATCCATTAGCACGCATTTATAACGATTAACTTTCTTTTTGTTCATGGTGAATTTATTTAAGTCTCTCGAGGGAGGTCGCTGGCGATGATTTTGTTCTTGTTTCTCAACGGCCGCACGCCGAAGTTGTTGAAGTTTTATAAGATATGAAGGAACGTCCTTCCTGTCATTATTCTCCTTATCTGCTAATGATGTTTTGCAAAGCATGTAATTCAATAATAAGAGCCATAAGAAATGCATAAATTTTCGGTTAATTTTCGACCAACCGATCAGCAATGAATAAATTATTTAATTACACAATCAATAATTGATCAAAACGATATCATTCAAACAATATAAAGCATGAAATCTATGTTCTCAGCAAATTTCAGCAGGACTCACATTCCGCAGATGAAAATACACTTGGAACAAGGAGAGAAATAAAAATATGAAATCAACTGCTGCATGAATTTGCCATTTACATAGTTTTCACTTCCGAAAGATTTCCACGATAATCCACCCAACGGAAAAAGTGAAAGTGAAGCTTGATCCGAAAATTTTCTTGATCATAATTTTTTAAAATCAATTGATGTTCATATTTTTCTAATACTTAGTAATTTTTCTTTTAGAATAATTATTAAAATTTTGAAATGAGAAGGATGTTGATGAGACAACGGATATAATTTTCATTTATCTATTAAATATAATGAAAATAATAAAGTTAAAATAGTGCTTAAAAATTGGAAGTAAAAAATTTGAAATGAATCTTTTTTCTTATTTTCTCTCGATTGCTTAAAATTCATTTTCTCTCGTTCAGTGTGAAAACTTTCTTAGCCGACCTAATTTGTGAAAAGCGCATTCGCCGTCACATTTTTACTTGAAACGGATGATGTATTTGGGATTAGTAAAATAAAACGCTGCAATATTATTTAGGATGAGCATAATTGCATGACTGGAAAATTGCAACCACTATTTTGTTGGAAAAATCAAGTTGAAGAAGTTTGTGAATATGAATTTGTTTATTTTTTTACAAAACTGGCCAATTAAATCACGCTTTATTTAAATGAATTGACATATACAAACAGGAAATATATATTGAAAATGAGGGGGGGACTGGATGTATTGTACAAAATTTTATCTATGAAGACGGCTTATCATAGAGCAAAAAAATATATATAATTGACGAGAGATTGATTTGGATAAAATTCGTTCAAAATGGCCTAATTCCCATCTTTAAAAATGAATTTTTAAAAGAGAAAATCCATAAAATCAATAGACTTTTATTATCATATTTGGACTTGTTCACTCTCAAGCTCATATTCATCGGTAGGCGTATGATCTCTTTGAACGCCATTATCCGCGTCGTCATTCAATCTGTAATGCACTTATTCTATAGTTAAAAATTTGCAATCCGAAATTGCTGAAAACAAGCTAATTGTGTTACTGAAAAATTAACCTACACATAATCATCGTCAGCATCGTCCACTTCCTGTTTCACGTCACCATACATAGCGCCGTCCTCATCTTCCTCCTCATCGTCGCTATTTCCGTCGGTCGGTTGGCCTCGATTGAACCGTTCAATAGAATTGGTGTCGTGTTCGTCGGCTTTAAAATCAGAAAAAGAAAATTAAAGTTTAAAGGCTATAGCTTAAAGAAAAACCTTCAGTCTTGACAAGGAATTTTTCCATTTTGTGATCGAAAAAGTGTTTATCGTCTTCGAAGCGCGCCTTTTTCGCCGCTAGTTTTTTCCTCTCCACCGGATCGGGAATCTGTGGAATTTCTGTAAACGAAGAGGTGATCAGAAAGCAGTTGTAAATAAATGAGAATGAATAGTGCGAAAATAGCCAAAGTGGAAAAGAAATACACAAGCATATTATGAAATTGAAATTCAGTATGCGAAAAAAAATCCAATCGTCATATAAAAAAAAACTAAAAAAGCAATTACGACAATGTAAAATTTATCAATCCATATACATTACCTTTTTTCACCACAATACAGTCTAGATTTGAGAAGTAGATCTCCTGAATCTGCACCTCGTATCCGCCAATAGATGTCACGTGTCCCGAGACGTACTCCTCGTTGATTTGCGAAATATTAAGCCGTGGAATGGGATGGCGAGCTATCGGCTGCTTTTCGAGTGCCTTCGTTAAGCATAGGAAATTTTCAGTGAGGTCAAAGTAGAGGAAACCGTCGTTTTCCCATTTTTTGTGTTTTCGCGTCGACGACGGCGAGTAAAGCACGGCGTAAATGATCAGCTTCCGTGATTGGAGATTCTCGGGCAACGGTCCGGAGATCATGTACGACGAATACCTTATGTGCGGAATGGATGGCGTCTCGTTTGGACATAATTCCGTCGGTCTTCGACGCTTTTCTGGCTGTCTCGTTGAGAGAGAGTACGGCTCAGCAAATAGGCGTTGTTTGTTGCCGGCCGTCGTAGAATTGAGCGGTCGACTTATCGATCTTCCCACCGACGAGAATGAAGAAGAGAATGATGGCGGCGAGTAAATCATTACCGGCTCGTTGGCCGGCGTGCCGGTTTCCGCCTGAGACACTGGCCCGGATGTCACATTATTCGGCGGTATTGCTAAAAATGATCTTTAAAAAAATTTTCAACTTTTTAATACTATTTTTAAAAACTTTTACGAAATTGATGAGATTTTCAAGCATACAATTTTCTTCTTTGCAGTGTTTCTGGTGTTAAACTTATACTGTTTTGCTTCGCAATCCTAATGGGAAAAAAACAAAAAAAAAAATCCGAATGAAAGTAGTTTTATTTCACGACAAGCAAAAATTTTTAGAAAAAAACTAACTCTTTTTCGTGAAAAGTCCATATAAATTATTATCCTGTGTGATCGAAGACACTTCCTCGTCTTGTGTCACGAGATCGCGATTCGGATTGGAATTTTCCGCATAGTCAGCAGACGCGTTGATACGCTGATCGAAGGTTGCGGAAAATGAATGACCCGGTATATCATTCTCTTCGCATTCGTCGGCGGCGGAACTTTCTCCAAATAATGGGTTCGTCAATTGAAATGGACTTTTGGGAGCGTTTTTTTCTCCGAATGGCAATGGAACGTTCTCCTCTTCGTTGAGTCGCTCAAAAAAGGCGCGCCACGTCTTTGAATATTGTTGTTGTTGGGTGGTCGTGCTCTGAGTGCTGTCAACGTCACCATAGAGAACGCTTACAGCCGAAGTGAATCCGGAATTCGGCTTTTCATTGTTCATCTGCCTTCCATTTGGAATTTGTTGCCTCTTCATTCTAAATAAAATGTGTAGAAATAGTAATAAATATAAGAAAAATGTTTTTAAATTTTGTTAGCCAATTTTTCACAACATGAAAAACATAAAATCCTAATCCTTTTTTGTTTAATAACTGCATTATTACATTTAAATGGGAATTGTACAAAAAAATTGAAAATTTAAAACTTCAAATTGGAGCAATTTTTAAATTCAAATTTATTTTTAAAAATTTTTTCACAATTTTTCTTTTGAGCATGTGAGGTGTCGAATGTGGGACTATCAACGATTATACAAAAATGTATGTTCAATTCCTAATTAGACTGAATAAATTATTCTAATGTAATTGACTCTGGCCCAAGAGCATTTCTCGGAGAAGTTTTTAAAGCTTATAAGAGTGCCCTAATGCAAAATTAAAGTATTTCATTAGTCCCTAGCCAAAATTTTGACGCAAAGCCCAAAATTTTGAATCGTATCCTCTAAACTATTTGAGTAGGAAAAACTGAGAAGTACTCTTACAAGCCATTTACATACCATTTTATAGCAGATTTTTTTTAGCAAAAAGCCGCATTCGTTATTTGTCTCCAAAATCCATATAAAAATTCTAAAAATTTCGAATTTTCATACATACAATCCTACTATTTTTTTCAAAATTTTATAATGGCCTAAATTGTGTTCTTTGATTTTTATCTATGTACATAATTTTTTAAGCAAATATTGAATAAATACTAATCGCAGTTATGAGCGACGACGAATTCTTTAGCGAGGATGAAAACACGAATGAGATTTACGGTATATTATTTTTGGGAATTTAAAAATTTAATTTTTAATAAAGTTATTTCAAAAAATAAAATTCTTTAGTTGAACCTCCCATTAGTAGACCATTGTCGCAGTTTCAACCAAAATTGCCGCATATTGCCGAAGAGTCGAGTAAGTTTGATTTTAAAAAAGAATATCCTTATCCATTTTTTCATATACATTCTGAATATCAATCCAATATTTTTGGATATTTTAAACATGTTATAATTTAAAAATTAAAGAAATGAGTAGTAATGAAAATAAATAAGTGGACATATTTTAGAGATCGGCGACTTAAGCGTCGATGTTTCGCATATGGAGAGAAAGGGGGAAGGCGATGAAAATGTTCTACCTAATTCTAGTCAAATGTCGCATCATTCGTTTGAAGATAACTCATCAATACACTTCAAACAAAATTCGAAAAGCTCAGTTGAAGAAAGTTGGCCAGAAAGCTTTAAGCATGGGGGTAAGTTTAACTAAAACCCATTTCACATGTGTTTGTAGTTTTTGCAGCGCTTTTTCTAATACGTATTTCTAAATTATGTATATTTCAATTTATAAAATTTTCAGAAGGCGCAATAAAGTTCCTGAACGAGGACTACAATAGAAGGAAGGATGATCTAACTCCTCTCCGACTGCCGGATTCGTTCGTCGTATCGCCTCCGAGATTCTCAGCATCTTATCATTTTCCGTCTTCGTTCGTTGAAAATGATACCTTTATGAATTGCACGTTCGTTAATTCTATAATTTTTTTCGAAAAAAATTTGACTATAATTCCATTCTTAAGAATTAATCAAAATCATTGACATTGGCATTTTTTTCGTATTTAGATTGCAAGGCGTTCACACTCTAAATAGCTATCTCGTGGCCGATCGTGCCGTGCTATATTATGGCTTTCGGCCCGTCGGCTCCGTGAGCGAGGACTACATAACGTTGACGAATATCAGCGATCATCCTGTTAAGATTAGCTGCAGCATTTCGCCGAATACCGCCAATTCCGTTTTTAACGTATTCGAAAATTTTTTACACTTAAAAATTTTATCAGCAATTTTTTAAATAAAAAAATATATTCTAGCTGGTTTTCCTAAAGTCAACCTTTGTCATTGATGCGCATAAGAAATTCTTTCTCATATTAAAATTTTCTCCCACAGCCGCTTTACGATATAAAGCTTGTCTGAATCTTACCGACACGACGAATAAAGATTCGCTTAAAAAGGCTAGTAAAAGAATTGATTATATGTATTTTTGGTTCAAAGAAATCTTGACTTTATGATGTATTGAGAGTGATTATGTGAGAGAACTATTTATTTTTTTCTCGTCCTTATAGATCTATCTTTTGGGCTTCGGTGGTCAGGCGAAAGTGATGCCGATTCAATTGGAGAAACGTTCTCTAACAATGTCCTCTTCGGGTCGATATCAACTTTCACTAAGATCGTTAAACTCTTTTCAGATTGCTTTCAGAAACATTGGCGAGCGGTATAAAATATTATAAAAATGGCTATTTTTATGAGTGTCTTGAGGAATAAGTTTTTTTTTAGCGATGCATTTGTGTATCTTATTCTGCAAGATATCAACGGAGAGGAATTGCTTAATGCGGGATTTGTCAGTCCGGCCAATTTCGTCCTAAAAAAGTCCGATAAACGAGTAAGTTCTCCTTCCACCATTCTGAAGTAATTTTCTAGATACTTTTTTGCTCACAAAAAATTGCGATTTTCAAAAAGTTTTTTCGACATGGAGAAATTTAATGCTATTTAAAACTTAGATTAAGCCTATGGTTAGGATTGGGCTGAGATAAAGCATAATTCATGCGAGGCTATCAGGCCAACCAAACTCTCTGTGACTTCGTTAATGTGTCCTATATTGCCAGTATTATATTCAGCGCTCTCGAAAACTCCTGAATAAAAATTTTCAGCAGCTTTAGCTGCAATTTGAAAATTAGGATCTGGGATGGTTATCTACATGATTCGAATCAAAAAATATTGTCAGATTTGGACCCGGCGCCATTTAAAACTCTCGAATAAAAATTTAAACCCCTGACCTCCCGAAAATTGGGACAATTGGTTGAGTTTGAATATGGGAAAAGCTATGGACAAATAAACAAATATAAACATTTTC
The DNA here is from genome assembly GCA_024678965.1 of Bradynema listronoti. Lineage (NCBI taxonomy): Eukaryota > Metazoa > Nematoda > Chromadorea > Rhabditida > Allantonematidae > Bradynema > Bradynema listronoti. The sequence goes on from JANLNO010000005.1 coordinate 438,991, forward strand.
CTTTCTCATACCAAAATATTGTTATTTTAAATTTGAATTCTTAAATTTCCATGTTTTTTTAAAATTTGAGAAAATAATTTTTTTTCTATTATCATCTAAAATTTTTTTTTCCTGATTGTCGACGTTCGAATGTATCCGAAGGGACCGGGCAGTAGTAGAACGAGCTCCATCCGCGGCAGCACATCCGGTCTATCATCCAGGCCACCGTCGGCGTTGGACAGTAGCGTAAGCAGTAGCGCTACGCAAACGAAATTCGCGTTTCGTATTCTCGCCTTTTGGGGTGAAGAGGTTCAACGAAAACGCATTCGATGGTAGGAAAACGAGTTACCTCCTATTATATTCAATAATATTGAAGATATTAATAAGAAAAAATTTAGTATTGAAAAGAACGCAAAATCTGATGAAAAATTAATGATATTAAATCGACATTTATCATGGAAAATGGAGGGTGAAGCCCAGTTGGATAGCGAAGCGAAGGAAACCATGCTGTCGAATGACGATAAGCGTTTAACTAAATCCTACATTCGCTACAATATTATTCAGGTTTGACAAAGAAAAGACAAAAAAAAATTAGATGGAAATTCATCTGGTTTTTGACTCGTATTTATTTCTATATTTTTATTGCAACATAAATGAATTATAACTGAAAAATGTATAGATAGTCGATAAAAGACGGGGCTCATCACGCAATACTTCCTACCAAACCGTCACCGGCCATACGCTCATCGAAATGGAGCCGGACGACACGCTGAAAGCCTATAATGAATCACTTTGCACAACTCTTACCTAAAAAATTTGAATCTATAAATCGCGGGTCTTATTTAAAGCACTATACATTCCATATTTCTTTTAATCTAGAAATTATAGTCGTATTTTTTCCGTGAAAGCTTCGGTACTATTTCAGAATAAAGGATCCACCATTTTTTCGAGAAATGTCTGAAATTGCGGGATATGGTACGCTGAATTCGAATCTGATATTGGAATTTTAAAATTTTAGGTCCTAATGTTCTTAATAGGCCCAACTAGGATGCAATTAAATTTGTGTAAATAAAGTAACTTTATTTATTTTTGTAATAAATCATAGCATAGTATTGTTTGGATGCTTATTTCAGTTATTACGCTATGAATGAGTTGCGTAATTTTAAGCTGAGTGACTTATATGATTGTCGGACAAAGATTCGAAGATAGCTAGTCAATTAACAATATTATTATGTTATATCATTTTGTCTAGTCATTTCATTAACTTTAGTCATTGTTTTCGTTTCAAAATAAACAAATAAAAAACCTCATCAATTGAACAACACATCCAAATAATACAAAAATACCTTAGATTACGTTTTTACAATATTTTTACAAATTTAATCGGACCCTAGTTGGACCTATTAGGGACATTTTAAAATTTCAACATCAGATTCGAATTCGGCGTACCAGAAAACCCCATATACCCCCGGAAAAAAATGGTGAGCCCTTCATCCCGAAATAGTAACCAAGCACCCAATGAAACATCCTTTCCTTTGATCATATTGTGTTTAATCGATATAAAACCAAAATATTGTCTAAACAATAAATTCATTCCTTTCGATGTTGTATTATAAATACAACCAGCTGTTTGCAACCAGTAATGGGCTCACGACCAAATTGAGCCACGAGTCAAATATCGGATTTCTGGTTCAGTGATCCATTGAGCTGAATTCCAAAAAGTTGGATGATTTTTTTCGAAAAATAACTCAACTTTTTGCGAGCTAACCTGGCTAATTTTTAACCTATTCGAAACCAATCATATCGCTGCAGTAGTTTCAAATATGTTTTTTTTCCGACCGATCACAATTTTTTGATAGTTGTTGTCATTTATCACTTCTTCAGATCATAATTGATTTAAAAGTTACGCGGACATGAATTTTTTTTTTGACTTTATTCACAAAAATTGATACAGGGTGGAGCAATTTCGTCCCCGATTGTATTCTTGTTATAACTTTTTTACTTTTTACCAAATTGTAAAAAAAATTTACATTCGATTTGGGAACTCCTTGGGAATTTTTTTGATATCCAACTTGTCCATATTGGTTCCTATTTAGAAATTTTATATTTATTTGAACTTTTTTAGCACCATTTTTAAACGGGTAAAATTGACTTGAAATTGACTCAATTTTTCAATCTGAATTTTGTTAAAATTTCATTTATTAATAGTTAATAATTTCCATTATGATTAATTTTATCCTCATTTTGAACCAAAATGTCAAAATCATTCAATATAGGCTTGATGATTAGGATGCGTCCATCATTATGTTTTTAATGATTTCGCCTATTTTTTAAAAAAATGGCAAAAAAGTTCAAATGAAAATAAAATTTCTAAATCGGTACCAATATGGTCAAGTTTAGTGTCAAAAAAATTCTTAAAGAGCTGTGAATTGAATGTAAAAAAATTTCTGACAATTTGGTTGAAAATTTAAAAAAATTATAACAAAAATACAATCGGGGACTAAATTCTCTGTAGAATAAAAATTGATTTTTTATTCACAAAAATTTATAGGTAAAGTCTGGGTCATCAGAGTTTCCCAGGCTTTCAAGATTACTTTAGATTAAAAGTCGCTTAAACAATTCGCTTAATTCACTTCCCTTCATGATAAAATACATAAAGTAGGCAAAAAGCATATAAATGAATACAAAAAATACAAAATTTTTTGGACCGTTGCAGCGACATGTCGCTGCAGACAGAAAGTTTACAAAAAACGCGTGGCCCGTACACGAAAAAAATGCCCTGGTTTTGATTAAGTTAAACATGTCTCAACTTTACTAATGAACCTTGAACCATTTCTCGCGAACTGCACTCAAAAAGTTGGCGACAATGGCCCATTGGAAGGCTCATTGAACCATTCCAAAAAACTAATTTATTTGGCTCAATTGGTTCGCGAGTCAACTCAAGAGCCACTATCGAATCATCATGGAATACAACATTTAAAGTTTAAAAAATACATATTGCGTTACTCACAATCTATAAATTTGAATCGTTATATTGAAGCATTTCCATAATTTATTTTTTCGCTCTAATTTCTAATCAATATAAAAAAATTTTCAATATTGTATTTATAGCATTCAGAAATTTATTCGTTCATTTATTTTTCTTTTCATCTAAATTGCTTCTTGGTGAAACGTAAATTTCGCTTTGAAATATTTCGTTTTAAATAATGTTCGCAGGCCTTTTGGTTCAATTCCTTTTATTTGCAAGAAAATTTCTGGCAAAGATAATTGAGGGTAACATTACTTTGCCGCAAAAAATAAAAAAATAACACTTTATTAAACTTTTTTACCTCTAAAAATAGTATAAATCTCAATATGAAAATATATAAGACTTACATGCTCATTTTGCATTTGCTATTACCGTACAATTTCCTGCGCACAATAAAGGCGCTGACGTGTTTCTCTTGTCAGTTCTCCTTCAACGATATCTACGACACAATAAACCAAGGAGACGGCTTCTGCACGAATAAAACGCTTCTCAGCGTAAAAAGCGACGAAGTGGTTAAACCGTGCTCCTCCGTCGACAACTCATGCGCGGTAAGCACAAAATGAGATGGCAGTATCAATTTTCCCAGAATCAGTATTTGGATCAGAAATTGGCTGGAGTGCACTTTAACCCCCCCTCACAGAATTTCGAAATTCCTAGATATCCAAAACGATCGTTATAATTTTCAAAATAAGAATTCCATGCTCTTCCTAATAGGATATTAAGTTTTTGAAAAAAACGAAAATGAGCGGTTAGCTTTAAAAACAAATCAATAAATTATGATGTGGGTGGGAGTACGTCGACACGTCATTGACTTGTCTGAATCGCCGAGTGAATATCGATGCGTAGATCTACCAGAAACACATTTTGCGGTGCGCAGTAAAGCTTTAAACTCAACGCCGCTTCAAAAATTGTGGCTGAACCTTTTAGTAAGAAGGAACGGCAAAATTAACAATGAAATTTTGTAAAGCCAATTTTTCCGAGCACTTAAGGAAAAACTTTGGCCTGCCAACCGACCCGATCTCAACCCAATGGACTTTTCTATCTAGGGGATCTTGAAGAGCGCTACAAACTGAATTCATGAAGAGCGCTCTACAAAAAGCTTGGGACGAAATTTTGAAAAAAATACTCTCGCGCATTGTCGGAAATTTTCGAAGGCGTTTGGAGGCCAGTGTTGCGACTTCGAGCATCTCTTAAAGTGATATAGAGAATTTTGTCGGCTTTAATTTGAATACTTGTTAAATTTCGTTGTTTAATAAAAAATTATGTTCAAAAGAATGTGTCTCAGAACTTTTACGACACCCTGTATTATATGTTTGGGCTATAATTTTTCTTTAAATCAGAGCTTTTAAAAAGATATATATTTTTAAAGGTTGTAGTATAAGATTTATAAATGTAATGAAGTTTGTTCAATATGATCTCTCAAAAAAGTAAAATAAAAATCCTAGTTATTAATGTACTTTTGAAAAATAATTCAGACTACAATCACAACTATACTTGGCTCTTTCACTTCAATAAATCGCGCATGCTCAGAACAATGCAAGTCTGTTTGCGAATCCATCGGGTATGGTCAGGATCAGGTATTCATATATTCACTTTTTAGAATTTTATTATCAGATTGGCCAAAAAGTTTTTTGGCTTTTATATGGAACGGCATTCATTATAAAAACAAAACTATAACATCCAAGAGGTATTTTCCATCATGATCATAATCAACATTCATGCAAATAATTAATGCCCTTCTTGAAGAACTCGGCTGGCTGTGACTCGAAGAAGTTGAACCCCCCAAATTTTTGCAATCTTAAAATTTTTGTCTCTATTTCAGCTACTGTTTATTATAACAGCTAGAAGTTATGGGAGGTAAGAAGCCATTTTTCTCGACTATTTGGCGGTATCAAAACGGCTCTTGTATCTGACATGTTGACCGAGTTAAATACAAATTTCAATTTTATTTCTGGGTACCTCTATACTCCCATCGACATCGACATATGGAAAATTTTAAAGTTTTTCAAAATCACTATTTTTTGCTATGATATGATAGCATTAATTAGACTTAAAAAATCTAATAAAATCTATTCCAAAAAGGTTGTTTCAAAAAGTACGTTTTTATGGCAAATTCTGCACTTTTCAATTATCTCAATAAATATAAATTTTTGACCCAAAAAATTATTACAAATAATTTTTGTATCATAATATTCTCAAAAAAACGCCCTTTCAGATATATAAACTTATTTTACAAAAACTTTTATTAGATCCAAAAAATAGTCGTTCCATATAAAACCCAAAAAACTTTTTAGTCAACCTAGTACAATTTTCAAGATCTAGGTGAGCTGTACGGATTGTTGCGATACAAATAATTGTAATCGCAACTTTTCAATCGAATATTACACGAAAGTGATGAACCGTCAGTACACAACCTGGTGGACACCTTCGAAGGAGGAAAGAGAATATAACAAAAAGATGAACATGAAATTTCCGTATTAAAATATTTGCTAATTTATTTAATTTCGTTATAATTTTTTATTAAACGATATTAAACACTATGAGATCATATTCAAAATAATGCTATGCACATTAATATTACCGGAGAAAAAAATGCTTTTATACCCGTTCATATATGATGATTCAATTTTTTTATCATTCTATCCGACTAATTCGTTGAAGCAAATGACATGTATGCTCATATACGACATAAGTGACGATGGAGTTGGGCATTTGTTTCAAAGACGCCACTAACATTCCTTTGTAAAGACCTATAAAAGTTGAATAATAATAATAATGAAAATAGTAAGATATCTATATATAAATGAGAAAATGCATAAAAAGCACACCGCTAACGCCCTCATATTTCAAAGTTTTTAGCGTGCAGTCGATTACTCCGCCGTAGTTAGCGTGTTCATCCTAAAAATTACATATAATACCTTAAGTAAGATTTAATTTTTTTGCAAAAAAAATTACTTGTAAACGTATGCGTAGTACTTGATATGGAAAAGTACAAACGGTAGACGCAATTTTTGAAAGCATTGAAAACAGTAAGTAGTCGCTCGTATTCTAAAAAAACATTAGATAGTATTTAATTTAATGGGAATTTTTTTGCCGGACATACCAGTTCACTATCCTTAGCCAAGCTGAACTGTTTGTATCGCCAGTCCTTTAAATAATTGTAAATAGCGAATTGTATGGCTCCGTTAATAGTACCGAACAAACCTGGCACGAATCCCTAAAAATTATCGAGAATATTATTACCGATAATAAAGATATTTTAAAATGTTGAGTTGAATTTAAGCAGTTTTCACATTCACATAAAAAAAAACACGTGGAATTAAAGCCCTTACTCTATAAAAACCCCGTGCACTCTCATTGCGGAAGATTTTCCGAATGCAATCAATGAGACCGGTGTAATGGCGTCGAGAATGTTCATATTGTAAGCACAAACGCGTTTTGCAAACCCATAAAGGATTGGTAAGCGAGAGGACAATACCACCCGTGATGCTGCCCGTAACAAGGTTATTCATAAACGGCCAATCCGTAGATAAGCTGTCAGTATGCGGTCGGATTTTTTGAAAGCTAAATTTACAACAATTATTTCGCAAATCGTTTTCAGAAATATTTATTAACTTTTTAAAAATGTTTTAAATAAAATGACTTGCAAATGAAAGTAGAGGCCCCAAGAAAGCGGAGAGGCGATAATAGACGGCGATAGACCTTGGTAGAGACCGCGATAGCCGGCTGTTCGGACAATGGTTTTTATCGCATTTGCATAACTAGAATATTGCGGTCTGGTGGCGCTTCCCTCGTTGGCTAATTGATGACGAACAGATAAAAGCCAAATTTTGAACTAGATTAATATAATTAAATACAAACCGGAATAACGTATCTTTAAGAGGTCGAATGGATGACAAATCAGCGTGCTGGCCATACCTCCACAAACTCCGCCAATTAAGTGCTCATAGCCGGAAAACATATCGCTTTAAAAAATTTAACAATTTAATAAATAGCTATTATTTAAGAAGTTTAAGAATGACAAAGAATTCTCATCTCTTCCATGTATCGAAAAAAGGTAGTAAATTTATATTTTTATTTTTTTAGAACAATTGGAATATCATAAAATTAAAAAAAAAACAAACATTTTTCAGATTGCAGATTTTTTAATGGAAAATCTATTTAAATAGTTATAAAATAGGGGAAATTGTCAAAACATATGATGAATTTAGTTTTATTTCCCGTCGCTAAACGCGAGCTTTAAGCTGTACGGTGGTCGACCCAGCACTTCCTGAATGGGAACGTGATTGCAGACGAGAAGTGCCGCGGTGGCATCTTCAGTGCTGGCAAACTCGGCCATGCCGGTGCTGCTGCGCTCCGATTTTGTGTTGAAGATTTTAATCATCGTAGGCGGTTTTACCTCTTTTTCGATGAAAATCTTTAAAATAAATTTTCTTTTCCTTTTTGAAATAATTTATTAGGATTTCATTAATCCTGTTTGAGGTTGAATCAAAAATTAAAAAATCAAATATATATTATAGTCTCATGAAAAATTATGAATAAAAAATGATACAAAACAGCAGTAAACCTTTTGCAAACGTTCCTCGGTCATCGTCGTGGGCGCGTTAAACCAATGGAGTTGAGGAGACGGAAAAGCAAGTCGGTTTTTCGAAGACGCCTCTGGCGTTAGAAATCGATGATTTCGACTCTTGGAAAAGTCGACAAACGAAGGTGTGCCATCCGGCATTTCGAATGGATCGTTGAGCTCGTGCAAATTCTAGAATTAAAAAATTTATACAGATTAAAAATTAGCAGCGATCAAAAAAGTTGTCATTATTTTTCTTCAGCATTTAAAAATGATATTATCATATTAGAAAAACGTGTGTTTAAAACGAACGTTTTGCTTCGAAGGACGAAGCGTAAGCGTAACGCCGAATACGTTAACATTTTGCAAATATTTCATTGCGTTGGCGACGGCCTGCGGGCTATCCATTTCCGCCATACAGGTATCCTGCTTTTTATGCATAAACTTCACCTAAATGTAAAGGAAAATTTTTTATTTCAAAGTATAAGATATTTTGTATTAAAAATTTAAATTATTTTTAATCATTAATCAATTCGAATAAGAAAAACCTTCATGCAATTTCCGTAGCCGCAAAGAAGGTTGAAAATTTTTGCGCAATTAAATTGCTCATGATTAATTCCATATATCATTATTACGGCACCTTCGCGCATAATGGAAGTTTTGTTGTAATTTTGAACGGCGTACGCTAAATAATTCACCTAGACACTTTTTGTATAAATTTACATTTAACGAAAAATTTAAAGAAATCATAATTTGATTTAAAATTAATTTAAATAAATAACAATTTTTTTAAACTTTTTTTAAAAACAAAAAAAAAAAGTTTTCTCAAACTAGTAATGCATAATTTAATTTATACGTAAAACAAGCTTATCTTTTTTATTCATCTTCCACTGAACCGTAGTGTTATAAAACTTAAACTAATTTAACATAAAATTAAGAACAATACATCTCACATTGAATTAATGCATATTCATTTTATTAACTTACGATAAGCACTATCGAGCATTGGTCCGCGTGCTTTCGCCTGCATGCTGTAGGCCAAGCTTCCGGGCAGAACAGCAGAGGAACTCGCCGAGGTGTCAAAATTTCCACGACCGTTCGCCGACACGTAGGATGGACGAACGGTCTGTGAATAATCGTCGTAGTGCAACGTGCCTAAACCGTGATGTTCCGGAATAGGTGGATGCACTAAAAGCAAACATAAAAAAGTTAAAGATAATAAACACAAGAAACGAAAAAAAATTATGTGTCCGATTCCGCTCATTCCTAGCCAACCCATTTTCCGGTTATTTTTTGTTAAATTTTCTAAGCAAAAAAAAAAAACAAAAACAAATATAATAGAAAAAAATTTATCAAAAAAAGAACTATGTATAAAAAAACTAAAAATTATATAAACAAGAAAAAATAATAAGTTACCTCGTGGACCCTGTATTTGCGGACCATCCGTAAGTAATGCCTTTCGCCCCTCTAAATTCGAAATAAGACGATAATAATTTTTCGTAAATTTTATATGAGAAATATGAATACAATAACAAAGCAGTTTATCGCAAGATCCCATGGAAAAATCGTTCTCTTGTTGTCCTCACCACGAATTGATGTGCCGCGCCCATCGAAAAAGGATCATTAGCGTCCTCGTAATCGTGAATAATTTAAGGGCGCTCCTGCTGCAGAATCAACATAAGAGCAATAAATGAAAAAAATTTTCTTTTTTAACACAAATCTCCTTTTGGCTTCATTATGTTTGTGTGTTATTATTGTTGTTGTTGTTGTTCTTTCAGTTCAATATGCAAATAAATGCGTTGATGATTGGCGTTGTTAGTGTTTAAAATGTCAGTGCGTATTAATCAAAATGCTCTACGATGTTATTTTGCCTTGTATGTGTAATGTCTTCGGAAGTAAAATCCGAGGCAAAATTCGCCTTGCGAGGAGTGTGTTTTCAGTGTAGTGCCTTCATATATGTGCTTGAAATAATCGTGTCACTCCACACTACTCTTTTGTTTTTTTGATGAATTTTGTTTGCTGGTCGTGGTTTTTTTTTTTGTTGTTTATATATGCGATAATAGTAATTGCGATTAAGAATTCAAAACACACAAAAATCCTTTGTTTGTAAACCTAATTTTTTTAATGTAACAAACCTGCTCTTATTGTGTAGTCCCATTGATCCTGATCATTTCGTACGACTTTTACATGATCGGGCTAGAAAACATATTGTAAAATGTGCAAATTAAGAAAAATTATTCGAAAAGTTTGTTGGCTATTTAAATATCACTTTTGCAAATTCGACTTTAAGCGTACAACATCCCGAATAAATATCGGCGCCATTGATCGCGTGCTTAGTCTTTTTGGCAGACTCTATATTTTCGAATTCCACCAAGGCTTGCACCATCGTTCGCTTAATCATCGCAATTCGCAAGACCTCCCCATGTGGAGAGCATATCTAAATACTTCGTTAAAAATTAAGTTTTTAATAAATTAAAAATTATTAATAGATACTTGATGAATAACGTCGACGTTTATCGTGTACTGAGCATTATAAATTGTTAATACCAATATTTTGTTGGGAGTTTCGCTTTCCAAACCGATACGTTGAATAGCCTATATCAACAATACAAAATCAAATATTAAAGTTCAAAATTTATTAAAATGATGATAACATAATTAGTTTTATTCTAATACTTCAATTTTATATTGTTATTGAAAATGTTTAGAAAACAATACGTAAAGTAAAATAACCTGAGACGTTGAATAGTTGAAAAGTGCGGGATATCCAGCAACGTTAATGGGAGTTGTTTGAGCAAAAATCACGCATTTGCGGGCACATTCAATGTCTTCAAATTCGACGAGAGCCATTCGTTTTGCAGCAATACACGTCGCATAGGCAATCGGTCCAAAATGTGAAAGAGCTTCGAGCAAATCAGCTTCTGTGGCTTTTGGACTAAGATTTCGAACGTGTACGACAACCGACGGATTGGGATTCGTCGGATCCGCTGTCTCGTCGCGGCGATAACGCTTTGCGGGTGGATTCGTGTCCATTAGTGTGGTCATTTTGCTAACCTTAATTGTTTAATAAAAAATAATTATAACTAATTATAAAGAATATAATAAAGCATTGAAAATATATTCCATAATTTGCAGAATTTTTTATTGTATTACATATATACATTTGTTACCTATTTCACTTTCAAAAATATTCAACCGAAAACAAATTTGATTCTTTCTTTGAGTCAGAAAAATATTTTTCCCTTTCCAGAAAAAATAGAGAATTTTTTCTTTTCAGAAATTCGCTTTGTGACAAAAGCACTCGTAAAGTATAATCTATCTTTAAAAAATTTGTTAATGGTGGTGGAAATATTTGAAGCCCCGAGTCGGAGTAATCTATTTCAATTTTACCAAATTTCTGAGTGTTTTTACAATTAAGGTGTGTTTAGATCACGTTTCTATCGATAGTCATATATTGACGTGATGAATACAAGACTTAAAAAGGATCAAAAAGAAAAGGTGCATTTATTTTTTTGCTCAAATATTTTTGTTCTAAATTGCGGTAACATAAATAGATACGCCAATTTCTTAGCTGCACGGAGACGTCAGAGAGCACCGCGATTACATGCCTCACCAATGCAGAATGGAATCTTGAGATGGCGGTCGACATTTTCTATCAGAATCCATCGGTCTTTTCTCAGATGAACAACACCGTTGATTCCAAGAAAATTGATCAATTCTTCGCTCGTTATGCGAATGGTTGTTTTAAAATTTATGAATTGGACTAGCAATACTGTTCCGAAAAGTGATGGCTTTGAAAATGCATGTTGTACAGATACAACTTTTTGAGTTCTACAAAATCTAACGTTGAAATGTTCATATTGTCTTCAAATGTATAAATAGTTCCAAAACTGGATAAAATCACTAAAATTAAGATTTTATAGGTTTTAAAGCAATCAAATTGTCAACTATTTAAATCAAATTTTTAAATAATAATATAACACTTTATTGTAAATGATATACAAAAAGTTTTAATTTAAACTGATATTTTATCACTAAAATACAACAAAACTATAAATGTGTTTTAAGCGCATTAATCATTTTGTGGAGGCTAAAAAATAAAAAATTTACATAGCATTTTAGTGAAAAAATTTTTTAAATTGTTTCAATATATGGAGTTGTTTTTACAGTTTATTTCCAATTGGTAGGATGCTAAATTTTGGTCTTCTAATTTACTATGTAATAAATAAACAAGAATATTTGTAGATCCGCAAGACAAGATGCCGGATCGAATTGGACCGCTTGGAATGCTGCGGTTGCTCAACGATTTGGGTGTTGATCCATCGGATAGAATGGTGCTAATTCTTGCGTGGAAGTTGAAAGCTGAGACGCAATGCGAGTTTAGTCTTAATGAATTCCGTCAGGGCATGCAGGCTTTAAAGCAAGTTTTCTAGTTTCTATTCTCTCACAAGTTATTTTGTCGTCAATTTTTGTTGTTTTTTTTTTTGAGAAATTTAAATATAAAAAAAAATTAACAATTATTATTTTCAGAACGGATTCACTAGAGAAGCTGAAGGCGCGAATGTCGAAACTCGGAGATGAGCTCAAGGACGCTGCGAAATTTCGTGAATTTTACCAATTCACTTTCCAATACGCCAAGTCCATCTCTCAGCGAAGTTTGGATATTGACACGGCGATTGCTTATTGGAAGCTGATCTTCGGCGATATGGAAGTGCGTGTGAACACTTGGGTATGTTATTAAAAAATAATAATTTTGAAATTGTATTTGATTTTTTAGATATTTTTTTGGTAATTTAATTTTAGTTACACAAGCCAGTAAGAAAGTAATGACCGAAAATATTTCAACTTTACAAAAATGAGTTGATTATCTATTTGTCGTTTATAAGTTCTATTTAAGATCAAATTCCTGACGGAGCGAAACGTGAAGGGCATCCCTCGAGACACTTGGAATCTTTTCCTAGACTTTCTTTTCACTGTCGACCCGGCCTACTCCAACTACGATCAGGAAGGCGCGTGGCCTGTGCTCATCGACGAATTTGTCGAATACGCGAGGTCGACACTCAAATAAATTGCCCACAATGTGAAAAAAAAACCGTTTTAAAAATGTCCTCTTTTTTGGGAAATCGCAACAGATTTCATTATTAAACCTGGTTAAAATAATTTTTTGCAATCGATTTTCAATCCTAACATCGAATTTATATGTATGTGGACATTATACTTAGGAATAATTTTCTATACTAATAAATTTGTGGGAATAGTCTTTCACCGAATCAAATATTTTTTGTTTGCTTGTATATAAATCTATTGCGATTTGTTCATTCAAAAAAAAAAATGTATTATATCTATACGATAAATTTGGGTAAACTCATTTTGGAATGCAATTTTGTACTTTATTTTAATTGTTGATATCATTTAAATATATTTTCTCATTTTTAATTTCGTGAAACAACGAAAAAACCATTTTTTTACAGAAAGTGAAAATGAATAAGCGACTCGCTCAAAGTCATCAGGAAATGTCAGTTTTGAACTTTTTAAAATTTTACATTAATAAATAGACTATTTTTATAACTTTCGTAAAAAACAACCATTTTTTCTGCCAGTCTTTGTTCGATTTTTATTACTCATATATTCGCATTTAAATTTAGATCTCGTGAACACAACATTAAGGGGTACTTTGCTCCGACGAAGATGGTGTGCCCTATTATTACAGCGGCACTTTTGACGACAAATCGGCGGCTCTCGTCTCTCAGATTTACAATATCTCTTCCGCATTTGAGCCGAACACACAGCCCATGGCAATTTCGGTTCTCGGAAACAGCTCAAAAATCATTATCAAAAAACACAATGATTCCATCATTATTGGAGTTCATAAGCCAATAAAAAAGTAATTTTGTTAAAACAACGTTTTCTTAAATTAAATTTTGGCGATTTTCAAAATATTTTATAATAAACTATTTATCTGATAAGAAACTTCATTTCAAAGATTCGCAATTTCCGTACATGCTATATACCAACCGAAAGGGCTCATTTCTCTATAAAATAAGCTAAAAAAATTTTGCGAAAATTCATTTACTTTGTTACAATTACAAAATTGTAGTTTTCACGTTCAATTACATATGTCCTTTTGTAAAATGTTCAGCAATTTTCTCAAATGTGTACATTTTTCTATTGAATGATTATATGAAATAAATTTATTCTTCCTAAATTAAACAACAAAACATAATTTAAACAATTCCAAAAAGAAATCAAGTAGTTTTCAGTATGAAAAAATTTATAAATTACCGTTGAAAAATAATAGAAAGAATTATATAAATGTACAAGACACTCCACGTTAACGCGGTGTAAAAAGTGTTGATGGATTCTAGCGTTTCAGTAATTGATCTGTATAAGCTGAAAACTTTGCTGCGGAGGTTTTCGGGGATGTCTATCGATTTCATCGTACGGATTTTTCATAGGACCCTTTGAGATCCTATGTCAGGGCCCAGATCTGGTCCTAATTAAATTTTATTGTAAAAATAGTGAAATAAGTTCAAAAAATAACGACGAGGATAATGGCAATATCGGTTTTTGGGTTTAAGACCCTGTGCAGGATCCTAAAGAGTCCTAATTAAACTTAGGTTATAAAGACAAAAGTGAAATTATTATGGCAAAATTCGATTAAAAAAATTATTGTAAAAATATTATTGCAGATTTTTGGAATAAGTCTAAAAAATGTAAATTTTACTAAATAATACCTTATATGCATTTAAACAGGAAAAAAATTACCCTAAGTTCGGGATGATAAGCCGCGGCTTATAGAACAAACTCGTCCCAAAGCGAATTTCACTTCTTAATAAATTTGAATTTTTTTGCAATATTTTCTAAAATTTATCAAACATTTTCGAGTTTTATTTTTATTTTTTGTGTTTCAAAAGCAAAAATAATTTATTTAAAGAACAAATAACTTGTTGTTATAATAGAATTAAAATCCATTAAAATTTTCATCAGAAACAAAATGAAAACTTTCAAACAAATTATAAAATTCCTCGGGCAGAGCTTCAGCTACAATTTCAGCCTCCTCCTCCAAGATTTCTTGTTCTTCTTGCTCTAGTTCCAGTTTCTTCGTGATCTGGTTCTTGTAAAATCGGCGCGCCTTCTTCCAAGGCGCGTCGAAATCCATTTTGCACGCATTCTTGAGGCACTTCATTGAAACTGTCGAGAATCCACGAGCAGATTCGATAATAAGATGCTCGACGCATACGCCCGCCGGCCGTGTAAGTATGTGTGGCCTCGTCGACTATCCATTTTTCCCATTTGCGACGAAGTCGATTTTTAAATGACTTGTTTATTGCAACGTTTAAAGGTTGGAGTATTTTCGTCAGCCCAAATTATTGGAATAATTGCGATCTTAGAGTGCTCTTGTATCGTTGATTTAGCACCAGCGGTGAGATGACAGCGCGCAGAATCATATATCAATAATGATTGATTCACCGCGTCTGATGGGTCGTTTCGTCGTAGCCAGCATTCGTGCACCCACTCACAAATCCTCGTTCATCCAACCTTTTTCATTGGCCTTTACTTAAAAAAAGTGCAAACAGAATAGGGATAGAAAAGCCAAAAACAACGCTAAACATAAAAAAAGGAAATAACTTGACGCTGTAGGGTTCGTTGTTGCAATACCCACTCCTTGATGCTCTCCTCCAAATCCGGCCAATAGGGTTTTTTTGTTCGGAATGCTCTCCTATTAGTCGCACTTAAGACGTGACTCATCTTTCGCCATCTCCTCACCATCGATTCGTCAACGTTGAAAAAATTCCCTGCTGCTCGATTTCCATTTTTCTCGGCGAAAGAAACCGCACGCAATTTGAATTCTGCAATGTATGATTTTCGATGTTGATACATAAAAAATACGCTAAAAATGAAAACTTAATAATATAAACGAAAAAATATCTAACAAACAAAAAATTTCATCAATTGCAACAAAATTGAAAAAAAAAGTGAATTCAATTTTTTACACTTCGCCAAGCAGCGGCTTATGCATGGGGGCGGCTTATCATCCCGAACTTAGGGTATATTTATTATCTTTTCAAAAATAGGTATTTCAAAAAATATTTTATAAACCTGTTCTCGTACACACTAGCCCAATAATTATGTTATTAATAATAAACTGTATAGAGATTAATTTTAAGCTGAAATTATAAACGAAAAAAGTACCCGATATAAAAAAATAAAAAATTTAGCTGCCAAAATTGAAAACAAACCAAAAAATGAAAAAAATTATTTTCAGGTAAAAGATAAGTATTGGGCTGATGCGTAATTATCCGCAGTTTTTTTCAACAAAAACAAAAAAAATATTTGACAAAAACATGTTTAAATGATTATTCGGTAGCATATTCACCATCCACTTCAAGGACTTATAAAGAAAAAAAACAAAAATCCAATTTTCACTAAAGAAAAACGCGTGAACAAAAACTGCGGATAATTATGCATCAGTCCAATAATTAAACATTAGTAAATTAAACTCACAAAAGTATTACATTAAGTGTGGAGTATAATAGTTTAAAGTTTTTGAATTTTTAGTTCTGTTATTATGAAATAAGCAAAATACATATATAGTGTGACATAAAAGTATAGCTCCACTTAACTTTTCGCGATATCTCTTCAGCGGAGCAATGTTTTTTTGTGATTTTTTATTCAGGAATCTGTTGTTTGGTGTTTAATGGAATGTCACCATTAAAATTTGCAAAAAAATATTTTCACGTATTTTTTATCGTAATTACGAAAAATGGGGGCACAAAGGTATAGCTTCACCTTTGAAAAAACAATATAAAGAGTTCAAAGTTGAAAAAAATATTTCTATGTTCTAATTAATAAACAAAAAATCAAAATAACTAGTAAAAACAACTTTATCATTCATAAGCCGCACTTGAAATAGTCGAAATCGACATTGATCCGGAAAAAACCGATTTCTGATCCGAATATGCGTTTTTCAGGAAAATTGATAATGCCATCTTAAAGAGCATAAAATTTCGCATAATATATTGTGGAAAAAGAGGAGCAGTGGCCTAGTTTGTTTGGGAAGAAGTTCAGTTCCACTCCCAACCCTACTTAAGTGTCATGTTCTTAAGATGGCATTATCAATTTTCCTGAAAAACGCATATTCGGATCAGAAATCGGTTTTTCCGGATCAATGTCGATTTTTAATGTAAAATCGACTATTTCAAGTGCGGCTTACGAATGATAAAGTTGTTTTTACTAGTTATTTTGATTTTTTGTTTATTAATTAGAACATAGAAATATTTTTTCAACTTTGAATTAGTTATATTGTTTTTTCAAAGGTGAAGCTATACTTTTGTGCCCCCATTTTTCGTAATTACGATAAAAAATGCGTGAAAATATTTTTTTGCAAATTTTAATAGTGACATTCCATTAGACACCAAACAACAGATTCCTGAATAAAAAATCACAAAAAAACATTGCTCCGCTGAAGAGATATCGCGAAAAGTTAAGAAGAGCTAGACTTTATATATAAAATTTCATAATATAAAAATTTTAAACAATAAATAGTGCATGTCTAATAACACTATAAGGATTAACAAGTATTCTTTAAAATTTAGCTCATTAAATATCTATAATCACAATTTAAAAGACAGCATGGAAAGAAAAAAAACGAATCAACACAGAAAACAAAAAAATGTAATCGCTTATATTTATATAAACATAATACGTAATAAAATGGACTGGCCAAATAAAAAAAATAGAGTAGATTTAAAATGATTTAAAAAAAATTTCTTATAGCATATTTGGTTTCATGTTCATATTCGATTTTTTCGAAATAATAATACTAGTACTAAATATGGTCGGACACTATTATAATAAACGAAATCATATAATTTAAAAAAGTGTTCTTGATGAATAAAAACACTAATCAAAGCCTAAAACTTGTATTTTTCGTGTCGATTTCATCATCGTCGCCTTGATGCCGAACAAATGGCCGACGCTCATAAACGCGTCGCTGCATCGCATCCAGCGCAGTCGCTTTACAAGCGCGCAAAAAACGCAAGTCGCCTTGCGCGTACGTGGCGATAAATTCCTCCGCCGCGTCGTCGAAAAAGATTCGCGACATTTCAGAGCGCAATTCCCCAACCAAATGTTCCATCGGCTTAAGAAAGCCGTCCAAAAATGGAAGAATTTTCTGAAAAAGAAACACCTCGCAAAAATTAAAGAAATAATATCCTTATTTAAAGAAAAATTATTGCAAAATTAAATGACTTTTAAAAAGTTAGCCAAAATGTAACGTGTAAAAATGTGCATTTTTTCAATTGCATTATGCGATTAAACTCAAATAAAAAATTCACACCAAATAAAAAAATTTAAATTTACCTCAATATTCATAGGTGATGAATAGTTGTATTGTTTGTTCAACTCGGAGAGCCAACCGTTTAAATCGTAGTCCGACGAGCGGTACTTCTCCAGTTGGACGTGCTGAGCATGCAATTCGTTGATCAGTTCGTAGACCTATATTTATGAAAGCCCAAAAATAAAAAACGTAGAAATTTTTTCAATGAAATTCACAAATTTGCAACAACAAAAATCGTATAAAAAGTTAAAACTTTTCACGATATATAATGAATGGTATTTTCAAAGATCCCTTGTAAAAAAATTACTTTAATTTAAAAAATTCCATACTTAATCTCTCTAAACATTAAAATTAAGTTTTCCCAGAAAAAAATCTTACCCGATGTCCGGGAAAGGTACAACCGTACACATAGCCGGGCTCATATGGAGCTCGACATGCCAAAAGCTCGTAGGAGTGATCGTATTGACCGGAAAGAGCTCGTCCGGCCAAAATGGTCTCCAGACACATGGCCAACGTCGGCAGCGCCACCGGAAATGTCTCACATAATATAGCCAAATGGTCGTAGCGTGACCAACCCGAAAAAATCATTCCCTGAAAACAAAAATAATCCTTTTCATAAATAGCTAAATAAATGGAATTTTATTGATAATAAAAAATTAAAAATTAAGTTAAATTAAAAAGAAGAATCTCATCAAAAATAAAATCACTTGAATATAGTCGAACTCTCTTTGAACGCTATCCAATTGCATAGTCCAGGATTCATGATTCCGAATGTAATGAATCGGATTGGACGAATAGCGCATGGGGCCATCAGCGCCCTTGTAAACGGATGCCGCCCATATGTTCCTGTAATAAACAAAACGCTACAAAAACAATTTAAATCTCACTGTTCTTAATTCATTTTAAAATTAGTCCATTCCCCATTTCATAAATTTTCTCGAACAATGAGCGGCCTACTTAAAAGGCTTTAACGACAGCCACGTCGTATAGGATAGATATTGTTTAAGATCTTCGGCGTAAGACCAAAGCACAGGCTCTACGAGCTTATCCGCGTTGAAATCGTAAATATCTTGAACGGTGGCCCTTTCCAACATATCGTGCCATGCCAAAACCGTCGACTAAAAAATTTTTAAGAACTTGGTGCTGAAAAACTTTTAATGCGTCGAGTTTATTGAAATCTTCTAACTTCATAAAACTTCGCCATAATTATGTATAATATTCCAATATCATATAAATTAACCAAAACAATATTAGCCTGGAGTAAAACTTCTAATAATGTAATAGAAAAAAGTTCAAACTCACATTAAATTTCCGCCGAACATAAGCGGCTGTACGCGTAATATGCCATAAGACGGCGCGCTCACGTCCGCCATGTACGCGCATCTGCGCGGCGGTGGCGTCGCATTCGCCCAAGTAAAAAATCTCATCCGCGCCAATGTGAAAGAAGCGTGGCGATGCGCCGCTGACAGAGTCCGTGTGCGCGCGACCCACCTGTTCGATCATGTCGGTGATGAGACGCCAGACCGTCGGACTGCCGATACAAATCACCTTTAATATTAGAATAAGTACCTTTTTAATTTAAAAAACCTTTCAAAAGCTCTCAAAAAATGTACTATATTTTTCACTTTTTATATGTCATTTAAAAAAAATAAATATTTATGCATATAAAATAATTTTATAAGATGTTAAAAGTAATGTGACAAACAATAATAACCTGTGGATAGCGAAAATCGTCGCGTAAATGCGCAAATTCCTTAAGCTTTAACATCCACTCCAAATGCCCAAATGTCTGAACAAGTGGAACAATTTCAAGCCCATTGGCTTTGGCTTGCGCCAGAATTTCCTTTACCTATAAATAGATAAATAAACACCACGAAAAAGCGTTTTCGAAAATGTAAAAAAAAAACTTTTTAATCTTATTCTTAGCAAACGTACAAAAAGCTATTAGGAAGACCAGCAAATTTGTCGAGTAATATTTTTCTCAACGCTCCCAAACCAAGCAACAAGTTTAACTTTCGGTAATTTTGTCCTCGTAAAATTTTGGTCAAAACCAAAAAATAATAAACAAAAAAACCTCATTCATTGTATAGGCGTTTCCATTGACAGCGACGGACAAATCGCCTTGATAGGGAAACATGTCCTCCCACTCCAAAAGCACACCATTTACTTTCATTCTTCTCAAAAAAGGAAAAATCTCCTTGTAGTAAGACACCTAAAGTCAAATGGCTTAAATGTTTTTATTTAAAAATTCCTCTCAAAAAATAAATAACATAAAAAGTATGTTTTTTATACAAAACATTCTTAACTAAAAAAATTCTGATTACTTCAAAAGATTTGTTAAAATTAATAGAAAAAAATAATATTAATATTAACCCTATAAGGCGCTCCTTTCATGTCGATATGAACCCAACGTCGAATGGGAATAAAATTGCCGTCGGACGTAAGCATTGGATATTCCACGCCATCAATGAAATGGCGAGTGCCGTTACGCCTAAGGGCAGTATTTTTCCGGTCTCTTCTATTATCGCCATATAAAGACGATACTACTTTCTTGCGGCCATCAAGTTTGAAATTGTCATTGACAAATAGAGGATCGTGGTTTTCATGTTGTGTCTAAAGAAATAAATTTTTAATTTAGAAATTTACACGGCAATTCTGCAAATTTTTATAGCAAAAGCGCCGAAAATTATTAATATATGTACTTTTGTTATAAATCCGTCTTTAATCTAATCAAAATCTTTTATGTTTATTTGGTTATACTCATAATTATCTTTTAAGTTCTGGTTCTCGTTAACAGTTAGAATCTCAATAATAATTTACGGAAAAAATTTCTTAAAAAAGCGTTTTACCTCAGTGAGATATTTTTTATTCAACTCCACTGAGCCAAATCGATTCAGAATCTCTGTTTTTGAAAAACGCCCTTTATGCGAATTCGGGGTCGTTGATGTGATATTTCGCGCGACACATCCCCGGGCGCGTCTTCCTCAAATGGCACGCCTAATTCGCGCGTATCTTTTCCAGCAAGACGATTTGATTCAAAATCCTGAAAGTCAGTGTCGGAAATGTGCTTCTAAAAACGAAATTAATTTTTAATGTCTTTAACGCTATTTTTTAATATCCAAATTTTGAGAAGTATCTAAAATAGTAAGAAAGTATGAAAAAACCAAAATCGCAAACCTCGAAAAAAGTTGAGGAATTAGTCGTCTCAAAAAAGAATACAAAAATAAATACAAGTCCGATAAAAAGAGCTAACACAATTCGTGTACCGTTTTTAAAAAAACGACGAAACTGTCGAGTTGCCCACATGTTTGGACCAAATAAGTTGACGGCACTCTCCCAATCTTAAAAAATGATAGTAAATCTTTTAGATACTAATAATTGACGCAAAATTCAAATTGAATCAATCCATTTTTGTTTATAAAATTTGAATACCTAATTAATTTAATAACTTAAAGTAAATGCTAGCAAAATACGAACGAAATAAAATCAATAGTTTAAAAATTGTTTAAAAAATTAAAGATAAATTTAAAGAAAAAAACAAATGAAAAACAAACTGATTTTAAAATAAATTATAACCAAATCCATTCTCAAAAATAAAATTAAAAAAATAAAGTTTCTATAATAAATTAATTAACTTTTTTATGTTTAATTTTCGGCTGCCGAGAACAGATATTTTATTTTAGATTGTAAATTTTAAACGCGGATTAAAAGAGTAAAACATTCGCAAATGATCCCGGCAAATCATTCATACGATCCGTGTACGAATTAAAAACTAATTTTTTATATCTTTTTCAACTTTTTTAAATAACAATGCCAACATAAAATTTAATTTTTTTTATTTAAAAAAATACATATTATTAATTTAAAAGATTATGGCATCATTATTATGTTGTCTTGATGGTGGTCCCAAATTATATGTAGTAGAAATATTTTTATTATATGTATTGAACTATTTCACACAACTAGAAAGTTTTACATATTATAATTTTGAAATAGATAACAAGTGAAGTTTTGATTAGTATTTTATACTACTAATGAGCAGTGATGGGTAAGTGGCTCAGCGAGAGAGGGTCCCCTGGACTAGCTATGAATACTTCTTAAATTTGGAGTGAATCGGTTTAGTAGAAGTTGAGTTATAAAAACCCGAAAAATGCAAATCGTTAAAAAATGTCGATTTTTCGGATTTTTATAACTCGACTTCTACTGAACCGAATTTAAAAAAATATTCATAGCTAGTCCAAAGGACCCTCTCTGGAAAAATTCAGGACGATCCTAAGCGCATTATACGGTTTATATTTTGTAATGCGTTTTCTGCTGTAAAAATGCTAGAAATGAATATTCTTAAAATCGCTAAAACATGTTTTCCACAATTTTGAACGCTTTACACAGCCAAAAAAATTTGAAAATAAATTTTGAAAATTACTACAACAGTTAATCAGAAATTATTTTCCAGCCTAATATATATTAGTAGCTCGCGATGAAGAGAGACGGGAAAGAAAAGAAGTATGCGTACCGATTACTGCTGGTGAGCAAACAATCCAAATTTTTTACCATATGTTCCGGTCGATAGATCACTTGATCTGTTGTAGGAGCTCCACCAAAATTGACGAGGTCAGGGAGTCGCTCGACGACTTCTTCAGGTCGAAACCGATCAAATTCTACACGGACAGAATTCGGTCAATGCGCGAAAAGTGGAAAAAGGTCATCGATATTTCGTTCAAATCAGTTTTGCTTCGTTTTGCTATAAAATTAATTTTTGTTGAAATATAAAATATGTTTCCAAATTTATGAAACAATCTAATATTTTAACGAAACGCAACACAGTTTTCAACAAAATTATTCTGCGACGTGAAAATTCTTTGAAGCACCTTTCATGAAGTCCTACGCTGCATTTCTCGTACATCTTTCTTGCTCGGCCATCGCAAAGAGCACATCTCGGCATCGCATTTGCATCGACCATCCAGTGGTTGAGCCCATCGTACCGCACCACGTCATTGACACGCTTCGATCGCTTTGATTTTGATTTATTGGATTTGCGGCCAACTGGAGACGAAGGAACAGTAGGTAGGATGTCGTGACATAACGTCGGAAGGCGAGAAAATCCATTGTTCCTCCAAGCATTGTGCATGAATGAATCGAGAACAGAAAAAACAGGAAAATCACCATTTTTTTGACTTGATGCTCACGCGATAATTATTGATGTTTTGATCCATGCGATTAATTCCTCCCATGTACTTATTGTAGGCAGCTATGGTGTTCGGCTGAGAAATCAGCAAATTTTCTTTTCCTGATGGTTAGTTTAGCGAATTGGCTCGATTTGATCAACCGTTGTCAATATAGTTACTTCGTTTATTATCGTTTCACGAGATGACTAAAACGCCTGTCGATAAATCCATTTGATACTCATAGGTACCTTTCGGCTCTTCGTCAATCTTCTTTAGTGGGCACTTCTCCGTTCTGTTCAAATTGATCGTACCGAAACCTAGCTCGAATGCCAACTTGTTGGAGGAGAAAAACCGATCGCCGTAAATGTTACATACAGAACCAGTGGGCATAAATTGCTTATAAAACATGGTTAAAATCGAATTCCCCCTGTGCGAAAAACCTAAAAAATCATAAAATAAATTTTTGGTCCTATTTTAGGACCCATAGGACCATTTTTATGAAAAATAAATTTCATATTCAGCATGTCAAAAAACATTTAGAAAAGTTTTGAAACATGTTCAATACCAGACAAAAAGTAAAATATGTAAAAAATTGCCAAAAAAATAAAACTGATAATTAAAAAACCACAAATACTTAATTGATAGATTTTTTAAAATAATTAAAATATGCAATCGTCATTTAAAAAAAGTTTCCATTTGTTATACTGAGGTTGGTTTTATTGAAAAGAAAATAGCTTAAATTACCAAATATTTAATTTCCAGAAAAATCACTGGAATGATTTTAGAGAAAGTATTTTCAAAATAATCATATCTGTACGTAAATAAATTTTAAAAAATCAAAAATTTCAAATTGCAATTCAAAATTCAATTTCCATGACCTAGACATAACCTCGGTCTTATTTGATAGAAGAGAGTCTGGAGAACAATATAGTTAAGTATCATGAAAAAATTTGAAATTGTTTTTGAGAAATTAATTATTGTCTATAACATAATTACACATACATATTTACAAAAAAACATTAGAATTTATTAAAATGTTTAATGTAACTTTTTAAATTTTTTTCTTCAAGTTTTTTGAAAAGTAAACATATCCACATATAGAAAATAGGCTTACTAACTTTAATTTTAAAAAAATTTAAGTTATTAAAAAATTTTCGACTTTTTTTCAAAAAAACTTTACATTTTTATGAAAATTTAAATTAAATTTCAAAAATTAATTTCTCAAAAACAGTTTCAAATTTTTTCATAATTTAACCATATTGTTCTCCAGGCTCTCTTTTATCAAATAAGACCGAGCTCACGTCAAGATCATAGAAATTGAGACTTTAATTGCAATTTGGAATTTTCGACTTTTTCAAAAAAAAAAATTCATGTATCTAAATGAAAATTAATATTGAATCTCAATAATTAACTTTTCATATTTTTCGTTAATTTTACAGTTTAAAAATTATATTTTATTTATTATGAATTTAATATATTGTATATATGCAACTTAAATTTATTTAAAATTTATTGATTTTGACAGCTAATAATACAAAAAATATTGTGTGACCATGGTGGATTCGAACTCACTTCGAAAACGCTAAAATTCGCCTCAAATCGCGCAACCCATTTGGACATGGAACTCATGTCAAAATGCGTTCCGCAAAAAATCGACTACCGTAAACAAGAAATGAGAAAATATCACTAACGTTTTCTTCTCTGCATACTTTCCGATTTGACATGTTAGGCTTTCCTAATTAAATTTTAATTTTTTTTTTGATTAAAAATGTGATTTTAGTTATTTGCTAATCTATTGTAACTTTCAAGAATTTTTGAAATGAAAATAAGTTATTATTAGTTAAGACTCATCTATAAGGATCATAATTATTTCGTTCAGCATTGTCTCTTAAAAAATTTATTTTTGACATTTTGGGATCATTAAGGAAATCCACAATGAACTTCAAGAGAAATTTCCACAAGACGACAATCGCCTGATCGCCACAAATACCACTCATTTTCGATAGTCAATTGTGTGTTATAAGTGTGATAACGAATGCATTGTCTGTTGGAATTGGGAAACTTAGAAATTACGGAGTCGCGATCTGCGCGACGGCATTCAATATTGCAAATGGAACGTCGCTCCATCGATCCTTAATGATGTTCTTAAAATAGCAACAAAAAATAAATTTTCTCTTATGAATAAATTACAGGAGGGAAACTTTGAGTGTAGAAAATATTCTAAAAATAAATACTCGCTATTTTTGATCGCAAGTTGACCCACGTCCCAAAAATAAATAATAATAATTTTTAAAGATCTGAGTTTTGGGTCCTATCTCAATTTGAAGTTTTTCAAATATAATTATTTCTGAACCTTTTTTCTCGTCAAAGAATTGTTCTTCGCGGCAGTGAGCCGGCTTTGGTTCATTCTCTTCTACCTTTCCGTGCGTGAGAAAACAAGAACCAGAGTGTACGCCGTCTTCACTGCGCGCACAATAAAGAGTGCGCTTCTCTATAGTATATCCCAATTTTTAATCCCATCCTATGTTTTAAATACCATATATATGTATATATTTTAATATTGACTCGATTTAATCGAATAGATTAATTTATTGAAAAATGATATTGTTTTTTTAAATGCTAACATATCTAAAAAACCTTTTATGATTAAACCAAATTAAACAAAATATTAAAAGAAATATGTTACCATTTACAAAAATTCATTTGCTTAAATTGAAAAAGTAATATTTAAAAAAAAAGGGTGGAATTAAAAATTTGATACAGTGACGTTATTTCATAAATCATATAGCAAAATTTTATGTAAACTATGATAGATCGGCAAGAAAATATTTTCCGTTTTTATATGGAACTATATTTATTATAAAAACAACTAAAACATCCAATTAATCCAAGAGGTATTATTCATCATGATCTATGACTCATGGCCAACATTCTTGAAAAGAATGAATGCCTTCCTTGAAGAACTTGGCCAACTATGACTAAAAGAATTTGAACCGCCAAATTTTTGAAATCTTGAAGTTTTTGCCTCTATTTCAGCTACTGTTTATTATAACAGCTCAAAGTTATGAGGGATAAGAAGCCATTTTTCTGGGCTATTTAACGGTACCAAAACAGCTCTTGTATCTGACATTTTAACCGAGTTATATACAGATTTCCATTTTAGACTTTAAATTTTTTGAGTATATATAGAATATATGGAAAATTTTAAAGCTTTTCAAAATCATTCTTTTTTGTTATGTTTAGCATTAATTAGACTTAAAAAAATCTAATAAAATTTATTCCAAAAAGGTTGTTTCAAAAAGTACGTTTTTATTGCAAACTCGGCACTTTTCAATTTTGGTATATATCTCAATAAACATAAATTTTTGCCTCAAAAATTGAGTTATTACAAATAATTTTTGTATCATAATATTCTTAAAAAAGCCTTTTCAGATATATGTATAAACTTATTTTACAAAAACTTTTATTAGATCCAAGAAATAGTCGTTCCATAAAAAACTGGGAAGTTAGCGCTAAATTCAAAAGGCTGTTAGTTTTAACTATCTTACAACAAATAATTATAAAAATAAAAATAACTTACGCCATTCGACAACACGACTATAATCTACTGTAGGTTGAATCAGTTGTCCGCATCCAACATCGATTAGAATGTTTATTAAAAATAAGGTTATTAGATAGATTATTTTTTCAAACATTTAAATTATTTATTAAATAAGAAAATTTATTTAAAATAAAAAATATTATTTTAAATAAGAAAAAATAAAAAATAAAATTTATTTTTTAATTTAAACAAAAATTGCAATTAAAAACATAATTTTTGGGATTTTTGAAAAGATAAGCAAAAAATTTTCAAAAAGTTGACCTCGATTTTTTATTTTTTCTCTTGATTTTAATCGGAATTTCCTAAAGAAAACAATCTATAGTGGCCCAATTTCGTCCCCGATTGCTTTTTTGACATAACTTTTTCATTCGCGACCAATTCTCAAAAAAAATTTTTTTGAATTTTTAAGACTTTAGGCAACTATCTGAAACCAAGCTGGTCGATATTAATTTACAAATTTGCTAATTATTTAACTTTTTTGCTAATTTTTCCAATGGTAAAAAATGTGTAAAATTGATATTAAATTGATGCAAATCTTTGAATTAATTTTTGCTAATTTTTTATTAGTAGCTTAAATAATGTTTTCTAGAACAAGTTTTACCTCAATTTTTCAACTAAAATGTCAAAATAGTCCAAAATAGGTTTAATATTTAGGATAAGTTGATCCTTATGCCATCCACTTTAATGAAAATGTCTTGTTTTTTGAAAAAGAGTAAAAAAGTTTAAATAATTAGCAAATTTGCAAATCTAAACCAATATCGACAAGTTTGGTGTCAAACAGTTGCCTAAAGTCTTGAGAATCGAATACAAAAAGAATTTTGCAATTTGGTTGCGAAATAAAAAAATTATAACAAAAATGCGAATTTGGGCCACTTTGTATTTAAAAAATTAATTTGTTAATTTAATTAAGGAGTTATGTTCATTTTATAATTTAAACAGTACTAAATATTTGATCATAAAGTAATTTAATTTTGAAGTTTTTAATTTAGATAATACATTTTCATCAAAAATACCAATTTTTTTGTAGCAGGATAATTTTTTAATTAGATATTTATTTTTTTCCTCAATAAACTTAATATTAAATATGTCGTATATTAACAATAAAATTCATTTCTGTGCAGTATCAAATGTATTTGTAAACGATTTTACAGTATTCAAATATGGTTTTGGAAATTTGCAGAGAATTTCGACGTATTATCGGTGTTTATAATAATGGATTGCAACTTGGGCGTGAACACAAAATTTTAGAAAAATTGCTCCATAAATTTTCTGCTTCGATTTCTGTCTTAAATAAAGGCGAAGAATTAACAATCGACGAGGATCCAGCGAAATTTTGGCAAACGGTGGCGGAATGTATATTACGCATAGTATCCAAAGGCAAGGGCTGTGCCCTAAAATTATGATTACGGTAAAACCCATTCAATACATTGTATAAAACAGTGTAGTTCATATTATGCATACATACATTAAAAAATGGTGTTCGGACAAAACGGGATGGAACGAAACAAAAGGATAGCGTAACGGGACGGAATAAAAAGGGATGAAGCAGGAGACAAAGCTTCAGTCACACAGCTTAAATGTTTTTTAGATTTTTAATTTTAGGCTTAGACTTATTAGGCCTGATCTTGCTTTGTTAGGCATAGTCATTTCGTTTTTCGCTTCGTCTCAAAGAATTAATCTTCCTATTCTTTGAGATTAATTTAGGAACGGCTATTAAAATTTACAAAATTTTATCTTTCTATAATAATTTACAATAAGATATTTTTAAAATACAGTAATTTTTGCTCCTCGCATTTTGCTTGTCTCTCGTCGTCAAATTCATGTGCAATCGACGAAATTTTTCTTTTTGTACGTCTATTTTGGTACCAAACTTTAATCTGAAATTCTAAATCATTTATTTTTATTTTCCTAACACAGAATAGTGACGACCGTTTTCATTATTTAAATAATAATGTTTTTGACTAATAAACTAGATTAAATTTATAAATATTAGCATTAGAATATAGTCGATATAGGTCGATATCAGGTTGGCTAAAAAAATTTTTGGGTTTTATGTTGAACTACTATTTCTTGGATCTAATAAAAGTTTTTGTAAAATAAGTTTATCTATCTGAAAGAGCGTTTTCTTGAAAATATTATGATACAAAAATTATTTGTTTATCTATCTATTTTTTGAGTCAAAAATTTATATTTATTGAGATATAGTATACCAAAATTGAAATATTATAACAAACTAGCTGAAATTGAGGCAAAAACTTCAAAATTGCAAAAATTTGGCGGTTCAAATTCTTTGAATCAAATCTAGCCGAGTTCTTCTCAAAGAGCATTCATTCTTTTCATGAATGTTGATCATGATGTCGATCATACCTCTTGGATTAATTGGATGTTGTAATTTTATTTTTATAATAAATGTCGTTCCGTATAAAAATCCAAAAAATTACTTATTAGCCAACCTGATATATATTACATTATTATTATTAATTGATGTGAGATCACCTGAGTCTCACTTAGTTGGAGCTCTTCAGCAAGACGTTTACGATCATTTCCGACGAGATACGGGCTTTTGGCAAAGCGCCTTTCGAGGGCTCTCAATTGTTCCTCTGAAAAAGTGGTTCGAGGACGTTTCGGTCGAAAGAGATCCAACGCTTTTGGAAAATATAGTTGCTTTACTGTACCATCCGAGGCTTAATATTTTATATGTGAAATTTAAAAAATTCAATCTCTTCGTAATTTTTAGGCATTTTAGAAAAAAACCAAATTGAGTTCTTTATTCCACAAAAGTCAAATCCACTAACCTTTTATTTTCAAAACCTGACAATATTTTTGAATCTCGCCATTCATTTCAAAAAATTATTTAATTAAAACTTTGAATTAGATTAAAGCTAAGCAAATGAAATTTTATTTATATATTTAAAGAGATTTTGATGAAATTAAACAGTTTATGTTAATTATAAAACACTTATTTGATTTGGTATTTCTTCTTTCCACAAAAAGGATAAAAAAGAAAGGTTTTACAATTTTCTTTTGCATTTTCTTTTTTTATATCTTTTTGTCTATTTCTTCCTTTTTCTTTTCCTCAATATGTCCGAGATTTTTTAAAAATTAATTGAAGAATAATTTTCCTCAACCATTATGCATAATGAAAGTAATGGTGTACTTGAACCATTTTACAAGTATAAAATTTGGAAAAAAAACTTTCTTTTTGGCGCTTTGTGCTTTTTCTTTCCAATTTCATGGTCAATTACTACTTTTAAAATGTTTTGTTTTGGTGCCATCAAAATTATTCATTTCGCGCATCATATTTTTATTTTATATTTATTGAAATCCATTTAATTCAGAGACGAAAGGAAAAAAAACAAACTCCTTTTTAATAGATAAAAAATTGCTCTCAGCAGAAATTTTGCAAAAGAGCACAAAGCTCGAGTTAAAAAAGGTCTCAACCCAAACCTAACTAACAAACAAATCAAGTCTAAACTTGGAACTGGTTTTGTTCCAAAAAACTTTTGTAATTTTTTTTATTCATGTTAATGAAAACTTGAAATTTCAATTATAATTGTAAATATCGAATTTTCTAACAAAAATAATAATTTAATTAAAATATTCCAAAGATATGAATTCTAGCATGAAACATGAAAGAAAACCGGAACGTCTACTTATAAAAAGAATCGAATTAGAAGTCAAAACCTTACAAAAATTTCCATTTCGTTTTCTTTTTTCTTCTTCATGGCGTCGTTTTCATAAGGGCCTCTATGTTATTAGAAGAGCGGACGCAAGACTCTGTGAGGTTCTCAAAACCGCTCTCTGTCAGCAAAATGTCGTCCTCAACACGCATGCCGATGCCGTGAA
This sequence comes from Bradynema listronoti, assembly GCA_024678965.1. NCBI lineage: Eukaryota > Metazoa > Nematoda > Chromadorea > Rhabditida > Allantonematidae > Bradynema > Bradynema listronoti. Next base: position 469,513 of record JANLNO010000005.1, read on the forward strand.
ACTCGGCACGCACGGCAGTATTTTCCGGTTGAACATAAACACCTGAAAATAAATCATTTGAAATTTTGGTGTCGTTTAAGCGATAGATTCCCGTACGGCGATATGGCCGATTGGTTAAAGCGTTGGGAGTTACGTCCCAATAGACGAGACGCAGTCTCGAATTCAACAATTTTTTCAATAAATTTATTTTCATTCGATACATATATTGGGTTGTCAAGTTATTATTGCACCCACACCATGTCAGTCACTATTTAGGTAAGTCCCAAAAGTTTTTAAATTCGCGGTTAACTGTTGTTTATTTGGCATTGACAAGAAGGGTTGAGAGCTTTTTGAGCATCCTGCCTGTAGCCCTGATGCAGCCGCTACTGACTACCACATAAACCGCTCTGTAAAGAAATTTCTCAAAGGTGAAGAATTTGAGGACTTCGATGACTTAGTATCGAGTGTGAAGGCATGGATTGACTCGAAAGACGAGGATTTCTTTAAGCAAGGGATCAATCTTCTTCCAGAGAAATGGGAAGGAATCATTAATGCGGGCGGTGATTATGCCTCTTAATAGTCAAACTTTTGTTTTTATGTAGAGATATAAAAATAAAATTTCATTCTACTTAAAAACGTGCAATAATAACTTGACAACCCAATAGTACGTTAACCATAATAATTTTCCAATAAAGAAAACATCGCACCCGGTTCTACCGTAATCACGACGCCCGATGGAAGCGGTATATTACGCGAAACGGTCGGCGAATCATGGACGTCCATGCCTAAAGAAAACAAAACATAAAAATTGAATTTAAAGTAATAAACATAGGACTTTTGGGACTTACCTAAATAGTGACTGACATGGTGTGGGCATAATTTATCGCATTCCTAAATAACAAAATTTGATATTAAATATTATTTTTAGAAATATCACGTTAAATAAGTTAATGAAACGAGAATTAAATCAAATAAATAGTTAGAAATTCATCTAACTATTAGCATAATAATTTTGCTATAAGCTAAAAATTTAGATTTAAAAAAAATGATTTAAGAGATTGGATTTTGGTGAGAAAAAACAAAAAGCATTCTCCTTTTTTCTCCTGTTAACATTTAAACCTACAATCATCAACTCGTCGCCTGTCAAATCGCTACGAGTAAAGAAGTGAGCCTCTGTGAGAATAGCGCCCATTCGTCTCAACATGTGCAGGTATAACTCGTTAAGCCGCAAAGGTCGTACCTCAACCATATAGCGCAATAGATCTTCCTGCAATCGCGTCAGCGCGTCATAGAGAGTTTTTGCAGACTCGAGAATCGACCCGAGATGGGAAAACAACGCGTAATGTCCGATACGTAGCCGTCCACGTCACAGCCAGCATCTATTAAAACACAATCCATCGGATTGATATCCTAAAATGAAATAACTTATTGAGAAAATAAAATACTACACTATAAAACATCCTAATTAATTGTACCTGATTGGCCGCAATATAATGAATTGTATTTGCGCGATTGCCGGCAGCGATTACCGGTGGATAGGCGAGAAATTGGGCTCCGCGTCGACGGGCCTCAAACTCCAACCTTCCGACAAACTCGGACTCATTGGCTGGCGAGCATTTGGATGTCATCGCCGCCGTGGCGATTGTCGCATTGACGGCCGCCCCACCAATACGACACGCGTCACGCATTAAAGCCCATTCCGACGGCGATTTGCGCCACCGAATCTAATAAAAAAATCCATATTTTCGTATCACAAATTTTAAGTTGATTCCTTTTTTAAATTCGTGGACTGGTGAGAAAAGAATTTGTCACATGGATGTTTTAATTTTTTTATACACGCATTTAGTTTAGATTTTTTTCTTAAATGTGTTGGAGATTAAAGACATTTTTGTATGGATCAACCTTCTCACAACAAATACAATACACTACATAGTTTGGCCGCCGTGATCGCTTACTTAATGAAATATAAAGTCTAATTGTGTTCACATTACTGACCGCATCAATATCTATATTCAGGTCGATGCGATTTGGAATAGCGGCTGCCAGCGACTTTGTCGCGTCGCGTAAGCGCGCCTCCCCTAAGTGAGAGTCACGTTGAAGTCGCTCTATGTCTGTGCTCAACACTGTGTCCGCACGAACAACGGAGGCCAGATAGCGATCAAACTCCGAAAATGGCAATATCACATCAATTCCTGAAAAGAAATAAAAAATAGACAATAAAAATACAACGATTAAAAAATAATGTATTTTTGTTTTTTAATTTTTTTTTCCAGAAGCAATTATATAGATCCGTAGAGAAGGAGATGAATACGTAAACATAAATATTAAAATAATATAAATATTAAAAGGAAATAAGGTCGCATAATTTTGTGAAAGAAACCTGAAATTTCGCGAATTCGCTCGTCACTAGTCCGCGGTCCATTCCACAGTATCTCAACGTCGGTGCGTTCGTCGATGAAGAGAACGCTTTGGCGCGAATCAATTAGCAGCCGGGCCGAGTCGGTGTCCACGAAGCCAGTCAGATAGCGAAAGTTCGAGCACTGGCGAAAGACGTGCGGTACATCCGGCGCGCTGAACGTTTGTGGCTGAGAGGCGATCAAAACGAGAGGTCTATGCGAATGAGTGGGCGCTAAAAATAAACGTAAAACCAAAATTATATTGGCCCAACAAAACTGCGCCTAATTTATGGTTTAAAACTCATTATAAAGCTAGATATTTGTCTCTCAAACGAGAAATTCTAGCGATAAATAAGCGTATATTGATAAATGAATTTCAACACAGTTTTGGTGCCCGTTGATCGTGGTCGCAACGCTCCGCAAGAGATGAGCGCGTCGTGCGCGAAATTCGTCCGCACAAATTGGGGGCGCAACACGCAAAGACGTAGAGAACCAGCGTCGATGCAAAACGTTGGCAGCGGTTAGATTCAGGGCTTGCCACCAACAAGAAGAGCCACGGCGATAGAGACGTCGCATTCCTTTTTCCTCACAAGATTAAATTGGCTAATTTAAATCTTTTTAAATCTTTTAAAAAAGACAAAAGACCAGTCATCCAAAAAGAATTTTAGCCACAATTTCGTAAAATATTTCGAAAACTTCGAGTCAAATTTTTAGCGAATTGAAAAGTAATGAAATTCCATAAAACTACAGGAAAAAAATCAATTTAATTATGTTAAAATTATTTCAAGATTTTTATTCAAACAGCTAACAAAAATATACAATTAAAGAAAAAAAAAAGAATCTAGAATTCTTAACCCATTATATAATTTTCCAATATAAAATTCGTTTGTTATTTTTCAGGATCTTCTCTCTAAGGCACTTTTTATACCCTTTTATCCTAATGTTTTAAACTATTTTTTGTATGATTTATTTGGAGCTTTATATCGAATTAAAACAAAAAAGCGTGGATAATGAGTCATTTCAAAATATATCAAAATATAATCGAAAAATATAATTGTAAGTTTGAGTTTAAGAAGATAGATAATTTTAAGAACATAGAAATTTAGGTATTTGTTTTCTTATTGAAACACAAATGGATCACATTGTAATCAATCAGACACTTGAAGGAATTGTTGAAGAAAGCGAAGAAAACATGTGGCCCTTAAAATAATCAACATCAAAGTTTTACGGCCACACCGCCTGTAACTGGAAAATTTTCGCCGGTAATATAGGAGGCCGCATCAGAAACGAGAAACTCAACGAGTCCAGCCACGTCCTTGCCTCGCCCAGTCCGACCCAACGGGATGCAAGCAGCTAGTTGGCCGCGAACGGCGTCCGCCTCCGCGCTGGTCATCGAGTTCGCGTTCGGCGCGCCATCGCCACTACCCGAACACGAGGACCATGATGCTCCTAAAAATAACTCACCGAAAAATAGACTTTAAATATTTTGGCTTTTTTCAATAGGGTTAAAAGGGAACAACACAGTTAAATTCTTTTTTCACTTTTCTAAATCCCCAAAATATATATTGGAAATTGGAAACATTTTTAGGACTGTCGATTCTTTTCTCTTTATAATTTAAAAAACCCAACCCGATCCGTCGTCGTCGAACATGCCGAGGCAGACGGCGTTGACGCGAACATTCCGAGGTGCGAGGCTCCGCGCCATGGCCTTACAGAGACCGAGAAGGCCCGTCTGTGCGGCGCTATACAGGCCCACGTCCACAAATGGCGTATAACCGGCAATGGAGCCTACAAATACAATTGATGAGGACGCCGAAACCGGAAATGCAGAATGTTGCGGAGAATTTTCCGACGAAGAGGAGGATGCGGAAGTGGATGTCGATAGCTGAGTTGCTCTAAAAATGTGAAATATTAAAAAATGGAAAAAAATATATTAAACTAATGCGCGAATATAAGACGCCGTCAAAGAAATACCCGTTTTTGGACTCGAGCAAAAGCGGCAACGCTTCACGGCAGGTGAAGAACGGGACAGACAAATACTTTGTAAATATCTGGAATCAAAAATTGTAAGTGTAAAATTCACATAAGCCTAAAATGAAAAAAAGAAAAAAATTTAAATTTAACATTTTAAAAAGAATCTAAATATTTAAATTCCAGCCAAAAATTATTTTTCAATTATTATTTTGAGAGAAACAAATTTAAAAAAAATGTTTTAAGAATATCAAATTGATGTTAGCAACAAATGCAAAAAAAATAACACAGTGAAAAATAAATCTAAGTTTAGATTAGATTTTTTAGCCTTCAGCTTAGGCCAATTCTTAGACTTAGGATTTAGCCTTTTAAGATTAGATTTTAATCGTCACGTTTTATCGCATTATTTAATAAAATAATACAAGAATATGTTATTCAAAATGTTTTCTCAAAACCTGATCGAACTCGTCGGTGCTACTGTTGATAATATCGCCTTTGATTCGATTTGGTTTGTGGCAAATCACTGTCGCATTCAATTGAGCATGCTCCTTTCGAATCTATAAAAATTCGTGTTTAAACAAAATTAAAAGCAACACATATTGGGAATTTAGTTCTCCCACCCTTTTTTCTTTAAAGAGAGAGAGAGAGGGAGGAAGAACGATAATAATATTAGGTTGGTGCCACCTTTTTAAACATTTTACCGAAACATTTTGGGAGTTCCTGGAAATTTATTTTTAATTAGTATACAAGTGAGTACCACTACCTTATTGTACGGTATAACCACTACCTTGTTCTACGGTATCTATAGGATATGGTAGAAATTCTATGGGATACGGTATCTGTATAAAAATTTTGAAAAAACCGAAAAAAACCAAAAAAAGCATCCGGGAATCAAACTTGCATCAGTTTTGGGAGGAGCTGTACAAGTGGTTCGACCTTCCAACAAAAGTAGGAATCCTATTTAGGACCATTAGGACCTCGTAGGCCCATCTTAGGATCAATTGGACCACAAATTTAAACTCCCCGACCCCAATTACCCCATAAAACATTATTCACACATGAAAATTAAGAAATTGAAATTTTGGGATCCCGAACGGCCACGTTAGGACCCTCACAGGACTCTCATTTTGATGTCGTCTTCAAATCTAAACTGCCCGAACTCGATTGCACCCTGATTATATATTTATACATACATATTTAACAATTGAAAATTTGGGACCCTATTGAGGTCCATTAGGACCCTCCACACACATTTTACACAAAAAAGGATATCGAATTCGTGATCCCCGACATAAATTACCCCATATAACACTATACTATTGACCATTTTCGACCAAACCCATATCGACCCGCTGGCCAAATTTGGACGATAAAAAAGTGGTGGCCGAAATTTCGAATTTTCACATTTTCGACCATATCTCGGGACAGAGATGGCCAATCGACATCAATTAAGGCTTATATGATGGATCAGTGAATGAATGGGCCAAAATGCATCAAATTTCTGTCAGTTATACTATGAATGGTCCTTGTGCTTTTGGTGCAAACTAAGAAAAATTATAGCCTATATTCAGTCTTTAAAGGTTTGATCAAACGATAAACTCGGAAAAAAATTCTTAAAACAATTGACAAATTTTATCTTTAATAGAAAAGTCTCCGATCCAATAATTAGAATTGCATTTAAAAAAACAAAAAGTATATCATAAACACTTATCACTATTCGTAGGGATAAAAGCCTAGCAATAAATCAATCAACTAGATACGCGAGCTCCAAAAAATATCCTATGCGCGAAATTACTTACCGAATCAAAAAGTGCACGACGTTGAACTTCGTCGGCAAGGTCGGCGGTAATGGCAGACGCGGAAATATCCGCGCCACGCAGTCCGTCAAGCGCATAGCGTAGACCAGTCTCGTCCACGTCGCTGATATAGACGTGCGCACCAGAAGCGCCTAAACGACGCGCAATTGCATAGCCCATCGAAGTCGCAGCATTGCATACCAGCATCACGCGCTTCGCCAAATGACCCGATGACATTTTACACGGGTACACAAAATATTAGAAAATTGGCTTAAAGAATAATTAATTTACCATTTCGATTCCGATTCTTTTGCTCTTTTTCGAATAGCAAAATACAAAATCTAAAAAAGTGTAAAAAATTCTATTTAAATTTGTCATTTTTAAACTTTTTCAACGCGCTAATTTAATTTTAATATTAAAGAAATGACAAAAATTTTTGTCATTTTTTTCTACATATTTATTCTACATATTTTTTCGGTACGAAAAAAATATGCGTTTTAGAAGAAACGAAAAATAAAGTGAAAATTAACATTTATGTATTATAAGTCAATAGTCATTCGATTCGTAAGAAAATGCGCTATTTTTTGTGTATATTTTGCATTCAATAACAAATAACTTTACTTTTATTATTTTACTGCATACAAATTTTGTCAAATTTCGAATCCTATTTAATGTAATCCTATTAATGGTAATATTACATTTTTTAAATATAGGCGAAAAATTTTTAACTGTATAATTATATAGCTAAATTGTCCTTGTTTTGCAATATTATTCGCCGTGAAAAAGTAAATCTTAGATTATTTTGTCATGGAAAGTATGTGTTATGGGAAAATGTGTTGCGCGGCCATATACGTATTTTCCCGCCCGACGGCCATATACGTATAAAAAAATTTTTTCACATCCATCTAAATTTTGTTTTCAATTGAGAATTCATTTTAAACAACACAGTTTAAAATTTTTTTTTCAATTTTTTGATGTAATAGTTATTTACTAAGTAATTTTTATAGTGGTATAATGTTTTTTTAAATTTCATTTACACAACAAAACAATTTTTTAAAGAATGAAAAGTTATTTTATTAGTATTTTGCTACGACGTTCGCGATTTACCAGCGGTATCCATTTCTCATCACAAGTGATTACATTGTTTAAAAATGGCGATCGGAGTTGTCGACGACGAAGCTTTTTAGCGATTTCGACGCGTTTCTGTTTTTGAGCGTCCGTGAGCTCATAGGGAATCCAATGGTCCTTTATCCACTTTTTGCCTACAAAATGGAAAAAAATCTTAATTTTTTTTATTGATAATGAAAGACTGACCTTCTGCATGCAATATTTTTACTATTTCTGGCTGACTGCAGGCAAATTGATAAGCCAAATCCCTTTGCTGGATCTTCTTCGATAGCTCATTGCTGGATCTTCTTCGATAGCTTTGACGACACTTGTTCGATCGGCGGTTTTTGGTCTGCCAATTCGTTTTTTTTCGTTCATGCCCATTTTTCCTAATTTGAACTTGGAGAACCATAGAACCATTCAAAAGCTGTTCTTCGGCTAACGCTTTTCGGTCCGTGGGCTATATTCATCCGATTTACGGCCATTGACGCATTGGAACCTTGCAAAAATTCATATTGGAGCAGTTTTCGAATATCAGCACGTGACAAACTCATACTATATAAAATCATATAAAGTTATATATTAAAATGATTGCAAAAAAAATCTCTATTGAATACAAAAAACAAAATTTTTTATCACTTTTTAAAAAAATGTTATGCCAAAAAGTGCGAAAACTTAGTTATCAACCTAATAATGCGCATGAAGTATATGTATGTATAATCAAGATTATTTTCAATATTCATGTCACTAACTGGGAGAAAGAAAGTGGAAAATTTAGCGACGTTAACGCGCAGGGAAGATGCACAACAAAAACTCCCAAACTCGTGAGATGAACTACGAAAAGGTGTGATAATTTCGTAAACCAAAGTTTACGAAAATTCAAAATTTTATGAACGATGAAGCATAATTGTATCTTTGCGCCGGAAACTCTTTTTTATATGATAAAAGCAAACATATATTTTGAGAATTAAAATTTTATAAAATTGTTTTGCTGAATTGGCGTTCGCAAATCTTTCTGCCAACATGATCCCACAAATTCTCAATCGGGTTCAGGTCTGGGCTTTGTGGAGGCCATGAGATTACATTGACGCCGTGTTTCTGCATCCACGCCTTCGTGATCTTCGCCGTGTGCTTCGGGTCATTGTCGTGCATGAAGATCCAGTCGGCGCTGAGTTTCTCATTGGCATGTGGGAGCATAGTAGACTCCATCATCTCAATGTACTTTGCGGCTGTCAGCGTGCCATTTACTTGGCAAATTGGGCCGACAACATCGCGTGAAAAGCATGCCCATGTCATTACCGATCCTCCACCATGATAACGCACGTTAAAGCGCTTGGAAGGAGGTCTGCGTACATAACGGATGCCGTCGGTGGAAATAGAGTTTTTGTAGCTTCATGAGACTTAGAAAACTTTGCCAAGAGAGCAAAAACTACCTATAAATAATAATTTAAATTGAATATCTTTTTAATTAAACTTTTCTACCAATAATCTTTTTTTACGGCATCAAAATATAAGGCCTCATAATACATTAGAGTCTCTACAGGTTGATTAAAATCAAAGCCCTCTATTTAAAATGTTTGACAGTACTTCATTAATAAACCCTTAATAACTTGCTTTTCTTATTCCCATTGCGATAAAGTTAGATTCAAATGCGTCTTTTAAAACCAATTGCAATCTATGAGCTGCACACTTCAATTGACGCCCCTTTTGAATATCAAAATCGAGTATATTTTCTTCTACTATGTCCTCATTTTCCTTGTACATTTCCGTCACCGTTTCCATGTTTACATCTACTAACATTTCCAGCGCTATGCCATCATCACTCTTCCCAGTCTGCATCACTACAGTATCCAAATGGATTTCTAAAAAACATTAATAATAAAACTTCAAAAAGGAAAAAAACTTACACAAATGCGGCTTTCATATTCGCAGCTCCATCAGTAATTACACGATAAATACGATTAGGAGAAATTTTAAACTTTTGTAGAGCTTCATCTATTAATCTTCGTATATTCGATGGGATTTTATCATCTCAATCATATCAAGCGCCATTGTCTTCTGCCGGTCGTTGTATCATACAACGACCGGCACAAAAGTTTTTTACCGCATTTTAAGTACAAATCACGGGTGGCATTGTGAGATTTTACAAACTTGCCCAGAATATCGAAAACTTTCTGAAAATTTACCATCCTAGCTGAATTAAAAGATGAAATGTATTAAAGATAACCTTTTTATGGCCTTAGCTTCTTCATCAGTTTCCATTACATCTTTTAAAACCAATTGTAACCGATGAGCGGCGCAGCGAAAGTGAAGAGTATGACCGAAGTCGAAATTACACTCTTCTTCTATTTCGTTCCAGCTTAAATCATTGAAATATATATTGCCGTACTTTTCGATTTCATCTCTGGTACACAATTCTTGATCTATTCCATCAGTTTCGTTTTCGTCTTCATCCAAAAATTTTGTAAATGGATTTCTAAACGTATACAAATAAATACCGACAAACTTCTAAAAATTAAATAATGTTGATAAAAAAAAGTTCTAATTAATTCAAAGTTACTTGAAAAAAAGAATTTTCTACAAGATGAGCTGGAAATGATGTAGTTGCTGCAAACAAAATTAAATTGCGTTTGACATCGTTAATCACAATATCATCTGCATTGCGTATAGAGCCGGATGAGAATTTTTAATATGACGTTGCGCGTTGGATGCACGAATACTTTGTCTTTTAGCACTGTAGTTGCAGTTTCTACAGCTATTGCAGTAGAATTCTGCTAAGTAACGCGAAAAACGCTGACTATTAGTTGGTGTACTACTAGTTGGTGTAGTAGGCGTAGTAGGTATAGTAGCTTCAATCGGCAATATGACCGATTGTGCAGCTGTTTGAGAATCCTCTTCTTCAAAACTATCTTCCATTGCCAGGCAATCGTTTTCGTTTAGACTCATCTGAAAAATTGTCAGTACTTATTCAAAAATTGAATAAAAATGAATACTGCATTGAATGACGGATAGTAGGCGGTAGAAAACTAGTGGGGGGGGGGGGGGGCAAAACTGCTACCATATTTTTTTGCTCATAAGAGGGGAGGCTTAAATTATATTAAATCAGCTATTTTTATAGAAAATAAAGACATTTTCCCATTTTAAGAGAAAATGCCCGCGAGCCACTAAACATTTAAAAAAACATATAAAAAGTAGTTTACCTCATCCGTACTTATTTTTACAGTAAAAATTTTCCGATATTGTTCAGTAAAATTTGCAGAGGGGGGGAGGGGGAATCTCTAGTTAGCAAACATGAAAATATTACAGTTGTTTGATATTTTTGACATTTTAATGTCAATTAAATTTTTTTGTCGTTTTGTTTGTTGGCATTATTTATATGAATTATCTTATATCAAAATTTCTTTTTTCCATCATTTTTGTGCTTCCGCTGACAAGGAGAGTGTGTAAATCTTTCAAAAAGGTGTATGTTTATTACCGACTTTGGCACTTGTTTAGTTTCCCCTGTGTTTTTCCACTTAGTCCTTTCCTAGAGATAGAACATTTTCAATTTTGCGATATTTTTTCAAAAGGTATAACGATATAACTGTACTTTATCCCTTTCTTGTTCCCACCTTCTTATAAGTGCTATTCAGCCGTTTTTAATATTTTATGATAATTAATGTAATAAATTTTAGAAATGTTCAACATTACTATCGGTAATACAATTCGTCAAGAATTGGAAAAACTGGAGGAAGTGCCCGTAGGAAAATGCGAATTTGACAAGGTTGGTCTGCATTATCCTTCTGCTCTGAAAGAATGGGCAAACAGTCCAGCTTGTGAACCGGCAATAATAAAGGATCCGCATCCATCGGAATTAACAGATCCGTTCTTTAAAGCTGTGCAGCGTAATGAGACGGTAATAATCGTGAATGCACCCACTGGATTTGGAAAAAGCTCTAAGGTATTTTTATTTTATTCTCTAATAAAATTGATTACTGTATTTTCTTGTTTACCCCCCCCCCCCCATCAAAAATTTAACCTGTAAGAATCTTGTTTACTTTCTACCCTTCACTTCAAAAGGTTTACCTCAAACGCCGGTCACTTCAGAGTCATTTTCGCTGTTTGGAAATTTATTCGGTAATAAGGTTGAGAAAAAGCGCTCGCTTTCAGTAGAACCTGGCGGCGCACTGAGATATTTTCGGACCACTATTTTAGGGCGTTTTGGGAGCGGTTCCACAAAATTTGATTCAGAAGTATTAAAAGAAAACGAAATTTTTGGCTGAGAGTTGGCTTGTTTTTGCAATCGATCTTTTTGATTTTTCTTGGCTTCTTCCCGCCGTTTGTTCAAATCAGGATGTTTGCGTTGTAGATGATATTTCATTTGATTTGTGCAAAGTTTAGGCCCGAGATCAACAATAAAATCACATTCTTCAACTCTGCATTTTGCTGTTGTTTGATTCCTTTCGAAAAAAGTTTCCCATTTATGATCGCTAGACATCTAAAAATGAACATCGTAAAAAAGGAAACAAAATAAAAATCATGTAGAAAAGAAACATGATTTTTATTATTATGTAAAAACAACTAACCATATCCAAAAATACAAAATAAATTTCATTGCGAGACAATTTTTTAAGAACATCGTTTCAAGAAAGATTGATTTTAAAAACCTTAAATTTTTTTTAAATTTTTGGGAAAATACCCTATGCTTATTCGAAATTATCCGAAAATCGGGTCATTTTTTCGGATATCGGATTTCGGATAGAAAAAAGTGCCGGATATCGGATATCGGATACCGGATACCGGATATCCGACGCATCCCTGATATATATATATATATATATATATATATATATATATATATATATATATATATATATATATATATATATATATATATATATATATATATATATATATATATATATATATATATATATATATATATATATATATATATATATATCGGATACCGGATACCGGATATCCGACGCATCCCTGATATATATATATATATATATATATATATATATATATATATATATATATATATATATATATATATATATATATATATATATATATATATATATATATATATATATATATATATATATATATATATATATATATATATATATATAAAATATCAGGGATGCGTCGGATATCCGGTATCCGGTATCCGATATCCGATATCCGGCACTTTTTTCTATCCGAAATCCGATATCCGAAAAAATGACCCGATTTTCGGATAATTTCGGATAAGCATAGGGTATTTTCCCAAAAATTTAAAAAAAATTTAAGGTTTTTAAAATCAATCTTTCTTGAAACGATGTTCTTAAAAAAATTGTCTCGCAATGAAATTTATTTTGTATTTTTGGATATGGTTAGTTGTTTTTACATAATAATAAAAATCATGTTTCTTTTCTACATGATTTTTATTTTGTTTCCTTTTTTACGATGTTCATTTTTAGATGTCTAGCGATCATAAATGGGAAACTTTTTTCGAAAGGAATCAAACAACAGCAAAATGCAGAGTTGAAGAATGTGATTTTATTGTTGATCTCGGGCCTAAACTTTGCACAAATCAAATGAAATATCATCTACAACGCAAACATCCTGATTTGAACAAACGGCGGGAAGAAGCCAAGAAAAATCAAAAAGATCGATTGCAAAAACAAGCCAACTCTCAGCCAAAAATTTCGTTTTCTTTTAATACTTCTGAATCAAATTTTGTGGAACCGCTCCCAAAACGCCCTAAAATAGTGGTCCGAAAATATCTCAGTGCGCCGCCAGGTTCTACTGAAAGCGAGCGCTTTTTCTCAACCGCAGGATTTATTGTTAATGATTTGAGAAAACGGTTGTCTCCAACTAATTTAAAAATGTTATTGTTGTCACACCATAACCTAACTGTTTATAATTTCGAATATGATTGAAATATGCATAAAATGTGTCTTTGTTAAATTTTGTTAAATTTTGTTAAAATAAAGTTTTTTTATGCTCTTAAATTTATCCGAAATTTATCCGGTATCCGATATCCGATATCCGGAATCCGGCACTTTTTTGTATCCGAAATCCGATATCCGATCCGATGTTTTTTGAATATCCGATATCCGATCCGACTTTTTTCATATCCGACGCATCCCTGATATATATATATATATATATATATATATATATATATATATATATATATATATATATATATATATATATATATATATATATATATATATATATATATATATATATATATATATATATATATATATATATATATATATATATATATATATATATATATATATATATATATATATATATATATATATATATATATATATATATATATATATATATATATATATATATATATAATATATATATATATATATATATATATATATATATATATATATATATATATATATATATATATATATATATAAGGCTAAGTTTTACCTTAACTTTCATTATTATAATATGATAACAACATTTATTTAAATAAAACATTAACAATTTTAAACAAAATTAAAAAATTATTCATTATTCATCGTCAGAGTACCACTCGACGACTTCTTCGTGCGCCACGTCGAAGTCCTCGTCGAGCAAATGCGCCTCTTCACTGTTCAAATCGACTGATGAGCCGCTTCGTCGTCTTTCTCGTGGTGCAAATTCAGCTGCATCGATGAATGCTACTACGATTTGCCACTTCATAAAGTAAGGCAATCGCAATTCCGCGTTGATTCCGAAACACCGCTGCTTCACGCAGTTAGCGACGTGATGCAGTGCCTCGACTCCTTGTTCGCCAAAGAGACCCCATGAATGGTGTCTGCCAACGAAATCCTTGAGATGGGCTTCGATTAAATGAAGCTTGTTGATGAGCGGCAACTTTGACCGGCGCCACTCGGTCGACAGCCGCTGAATGTCGAAAGTAGCCGAGATTTGCATTTTATTGCCGACTTAAGTTTTAGTTTTCTGAAAAACTAACATTATATTCGAATTCAGCACCTTCGAAAACCCCCGACTAAAAATTTTTCTTTGAAGGATCATTTTGGAACTCGGTACAGGGTCTTAGAGGGTTCCTAAAATAAAACTAACGTTATATTTGAATTCAGCACCTTTGAAAACCCACGAGTAAAACTTCTCTTAATTAAAAAGTCAACACTACACGACCAATTCTAAAAAATTTTTTATTAGATGCAGACCTCACTCTAGAACACGTCCGGATAATTGACTAAAAATCCCGAATTTCTTTATGAAACTTTACCACAAAGTAGAGAACATTATGGGGAACAACTCTAGTGAAGGATTTTTAGAACCTATGATTGAGTTTTGAAAAACACCCACCTCAGTAGAACTGAGCCGTGAAGCAGAAGGGGGAGCGACGAAGACGTGGAGGGCATGGACTCATCTGATCGTTCTTTAGCAGCTCTTCGCACTTCGGCAGCCTTCGCTACTCTTTCCTGAACCTTACGTTTTCGTTCAGCTTGAGATTGGCGGCCCGCTTGTCCGATTTTTGACGGCATTTTATACAGCTAAAAAATCGAATTTTTAATCATATGTATTAGCTTGGCAAAAAAGTACTTCGACAAAATTTAACTTTTTTTTCAATTCAAAATCAAAAAAAAAATCATAATTTTACATAGTGAGGTTAAACATTTTTCCAGGTTGTAAATGCAAAATTTTCCAAAAAAGTACTTTTCAAGAAACAAAATTTTTTTAAATTTTATATGATTTATAGTCATGCTATTTAAACATATTTCACAGAAAAATAATTGAAAAAAATCATTAATTTAAAAAAAAATCAAAAAAAGATTAGTGAGGTTAAACTTTTTTCCCGCAGTGTAGTAATATTTTATAAATAAAAATGATTTTGTTATAGATAGAGTAATAAAAGAGTAATAATATAGTAATATTATAGAGCAATAATATAGTAATAATAATATGTCTTGTTGTTGAGGAAGTTGTATTTGTATTGAAGGTTTTGCATAGAGTAATAAAAAAGTAATAATATAATAATATTATAGAGTAATAATATAGTAATATTATAGAGTAATAATATAGTAATAATAATATGTCTTGATGTTGAGGAAGTTGTATTTATATTGAAGGTTTTGCAGCGTATTTAAATTGCACATGTTGAAATTGACTTACAGTAAATAAATTCTTTATAGTTTTTTGTTAAATGGAATATGAGGGAGCTTAAAAAAAATGCCGTTGGCTAGCAAATCATGTAACGTTCTCATTCCATCATCTATGTCGACGCTGAGAACATTCCGGTGCGATACGACATTTATGTGTTGAGAATTTATAATTAATATCGATATGACAAGCTTCTTTAATTGATGCTCCGATGGGTTTTTCTTGAACAGAAAGTATTTGGAATGTGGGTACAATTGGAGTAAATTTGGTAAAACGAATAATAAGGTCACAAAGGCATTGTTCTCATCAGCTTTGCGTGATTTCATTATTTCTATTAAATAGGCAGTTAAATAATGCGCATGAAGCATATAATCAAGATTATTTTCAATATTCATGTCACGAATTGGGAGAAAGAAAGTGGAAAATTTAGCGACGTTAACGCGCAGGGAAGATGCACGACAAAAACTCCCAAACTCGTGAGATGAACTACGAAAAGTGTGATAATTTCGTAAACCAAAGTTTACGAAAATTCAAAATTTTATGAACGATGAAGCATAATTGTATCTTTGCGCCGGAAACTCTTTTTTATATGATAAAAGCAAACATATATTTTGAGAATTAAAATTTTATAAAATTTTCATAAATAAAAATGAAAAAAATATAATGTTATACTTTTTTTAATAAAAAAAATATATTTTTTAAGTAATAGAGTAATTAAAGAGTAATAATATAGTAATATTGTAGAATAATAATATAGTAATAATTTAGAGTAATATAATAATAATATTTTATAAATAAAAATAATTTTCACACAAGATCACTAGATCTTCCCAGCTACTGAATTAAAAAATAATCAAAAAACCAAATGCCTGCACCTTTGATAATGATAAATTGCTAAGAATTGTCAATGATAAAAAATGAATAAATTCAAGGTATTTATAGTGTTGTTAGATACAAATATGCCCCAATTCTAATTTTCATCAAAATTTAATATTGCCCATTTTAATATAATATCAAAATAAATGTGTCTATTTTAATGTATTAAAATCATTTTAATATAATATCAATAAATATGTTCCATTTTTACTGCGTTTTAAAATCAAATTAAACGCTATACGTCATCATGACATCATCAATTTTTTGATTAGAAAAAAGAAAGGATTAATAATTTTTTACTTAATAATCCAAGATTGTATAATCCTAATTCAGACCAGACCCGGACCCAAATACAGGGTCCTAAAAGAGGTCCTATCAAAAATCCGTTCGGAAAGCGTCCCCAAAAACTCCCATTGTCAAATTTTCAGCTATAGTAAAAAATATACCTAATAAAAAAGCATTAATTTTTTATTATCGGAGAAAAAAACATTATTATCAGGTCAATTTTCAACAAAAAAAAACAACGTAGAAAATGACTTTCTAATGATTGAATGAAGATTAACGAAAATTCTTCCTAAGAAAGCTCATTCTTTCTTTTTATTTGGTATTGATAGTGACGCGGAGGTAGCCGATGGACAAAACTCTCGATTGAGGCAATCAGCACAGCGGGGATTAACTGGACGGCAGGTCTGCTGGCCGAAACCCACTAACAGCTTGTTGATGGAACGCCACTCATTTCTGTAAAATTTTCGAAGAAATATATGGATTCACACCCGTTCAGCCCGTTACGAGAGCTAGGGTTTTTTCGCACAGCATAGCTAATAGTAATCGTATTCAAACCTTTTCAGACGCGCATAACTTACCTTCTCTCCATCCCGAAATATTTTCTGATTCGTGTCCGATAAATTGTACCTGGGCAGAATTTGCCGCAAACGTGTTTCCGTTTCGTTGGGCGTTCGCGTGTGGACCCAGCCGAGTCGGTTAGCGATACGATGCACGTGCGTGTCGACGCCGATGCCCACACTTTTGTCGAATGCGATTTGCAAAACTAAATGGCCCATTTTTGGACCAACGCCCGGAAGCGCCGTAAGGGCCTCGATCGTGTCGGGAATGTCGTCGGCGTGTCGTTCGCGTAAAATCGCCGCCGTTCGCTGTAAATATTCGGCTTTGCGCTAAAAGAGAAATTTTTAAATTTATAACTAATAAATTATTAAAAAAAAGCTAAGAGAAAAATCGTTAATTGATTCCATAGAATTAGCCAAATCCCTTTATTGAATCTATGATTTATTGCTGATTTGCAAAAAAATCCAAACAAAAACCTTATAAAATCCGACGGGACAAATTAGTTTAGCGAGCTCCTCGCGTGAAACGCCCAAAACCCAATCGATGGAGCACCCACACGCTTTGAGTCTCTAAACGCCTTGAAATTATTGATTGTAATGTGAAAGTTAAAATATTTTTAGATAAAAATTTTGTCGCTCACCTCCATAGCAGCCGAAACAACTTCGTCTTTGGTCTGACTCGAAAGCATAAGAGCAACAAGAATTTGGAAGCGATAGACCTAAAAAAAATGTTTTCAATTTTATTCTCCCAGAACCATCTTTAAAAATACTAATTATGTAAAAAACATGCCCATGACTTTATGATGGAAATAATATTTTACCTTTGGCTCGGCATTTTTATCTGCAAGCATATGACAGCCCATTGTGTCGACGGGCGCATCGGCTTTGACTCGAATTTGCTCGATTATTTCGATATGTTTCGCGATTTGCGGGGGAATTTTACCAAAACGGATAATTCGGTCCTGCGTCGTCAAGCAACACGTAATATTGTGATTTGTTACGGAAGCTAGGCAATGCGAAGGCTCTGATGACTTCAATGGCTTTGTCAGCTCCGCTGAAATTGTCGACTCCTCACACTTTACACTTTTTGATCTGAAGAATTTGTCGTCTGTGTCAGCGGTAGCCCGTACTAGCAATCGTTTTGATCGGCGCATATCGAACAACGCTAAACTCACTAAGGAATAAGCGATTAAGGCTGGAGCTCTCAAAACGATAAAATTCCATTTCATTTTTACACATTGTTCGAAGAAAGGAAGAAGATTTTTCTTTGAGAAAACTTCTTATAGACTCTAAGAAAAAATACTTAACTTGAAAAAATTATTTTTTATAAAAATTTATTCATTTGTCATTTTTCTAAAGATTTAAACGTTTTTCGAAAGGATAAAAACATCATTTTTTAAACATTTTTTTATATTTCGATAATAAGCAATCTTTTTGGAAAAAAAGAAGACAATTTCTTATTTTAAAGGGTACACTTTATTCAAAAATGTTAGGCAGCAAACCAGCCACCAAAATATTGGTTGGTTTGCTGCATAAGCGTGCAGTATTGCTGATGCAAGGCCTGCTCGGTTTGCAAGGCCTGCTCGCACTGCAAAAAAACCTATTGTCTTCCAAATATGATGACACCTAAATGGGGTCGGAGATGGTATCAAGCTTCGTTCCGAGCAAAGCGGAAACCTACCGCACAACCACTAGGCCACAATGCAACAATAGTTGGGGCGAAATTCTGATGATATGAAATGGTGTTGGGGTGAATTGATGGTGAGATAAAGTGATGTGGAGTGAATTGATGACTTCCCAACAAAAATATTTTATTTTTCACGTAATTATTGAGTTGTTATACATAGTTAGGTAATTATCCGCCGTTTTATTTAAAGGAGGCTTGGAAAATATTGTTGTTTTTCGGTTTTCGTGGATTTTCTGCCCGCAAAAAAATTTTTTTTATTTTGCGGTAGAAATTTGTATATTTTTATAAATTTTTATCATATTCGAGTTTAGCATGTTGAAAAACCCAGGAATACAAATTTCTACCGCAAAATAAAAAAATTTGCGGGCAGATAACCCACAAGAATGCCTATATGCGTTATATGTCATTCGATAGCTCCTGTTTCAGGTGAATATTAATTTATAATTCTAAGTGTTTTGAGTCCAAAAATACTTGAATTTAAATGGGGTGTTATCGAGAGTCTATGAAAACGTTTTTATGAGAACGGTTTAAATAAGGCGATAAAGCGAGCTCAGCTGCTCGCAGAATCGACGAAATGTTCTATCGCAATGTGATATCGGATAGTCGAACATGAAAATGGTTCAAAATGTTTTGAACCATACGTATCAGCATTGAACACAAGGAGAGAACCGAAAAAGATTTTTTCGATGCATAAATGGTTTAGTGAACTAGAAACTTCGGTCAAAATGGACTGCGTTGTATATTGTGCTCAACTCATAAAAGATAAACATTTGCTTTAAAAGGAATGGTGCAGTGCAATAACGTCGATTATTCTTTAACAAAACAACCCTCGGAGGCAGAGAATTTTAAATATGGCGTCGCCACATCGAAGATGAGTAAGCTCGTTACCTCACCTGCCTTACTCGCTTAAAAATCTAGGAAAAACTTATTTAAGCGCGAGTTCCGTAAATTACTTAGAAGATGAATGCCTATATGTTTGATTGGCGGGAAATTTATTTGTTTTTTTTTGTTAATAAAATACGACGCATCTGACAACCCAATAAAGATTACGTTGTCAGAATTAAAAAAAAATTATTTTTTAATTTTTAAAAGGTACAAATAAATTCATATAAATAAAATTTAAATTTTTAAATGTTTCATATTAGGTTGGTCAGAAAGTTTTGATACACTTCAACAATTTTATAAAAACTTAAATTTTCTACAACAAAAATGGATCATTTTCATCAATATATTCGCCATTATTTTGTTCGTAACGAGAACGCAACATCTTCGTAAACGAGAACGCAACATCAGGATTCCGTGTCGGTAAAAGGCGCGCGACTTCTGGGCGAAAAAGTCCGCCAGAGCCCGTTCGACTTCGTCATCTTGCGTGAAGTGACGTTCGCGCAGGAATTGCTCCAGAGATCTGAACAAGTGATAATCCGATGGCGCGATATCTGGGCTATATGGCAGGTGCTTCCCAGCCCAATCCCTCGAGCTTGGCGCGCGTGCGACGCAAAGTGTGTGGTTTCGCGTTGTCCTGCTGGTAACAACCTCGACGCCCTGCAATGCTGCGACGCTGCAAT
The DNA here is from genome assembly GCA_024678965.1 of Bradynema listronoti. NCBI lineage: Eukaryota > Metazoa > Nematoda > Chromadorea > Rhabditida > Allantonematidae > Bradynema > Bradynema listronoti. The sequence goes on from JANLNO010000005.1 coordinate 489,853, forward strand.
TCGGTTCGTACGCGGTCTAGTTGAGAGTAGTAGATTTTGGAGTTGATAGTGTGACCGCGTGGAAGCAGCTCTCAATAGACCGACCGCCGAACACATAACAGCACCTTCACTTGGTGTTGATAGGTTCGAGGCGCCAGCACTTCGCCCTGACGTGAGCTGAGCTACTGAAGTTTGGCTTTTCGGTTGTCGTACAAGATCCACTTCTCATCATAGGTGACGATTCGATCCAATCCTCCATGGCTGAATTTATGCAGCAGCCAATTGCAGTCAGAAATTCGTCGAATTTTTTGCCTTTCGTTGAGCTCGTGTGGGACAGTTTGACCGCGTCTGATGTTTTTTTGTGGAGATGATTAGCAATGGTAGTTTTTGAAGAGTGAAAGTCGACGGCCAATTTGCACGTGGCCTGTGTTGGATTAGATTCGATGGAGCGGAACAGTACCCTTTTATCAATGATCGAGAGTCGTCCGGAACGTGCCTCGTCTTTTCGATGTGTATTGCCAAAACAAAATTTCGCGAACCAGCGGCGACATGTGATATGGGTAATTGCCTTCCTGCCTAATGTAGCGCAAATTCCGGACTGCTTCGGCTGCACGCCACGTTAAAAGTGATGATAGACAACTTATTTTGTAAAAAATTTGTTTTTCTTAAATTTCTACCTTAAATATCGCTCAGATTGCCTCAAAATCATTTTTACATAGATTTTCGAGGTCACTGATTCCGAAAATAACATATTTTTTTTGTAGGACCCCTCCATGATCCTGTTTCGGACCCTCATCAATGGAGCTCTTTATAAAAATAGGGTCAGAGATCTAAATTTTAAGTTGAAATTCAAAAATCCGCTTCCATAACTTTGTTCCCCATCCATTATTCTATATTTTTTGATAAAGTTTTGGACCGATTAAATGCTTGGTAGTGTTGTATTTAAGAATTTACGACATATGATTAAAAATTCGATTTTTTAGCTGTATAAAATGCCGTCAAAAATCGGACAAGCGGGCCGCCAATCTCAAGCTGAACGAAAACGTAAGGTTCAGGAAAGAGTAGCGAAGGCTGCCGAAGTGCGAAGAGCTGCTAAAGAACGATCAGATGAGTCCATGCCCTCCACGTCTTCGTCGCTCCCCCTTCTGCTTCACGGCTCAGTTCTACTGAGGTGGGTGTTTTTCAAAACTCAATCATAGGTTCTAAAAATCCTTCACTAGAGTTGTTTCCCATAATGTTCTCTACTTTGTGGTAAAGTTTCATAAAGAAATTCGGGATTTTTAGTCAATTATCCGGACGTGTTCTAGAGTGAGGTCTGCATCTAATAAAAAATTTTTTAGAATTGGTCGTGTAGTGTTGACTTTTTAATTAAGAGAAGTTTTACTCGTGGGTTTTCAAAGGTGCTGAATTCAAATATAACGTTAGTTTTATTTTAGGAACCCTCTAAGACCCTGTACCGAGTTCCAAAATAATCCTTCAAAGAAAAATTTTTAGTCGGGGGTTTTCGAAGGTGCTGAATTCGAATATAATGTTAGTTTTTCAGAAAACTAAAACTTAAGTCGGCAATAAAATGCAAATCTCGGCTACTTTCGACATTCAGCGGCTGTCGACCGAGTGGCGCCGGTCAAAGTTGCCGCTCATCAACAAGCTTCATTTAATCGAAGCCCATCTCAAGGATTTCGTTGGCAGACACCATTCATGGGGTCTCTTTGGCGAACAAGGAGTCGAGGCACTGCATCACGTCGCTAACTGCGTGAAGCAGCGGTGTTTCGGAATCAACGCGGAATTGCGATTGCCTTACTTTATGAAGTGGCAACTCGTAGTAGCATTCATCGATGCAGCTGAATTTGCACCACGAGAAAGACGACGAAGCGGCTCATCAGTCGATTTGAACAGTGAAGAGGCGCATTTGCTCGACGAGGACTTCGACGTGGCGCACGAAGAAGTCGTCGAGTGGTACTCTGACGATGAATAATGAATAATTTTTTAATTTTGTTTAAAATTGTTAATGTTTTATTTAAATAAATGTTGTTATAATATTATAATAATGAAAGTTAAGGTAAAACTTAGCCTTTATATATATATATATATATATATATATATATATATATATATATATATATATATATATATATATATATATATATATATATATATATATATATATATATATATATATATATATATATATATATATATATATATATATATATATATATATATATATATATATATATATATATATATATATATATATATATATATATATATATATATATATATATATATATATATATATATATATATATATATATATATATATATATATATATATATATATATATATATATATATATATATATATATATATATATATATATATATATACAGTCGCGGACAAAACATTGGCAAAATTTTTCACTTTTTTGTTTTTTCAATTTTTCCATCAAAATCAGAAACTCCTGAAGGAAGTCAAATATGCCATTTTATAGAGGATTTTCTTAGCTACAAAACCAGTATACTTACTTTCAAAATAATTTTTACTAACAAAACCTAATAATGTATTAACCAAAATCACTTTAAAATTCCATCGGACAAAACATAGGCAAAAAATAACAACCACTCGAAATATTCAATATTTGGTCGCGAAACCTTTCGCTGCCACCTCGGCTAGGCAACGAAGAGGGAGGGACTCAACCAGACGATGGATCAAATCAATATTTAACAAACACCAGATATTATTTACGGCTTCAAACAAGGCATCTCCATTATTGAATTTCTGACCCTTCAACCGCCTTTTGACCTCCGCCCAAAGATGTTCAATGGGGTTCAAATCGGGCGATTGCGCTGTCCAGGCCAATAAGGAAACACCATTATTGCCGATCCATGTTTTTACGGTTTTTGCCGTATGTTTGGGGTTGTTATCGTGCATGAACGACCAGCCCATCGGCATATTTTGCACCGAATATGACAACATAACGGTCTCCAGGATTTCACAGTACTGAATTTGATCCATTTTATCGTGTATACGATGAAGCGGACCAACGCCGTGCCATGAGAACAATCCCCGAACCATAATGTTACCTCCTCCGAACTTTACAGTAGGTATTGTATACTTCGGATTGTATCTGTGTTTTTTAGGTTACGAATGTAACCTTTGCCATCATTGTTGGAAAGGTTAAACTTTGATTCGTCGGACCATAATACGTTTTTCCAATCCTCAACAGTCCAATCAATATGATCTTGAGCAAATTTCAGTCGCGCAGTCATATTCTTCTTCGATATCCACGGCTTCAATGCTGGACGACGGCCATGAAATTCCTTTCGCAGAGGCTATGTTGAACGGTCCTGGAGCTCACATTTGCTAGTTTCAATTCCAATTTGAGCATTGGCGCCGTCAAATGAGGATTTTCCGACGACTTGCGCGCAATCCTTCTGTCAGTTCTGAAAGTGTACTCTTACTTTAACAAGTACAAAGAACCTTCTGTTTTTACCGATTTTAAAGCGAATTTGCCAAGAAAACAAAATTTAAATCTATTTTTCATCCGTTTTCGAGGTCGACCGCCCTTATTTAGCTTCTTTGGGTTCTTCACTCGTCGATAGATCTTAAAACACGTCCCCGGGTTCAACTTCACGTGGTCCGAAATGTCATTCCATGTCGTTCCATCGTCATCTCTCAGTCGGACGATTAAAGACTCCATTCGATGATCAACGCGTGGAGGTGCCATTTTGTATAGTTAAAAATGTATGAACCAACCAGAAATAGATTTACCGAAATCGAAAAATCATTTCGGATGGGTTTAAAACCCAAATAAAATTTTTTGCCTATGTTTTGTCCGATGGAATTTTGAAGTGATTTTGGTTAATACATTATTAGGTTTTGTTAGTAAAAGTTATTTTGAAAGTAAGTATACTGGTTTTGTAGCTAAGAAAATCCTCTATAAAATGGCATATTTGACTTCCTTCAGGAGTTTCCGATTTTGATGGAAAAATTGAAAAAACAAAAAAGTGAAAAATTTTGCCAATGTTTTGTCCGCGACTGTATATATATATATATAAATATATATATATATATATATATATATATATATATATATATATATATATATATATATATATATATATATATATATATATATATATATATATATATATATATATATATATATATATATATATATATATATATATATATATATATATATATATATATATATATATATATATATATATATATATATATATATATATATATATATATATATATATATATATATATATATATATATATATATATATATATATATATATATATATATATATATATATATATATATATATATATATATATATATATATATATATATATATATATATATATATATATATATATATATATATATATATCAGGGATGCGTCGGATATGAAAAAAAGTCGGATCGGATATCGGATATCGGATATTCAAAAAACATCGGATCGGATATCGGATTTCGGATACAAAAAAGTGCCGGATTCCGGATACCGGATAAATTTCGGATAAATTTAAGAGCATAAAAAAACTTTATTTTAACAAAATTTAACAAAGACACATTTTATGCATATTTCAATCATATTCGAAATTATAAACAGTTAGGTTATGGTGTGACAACAATAACATTTTTAAATTAGTTGGAGACAACCGTTTTCTCAAATCATTAACAATAAATCCTGCGGTTGAGAAAAAGCGCTCGCTTTCAGTAGAACCTGGCGGCGCACTGAGATATTTTCGGACCACTATTTTAGGGCGTTTTGGGAGCGGTTCCACAAAATTTGATTCAGAAGTATTAAAAGAAAACGAAATTTTTGGCTGAGAGTTGGCTTGTTTTTGCAATCGATCTTTTTGATTTTTCTTGGCTTCTTCCCGCCGTTTGTTCAAATCAGGATGTTTGCGTTGTAGATGATATTTCATTTGATTTGTGCAAAGTTTAGGCCCGAGATCAACAATAAAATCACATTCTTCAACTCTGCATTTTGCTGTTGTTTGATTCCTTTCGAAAAAAGTTTCCCATTTATGATCGCTAGACATCTAAAAATGAACATCGTAAAAAAGGAAACAAAATAAAAATCATGTAGAAAAGAAACATGATTTTTATTATTATGTAAAAACAACTAACCATATCCAAAAATACAAAATAAATTTCATTGCGAGACAATTTTTTTAAGAACATCGTTTCAAGAAAGATTGATTTTAAAAACCTTAAATTTTTTTAAATTTTTGGGAAAATACCCTATGCTTATCCGAAATTATCCGAAAATCGGGTCATTTTTTCGGATATCGGATATCGGATTTCGGATAGAAAAAAGTGCCGGATATCGGATATCGGATACCGGATATCGGATATCCGACGCATCCCTGATATATATATATATATATATATATATATATATATATATATATATATATATATATATATATATATATATATATATATATATATATATATATATATATATATATATATATATATATATATATATATATATATATATATATATATATATATATATATATATATATATATATATATATATATATATATATATATATATATATATATATATATTATATGACTATTTGCACGCTGTTTTACGTTAATACGGTTACAATAGTTCTGTACAGAGTCCTAGAGGGGTCCTATCAAAAAACAAATTTTATATTTGGATTCAGTAACCTCGAAAACCCCCCGAGCGAGATTTTTTCAAGGTTTTAATCATAGGATCAAATTGGGACTCTGTACAGGGTCCTAGAGGAGTCCTATCAAAAAACAAATTTTATATTTGGATTCAGTAACCTCGAAAACCCCCCGAGCGAGATTTTTTCAAGGTTTTAATCATAGGATCAAATTGGGACTCTGTACAGGGTTCTAGAGGGGTCCTATCAAAAATCCGTTCGGTTAGATCGAAAGCGCGTACCCGAAAACCCCCGACAAAAAATTTTTTTGTATAATTTATGCAGTAAAATTCGCGTTATCACCTATCATCACTTTTCCTCTAGGCTTAGCGTGGAGTGCGGCTGCATTGTGTCCCTGCTTGAACTCGTAAAACATGAGCACGCGGATTTTTCGACTTAATGAGCTTCCTTTGAAAATCTATAACTTTACAATAAATTAAACTAAACTGAACTTTTATATACCAAAATGTTTGCAAGAAAACGGGCTTTCAAACCATATATTCATCATACATAACAATGATAATAAAAAATTTTTATTGAAGTATAAACACAGGTGTATCAAAACTTTCTGACCAACCTAATATAAAAGATTTTTTAATTATTATTTTTAAAAATTTATTTTTAAAATTTTTATTTATTGTTTTGAGATTTTGCATTTCGAGTTATGTCGAGAGCTAAAAAGCGGCTAATTATCAGCATACGTCAGTTGCTTTTTCATGTTATAAACGAGAAAAAAATATAAAAAATATGTTTTTGATGGGACATGATTTTATATAAATGATTTTTCACAGACTAAGTTTTATTGTTACTGCATGTGTACGTATTAATCTATTTTTAATAATCTCATGCATGAATATTCCAAAGTATTTCGTTTAGTTAGACATTTAAATGGCGATTCGATGAATATTAATTAGCGTGCGGGACAATGCTCCATTATCACATTCACTTTTTATTTAGTTTGCTTTATTATGCGAAATGGATCTATTTTTATGTCGGCGCACAAACTTTGGAGAAATCACGTAGCGTCTGGGTCGAACAAGGTCTGGTGCGTGGAAAAATTTATAAAATCGACGATCAACAAGTACAGATCTTTCGTGGAATCCCTTATGCGGAGCCTCCAATCGGCCCTCTAAGATTTAAGGTACAAATGATATTTAATGCGATTGCACGATTTTCAAATTACAATTATCTATAATTCATTAAAGAAGCCAGTTAAAAAATCGCGTTGGGATCGAGAATATTCAGCTATAGAATACGGCTCACCATGTATTCAATTTATGGATTTCCACAAAAACGATCGTTTTGCTTATATCAATATGAAAAGCGAAAGCGAAGATTGCCTTTACCTCAATATTTTTTCGCCCTACGTAGCTATTTTTTTATAATGATAATAACTATATTTGCTTGAAATATTGCAAATGATTATTTCCACTTTTATAGAATTCGGAAGATGAAAGTCATCTTTTTCCTATTATGGTTTGGATCCATGGAGGTTCCTTTTTGGCTGGATCATCTGACACGGGTTTGCACATGGAAACTATTGCGCGTAATATTGTTTTCGAAAATGTTACATTTATTTCATTTAATTATCGTCTTGGACCGTTCGGATTTATGGCAATAAATTATGGTAACAATAAGGTACAGATTATGTTGGGATTTGATTTCTGAATTATCCTAAGTTAGTGTGTACAAAACGAAATTGTTTCAACAATTAATTATAATTGATAATAATGTGACCGGGCCTAGCTGGGCAGGCCGGCCGTTCAAGACCATGAGTCGGCCAGATTCGATTTTGGCCCTTTTTTAGTCACAAATTTTTTAATTTTTGCAGCCATTTTATACAATAACTTTGCTTATGTTATTTTTTAAAATTTACGTATAATTTTTAATGAGTGCATGAATTCTTTATTCAATTCTTTATAAAAATGACTTTTTTAAAATTTTATCAAGATTTTTTAGGTACAAAATTTTTAAATTTAGGAAATCAACAAAATTTTTAAATTTAGGAACTCAATTTTGTGGGTCGGGTCCAGCTTTTTTTTAGGTGGGGCCGCAAAAAATCGGCTTTGAGCTATCCTTATAATAACAATAACATTATGATTTTTGACCTTTATTTTAGTTCTTGTTCCTAAAATTTTATTTGTATTTGATAATGAAGACCAATTATCACCTATAATTAATAAAAATTGTTTAAAATTAATTTCTAAAAACTATTAATTTTATAGATTGAAGGAAATTTTGGATTATGGGATCAAAAATTAGCATTGGAATGGATTCAACGAAACATTAAGCAATTTAATGGTGATCCATCAAAAGTTACTGTAATGGGTGAAAGTGCAGGCGCTGCCGCAGTTTCTGCTTTAGCTTTGAGCCCAACCACTAAAGGTGAGTAATTTTTTAAATCTAGTACATATACGAATGTATCAATTAAATAATATAATGTTCGTCAGATATTAGGTCTTATTCATCAAGTGATTGCTATGAGTGGTTCATCCCTAGCTGGCTGGGCACTTCACCGTCATGGCACCCCACAATGGGATATGGCAAACATTGCAGAGTACATGCGGTGCAATAAAATAATTCAAGAAGACGATTTAAACGAAATCCTCGATCATGAACCGCTCTCGGAGCGAGAGAGAAAACGCGAATTTTGTAATTTGCAAGATTCGGTACCCGACTGTCTTATCGTAAATTTTTATAAAATTAAGTCCATGCATATACGAAAGCACAAAAATACATTTCATAGAATGGCGGTATAATAAACGCAGAAAAAATGCTCAATTGTTTTCGAACCGAAGTCAATTTTTCATCGCCTCTATTTAGACGCGCACTTTCTGCTGAAGTAACTAACTAATAATAAATTAATGGTCACCCTTAAGTTTCTGTAATTAAAAATTAATTTCTTCATTTTATTATTTCATAACAAATACACCAAAATAGGAGTTGGGGTTACCAATTTCCCAACTTGTAAAATATGTTTTATGGAATAGAATAAAAGTATAAGCTAAAAATAATGACCAAAAATTAAAAATTTTGGATGTGTCTTACACATAAGCTTAACTTATTTAGAAATTTTTAACTACATATTAGAAGTATAACGGAAATGAATTTTAAATTCCGTAAATCAGCAAGGCCGAATTCCAATGCATCATTCCTATGCACATATTAATAATTTTTATTTAGCTAGGAGTTTCAAAAATAATTGTGGACAGGGAGTTCATATTCGAAAGTGGCGAAGAGCTGGTAAGGAACAATGCGCGAATGCCTATATTAACCGGTGTAGCACGTCGAGAATGGGCGCATAAAAAGCGTATGTAGCGAGATATTAAAGCAATTAAATATCATTTAAATATTTTCATTTAGCCGAGTATTATCAATTTAATAAATATGGTAATGTTACTAAAAAAACAACGGAAGATTCAGTTCGTAAAATCATAGAATCAGCATATCTTACTAGATTATCTGGAAAAGTTTCGAACGCTACCATTGATCTCATCGCTAATGCAACATATCTCAGATATATGGAAGACACGGATTTTTATTATGATATGCCAGGCGTAGTGATTCGCTTACAAGATGTAAGATTAGCCAAATTTTAATGGTTTTTTAAAATAATTTTTAATCAATGTTTAGCTTGAAGCTGATATTGAATTCGTATCACCTTGTCAGCTTGAAGTTGATGGTTATGCGAATAATAATCAAAGCACCTTTGTCTATTCATTTGACTATATTCCGAAAGGTACTTTAGTTGAAGAGGAAAAGCGATATTACTCAATGTTTGGGGATAATATAGTTTCAGTTAGTCGTAAAGATAAAACAACACAAGGTTTGTTTATTTTTTGTTAGGTAATTAAAAAATTACTTTTTAGCGATGGTTAGTATAAATAAAAAATCAACTATCAGTAATGTATCGATGTTCGAAAAAATGGGCAAAATTTTAAAAATTAAAAAAAAAATTTATTTTTCTAAAAATTTCTGATTTCCGAGTTTTCAATTTTCTTAGAAATCCCGATTTTCGATTTTCGAAATTTTTAAAATCATTTGCGCTATACCCTTGGTGTATATGTATGTAACCAAATATAAAAACAATTAAAAAGCGCTTATTATCTAACATCTAATTAAAAAATCATATATAGACATTGGCGACTTGTTATTTATATCACTTATTAATATCTATAAAACTGTACACGAAACTTTTTATCTAGGTTATAAGCTTGATGCATTTCATGGCCTGGATCATGCATTTATTTTCACAAAAGGTTACAGTAGTAATTTTTATATTGATCCGTATACAAAACGCGATCGTGCAATGTCGCGCATGCTTACGCGAATGATTACAAATTTCGTTATTAAAGGGTGTGAATATTCTTTTTTAAGTCTTTTGTTTTTTAATTCTACATATTTTCAATATTATAGAAATCCATCAACGAACAATTTTACTTGGTTATCTTATAGAAATGAATCTCAAAACTATGTTTCATTGACAATACCACCTCGGTAAAATCGAAATTGTGAAAAATTAATATAAAAAATAAATATTGAATGTATAGAGTAATAAAAGGATCTTTACATTATCCAGCACCAAGTTTCTGGAATGAAGAGGTTGCAATGCTATCGCGCTATACATTAATTGAGAGCAAGCTCAGCCATAAAGCTCTTAGCGAATTGACTGTGGAAGAAAGAATACAGGTATTTTACAAAATTTCCTTGTACAGTTAAGTATATAAAGTAAAATAAATAATAAAAATTATTTACTAAATGCGATAACGCAATATTATATAATTAATATTGCATAATAGCTGTAATTGATTTTTCATAATAATTTTAGTTAAATGCATATCGCCGTGCGTGGTATGTGCTATGGTTTTTCGTGGGCGTAATTGCTTTCGTGCTTTGGATTGTAATCATCTGTTTTGTATATCATAAAAGTCATAGTCCAACATCAAAAGCATACGATAATATTGTCGTTAATCGATAGTTTAAAAAATTGTTATACATATTGTATTGTAAAAAAATGAAAATAAAAATAATATTTTTATCAATTTTAATTAATTAGGTAGTTTTTTGGTTAGAATAATTATCTAATTTAAAATTTTTAAGCGATCATCAATGTGATTCGAAATTAAAAAACATTTAATAAAAATATACAATAAAATTAAAAACAAAAAATGTAATTTTATTTGCAAAAAAATGTAATTTTACATGCTCCTTGTGAATGAAGCATGTAATAACAATTATTATTAGAACTTTAGTTACTTTTTCACGTTGTGTATAAAAATTATAATTTTTGCTTAATTATTTGCAGTATTCACATACAAATAAAAAAAGCTACATTTGTATATGCGTGCGACGCGAATTAGTTTCTTTCAAATGATTCACCTTCATCAACTTTTTTTATTTTTCCGTAACAAAAACGTATTGTATATTCTTATGCAAACCTACGGTATCTAAGCGTGTTTATAAATTAACATGATGTCCAAAATAATTTTTCAGTGCAACTAGCAATTTAACATTCTTAACACGCTCAGTTTAATGTAATTCTAATTAAGAACAATTTTAAAAAACGGGAACTTGTTTTTCTTATAAAAGCAAGATTAAATTTTTGTAACATTGTTTCTGCATAAATACATATGTATATTTTTATTGAATATGTATTCTATTAGCATATATAATAAATTTATTTATTTTTTGTATTGTTTCTTGTGTTGTTTCGTTCAATACTAATTCTTTCTTTAAATTATAAAAATTACTCAAATATAAATTTATAAATTTTTTTTTATTGTTTTTATTTGAGTAAGGCGATTTGTCGTGAGTAAAATATTTGAAAAATAAAAATGAAACACTGCGCGACTTTGGCGAAACATAGATTCGCAGAAGTGAATAAAATTGATAAAATAATGGAATGAATAAGAGAAAGAAGCAAAAAATGAAATTTTAAAATATGCAAATATTACAGAACTAGAACCAGGTGAAAAATTACAATGTCAGAGTTAGTTAGAATAAAGTTATTTTATCTCGTACTATCTCTATCTCTGTGCAAAAATGCATATGTGTACATGTCTTTTATGTCTTTTATGCAGATATCACATTTTTATTCTGTTTCTTCAACTATTATATTCGTATTCTTTTGCGTCCAGGTAAAATGATATACACACATGTAGAACTCAGTTAAGTGCAATAATGAGTGCGAATACATTTTTCGCTACTATATTTAGTCAAGGACAATACGTTAAATGGCCAACGAGGAAAACTAAAAACTGAGAGGTCGCTAGGAGAGAAAGTTAATCTCAAAAAATCATTGTTATTTTACATTAATAGAATAAAAAAATATTTTTTGGCATACTTCCAATAGTCTTCATGGTTTTGACGTTTAAAAATAAATAATTTAGTAATTAGAAAAAAATTAATGAGTGGACGAACATAACTCACCATGCCTCACGGTAAACACATTAATATTTTTTAAAATTTAATATATTTTAGGATATATAAGTTACATACGATATTAATATAAAATATTATTATAGACTAGCCGATATTAATATTGGCTAACTTTCAGTTGATATTAATATCGGCTGGATAATTTCATGTGATATTAATATTGGCTGTAACATATATAATGTAAAATTTATTGCCCAAATTTATTAAAATTTTCACACATATAATATTTATTTATTTATTATATGTAAAATTTGCAGCTATAATACTCAAATAAATATAAATTTTTTATTTAGATGTCCATAAATCGCTCGAACTTTTAGAAGAATATCATGCTGAACTTTTTCGTCCGTCTGATAACGAACTTCGGTTTTGTATAGAAAAAGTCATTGGAATATTTAAAACGAATTTATTTAGTGCATTATGCGGTATGTACTCTTCAATAAAATGCCATTGACATTATTGGATTTGAAATTTTTCACAATAACGCTTTACAGATCTTCAAGAATTCTATGATAATGTTCTTCTTAACAAAAATTTATCATCGACACAAAAAGTGTATGAAACACGGCGTTTTGCAGATAGATGGCAATACCGCGAACCAATTGTACCAACTGATATATTTGATACAAGAGGTACTGCAATTAATGTTTCTGACGAGAATACGACGTCATCGTTGGCAAGAAGTCGGCAAATCTTGTCAAGCGTTCAACAATTTCCTACAATTTCAGCTCCGATAACTGTTGCTAATCCTTTCTTACATAAATCAACAGTAATAATTTATTTTTTGTAAAATTAAATACATACTAGATGTTCAAAAGACATTTATCAATTTTCTATACTAGGTTAATTGGTTAGTGGACGAATTCGGTCGTGAATGGGAAGTGGAAGAAGTCCTTATTGATGCAAGTCATGTCGGCTTAGGCTTCTCTATAAGCGGTGGACGGGATCGCGAACCGGAGCCGGACCATCATATTCGAATCACTGACATCTCGCCAGGAGGAGCCATTGCTGCTAATGGTAGGCTTCACATCGGTGATGTAATTCTTCGAATTAATGACGTCGATTGTGCTAACGTGGAGCATCAAGTTGCCGTGACGGCACTACAGCGAGCTGGAACACTTGTACGCTTGGTAAGGCAAAAAAAATAAATTTACATATTTCAATAGTCTGATTTAATTTTAGTTAGTAAAACGTTTGAAGACACAAAGAAGTCAGAGTCAACCACGACTTAACGATATTCATTTACAACAGCAATTTGCACGTCCAGTTGAACAAGAAAGGCAGCGAGCACTTAGTGGCGGTGCCATAGACACATCAAAATCAAGTACATACATTTTAGAAAAATAAAAGAAAAACTTTTAATTCTAATTGATTTTAAGAAACATTTTTAAACGTGCCACCTCAACAATTCCCAACTTCTCAACAGCAAAAAGGTAGTCGTGCGGCGAGTCGTTTGTCCATGCATAGTAACAATGCTAGTCTTACACAAAATATTCAAACAAATACTGTAAAAGCACCGCGTTTTGTCACTTTGGTCAAAGGTGAACTCAGCGGACTGGGCTTTAATATAGTGGGCGGTGAAGACAACGAACCCATTTACATAAGCCATATTCTTCCAGGCGGTGCAGCAGATATTACTGGAAACGTGAGAAAGGTTTATTTTTACAATTTAATAGCTAAAATTAACATTAAATAATTCTATCACATTTATGAACTGGTCGTTATTTATCGTAAAAAGAATATATGGAATATTATTATATATAGTTCTAAAAGCATTTAAACGGTAATAATCGCCTAAATTTTAAAAATTCATATTTTTTATGTTGTAATATTCTTAGGGAGACGTTTTGCTTCGCGTGAACGATATTAATCTTAACACTGCTACGCATGCTGAAGCGGCATACGTACTCAAATCCATTCCGCCAAATAGCTATGTATCGCTATTACTTCAATATCGACCGAAAGGTGCTTAATGTAATTAAATTTATCGTCATTTAATAATTTTATAAATTATTACAGAATATCATGATTTCGAAGACAAAGTTATTCGACTTCAAAATGATCTTCGTCTTCAACAACAACAAAGATAACAATTTAGCTAATAACAATTAATTTATAAATAGTTTATAAGATAAGTATAAACAAAATTTTAAATATTTATCTTATCGCTCATTTTAATTTACTTAATTTTCTAATTCAATTTCTTTCTAGTCCAAAAAAATAATATGAATATGTTGAAGATGTATAATCATTCGATTAAATTTTTTTATTGATTATTAGGTAATTAAATTATCATAAATCAGAACTTATTTTAAAAAATGTTGTATTTAGATATTTGAAAGTTCATCAATTACATATACATATTTGATATGATTATGTACATACATATATTTTTCTTACTTGACCTTTTTAATTGTCGAAAGCCTCTTATTTACTTTTCAAACGCATTTTCGTCACGTTCACTACTTAATAAAACGAAAGCAAATTATTTGTTTGTTTATTGTCGATTTTCATTGTCTTGTCCTTATTCTTAAAATTTTAATTGTGCTTTCATCTTAAATAGCTTCGTGCTATTCTCATTAATGTTTTTCGAATACTAATTATCAAAAAATTTGCATATATACTGCCTCGAATTACTCATATGTATGTGTGCATAATTGTTTTAAACGTATACTTAATTTGATTAATAAAAAAGATTGCATGCGATTATAAACCAAATAACAAATCCGAGTACGCCGGACGTATACATACGTAATGAATAATGCACCTAAATATATTTTAATGAATATGTGAAAATAAAAATAATCGGAAAATCGGTCAGTTATTCTTCTTTTACTCGCTTCCTATTTATACTCACAATTTAATAAGCTATTAAACTCTTGGTATCTAACTGTTTGTGATATTTTAGACATATTATTTCAATCTTCGTTTTGAATTATTCTATCTTATTCTAAAATGAGCGCATCATTTATGCCATTAATTAGTATACATTCATACATTAAACTAAAATATAATTTCCTTTTGATTATATAGTTATATAGTTTTAATTTTATACTTGCATACGTGTACATAATTAAGCATATAGGTAATTTATGAAATTTTTTATTGACTTTGATATAAAACAAAAACTCATGCGACAAAATGATGATTATCTAAAAAACGAGTAATTTTATACGTGAAATTATCGGGAATTATATAGTAATTTAGCAATTCACGATTTTTGTATTATGTACATATTTTTGATTTGCTCCTTTTCTAATTTTACAAAAAATTACCACACTTAAAATTTTTTTAGTTTTTTTTGAATAAATCAATTTTCTATAATTGGTGTGTTTTGTTATTTTTGTATATGTAAATAAGATAAATAATAAAGTGAGAAGATTGCGGTCTAAGTTTTTTCTTGAAATTAAACTTCTTTAGATAAATCATTTAGATAGAAGGATTTAATTTATTCCGTTATACAATTGTACATTTACCGAAAATTCATTTTTTACTCTAATTTTTAATTTTTTAATATTCACAATATACAGTGATTCATAAAAGTTTTGAGAAAAATTTAAATTTTAGTATAAGTTATGTTATTTAGTATTTTGTTTATAAGCATACATTGTCTGCATCACTAGCAATCAATACAAAATATTCTCATGCAGTACATAATTATAACCTTGACACTTCATAAAAATTATCTGTTTATTGGCATCTTAATATCTTTCATGATTTTTTTGCGAAAAATCGTAATGTTCTTTAAAGCTTTTATAAATTGCTATCTTTTATCGAACTTTTAATACTTTAACCTTTTTATTGTAAAACAAAAATCGTATTGCATAATTTATTCAGTAAAATGCTTTTCTGGACGAAGAAAAATTGTGTAAGCAAAACTCGACGATGAATCATGCTTTCTTTGTTTAATTGAAATACGCTCTTTTCTATTCTGCTTATTTTTCCGCAAATATAAAAAAATTTGTTAAATACATTAATTTTTTGTTTGATATTGGCAACCTTAAATAAGAAATTTTTTTTATTAATTTTTGGAAATTAATTAATGATTATCGTAATTATACATTGAGTAAAAAAAAGGCTACCAACTATACTATTATATATCAGCGAATATCTTATTTATTGTATTTTGCAAGTAATAACTAACGTCTTCACATCATCTATTGAAAAATCTCCTAAAATTTCTACTTTAAAAAATCATCAAAATTTATATAAGCCGACTTAGTATGTACTCTTTTTTCTTTTTTACTTTCATATTTTCCATTTTCCGTTGTTTTTATTATTCACCTGTTCTGACCTTTCATTTTGTTTGTTTCTTGAAAATCTCCACCTCTTCTCACTCGATTATGATTTTGCATACCTTAGTCCATCACCGCCGTTGTCCTCTCTCGCAGTCGTTTGGCGCGTCGACTGTACATATGTGTGGTGTGTTGCGCGTATGCATCCATGCATATTATGTTTTTTTTGCACAATTCATCGTGCTGAGGTGTATTTTTGTGTGATTTTGCTGCATTTTCCCCGCCGATGGACGATGCACCTTTTTTTGTGAAGAGGACAGCAAAACGGACATAAAACAATGTGCCGTTTTCGTATTGATTTTGCGTCCGTTTAATGGGTTTTCTTTCGCTTTATTTTGTGTTCAAAAGTTTGTGCATGAATCCTTTTTAAGTATCACTTTTCATCACATTACAATTGATGAAGCATGAATATGCATTTAAAGTGTTTTAACATAACTTTCTTCGAATCATTTTTTATTCTTTTCACATATTATGTATTTTAAATTTTGTAACATGGACTTTATAAAAATATTGTTCTTTTTATTTAGATGAGTCCTGGTATTTTTTTAGAATTATTATTAAAAAATAAACTTAAAAAGTTTTAATTTTTAAAAGTTCGTTTGCAATTGTAATTTTTTTAATTCAATTTTATAGATTTTTATTCATTATTTATTAGCCTATAAACTGGACGTGTTTTTTCACAGTCAAGATGCCTATTCAAAAGTCTTCAGGTAAATTTTTTTATTAATTTATTCTCTTTAATAGAAAACTAGATAACTCCAAAATTTTAGAAGCACATCGTGCCCTGGAGCTTTTGGAGCAATATCACGCCGTGCTTAATCGACCAAGCGATATTGAGCTCAAATTAGCCATCGAAAAAGTAATCGGTATTTTCAAATCGAATCTTTTCCAAGCGCTATGTGGTGAGTTATACATATACAGTAGTGGACAAAATGATTCTTTTGGAAATATGGTTTTTTGTATTTTTTTCGGAATAAACAAAAGATATAAACTTTTAATAAATTCTATCTTGTAGCATTATTTGTCCTCTTTCAGATTAAAGAAAGTTTGTTCCAATCCGTTTATCCAAAAAATGTTGTCACCCAATCAATGGAAAGCAGCTAAAAATATTGCCGGACAAAATGAAAGGGACTTTTTTATAATTAATTATTTTATTGCAAAATTCAACCAAAACAGCAATAATAACAACAATAAAACAATGCTTAACAAAAACGGCACTTAATATTTGGTTGGAGAGCCACCAGCATCGATAACGGCCTTGCAACGGCGAGGCATTGAACGGACCGAATTTTCCAATACGTTTTTAGGCAAATTGGATCATTTCTGATGAATAGCCTCAAAAAACTCGTCCGGTTTGCGGAATTTTTTGTCTGTAAGCTTCCTCTCAACCTCTCTCCATAAATATTCTAAGGAATTGAGATTGAGCTGACCGCTCAAGAGCTGGACTTAATGAGCCGCAAATCAATTCATGACACTTTTTGCCTTGTATTTCGGGTTATAATCTTGTTGGTACACCCATCCTGCTGACATATTTCATGTGGCAGCATGACCTCCTCCATTATTTCGCGATATTGGACTTTACCCTCAACACGATGAAATGGATATAACGACGCCAAACTAAAAAACAACCTCAGACCATTACATTTCCGCCGCCATATTTTACAGTACCCACAGTGTGACGAGGGTCGAATTGGGAGTTCGACGGATGGCGAATGTATCGAATGCCATCGGTATTGCTCATATTAAATTTCGATTCGTCCGGTGGGTACTATAAACATGATGGGTACTGTAAAATAAGTCGGCTGAAATGTAATGGTCTGAGGTTGTTTTAGTCTGGCGTCGTTAGATTCATTGCATCGCGTTGAGGGTAAAATGGACCAAGTCCAATATCGCGAAATAATGGAGGAGGTCATGTTGCCACATAAAATAAATACAAGAAACCATATTTCCAAAAAAAGTCTTCTTCATTTTGTCCACTACTGTATATAGTAGCATATATTAAGTTGTCCCATAAATCTGGAAACATATTCTATATTTCAACAAAAATTAATTTTAAAACAAAACGAAACAAAACTGATTTAAACGAAATAATTTCGGTTATTATCGATCTTCTTCCACTTTTTGTGCATTGACCGTGTAGAATTTGGTCGGTTTCGATCTGAAAAAGTTGTCGAGCGCTTCCTGACCTCGTCCGTTTTGGTGGAGCTCCTACCACTGACCAACTGATCTATCGAACGGAACATATGGTAATCGGATGGGAGAATGCCCGAATTATACTATGGTTGATTGATTTTAGTTGATTCAATTCGTCGATTTTTTTGATGAATGAAAAATACCATAAAATTTGGAATTGCTTTCGTGAATGACTCCAACGACGATTTTCACCACTTTTTCGTCAAATTCAATCAATAGCCAAAAGGATTTTTGAAGAATGCAAGTCGACTTTTAATGTACTGGTGGTTGGATCGGATCCGTTATGATATACTTGCGCGATCACGGTAGATGTGTAAACATGGATGTTTTTTTCTTTCTTGATTCGCAGTCCGAGTTAAAACTTCAAATCTTTTTTTTAATTAGTCAATCCATTTACATACAAGTTGCCGATGATCGTTTAAATGTTTTTGGTCCCATTTATTGGGTTAGCCTTAAGCTAGAGCTGTTCAAAGTCCAAATTATGCATTTTTTTTGGCGCCGCCTTAACATGATTTAAATGAGCATATCTTTTGACAAATGATACTTAATCCAATAGTTGATACATTAAAATTACCGCAAAAAAACGATCTTTCAAATGAGATATAATGTATCAACGAATTTGCTTCACACACTTGAAAAAACAATAATGTTTCCAAATTTATGGGACAACCTAATAATTATATTGTAATTATATAAAATATAAAAATGGAAAATTTATTTTCAGATATACAAGACTTTTACGACAATACGTTGCTGAATGAGCGCGTTTCTCTCTCACAAAAGACGAATGAGACGCGCAGGCTGGCGGAGCGCTGGGAGGCGAATCCTCCTTTTGGTGGTACAGCACGGCATCGTCGTGAGCCGTCAAAAGAAGTGGGCAATTATCAATTACATAAAAGCGAAATTAATCTTTATAATTTCAAAAATTTAGTCATACGATCGACAAGGATTTTCATACACAAACGGCGACTCCAAGCTTAACTCATCACATTCATATAGCTATCAAGAGCAAACTCGACAATTGGTTGGACTTATTTTGGAATTTAAGGAAAATTAAAAACTTATGTTTTAGACAAAAAGATTTTTCTAAAACTAAAGATATTAAAATTGGGTTTAATAAAAAGGAAGGATATAATAAATTAATTAAAATTTAGACTAAGGATGGCTGGATCACTTCTGAATACAATACTCGCAGTAAAGAAGGTTCCGGTGGTTATCAGGCACAGACCACATCGGTAGAAAATTTAAATTATTATTAGTCGTTGAATTTAATGTGTTTAATCTGAGATTATTTCAAAAAATTTGCATTTTTGCAGTCAAATGGTTTAATTGACGAACATGGCCGAGAATGGGAAATTGAAGACGTTATTTTGGAGAAGAACCAGACCGGTCTTGGTTTTTCGATTAGTGGTGGCAAGGATAGGCTTACCGAACCGGATCACTTCATTCGTGTAACAGACATTTCGCCGGGCGGCGCCGTCGCTCGAGATGGCCGCATTCGGTACATTTGATTTAACAATGGATTATTTTTTCAAAAATAATGGCAATATTAAGAGCTGTTCTTTTTGTTTGTCTCATTCTCAAATTTCAAACTGATTCAACAATTATATTATCTTGTTATAAAAAAATATGCTTACTATTTAGAAAAGAAGACGTAATTCTCAAAGTGAATAACGTAAATTGTGTGAACGTCGATCATCAAGTCGCCGTCGAGGCTCTAAAAAATTCGGGAAGCGTCGTACGTTTGGTGAATCATTTAATTTAAATTTAAATATTTTTATAATAAATTTAAATATTTTTGAACAAAAAAGACATTATTTTTTAAAAAATTTTTCTCAAAATTTTTGGTTTACCTTTTTTTGTTAGTTTTTCTAAGGTTGAAGTCGGTTGCACAAATCTTATTTGTTTAAGCTTTCACTTCGAGTAATTCATTCAAAGTCTTTGTATGTTTTTAGCTGGTCAAGCGTCTCAAGCAACCATCATCACTGCTCGAGACAGGCGCCGGCTTTCGGACGCCTTCAACTGCACCGCAGGCTCACTCGAGTCCATTAGGCTCTACCGGCTTTCCCAGCCAACATCAGACGCCGCCCGCTCCGCCGTCTCATCATAATCTCGGCACGTCACCAACAATTGCTGCCATTCAACGACTAGAGTGTACACCCGGCGTCCATAAAGTCGAGTTAGTAAAGGTGAAATTTTTGTGAAAATATTGATGAAAAGAAAAAAAACGAAATAAATTTTCAGACACTTACGCCTGACGGCTTGACAAAAGGCTTGGGACTTAGCATTTCTGGAGGTTTGCTTTTTTTAATTTTATGATTTGTTAATGATATATATGGTGTAGGTGTGGGCAATCAGCATTATCTGGGTGATAATGGTATTTTTGTTACGCGAATTATCGTGAATAGTCCCGCCCATCGCAACGGCCGACTTCAGAAAGGCGATCAATTATTGGCGGTAGGTTTATTCAAGTAAATTTATCTATATTCAAAGCGATTCATTCATTACTCGATTCGATATTTAAAAAGAAATAATTTTAGGTTGATAATGTATTGTTGGAGAACGTCACTCATCAATTCGCCGTGGAGGCGCTGAAAAACACCGGAAATCGCGTCACACTATTGTATCGAAAGAATCCACATCCGGATCAGGAGGCGATTTCCGTCGGCGCCGATTCGCGCTCTCTACAGGGCTTTGTGGGCGACGGATTCGATGCGACGTCGGGCGGCTTGTCCGGCGGCACCATCGATCGTCAATCGTTCGGCGGCTCGCACAGCCATTTGGCTTATGGCGGTGTCCAGCCGTTGTCCCAACTGAGTAATTACGGAGCAAGCGCCCCGTTGTTGGTGCAACAGTCCGAAATCGGCAGCGAACCACGTATCGTCACGTTACGAAAGTCTGAAGGCGGGCTTGGCTTTAATATTGTAGGTGGTGAGGAGAACGAGCCCATCTATGTCAGCCATGTTTTGCCTGGAGGCGTGGCCGACTTGAGCGGAAATGTTCGAAAGGTGTTTTTTTGTGAAAAAAAATATTTCCTATTTTGATAAGTTTTTTATTTTTGATTTTAGGGAGATGTTCTTTTACGCGTAAACAACGCGAATTTGACTGGCGCTACACACAACGACGCGGCTATGGCTCTGAAGGCGTGTCCACCGAATTCCTACGTGGAATTGTTACTTCAATATCGACCATATGGTTGAGTTTTTCATCATATCAATGGATTATATGTATTTTGGATGATGTCTACACAATCATTTTTTCTAGAATACCAACAATTCGAGGAGAAAGTAGAGCGTCTACGCAACGATCTTATCAACAATCAGGCGGCCGTCGCAAGCGGAATGTTGCCGCCGCAACCGGCCGTGGTTGTGCCGCCACGCGAGTTATATGTGCGCACGCTATTCGACTACGACGCAACGCGTGACGCTGCGGCTGCGGGCGTCGTGCGGCGTGTTGTCAGCTTTCGCTATGGCGACATCTTCCACGTATTGAATAACGCCGACGACGACTGGTGGTCGGCACGACGTGTCCTGGTGGATACCGGCGAGGAGGGCCCCGAATGTATTATTCCATCGAAGAAGCGAGTCGAGAAACGCGAACGACAACGACGCAAACAGGTGTTCTTCCTTCCATATATAAATCGACTAAATTTTATTGAAATAATTCTTTACGCTTTAATGAGTGTGATTAATTAAAGGTCAACTTCAACGCCGGTAGCCAAAGTCTCGGCCGAAACGTCACTATGGGCGGCGACGGCGGCGGCGGCGGTGGAGGAGGAGGTATGGAGGGCCGACGAGGTTCACGCTCTCAACTTTCCTTTTCGCGTAAATTCCCCTTCGTCAAGTCGACGGAAAAGCTTAATGAATTCACGGACAGCGAGCGTAAGTGATTATTGGAATTTATGCGGAATCCTCCAAATTATAAGATGATTTTTTTAGTTGGTAATACGGTTGAAGAGCCAATATATTCATACGAAACCGTTGAGGAACAAACCAGTATGTCGATTTTTCATATCTTCACTTAATAGGTTAATAATGCATTATTCGTTCAGTCAACTACATTCGGCCTGTCATCATTTTGGGCGCGTTGAAGGATCGAATCAACGACGAGCTTGTGAGCCGACAGCCGAATCGCTTCAGTAGTTGTGTGCCTCGTAAGTGTAGAATTAGTCTAATTTTGTAAAGATGTACTCACCTTATCGCAAGCACTTCGTATCTTTACTTTGGCCCTTGTATTAACGGTCGTGTGGAGTGCTTGGACAGAAGTTTAATTATAGTTTTGATCAACTTTAGCAGATTATTAAAGAATCCTTTATTTAACAGTCTCGAAAAGACAAACGCAAAAGCAATCATCAAAAAACAATAAAAAAAAATTGGTAAAGATTATGTTTAAAACAAAAAATCATAAATAAATTTAAACACTTAATTTCTTTTCAAGACCGAATCATTTTTAAATATAATTATTATACTCGCTTCCGCGACAACCTAATTTTGGAAAGATTTTTTTATTTAAATTGGCTTTAATATATTTTTACATTACTTAATCGACATCATATTGGAATTTTTAGACACATCGCGACCGCCGCGCGAGAACGAAGTCCACGGACGTGACTACTACTTTGTCACCAAGGCGGAAATGGAACGCGACGTAAAGAACAACTTGTTCATTGAAGCCGGCCAATTCCAAAACAATCTTTACGGCACAAGCATTCAGGCCGTTCGCGAAGTCGCCGCTACCGTAGGAATATTCCTTTTTTAGAAATAAAAAACTGTAAATTTACAAAATAAAAAATTGTAGGGAAGAAATTGCATTTTGGATGTAAGCGGTAATGCGATTCGCCGTCTTCAGAATACGGCCAATATATATCCCATTGCGGTGTTTATCAAACCATTTAACTACCAGCAACTGAGGTAAGTATCGCTTTAAATGTTTTTTTATAGTGCCATTGATTTATACACATCCATGATGATTAATAGGGAATGGGATCCCACGCTGAGCGACGAGGAAGCGCTCAAACAATTCGAACGCTGTCAACGACAAGAGCAAAGCTTCGGCGACCTATTCACAAGTTTGTTTCCCTTCTTTTCACTTCATAGTTTAATCTCACCCTTTAATCTTTTATAATCCTCTATAATCTTTTAGGCGTAGTTACCGGCAATTCTGTGGACGAGATTCTCGCCGGCGTTCTTCAAGTCATCAACGAGCAGTCAAGATTTAAAATTTGGGTGCCAACTCATCAAATGCTATATTAACACACAAACATATGATTTTTGCTCACTTATGTTTTCTATTCTTCACTTAGGTTTATTTTCAAAAGAAATTCAAAATTTTCAAGGGAGCAGTGGCCTAGTGGTTGTACGGTAGATTTCACTTTGCTTGGGATGAAGTTCAATTCCACCTCCGACCCTACCTAGGTGTTTCCATATTTGGAAGATAATAGGTACCACATTGCACAGTGTGGATGATACGGCGGCCTTGCAAGCCGCATCAGCGATACCGCATGTTTATGCGGCAAAACCAGCCGAGATTTGGGTGGCTGGATGGCTTTCATCCAAACCCGTGAAATGATTAGTCCAAGCTCATTTCTAACGGATTGATCTGGGACTTTTTTTGTGCGCCACTGATCTTCATCTTTATTTTTTTATTTCATTTTTTCTTAAATTAATATAAATTTCCATTTTTTAGCTAATTCAACTAACTTCTTTTTCACTAAAATTTCACTATATCATCATATCAAGTTTATGTTATATACGTACACACTTGCATTTAAAAGCATTAAAATTCCCACTCTCTTCATAACATAAATATCTGCCATTATTAAACAATTTTTAATTTTATATACTACACACTATATAAGCGATGATAATTTTAAATACGACTTTGTATTTTTTATTCTCAATTTTTTAAATTCAATTCAAGGTCACGATTTTTATATACGTTCACTGCCCCTTCAGCACATATACATACGCAAATATTATTATACGAAACTTATCGTCGTCAAATAAAATTTTAAATTACTGAAATTAATTTGCTTATTTTCTAAAAATATTCTATCAAAAAAGTAAAAAATTTCAAAGTTAAAAAAAAACTATAAAAAACAAATTTTTGCTAATTAATTGCCGACAATTAATGTTTGAATTCAAATTTGTGCGCAAATTGTGGTTTGCCTTCATTCTATTTTTAAAAGGGGTGAAGCTTTGGAACCACACTCAAAATATGCGTATGGCAATTCCTTTGTTTATAAATCCACAAAGAGCGGAATGAACACGTTTGCCAATAATTGTGCAAATTTAAATTCGTGTGTTAAACAAAGATTCGAAAAATATTAAGGTTTATCTGAAAGAACGTGTTATTTGGCCCCGACAATGCATTATAATAATCAAAATTATCTAAAAATATTACATTCTTTAATAAGGCTAATTCGATTTCGATAAATGTAAGAAAAAGAAGTATAATAAAATTACAAATTTGGTTTTATTTATTTTTTTCAAAATTATATCTTTATAAATAGTTCTCGGAACAAATTAAGAATTTTATTTTAGAACGGTCGAACAATAATAATAAATATATAAGCGAGATGTGTAAATCCGAAGCAGAGCGGAGGACCTACAACATATAAACGAGCAAAAGAGAAAGGAAAAAATTAGTCACGTTCCGCGATCGCGTTCAAACACGCGTCGATTTCGTCGTTGGATAAAGTGAAAGTGTTTGGTTTCTCTTCCGTGACGACAATCACCTCGACCTCGCCCGACTTAAGATCGTTTCCGAGCGATTGCTGGAGAGACTCCAACGCTAGCTTGAAAAGCGAACAAGTTAAAAACCAAAAACTTTTAATTATGTTGTGATTCTTTATATTTTCAATTTTTTTTTTTTTGATGAGTTTTGTTCAAAGCTCTTGGTTCATTTAAAATGTAAAAAATGCACTCTTCTCGTTACTATATACTTTCAAAAAATAAAAAAATTGGCAAAAAACCTCTATAGCCTCTTGTTGTGAGAAGTTAACACCCTTTTTCAATTTTTTCTCCAAAAATGTGTTCGCTTGCTGCTGCTTCATTCCGATTCCAATAGCACGAATGCCCCTGAAAGTGATACACATGTATTTATAATCAAAATTTAGCCTAAAAATATACTTGTAGTATCCCGCTGGATCGACACGAAAAATTTGCGGTCCATCCTCGTCGTCGTATGCCAACATGAGCATCACTTAAGAAAGAAAATGATTCGTTCCTTAGAATGCTAAAGAAAAAATGTAATTTACTTGTGCCTAAGCAACGCATTTCGGCGTTTTGCGTATAGTACTGATTTATGTCAGCCATGCGACGTGCTAGCATAGAAATCGGCATGTTGTAGCCATTCTCATATTTCCAGTTGGCCGCCTCACTTTGTGCTCGACGAACTTGAAAACGCGCGTCCGGTACCATGCCGATTACGACAGATCCGATCGTAGTCGAGAGCTTATACACACTCGAAATAGAGTCAGCATATATGAGTTTGTCCTAAAAACAAAAAGTGATTGATTTTTCCATTACCTATTTCTTAGTATATGTAAATAAATTAAGAATCTATTGCAACTTTACGGTTTTAATTTTGAACACACAGAGAAATGAAAACTGAAAAAAGTGAAAAAAACGTACTGGCACGCGCTTTTGGACGGCAATAACGGCACAGTCAGTGCCGCGAACGGCGACGGCCGTTAAACGCGTAGACATAACCGCCTTAAATGCATATTCCACCTGGTAGACGCGCCCTTCAGGAGAGAATATGGTAATGTGACGGTCAAAGCCGGCGCTGCTTCCACGAGACATTCTTTAACTACAAAAAAATTAATTAGCACTTAAATTGGGAGACGAGATAACTGAAATTCCCCAATTTAATTTTATAAGTGGTAAAAAATTTCAAATTGAATTGTTTAATTAAACTAAATTCGTGCCTTGAAAAACACGGCCTATACAAATTTTTCATATTTAAGAGCTACACATAGCTAATTAACTTTTAACAATTTAACTTTAAACTTTGAAACCAGGCACCGAAACTTTTGCAAAAGTAAAAATGAAAAAGTATGACAACTTTTAAAAAATGTCATTACAATTTGGCGTTATGTACAATTATTTAGCGGTAAATTTAAATTTGAATCAACGGATTAGATTGAGCTCAATCTCAATTGAGAAAAATAAGCGATTATCTAGAGTCTAGATTCTAGATTCTACTAAACTTTTAACCTTCTAGATTCTAGAAAGGAAAAAGCTTTACCTTTAGTGGCATATAGTTTATATGGAAATAGTGCTGTGACTTGCACGAGTCGCTAGCGATTCGGAGTTGTTTCACATTTGGCTAATGTAATAATAATTTTATATAACAATAAAATAGATTATGTCTATATATGTTGTGTAGCCATAATATTTGTTCATAGACAAAAAAAGAAATTATTTGTTTTCTTCAAATCAAAAAAAATTTTATAACAATTTTATAACACAATTTTAATAACACAAAATTGTGAAGAAATGTCGGAAGTCATCAAAGAATCAAGTTACAGCACTACTATTTTCATAGTTCATTAATTTTTTATATATATTTAAACAATTTCGCTTTTTGATTTTTTGTAGTCGAGTAGTCGATCATGTCAGCGATTGAAAAGTTACAACTCCACTCCAAAGGGACGATCTCGCTTGTCAAGCATGCAGACAGAGTAAATAAAATTTTTATTTCTAGCAAATTTATACATGTGCATATTTTGTAGATATTTTCTTGTGGCGTGGATGACAGCATTGGAATTTGGCAGAAAGACGAGGATACGCACGAGCTCGGTATTATTTATTTTTACAAATTGACTTTTTAGAAAAAATTAAAATGTTGAAAAATTTTAGTACCTGACGTTCAGAATTGCTCTAATGCTTGTCAAGGACTTGTGGACGTCTATGTATGACTATTTTTTTTTATAAATTCTACTTATTAATATTACAAATGTATGTATTATACAGGATGATCAAATTTTTGTGGCGGAAAATGCGGTAAATCCGATTACTCAAAACAAGCATCAAGTCATTGTAAAATATAAGCGTGGCGAATTTGAATCATCGCCACCACTTCTCACTTTTTCTTTGGAAATCACAGCATTAAGCGTTAGCAGGAATGGGCAATTTCTTATTGCCGGATCTAAGTACAATAATTTATAGCTATATATATATGAGGAAAAATAGTCTGTTTTTTTTTAATTGAACTTGCATGTGAATATTTTTAAAGGCTTATAAATTGCAATGCTTATGCATTAAAAGCTCGATTCGCTTCTTTATAGTGATTTTGTCGTAAAATGCCTACACTTGAACAATCCTAATATAAATTACGACCGCTACGACTGCGAGGCGCCGATTGTCTACGTGTCCGTGGATCCAAAATGTATATTCTTTTCTGTTTCTACTACAGACGGCAACGTTCATTTTCGAACCATCGAGAAGTCGGCGTCGAGAAAGCCAGTCGCACAATTTAAGGCGTGCTCCAAATTTTCACATATAACGTAAAATTTTGCTTTTGTTTATTTTGTCAATCGAAGCAATAGCAGGAACGTTGTTTGTGTTTGAATGACCTTTTTTGTTTGAATTTTTTTTTTACTTATTGTCTTAAGGAATAAATAAAGCTATTTTTTTAGTTGCGCCACTTCACGTATGCAAGTCGTCTGGCAAAACAATGGCGAGCGCGTATTCATTCCAGCTATTGGCGGCGTTCTTCTCGTTTACTCCTCCAACTGGAAGCAGGACCGCATTCTACAATCTTCGCAAACTATTCATGTCTGCTTGTTGTTTAATCTAAAAAATTATGTATGTTTTGTTGGGTTTTTTTTAGGAGACTTTTAGTGTTGCTGCTCTTACGGATAATGGGAATTTTCTTGCTTCATGCACATTACAGGGCACGTTAGTTGTATGGCGAACCGATGAGTTTCAAGTGATTCACACTCGCTCTATAAAAATAGCGGTTTGCCTCTTTTATATTCGTTTTTCAAAATAAAATTTGAACTAGAGAAATATTCTTTTTTAGTTTATTGATTTTATGTTGTTTTTTTTTTCAAATTTTCTAGCCTTCTATTATTACCTCATTGATTTTTAACTTAATGGATGACGAGTCCGTAGTTGCGGCATATTCGGAGGTAATTCCTAAAACTGGTTTCATTTTTGGCAGTTAATTTATTATTTTGTATTTTCTAGGGATATTTGGGGGTTGTTAAAGGCGTGTTGAAGCCGTATAATCATTCCGTGCTCGCGGTGCAATCTTCGTCCACATCGACTGTAATTGTTGAAGCGGATAATCGCACGAAATCTATTGAGAAGAGCGCCGATGGCGACGCGTCGTCCAATTTGCGTAGGATCGATAGCGAAGGATCTTTATCGCGAAAAAGTGTGAATAATTTTGTCCCTTTCGACGACGACGACGATAATGGTAATTTTTTGTTTTGCTTCTTAACTATACCCATGCCGGGATTTGTTTTTGTCATAATTCTTTTATTTTGCAACCTATCTTCACAATTCTTTTCCCATTCGATTCCCAAGGCGTTGTCAATTTTTTGTTTTGACTCCAAATTTGTCCATATTGGTTCCGATTTAGAAATTTTATATTCATTTGAACTTTTTTGACATTTTTTCAAAAATACAGGCAAAATCATTAAAATTTTCTAAAATAATGATTCTAATCATCAAGCCTATATTGAATGATTTTGACATTTTGATTCAAAATAAGGATAATATATGGACAAGTTTCGTGTAAAACAAATTCTTTAAAGTCTTGGGAATCGAATAAAAAAAAGAATTGTGAAGATCGATTGCAAAATAAAAGAATTATGACAAAAAAAAAAAATCCCGGCATAGGGACGCCGCATCCTATAAGATATATATGGGGATATTATTTTAACTTTTTTTAATTTCTAAAAAGGTTTTTTTTTGTTTATTTCTAATATTACGTATTGTTTACTTACTAGAAGTGGATGTCGGTCTCATCAAATCGCAGTACGGCTTCAATCAAGACGGACAATTTGTTGGCAGCGTATCATCAACGGCGGCGCTGAATCTCGCCCAAATTCCGGCGCTCGCCGGCACAATAGCGTCGACGGCAGGCAGCACTTTGCCGTCGTCGTTTGGCGGCGACACGTCGCAAATCTTTTTAACGACGGCCAACGAGCCGTGCACAACGCTGAAGCGTATGAGGATACCGAGCACGTTCACTAGCGGTGCCACTCCCATTTATAATGGTCAACATTATTTGGTTGGTTGGACAATTTCCATAAATACGTTCAAATTTTATTTATCCAGAATTTTTATTTTTTTTATTTTTAGATGTGGAACACAGTCGGTACCATTCGCAGTTTTGAGATGAACAACGAAAAAATTATCGAAGTATAATCTTTTATTTGTTTATTTGTTTTTATACCATATTAGGCGGAATTTTTTTTAGGTTAAATTTCATGACGCATCCATTCATCCCGAATTTAATATCGATAACACCGCGGAAAATTATGTCTTTGGCGATCTTAACGCAAATGTCGTTGCTCTGGCCTCAGGCTGTAGTGAAGAGCGGAAAAGGTATTTTGAGACTTATTACTTGAGAAATGTTTACCGCTTTTGTGCTTGAAAAAAAATTCTTTTTTTTTTTGCTAATTGCAAATGGAATTCGATTTTTCGGCTATTCGATAGGTACAAACGCATAAATGTTATTTTTGCTCAAGTGTTTTTCTACATTAGTTTTAAAAAAAATTTTGTGATCAAAAACGAGTTTTAGTAAACTCTTGGTTCGCCACATTTCTGCGTGGGACGATTCGCGTGAATGGTTTACGCAAATGTCGAATTCGGAGGAAATTGAATGCATTTCCGTCGGACGCGAATTTGTCGCCGCGTTTACGTCATTTCGCTTCTTACGAATTTTTACTCTGGCTGGCACTCAGCGTTTGATTACTTCCACGCCATGTAATGTTTATTTTTCAATTGCAATAGTTATTTTTTCTATGATGGACGGTTATGAGATTTTGCGATTCACATACATTAATTACTCTAATTTTGCGCGTATAAGGCCGGATGTTTTGAGCCAAATTTAAATTGGCGCCAATGAGTTCATTTTGTTCGTATCGGATCCATTGGGGTCCAAATTTTGTGTCCACTTTTATGAAACCGAGACAAAGGCGGGCACAAAATTGCAATGTTAAAAGAAAATAAAAGCTTTCAGAATAAAAGAAATATGTGTGTAATAATTTAAAATATTATAATTAATGGAATAGGGATAAAACAAATTAAACGTTTACCCTAATTTTGCGTGTATATTGAGCCAAATTTAAATTCGCGACAATAAGTTCATTCTGTTCGTATCGGATCCGTTAGGGTCCAAATTTTTTGTCCTTCTTCGTTTCAGCTACATAAAAATGAGCACAAAATTTGGACTCGCTTGGATCCAATACAACCGAATGAACTCATTGGCGCCAATTTAAATTTGGTTCAAAGCATCCGGCCTTATACACGCGAAATTAGGGTATCCGCTTTACTTATTTTCTATTGGGCTGGAAAGAAATTTTCTTTACACTTACGGCAAAAAAATTTTTTCTTACCGAAACATTTTCAAATCTGATGGAATTTCTGGAAGAAAGGGATTAATGATTTGCTCAACCGTTGGGCAAAGGTCTTGAGTTATAATGATGATTATATTATAGATTTTGATTATCAATAAATTTATGAAAAAATAAAAAATTTTTGTCTCAAGTGTAAAGAAAATTTCTTTCCAGCCTAATATGAAAATTTTTATAATTATGTACAAGGGTCACCAGTTTGCAGGTCCATTAATCACAATGTGTGCGCACGGTTCATCGCTGGTCACTGTCCGCTCCACCGGTGGCGTTGTCATCCTTTCAAAGGATGAATACGAACACCAAGTACTCATTTTTTATTATTTAAGTTTCAATGTTTTCGTAATGATTTTAGGACGATATTCCCCGACTGATTATTATACAATTGGATTTTTTTTTTGTTTCAGCTTGTTGCTGACGTTTATGAAGTCCAAGTGCTCTCGTCGATAACGCCGATACGCCAGCGTCAAAGCATTCCGATTTGCGTGGGAGGGGAGTCGACTTTGGAGTGGATTTCTTTTACCAACACCGGTCGGCTTGTTACAATGGACAGCGGCTGTATGGTCCGACTTTTTGTGGACGCGTGGGGCGTCTGGACGCCGATTTTCATCGGCGCTGAGCTTTTGCGCGACGTTGATTCGGATTATCTCTGGCCGATTGCGGTGCTGGAAAGGCCGGAACCGAAGTTTCGATATGTTTATTGTAAGAGTGCAAAATATCCGTCCGTCACGAAAAAGCACGTACCCGAGGCCGCCAGATGGCAACCTCCAATTTTGGATGTGGTATTGCGTTTATCTTTTGTCTATAATAAACAGTTTACTACTAACATATCGGGTTGATTTTTTAATTAAGAATATCGACTATCAATTTTCTTATTATATAGTGGCGTTTATAGGAATCGACCAAATCCGGTTATGAGCTTGAACTAATAGTCAGCGAACTGATTCAGTCGATGTTACGCGATTCCGGCAAATTTTTGCCCCAGAAAACATTGACTAACGAACTTTCGCGTCTTATTAGCGAGTATACGAAAAATCTTATGAAACTATTCGCTTTAAACTTTAACACTGGCCGAGAATGTCGAGCCGTGGAATTGGCACATTTGACGGCCAACATTCAAGGGATTCAAACGATGTGCAATTTCGCAGCGAAGAAGGAACGCGCCACCGTTAGCGAAAAGGTCATTGTTAATTATTTAAAAGACATTACTCGGTTTTTTTAGAAATTGTGTATGTGAAAAAAAGTGACTTCCGTGGCAGGACTTGAACCTGCGACCAACGCTTGAACGGAGCGCTGCTCTACCGACCGAGCTACACGGACCTCGATCACATGCTTAGAATTTCTTCTTATGACTCCGTCATAACAATTTATAAAAAAATTTTTTTTATTTCAGATAGCTGCCATCGGAAGAAATCGTATTC
The DNA here is from genome assembly GCA_024678965.1 of Bradynema listronoti. NCBI lineage: Eukaryota > Metazoa > Nematoda > Chromadorea > Rhabditida > Allantonematidae > Bradynema > Bradynema listronoti. Next base: position 522,481 of record JANLNO010000005.1, read on the forward strand.
AGGCGGAAGAGAAGACAAAACAAACGGCAATAGCGCAAGCTGCCTTGAACGCCAACAACTTGTTGACCGAAAATTTCTCGGTCGGCACCGAAGTCATGCCGTCGGTAGCGGAAACAAATCGAATTGCACCGGATGTCGTGCGACTGAAGCGCAAACTTTACGATAGTGCCGATAATACAAAGTATGTCGATTTTTAAAATATGATTGTCTTCTTCATTCATGATCTCTTCAAAAATTACAAATTTTTGAGATCTTCGACGTTGAATCCATCAGCGGCTAAGCGTCCCGCAGTTTCCACTATTAGAGTCGAGGAAGATTCCGATACGAATGCCTACGACTGCGAGTCGATGTCCATGCACGTGCCGAAAACGCCAATGAGTGCGGTACTCAATGCCACCGTCGATTTAAGCCAAATTTCGCTAGATTTTAATACGCTCGATAGCAGCCTCCTTCAACCGGCAAATAATCCATTCAAGGTAAAAGCGGACTCTTTAAAATATTTTCTTGACGCAACCTTCTAAATGAACGAATGACAGTTCTTCCGATAATGAAATAAAAAATAAAACATTAAGAAACAAAAAATAAAGTGCAATGAAGTGAAGAGACGCAAATAAATTGAGTAAAATTTCCATGGGTTTAAGCTACATCTAATTCATATGAGGAGTAATGTAATCTTGGCAGTTAATTTACATTTTGTATAAAATTAATTTTTTAATTAACATTACTATTATAGAAATCTTCTCATACAACATCACCAATCATATAATCACTTATTTTATCTGAATGTAATGCTTACTTATAGTTGCAATTTATCATAATAAATTAAATTAAATTTAAAAAAAAATAATTTACCAAAGTAATTGAGCAAAAATACTATTTTTACCCTACGCTTCATTCTTTTCGGTTCGCCTGTTCGAAATATCTTTAATCTACATGTATGAATGGTACATTTAGAGAACAAATAATACGGAAATGGATGACACATGGAAGGAAGGAATTGATTTTTTTGATTATCTCTCAAAAAAGTCCACAAAAACGGCGCTTATCGAATCCACCGATCGGAAGAAGCGACAAAGCAATGGAGTGGTAATTTTTTAGCCTTAAAACGTCGCTGTCGTTGATAGAGTCAAAGTTTTTTTTCCTAGAACCAATTGATGTATGCCATATATGTTTATAGAAAAACAAAAATCAAAAGAAGTTACCCTTTGGAACATCATCCCCAGCGACAAAAGAGAATGACGAGCAAACGGGGCTGAATCAGTCTACTCCAGCAGATAGTCAAACGACAATAAAAACGCCATCGTTGGATGTTCGAACGCGACGTACGGGATTCGATTTGTGGAGCGAAAAGCATCGAAACGAGTTGCTTAACGGGTTTTCAGGTAATTCCGCCGACTTTCCAAAGTTCTTGGTGCAAAAGTTTCGCAGTTTGGATGCCGCTGAGAAAAAGGTACATCACTTAATGGAAAGCTTCTTATTCTCTGTATAGGTTTTACTTTCCGATATATTTTTTTAGGAATGGAACGACTCGGCCAAAGCAATACAGGAAGAATGATTACACGTGTTTTTTTAAAGTAACTATCCTTTTTTTCTGGATATTCGACTTTTTGTTCTTTGCTTACAATTAGCCTATAAAAAATGACTTTTACGATTGTTAAAATTTTAATTGTGATATAAAAATCCAATTACGTTTATTAACTGAATTACATGTAACAATCAAAAATTTATATAAATTGGAATTAAAGATATTTACATATATTGCGCAGATATTAAGAAATTTTCTTAACATTAAAAGACAATTTGGGGCACTTTAAAGCACATTCAATATTTTTATTACACATTTGAATAATTAGGTACAAAAAAAGACAGGTTTTCCCCACAATAATTGCCGTTTTTAACCGTTAATTTTAGAGAAACATAATTCAACTCAGACTCAATTCGTTTTTCAATTGTTCGGAAATAAAGAAGGCAAGACGACATTTCCGAATAATTGAAAAACGGTTTGGAAGTTGAGTTATGTTTCTTTAAAGTTAATGATTAAAACCGGCAATTATTTCGGGGGCGACCCAATAAAATAACAATAGAGAACCCGTTTTTTTAAGGAATGGCACACTGATTTTCAAAAGAGAGTATTGTCACTATAACCGATGTGGTGAGCTCGGTGGCTCGTGACTATCAATAAACCAACTCTCACGCATAAATAGTTTGAGTGGAATGCTGGCTATTAAGACGATCAGCGCTGTGAGTGCGGCGTAGGCGTCAAGACTCAAGTCGGGTTTCAAATACAATTCCAACGGCGAAATCAGCCACGTCGATTGCATCCACGTTGAATATTCGCCGCTTTGAAAATCGTATGCTGAAAGAAGTTAAAAGAGAAATAGTTTAAATGTTTATGCAACAAATGAAAAAAAGCCTACAATCATCCAAGAATGCCGGCGACTTAGCATGCGTATAGTAGATGGAGGTTTTAAAGCAACACTCCTCCGTCGTTTCCGTATCGTTTTGCCATTCATAGCGATAAACGTTCTGATTCTTGTTCAGGTCCTTACATTGTGATTTTGTGTCTACGTTTTGTACGGGAGCTTTTTCACCTAGAGAGCGTACTAGGAGAGAAAGGACAACATAGCGAATTATCGAATCGCCGGCCGTGCCAATGAATAAGTGACGAGCTAAAAATTATTTCAACTTGATGTAAGCGAAGAAAAGTAATAATTATTGACCAACCATTAGACGGCATTTTTTTCACATCTAAAATTGTGTGGAAAAGCTGGCAATCCCAATTATTTGAATAGTAGAAGCAATCCATTAGTTCTCCAACCTAAAAACAAATGTCATTCATCTAAAAATAATCAAAAAAAATAGCAAAATGTTTATGAGAAATATATATCTTCGCCTGATTACTCTACAAAAAAAATTATGTAGGTAAATAAAAAATCTCACATAATTTTCATCGATTAAGAAAGTTCGAGTCGAATTAGAGGAAGCAACTACATGATCGATCGTCATTTTCAAAAGGGCATTTGCCGCTGCGGAAATATAGCGCATAGCTTGTGAGCGACCCTGGAGATTCTGGGAAATCTCCAGATCGGCCAGCGAATTGATCGTTCTTAAATTTAAAGCTAGAGTACTAATTACATTAAAAGCATGGATAAAGAAAAATGAATGATAAAATTTTGCGACAAAACGATAATTTTATTTTGTTTAGAACTTTCCAAGGCGCTCCAATTCTCCCAATTCTAGCACTATGGAATCGCTAAATTGCTCATGCGTTTGCAAAAGATCATTGACAATAATGAAAATTACTTTAATAATTTCGGGTTTTGTTTAAAAGTTATGAACAAAATAAAATTGTTTGTCCCAATAGATAAAAAAAATCATATCTTTTTTTATACTTTTCGCTTTATCTCTACTTACTAATTGTTGTTTTAGTAGAGATTTTAAAATAGATGTTGGAAAAAATATGAAAAATATCTACTTTGAACTATTGAATATTAATTTACCCTGATTCGTACGAATCACTAAAACCACTCAACAAAAGGCCGGGTACTTTTGTTGTTTTGCGAAGAATAGAATGATAGCTGGATGGCGGGAAGGGAACAGACTTCTTTTTAAGAAAATTTACGCCATAACCTTGTTGAGACAACGGTTCTCGAATAGAATTAACCAAACCGTCAATCTAAACCAAAATTAATTCCACTTTGTTAATGCATTGAAAATTTTATTGGGTTGTTCCATAATTTTTTGACAATTCCGCTTTAATCTTTTTTCCTGAGATAGATAGAAACGTGGGGTTTTTTGTGTGTACCCAATTTGTGGGAGACGCGTTTCAGCGATTTTTAAAATTTTCATTTCTAGCATTTTTATATAGGAAAATGCAACGAAAAACAACGAAAAAAGTGCAGCTGGCTGAGCATTTTTTTGGAGTGTGATCCAATGAATTTGACATTTGTGCTATGATCTCCCACTATTACACTCTATAAATTTGAGTTTAATTGGTTGGATAGGAGCCGAGTTATGAAACTTCAAAAAAAAAAAAACGTCAAAAATGCCTAAATTTGTTATTCTTTGCAGTTTTTCGTCAATTTTTACGTTTTTTTGAAGTTTCATAACTCGGCTCCCATCCAACCAATCAAATTTATAGAGTGTAATAGTGTATGTAAGGGGAGATCATAGCACAAATGTCAAATTCATTGGATCATTCTCCAAAAAAAATGCTCAGCCAGCTGCACTTTTTTCGTTGTTTTTCGTTGCATTTTCCTATATAAAAATGCTAGAAATGGAAATTTTAAAAATCGCTGAAACGCGTCTCCCACAAATTGGGTACACACAAAAAACCCCACGTTTTTATCTATCGCAGGAAAAAAGATTAAAGCGGAATTGTCAGAAAATTGTGTTACAACCTAATATATATATATAGATATATTTTTTTACTATTAAAAAAATTACCAAAGTTGAATTTCGAGCATAGACATCGAAACTTGAGTGAAGATGAAAGTTTTCTGAGGCGCGAAGTTGCTGAACTTCCACATATGCCCATAAGTCGTCTAGGCCGATCTGACGCACGTTGGCGGAAGCTTGTGGAAATTGGTTAGAGGATGCCGGAAACCGACCATGTTCCATTTCCCACACGGCACGTCCGCTACCAATATAGCCCATGGATTCCTGTAAATATAATGGTGAAGTACTATACAATTACCTATATATTCCCTCTAAAAAACATACACCATGGAAAAAGGAGAGCAATAGTTGACGATTGTTCCGCGTGGCTAGCTCCTGAAAAATTTGTAAATTGCGGCCGATAGCGTCGGCAACGGCAAGAAGTGCGATTAGTGAAGAGAGAGTGGAAACGTCGCCGCCGTGACTACCCGCAAAAATTGTTGCCATATCCATCTAAAAATTTAAGCTAGAGAATAATTTGAAATGTTTACTTGCTTTGCAAACCATACGAAAAATGCTGAAATAATTTAAATTTTTTGTTTTACTATAAAAAAATTTTACAAGATCGATTAACATATTTCTTTTTGTACATTTTCGTCGAATATTTCCGATAAAAAAATATACATGTTTACGAATTGATGAATTATGAAAGAATTCACACCCTAGCCGCAAGCATGAGTACATTGGCGGGTCCGCTAATGTTAAGCGAGCTCTGTGGCGGCAAAGCGGCCAGCAGATTGTAATCGTGCAAAGGCTCGCAAATTGGTGCTGCCGGTAGCGAAAAAAGATTGTTCTCGCGCAATGCCTGCCGACGTCGACAAATCTCCGCGTTTCCGGCCGCGTTCATAAACTGTACTGCGCGCACCACGCAGCGACGATCGCTTCTCTCGTCCCGATTGAAAGCCTTATAGCACTAAAAATTTGTGGTCAACAAAGTGAATGCAATGTTATACATAAAATACAAAAACAAATTTTCATTGAAATTCTACATCGCAAATGTTTCTGACCTTGTTGACGACCAAATCAATATCCTTCTCATCGGATAGAACGAAGAACGGTTTATCTAACGATAAAAACATAAAACCATTGGGATGTAAAGCGCCTTCTTTGTTCCATTGGCATGTTTGTAATTCCAATTTAGTGCGAACATCTTAATCATTAATAAAAATTAACCTTTATATAAAATGTATGTAAAATGAATCTTACAAAAATTCTCATTGGGACAAGCGGAGTCCTCTGAGAATGTCGATGGAAAAAAATTTTCTGGAGCGATTAGCAGTACACCAACTACGGCATCTTCGTTTAGAATCGTGTCGATGAGTCGACGAGTGAAATTCTCCGCCTCGACGATGGCGACGATTTTCGAAATACCAAATGGCAGACTATTGATTGCCTCGGCGATGTCGGATGGCTGAGCGACGAGCGTCGCCACGCCCATATTGCCGTTCTCGTCCGACTGACAGCCGGCGGATGTCGTGCCGTTTAGCAGTCGTGTACAATACTGCTTAGGCTCAGATAGAGTGATTGTTATTTGCTCTTTCATCCGAATGGCTTGGCAATGTTGGAGGGATAAGAGAATAAAAACTACAAACTCTATACCCCGCCACATTTTTTTTCTGAAATTGCATTGAAATGTTTTTATCCCTCTTTTTTTAATGCATTCGAAACGTTGCATTTAAAAGACATGCATATATTTATGTATAATTGAAGTTTATATTTTTAAAATAGCATAAATTTTCAAAAAATTTCTTTGTTAGTTTTTAATCTGTCCATATTTAAAACTTTTCTCATCTTTCTGTCTGTTTACGAAAAGCTTTTCGGTCATATTGATTAGGCTAAGAAAAAAAATTGGTAGTAAATGCGTATATGACGCTCACAAAAAAAATTTAACTTGGTAATTGGCACGTTTTCTAAGTGAAATTTTCTACATTGCATCTAGCAAACATGTACGTAACATTCCAAGAAAAAAGTCTCACAAAAAATCTTATTCACTTATTTCGAATATCATACGGCAACGTACTTTAAAAAATACATCCAAATATGCACATGGCAATGCGCTCGCTTATTCACCAAACATGCACATAAATATGCATACACACAACAATTTTTACACACACTTCTCTTACATATTTTATGTAAATGTGGAATTAGGTATGTTCACACAAAAATTATTCACGCAAAAAATGCACAAAAAGTAATTTTTTAAAATTTTATACACATATTCCTTTGTGCGACGCGATCTTTCCATTCACTTTATGCTTTTCGACGCTCTGCTCTCATTTATTCCTTATTTATAAACTGCCTTCGTTGCTTTTCTATTCTCTTTTTTTACACTTTCTTAGCTAGCTAGCGCGCACAACTTCATGAGAGAACAAAGATACATATGGAAGCACTTTTCTCTCTCATTTTCGCTTTTTCACTTTTTGCTTCTTATGGAATTATATATTTTTATATGTTGTATCTGTTGGATTAGCTTTCTTTTGAAATTTATATTTTGTTGGCAAACTTGCTTTATATTTATCATTTATTTTGTAATTTTTTTCCTTCATTTTGTGGTCCAAAAAATAAAAATAAGATCCACAAAGTAATTTAATTTTATTTTTTTTTAAATATGCACTTAAATATTTCTTTTAGATTTTTTAATGAATAAAATTTTTATTGAATTGCGAAATATTTAATATACAATCTTTATTTTCAGCTGCTTACGAAATTAATATACGATGACATTGAAATCAATCGTTGGACAAAGTATAATCTCATTTTTATGTCGTAATATTTTTACAATATTTTATTTTACAATTTTTTTTTATTAGAATTAATCAACGAGGTGATACGACCACTTCATCAGCCCAACAAAGGCGGTGCATGGAACGTGCTTGTTGTCGATCGGTTAGCGATGCGAATGCTGAGCGCCTGCTGCAAAATGCACGACATCATGGACGAGGGTATCACTATCGTTGAGGATATCAATAAACGCCGTGAGCCATTGCCCAATTTGGAGGCAATTTATCTGATCGCGCCTACACGCGAGTCCATTGACAAACTGATGGCGGACTTTGCGGGCCGAAGTCACTACAAAAGCGCGCACGTTTTCTTTACAGAGGCATGTCCTGACCAATTATTCTCCACCTTTTCCAAGAGTATGGCCGTAAAGAAGGTAAAGACACTGAAAGAGATCAACATCGCATTTACTCCGTACGAATCACAGGTAAAATTTTTTGTTTGAATATTTTTTGAAACTAAATTAATTTGATCATTAACATAAGATTATAGAGATAGAAGTAGAAAAAAAAAATGAAAGACTTATTTTTGTTTTTAAATTATTATGAGTTTATATCGTAATATTTTTCAAAATCCGTTGCTTTATTTTAGAAAGCAATCTATGAAGATTCAATTTTAATATTTTTGTTTCAGGTCTATACGCTGGATTCGCCGGATACTTTTTTCCTTTATTATAATGCACAGAAACAGGGAAGTCTCACGGTGAATTTGGAGCGAATCGCCGAGCAAATTGCTACTGTTTGCGCAACGCTTGGTGAATATCCATCGATACGGTGCGTTTTTTATATACATGATAGATGTAAATAATAAAGTGCTTTTATTAATTTAAATCGACTAGTAATAAAAAATTTGTTTTTTTGTACAATTATTTGACCAATTTAACAATAAAAGATACAATTGCAATTTATATAAAATAAGTATTTTTTAAATTTTAGATTTTTTAAATGAAAAATTTATAATAAAACTCTATTAATACTACATAATAAAGTTATTAATTTAATTTGGCCCAAAATTAATTTCCTGACTTTTTAGCTATCGTGCGGACTTTGAACGAAACGTTGAACTAGGGCATCTCGTGGAGCAGAAGCTCGATGCCTACAAGGCCGATGATCCGTCGATGGGCGAAGGCTCTGAAAAGTCGCGCTCCCAACTGATCATCATCGATCGTGGCTTTGACGGCGTGACACCCTTATTGCACGAGCTTACCCTACAGGCCATGACGTATGACCTGCTCGGCATCGACAACGACGTTTATCGCTACGAGACCGGCGGCGGTGAGAGCATCGAAAAGGAAGTGTTGCTGGACGAGAACGACGATCTCTGGGTTGAGAATCGACATAAGCACATTGCGGTCGTCTCACAAGAGGTCGGTTAATAGCGATTTGTTCTATTTAGAGCCTTTTTGGACGCTCGTTCAGTTTTCTTTTTTCTGGTTTCTAAGCATTTTTTGATAAGTTTTCTTGGCGTTTTATATACCGGATTAAAATAAATTTTAACTTGGTCAGGAAGGAGCAAAAAATTATATTGGTCTTTTCTGAATATTTAAAAAGATATTTTAGATAACCAAAGGACTGAAAAAGTTTTCTGAACACAAGAAAATGCCAAGCGACGCTAAGGGAATAAAAGACCTGTCGATGATGATCAAGAAAATGCCTCAATACCAGAAGGAGTTGAGCAAATTCAGTACACATTTTCACTTGGCGGAGGAGTGCATGCGACGCTATCAGAGCGGCATTGACAAATTGTGTAAAGTAGAACAGGTGAGTTGAATATGAATCAACGAAAAGCGGATTGTTCTTACCAAATATGAAACCCATTATTCTCGTTATTTTTTTTTTTTTTGGTATTAATTTTTTTTCCAATTTTTTGCGAAACGCTGTAAAAAAGTACTCTTGATCACTACGAATTCTTCACTTTTTTGTCGTTTTGAAAATTTTTCAAAGGTCTCATCGCTTGTTTATGCCTCTTTGCTGCTTCAGAAAAAATCTTTTTATTGAAATAAAACGTGATTTTCCGCAGGATTTGGCTATGGGAATAGATGTGGAAGGTGAGCGCGTAAAAGACCTCATGAAACTAATGGTTCCGCTTCTCATCGATTCGGCCGTGAAGACCGAGGACCGATTGCGCATCATTCTTCTTTACATCATTTCAAAAAATGGTTTATTTATTTTTTTCATAACTCTAGGGTGCAAATAATTTTCTTCTATTTTTGAATTGGATTTTTTTCAGGAATTACTGATGAAAATCTTAACAAGCTATTGCAGCACGCCAATATTTCCATGTCCGAAAAGGAGACGCTCACTAACGCATCGCTTCTGGGTCTCAACATCACAATAGACGTAGGTTTCCTGATTATCTATAACGTATTAGAATTTTCAATAGATTCAAGTTGATTGTATATAATTATTGAATTTTTTTCAGCAAGGCAGAAAACGCGTCTGGATTCCAAACCGACGAGAGCGAATTAACGAGCAAATTTATCAATCGTCGCGTTGGGTTCCCGTCATCAAAGACATAATGGAGGACGCGATTGAGGATAAATTAGACAACAAACACTTTCCATTTCTCGCCGGTCGTCAAATCACTCAACCTTATAGGTTACATATTAACTTATTCCCTTGCAATTCATAAATATCGCTATTAACAATTGCTGGATAAATTCGGCATTAAAAAAAAGCTTTGGAACTTGAGGATTTAAACGAAAAAAGGAGTGAATAATTTGCTTTTTTCGATAAAAAATATATTGCCCTAGAGTTTTCATTAAATTTATTCCAATTTTTTAGAGCACCGACCAGCGCGCGCTACGGCCAATGGCACAAGGACCAGCGCTATTCACAGATGCGTTCCGGGCCTCGTCTCATCATTTTCATCGTGGGCGGCGTCACCTACTCGGAGATGCGCTGCGCCTACGAGGTGACTCGAGCTCAAAAGGCGTGGGAGGTAATTGTCGGCTCGGACCAGATTATCACGCCCGAGCGATTCCTCAGCAATCTCAGGGATCTAAATCGACCACACGAATAAGCAGAATGTAAAAAAATTACATTTTTTTAAAAAATTTTTCCAAATTATAAGGTTGTTTTGTATCATATAAGCTTTTTTAATACAAGATGTTAATCATGATTGAATAATATAAATTCGCGCCGCCGCATACGCGTTTTACTCTCCCCCTTCGCTTAAGATAGTTGGCGCCGACTAGTTGGTCCGGATCAGAAAATTACCGTAATTTTCGGACTCCCAGCATCATCCGATTATCCCCATATTCCACTTAAAAAAATTTTGGGATTCCATTTAGGACCCGTCATAAGATCCCATAAGAGTCAAAAAATATCGGATCAAAAAACAGATTTCAACCTTGACATTTCCGACCCCGATTTTTGGAGGTAGTCAGTCTTGAAAATTTGGAAAATTAGGGACCGGAAGACGTCAAAAAGCGTTGCAGACATTTTCGTGACGGACGTACGTGGACAGAAAATAGCGCTTTAGTAAACGCTGATGGATTTTTTTTTTTGGTTAAAATATATATGATCGTGTCTATAAAAAATCTATTCGAAAATTGATTTTATTTAATTTTATATAATTGAAGTGGATTTGTTCTCGTCCAATTCAACATTTCTTTCTTTCCTATGCTTCAAAATGTATCTTTTTTTTCTTTTCCAATTAATTATTGCAAGTTTTTATAGAGGAAAATATATTCTTCAATTATTCATATTTTACGGCAATATTGGAACTTTACAGGTTCCTTTAAGCCGGCTTTACACAATAACATTTTACTTATCTGATAGAAAAAACTATAGAAAAAATATCTTCGATTTAATTTTTATCAATATAATTGTGTATTGTATAAGTTCATATATTTCGGTTGAAGTTTACAATTTTCCGCTAACATATACTGCATAATTTTTTCATTCTTTCGATTCGTGGTTATATAGTTTTATAGAGTAATATTGTATTCCTTTTTTAGTTGGAAAATTTCGACATTTTTATGAAAAAAAAGTCATGTAAAAATTACAAATTCACTTTTTTGGTTCGTTTCTACATATAAAGAATCGAACTTTATCATTGCATGTATGGTGTTAAATAAAAAGATTAAATTCTTACATAATATTCACTTTTAATTATCTGTAATTTTAGGCGATAAACACAAATTCACTTTTTATGGGCTTGAGAGAGGCACGATTTTTATTATAATGTAAAAATGTTTCATTTTATATTTTGGTAAAAACTTTATTTCCTGCTAATGAACGCCTTCATATACAAATAATATACCCGCATTGATCAATTACTACGTGCATTTCGGCCGCTCATCGGGCGTTTGTCATCCAGAGATTTTGGCTTTATAACGGTTTACTTCAGCCTCAAAGAAATTACGAAAGCGTTAAGATAAAGCCGTAAATGGAATAAAGCAAAACTTATTTTCCGAACAGAAAATTTTGAGTACGGCCCCGTAGTTTCGAAAAATGTAGAGGAATGATGTCGCCGACCAAATGGTGATCATTTGCGCCGGAAGGTTAAGCACTCCCTCGTCCATCTAAATTTGATCATAAATCTTATTTCTTATTAATATTGTGTTGAGCCTACAATTTGTCGATTACGAAGTAAGGTGGAGATTCTGCTATTTTTGCAGAATTTCGATATTTCTTTACCGCCGAAAAGCGGCGAATACTTTTAATTTGTAAAATAAAAAGCCATCCAGCCACCGAAATATAAAGTTCTAGCTTGACCGGGAAAGTTTTAATTTGGTCGTGACATTTATATATATTACGTGATACGTGAAGGCCCAGATCAATCCTCGCACGTTGGAAATGACACTGTGCAATGTGGTACCATTTTCATATCAATCTTTAGCAAATAACAAACCAACCACACTGTGATATTAAGAACAGTCGGTTCCGCGATAAATATTTGCTCTGCCTCTTTTATGTATGCGATTATCTAGAATTATTAGTATTTTTCAAATATAAATCTTGAATTTGGAAATAATCAACACAATAATTACGTTTATTTTTGAAAATGCTTCGGGCGAAGCTGCTGTCAAAGATAATGCCGACGCTATGGGCAAATAAACAAATAACTAAAAATAAGATTTTTCTCACAATAATGACATTTTTTCCTTTATTGAATATCCATTCTTCTTTCGGTAATTTATAATGAATTAAAATTCACTGTTGACTCGTCGTATCGCGGAATTCTACCGTCGTGCGAGGTGAAACGAAATTACATACGTCCAAATATTGCGAATAAGCGAGTTAGCAACAACGTTAGTCGATACCTTACGCGCAATATGATAGACATCGTCTTCTGGCGCTTTATTGGAGTCCGATAGACGTTGTTCCAACGTGTGGTGTAATCAGTCACATTATCGAGCGAAGAGAAAGAAATTCTTTCTGTAATTTAGAAATACCTATTTGTTTTATAGGCTACAATACAAAAGATACCTAGAAACGAATTTGAAAAACGTTAGTGCCAAGAAGAAAATAGTTGAAAATTTGAGATATTTTTGTTTTTTTGGACATTTTATAAAAATTCAAAAGAGGAATAAGAAGAATTTAATTTATCTATCCACAAAAAAATTGCTTTCTAAAAATCTATATAAATTCAAATTAGGTAGATAATATTTTTTTCATGCTAATTTTTATTGTTCTCTTTTCTTGAAAAAAATATCTCTATGCATTAGAAATATTCTAATAAATGAAAAGTATTTATATAGATTACTACGACTTGTCGAGGAATTGCCATATTGGAACACTACTTTTCCGACTCTTTTTCTAATTCTCTTTTTTTATTTCCCTCTAATCATTGTAGCCACCAGGAGTTCCTTTTTGAAAAATTCTAGAGATTTGGGATGGGAGTAGCTGTAAAGGATAGAAATTGAACAATTAGTTATATAAAATTAGTTAAATAATATTATTTGTTTTTTAGTAAACATTTTTTCTTGTGTGATGGTTGAATCAACTCATTCAGCGGTCAACACAAAGAAGCGAGAATTTCGACCGATTTCGGCATACAAAGAAGCGATTTCCAAATTTACGCGCATTATTTCTACTGTGGTAAAATTTTTCCAATCGATCATCGAATGAATAATGAAATAAATCCTATATACTTTTACATATTTGCACAGAATGAAAATGATTGGAATACGAGCACGACGAAACCGGATCAATTGGTCGAGGAATATTTTGAGTATGTTGCGTTCAGCGGTCGACCCTCTTTTTCTTGGGAGCAAATTCGTCTTGCATTTATTTGGAAGTTAAAGGTAATTTATTGCTGTGGTATTCAGGATTTGTACTATTCAATGAATGTAACTTAAGTTTACGCATTTATCTAAATTTTATTTTTTTTTAAATGAATTAATTATCAGAAATTTTTATTCACTACATTTAAGATTTTTTCCAGACCGTTATGGAAACCATGCACAAAAGTGAAATTGAAATGGAGCCAGTGACAAAGGTGAAGGAACGCCTCCAGACAAGCGAATATATTCGCGATCTAAAAGCATTTATTTTGGAAAAGGCGAAGAGCTTTGATGGAACTCCATTTACCGTTCAAAGGTATGCATTCTTTTTTAGTTGTACTATTCGCCTTCGCGAAGCTCAATGTGAGGAATTTTTTTACTGCCCTTTTTTTTCTCACAAGCTCACTTTTAAAAGCAACAAAAAGTTTAACCTGTTATACTGCAAAGGGTTATTTATTATTTATGAGTTATTATTCAATTGATATCATATTCAGGCTCTGCGAGTTGCTCGTGACGCCAAATCGCCACTATCATGTGGCGGAAAAGTTTTTACGAGCACTTGAAAAGAACATCAACGTCGTGACGACGGTGACCGAGTCCGGCGATCGAATATCTGGTTCAATTTTTGCAGTTTTAAAGTTTTTATTTCATTCTAATGAAAATGATTGGAATAGGTCGGAATTCCGGTTTCCAATTTTAAAATTCATTTCTGACGCACTTCTGCTAATAAATTTCACTAGGACCAAGAATTTAACTAGAAACATTTGAAAATCATATTAAAAAGCTTTTTTAAATTTGCATTGTGATTCTTGAAATTTCAGAGTAATTTACTAAATTTCTATTAACCCAAAGCCGTATAAATAATTCTCACTTGAAAATATTTGTATTTAGTGTTTATTTTTATTTAGTATTCCGAAATTTTTTAACATAATCATATTAGGGAATAAAGATTCTATGAGAATAACGCCAATTATTAAGTTGTCCCATAATTATCGGCCATTTTTTTAAATCAAACTTTAAACAAATAAAACAATAACAAAAGCAAATCACGAGATCAAACAAGCGCCACCGGTCAACACACAGTCATTCATCTCTTTGGTAATTCACGGATTCCTCGCTTGAAGAAGTTTGTATCTGCTTTCTGGTCGATTCATTGGAGGATATTTTTTGGAGATAATTTTCGTTTTTGAACTCGCGCCCGCGCAAGAAGTTCTTCAGCGACACCGGAGAGCGTGGTAGTCGGAAGACGTAAGGTACGTGGCGAGTAAGGCGGATGAGGCAGCAGTTCCCAGCCAAACTCCTTGATGCGGCTGCACGTCAAATTGGAGGTGTGCGGCCGAGCGTTGTTTCACTGAAGGATGACTTTTTCGGGTCTCGGCGGCGTTTATTTGCTCTACAACGACCGAAACATTGTTGAGCTGAGCACAGTAGAGTTTGCTGTCAATCACAGTGATCTTTGGCAAAAGTTTCCAAAACACCTGGGGCGATTATTGACGGGTCTTCCAGCACCGTCTCGATGTTTGATGCTGGTGAGTTTTTCTCGAAACATTTTAAACCACTCACGCGCTTGTCGTTCTTTACGCCCGAATATATCATTAATATGCCGGGCGGCTGGGCTGGCTTTATCAGCTTGTTCAAATCGTTCACGCAAAAGCCTTCTCACAGTTTCACGATTGGATAACATTCTTAACTAAATATCTCTGAGTTAAATCAAAGTAAAACTACAAAATGAAATACATAAGATAGCTTATAACAAGTGCTATTAAACAAAATATAATATATAAAAATAGGCACAATTTTGAAACACTTCAAAAAAAAACGGCGGATAATGATGGGACAACCTAATATTAATTAGCAAAAAATTTTTTTAGAGATTGAAATTTCTATAAAAATAATTTCAAAAAATTTTCGTATATCCATTGTTTATTCGGAAAGATTTAGGGTAATTTTTCTCCGTTATGTTTGGTTGTCTTTTTTAGGCATTGATCCCGGCGAAACGGATAACCGTGAATCACCCATACCGGTTGAACGAAACTTTATCGTTAGTGTGCGTTCTTTTCTATTACCAATTTAACAACTTTTTATTTTACTTTTTTTTTGTTGTAGGTGGACGAGGTGGACGATCCGTTACTGAATGGATTCTCCAATGAGGAACAGGTATAATAGTAATTGGGTTAACCAATCAAATAAGATTTGGCTTATCTCAATGAAAACTTTACAATAGTTTGGTCCTCAAAAACAAACAATAAAATTCGTTTTTGAATCGGATTCTAAAAATGTTTGCAATTTAATTTGAACACATAACAGTATACCTCAAACGCCAGCCAACTATTTGCATTTGTTCAAGCCTTTTCAATTTATGATTTTGTGTTGAAGATTGCCGATGTCACGTCAAAAGAGACGCTCTCTGACGAATCGACCATATCCGTTGGCCACATCTCCTACGTGTCTACCTCGTCGCCGATAAAAGTGGCCGCCGACTCGGACGAATCAATGAATAGCACGACGAGCAGCGGTGGCGCGGGCCAAGTCGCCACGTCTTCATCATCGTCGTCGTCGTCATCTTCCCTCTCTTCCACATCATTGCAACCAGACGACAGAACGTTCACGCGTCTGGTAGAGGCGCATTCGTCCGGCGATGCCAACAGTGAAGAATTGAGTCGTGCCAACACCGACCCGACGATGTCGATGGAGGTCGAATGAATTGGTTGTGTACGTATTAATTATCCCACAATATTATTTATTCTGTTTCAATTGTTATTGTTGGATTAATTCCGAATAATTTATAGCTTTATTGTTTATAACTAGCATTGTTGTTTATTATTGTGTGTTATTATGATAATTATAACATTTTCTCTTGGTTAAAACATGTATTTTTCGAAATTTTGTTTCTATAAAATTAAGCACTAGCCTACGATCATACTTTCATCTAAAAATCCTTTTTTGCTATACTAGTGATAAGATATGCGGACCATTAACAAGAATTGGAGAAACAAAAGAAAATGGACAGAAAAAAAAATTCATTGAAATATTTCAAATAAATAAATTGGTTTGATAGAGTGAGACATTTAGAACGTGAATAAATTAGAAGGCAAACAAATAAAGTAATGTGTCTCAAAAAAAAAAGGTAATGTAGCTCGATAGCGCTCAAAATATACATCATTTTTGTATTGTAATGTTAAAGATGATTCATTGTTCATAGCACTTATAAAAAAACATTTGTCCCACATATTTATGCACAAAATACTGCTTCAAAAAAAACTGAGATAAAAATAAAATGTACAGGGTGACCCAAAAGTTCCCGCGATTCTATTTTCAACTTTACTAGTCTGTAAAACTGCAAATTCTTAATTTTTAAGATTTTTTTTTGTTTTTTATATATGCATGTAATTTTTTTTTACAAATTACTCACTTTCACTAAAAATTATAGTAATTTTAGTAGATGGCAAATTAAAAAAAAGATTTTTTTGATCTTTACAGAGGTGTGAGATCAAAACTAAAAATAACAAAATATTAAAAGTCAAAAGTGATACGCTTCTAAAATTTACCTGTAAAATTTTTTTCACTTGACTATTTTTAACAAAAATTTATTATCATACGTAAAAAATATGAGGAATTTAATAAGCAAACTATTTTCAACAATTCATTTTAAACTTGTGATAAGCCGTCAAAGTCAAAAAAGCGTGCGACCAAAAAAATCGTTTTTTTTTTTCAATGTGCCATTTACTAAAATTACTATAACTATTGGGTTTTGGTCATTATTGTATTTGGCGTTTCGCCGTTCATTTGCACTTTTATTTAAATGTAATTTGGTTTTAGCGCGTAATTTGGTTTTGGCGCTATATTTTTTGTTACGGTCATTATTTTCTTTTGTTGTTGTTTTTCTAAAAAGAGTATTCAAGTGATTTCGAAGTTAGCAATAAATAAAGTTTTGTTAATTATCTATTTACGCATTCAACCTAAAGTCTAGTGGTGTGTGCTATCACATTAGTCACAGGGCGTAAACATTTTTCTTTGTTAAACGTCATTGAGAGACATAACAATAACTTTTAGTAAAAGTGAGTGATTTGTAAAAAAATTTACATGTATATATAAAAAATAATGGAGAATACGAAAATAAAAATTCTAAAAATATTAAGGATTCGCAGTTTTACAGATTAGTAAAGTTGAAAATAAAATTGCGAGAACTTTTAGCCCACCCTGTAATTATGCAGAATTTTAAAGCTATATTTTATTGAAATTCGGAATTTCTCGGCTGTCCAGTCTTCTCTTCTAATTTAAGTCTAAATTTTTCGAAGAGAGAAGTAATAATTTCACCGACTAGTAAATCTCCTCCGTTCGTCTAAAAAAAATTTATCAAAACCTGCAAATTGAAAAAAAGACTATTCCAAAGTATTGAAAAAGAACCTGGATTAATCGGAGGATGAACACGCCGTCGGGTCGCAGAAATCGACGTATAAAATCGTCAATGACGAGCTGTTCGCGGTGGCTGGGATAGTCACCAATAATGTTGGCGCATCGTAGATACTTGATGATATAATTTCGGCGTTGTGAGGGCACTATGGCCGTAGTAAACCAGTAGATAAAGCTTAAAACGGATAGAATGCCGACAAAAATGAACCAGAACCTGAAGATCGATTAAACTAGGATTTAAAAGTATTTTTAAGTATTTAAAAAATGGAGTATTTAAAAAATGGTTTCTCACTTTAGAGAAAGACTCTCATTCTCATAATTAATCTTTTTGGAGAAAATCATAAATTTTTATTTGTCAACAAAATGTTGACAAATGAATAAGTAAAAAATAATAACAAATTTAAAAAAATACCAAGTCCATATTTAATTTTAAAAAATAATCTACCAGAAAAAAACAAATATCTTTTCGTTGAACATGTTAATCATCAACACACACTGCACTGTCCATCGATGAATATTGCCTAGAACACGGACCTGAACAGAAATAAGAAAATAGAATTTTTAAAAAGGAATTAGTTTTGAAGAAAAAAGAAAATACTCACATTAAAGTCGCACATAGTGACACGGGGAAAATGTCCGGATTCATTCCATTCCTTGCCATTCCAAATATCGTTTAAAATACCCACTCCCCAAAACATGTATTGTGGGCCGAGAAACGCGTTGAGAATTACGAATTGCAACATGACGTTTCCGATGAAAAGCAGCTTTGTGAAGAGGTAGAGAGCCGTCAGAAAAATGCCATTTCGTTTCCCCAAACGCAATAAAAATAACGACGCTAAAAAGGTGTATAAATACGAGAAAAAGTACTAAAAAATTTTTTCATAAAACGTAGGATATACCGCGGGAAAAAAGTTTGTGGTCCTCATTTCATATAAAATCATCTCTAAGATTTCAAAAACTGGGAATTAACATTAAATGAGATGAGTAAAAAGACGTAATTCAAAAAATCGTAATAAGTTTTATGTGAAGTGCATTTTCACGAAATGTTACTTTTCCATCCTGGAAAAAAGTTTGCAGGCACAACATTAAAATGTGTAATAACTTTTGGATAATTTTTTTTGTTTTTATTTTATGATATTCTTTAGGCCAGTATCATTCAATAGGCAAAAAACGGTCGCTTAAAAAGTCGAAATTGGGAAGATCCAGGCCTTTCACGAAGCCGGCTAGATTAATAATCGGACGTTTAAGAAATAAAAAAAAACACAAATGCACATAATTTGAACTGATATCTGTTCAAACAATTACCAAATGTGTTACTGTACTTGTGGGATCCTCTTACGGTAAGTTTTGACTAGATTTTATTCAAAAATTTTTTCAAAAATTTGTAAAAATCGATATTTTTGGGTCTTAAGTCGAATATATCAGGGTCTAGCTCATTTTAAAGCCCAAACATTTTTGCATAAGATGCAGAAGGACTCATACGAATTGGACTCATCTGGATTGAGTTGTAAACGAAAAAAAATCAAGTTGCGTATTTTTTGTTAAAAAACAGCAACGTTACCGTAATCAATAAAGGTTAAGGTTTGTTTTGTTTCATTTACAAATCGGTCCAGGTGAATCTAATCTGCATGAATCCTTTTGCGTTTTATGCAAAAATGTTTGGGCTTTAGGATAGGTCCTGATATCGTAATCTTCGTGTCAAGAATCAAAAATATCATTTTTTCAAAATTTTTTAAATTTTTTTGAATAAAATCGAGTCATAATTTACCGTAAAAGGATCCCACAAGTTCAGTAATACATTTGGCAATTATTTGAACAGATATCAGTTCAAATTATGTGCATTTTCGTTGATACTATTTCTTAAACGTCCGATTTTTACCTTAATCTAGCCCGCTTCGTGAAAGGCCTAAATCTTACTCATCTCACTTAACGATAATTCCCAGTTTTTGAAACTTTAGAGATCATTCTACATGAAATGAGAGCCAAAAAACTTTTTTCCTGCAATATAAAAACAAAATAGCTTACATGTTTTGAGTTCCTTCTGGAGGTCGAGCGCTTCTACAAGATGGTTTGCAGTTCTAAGCACTTGCACGTTACGCGTGTCCTTATCAAATTTCTTCTTCACCAATGCAGCGCTATTCAATATGCTTTTTACGTTGATTCCTAAAATTACAATATCAATTTACATATACATATATATAGTTATTATATAGTAAAAAAGTTATATATAGTAAAAAAGTTAATCACGTATATACCCGTGCTAAAATTAAATGCCTTCCATATAAATGAAGGCAAGTAGAAGAGCACGGCTTGTACGGCCAGCACTAATGGAACCCACTAAATTTTTAAAAAATATTTAAACACTACTTCATTTTTTGAGTTTCTTCTGTATTGTTAACTGAGCATTTTTACTTGATAGTATCCAATATAAATTCTTTCTCGCTTTGAATATGAGTCGTCGATTTCTTCGTCAGAGGGTAAAAAATAGCTGCCTTTAACAAAACAGTACGTTTCCGCATATCTACAAAAAAGTATATATTTGAATATAAAATATATGGTTCTTATTCTTCAACTTACTTTTCCCATGCTCCGGTAAACTCTGGAGGAACCCAACACTGCAATTAATTAATCGATAATAATATAAGTTTTTTTATTAAGTGAATAACCTGAATAGGCTTGCCAACGTATTGTGTGGCAGCCAAGGTGATTGCAGCGACTGAAATTATAATCGAAGTGTATTGATAGTTGAGGCGATCGATAATATCGTTGGATTGATAACTTCGCCGAATACGAAGAATATATGGCGCAATAGCTCCGATCATGGTTGCTGTTTCTTCCGCCTATTCGATGGCTCAGTTTATTTCGTCTTCTATTTCGTCTTGAAATTTAAATAAAAAATATATTAATGAATTACTAATTTAATAATATTAAAAATTAGAAAACACTCGTGCATATTAATTCATTTTTACTAATTTATTTACTCAATATAAATTATAATTTTTAATGCAAAAAATTTCAAGAATAAACTTTGCAAATAAGAAATTTGCATAAACGTTTACTACTTTTATTTTTTGATTTTATTTTTGCGTATTTTTTTGCATGTATTTTCGTCACATTTTAATCGATTTTGGTGCGCATTATTTTGCCCATATACGTATTTTCACAATTTTCCTCTTTTGCAATTGGTGCCCCTCCACACTATCGCCTCTCTTCATGTTGTTGTATTCCTTTCCTCCGCATTAACACGCACAACGTCAATCATCCATGCGAGATACCTGGCAGAAAATCACATTAAACAAGAGGAAAGGATGAAGAATCTGCATTTTATAGTGATGGCTCGATTTATCAACTAAAAGAAGTGCATACTCGAAAGAATGCAAAAGATAAAAGTGTGTATGCGTGGACTTTCGAGAAAAGAAAGAGGAAAATAACAAGAATATATAAAAAATGAAGATGAAAGACGTGCCGTAAATATATTCCACAAAATATTCTAGACGAAAAATGCATATAAAATTATAATAAAAATTACAATATGTATTGAAGATTAAAAGTATAAAAATGTTCTGTTTTATAAATGTTTAGTTTTTTAATCAGGTTTAGTTTTAAGTAATTTATAAATATTATTTAAATATTTTTATTCTATAAAATAATTTATAAATTTAAAAATATCAAACTTTAACAGATTTTATGCAATTTTTATGGAATGAAAATAATTTTTTGTACGAAAAAAGTTTTATTGCCCTTATTTAAACGTAAAAATTTGTTCGTTTTTCTTAGACACTCTCGTATGAAATAATAAAAAATATTTTTTGTAATGTCTTAACTTTTTTCGGATTTTAAATTGTTAAGAAAAATTTACAACTTCGAAAGCTTTTTTTCATGTTCATATTCTTCGAGAAGATTATTAAACGCCGCGTGTAAAGTTCAGACGAATCATTTAAGAGTCATAATAACTCTTAGTATCTCTAGTCTTTTTTGTTTTGGCAGCCATCCTATAGAACAAAAAATGACTTTTCAAACTGATTAGCAACGCATTATTTTTTGCTCGCAATTTTAAATTAGAAAAAAGTTTACTATTTTAAAAAAATTACTTCTTTGGTAGATGAAGTGAGACTCGGATTCGGGTTCGAAAAAATAAAAAATCAACAAGTTCGGATTCGGTTGGGGTTCGCAATTTTCAAAATGTTCAAATTTTTTTGAACTTTCTAAGCATAACCTATTTCGTAAAAATTTGAACAATTTTTTGTAAATTTTTGATAAAAAAAACCCATTTTTTTGTTAACTTTTTATGTTTTAAATCCCGATTTTTAAAACTTTGTCATCTTTCAAAATTTAAAATAAATTATAGAAATATCAGGTATGTTTTCCATTATAAAAAAAGTATTTGAACAAAGAAAACGACTTTTTTTATCAAAAATTTACAAAAATTGTTTTTACAAAACAACAAATTGCTTGAGTTCAGGTTCGGATTCGAAGTTCAGAAAAAAAGCTAGGTTAATATTCGGTTCGGACCAGTGATGGATAAGTGGCTCACCGACAAGCTTCTGGACTCTCTTCTTTTTGCACGCTATTTCTCAATAAAAAATTTTTCTTTACGACATTTTTTAATAAAATTACTCCAAAATTAATGTGTATATAGAGGTACATATACTGGACATAACGGTTTTTTCAGAATTTAAAAATTCTTATTTTGAACCAAGTTATGGTCCAATGAGCCATTTAGAAATTGATGGCTCGCGATGAAGAGAGACGAAAAAAAGCATACTTTTTTTCTTTCTCGTCTCTCTTCATCGCGAGCCACGAATTTCTAAATGGCCCGTTGGACCCTAACTTGGTCCAAAATAGAAATTTTTTAAATTTAAAAAAAAAAACTTCTCATTACAATATTCATATTTATTTTGGAGTAATTTCATTAAAAAATGATTGAGTTATAGACTTCACAAACCGAAAAGAAGCTGCTATCGCGTCGAAAAGAAAATTTTTTATTGAGAAATAGCATGCAAAAGGAAGAGAGTCCGGACGCCTGTCGGTGAGCTACTCACCTATCACTGGTTCGGACACGAACTTTTAAATTTATAAGAGTTTGAGTTCGGTTTGTGTCCGGAAAAAAACGTTTCATTACTAGTATTAATCCAATAAAAAGTGTTAGTAATGTCATATTTTTTAAAACTGTTTTGGTTTAAAAATAGTTGTAATTTAGAAGATTTATTAAAAATTCATTTTTGTGAAGCAAAGATATTACACATGTACATAGGAAAAGATTGAAGATATGTCAATTCAGGTTGGAATGAGATGAATACTAAGATCCTCGCGCGTAAAGTTCAGGTACCGGCGGTAAATTCACCGGCACGTTGTGGAGATATCGATGCGAAAGCGCGGTACGAGCCGTTAACCGACGCATCGGCTCGTAACAGAGCATGCGCTAAAAAACATTTAATCACAAGTCACAAAAATATTTTTAACAAGCGGAAAACGTAAAAATAAACCATAAAATAAAATTGTAATTTTTTATTTTTTTAAAGCGTTCGCAAACCTCGAGCAAATCAATCCCATCGTCGTCAAGCGCCTGCACGTGTTCCTTTAGTTCATGTTTCTTCCATTGTGGAAATGTGCTTTTGAATTCTGGTAATCGCTCCACGCCCGGCCAAGTCTAGAAAAGAAAATATTTGTATTGTAAAAGATTTTCCTCGTATATAAGAACAATTCAAGAAATTAAATAAATTGTTTACAGTCGAGTCTGGTGTGCCAAGAATTTGGAAAATGTTAAAGAGCTGATCGATTTCGGAGTCGCCGTTAAAGAGTGACCGACCTCGGCACATCTCAGCGAAAATGCAGCCCAAACTCCAAATATCGATGGCCGACGAGTAGAAGTGCATGCCGAGCAACACTTCTGGTGCTCGATACCACAGCGTGACAACCTCGTGTGTATAACATCTACTCGGAATCGAAAATGCTCTAAAAAAAATCAAACGTTTTTCATTGAAGAAATTTCGAATCCATAATAGTGGCATTAACCTGGCGAGTCCAAAATCGGCTAATTTAATGATGCCATTGTTTGTGATTAGAAGGTTTTGAGGCTTTAGATCTCTATGCACAATTCGATGCGAATGACAATGAGCTAATGCCTGAAGAAGTTGATGAAGAAAGCTCTAAATACACCTTTTCAGAAACTTAAATTTTTTTAAATAAATGTGAAAATATTGGTAACAAATATTGGATTGATGCATAATCATCCACACACCTTATTCGCGCGCTTTATTTTCCGCGTTATTGCCGTTTTGTTTTACTTTATTTTTGTAATAATATAGTACATATTCTTAGGTTTTAAAATGTCTTTCGATAATCACATCATTATCAAATTAAACAAAAATGTTTTTGAAAGTGTGTGCATGTGTGGATAATTATGCATCAACCGAATAGAAAAAAAAAGAAAGTACTTTTGTCAGATTCCTTTTTGTTCATTTAGTACTCGTTTTCTAGGCAGATTGACATTTCGTTTGAAAATTATAGGTTTTCTGCCCACAAGAAAAAAATTTCTTAAGCCTAAGACATAGCCTAAGCCAAAAGTCGGGCATATGCTGAGTCTAAGTCTAATTGGATGAATCTAGAGCTTAGTTTTTTCATTGGCATTTCGTTCGTTCAAAATTATGGGGAAAGTCAGAAAACCAAACAATCAATTACCAATGTTTCTTGATTTATAAAACCCTTTTTAGCTATAGCGTAAATAATCCTACGGATTTTTATTTAAAAAATAGTACCTTCACAAAGGGAATCGGCAACGGTCGAGGCGCAATTTTATTCATAAGCATTTTCAAATCCTGTTCTACGTATTCCAAGACCATGTACAATAGTTTTTCATCTAAAACGTAAAAAAGTCAATGTAAAAACTCGACATTTAGTCAAATTAATAATAAATATATATATTCCAGTGTTTCCAAAATTCGAATAAAATGAAAAATTACGGTTATTGTGAGTTATCTCCACACAATTTTTTAAAATTTTTTGTTGATTATCTGCCTCTTAGCTCAGGGGCAGAGGAATTAGACGTAGTCATCAGCCTATCCACCACTTTGGATTTAAACTTAGGCTGCATCTTAGGCCTATGAATTTTCTTCATGTGAGCAGATAAACCACAAGAATCAAAATTGGTATTGCGTTTATCGGATTTTATCAATCCGATCCACAAACTTGATTTAGCAGAAAATTCTAAATTCTACTAAGCAAATTGTACTAAAATCGATAAATTGGATTCAATTTGGTCGTGTTCAAAATATAACAGAAAATTTTCATTCAAATTTTGAAAAATGATGAAAGTGATACTCATATTTAATAACTTGCTTTGAATTATGATGTCTTTCAAGGCAACGATATTCTGATGATAAAGTCCTTTTAAAATAGATATTTCTCGGATACAAGTGCTCGGCACACCGTCATTGTCCCTATAACATATTTCGCAACTTATTTTATTTACAGAGCAGAAGTTTAAGAGAAGAGGAACTATGAAAAAAGGAATAAATGATATACCAAAAATTAAAAAATTTGTTTCTTTTGTTATCAAACTATAAAAGACCTCCCCTCTCTACCAATTCTTTATCATTATTTGTTCAAATTATGTCAAAAAAATTAGATATATTTCGCACTCACTGATTTAGTCGAATTTGTTTGAGGGCAATTGTTGATCCATCTTTGACCTGCGTCGCACGAAAAACAGTTCCGTATGTGCCTTCGCCGATCTTCTTATAATCCGTATATTGTGATAAAGAGTCTGACATACTAAAAGAAAATTTATTAATAATTAAAAAAATAAAAAAATGATATTCAAATGTAACAACCGAATTGGATAAATAGAAAGAAAAAGTCAAATTTTAGGAGTGGCCGTTTGTTGATTTGCATCGGGGATTATTCAATTTCTTCGAACATGATTGTTCAACAATCAGTTGAATAATTTTTAAAAGAAATATTTAAATTTGATATTTTGCGCCACTTTCAAATTTTTTTCTCAAAATTTTTTCAAAATTATACACATATTTTGAAAGTCATTGTTAAAGTCATTCACAAGAGCAATGCCAAATTTTATGGTATTTTTCATAGCTGGGTTTGCATCAAAAAAGACAACCAATTGAGCTGGACTAAAATCAATCAATCACAATATAATTTGAACATTATCTCACCCGATTACCATATGTTCTTATCGATATTTGGGCTCCATCAAAATGGACGAGATCATGGCTGCGCTTAACGACTTCTTAAGATCGAAACAGACCAAATCCTAAGCTCGCTCAATGCGCAAAAGGCAAAAGACGGTCATCGGCAATTACTTCGTTTGAACCAATTTTGTTTGGTTGTAATATAAAATTTTATTGAAAATAACTTTTTATCGGAAATTTATGACTCGACTCATTATACACTCCTGTTCAAAATTATAGCGCCAAAATATTTATGACCAAATAATATTTTAAATTATAAATATTTTAAATTATAAAAGTAAATTATGCATTCGTATAAGCCGCATATAATTTACACAAAACATCCTAAATAATGCCAGCATTTCATATTTTGATAACGATGTGGCGTCGATTTATTTTTTCGCGAGATTCTCGACCATTTGTTTTCCAAACTGCTTCGTTTGAGTGCTTTTTAAAGTATATTTTGAATCTATATTATCATCAAAAATGATTTATTCTTTTAATTATATAAATTAAGTTAGTTTACATCTGCTTTTAAAAAAAGCATTCTTTGAATTTTTTAACGAAAGTTTTATCTTTATGGACTATTAATGTCATTAGCAAATGTGCTTGAAGTTAGTTACCACTTCTTTCATTCTTTGCGCAAAGTGTTTAAAAGTTTTGTTTTAAGTGCCATAAATTTACAAGTTTTCTAAACAGTTATATATCATTTAAATTTTGGAAATTTAATTCAATATAATTTAGTGAATTTATTCAGTTAATGAAAACAATTTTTTAATGTTATATTATGTTATTTTAAATTTCAGTATTTTCTTTTTGTATTTTTATTCATTTCATTTACATAAAGATCGATGAAACATCGATCTCATCATATATGCAATTGCGCTTTTATTGTTCTTTTTGCATTTTTAATTTTCATCAAATTTGAATAAATCTATTGCGTAGATTCACTCTGGAAATTTAAAAAATTGTAATTTAAATTTTTGAAGGAGAAATTCCAAATGATCAACGATTTTTGCATTATTTAGTAGAGGTAAAAAACATTGTTGAAAGTAGAAACAATTTTACGAAAATACTTTTTTAGATTTTTATCATCTTTGTTTTATTTCAGCTTTATTTTTATTTTTTAAATTTTTTCCTTTTTATTTTTGTTACCTTCTGCTAAATTTCTTTTTTAATTTTTTCAACGAAATTTACTCATAATATGTAAATATTTCATTGACCATTTCTTTTGTTATTATTATTTTCATTGCCACCACCAATTTTGTGGACTGCTTGTCCTTGTATTAAAAAAATTTTACGCCAAAATGCATCTCCTTTTCAGTTTGGCACAAATCTTAAAAAAGAAGTTTAATTTATGCAATGTATTTGTTTCTTTTTGCAGTTTTGTTTTTTAGAAAAACTGGAAAAGAAAAGCAGAATGCTTAAATATAATGCCTAAAATAAAAGAATCAGCCAAGTAAAAACACGATTGAGATTTTAAAAAACAAGGATGCCGCACACAGCAAATGTACATAAAAGAAATGAAAAATACAAAGCGTAAAATGGCTTGAGCATTTCTTTGCCGGAGGATAATGCAATCAATAATTGTTATAATAGCGCTAACTAATTCTTTTTTCTTACGTTGTCGGTTGAAACATTTATTCTTTATTTTCTTATTTTTATCCTGTTTTCTTTTCCTTATTTTTATTTTGCTAATTTCGCATAATGTTACCGGCAAAGAAAAACGGAACCTAAACAAATATCAGCGAGAATGGGAGAAAATTTCTTTAACATTTTTTATCATTTTTTCAACCTATGTCTTCTAATTCTTTACACTGTTGTTTATTTTTGGGAAAAGTAGAAAAGATGAAATGAAAAAGCATCATTTGAGCGCCAAAGAGAAATGTTTGAAAGAGTGGCCTTCTCCAAGCAAGCACTTATGTTCAAAGTATGCACATATATTCGCATATGTGTGAAAAGCACAATTAAACACGATGTATAAGCGCGGAGACGATAACGGCATGCAGTGAAAGTGAAATTGAAAAAAAAGATAAGGCAAAAAGAGGTAATGTAGAGAGTAATGAAGAAAAAAGAAAAATAGCCATTACTCTCACAAAATAACGGACATTAGTTCTTTATTTCAATTGATTTTCTCTTTGGACATGATCGCTTTGTCAAACTTTTGTCCATTTCCAACGTTTTCATTTATCATTTTCTTTAATTCTCTAACATAATTTCTTCTTGCGTATATTCCCAGCCTTTGCGTATTTATATTGACCGCTCGCGCAATTCGATTTTTTCGCTTTTTCCGATTTACAACTTTAAATGTTTTAGGCAATTTTTCCACGATTACTAAAAATATTCGTTCACATGACATTTTCGATGCTCATAACTTTATGCATCTAATAAAAATGTAGAAATACAAATGATGTTAATAACTTTTTAAGTCTTTTTCGATCAAAGAATATTTCTTTAAAATGTTTATTTTATTTTGATCGATCAAATTAAATTTTCCACAAATGCTATCATTTTAAATAATTTATCATGTATTTTAAACATTCGTTTTTTAATTGTTAGCGAGTTTAGATAATTTATACATAAATTATTTAAATTATTAAATTATTTATTGGACAAACAGGTACAATAGGTACACTAACGTTGTCATAATACAGCGAAATTACAAAGATAATAAAGTCAATAAAGTCAATAAAACTTTGGTTTAATTCTAATAATAAGGAAAGAAAAGAAAAGAGAAGTACAATTAGAAAGAAAGAAGAGAGAAAAATACAATTATTCAGTAAATTATACAGAATACAATTATTCATAGATCACTTCTTCACCATAAGCCTGGGTTTTGGGGATTCCCGCTTTAACAAGTCGTTTAGAGAATACTTTTGAATTATTACTGAGGATTATTTTTTCAGATATTTTATTCCAAGGATTAATTGTTCTGACAAAAAAATTGTGATTTTTAGCAGAGGTATTTTGATTTCGCAATAATAGTACCCTTCTATTACTTATAATATTTTTTTGGAAGTACATCCAGGGATCAAGATGTGTTGTATGAGTCAGGATTCTATATACCATAGTAAAAATAAAAAAAATAAAAAAACCAATATTCTCATTACCATCGTATATGCCGAAAGACTGAAAAGATTTCTCTTTTTTGTAGATCAATTACCTTTGTTTTTACAATTCGCATTTAAATTGTAAAACTTCAAGTGAGCAATAGATGCATTTAAAGTAAAAAGACATTTAAAAAATTTAAAAAAACCACCTTAATGTCATTTTTTCATCAGTAAAGACCAAAAGCCGATTAAATATTATTTTCAACTGTTATAGCAATTATGCATTTATTTTGTGAATTTGTTTTTGATAATGTATTTTCCATGATTATGTATACTTCTTTATTCATTTAATTGTTTGTTGTTCAGAATATCACTTCAATTTTAGTCAAAAGTTGTAATTATTTTCACGTAATTCATTGCAGAAAGAAAGTGCACACAAGCGTAATTACTACTAGATTACCAATTACATCTAGGAGTGGTCTCTTTTCTAGCGCGCGACGAAATGAAACATTTTTGGCGGTGTTTCAGATAAACGATTGATTCACTTTAAAATCAACAAAAATATACGTGAAGCGGGCAAAAGTGGTAACAGCTAACAAATATTTGATTGCGCGGAAAAAGGAATTTCCATTCTCTACCATCTAATGACTAGTGAAGCCATATAATAATGACATATCAGCGTATGACATGCGCTTCGTCTGCTGCGGCAAGACACGGCTACACATTTTATCACCAAAGCTGCTTTCTTCTACTGTTAACCGCCAACTTGATCATTGTAATTAAACTATTATCTACTTAACATATTCAGTAAATTAAATAAAAATTTGAAATTTTAGTTGACAACAGCGGCTCGTATGTCGACAGAAACAACTCAGATATTTAGTCAAAAGATGAGAGAAAAAGAAATGGTTTGTATCTTAGAACATCTTAAATTGGATCTCTCAAATAAAAAATGCAATGACGAATATTAACTAACATTAAATTTAAGGAACAATCATTTTCAATAAAAAATATTATATGATCAAGATATTCAAACAATCAAAGTTTATTTTTAAATGCAGATAGTGGAGGGAAGCGGGACATTCGAAAATGGTAGGCTAAAAGAAGATTCGGAATGGCAAGCATCTGGATCAAATCCAGACGATGAACCAGGCGATGATTTCGATGATGATGACAATGGAAACGAAGGTTCTGGAGGTTAGATATAAATTTCAAAAAAAGAGCTTTTTAAGTAATTAAAATTTAATTAAATAATTTATTATAGACATGGTGCAAGGGTCTGGTAGTCCTGCACAATCAAATAAACATGATTTGTCCATACAAAATATGATAACATCGTCATCGCTTGCTACCACTACTCTAATCTCGATTGAAAGACCAGTGAGTTCTTACACTATGTACAAGGTGTAACAAGATAAAGCTTCAACTTTAGTGGAATAAAAAATTTTTATGAAGTGCGGTTTTCGACGTTCGCTTTCTCTTTTCATAACAATTTTGTTAGAAAAATTTTTTAAATAATTTTTTCGTTTTTTGATTAAAAACAAAAAAGAAATATGAAAAACATGAAAAACAACAAAAAACCGAAATTAGATAAAAAAATTTTACCAAATGTGGACCAAGGCAAAACTATAAATTTTTCAAAAAAATTCTTTTTAATAAAATTGTTATGGAAAGAGAAAGCGAACATCGAAAATCGCACATCATAAAACCGTATCAAAATTTTTTATTCCACTTTAAATTTCAAACTTTGTCTGTGTATTTTTAATAATTTTGAGATTTGAAAAAAAAATTCTTATTCATTTCGTACCGGCTCCGTAGCAATTAATTTTAAAATTTTAGCTGGATGTAATGTCAGAGATACAAACAACAGCGCGATCGGTACCGTCTTCCATACTATCAACAACAACGACCAGTTCCACGTACACGCCAACAACATCACACTTTACAACTAGTACAAGGTCCATTATAGCTGTAATGAACACACAAAGGCCGACATTTGTAAGTTCTAAACCGCCTCTCGAGCCGGAACCGCCTTATATTTCCGAAATCGAGCAGCCGTTCGAAATGTTGAAACCGGGTATTCTCGCAGGTGAATTATTATCATTTCTAGTCAATATTTAACAAATTAGTGCTCATTTTCAATTATTTCTTGAGGGAAGCGGATATTACGTACATATGTATATTATTCAAACACGTAAATAGTTAATCATTTAGCGGTGAGCGGCGGAGCGGTTGTCGGTGTTCTAATGACAATTCTTCTCGTCATGTTCATTATTTATCGCATGCGGAAAAAGGACGAGGGATCCTATTCGCTGGACGAACCACATCATCACCCTCCGAACTATTCGTACGCTTATCAAAAGGCGTCAACAAAGGAGTTCTATGCATAGCTTACGCCTATAATCCACACAACGCTCAGATTTATTATACAACCTTCTGCAGGGATATATTGCTATATTTAATAATTAATTGTAATTTACTCATAATTCTCATTTTCATTTTCGAGTCTCACAATTTATAAAGCCATCGATTTGCTCTATTAAACGCCATTTCATTAAGAAAAATTCTTTTTTTCCTAGATAATTATCACAAAGCTTCGAATATTTATTATAACACATATGTATGTAAAACAAAATGGCAATCATCATTTCGATTGACATAAAAAATTCTGTTTTTTAATTTGCCTTAAATTTCCTTTCTCTCGACATTAGTGGGCAAATACTTCGCTTAAAAAATTGTAATTTTTTAACAACGCCGCTTATTTGAACTTTATTTTTCATCCCAAAAAAATTTACAGCGGTGCTCTTACATAAATGTTTGTAAAGGTCTTTCTATTTATACTCTCTATTTACAATATTCGGGAACCTTTTTTATTCATATGATCAAAAAAAAAAATTGAATATACCTTTAATTACCCAAACATATTTTAATCTCTTTTCCAAGTTGCATTTCAAAAATTGCGTACTTAAATAAATTTCTAATCATCTATACAGTGCTGGCCAAAATTATACGTTCACTTGAATTTTTCATATAACTTTTGATTAAATTATTATTTCATGTAATTTTTTTTGCCGAAATACGTAAAATTAGTGCAGAAATGATGTGCGTAGCAAAAAACGTGACGTGAAACGGTGATTTGTGGAAAATTTTGGACTTTACGAAAAATGACCGTTTTCAGGCTGGTCATAATTATACGTTCATTTCGAAAAACGTTGATTTTTGTAATGATTTTTGTGATTTTGGTGATGAAATCGGTGTAATGTGATTTTTTAATGTTTAGGCTAGCCATTACAGAGATATGCCTCGTGGGACGAGCCTAAGTGAGTACGAGAAAGGTCAAATTAGCGCCCTGAAGGGGCAGAACTTAAGCAATCGTGCTGTAGCGGAAAGAATCGGTCGATCACTGGATGTTGTCAATCGATTTGTGAGAAATCCCGACGCATACGGAACTGCAAAGCGTTCGGGCCGCAAATCGAAAGTGGATGCGCGCAAAAAGCGCCGAATTTTGCGAGCGGCGTCGAACACGTCGATGTCAAGTCGAAAGATTGTCGCCAATCTCGACCTTGACGTCAGCGCACGGACAGTACGACGCGTGATCAAGCAATCTCCGCACATCAAGAGGATGAAAAAATTGAAAGCGCCATTCCTGAAGCAGCATCACAAGGACGCTCGCCTGCAATTTGGTCAAACTAACCAAGCTCGCGATTGGACCAAGGTTGACTGTTTCTTTTTAGTGCCTATGACGTGGGTATAACGTGGTTATGGGGGTATAACGTGGCCGGACGGCTACCGTGATTATTGGCACGATCTCCGAAAGGAGCCGCTCCGATTTTCCCACAGAAATTATGGCGGTGGAAGCCTCATGATCTGGGGAGCGTTCCAGTCTGATCGAAAGCTCCGCTTGGCATTTGTGAATGGTCGAATGGGATCAGCGGAATATCAGGACATGCTCGATGCTGTTCTCGTTTCGTTTTTGGAGGATCACGACAATGAAAGCCTCATCTTTCAGCATGACGGGGCCCCGGCGCATCGAAGCCGCAGCACGCGTGATTGGCTGATCGCACGAGACATCGACACTCGATTGGCCGGCGTGTTCGCCGGACTTGAATCCCATGGAAAACATCTGGGGGTTGATGGTTAATCGAATGTACGATAAATCGGCGCGATACGAGAACGTGGATCAACTAAAAACCGCCGTATTGCAGGCGTGGGAGTCCATCACGAATGAAGAGCTCCAAAATCTGATTTTAAGCATGAATAATCGAATGTTCCAAGTGATTAATCGTAGTGGCAGTGCTACGGATTATTAATTATGCGTTTATCATAGCAATTTTTGTTATTATCGTTAAATTTATTATCGTTACATAAATGTTTTTCGAAATGAACGTATAATTATGACCAGCCTGAAAACGGTCATTTTTCGTAAAGTCCAAAATTTTCCACAAATCACCGTTTCACGTCACGTTTTTTGCTACGCACATCATTTCTGCACTAATTTTACGTATTTCGGCAAAAAAAATTACATGAAATAATAATTTAATCAAAAGTTATATGAAAAATTCAAGTGAACGTATAATTTTGGCCAGCACTGTATTATGAAATTTCAAAAAAAAAATGATATATTTTTTGCATTTATTCAATTGCGTAAACGAATCAATAGATAGAAAAATTATATCTTCTCACATCGACGTTGTCGTTGGCTCGCGGCGTGCAAAATCCAGCACCATCACGGCTTGAGTGACAATCAAAGTGGTTGCATCCTGCGTCAACTTGACAGCGTTGAGTGCTAAGGAATTCGTTTAGCATTGAGCATGTTCAAATCCAATACCATAAATCTAAAATATTATTTTCCTTGTTATTTCAAAAAAAATTCAACTAAAAAACTATAAAAATTTAATATCCAATCTCCGCGAGTATTCTGCGGACAATCCTAGATTCTCAAATTTGACATTACACCATGGGAGTGGCTCGTTTAAAAATTCGTGGAACAACTTCAATGTGTCCATTAAATGTACAAGAATTTTCACCTTCAAATTCATGTAGTAAGTCTTCATTTTAAACGAAATTATATATTCGACCTGATATAAGTGAGCACAACCTTCCAAAATCTAATAGACAATAAATTTTTTAAATGATTATTCTCGGGAAAAAATTAAAAAATAAAAAGTTTCAACTTTTGGCGTAACTCTCGTTTGTGAAAGAACTTTTATTTCGATGAACTTATCCTGTTGCATCAAAGCCCACAAGCTTTAGCATTCGGCGTTAGTTAATGTCCGATTTCGACTGTACCCGGGCCATAACAGTCGTATAAGATAGTGCTTGTACCGAAATGGATAGTTCATTCGCAACTGCATGTTTACCATCTCAAGGACCTAAAGTTAATGTTAAAAAAATTCATTTTTTGTTATTTAAAACCCCAACCAAACAATACATATATACAGTAGGAGTCAAAAAAATCCGCCGGGCTGACTCTCAGTTAAATGGTTATAAAATATCATGATAATTATTTTTTAATTCGGTTTTTTTTCTACATATTGTTACTTTTTATGTTTATAAACAAATGCGTAAAATAGTTTTTGTTTTTAATTGAATTTTTTCATATTTGGTCGAAAATTGGGCAAAAAAAACCGCCGACTTAATAAAATGCGTGACATTGTAATAGTTTTCAGATGTCACGTAAAAAATCGTTGTCTGTTGACGTAAGAACTATTGATGAATGAAATAGAGTCATTAAAAAAATCGTGGCATTCATATAAACCGCACTTGAAAAGTCGATTTTACACAAAAAATCGACCATAATCCAGAAAAAGTCGAATTCCGGTCCAAATATGGGTCCTTCAGAAAAATGAATGGTGCCATCTTAATGAGCACGAAATTCTGCATAATATATTGTGGAAAAAGAGAAATTGGCCGCAAAGCTTTTTAGAAACACATGGTGGAAAAGCAATGTCGAGAAAAAGGCCTAAAAATGTGCTATTTTCAATGGAAAAAAAACTTTTTTTGTTGACATTGCTTTTGTGCCACAGGTTTCTACTAAAATTTTGTGTCTAATTCCACAATATATTATTCGTGATCTATAAAAGCTAAAAAATTAGAATTCTTTGTGAAGAATCAGTAGCGGGAGGCCAGAATTATTTTTATTCATTGCATTAAAAGCACAAACAATCGTTTTAAATATGTAGCCGTAAATGATTAAAGAGGGCGAAACGAAAATTTTTTCATCAAGTTTTCATTTTGTTATTTTTCAACAAGAAAGCAAAGAAAATATCAAAATGAAATCCAAAGCAAAGTTTCGTTCCACAAACAGAATAAAGTCAATTATAGATGAGGAAAAAATTATTGAAGAATTTAGAGAAAAAACATTTAACGATATAAGAATAAATACAGAAACAATGATGAAGAATTAAAGATGAAAAAAAAACATCTCGCGCTCAGTTGACCACGGACTGAAGGAATTTTTGCGTCGAGTCACGCTGCAACGTGCCCAAATTCTCGTAATGCGCGATGCAAGCGCTCACGACGTCGTCGTCGAGGCCACGCTGATTGCATTTGTTGAACGCGTCGTCGATAAGAATCGGCTCGCGGTTGTTGTCGATGAGCATGTCGCGAATGGTGTCGAACGCGACGTCCATGGGATTGCGCGGCCTAAAATTGCTCTTAATTTGTAGGCACAGTCAAACCTCTCTAAATGGGCACTCCCGACAAGATTTCAAATAAATTCCTTCTTGAACAATAAATTTTTGGCAAAGCTTGCAAGCTAGAATAGTTATGTGGTCGCTTCGGCTGACTGCCGAAAGAGTTGATGGAATAAAAATTATTCGAGAAGTATTCGTTTTTGGTGATCAACGTTCCCGATCGGAAAGTTGTCTAGAGTATTTTCGCAAAACCTCTCTAATTGGGCACTTTTTCGCGGTCCCAACAGGTGCCCAATTCAGACAGATTTGACCGTGAATAGATCACCTTCCCCAAATACAAAAAACATAATAATATTCAGAGGACACCAATTAAGAATGTCGAAAAAATTTTCTCCTCCTACTTTTCGTTAGTATCATGCGTCTGGAAGGACTCTTTGGAGGCGCGCATTAATCGCAACGCCTCGTTGATGTCGTCCGCGCTGACCTCTTCGGATAGGCGAAGACGCGCCTTCGCCGTTGCCAAACGAATGGCGCCGAGCAGAATACGCGGCGACGTGAATAACGAGTTTCGCTGATTGAGTGCCTGCTTACGAATTTTCACGTACTCGTCGACGAGCTTCTGCTTCAACAAATCCGGAATGACGGGCTGTTTGCGTTTGCAGAGCGCAACATACTTACTAAAGAAGAAGAAAAAAAAATGGGAAATACGACTTGGAAAATGTTAATGCCATAAATTAACGAAAACGAATAAGCGGCGATTATTTAAAAGTGCGAAATTCGTTTCGAACCGAATCAATTTCATGTCAATAGCTTCGAAGTTGGCCTTCGGCTGAGCGCCTTCGCGATGTATGTATGTGATGTGTTCGGCGATGCGCCTGTCCGAATCGCGACCAGGAATGTCTTGAATCACCCAGAGCAAATCGAAACGCGAGAGAAGCGCCGCCGGAAGCTGAATATTTTCCTCGACCGAACGTTTCGGATTGTAGCGACCGAAGGCGGGATTCGCGGCCGCGATAATCGTCACGCGAGCGTTCAACGACGTCATTATTCCCGCCTTAGCTATGGAAATGGTCTGCTGTTCCATTACCTCAAAGAAAAAAAAAGTGTAAACTCTTGGAGGTGAATAAATCACGAACGAAGGGGAAACCTCGTGAATAGCCGTACGATCCGCGTCCATCATTTTGTCGAACTCGTCGATGCAGCAAATGCCGCGATCGGCCAGCACAAGGGCGCCGCCCTCGAGAGCCATTTCGCCGGTGACGGGATCCTTGATGACGGCCGCCGTCAGACCAACGCCACTCGATCCTCGGCCGGTTGTGTACTGACTGCGAAAGGCGAGTCGATCCACATAGCCGAGCAGCTGCGATTTGGCCACGCCCGGATCGCCCATGAGAATGATGTTGAGAGCGCCTAAAAATCGAATCACCATTGAAAACACTGAACCGTCAGGGACTAAAAGGCAAACATTTTTGCATCCGCATCCTTAATTAAATTGACCACTTTCAATGGTGCTGCTTGTCCTAAATATACTCTCTCTCTTATAAACTTAAGTGGAAAAGAGAGTTTTGCGCTTTTGATATACTTTAATTTCGCGTGTATAAGGCCGGGTGTTTTGGACCAAATTTAAATTGGCGCCAATGAGTTCATTCTGTTCTATAAGATCCATTAGAGTTCAGAAAAGAGAGGTTTCCGCCAAGCAACAGGTATAATTATGAAATCGCATTGAAATGGCGGGACGAACCTCGAATACGCATTCCGTTGGCGTTCTTGTCCACGCCGCCGACCAGCGCCAGCAACAGCGACTTTTTCACGTCCATAAGGCCGTAAATTTCGGGCGCAATACTGTAGGCGAGTCGGTCGTAGAGGTTCTCCTCGCTGAACATTTCAAACTCCTCGTCGGTGAGCTCCACGTCGAGCAACTCGTCGTCCTCGGTTCTCGTGTTGTCCACATACTGGAAATTTGCGAAAAAATAGTAAATTTAAGCAAAAAAAAAGTTGTTGTTGTTTTTTTTTTTGGGAATATGCGAACATATATTAAGAGTTTTGAGAATTTTACTGGCACAAAATCAAAAAAAAAAAAAACTCACATGCGCGTCCAGAAACACGTCGGTGACGAGTCCGCCGCCCATTTCGCGAAATCCGCTACGCATAAGGGGAATCATTACGCCGGAAATGGCCACCGTATCGCCGGGCAACACCTTGCGCGTGTTTTCGCCCGTCAAATAAATGGTCATCGCGGTGGGAATGCTGCCCACTGGAACTTGACTGCTCTGAAAATTGTTGCTCAATGATTGAACTAAATACCCTAATTTCGCGTGTATAAGGCCGGGTGTTTTGAGCCAAATTTAAATTCGCGCCAATGAGTTCATTCTGTTCGTATCGGATCCATTGGGGTCCAAATTTTGTGCCCGCCTTTGTGTCGGTTTCGTAAAAGTGGGCACAAAATCTGAACTCTAATGAATCTTATAGAACAAAATGAACTCATTGGCGCAAATTTAAATTTGGTTCAAAACACCCGGCCTTATACACGCGAAATTAAAGTATATCAAAAGCGCAAAACTTCCTCGTAAATTCCAAAATGATTATATTTCGAAAAAGACAAATACAAATAATAAACGTGCCAATTCCTGAATGCGAATCTCCTGAAATTTGGCGAATTTCGAGCCGCGGACCTGCATGAGCAAGCGTCCATTGGCCTTGCTCTCGAGGCACTCCTTGCTAGGACAGCTAAACGCTGGCATATACGACGTTCCGCTAACCTTAAAAAAGTCTCATTAATTTCTCTAAACAGTAATATTTCCGAAAAAACAAAAGCGACCTGTTGATAGGTCTCACTGCCGCATGAATCGCACGAATAGGTGATTACAGAGGCGAGCGGTTTCACCTCCGTACAGCGAATGACCACACCGCTCACCGATACCAACTTTCCCACGTACGGAGCGCGCAACTCGCGTACCGACATCGGCTTTACAATGTCGCGCGTTTTGAAGTAGAGCTCGCTGAATAGGAACAACAAATAAAAATGAATGCTTAAATCGTTGCACCCCCCGATGCATGCGTAAACCAGCTATAAACCCACTATCGGCGCATTAAGTCCGCCGGATACATTTTACGAACGTCCTCCTGATCGGCCATTTCGCCATTAAGCTGTTTCTGCTTTCGGTCGGCGTAGAGACGCTGAAAAATGAACGCATCCAAAGCGTCGCGAACCGGAGGCTGAAAAATTACGTATAAATGAAGCTAATAAAAATCATTGTGTAACATCATCACTAAATGTAATTATAATGCACAAAAACGTATGTATGTATTGTAGTGGACCAGTTTGTTCGACTAAATAATTTAATAAATTTAAAAAAGCAAACCTCACTGTCGCCAAGAATTTCTGCAATCATTTTGTCGACAATTTCGTAGAAAAGATTTCGGTAGCGTTGGGTATTGCCATCAATCCATTCGGACAACTCCGGATCGTGTTCGTGCACGTCGTCCTGCTGAATATAGAAGGCGATCTGATTACGCTGTGCAATCTTTTCGATTTGCTCGGTATAGGGGAAGCTTTTAGTGCCGTCATCGTCCTCCACGTAGAAGGAGGTCAGAAAATCTTTGATTCTCTCACGCGCCGTATCATAATTGACGTCAGCCATTGTAATAAGAAACAAAGATGTTAGAGTCGAATAAACTAAAAAAGGCATTGCAATGTTAAAAGAAAATAAAAGCTTTCAGAATAAAAGAAATATGTGTGTAATAATTTAAAATATTATAATTAATGGAATAGGGATAAAACAAATTAAACGTTTACCCTAATTTTGCGTGTATATTGAGCCAAATTTAAATTCGCGACAATAAGTTCATTCTGTTCGTATCGGATCCGTTAGGGTCCAAATTTTTTGTCCTTCTTCGTTTCAGCTACATAAAAATGAGCACAAAATTTGGACTCGCTTGGATCCAATACAACCGAATGAACTCATTGGCGCCAATTTAAATTTGGTTCAAAACACCCGGCCTTATACACGCGAAATTAAGGTAATTATCAGACTTACAAGTCAAAAAAAATTATATTTCTAATGAAAAATCCACCAGCGAATACCAATCAGTGTAGTAAGAAAAAAAGGAAATTCCGCAGTTAAAAACTTTTTTAATTCAAAATTAGCCGCGCAATTATTTTCTTTAGAAAACACAAAACATATCAAATTTCATTTTAATTTGTGGATTTTTTCGGAAAAATTTTTTCGTGGCTTTTGTTGCGTTGCACAAAAGCTGAACTGGTCTAACAATTTCAAGATGACTTTCAATATCTTACGCTTTCGATTTTCCTTTTATTTGTTTATAAATGAAGTTTTAGGCGAATATGTGGATTTTAAATATGTACGTGTTTGTCAAAATACGTTTAAAAAAGCGTCATTAAATTTCTCGAATTTGAGTCTTAATCGGAATCACCGACAAGTTTGACTAAATTTTTGAGGATTGTAACTCTAATTTTCAGAAAATTAATTTTAATTATTGATTACTTTTTGAACTAGTTGTAGCTAAAAATTAAAGTCATTTTTTATTTTTTGGAAATTTTTTCAGTGACCTTACAATTTTAATTGTAACTTCTTTTTCCATTAAAAAATTTTTTAAATGTGTTTAATAAAAAACTAAATTTTAAATCCTTTAGCTAAAATTAAATATCTTTGCTCAATTGATTTTTTTTTTTTGAATTTAACTAATTTATTTAATGACGCTTCTTCAAATCGTGTATAAATTAGCAAACTTTTTGAGAGATCTTCATAATTTCATATTTTATCTTTGGATTTTTTTATTTAAATTTTTATTTTATAAACTTTTTTTTACAATATTGAACAAAAGATCTGATTATATTATATACGATGACCAGTAAATTGACCGCTGAAAAGCTCAAGGATTCTGGTAATGAAGCCTTTAAAAAGGGCGACTTTCAAAAAGCGATTGACTATTACACGCAATCGCTAGATTTGGCTCAAAATAAACCTGAGCTTTGTCTGATGCTTTACAAAAACCGTGCCATGAGCAAAATTAGATTACAAGAATTCGCTGACGCCGAAGCGGACTGCAATAAAGGTGCTTTTTTAAATTAAATACTCTTAAAAATTTGTTTAAAAAGTGATTTTATTTAAGTGGATTTTTTAACTTACATTTGCATATATTAGGTTGTAGTGAGAGTTTTTTTTTACGTTGGGAAGAAGTTGTAAACGGTAGCGGAGAATATATCATTGATTAATTTATTGTTTATTGTCAAATGGAAAATTTTTTTATTAAAGATATAAAACTCTCACGACTTAACCGACAATCCAATACATCACCCTAATTAAAATATATATCGAATTTCATGCTGATTAAATTATACTAAATTATTTAATTGTTGTTTAAAAAATTTAGCTTTGGAATTAAATTCACACGACGCAAAAGCGTTATATCATCGAGCCTTGGCTCGTGAAGCATTGGACAATGTAGGACAGGCATTTTTAGACGCAAAGCATGCTTTGCGAATTAAACCAGGCGATGGGTTGATTTTTTATCGACATTTTTCAATTGAATTCATTGTATATGACTGAAATCTTTACATATGATATTTATTTAAATTAATTTCAGCAGTATTGGAGAGTTGTGCGAAAAGTTGAAGATAATAAACATGGAGCGTATGAAGAAAGTCGACAGTATCGAAAACAAAGTGGATGAAATGGTCAAACTCTCTTTTTCAGAAGAGAAAAGCGATGAAGAGAAATTGAAGGTAAAAAAAGCTATTTATTATCTTCAAAACATTTGTGTTATTTTTGATTTGCGTTTTTGACCGTTTTTTGTGTGTGAAAATTTAGAACATTTATGCAGGGTTGCCAGATGAAAAAAAAGTGAAAAAAGAACGCTGGGCACGAAAAAAATATTTTATTGAGAATTTCCAACAACAAAAAAGATTTTCCTAAAAATATCTGAATTGGTCTATTTCGTTAACTTTTCGGGTCAGATTCTTTATTCTCTCAACAATTAATACTTCTCGGAACTCCTGATCCTGTGTCTAAGAGAGCCATTCTTCCTGGAAAAAAAGAACAAAAAATGGAAAAAAAATAAAAAAGAACAGACCCCCTCAAAAAAAAGAACAAATCTTTTTAAAAAGGACATCTGGCAACTTTGCATTTATGCCAATTTTTAGAATCTTTTAATTTTATTTGCGAAAAAAATCGCCTTATCTCAAATTTTTTACGCAGGGTCTCAACAATTTGATGGTTTTGTGTCGTGAGAGCGAGAATGGCGCCAAAAGAGTGTGGCAAGACGGAAAAATAATCGGCTCTCTTTTGGGCATTTTTAACGATACCGCTAAATTTAGCGACGGACTCGCGCTGGGCGCCGTTCGTGTGCTTGATGAATTGGCGAAGAACGCTGACCGTGTAAGGCCTCAATGGTTGATATTGAATTTTTATTTTTGTTTTTTAATATTTAAGTTATAGAAAGAAAGACTATTTCTTAATATTTTATTTGTTTAATGATTTAATGAAGAGTGACTCTTGAAAAAAGTAAAAATTAAACAATTTTTTTCATTTTAGGCTATTAGAATTGCCGACACGCTGAAGATTTCCGTGTTGACGCGTTTGTTGGCCGTGCGCGCGTCATCGACCAACATTGACGCCGCGTCGGCACTCATCCAACGTGTGCTGAACGCCTACGCGAAAATGGATCGCAGCAAGGAAATAAAACCGGACAACGACGTCGTCGACAAAAACAAGGTCCATATTGTTCGTCTTATTCTTGAGATGGAAGAGATGATTACCGATCCCAAATATTCGGCTCGTGTACGCGAGGCATGTCTCGATTTTCTGCTGAAGAATCTCATGCACATGGACGGCGGTCTGCCGCGCGGTTGGTCCTGGCGTTTCATCGAGGATCGCGGTACGTGCTCGAAATCTATTGCAATCGGCCCAACTTTTGTCGCAATCTTTTTTATTTTTCAGGTCTGTTCAAGCTCTTACACTTGGCATGTCAAATTCCCGAGCAATGCGAATATCCGGTTACGGCTGAGACGCGTCAGCACGTGGCTATTTTTCTCGCGCGTCTCTACGACGACATGGTTTTTGACACGCGACGCGCCATTTTCAAGGAGAAAGTCGATCAATTTTTCAAGTATGAGCATATATGTTATCGTTGTATTCTCTTCAATTGCATTCAATTTTATTTTTCAGCGGCGCATTGACTGAGCTCAACACTCGCAGGGGTCGGATCAAGTTGGCCTGTTTGCTCATCACACTGCTTCAGGGTCCCGTCGATACGGGCATTAATTTTGTCACCAACGATCTCGTCACGGACACTATGCTCGACATGGCGAACGCGGACAACGACCCTCTTCAACAGGTGCCTCTTTCTTTGAATAATTAGGAATATTTAAAGCTTTAAATTTTGTGAGTAAAAAAAAATTATGGCCCATATTATTAAAAAATGTTTATACCACAAAAATATTTACAAAATAATATGGGCCATAATTTTTTCTTTGCATACTATATAATATTCGGTTTTTTTCAGACTATTGCGGTAGAATTGATTGGCCTAAGCGTTAGTAAACATGAACGCGCTACGGCAATTATTAAAAAAGGTCTCCCCATTTTGCGAAAGCTTTTCAACTCCAAAGACATCAACGTGAAAGTTCGCGCTCTTGTGGTAAGAAGATATTTTGTGTGTCTATTTTTTAGACATATTTCTATTGAATAGGTTGTATGCCGATGAAGGCTAAATTTATTACGGTCAAATCTGTCTGAATTGGGCACCTGTTGGGACCGCGAAAAAGTGCCCAATTAGAGAGGTTTTGCGAAAATACTCTAGACAACTTTCCGATCGGGAACGTTGATCACCAAAAACGAATACTTCTCGAATAATTTTTATTCCATCAACTCTTTATTTTCCGCCGAAGCGACAATATAACGATTCTAGCCATTGGCTAAATCGAAAGATGTTAAAGCAGGTCGACTTCTTCTTCGCAGCGCCGATGATCTCCTTCTTCTGATTCAATGTCGGCTCGCTCTGCTTGCGCTTCGGGATCGTCATGATTGAATGCTAAACCGCTTTGTCGACTCTTTTTGATAAAATTAGTCCTATAAAAATAGAAAGTGGAAATATTTCTCGCGAAACTTTTTTTTCTCTAGATTTATTCAAAAGAAAAAGTGCCCGATTTGACAGGGTCAGGTGCTCAATTAGCAAAAGAATATATTAGGAATTTTGTCGGGACCGCGAAAAAGTGCCCAATTAGACAGGTTTGATCGTGTTGTTGTTTTACTCAGGGGCTGTGCAAGTGCGCCTCGGCGGGTGGCGACGACTGCAGTCGTCAGACGATGGGCGAAGGCGTTGTGTTGAAATTGGCCACTTATTGCAAGAACTTCCTCTTGGATGTGGACAAGTATTCAGTGGAGGTGCGCAAATTCGCTTGCGAAGCCCTCTCCTATTTGTCATTGGACGCGGACGTTAAAGAGTTTATTGTCGCGGATTCTACGCTTCTGAAATCGCTCGTGCTTTTGGCCAAGGTTTCCAACTTTTAAATAGATGGCATTTTCGCAATTGATTGATTAAAGTCATTTTCTTGTTTGTTTTTAGAGTGCTGGTGCTTTATGCGTTTTTACCCTGAGCTCCATCTACGTCAATCTCTGCAATGCTTACGAAAAACCAAAGGTGGACGAGGAATTGGTGCGACTCGCGCAGTTTGCCAAGCATCATGTGCCGGAAACGCATCCCAAGGACACCGACGAGTACGTGGAGAAACGCATTCTGCGCCTCGTCAAGGACGGCGCCGTAGTGGCCTGCGTCGCCGTCTCGAAGACGGAAAGCAAGAGCGCTCTCGACAATTTGGCTCTTTGTATGCTGT
This sequence comes from Bradynema listronoti, assembly GCA_024678965.1. NCBI lineage: Eukaryota > Metazoa > Nematoda > Chromadorea > Rhabditida > Allantonematidae > Bradynema > Bradynema listronoti. The sequence goes on from JANLNO010000005.1 coordinate 567,069, forward strand.
CGTTTGCCACCGTGCGCGATCATATCGGTTGGTTTTAGTCAGTGTTTGTCTAAATTTTTTTTGTTATTTTTCTTTTTCTATTGGTTGAGATATTTTTTCGATTATTGTCAAAAATTTCTTCTGAATACATTGAAATAATAAACAATTATTTAGGTCAAATTATTAGCGAGGGAGGCGCGAAATTGTTACTGAATCTCTATAAAGAATGCTCGGCTAAAGGCAAACTAAAAGCGGCCCATGGTTTGGCGAAGCTCGGCGTCACATCCGATCCCGATATCGCCTTTCCCGGTGATAACGCTCCTAATTTATTTATTTATTTTCGATTGAATATTTTATTCTAGGCCAGCGCAGTTTCGAAGTGGTTAAACCGATGGTCGAACTATTGCATCCCGAGGTGGACGGCATCGCTAATTACGACGCGCTGCTTACGCTCACTAATTTGGCGTCGAAAGGCGACGCAATGTGCAAGCGAATTCTTAAAGAGAGAGCGGTACCAAAAATCGAAGAATTTTGGTACGATACGAGCCATGAAATGCTGCGAGCTTCCGCTGCGGAATTGCTTTTGAATCTTTTATACTGCCAAGACTTTTTTAATGATCTTATTAAGGTTTTTTTATTATTTAACACCAGCATAAAAAATTTTTTAATGAAACTTTCAAGATAGATTTAAAGAGACCTACATGCAATTGTTAAAATAAAATAATAGTTCTTCTCAATTAATAGCCCGGCAATGATCGCCTCAAGACGTGGGTTTTGTATTGTGATGAAGGCGATGATCGTTTGCGATTGGCTTCCAGTGCTGGTTTCGCAATCATTACGGAAAATCCCGAGGCGTGTCAGCGAATTTTGGACGAAATAAAGTCGTGGCCCGGTCTTTTCGCCGAATTGGCCATGACCGAGCATCCCGAAATACAACGACGCTGTCTTATAGCGATCGCCAATATGGTTGAGGCCAGCGAGAAGATTGCAAGCGAAATTATGGCGGTGAGATACTTAGATTTTGCTTGCCATACAACATAAACATAAGAAAAACTTTAAGTTTATAATGTTTCTTATCCATAGAATGACATCGTACTTTTTAGACAGAAATGTTTCGTATTCTTATCGCTATCACGAAACTGGAAGGCGCACCAGAACGCAGCGGCTCAAAGATTGAGGCGCAAAGGGTATTGGACGCTGCCGAAAAGAAATGGAAAATCATTCAAGCGACCGATCGCCAGCTATACGAGCGCAAAACGAACGGCACTCTTCCGACTCTTACCGAATAAAAAAATATATAAAAAATATTAATGAACATCTCTTTATCATTTTTATTAATTTTGATTTGTTTAGTTTCTCTTTAAATTTTACAAATATACATTTTCACATATACATTAAAAAGCGCTTTTCTTCAACATAAAACTGCTAAAATCTTTTTTTTTTGAATGTTTACTTAATTATTTTTCGTACCAATTCTTTTTTGCATCTTTTTAAATTTTAGCCTTCTCATTTTTTAGGTGCAGCTAATGATTTTTTGTTATTATTATTAAATTACTTTGGTTAACTTTGAAAAGCTCAATTTTATGTGCCTAAATCTTTATTTTTCATTATTTCATTTATCATTTGTCTACATAATCAACTTACATTTTTGACTTGACTTCCTACTTTTTTTTATTTTCCAATAATTTTTTAATTTTTTTCAGTATCTATGCCAAAAATAAAATTTGCGGTGAATTATAATTGCATATTTAAAGAATTGATAAAGTAAAATTCGCTTACACCTTAAATCACTCACAAAATTGACGGTGTAAAAACTTTTCGCCTCTAATCTTAAGAAATATTTATGATTAGGTTCTTTTCTGATATCAGACTCACCTTTCCCACCTCTCAAAAAAAATGTTATGCATATGTTTCATGTGGTTATCGCGTGCTTCGCTTTTTATGGATCCGAATATCCAATTGGCTAGAAGGATCAAAACTTCCACTAAAGTATGCCATCCATTTCATCTACTACTAAGCCCACGAGACAATTTTTTTTTTTTGATATCACAAAAAAGCCTAAATATATATGTGATAAAATTATTGTATTTGCATTTAATATATAATTTGGAAATATCAATGATCAAAATAATTATGCAGAAAAATTGAGAAAAATCGACATAATTTTATTTTTAAGTAATTCAAAATATTTTTTAAATGACAACTTTATTTACGATAAAATAGTCGTTCGCGTAGTGAGGTCTCAAAACAATCGCGGACTGGAAAGACCAAGTTTTAATCGCATGGCGAAAAATACACAACATTCATGTAATCCGAATATTCAACACGCATATGTAATACGCATATAATCTCTCATGCAACAAACACGCATATAATTCTCATAATTTTAGGATATGTAATTGTAAAAGACTGAAGGAAAGTAAGATTGATGGTATAAGTTGATGAAAGAAATATTGAGAAATTATTGCATTTATATATTAAGGCATAAAATGAGAGAAACAGGAAATAAAAATATTATAGAAAGATTATTGGAAAGAGATAAAGCGTCTCACATTTATGCGATTTATTCAGCGCTGTTCGAGGCCAAAAAAGGCCGAATAAAAGAGAAAGGCAAAAAATGACAGGAGAGCGCACGAATAACTGGAGTTAGTCAAAAAATGTAAAATGGTTTTTCCATTTTCGGAAAACTAACCACCAAAAGACCATTGGTCTTTTTACTATAACATTTACGTTTTTTTTTATTATTTCAACAATTTTTTGTCAATTTCTAACTGCGATTTTTCATTTATGGAGACTCGTGTGAATACCCCTGAGAATATAATATGTATAATTTTAACGAAAAAAATTATGATTTCAAATCGAATCATTTTAATCTATTCCATTCTATTTGATGTGCACTTTTAATTTTTTGTTCTCAAAGTTTTAAGTTAAATTGAAATTTTCGATTACTAGCGACACTCTTTCCATTTCACACACATATCACTTTTCACTTCTTTATTTGCTGCTTAATGATAATTTGTATAGTGATTATGTTTTGAGATGGATATTGTTAATAGTGAGTTTAACTTTTACCTTTTCATTTTATTTGATAAGTTTTGTCTTCGTTTACTCCTCGTTTTTTTTCTTTATTCATTGATTTAAAAAACACAACTCAGAAATAACAATTTTCTTTCATTCTCCTGCGTGAAAAAAAATCGAAATTTTATTTATTTTTTTCATTAATTCACTTTTTTATCACGATTAATTAATGTCGTATTCGCGACGTTAGAATTTTAAAAATTAGATGTTTATACTTTAAGTGTATTTTAATTAAGCCTCTTATTAAAATCCAATTGGATTTTAATAAATATCAAAATTATGTCGGCCAATATTAATCCAACTGGATTTTAATAAATGTCAAAATTATGTTGGCCAATATTATTTCGATAACGATAATTATTCAAAATTAGACATAAAATTTGTATTTAAATAATTATTTAGATACATGTAATGTTTTTTGTTAAAAAGTATTGGAACAAAAATATTATATGACTTGAAATTATTTAATTGAATTGCAAATACAAATAATTTTTAGATAATTGAAAGCTGTATTATTTATTAATTTTATTTAAAAAAGGATAAAATAGTGATGAATTCGTTGCTGTTAGCACATTGCAAATGTGTATTAAAGCATTTTTTTAAAATTTTGTCTGTAAATTAAAATTCTTCATTTGTACAATCTTATGTGAACTTTTCTATAACAATGATAATTCGAAAAAATAATGATGATTCATATATGTATTATTTCCATTTTTCCATTTGTTATTTTAGTTGACGATTTTCATCAAAACTTTATAATATAAAACTGGAATAACATTAATTTACATGTACAATTAAATGAACAACTTAAAAACAAAACAATACACATATGTAACTATATTTATCGATGTTTTTCGATATATGTATGTATATTTTTGAATGAATTACCTAAATTTAAAAAATTTTAAGAAATTTCTTTAATTTTTCTTATTTTATATAAATTTCGTGAAATTTTTGTATTGTTTGTTAAGTTATTATAAAAAACTGCGTTAAATTAATGCATTAAATTTTTTCCTAAAATTTTGGATATTGGTATTATTTTTTAAAATTTATTTTAAAAAAGTTTTTTATTCAAAACATAATTATTTTTTAACGATAAAATATATAGAATGAGAAATATATGCAAAAATGTTTAACTCTTTTAATTAAATTTATTAAAACAAAGCTTTGTTGAAGTTTTTTCTTTTTATGAATTTATATGTAAAAGCGTTTAACTTTATTATTTTTCGACACCATGTAATAGAATCATAAAAGACCAGCCAGAAACTTACTTTTCATAAACAATAATGTGTTTGGGACATGAGAATTTTTTTTCAATTATCCTATAAGTTTCATTGTCATAGCATTTCTTTTGCAAAAATTTTATGAAGAATATTTTCTTTTTTTATTCAAAAAGATGACATATTTTTTAACGTATTGCCAGTTGGAAAAAAGAAAAAGTGATATGTGTAATTCGCGAGCTAGTATGCAAAAATATAAAACCGATTGATTTCAATCATTGTTGTTAATTAACCTTGATGAATGAAGTGAAAATTCGATGTTTCTTTATTGGCTTTCGAAAATATTTTAAATTTTAATTACCTCCTTTAAAAGTACCTAACTCAATTAATTTTATTTGAAAAAAAAATAGAAAGTTTATATCTTAATTTTCTACGAAAATCATGGCCGTACCCCCGGAAGTTGTGCAGAAGATCGAGGAAGGCTACAAGAAGCTTCAGGTTATACTTATTATATTCCTTCAGTCATTTGAATTTTGGTCATTAATATTAAAAATGAATATATAAATACTTTTTCTTTAATTCAATTATTTGTAAATTTATTTAATTGGATAGGAGTCGAAGGAATGCCACTCTCTTCTCAAAAAGTATTTGACTAAGTCGGTTATGGATGAGCTAAAGAACAAAAAGACTAAGCTTGGCGCTACGCTTCTTGATGTGATTCAATCGGGTAGGCCATTTTTGAGCAATTTAATTCATAATGTGATCACTTTCTATTCATTAAATTACAGGTATTGCGAACTTGGACAGTGGAGTCGGTGTGTACGCTCCTGGTTTGTTACTTTTTTACCTAAAATGATGTATTTGTTATAAAAAAGGTCTTAACCCATTTATATTTGAACAAATGATTTTAAACGCTGAGTCGTACACACTCTTCAAGCCGCTCTTCGATCCAATCATCCAGGACTATCACAACGGCTTTGGCCCCAACCAGAAGCAGCCGGCGACCGACTTGGGTGAGGGCAAGACGCATCTCCTCACGGATCTCGATCCTGAAGGCAAGTACATCAACTCGACGCGTATTCGCTGTGGTCGCTCCTTCCAGGGTTACCCGTTCAATCCGTGTCTCACTGCCGAAAACTATCTAGAAATGGAAAAGAAGGTGAAGAGCGTCTTTGAGGATTTGAAGAGCGATCCGGAATTGCAGGGAACCTACTACCCGCTTCAGGGCATGACAAAGGAAGTCCAGACGCAGCTTATCCAGGACCACTTTCTTTTCAAGGAAGGTGATAGGTTCGTCGTTGTTGTTTTTTTTTTGTTTAGAAAATATTCGAATAAAATCAAACTTTTTCGTATTGATATCTTTATTTTATAGGTTCTTGCAGGCGGCGAACGCGTGCCGTTATTGGCCGACCGGTCGCGGCATCTTCCACAACAAGAACAAGACGTTCCTGGTGTGGGTCAACGAGGAGGACCACCTTCGCATCATCTCTATGCAGAATGGCGGAAATGTCGGTCAGGTGCTCGAGCGCCTCATTAAAGGTTCGTTTGTATACTATGTATTTGGCTTTTATTTGGATTTACTATGAATTGTTTTTTCCAGGCGTGAAAGCGATTCAGGCTAAGGCTCCATTCTCGCGTGATGATCGTCTCGGTTGGTTGACGTTCTGCCCGAGCAACTTGGGCACCACTGTGCGCGCTTCCGTGCACATCAAGTTGCCGAAGATTAGTGCGAAGCCGGAGTTCAAGAAGATTTGCGACGATCTCAAGCTTCAGGTATTAACAAGGATTAAACTAATTCGAGACGAACAACTTTATCCAAATGGAATAAAAATTCAAGCTTTTCCCAAAAAAAAATTTTTTTTATTAGGCCATTTTCGCCTCTAAAATGTAAATTAATCGATGCAAAAAATTAGCTTTGAAATAATTTTTTTATACTATCACTCAATGATTTATCATAGATCCGCGGCATTCACGGTGAGCATTCGGAGAGCGCTGGCGGCGTTTACGACATCTCGAACAAGGCGCGTCTCGGTCTCACCGAGTTTGAGGCCGTCAAGCAGATGTATGACGGCGTGAAACACCTCATCGAGCTCGAGAAAAAGGCCTAAATAAGAACTCTTTGTCCAAAATCTCGTTTTCCTAGAACCTGTTCACTTTAGCTCGATGGATTAGATGAATTCTTCTCCTTCTAGTTAGGTCTATATATTCTCTATGTAATAATTGTAGTTCTGTATGGTATTCTTGTTTTCCAATAAAAGAATTGAAATAATTTATTTACTAGCGTTGAAAGAAAGTACTTGGAATATTATCAAAAATTAAAACATATATATGTTTCATTTTGGGCGCCTGATTTGTTTTTGTTATAACTTTTTACTTTTCAATCAAATTGTAAATTTTTTTTCTATTTGATTCCCAAGGCTTTGACACCAAACTTGTCCATATTGGTTCCGATTTAGAAGTTTTATATTTATTTGAACTTTTTTGTCATTTTTTCAAAAAGAGGCAAAATCATTAAAATTTGTAACATAATGATGGACGCATCCTAATCATCAAGCGCCTATATTAAATGATTTTGACATTTTGGTTCAAAATGAGGATAAAATTAATCATAATGGAAATTATTTAACTTATTAAATGAAATTTTAACGAAATTCAGGTTGAAAAATTGAGTCAATTTCAAGTCAATTTTACCCATTTTTCACCTTTAAAAATAGTGTGAAAAAAGTTCAGATGAATATAAAATTTCTAAATCGGACGAATATGGACAAGTTTGGTGTCAAACAAAATAGTAAAGCCGTGGAAATCGAATGAAAATTTTTTTTTACAATTTGGTTAAAAAGTAAAAGTTACAACAAAAACAAATCGGGTGCCTAAAATGAAAGACCCTGTATATTAAATTAAAATTACCGGTAAATAAAAAGATTTGCATTGTTCATTTCATTTCGAAATTTTCGCTAGTGTTTTATAACTCTAGCTAATACGCCTTTGTCAAAGTACTAGAGCTCTAGTACCTTGACAAAGGCCAAAGATTTTATCTATTCTTTCCAATTTGTGTTTACGTCACGTTATGGTTATGGTTGATATCGTTTTCCGATTTACAATGTGGTAAAAAGAACTGGATAATTTTTTTCCAATAGTGCGACATCTGTTAAAAATGTAAACAACTAGTGTTTGAGCACATATGCATATGTATGTATATAAAAAAACAAATAAAAATATTAGACTCGCCAGCTATGAAAAATAATCACAACTGTCTTCGTTCATATAATGCGACTTCTCTTTAAGCTTAAGGAAAAAGCTTTTTAACAATTTTCGAATATGAAATAATGATAATCACTAGAACTTTTACTTTTGCCAAAATCTTCCGACACATGGGATACCGAAAAAAACTCTCTATTCAATGATTTTGAATTTTTTTAAATGTTATTTGCATTATATATTTTATTGTTGATATTCAAATTATTATTATCTATTTCTATAACTTTATTTCCAATTCAATAAATTATATGTAATATTAAAAGAATAAAACCAATTTTATTTAAAAAGTAAGGCCAAAGCATTAAGGTTGTTCTTAATTTGAACAAAATATTCATCAAAGTTTCGACTTGGTTTATAGCTAACGGAATGCTTTTTAAAGAGCTCTTTTTACTTAGCGATTGCTGAATTAGCTTCATCGAACATATCCGGAAGATTCCACGATTTAATGCAATCTTTCGCCATCCGAATGCGCAATTCTTTGTTTCCTTTCCAGCTTTTGTACCCATCCAAATACTTATGTACCATTGTAGGATCGACATAACTCTTAATCTAAAAAAGAATTAATTACAGAGTGTCCCAAAAAATATGAACGCCAAATAAACTAGCATAGAAATTTTATTTTTCAACAAAAACAAAAAATTGATAATGAATACGATAAACAACAATTATGGCTATCACACATTCAGCCGTCTCTTTAAAGTGGGCTCCATTAGCGGCGATACAGAACGACTAAAAATTTTTGGCGATAGGCCGCAAATCCCCAACTGCATTTTTGTCAATTTTCAATTTATCATAACTTTTTAAATTTTCTACTATTTGATCAATTTTTTTTAAATTAATATTTGGGTCATTTTTACTTATTTTTATACATATATTCATGAATATTGGAATAAATAGTATTTCTAAGTTAGTAAAAATCGAGCAATTTCGATTTTTTCGACAATTATCTAACTGTTAGCATTTCTTTGATGTTTATTGGAGTTAATTTAAAAAAGATAATAAAATATCTTGGATAGCTCTTATACAGAATTAAATGGGCTTTAAAATAAAACTAAAATTATAAAAATATCTCATCCCAATAAAAAGTTATCATCAAAAAAGTGCCAAAAAGTTTTAACCGGCGTCGAAAATTTTTAGTTAAGTTTGGAGTTCTGTATCGCCGCTAAAGAAGCCCATAATTGTTGTTTATCGCTGCATATGTGATAATCATAATTGTTGTTTATCGTATTCATTATCAATTTTTAGTTTTTATTTAAAAATAAAATTTCTATGCTAATTTATTTGGAGGTTATATTTTTTGGGACACCCTATAGAAACATTATAATATAAAATCTTGTCAAACATACCTGAAAATCAACAATACTAAGCTTCCCGTTGCTACCAATTCCATAATTCTTTGATTGAACATCTTTAACAAACAATACACGACGAAGCAAATCTCGTTGAGCATACTACTGATCTGAAGTCCTTCAGTATCTGCTCGCCGAAAACCGGAAACTAAAACGTAAATGAGTTATATAAAACTAAAAAATTTTGGAATATTTACCTTCTTCAGTTCCGATGTAAAGTCCGAAACAAGAATAGTGTGTTTGGTATAAAATGCACTTTAGGTCCTACTTGTATCAACTCAAACAACTTGTAAAATATTTCACGAAGATCCGCATGTTGCCAATTTGCAAGGCCCATGTGTTCTTTCACATAGTACTTTCCAATTAAAGTTTCACGCCGCAGAACTTGACAAATAAGACCACCTTAAAGAGAACAATGTACAATTATATTCAAAACTTATCTGAATTCCACCTTCCTCGAATCCCTTCTTTTCACACCTGATGTCAAGAGTTAGGCATTCAGCGTTGTCAGCAAAGACCTTCGAAAAATAGTCCTGAACAGCTAATTCAATACATTTAAATTCCTGATCCATGTAGCGAGAAAAATTAGCTTTGAATTGTCGATAAATTTCACCATAATTAGGGAAGATAACCAAAAACTTTGCTTTCACTAATGGTCTTAAGTTGTCCAGAGCTTGATCGACTGCCTCTTTAACATCGCCTATTCGTTTTAATGCCAAAGCTTGTCGAGCTAACTCAAAATTCGCAACAAACTTTTTCCAATTCGCGGCCATGGAATGTCTCTAAAATCAACCAAATCAATTCCAAATGTAAATACATCAAGTAATTGAGAAATTATAAATTTTTGCTATAATAGTCAAATTCATCACTTGCAAAATTTGTCACTTTTTCATCACTTGGCAAAATTTGGGAAAATATTAAATAACCTTAGACAAAAATGTTATAAAATTCACCAGCTGTACAATAATTGTTTAATGCAATTTTGAATCTCAAAAATTATTAAATTTATCCTCAAAAAGATCTATGTCAATATCCAATAAAAAATGCAAAATAAGAAATATTAAAATTGCATTTAAAAAATACCAGAACTACATGTCAAAATAACTAAAAATTTTAAACTTACAACGATCAATTTATCTAGATTACGTAGTCCAATTTGTGGTAGCTGACTGTTTAAATCAAAATAATTAGTATTTCGCCCATCGACCAAAAAGATATTTAGCATTTCCTGTGGAATGTTCCATTTGGACGAAATAATATCTTTAAGTTGGCGCAAAGTAACCTAAATTGATTTTATTAAAACAATATTCAATAATTAAGTATTAAATTAGCTACCTGCTCGTCGAACTCCCACACAAGATCATTATGCGTCGCTTCTTCGTGATCGTGCAATAAGAATCGTATTTGCATTTTCTTTTCTTGAAAATAGCTAAATTAAAAACATAATTAATATTAAAAATTAGGTATATGATTTTTAATTTAAAATTAGGTGATCAAGTACACTAATTAAAATTTGGATTAATTGTCACGTACCGGGAGAAAGAAAAATTGGAAAATTTAGCAACTTTAACGCGCAGGGAAGGTGCCAGCGAATAACTCTCAAATTCGTGAGATAAATTACGAAAAGGTGTGATAAGCGAAACCCAGCAACCAATAGTCAATATCCAATAATCAATAAATGCAAATATCAACAGGACAAAGTTCTTATGAAGTCTTAAAACGAGAAAAAAAAGGAAATTTTTTTATTGAACGTGGAAAACAAATTAAACAATGATCAATTCGAAATAAATAAATTAAACAAATAATTTAATTGAAATCCGACAATAAGTCAATAATATTGGCGCACTTCCAAAAAGATGAAAAGTCTAAACTAAAGATCACTGAAACCGATAAATTTAATGCTTCCATTAACCTTACTTTCAAACACAACTTCCCAAGAGCAATCAAATGATAACGAAAAAACGAGAAAAGGAGACTTCCAAACTAACACGAAAAATTAAGCGAGAAAATGAGAACGACTAATCACCAGCAAAACTTATGGCTAAACCACGGCGAATAATATTGCAAATTTTTGACAGAATATATCGTAATCGAGCGCAAATTTGAAAATATTTCGAATGTTTAAAAGATTACATTTCAAAAATGTTCTTCTAATTCTCGCGTGTAATAAAACCGTTTATTCATTGAAAATTACTTTTTATTTATAATATAAATGATAAAAAAACGAAGCGACAACTCGAGAATCGGCTTGAGGGCAAAACCAATTCAAAAAATGATAAATTTGACATCAACCTGCTCTTCGCGTATTAACTTTTTTTCTAGCGTATTAATCAATTCCAAATTGCACCAGGAGATAGAGAATTTAAGAGGGAACAAGAATGCCCAGGCTTATTAGGAAATTCCAAAAATTGACTGAGCTCTACCTAATTATTCTACATATTTTTTAGGTACGAAAAAAGTATGCGTTTCAGAAGAAACAAAAAATAGAGTGAAGATTAACATTTATGTATTATAAGCCAGTAGTCATTCGATTCGTAAGAAAATGCGCTATTTTTTGTGTATATTTGCATTTAATAACAAATAACTTTACTTTTATTATTTTACTGCATACAAATTTTGTCAAATTTCGAATCCTATTTAATGTAATATTACATTTTTTAAATATAGGCGAAATGCCAAAAAATTTTAACTGTATAATTATATAGCTAAATTGTCCTTTTTTTGCAATATTATTCGCCGTGCACGGCGAATAATATTGAAAAAAAAAAAAAAAAATACAACATCGATGTAAAACTTAAAAAAAAATACAAAACTAAAAAATTTATGAAATCCTGTTAACTCCGAAGAAATTTTTAAATATAAAACTAGTAAAAAAGAAATTAAATAAAATACTACCCCAGCAAAAATAATAAAAAAAATTTCCGAAGACTTATCTTAGTAAAAAAAAAAAAATTAATTTTTAAAAAAAATAAAAATTCAAAAAAAAAAATAAATAAATAACACTAAAACCTCCATTCATACTAGAATCCAATAAAAAAACAAATTATTATGCTACTTTTATATCCTCACGCTAAGACTGCCATTTAAAAACATAGAGCAGAAAAAAATAATTAAATAACCACCTAAGAATTTAAAAAACATTTTTAATGAAAACAAGTAAAAAAAAAAATACAATAAAAACCTCTACTCATTAATAGATAAAAACCAAAACAAAACCTTGAAGAAAAACAAAAAAAAAAAAAAATTAAACCTATAAAAAAAAAATTAAACACTTATAAGATTAAACGTCATATTAAAAACCAACCAAAACTAAAATCAAAATCGTAAATAAAAATATAAATTTAAATTAAACTCAATCTTTGTAATAAACCAAAAATAATAAAAATCCTAAAACTGTATGCAAAACAAAAAATAAAAAAAAAAAAAAGAAAAGCCAAAATTCTCCCAAACCACAAATGGAAATTTTAAAAATAAAATAAAAAGCTAATTAAAAACTAAAACACCAAACCTTAAACATACTAAAAAGAGTAGCCTCTAAAACAATAGGTATAAAACTATGATTAGCACCACAAATTTCAGAACACTGCCCAAAAAACAAACCCACAACAGGAAAACTAAAATAAAAAGTACTCAAAATACCCCTCATAGCATCTATCTTTAAAGACATATTAAATAGAGTCCAAGAATGAATAACATCCCTAGAAGTCACACAAAAAAAAATAACACTCTCTACAGGTAAAACACAACGATTATCGACATCCAACAAACGATAATCACCAAAAACAAGAGAATCGTTTATCTTAAGATAAGAATCAAACTCCAAATCAAAAAAATCTCCATAAGAATAAGTCCAATACCACTGATGACCCACAACCTTTAAACAAATATCAGAAAAAAAATCAACTAAACCAAAAAAATACAAAAGAACTAAAGAAGGAACTATTTGGAAAACAAGAACAAAAACAGGAACAGAACTACAAAAAAACTCTAACAACTGATACTCAACCCCATCCAATTTAAAATAAAAACCACTAAAAATCAAAAAAAAAAACAAAAAAGAAACAAAAACCAAAACAACAAATAACAAGCAACAATTAAAATTATGAAACCAATCTATAAAATAAGAAAAAACCCCTTTAGAAAACATAATATTAAACCCCTGAAAAAAATTAAAAAAAAATCTAAAACCTTCCAATTGGAAATTGAAAATACTCAATATAATAAAAGACTAGAGAGCAACATTCTCCTTGTAGACAACAAAACATAATAAAAATATAATAAAACTCTAAAAGTAAAATAATCGTCTAATTTGCAATTAAAACGCCAATTTCAAAATGACGATAGGCATTAAAAAAATTTTCAAAATTGAAAAAAAATTCTTCGTGAAAATAACGTTAACAAATTTGCTTAACATAGAATACGTACATATATATAAAAAATAGCAAATTTAATAGCGAATCTAATGTGTATAAACACATGATGGTAAAAATAAAATTTTTACAAAATAATTTGATTTCTATAAAATTAGTGCTTTTTGCAGACAAAAGTTTTTTCGGAATTTTCCAACATTTTTACATAAACAGTATAAAATTTATTTGAAGATCTTGTTCCCCATTAAGTTCTCTACTAGTGTGTGAATTTTTAGAATAATTGGTGTTTTACGAAAAAAGTTCTTGTCCAAAGAGTAAACTAAGGTCTAAATTTAACATTTTTTATTTTCAGATGAACTTGTCTGAGGCGAGCGCTGGAGGAAAGATTTCGCGGAAAAATAGCAAGAAAAGAAAAGCAGAAGTGTTGGCGAAGGCTAGAGCGGCGCGTTGGGCGGTTCCAGTCGAGTCTACCGTCGCAACGCCGTCTACATCCGCAACGATGCCTGCTTCGTCGACATCAAATATACGCATAAAAGTAAGTGTTTATTAAAAACAATCTGTAGGATTTTAAAAATGATCTGAAGATCTTGTTCCCCATTAAGTCCTCTACTAGTGTGTGAATTTTTATAATGATTGGTGTCCTACGGAAAAAGTTCTTGTCCAAAGAGTAAACTAAGGTCTAAATTTAACATTTTTTATTTTCAGATGAACTTGTCTGAGGCGAGCGCTGGAGGAAAGATTTCGCGGAAAAATAGCAAGAAAAGAAAAGCAGAAGTGTTGGCGAAGGCTAGAGCGGCGCGTTGGGCGGTTCCAGTCGAGTCTACCGTCGCAACGCCGTCTACATCCGCAACGATGCCTGCTTCGTCGACATCAAATATACGCATAAAAGTAAGTGTTTATTAAAAACAATCTGTAGGATTTTAAAAATGATCTGAAGATCTTGTTCCCCATTAAGTTCTCTACTAGTGTGTGAATTTTTAGAATAATTGGTGTCCTACGAAAAAAGTTCTTGTCCAAAGAGTAAACTAAGGTCTAAATTTAACATTTTTTATTTTCAGATGAACTTGTCTGAGGCGAGCGCTAGAGGAAAAATTTCGCGGGAAAATAGCAAGAATTGGTATTAAGTCTGCATTCTTTCAGCGGCCACAACACGCATTTGACAAGTACCTTCGGTTAGTTTAGTTAGTTAGTTTGTCGTGATTATAACATAAGCACATTTTTTAGTCGCTTGATAGCAACTCGGATGGGTGCTGTTCCTGCTAGCATTAAAGTTGTTATTGCCGGCGATCGAGGTGGTAATTCTCATTCCAATTGGACCAAATTGGGCTTGTTCGTTCCGCATGAAGATGAAATTGCGCAAAGTCCGAACAACTTTTTGCTGCTTGCTGCTTACGAAGGTCCCGAAACTGTAGAGTTAATCGGCGAAGGTATTTTATAATATACATCATAGGTGATGGTATCTAATATTTTGAGCCTTTGCGGAGGGGGGAGACAATAATATACATGCAAAATAGACAATTTATAATTTTTAGTTGGTAAATACATGCTGGTTCGTCAATCAACTGTCGACAACGGGCAAATATATTTCATCCGAACTAAATATCGACGTGGAAGTTCTTGCTGTTGCAGATTTAAAGTTTTTGCCGTTACTTATCGGTGGACCTCATCACAGTGCGAGCAACTTCTGTCCTATTTGTACAGTCAGTCGTTCTCAACATCGAGAAAATAGAGTAACAAGCGCGCCAAGCCGACTCATACTCAACGGACTTCTGCAGATTTCCCATAATAACATCGTATTGCCGCCGCTGCATACATTACAAGGTTGCATGAACACCATCCTTAAAGCTATGTGGCTGACAAATTCGGAGTACTTAAGAGAGCTTTTTACAGCAGCCCAGGTGAAACAAAGTCATCAAACAAGTTCACTATTAAATGGAAGGGACTGCAGGAAATTTATAAAATTTGTCCTTATTCGTCCAGAAATTCAGCTCTACTATCGGCATCCAAAACATATGAACTTAATAGATTTAAAATCGGTTGTTCAGCAACTATCTAATGTCGAACGCTGGGCTGAAGCCGTATATTTTAAAAATGTCAATTTCGAAGAGCTTGAACATGACATTACTGGTTTATCTTTGGAATGGAGAAAAGCAGCGCTTCCATCTATAAACAAATTACACTTGCTGGAGGCACATCTGAGTGAATTTTTGCGAGAACACAAAACTTGGGGTGTTTACGGAGAGCAAGGTCTGGAAGCGCTGCACCATATCGGCAACGTCGCGGCAGAGAAGTAGCTAACTTAAATCAAAAAACTAAATCTGATGTATGTTTTTTTAGATGTTTCGGTGTAAATTCGGAGGATCGGCTTTCATTTTTCATGAGACGCCAACTAATTATGTGTTTTGCTGATGCCAGGGAATTCGACGTCAGACGAAGAAATCGCAGTGGAACGCCTGATGAAGTATTTCTAGATGACGACGTTGAAATCGACCACGAAGAAGAAGTCGCCTGGTACGAGGAAGACGAATTATGTTAATATTTATAAAATAATATTGTTAATTTGAATAAAATTTTTATCAGTTCAAAATCTTAATTAAATATTGTTGTTTCATGAAAATACTTCAATAATATACGCACATACATGCATAAAAAAAGTTATTTACTTTCAAACGTAATTCTTTATAAACAAAGTCAAACATGTAATTTAACATGTATATTTTTCTTTGCGGGACCACATATTTTCCTATCATCAAAATTTAGCAGGAGTGAAATTGGCGTTTTTTTTTCATGTTTACACGGCGCGCCGTGTAAACATGAAAAAATCTTTAGATGGTAACAATTGAGCAGTATGCCAAGAGAAGAAGAGCGAAAAGAAAAAGGCGAAATGAGAAAAGAATTTGAATTTAAAAGAATTTCGTAGACCAAAGTTTACGACATTAATTTTAAACATTTTTATCATAAATTATATGAATTTTTGAATTTCACAATTTCTGGCGCAAGTGGGTGAGACCACTGAAAAATATGACTAATTCTAGGTATTTTGGCTAATAATAATTGCGAAGCAACTAGAACCTTCGGTTTTACTGCAGATTTTAGTTGGGGCAGATTCGCAGCTGGGTGGACGGATGATTATATTTATACACATTTTTAACACGGTAGAATAATGAGATAAACCTAACCCTTTCTATCCATGCTGACATGAGTGAAATTCCGTTAGGCAATGCAACGAAAAGTGTAAACATTACAATCATATAGCGAATTCGCTTTAGCTGACGTCTGACTTCAAATCTGTTTTTACGATTTGCATATAAATTCGCCAATTTACATAAAGTGAGAAAATTAAGAATTAGAGCGATCATAAAGCCAGTAACATCGGCGCAATATACGTAGCTGGAATAGTAAATTGTAAACGATACTTTACGCCCACAATAAAATGGAGCCGAACGTGAATTACGATTTGCAAAAGCGATTATATAGGCGGTACCTTCTACTAAACCTCAGCAATAGGCCCTTAACCTCAGAAAAAAGCATATTTTTTGGAAAAATACAAAAATTTTCTGAAAAAAATAATTCTCGGCGGAACTCCAAGTAATTTGATACAAATTCAAACGATTTTCAAAAATTACATATAAATTTTAATTTCGTGCAATATTGAACACCGTGCCACAGGGTGTAAAAGAGGATTCTTGATTCAAAATTTGCAAGAGTTGCCTTTATATGGTGTTTCATTTTCAATTTTATTGTGTTAACTTATTTGATTTCTCTATTTTCTCTATAGGAATTTTTTAGTTATAATAGTAAAAAAATAACTTTGAATTTGCGCCTTTGGAAAAAATTTCGAACAACAAAGATTGAAATATATAATTTAAAATGCCGTTTGCTTATTATATAGTTACGTAAACCTCTTTTATGTTTCTACTCAATCTGAGTATTGCGTCTTTACACCGATACACACTGATATAATCTGTTTGATTTCAGAATGACATCAGAAAAAGGTATTGATGATATTTTACGAAATTACATGCTTGATTTCGCTCCGCCGATGCTTTGCGAAGCAAATAAGCAGCTAATAGCAAATGCATTGGAGTTTGCTTCGGATGATTTGTCAAAATTTGCTCTTGATTCACAAACTTCGCTTTTTGTAATCAACAAGACAATCGTACAGGGTATGCACATCTATTTAATTTTTTTCGTTGATTTTATATTTTATCTTTTTAGAAGATGGAGCCGAGGAATCTGTATCGTATACTGCATCAACCGAAGTCGTTTATAAGCCGGATTGCGAATGTGGAGTTTTATTTGCAAAATTGTCTCCTACAATTGATCCGGAAAAGCCTATTGCGAAACAACTTGTCGTTACGATGTACATAATTGTTTTTTTGCATATAAATTTGATTTTTGTCTATCTGCTGAAGAAAAACATTTTATTTAAGACTTGATTTTTAATATATTATTCTTTTGCAGGTTGAACAGCGTTAACCCATGTGAGTCCGTATGCGCGCTTCTTGGAAAGAATATTACACCGTTTTTAAAGACTTATCTTAACGAATCGCGACGTGACGGAGATCGTGATGGCGGAAAGACGGCTTCAAACGTTGAACGTTCTCTCAACGAAGCAGAAATTGCCATTCGTCATATACAGCAGAATATCGACATTCCCGAGATTCAACTCACCATCAATCCGCAAATTCAAGCGATCGTTGATCGCGCTCGAGATGAGAATCGCAAGGTCTCCGGTGCTGATTTGGGCGATCTTGTGCAGGATTCAAACTTTCTTAATCAACTTCAATCCGGAGTCAATCGTTGGATTACCGACATTCGAAAGGTGGATACCTAGACATTATTTAATGCTTATTATTTTTCTTTTGTACTTTACATTTATATGATAACCAAATTTTAGGTGACAAAATTAGAGCGGGATGTTAAGACTGGAACCGCAATTCAAGAAGTCACATTTTGGGTTAATATGGAGCGGGCTTTGTCTCGTATAAATGAGATTCGAGATTCCGACGAAGTCGTTCTAACTTTGGAAGCTCTGAAAATGGGAAAACGCTTTCACGCAACTATTTCATTCGACGCTGACACGGGTCAGACTTTATTTTATGTTTATGCCTTTTGAATACTCATTTTTTTGATTATTAATTGGTTATAGGTCTTAAAGAAATGCTCGATCAGGCAAAGAACTATAATCAATTGATGCGCGATCTTCCATTAAACGAGCTTATGAGTGCCGCCGATTTCGAAACGCTTCTTGCCGCGTTGGCGAACGTCTTTAATCATTTCAAAAAAGTGCGCAATACGAGATATCCGATCAAGCGTGCTCTCGATCTACTCTCCGTTATTTCTTCGGATCTGGCCAATCAAATTGTTAAGGTAAATCGCGCTTCAATTTGATCTCGTTTATTTTTGTGTTGTTCAGATCGTCCGACCACGTCCGCTTTTGCACATTTCATTCGAGGAATTCGATGAAATGATGAACAGCGCGAGAAAAGTGTTTGCCTTTTGGGACGACGATACAGAGCGTTTGATTGGACAATTTCGCGATTCGGCCAAGAAGCAAAAGATTGATTTGAAGATTTGGTCCCGACTCCAATATCGACACAAAGAGCTGGAGAAACGTTTTGACGATTTGGTCAAGTTTCGAAAAGAGCACGAGCAGCTTAGCAATGTGATCGGGCGTGTGTTGCGCTTCTCCAGTGGAATTTCATCGCAAGGCGGCATTCAGACTTCACCCGACAAGCAAATCGCCAAGGCATACAATGCTATCAAAGAAGTAGGCTAATTTGGGCTGTAAGCGAGAATATATTGAAATTTTGTAGGTTGACTATTTGGACATTAGCAAAGAGGGATCGACGAACTGGGAAATGGCAATTTTGCAATACAAGGAGGACATTGGTCGTACGGAAACGCAGCTCGCTGTTCGGCTGCGTGAACAATTGGGTGGTGCCAAAAATGCGGAAGAAATGTTCACCATTTTTTCACGCTTCAATGTTCTCTTCGTTCGTCCGCATATTCGATCGGCTATTCGCGAATTCCAAACACAGTTGATCGAGCGAGTAAAAGCTGACATTGATGCATTGGAAAAGAAGTTTATCAACACGCAGGCGATGCGACTTGCAATTCGTACGGCAGACTCGTACGACATACCCGAGTTGCCGGCAAAAGTTATGTGGATTCGGCAGATTGAATCTCAGCTCAATGTGAATATACGACGAGTGATGGACGTTCTCGGCACCAATTGGGAAATGCATGTGGAGGGTGATTAATATTTTTGGATATATATTTTTTACACGATTTATTTAGTTGGCTAAGAATAATATTTACTTTTCTAGGCAAAGATCTGAAAAAAGCCAGTGAAATTTTACGACAAAAATTGGACATTAGCTCGTATTTTGACGAATGGACTAATCGTATATTAGTGAAGTGTAAACAAACGAATTCCAAAATATTTGTTGTTGATCGTTTACAGAAGGATGGCAAAATGATTCTACGTTTGAGCGTAAATTACACTTCTGAAAATATCACCATTTCCAAAGAGGTTGAAATTTACAATTTTAAATGATTATTATAATTATTCTTAATTCTAATTCTAGATTCGCCACATGCGCAATATGGGATTTCGTATTCCTTTTAAGTTGTTGAGTCTTGTACAAAATGCGACCTCGACTTATCCACTGGCCATTTCCCTTATTGAAACAATTCGCATTTACGAGTCCACTAATGAAATCGTCTTTTCACGAAGAGGAATTGACGTCCTTGTTTCGGGTTATCGCAAAGCTCTTCACGACTTCTTAATGGAGGTATTTTAGAGATGTTTAAATTTTGTTTTTTATATAAAAAAAATTTTTAAACAATTTTTTTATGTGTTGATAAGTGAAATATGACATTAATTTTTGGAAAAAAAAAATTAATCACATTATAGGGAAATTTGACGTGGGATTGCTACAAAAAAGAAGCTTATGTTATGCGTATCGCCGATGCGGCTGTCAATTATCAGGAAAAGGTCAGCGATCTTATCGATATTCTCGACTCGATCGACCTCGAGTTGGCCGCTTTGGATACGTGCCAGTATAAAAGTTCCGTTTTTACCCAAATTCTCGACTCCATTCAAAAGGGCGTTGATCAGTTACTGCACAACAATTATTCAAATTTGAGAAGCTGGCTGAAAGGCCTGGATAATACGGTTTGACTTATAAGCGTAATTAAGTTATTATTAGATAAGAAATAATGTTTTTGATTTTAGATTGAAAATAAATTGGCTCGACGTGTCGAAGAGGCGATATTTGTGTGGATTAAGACACTGCAGGGAACTCGCGACGAAATGGATGAGGAACGCGAGAGCAAAATTTCACCAAATATTCATCGTTGTCGGCTCGAAATTCGAATTAATTCACAGGGTATTAATGTGGTTCCATCGTTGAACAAAGCTCGACAACAGCTGCTTACACAATTTTTTTCATGGCACGGAATCGTTACCTCGCAACATCGTGTACAGGTAATTTTTTATTTATCTTTTATTTTTAACATATTATTTGTGGCCAATATATTTGTTATATTAGTTGAAACGACCCGGCGCGGATGCCAGCAACTATCTCAGTGTACTTCTTCGAATGCAGCACAAAAAAACGGTGCTTTTCGACGCTTTGGAGGCTGTTGAAAAGGTGATGGACAGCGTTAACGACTACGTGAATCAATGGACACAATATCAAGCGTTGTGGGATCTTCAACCCGATGTGCTTAACGATCGACTCGGTGGCGAATTGGAAAAGTATATGAAGGTTCTGGTCGAAATTAAAAAGGCCCGAGGCTTAGTCGATACACAGGACACCGAACACGAGGTGTTTCCATTCGTTGTCGATTACACGAAAGTGCAATCAAAGGTTTCCGTGAAATATGATTATTGGCAGCGAGAAGTGCTTCAAAAATTCGGCGCGACTCTTGGTAAATCAACAGATTAATATTTCTTTTTTAACGTAATTTAATTTGTTATCCAGGTGCGAATATGCAAAAGTTTTATGCGGACATCTCCAAATGGCGCACTGACTTGGAGTCGCAAACCGTCGATTCGGGCAACACTAGCTCAACCGTGGCGCTTATCACCTACGTTCAATTCTTAAAGAAGCAAGTAAAGGTTTGTCAGGAAAACGTAGAGCGCTTTATTGCCGGGCAGAAATTGGCGCAAGTTAGTCGATATCAATTTCCGAAGAATTGGTTGTTCGCCGAAAATATCGAGGGCGAATGGTCTGCACTTATGGACATTTTGCATCGTAAAGACATCGCCATTCAGTCACAAGTACGTTCATTATTTGCTCGTTTTTAATCTGCAATAATTTTTTTTTTGTGTTTAAGGTCTCCAATTTACAAACGCGTATTCTTGACGAGGATAAGCTTTTGGATAAGCACATAACCGAAATTATTGCCGATTGGAATAAGCGAAAACCGGTTCAAGGAATACATCGCCCAAAAGATGCTTTGGTTGTTCTTACGAATTTCTCCGACAAATTTAACAAGTTGAAAGAAGAATTGGACAACATTGTGAAGGCAAAGAATGCGCTCGAAATTAGTGATTCCATTAGTTTGACTGGAACGCAGACTAGCAATCGTTTAGAGATCGTCTTCGAGGAGCTGAACGATTTAACAAGTAGGTTTTATATTATTTTAACTAAATAAATTTAAAAAATATTATTTTTAGATGTTTGGAAGGCGCTTTTACCAATTTATGATGCGATCGACGAAATGAAGGAGACCACGTGGCCTTCGATTCGTCCGCGAAAAATTCGACAACAACTGGAAGAACAAATGGAACAACTCAAGCAACTGCCGTCTCAATATCGCTCCTATCAATCGTACGACTACGCCAAAACTGTGCTTACCAATTATGCTAAGGTTTTTTCTTTTAAATTTTTTAAACATACTATTTGATTAAAACCATTTGTTTAGATGAATCTGCTCGTGATTGAGCTTACAGCCGACGCGGTGAAAGAACGCCATTGGAATCAATTAATGAAGGAATTAAACGTTAACTGGAATTTGTCGGAGTTGACGCTGGGACAAGTTTGGGACGCTAATCTCACGCGCAACGAAACCGTTATTCGCGATATTTTAGCAGTCGCTCGTGGCGAACACATCAACGAACGCTTTCTTAAGGAAGTTAAGGATTATTGGACCAACTATGTGGTGGATTTGGTGAACTATCAACAAAAGACGAAGTTGATTCGTGGTTGGGATGATCTTTTTCTCAACTCAAAGATCATATGAATGGCTTGGCGGCGATGCGCCTCACGCCCTATTACAAGCACTTTGAAGAAGAGGCTTCCGCATCCGAAGAGCGTCTTAATAAGATCAGCACCCTGTTTGACATCTGGATCGATGTACAACGCCGCTGGGTCTATTTGGATGGTTTGTTTTCCGGATCAGCTGATATTTCGACGCTTCTTCGCGAGGAATCAAATTGGTTTAACAATGTTTCCACCGAATTTCTCGGATTGATGAAAAAAGTGCAACAATATCCACGAATTCTCGACATTATCAATTTTCAAGGTTTTTTTAGTTATATATTAAATTGTTATTAGGTTTTAATTATTTATCTATGACTAAATGATTTTTAGGAGCTCAACGTATTTTGGAACGTTTGGCCGATCTTCTGGCCAAGATTCAAAAGGCATTGGGCGAATATTTGGAACGCGAGCGCTCTTCATTTCCGCGTTTTTACTTTGTCGGCGATGAAGACTTATTGGAAATTCTAGGCAATTCTCGGGATATTTTTCGAGTGCAGAAACATTTGAAAAAGATGTTTGCCGGAATAATGGCAATCGATTATGATGAAAGCGAAAAACTGATTCGCTCCATTGTTAGTCGAGAGGGCGAAAGTGTGGCGCTCATTTCGCCAGTCAATCTAAACGAAATCTCAAAGGTCAACGAGTGGTTGCGACGTTTGGAACTGGAAATGCAACTTTCTCTGGCGCGATACTTAACAGGCGCGGTAGTGGAATTTCAAAAGTTTAATATTATATCGATGAACGCGGACGATTTTCTCGGCTGGCTCGACAAATATCCGGTGTGTCGTTAAATTTCTTGTTAATTAAAAAATAAATATTTGTTAATTTTCGTATATTAGTTTTAGACTCAAATAGTGTGCTTATGCTGCGAAATATGGTGGACTTCGCTGATGGAAAACGGACTGGAAAAAAGAAGAATAAAAAAGAAGCAAGTCAAATCCTTAGTTTTGTGGAACAACTTATTTCAATTTTGTCGAAAAGTGTTTTGCTCGATCAGCCGGCGGTTCGTCGCAAGAAAATCGAGAGTTTGGTAAATTGTTTTTTTGATTCTCCATTTGTATTTCAAGTCAAGCTGCATTTATGGATTGGATAAATTATAAATTCAAAAAATAAAAGAACAAAGTTAAAATAAGAATTCCTTAATTGTTTTTTTGAAAAAATTAATGCAAATATACTTTATATAAAAACAAAAATTTTTAGTGGAAATTATTTTTAATTTTTTTTACTAACTATTTGTGTTTGTAGATTACACAATTAGTGCACAAACGTCAAGTATGTCGAAAAATTTTGAAATTGGAGTTGAATAGCAAAACCGACTTTTCGTGGCTTGAAGTATTTTTCGCAGTTTTAAATTTTGATTTATTTTAGTTTTCAATTTGTTTAATCTTTAGGTTCTTCGTTATTACTTTGACCCGAAGGAGAAGGATCCGTTGAAATGCTGCGTGGTCGAAATGGCTATCGGACACTTTTATTATGGCTTTGAATATCTTGGCATTCAGGAAAAGCTGGTCCAAACTCCGCTCACCGATCGCTGCTATCTGACTATGATGTTGGCGTTGAGCAATGGTTTGGGTGGTAGTCCGTTTGGTCCAGCTGGTACGGGTAAGACCGAATCAGTTAAAGCACTTGGTCATCATCTTGGTCGCTTTGTGCTCGTGTTCAATTGTGACGAGACATTCGATTTTCAAGTAATTTGCCTTTTAATTGTTATTTCGTTTTATAAATTGGAAAAAAATAATTTTTGTAGGCAGTCGGACGAATTCTGGTTGGTTTATGTCAAGTCGGTGCGTGGGGATGCTTTGATGAGTTTAATCGACTAGAAGAACGAATGCTTTCGGCGGTTTCGCAGCAAATTCAAAGCATTCAAGAGTCATTGAAGGCCGGTGGTGACATGCGCGTGGATTTAGTCGGGAAAACATTGCTTGTTCATCGAAACATGGCCACGTTTGTTACAATGAATCCTGGATATTCTGGACGATCGGATCTTCCTGACAATCTCAAGCAACTTTTCCGTCCACTGGCAATGACGCAACCGGATCGAAACCTAATCGCGGAAGTGATGCTTTTTACTCGCGGTTTTCAGAGCGCCGAAACGTTAGCGAAAAAGATTGTGCCATTGTTTACGTATGTTTTTTTGTTTACTATTTGAGACTATTTTTACACAATTATAATTGCCTTATAGGCTATGCAAGGAGCAATTATCGAATCAATGTCATTATGATTTTGGCTTGCGTGCGCTTAAATATGTACTAGTGTCGGCTGGCAATATTATGCGTAGCGAAAAAAGTCTTTCGGAACAACAAATGCTTTATCAATCCGTTTACGAAACACTTATTCCAAAATTGGTCTCTGAGGATATTACTCTGTTTAAGTCACTATTAAATGACGTATTTCCCGGAATTACGTATTCACCAACAGAACTTAAAAGGTACGTACCTTTTTTAATATTTTATTTGTTGAATTAATTCATTTGTAGCTTGAAAGAAAAACTCGTAAAAGTATGCGACGAAAACCTCTTATGCTGTTCCGATAGCGTTGGTGAGCGTGGATCGCTTTGGTTTTCCAAAGTAATTCAACTTTATCAAACCACAAATCTTAATCATGGCCTCATGTTGGTCGGTCCGAGTGGCTCGGGCAAAACAATGGCATGGCGCGTTCTTTTGAAAGCTTTGGAGGAATTGGAAAGAGTGGAAGGCGTGGCGCACGTTATTGACGCCAAGGCAATGAGCAAGGACTCACTTTACGGCACAATGGATCCGAACACTCGCGAGTGGACTGACGGTCTTTTTACTCACATAATTCGAAAGTAAATTTTTTTTTGTTTTTTAAATTTGTATTTATTATGACTTTCATTTTAAGAATAATCGATAATGTTCGCGGCGAAGCAACGAAACGTCAGTGGATTATTTTTGATGGTGACGTCGATCCGGAGTGGGTTGAGAATCTCAACTCCGTTTTGGACGATAACAAATTGTTGACGTTGCCGAATGGTGAACGACTTTCGATTCCGGCAAATGTGAGCACTAATTAAT
This sequence comes from Bradynema listronoti, assembly GCA_024678965.1. Classification (NCBI taxonomy): domain Eukaryota; kingdom Metazoa; phylum Nematoda; class Chromadorea; order Rhabditida; family Allantonematidae; genus Bradynema; species Bradynema listronoti. The sequence continues at coordinate 592,633 of JANLNO010000005.1, forward strand.
TATGCACACTTTATTTGCTTCAATCTTTATTATTGTATTTGTAGGTGCGTATCATCTTCGAAGTTGCGGACTTGAAATATGCAACACTGGCGACGGTTTCGCGTTGCGGCATGGTTTGGTTCAGCGAAGATGTTGTCACAATCGAAATGCTTCTCGAAAATTATAAAATGCAATTGGGGAATAAGAGCTTAGACACGGACTCATTTGTTGCTCAACGCGCAAATATGACGGATTTGGCTAAGAGCGGAGGATTGAACACTTCAACTACAAGCGCCGTCCAAAATGTTTTGGCACCCGAAAAGCAGCCATTAACACGTGTGCTCGAACTTCAACAGCAATGCGTTCAATTCCTTGCGCCCTATGTTGCCGACGATGGAATTGTTCCGGCCGTTCTCGAATATGCCATCTCGAATGTTGAACACGTAATGGAGCCTTCACGTCAGCATATGTTATTTGTCTTCTTTTCGATGATGAACTATTCTGTTAAGCAACTAATTGAATACGATTCCAATCATCGTGAATTTCCATTGGCTGTATGTTTTTTTACCAGTTGTTACATAATTGATTTTATCAGTTTGTTATTTAAGATTTTTAATTGTGAAAACACTACTAATTTTAATCTAGATTATGCCAACAAAAAATTTAATGAAATTTACATTATAGGATGATAAGATTGAGTGTTATATAACGAGAAGCATGCTTGTGAATATGATTTGGGCCTTTAGCGGTGATGGAAAATGGAAATATCGCAAGATGTTAAGCGATTTTATTCGTAATTCAACAACAATTTCATTGCCGACAAATGACTCGGTACTTTTTTAAAATAAATTTTAGTTTTTCGAGTAAATAAATTTAATTTCACATTATTTTAGCTTCCCATTATTGACTATTACGTTTCCATCTCAGGCGAATGGGAGCCATGGATAAATAAAGTTCCGCAAATGGAAATTGAGGCTCATCGCGTGTCGGCGTCTGATCTTGTTATTCCAACATTGGACACCGTACGTCATGAATTGCTACTGAACACGTGGCTTTCGGAACGCAAACCACTCGTACTTTGTGGTCCTCCTGGATCTGGCAAGACGATGACTTTATTGTCAGCTTTGCGGTAATTGTTTTTTTAGCAATTGATTGGATTTGTTTAAAATTGATGTGTTTTAAATGATTTTTTTAAATTTTTATATATATATATATATATATATATATATATATATATATATATATATATATATATATATATATATATATATATATATATATATATATATATATATATATATATATATATATATATATATATATATATATATATATATATATATATATATATATATATTCTTTAGTTCTTTGCCCGATATGGATGTTATTAATGTAAATTTTTCGTCGTCGACTACTCCGGAATTATTAATGAAGAACTTTGATCATTATTGTGAATATCGACGAACGCCGAATGGAGTTGTTTTGGCACCGGTGCAAATTACACGATGGTTGGTTATTTTTTGCGACGAAATTAATCTTCCAAAACCGGATAAGTATGGAACGCAACGCGTTATTTCGTTTATGCGGCAACTGGTGGAGCAGGTATGCATAGTTACTGGGTATATGGGGTATAAATGGAAATTGCACTAATTATTTGTTTTTAGAACGGATTCTATCGTACCAGCGATCGAGCCTGGGTGACTTTGGAGCGGATCCAATTTGTCGGTGCGTGCAATCCGCCAACTGATCCGGGTCGAAATCCGCTTTCGCCACGCTTCTTGCGACACGTACCTGTTGTCTACGTTGATTATCCGGGCGAATTGTCGCTCAAACAAATCTATGGTACGTTCAATCGCGCTATGCTACGGCCAATAACTCTTTTGCGCGGTTTCGCGGAGCCGCTTACGGAAGCGATGGTGGAATTTTTTCTCGCTAGCCAGGTATAAGTTTATTTTGCGCATATTCCTTATTTGTATGCATACAATTTCTTTTTAGGAGAAATTTACGCAAGACGACCAACCACACTATGTTTATTCGCCTCGTGAGCTGACACGATGGATGCGCGGCATTAGTGAGGCTATTGCGCCTCTTGATTCCGTCACACCAGAGGATTTGGTTCGACTTTGGGCACACGAAGCCCTTCGGCTTTTCCATGATCGTTTGGTCTACGAGGAAGAGCGTCAATGGACGGACAAGTTTGTAGATGAAGTTGCGCACAAGTATTTTGGTGCATGCAATTTTGCCGAGGCGCTCAAACGACCGATGCTCTATTCATGCTGGTTAACGCGAGTATGTTTATCCTAAAACATTTCTATAATATATTGTGTACTTAACGCTTTTGTGACCTATTTTTGTTTAGAATTATCTTCCGGTGTCACGTGACGAATTGCTCAATTACGTACAGGCACGTCTACGCGGATTTTATGAAGAAGAACTCGATGTGAAGATTGCATTGTTCGACGAAATGTTGGATCATGTACTTCGTATTGATAGAATTTATCGCCAGCCGCAAGGTCACTTATTGTTGATCGGAGTTTCTGGTTCCGGGAAAACCACTCTTTCGCGTTTCGTTGCCTGGCTGAACGGATTGTCGGTATTCCAGGTTTGTGCTTACCTAATAATCATGTTTTTACATTATAATTTGTGCTATTCGTTTAGTTGAAAGTTCATTCTAAGTATTCGGCTGCCGACTTTGACGAAGACATTCGACAAGTGTTGCGACGTGCTGGATGTAAAAACGAGAAAATCTGTTTTATTATGGATGAGTCGAATATGTTGGATACAGGCTTTCTCGAGCGGCTAAACACGCTCCTAGCCAACGGCGAAGTGCCGGGTCTCTTCGAGGGTGATGAGTACTCAACGCTTTTAAATCAAATCAAGGAGGGCGCGCAGCGTCAAGGCAAAATGCTCGATTCACCCGACGAACTTTACAAATGGTTTACGGCACAGGCATGAGAAATTTTTATTAAAGAAAACTTCTATGTTGAATTTATCTGATTTTATAGATTATTCGTAATTTACATGTCGTTTTTACGATGAATCCGTCCGGTGATGGTCTTCGCGAGCGTGCGGCCACATCGCCAGCGCTTTTTAATCGTTGCGTGCTAAATTGGTTCGGTGACTGGACACAATCGGCGCTTTACCAAGTTGGTTTGGAGCTCACCAGTCAGCTTGACATCAACAAGTCTGACTATGTTCCGCCGGCTGCATTAGAGCATGTGTGCGACTTACTACCATCTGAGATCCATTACCATCACGCCATTATTAATACTTTCGTTCACGTGCACAACGTTGTGAGAAAGGTAATTTTTCTCAATATTTTTAATTACGTAAAGTATATATTAGACTACTTTTGGGTTTTTAGATCAATGAAAACGAGTTGCGAAAAGGACATCGTGTTATGGCGCTGACTCCTCGGCATTATTTGGACTTTATCAATCATTATATTAAATTATTCCACGAAAAGCGTCAGGATTTGGAAGAAGAGAAGATTCACTTAAACATTGGCCTAAGCAAAATTCGAGAAACTCAGGATCAAGTTCAAGAGCTTCAAAAGTCTTTGAAACAAAAGCAAGTCGAGTTAAAGGATAAAAAAGAAGCAGCGAATGCAAAGCTCAAGCAAATGCTTTCCGATCAACAAGAGGCCGAAAAGGAGAAGAAGGTCTCAGAGAATTTGCAAAATGAGCTTAAGAAACAGCTTACTGAGATAGCCAAAACAAAGGATGAGGTCGGAAAAGAATTGGCACAGGTACATCAGTCTTTAAAAAGTCTTTTAAAAATTTAATTATAAAACGAAAATTTAAATGCCTGTAAAAATGTTAAAATCGGTTATTTGCTCTATATTTAAAATTGAATATTTCGCGATACAATAGACGTAGAACCATGAGCTAAAATACATGTGAAAAAATATTAACATCGAACAAAATCAAACTTGTTTTTTAAGCGTCCGAAAAAAGCGTCCATAATAGCTCAATATAATAATTTTTCAGGTAGAACCCACTGTCGAGGAAGCGAAAAATGCCGTTAAGGGAATTAAAAAGGTGCAACTCGTAGAACTCCGCTCTATGAATTCGCCGCCAAACGCTGTCAAGTTGGCTCTAGAATCCATTTGTCTTTTGCTGGGCGAAACTGTCGGTACGGATTGGAAAGCGATTCGTGCTGTCATCATAAAGGATGATTTCATTTCACGTATTCTTCAATTCGACACACAGGTTGTTTCTGGCGAGACAATGAACGCCATGGAAAAGTACGAAAGCAATCCTGATTGGGAGTTTGAGAAGGTTGTTTAATATTTTTTTTCATTTTTATTTACAATTTCTTTGAGATTTTTTTTTTGCAAATTTTAGGCGAACCGCGCTTCACTTGCTTGTGGACCGTTGGTGAAATGGATGAAGGCGCAATTAGCTTACGCACGAATCTTAAGCAAGGTGGAACCGTTGCGCAACACGTTGGAACAGCTGGAAAATGACGCCAAGACTAAAACCGAAAAAGGTGAACGCCTAAAAGTTGTTATTGCCGAATTCGAGGAGCGCATTGCAGCCTATAAGGAGGAATACGCGCAGCTAATCGGCCAAAGCGAGACAATTAAAGTTGATTTGGCGACTGTGGAGAAAAAGGTATTAGCATTTTTAAAGTCGTTTTTTATTGCTATTTTTGTATGCATATTTTCAAAGGTATCGAGGAGCATTCACTTGTTGGAATCGCTTGGAGCCGAACAAGTTCGATGGAATAGCGGCTGCGACGGATTTAGTCAGCAGATGGAAACACTCGTTGGTGATGTATTACTTTCAGCCGCATTTTTGGCATATTCCGGCTACTATGATCAGTATTTGCGTGAAGTTATCTTCCAAAAATGGATAAGCAAGTTACAGGTATTATAAATTTCTTATTCGCTATGCAATCATTTTTTATTTCTATATTATGTACTCTTTTAGTCGGCTCATATTTTATTCCGCAACGAAATCGCACGTATTGAATATTTGTCGGGTGCCGACGAGCGACTTGAATGGACCAACAATGGTATTTCGAAGGACGACTTATGCATGGAAAATGTGATTATGCTGCATCGTTTCAATCGCTATCCGCTGATTATCGATCCGAGTGGCCAATCGATGGACTATCTGATGAAACAATATCCGGGAATTCAAAAGACGAGCTTCCTTGATAATTCCTTTAGGTGAGTGGAAAATTTTTATTTCAACTTTTAGTAGTTCATTTATTAAATTTTTCGATTTTTTAAGGAAAAATTTGGAATCAGCTCTTCGTTTTGGCTCCACTTTGCTTGTGCAGGATGTCGAAAACTATGATCCAATCTTGAATCCTGTGCTCAATCGCGAGGTCAAACGTACCGGTGGACGCGTTCTCATCACTCTTGGCGATCAGGACATTGACTTTTCGCCCACGTTTAAAATTTTCTTGTTTACACGCGATTCATCGGTTCGTTTATCTCAATACATTTATTAACCTTATATATATATATATATATATATATATATATATATATATATATATATATATATATATATATATATATATATATATATATATATATATATATATATATATATATATATATATATATATATATATTTTGTTGCGGCCAATACTAGAAATCGGCCATTTCTAGAAATGGCCGGCCAAAACTAGAAATGGCCGGCCATTTCTAGAAATGGCGAGATCGCGGCCATTTCTAGAAATGGCCGGCCAAAATAATTATGATATAAAAAAAAATCTTTTCAAAGACAAAAAACTGTAATAATAACTGTAATAATAAACTGTAACAATGAAAACTGTAATAATAAATGATTTGCTGTCTATTTTTCGCTAATACGCTAATTCACAATCATTTATTATTACAGTCATTTATTATTACAGTTTCAGTTTTGGCCGGCCATAATTATTTTGGCCGGCCATTTCTAGAAATGGCCGATTTCTAATATTGGCCGTAACATATATATATATATATATATATATATATATATATATATATACAGTCTGTCCAATAATTATAGGTTCACCCCATTTTTTGGCTATAAATCGAGTATTTCTGATTCAAATGGTCTGAAAATTGAGCGCAAAGTTGCTAAAGGGTCATAGACACAACCTGTAAAAATTGGTTACATTTGAAAAAAAAGTTTGGTTTTTACACCCATTTCCTCAAAAATTGCTGTCCAAAAATTATAGGTTCACTCAACTTTATTAACAATAAAATAGTAAAATAACAACAAATTAATAATGGGTGCATTCTCCATTTTTGCTAATCACTTCAAAAATGCGCTTTGGCATGGTTCCAGTGAGATTTTTCATTACGGTAATGTCAATTCGATCCCAAGCGTTACGAATCGCTGTTTTGAGCTGCTCTACCGTATCATACTGCTTGCCATTGGCGTAAACATCTCGAACCATGATACCCCAGAGATTCTCTATAGGATTCAAGTCCGGGGAAATCGCCGGCCATTGCATCACCGGAATTTTTGTCTTTGCCAGCCACGTCTGAGTCGATTGGCTTGCGTGCACCGCCGCATTGTCCTGCTGCAGGATCAGCTTTGCCGCTCGAAAACGTCGCATGTGTGGCAACAGATGCTCCTGCAAGACAGCCTGGTACTTCTCGCTGTTCATTTTAGACGAGATAAATGCGAGTGACGTTTTTCCATACGCGCTGAAACCAGCCCAAATCATAACGTTTCCGCCGCCAAAGTTGCGCTTTGAGAACACACGCGCTTCATGCCTCAGATCACGCCAGTAGTAGCGCATGCCGTCTGGACCGTCCAAATTCCACTTCTTCTCATCCGTCCAAATAATCTTCAATAAAAAATGAAAAGAAAAACTTTAAAATTTCTAACAAGCATGTTTTGAACAAAACCTTATTCCATTCATGTGTCCAAGACATGTGCTCCTGAGCGAAATCAATGCGCGCGACTTTATGGTGAGACTTCAAACGCGGCGCAGCGTTCATCTTTTCGCGTTGCACGTGCGGTGAAAGATTTAACACGTTCCACACGGTGCTCTTCGACACATTGCAAGTCAATTCGCGTTTAATTTGACGACAGCTTTTGTTTTCTCGCGTTGCGGCTGCCACAATTTGACGCTTCTCACGCTCGGTAAGCTTTTTAGGCGCGCCTGCAGACTTCCGCGTACCGTAGGAACGAGGATCCAGAACGTAGTGATTGATGACGTTGAGCGAGCGCTTCAAGTGCCTTGCAATGCGGCGGTTGCTCCATTCCGCGGCCTTCAGCTCGTTGATTTGACCTTTCTCGTAATCAGACAGCTGCTTTCCTTTTGCCATGTTGAAAATAATCATAGAAGAAAGCATGCTTACTTGTGCATAAACGCAGAACAAAGTTTGATGGGTTTAAGATCAAGTGAGACATAGTGAACCTATAATTTTTGGACAGCAATTTTTGAGGAAATGGGTGTAAAAACCAAACTTTTTTTCAAATGTAACCAATTTTTACAGGTTGTGTCTATGACCCTTTAGCAACTTTGCGCTCAATTTTCAGACCATTTGAATCAGAAATACTCGATTTATAGCCAAAAAATGGGGTGAACCTATAATTATTGGACAGACTGTATATATATATATATATATATATATATATATATATATATATATATATATATATATATATATATATATATATATATATATATATATATATATGAATTTATGCCAAATGATTTACAGGTGGAATTTCCTCCGGATGTTTGTTCTCGAGTCACGTTTGTGAACTTTACCATTACGCGTGGCAGCTTGGAGATGCAATGTCTTAATCAAGTTCTGCGCAGCGAACGTCCCGACATCGACAAAAAGCGTAGCGATCTTTTAAAGTTACAAGGAGAGTTCGCGGTGCGCTTACGTCAGCTTGAGAAAGCTCTTTTGAACGCGTTGAACGAATCGAAAGGCAAGATTCTCGACGATGACAGCGTGATTGCGACACTCGAAAAGCTGAAGAACGAGGCCGAAGATGTGCAGCGAAAATCGGACGAAACCGACAAAGTCATGAAGGAGGTAAAATATTTTATTATTTCATTTGGTTCATTTAAAAATCATTTATAAACCATTTTTTTGGTGGAAATCGTTTCTCAAAAGTACACGCGTTTGGCGCACGCGTGCTCGTTGATCTATTTAATGTTGCACAATTTGGACGACGTTCACTTCTTGTACAACTATTCTCTAGAATTTCTGGTGAATATTTTCACGAAGGCGCTAGATTCACCGCAGCTGGCACAGAAAGATGTTCGCGACTACGACGGACGCCTCGCAGTTATCACAAACAATCTCTTTCAGGTATACGCATATTTATTTTTAATAATAGAATTATTCGTTGTTAATCTACATCAATTTTTAAAGATAACATATTCGCGTGTGTCGAGCGGCATGCTGCATTCGGATAAGCCGCTGCTTGCCTTGCTTCTTATGCGTATCTATTTGCGCTGCGGCGCCTCGACATTGGACACCACGTTTGAGGAGCAGTTCGATCATCTTCTCCAACGAACGGATGTGCTGTTGTCCGAAGAAGCGGCGCATTCGCTGAATGCCAAAGTCGCGAACGTTGTGCCGCTGGACCCGCTTACGCAATCGCATATTATGGCGCTTTTGAAATTATCACGTCTTTCCGACTTTAGGAATTGTATTGAACTTGCGCAGCGCGCACCCAATTTTAAGGAATGGTTCTGTTCGGATAAGCCCGAAACAAATGTCGTCCAACTTTATGAGATTGACGCACGACAGAGTAATTTTTTTTTTTTGTTCATTTTTTTACTATTATAAAATTAATTATTTCGAGAATTTTAGCAGCAACAAAAAAGGCCTTAAACGACCTGCTTATTGTGCACGCTTTAAGACCCGATCGTCTATTGGCCTCCGTCCACCTTTTGGTTAATACGGCGTTCGGAACCGAGTTTATGCAACACGACAAAGTTCTTAGTCTGGCCGAAATTGTCGAAAACGAGGTTTGAATAATTTCTTTCTTGTTGTTTATGGTTATAATATTCACAATCTTCTAGGTGAAATGTCAAACACCCATTTTACTTTCGTCTGCTGCGGGCTTTGACGCGTCCAGTCGCGTAGAGGATCTTGCTATTGAGCTCAATCGTGAAATTACATCTATCGCTATTGGCTCATCGGAGGGCTTTGATCAGGCAGATGTCGCTTTAAATTCCGCAAGTCGAACCGGACGATGGATTTTGCTCAAGAACGTTCATTTGGCGCCCGCATGGTTAACACAAATGGAGAAGAAGTTGCGTGATTTGAAGCCGAATCCACAGTTTCGTCTACTGCTCACTGCGGACATTCACCCGAAACTACCCGTTTCGGTGATTCAGGCACGTGTTTTTGTTTTTTGCGTATTTTAGTGTATATAAGAAGTTTGGCAAGCAAACAAAAAATTTATAGGCATCGCGTGTGCTTGTTTTCGAGCCGTCGACCGGTCTAAAAGCCAACCTATTGCGTTCCATTTCATCCATCGCACCGGCTCGTTTTTCGCAAGCGCCGGCGGAGCGCTCGCGACTTTACTTCCTTTTGTGTTGGTTCCACGCCATTGTTCAGGAGCGTTTGCGTTATCAGCCGCTTGGTTGGGCCAACTCGTACGAATTCTCGGATGCCGACCTTCGTATGGCTTGCGACATTCTTGACTCGGCCGTCGATCGTGCTGCTATGGTTCGATAGTTTAGAATTATACAATAGGTAATGATTTTTTACATAATCTTTTAAGGGTCGACACAACTTGAACTCTAATAAGTTGCCGTGGAAAGAATTGAAGACTCTCCTTTCACAATGCATTTATGGCGCCAAAATCGTCAATTACTTTGACCAGGTATATTTATTATAAACAATCTGGGATGAATATCAAATTATTTTCAAGTTTTTTTTTAAGAAATTATTAGACGTCTTCCTTGAAAAGCTGTTTAAACCAGAACTTTTCGAAACCGATTACGTTCTCATCAACGACGTTGACGGACGCGGAACACCACTTCGAGTGCCGGAAGAGACGTCACGCGATCAACTCTTAGCCTGGATAAACAACATCAGCTCTGCGCAAATGCCAAACTGGATTGGATTGCCCAACAATGCCGAGAAAGTACTTCTTACAGGAAGAGGTTTTATTAAATGTCTGGAATAATATTATTATTATTATTCATAATTGTTATTAAGGCATGGATTTGCTCCGCAACATGCTGAAGGTGACGGGCGAGGAGCTCGCCTACGAAGAGGCATCTGAAACTGGTGTAAAGGGACCGACATGGATTTCGGTTCTTTCGGAACAATGTCAACGTTGGTTGCATATCTTACCCGAGGTGTGTTATTATTTACATACATAATATAATGCTATTTTATATTTTTTTTAATCAAAATATTATCTTAATCAATCTTAATCAACTGATATCAATCAATAATTTTTGCTTCTGTTAGAAGTTGAACAAGCTACGACGAACCAAAGAGAATATCGAAGATCCGCTTTTTCGGTTCTTCGAGCGCGAGGTAAGCCTCGGCGCAACGCTTCTCAATGATGTGCAACGTGATTTAACTGAGCTTTTGGAAGTTTGTCGTGGTGAGCGCAAGCAAAGCAACCACATTCGGTCGCTTATTTCCGCCCTCAATCGAGGTTCGGCTTGACATATTTCTATTTCAATATTCTATTCTAATAAACGTGACAAAATTTTTCTAGGACAAGTTCCGACGAGCTGGTCACGTTATACAACCACACGAGTGCCGACATCTCTCGAATGGATGAAAGATTTTGCGGAACGTGTAAAACAATTAATTCGTCTTGCAAATTCGCAAAATCGACGCACGGAAGAGATTTGGCTGGGTGGAATGTTTTCTCCGGAGGCCTTCATTACGGCCACTCGTCAACTCGTCGCGCAGACCAATGGATGGTCTTTGGAAGAGTTGCACATGCATGTGACTGTGGGCAACATCGGCGGCGGTGACTTCAATAATGCCGATCGGTTCAACGTTAAAGGTAAAATAACACATACATTCATACATTTCCGTAATAGGAGTTTTGAAAATAACCCAAACTCAGGCAAATCACCACAATGAAACAAACGACTTGTCTCAGATGATAGCAATCTTTGAAATTTTAGGTCTAAAGTTAATCGGCGGTATCTGCAAGTCGGGCAACCAAATTTCGCTGACGGATGAAGTGGATACCGAACCGGGTCTTCTTCAGTTTTGGTGGTCACGTGAAGCGGCCAGCGAAACGAAGAGCAGCGTTCAATTGCCGGTATACCTTTATGCAAATCGCGCTAATTTCTTATTCTGCTTCGAATTCGAAGCGGCCGGTTTTGACAAGAATTTGCTCAGCGAGCGCGGCGTTGCTATCATCTGTAATTCCAATTTGACATAATAAAAAAAGGGAAAAATTTTATAAAAAAAATAATTTATTGGTAAATTTATCCGTTTAAATGCTATTGTTTGTATAATTTTAATTTATTGCCTTTTTGTTTTTATGCTTATAAAAAACAAATATTTCGTTGCACTCAAAAATTTTTGCTTACAAGCAAAAAATTTCCGTGTTTGTAAGACACCGGAATAGGCTCAATTTTTTGTTTTAACGTCATAAAATTGTTATTTTTATTTGCCACTTTTACCAATTAATTTATATAATCTTTGCTATGTTTGGTTTAGGCAGCTGAAACCCGTCGGTATTAGCTCCCGTTCAATATTTACCTTTTCAAAGCAGTCTGTTTTAGATACTTTTTATAGATTTAAAGAAAAAATACGGATTTCAATTATTTCTTTGAAGTCTTAGAATGTTAGAATGTTAATCAAAGTTTAAAAAATCCTAAATCGCTAAAAATCTAAAAATCATTACTCTAATTTCGCGTGTATAAGGCCGGGTGTTTTGAGACAAATTTGAATTGGCGATTTCTTGGATCTAATAAAAGTTTTTGTAAAATAAGTTAATCTATCTGAAAGGGCGTTTTCTTGCGAATATTATGATACAAAAATTATTTATAATAACTCAATTTTTGGGGCAAAAATTTGTATTTATTGAGATATGTACCAAAATTGAAAAGTGCCGAATTTGCAATAAAAACGTACTTTTTGAAACAACCTTTTTGAAATTAATTTTTTTAGCTTTTTTTAGGCCTAATTAAGACTAGAAAGTGGGGCCACGAGATTTTGTATATATATCATATACCATTAAATCCTCGTGATTCGTGGAATCCGAATATGCATTTATTTTTTTCGGAACCCATTACAGAATCTTTTATGACTTTTTGTATAATAGTGCTTCTACTAGGTCGATCCAAAAGTCCCGCACGCTATTTGAGGCTCTATATCTCAGAGACTACTGAATCGATTTTGATCAAATTTTGTTTATAAGCATTTTAGACAATGAGCTTTAAGAATCTTAAACCGTTTTTGGATCGGAGCCCTCCTGGGCATGCTACAGTATATCGGTTACTGTGTCGTAATTAACTTTCGCTAATAACGATATCAAAATTTAGTTGTGAATACAGTGCCAAAAATACACTCTTTATTTAAAATCCAAATATATCGCTAGTAAAAATAAATAGGCGGAATAAAAGTAGCAATCGAACTGACTGTAAGAACCCAAGCCATAACGGAAAAACAGAGCCGATTTAAATACAAATTAAAGCAAGAAGAGAATGGAAAGAGAAAAAGAGTTTGTGAGAAAAATAGTTTAAACGAGTTGCGAACTAGCAGATTTCCCATGAAAATTTGCAACAAATTCACGAATTTTTGTGGGAACACGAGAAAATAAAATCTGAATTAAAAAAAATTTTTTTTTTTTAAATGTTTAATTTTATTGCGAAATTCGCAACAATCCGCCGCCAGGCAGCGTTCTATTCGCTATCTGAACATTCAATGCATTCCGTAGTCGCTGGTTGAGGGATGCGGTGATCAAGTCGGGTTTCCACTATTATTTCGGCCATGGTCGCGGCAAGCCGAAAGGCGACCGTAGTGTCTTTACACAGCCACGATAATTCCCTATCCTGCGCCAGTTGTCGTGGAAAATATCGCGATGTCGGATGACGTCGTAAGGTTCGCTTGGCAGGCCTCATACGATATAGATAAGTCCGTCGCTTTGCTGAATAATAATTAGCCATGTCCGTTGCAGCTTGTAGGATGCTTGGGGATGTTAGTTGCTGCACTTCCAGAATGTCAGCCGCTTCTGAGAATTCCACCAACGTACTAATGCTCTCTTCCGGGAATGGCACAATTCGTAAAGACTCTGGGAAGATTTCGGTGTCCATTTCCTATAAGAAACCACAGTTAGATGAGATTGTGAGGTGGCGCAAGGCGATTTAGCTGGGCGATGAGTGGTCTTTTATAGCTGGTTTGGTGTCGAAGGGCGGTCGTGGTTGTCGTTGAAGGCCAAGCTGATCGTGTGAAATTCGCATATTTTTTGTTTTTTAAAAAACGATTTTATCATTCGCGTACAAAAGCATGAGAAATTATGATGTTTTGAAAAGCAAATTGGAAACATTTGAAAATTATTTTGAGATTTCTGACATTACAAATGTGATTTTTTTGATTTAAATTAAATTAGAAAGAATTTAATAAGCGCAGCTGTTTTTTCCTTTTTTTTGTGTTGTTGATTAGGAAAAAGATTTTTTGTTGTGGAAAAAACGGCCGCGGCCGTAAATTGCAAATCAATTTACGATAATTAGAATTCACAAATTTACAATTAAAATTTACAAATGCTTTTAAGAGAGCTGAAAAGAGTCTCTCATAAGAGATGTTGTGTCCATAGTTGGCGGTGGTTTCATTTGAGGCAGCTCCACCTCTTCGTGGCTGGTTACACTTTCCGTGTGTGTCATGTCTGTCCCTGGTTCACTTTTTAGACGACGTAAGTCCTTGCGTTCCTTCCGTAGATATTTTGTGGTCCGGTGATCACTGTGACCACTATCAATTTTGGATTCCAAGGTGGGTGAAAATGTCGGTTCTTGAGTATGTTCGCTAGAGTTATATGATCGTATCTGTCTTCGGGTCGGTAAACGTCCTCTACAGTTGTCCCAAATAGCGAGCCCGGCAACTATGGTCTGAATTCCACTGCACACGCTGACCCATAATATCCACGAATATCGTAGATACTTTAACGTGTCAAAATAACTGAACAAATCGTCTTCTAAATTATGATGTGACATTGTCGTCTGGTCAGATATTAAATTCTCAGCATGATTCTCGGCACTAATTTCCAGTTCTCTTATTACTTCTTCCGAGATAGAATTTGTTTCGTGCGCAAGTAGATCTTGAAACACCACTTCATTAGTTTCTGATAAAAAGCTCCAGTTTTCTGATGCGGTTTGATTTTGCTGTGCGATTTGCGTTGTTCGAACGAGTTCTCCAGTCTTATAAGTATAATTGTACACCTCTTGGTTCAACGCAATCAGTGTCGATTCTCCGCACGAGTCTTCTGCTGCTAGTTTTGCTTCTCGATACGCAAGATGGTGTATGGTATATTCAAACTAGAATTGATGATGCCGCACTACAAGGCAATTCAACGCTTCTATGGCTCCCTCCTGAGGCAAAGATCACGTCGAGAATCATACAGCATTACCATGAGTTATGTAATCACCAGAATGCCATGACAACGGCAGCAGAAATTCGAAACCGTTACTGGATCTCCTATCGACTGGTCAAGTTTTATATTAAGAGATGTATCAAATGCCGGATTCACACAGCAAAATCCTTTGGAATGCCAATTTTCCCCAAGCTTCCAGAAACCAGAACACAAATTGGTAAAGCATTTGGCATGGTTGGACTTGATGTAGCCGGTCCGCTGCAAACAACTACAGGTCCGGCGTTTTTCCTATTACTTACATGTTTAAAAGTAAGAGCAGTGCACCTCGAAATTCTACCATCGATGAAAAGCGAGGAAATTCTTAATGCACTAAACAAGTTTATGGCACGTCGAGGCGTTCCGGAATATTTTCTTAGTGATCGGGCCACCTATTTCGTAGCTGCTCGAAAACTGATTCTGCTCAAATATGGAGCGTCAAAGAACATTTATTGGCACCATACGACACCACACGCACCATTTCGGGGTGGAGCATACGAACGGCTGAATCATAGCGTCAAGACAGGAATTCGACAATCTATCGGACGACGGAAAATAACCTATCGAGAATTAGATGTTTTATTGACTGCAATAGAAGCAACGCTAAACAATCGTCCTCTTATACCAATCACAGATGACGCTGACAATCATGACGTATTACGACCAGTAGACTTTCTGCGGCCAAACACGGAGAATTACTCGTCGGAATTGCGTCAAGAGATGATAAGTGAAGAGGAATTGAAAGATCCCGACTTTGTCATTAAGCAAACAAAAATCGATGATTTACGAAAGTTAAACCTTCATTTAAACAACTCACTCGAAAAATTCTGGGAGACCTGGAAGAAATTATACTTGCTTACTCTCATCGACCGAGGTAATCGAGAGAACACTATGACGCGCGAACCGAAAGTGGGAGAAATTGTGCTTATTGAAGATGAGGAACGTCCGCGAGCAGAATGGCGTATGGCACGCGTTTATTCACTCATAAGATCGAGCGATGGAATAGCCCGAACGTGCGAAGTAGTTGCATCAAATCGGAAAAAATTCACGCGAGCCGTACTTCAATTATATCCATTGGAAATTGGGGGAGAAACGTCGGAAGAGCGGCTAGACTACGCCACAAAACAACCGATTCCAGGGTTTCAAGCGGAAAAGAGAACACTGAGGAAAAAATTAAACATTTAAAAAAAAAAAAAATTTTTTTTTAATTCAGATTTTATTTTCTCGTGTTCCCACAAAAATTCGTGAATTTGTTGCAAATTTTCATGGGAAATCTGCTAGTTCGCAACTCGTTTAAACTATTTTTCTCACAAACTCTTTTTCTCTTTCCATTCTCTTCTTGCTTTAATTTGTATTTAAATCGGCTCTGTTTTTCCGTTATGGCTTGGGTTCTTACAGTCAGTTCGATTGCTACTTTTATTCCGCCTATTTATTTTTACTAGCGATATATTTGGATTTTAAATAAAGAGTGTATTTTTGGCACTGTATTCACAACTAAATTTTGATATCGTTATTAGCGAAAGTTAATTACGACAAGTGGGGGCTCAGCCGGTGATCGAAACCGGGACCTCTCGCAACCCAAAGCGAGAAGTCCCGGTTTCGATCACCGGCTGAGCCACTTGTCGTAATTAACTTTCGCTAATAACGATATCAAAATTTAGTTGTGAATACAGTGCCAAAAATACACTCTTTATTTAAAATCCAAATATATCGCTAGTAAAAATAAATAGGCGGAATAAAAGTAGCAATCGAACTGACTGTAAGAACCCAAGCCATAACGGAAAAACAGAGCCGATTTAAATACAAATTAAAGCAAGAAGAGAATGGAAAGAGAAAAAGAGTTTGTGAGAAAAATAGTTTAAACGAGTTGCGAACTAGCAGATTTCCCATGAAAATTTGCAACAAATTCACGAATTTTTGTGGGA
Organism: Bradynema listronoti; assembly: GCA_024678965.1. Lineage (NCBI taxonomy): Eukaryota > Metazoa > Nematoda > Chromadorea > Rhabditida > Allantonematidae > Bradynema > Bradynema listronoti. The sequence goes on from JANLNO010000005.1 coordinate 609,074, forward strand.
ACACGAGAAAATAAAATCTGAATTAAAAAAAAATTTTTTTTTTTAAATGTTTAATTTTATTGCGAAATTCGCAACAACTGTAAAAAGGGTCTTTCATGAAATTTTCTGAAGCTTTACAAACTAAGGTTTTAGACCCTTGGGATCATGATTCTGAAATCAGAATGAACTTAAAATTTCATTAAATCGATTTTTCAGACTCTTTACACAGATAGCCTAGTGGTCTTTAACACCGGATTTGGGAGCGGATTCGAATCCTACAGCGGACGATGATTTTTTTACCATAAATCTTGTTTATGTTCTTTATTATTGTTTTAACAAAGAATAACAATCAATAAAATAATCAATAACTTTTTGCCAAAGCTCCGGAGGTTTAGAAATTTCTTTCACAAAAAGATCGAACAATTTATGCACCAGAAAGCATCAATTCGTTTGCAAAATTTTATCCTTTCAAAACTTAATTGAATTGTTCGTATTTTTCTTGGCGATTTATAAATTTTTATTCATAAATTTTATTTTCAAAAGACTGAGATATTCGTGCCATTTGCTTTGTTTTAAGAATATGCTTTCCGCTATTAACTTCAAGTTCAATTCATTCGGCAAAGGTGGGCATTTTGTATAGATTTACTAGAACAAAACTTTAGTTTTCTCTAAATTTATTGTAATTTAATAAAGCGAATATAAATATTAGATATTTTAGTATTTGTTGTTCAAAGGACTAACAATTAGAAATTAATCAAATGTTGTATTGCATTTGTAAATTCTCAATAAATTTATTTAATATTTTTAAGCGTTTCTTTTATCCGCTCGTTGTTTGTCTACAGCTAATGGGGCGGAGAAGACTGCTTATGGCGGTTTGAAGGATGAAGATCGTATTTTTACCAATTTATATGGGCGACACGATTATCGCCTAAAAGAGGCTATGGCTCGAGTATGTTTGTTAATAATAAGAATAAATTTTTATCATAATATTTGATTTATTAATGCATTAATATTTGCTTTTTGTTTTACGAATTTTATTTAGGGAGACTGGTACAAAACTAAGGAAATTATCTTAAAAGGTTCCAAATGGATCCTCAACGAAGTTAGCGTGTCCGGCCTTCGCGGTCGCGGCGGAGCCGGCTTTCCCAGTGGTATGAAATGGGGTTTCATGTCAAAGCCCTTTGATGGCAGGTATATTTTTTATTTATTTTTTCAACATTAGAAATTTTCTAATTTAGACCAAAATATTTGGTGGTCAATGCAGACGAAGGCGAGCCGGGTACGTGTAAAGATCGGGAAATTATGCGGCACGATCCGCACAAGCTTATTGAAGGTTGTCTAGTCGCCGGTGTAGCAATGGGAGCTCGGGCCGCCTACATCTATATTCGTGGCGAGTTTTACAACGAGTCCGTCATTCTACAGGAGGCGATCCATGAAGCATATAAGGTTGGATTTGGAAAAAAAACGAATATTTTATGATTATTTAACAATTTATTGATGTCCTTTAAGGCCGGCTTTTTGGGTAAGGATTGTCTCGGAACTGGCTACAATTTTGACGTCTACGTGCATCGAGGCGCCGGTGCGTATATTTGTGGCGAAGAGACGGTGAAATCTTATGGACATTCAAGAATAATTAACGACAGTGAATTATTTTTTTCTTTCATTTAAAGGCATTGATTGAGTCGATCGAGGGTAAACAGGGAAAACCGCGTCTCAAGCCGCCGTTTCCCGCCGACATTGGTGTGTTCGGCTGTCCGACAACCGTCACCAATGTGGAAACGGTTGCTGTCGCGCCGACAATTTGCCGACGCGGCGGTGCGTGGTTCGCGGGCTTCGGCCGCGAGCGAAATCGCGGAACCAAGGCATGTCAATTCTTCGTAATTTACACGGAAACACTTTTTTATTCTTATTTTTGAAAATTGCTTTTTTTGATTGTAGAAAAAAGTTACTTTTAGTTGTTCTGCATTTCCGGTCATGTGAATCATCCGTGCAACGTCGAAGAGGAAATGTCTATTCCGCTACGCGAACTTATTGAACGCCATTGTGGCGGCGTTATCGGCGGTTGGGACAATCTTTTGGCCATAATTCCCGGCGGTTCCTCTGTCCCGCTTCTCCCAAAAAGGTATTTTTTCCGGGCATTTTTTTTTCAATATTCTATTTAAATTATACATTATCAACGCTCTCACCAAAAAAAATGAAACAAAAGGTTGCCATTTCCCCCCCAAAAAAAAAAAATTTTTACGCAAAAAATTAAAAAAAACTCGAAAAAATGAAAAAATCTTGATTAAAAAAGGCGTTACTCTAAAAAACATTTTTGTACCCCCCTCCCCTCTCTTAAAGGTCACCTTGTTATGCGTATTCCTTCCCCCCCCCCCATCCAATTCGGCGCGGGTGGATAATAATGTTTTGAATATAATATAGTAATTGTATCTAAATAAATCTCTCGTTTTAAAGTTTTTTTTTTAGTATTTGCGATAATGTCCTCATGGACTTTGACGCGCTTGTCGAAGTCAAGTCCGGTCTTGGCACCGCTGCGGTGATCGTCATGAATAAGCAAAGCGATATCGTCAAATGTATTGCTCGGCTCTCTTTGTTCTACAAACATGAAAGTTGTGGACAGGTTGATAGTAAAAAAAACTTCGATTGAATCATTGACTAAATATGTTTTTCATGTTATGTTTGATTTGTATTATATTTCAATACAATTATTAGGTTGTAACATAATTATAGTCGCTTTTTTTCAAATGTTTGTAATTCTGTTTGTTTTAAACGGAATACTTTTAATCATATATCGTTGGAAAGGGGATGGTCTGGGCTTTCTGATGACATATGATTTGTTTTGTAAAATGTTTGTTAACGCTAAATATTTTGTTTAAAATGACAGACGATCGTGAGTGTGTGAGAGTGCTTTTACGCGAACGATTCAAAAATGGTGATAAAGCTGCTTGAAAAATTAACGAGATGTTTGGTCGTGATGTGATTACAAAGAGGCAAGCACAAAGATGGTTCAAAATGTTTCGCGAACGACTTACCAGCATCGAACACAAGTAAGGCGATGGGAGACCCATCAGCGCTATATCGAAGAGGAGCTTGGCTGGGAGCTGCTACCTCACCCGCCTTATTCGCCCGACATTACGCCATCTGACTACCATGCGTTCAGGTCGTTAAAAAATTTTTTGCGCGGACGGCAATTCAAAAACGACGACGACCTCGAAAATGGGGTTCTCGAATGGATCGAGCAGAAATCGGGTACGGACTTCTTCAAGCGAGGAATCCGCAAATTACCGAAGAGATGGATGACCGTGTGGTTGACTAATGGCGATTATTTGATCTCATGACTTTGTTTTACTGTAGCTTTAATTGTTGAAAGTTTAATAAAAAAAGCGACTATAATTATGTTACAACCTAATATTATATATATGTTCTAGTGCACGCCGTGTCGCGAGGGATGCAATTGGCTAGACAAGGTGATGTGGCGCTTCGTAAAAGGAAAGTCCCAACCGTCCGAAATTGACATGGTTTGGGAGCTAACGAAACAAATCGAAGGTCACACAATTTGTGCGCTCGGAGATGCTGCCGCCTGGCCCGTTCAGGTATGTGCCATACTTTGAATGTTTATTTCAATTGTGAATTTTTTGATAACAAAAATATATTCGACATTTATTTTTTTTTAATTGATCAAAACAAAATTAAAAATTTCGTTGTGCCAAATATACGAAGTTTTAGTTATCAAATTATCAAATTGTTGTGTATGGAGTTTTTCGGTTTTCGTCTGTTATAGACCAGTTGGCAAATTAAACAATGCTGTTCAGTACGCAGGGAGATTCCTGATCGGTCTGCTCTTTTTCCCAGATCGTTCCCAACAAAACCTAATGCGCTATACTTTTTGGTTCCTTTTTACTTTGCAACACACCACCGAAATTTCAATAGAAAATAAATTTATTTGCGAAGAGGAAATCAATAACAAAACGGAATAAAAATTAATAAAAATGTCTCAGAATTAATATTTTATTTTCAACAGAAGAAACAATAAAAAAAACTGTTCCAATCTATTCGTCACCACCAATTATTATTTTCGCCCAACCCCACTTGAAGCGACAACCGAGAAACTTTGAGCGCTAATTTAAATTATATTTAAATTCTCGCGTCATACGCGACAAATGCTTTATTAAACAAAGCCTATAAGATAACAATAATAAACGAGAACAATTGCATATGTAAACAGGCGCCATTATTATTACGAAATACATACCAATTCATATAATTGGTACAAGACCAACATTATTTGAATATATGACTAAAGGCCACAACACAAATATAATTTCATCTTTTTTATAACAATCTCAATTTTGCTAATTCTAGGGGCTAATTCGTCATTTCCGGCCCGAACTCGAACGTCGAATGGCGGAATATGCGAGCAAGAATCCGGCTCCAAAAATGAGTACAGCCGTGTAGAACAAAACATTTGTTGGATTGTAAGAAATACAGAATATTATAGTGTGTAAAGACGAATAAAACTGTTTTAGTCCTATTTGAACATTCATATTTTTTCTATCTACATTTTTGAAAATGTGTGCTTTTTGCCTATTTTATATTCCAAATATCAAAAGCCCGGCCGATTATGCTGGAAAAAAATGTCGTTAATTCAAATTTATTCAGTAAAAATGACTTCAAAGAGCGAGCGACAGTGAAAGTTGAAAAAAAAATAATGAAACAAAAGAAGAAAGTTTTATTTATCAAACTTTAAGTGCGCCGCGCTTGGCGGAAAGTCTACCGGCACGCTTCGCAATCCATTAACATAGCATAACAATTTTTTTTTGACAATATCAAAATAGATAATGTCTATTTCGATTCGATAAATGAATCACTTCCATTCATTTTGAAAATTTTTAAAGGTTTGATTATTTTTTTAAATTTTATGTTAAATTTATATATTATTAATTGAAAACACTTGCATTTGTATGTACATTATTAAAAACAAGTTTTTTTGGTATTCAAGAATTTTTTTAGATTTTTATCATGATATCTAGACATGAAAATATTTTTTTCGATCTATACATATAATGTTTTTGATTTTCTCTCATTACTTATTTTCGCTCGCATGAATAATGAACGCTTTTCAAATGTTTATTTAATTTACCGTATTTTGCCATTCGAAAAATGTCGGAAATGTGTTTTTGCACGTTAAAATTTTGTTGCAAAATTATGCATATCGATTTCGATATATCATTCATTCTTTTGTGCTTCTTTTTGTTAATTCAAAAGGATACTATTCCTTCTTTCCAATCCGTTAATACACATAAATGAATAATAATACCGTTGAGCGACAAAATGGCAACAGAAAACTTTGAAAGGTGCATATTTTCTGCACAAAAAATGATTTCAATATTAATGGCCTTTATTATTGTTGTTTTTTGTTGCATAAACAACATTTAAATTTGAATTAATGTTGTTTTCTTAGCTGTTATTTTTTTGTCACATAACGTTTCTCTGTGAAAATACTGTATTATGCATGCAGATTGATTCTTATATCATGACTTTTAAACATAATCAATCATAAAACAAAAATACACAATTGCTAAACCACTATCTGTGTAATGGTAACGCTATATGTAATTATTTATGCAAGTCATACAAAATTTTAGAAGCGATATAAAATCAATTACCTATATAAATTCAAAAAGAGACTTTAAGATTGAGGGCAAGGCGCGTAAATGTTATTTTCTTTTGATGATGATGGTTATTAAAAGTTTTGAAATTTATCAGATCAAAGTATTTTAGAGTTACTTGAAGCGGTTGTGAAATTTCGGAAGTGACCTTCAAAAATTGCGATACCTTTTACAACTGGGATACACTACTATATATAGTTGTTATTCATTTATATATTCAATTTTTCTTATTTGTTATTAATAACTAAGTTAATTTATTTAAAATAATAAGCATAAAAGACTCTTTTTCTTTTTTTAAATTTTTTTTATTAATGTTACCCGTAGCAAAGATTTTTTTTTCACTTTTACTTCTTCGTTTTTATTTTTTCATTCGTCTTATATTAAACGATGTAGTTCTTTTCTAAAAGATCAATTTCCAAAAGGGAATGAATAAGATGAAATCTTCTATGAGAGAAAAAATAACGATTTTTGTCGGCCGTTGCTTTATTTCGAAAACGCCATTACAAATCGTCTTATGTATGTTAAATATATTTTCTTTCTCCATTGTCTTTCAGTGTTACCATTATTCGTACTCATCAACCCTGTAATTTTGTAATTTATTCCTCCCATTATGCTTTCCTTCAAATTTTGACGTCTTTTACTCGCTTGCATATCCAAAATCTTCTTCTGCATCTGTATTTTCTTTTCCCATTCCTGACATAAACGGCAACGCATCATTGGTCCCGCTCTTAAACATTTGTATATGTTTCTCTTTGTTGATTTGAAAGATGGCGTTCAATGTTTTTCAGTTATATATGTGTATACAATATATTATTTAACATTTTCATTATGTATATGCAAATATTATGTGCTTTATGTATATATTCCTGAAGATGAAATGGATCACTAACAGCCTTTTCCTGCGTCTTTTTATTATTACATTCTTGGAGATTCAAATTTTTTTACAGAGATGTTACCGATGCAAGACGATGGGAAAATACAATAAATGTGATGTGATATGCGCCGCCCTCAATTTGCCCTCTCTAATCGTGCCTTTGCCTTCAATCGTGTACCTTCTTTGTTTTTTGTCGCGCGTCTTTTTATATACATGGACGTTATGTATCGCTGCCGTCTCTGTTTCATACCTAAAAAGCGCGTTTATTTATTACCCCGATTACCCGCCGACAAAAACGTTTAATGCCTTCTTTCTGAAACGTTTTTGAAAGATTTTTGTCTCCCATTTTTTTGTTCAATTTTTCATTTTGCATTTCAAAAAGCGACACTAAATTTTTACGGTGAAAGTATCGTTCATACTTTGGTGATATAAAACAAGGCTTCTTACTAATTTTTTGCTTCTTTTAAATTTCTATTTTGTTATGATAACAACTATTTTTTTAGGTAAATTATATAAATATTGAATTCAAGTTTGCTGCTTTAATATTTAATTAATTGTTTTTAATAAGTAGATTAATTAGATCAATTTCGTCAAGTTAAAGAAAAAATTATCATGCAAAAATAACGTTCCAGTTTAGAGGATACATAATTTTTATCGATACTTATTTACTTTGCCCTATCCAAAAATTCCAAGACTATAATTTAATTTTAACGAACTATATCGTATAAACTGCAACGTTACCTCCATTCCGCTAAAAATATTGCTATTGCAAAAAAAACGTTTAAAAAACAATTTCACATTTTAAATTTTGGACCGGAATCAAAAAGTGCCTCTTTAATCATTAAATTAAATTCTTTTATCTAATATATATATAAATTCTTTTATCCGATACTACATCAACTATGCAACTTATTTAGGTGAATTGGTAAATTAGACAACAAAACTGAAAAAATTGTTTTGTTGATAGCTATCAATTAATTGAAATATTTTTATTTTTCGAATTTTGGAAAGTGATTAAAGAACGAATCGTCGTATCGGATGTTTGGGTTAATTCATGACAGACATTCGGTTCGAGATTCGACCTTTAGCTCAAATTCCATTCTTCATATATTGAAAAATTTAATTAATTTTGTTTTATCCAACATGTTTTCTAAAACAACAAAAATTAATAAATTAATGCTTATTAAATTTTTTATTAATTGGAAGGACACTAGAAAAAAGTATTCTTGTTATTTTCTAATCAAAAATTCGAATTTATTTCAAAAATAATTGAGTGATTGATTTTTTAAAATTTAATGCCATTTTAAAAAATAAGTTGTGGCGAGAGTAGTTTAAGTACTTCCAGTTAAGTAAAAAATATTGAATAACTTAACAAACATTTTAAAATCAAGTAGAAGAAAAATTCAACAGAAAGTTTAAGATATATTTAAAGTTTAAATCCATTACACATCTGCGTATAATTTAAGTAAACCGTTTAAATAATTATTAACCCCATTATTTAAAAAGTGAACAAGAGAAGAAGCTTAACAAGAAAAGATGAAACAATAAATTAAACACGAATAATATCCACTTAAGCTAAATAATGCATTTTTTAAACAAACTGAAATGTCGATATTCTCATTTGTTTTCTAATTTTAATGATTATTTTCTATAAATTGCTTTCTATTCTTTCGTATAATGTTTTAATGGCGATTAGTTGGTTTTAGGACTCGGTAAATGCGTACCAACCAATGCTCGGTGGTATACGCTTCTTCCAAATGTTCAAACTTTATGTCCTTATTCCCGATTTCCGCATGGCGTACACGATCATAGCCTAATGGACGGCCCTAAAATAATTACATGGCATAAAATGTAAAAAATAATTAATAATTTTGGATGTGAAAATAAATTACTTTTTGAAATGAAATGTATTTGAATTAATATTAAAATGATTACATGTTCGCTGAACACTTCGCCGAAACGATAAAAAGATAGCTTATACATAAGACAATTGAGCATTGTGGGTGAGCCCTCTTTGTCCACGCGAAACTCGCCGTTACGTGTAAAGTAGTCACGTTCATGTATATGACTTCCCTCCGGTGTGGAACCGCCGATTCGCACCATCCACAAAAATTTGTTTATATCTAAAATAAACAGAAATTATAGAAAGTAAAAAATATATATAAGAAAATGAAACCGTCTGAGGAGTAGCCGGTAACACCGCCAAAAAGCACAAGTACGTAATCTACGTCCAGCTCGCGCATAATCTCATAGGCGTGACTTTCATTAGACGACATGGCTTGGCTAAAATTTTACTTTAAAAAATTTCCCACTTCATTAATCAAAATTTGATTTTATTAATAAACAATTGGGTTGATAGTTTACCCGACTCGCGAAATGTGAGTATTATTCCACGTATTATTATCGACAAGAACGGTTCGATTGGCCATAGCGGTAATCTGATACCCATAATCCCACCAAGACATGATTTTTGCATCCTGAAAATCCAAAAAATACAATAAATATACCCAATACAAATTGTTTACACAACATACCTCGGGAGTATTTTGTCGCAGCCAATAATACGCCTCACGAAAATCGTCGAAAATCACGCGCCCGCCACCGCCCGAACGAGCCGATAGGACAATGCTCGGACTACTGTACGCTTCCGACGTGACCCAAATGCAATGAAACACGTAGTTGAATAAAAAGACGACCAACATGCCGAACACGCCCATCGCAATCTGAAAAAAATGGTTTAGAAATTAATTGGCGAAAAAATTTTTTTTTATATTAGGTTGAGGGGAAAGAAATGTCGGTTTGATTTGTCCATTTTTTTTTCAAACGTAATAATTTTTTTTGCAAATTGGTTTGGTCTATCAGATAGAGTGCTCTTTTGTGCATCGTTTGATATATAATTTGTGATATAAGGCCCACTTATGAATGAGAAATTTTTTATAAAAAATGTCGGACCAAAAATTTTGTTTGCGGGCCTGCCTGTGGTATGATTTTAAGCAAGGCAAATCGGCTGCTGAATCACATTGCACCCTGTCTGAAGTGTTTGGCGATGAAGTCCTGACCAAACGTCAATGCCAGAGGTGGTTTGAGCGATTCCGAAATGAAAATGGCAGCTTGGAGGATCACGAGCTCGGACATCGACCTCAAGTCGTCGACAATGACGCGTTGAAGGAAGCCATTGAGTCAGACCCCAGCCAAACAACTCGCCAGCTTGCAGAACAGTTTGGCTGCGATCAAACAACCATCATCGACCACTTGCACGTCCTGGAAAAGGTAAATCGGTGCGGAAAATGGGTGCCGCACGAGCTTTCCGACGCAAACAAGGCGACACGTGTCGCAATCGCCAGCATTCTCGCTCGTCGCGCCAAGAACAGAGGCTTCTTCGACTCCATTGTTACTTCGGATGAGAAATGGATCCAATACGACAACGCCACAAGAAAGCGGCAGTGGCTGGACCCCGGTGAGGCGCAAAACCGACTCCAAAACCAAACATCCACGGAAAAAGGTGATGCTTTGTGTTTGGTGGAACAGCAAAGGTCTCGTGTATTTTGAGGTTTTGGATTCGGGTCAAACAGTTACGGCTGACCTCTACCAACATCAATTGGGCCGTGTGGATCAAGCGCTGCGACGTCAAGGTGTGGATACGGCGTCGACAAAATTTCTTCACGACAACGCCCGGCCGCATGTCGCAAAGATCACTTCACAAAAATCGAGGAATTGGGCTAGGAAGTCCTGCCTCATCCGCCATACAGCCCAGACCTGGCGCCATCCGACTACCATCTGTTCCGGGCGATGCAGCACTCCCTGGCCGAGAAAAAGTTCAAAAGCCGCGACGAGATCAAAATTTGGGTGTCCAACTTCTTTGAGTCGCAGCCGGCCGAGTTCTTCGAGAAGGGCATCCATTTTTTGCATGGACGTTGGCGACAAGTAGTCAATAATAATGGCGAATACCTTTTCAATTGAAGTGTTGTAATTTTGTTTTTATAATAAATTTCGTTTTTGTTTCAAAACGACATTTCTTTCCCCTCAACCTAATAGTTCAATAATCTAAATCTTAATAGTCAAAATCCAAAAAAAACACGATATTATTGGGAGGAAAGGACATCATTCAATAAGATTGATTTACCTCGCTTTTATATGGGTAGTTGTCCTCTTTTCCCTTTTTGGTCATCTTCGAGGAGTGTTGTTGAGCCGGCCCACTCGAAGTAGACTTTTTTTGATCATTAGACAGATTTAAATTTCCGATAAAATTCGATAGGACACCCGACACACAAATGCCGCCAATTACACACATTATCGGCGCCAAAACGAGCATCAGACGCACCATTACGCCGGAAAAGTATATCGATGTCAGACCATAGAGAATCACGAAAATATTCTGGTCTGTGAGATTTTTGAAGCAAAAATAGAGACCAGCTGAACTGATAAAAATAAAATATTTCAAAAAATAAATAGCACTCTGTATAATTAATGTCAAAAAATAATTATAAGAAACTAAATTATATTAGGAACTTTAAAAAATCACCCGGAAAAGTAAATACAAGCATGTGCAAATCGAAATAAAAGGAGCTCCACGCCGTCGGTTGATGCTCGGACACCGAAGCAATAATCGGAATGTTGTTTTTGGCATAAGACGGATCCAATAGTGAATAGAAACGTCCTGTCCATGGAGCAATTTCTAAATAGCATTTTCGTTATAATCGTATCAAATATTTTTTTAAAAATTTCATTAAGAAAATCTAGTTACTGTGAAGAAATGACGCAATAATCAAGTAGAAGAGTCCAGCGCTGCCAACCAGCATTAAAATCGAGTTCAAAACCATTTTAAACTTCTCATCGCTCATCTTTGAGCGCATCCATTGCGCGAATGCCACAATTTGGCAAAGTCCAAACACGCCAAACGCCTATATATATATCGATTGAATAAATAGCTCCAATTAAGTCGAATTAAAAAGAAAGAAAAAAACGTACGCCCATATGCTCGGAGGTAGAGACTGGTTGAAAACCGACAAAAGGAATTTGCATAGACAATAGTGTTCCCAAAGTATATACCTAAAGAAAATTAATAAAATAATGCAAACTAAATGCTCAAATAATGTGCAAAATTCTCACCGTCGAATAAGCAATATAAACTCGATGCGAGAAGCGCTCCGTACAAATGAGAACGAGCACATGCAAAGGTATGAGGTTGATTAGAAAAACGTAGCCGCCCCAGCTCGATACCATGTAGAAATAGGCCAAAGCGCAGGCCGCTGCGTAAAAAATCGACCCCGACTTGACAGCCTTAATCCACAAATAGTAGGTAAAAAGCATGCAGAAGATGGCAATCGCCTCGTTGTCGTAGGAGCCGGCCACAGAGCGCGAAATATAGCCGGGAACAATGGCAATCATGCTTGCCGCCACCAGGCCGGCACTTTCGTTCTAATTAAAAAGTTGAATGACAAATAGAGCAAACATGATTATGGAAAATTTTGAAAAGCCAAAAATTTGAAAATTTTAATGGAATTTTTAAAAATTTTTCTTCGGATTAAAACAAAAAAAAATAAGATTTAAAAATAACTTAGCGTACTTGAATTTCGCTGGTAAACAAATATGTGACAATCACAGTAAACGAGCTGAATAGAGGCGCAAGAAACACGCAAACCTCGCGAATATCAATGGTAATGTTAAAGAACGTGAAAATTCTATGAATTAAAGTACTCGTTACCATTAAGCCTAAAGGAAAAAAACCAATTGAAACAAAATAATTAGTATTAAAAAATAGAGTACAAAATTTTTTATACCCGGATAAATGGTGCCACCGATAATACGTCCAAGAGGATACCAAGCCTGAGAATCAAACCTAAAAGTCGACAAATAATCCTAATTTATAATTACCTCAATTTATAATTAAAAATTCTCCAACCAGTTATGAAAACTATAATATCCCTCCTCAGCAAGGTATTTCGTTGTGCGATAGTTGAAGTAGGGATCGAATTCATGGATGACCGACTCGTAACGAATCACCGCAAAAAGCCGAACAAGAAACGCCACTACGCAAGCAATAGTGATAATCAAAATCTTGACGAGGGTCTCTTGCTGCTTCGGATGAATTTTGGAAGCAATGAAACCGCAGCCGCCGCCAGCGACGGCAGCCTTTGCTGTTGTCGACATGACACGCTACAAAAATTTAAAAAAGAAAAATTTAAAATAAAAATACACGAAAAATAAACAGGAATTTTTTCAGATTAGAAGCAATTTATGAAATTTGTATTTGCATAATAAACCAGCAAATAATTTAGAAATATTTAAAACACACAATTAAAATAAAAATATTTTTAAAATAAAATAATTCAAAAAATTAATGAATACCTTTTGGGCTACCATAATTACTCGGAATTGGAATATGATTTAAAGAAAACGAATCAATTAGTGCTAGTAAGTTAAAAAATTAGAAAGCAAGACAACAAAAGCATAAAATATGCAAAATTAAATTTAAATTGGTGTATCAAAATTTGTTTAAAAAGGGTTGCCGAAAACTTGCGCACTTTTCCTTTGTGCCAGTATAAAATTTTTTTCTATTTTTCATTGGATTCAAAATTTAATTCTCTATCGAATGCTTTTTAAATCAAATTTCTAGCCTACTTGAAAAAAATTTTATGGTTGAAAAAGTAAAGTCAATTTAAATTTTTGAGAAATTTGTGAAATTTTTGATTGTAACTTTTTTTTCAAGTTAGCTAAAAATTTGATTCAAAATGCATTCGATAAAAAATTAAATTCTGAATTGAATAAATTGATTCTCGAAAAAGTAATTTTATCATGACGAAAAACTTGCTCAAAATAAGTTTTGTGGTGCACAAATTTTCGGCGATCTTAAAAAAGCAAATAAAATTTTTTAGAACCGAAAAATTTATAAATTTAAATAAAAAAGTTCAACTTGCTAAATGAATTTTGAAAAGTAAACGGAGCTTACTTTAAAAATCAGTTTATTTATTTATAAATAAATACGCGTATACATATAACATAAATTACTCTTTGATCTACAATTATCTTCGAGTTTTTGAGAGACCTTTTTTCGGCTCCGAGACTCAGGCCGTCCGATCGATTATGTTGCTGTTGCTGCCTGTTCACCAGACTGATGATTTTTCGACTTCGATTCTCGTTGTATGTTAACAAGGCTAAGATCACGACGAACAACAGGACTAAATTCGGTAATTGAATAGCTTTTCGGCCGTGTGTCGGTATTCATCTTCGGCACCTTTAATAGAAAAAATTAAATTCGTGAATTATCATTATATAATAGTTATTTTTCATGTGGAGAGATCAAAGAACTGGCTGCTTTGCCAGCTTTCCCATAGCCGAAAACCCCTGGCTGTCAAATTTCAGCTCCTAAGAACTTATTCCCATTGAGATAATTGCTGGGCAAACAGACAAAAAAATACAAACAATCTCCTTTAGTATATCACAAGGAGATTTGTTTTAAAAAATAATTGATATATAGTTAAATTCTGAACCAAAGTAGTAAAATTAATTTTATTAAAAATAACTTTTTGGTCCTTAAACAGTTGGTCGAAGTTGAAAATCCAAAAAATGTCGCATTCGCAAATGTCGGTGCGCCGAACAAAAAGCAAAAAATCGAAAATTAAAAAAGAAAATATTATTTCGATTGGTTTAAAGATGTATTTGTCCCGAATGGGTTTGTCTGATTGTGACCGAAATTTTAAAAAATGCTCGTTTCTTCGCTCTTTTGGCCACGATTTGCCGCTTCTTTTTTACTGTTCCTTTGAGTGCCATTATCAACTATGTATGGCGGGGGGAGGGGGAGGGGGAAGGGCTTCGCAATTTTTCCTTCTTTTCATTTTCTTTTTACATTTAGATTGGCCTAAGCTAAAGGTTAGAAGAAAATTTTGTAAATGTGAAATGTAAAGAGAAATCAATTAAAGTCGATAAATAGTTTTTTTATTGCAGATTATCATTCAGTCCGATGGTTCCGATGGGGTTGGATTCGACGGAATGGCATTCCATGTCCGATGAAAGGCGTGCGCAATTTATGCGAGAAAAAAGGAAGCGAGAGGCGTTCAAAACGGAAATGTGCAAAGGTTTCATTCGCACTGGAATATGCAGATATGGTGACGATTGTCGCTTTGCGCACGATCAGAACGAACTTCGCTTACGTCCAGTATGTGTTGGACCCTTAGAATTTCTAGAAAAATCAGTTAGAAGTGTTTTTGATTTAGACTCATCCCAAATATAAGACCGAATTATGTCTTAACTTTTCCAAGAGTGGCCACTGCGGATATGGTTCACGTTGCCAGTTCATTCATCGCTCGCCGGATTCACAACTTAGATCGCGTTCGACGTCCGGCGGCATGACGAACTACAGCACTCCTCCTTTGACGATGCTAGACTTTACTCGAAGTTTACAACCACCTCATCATGCATCGCTCATGCCTAACAGGAGGCTTCCATCCTCTTCGATGCCCTCTACGCGTTTCGCGATGTCGGCGTATTTTCCACGCAATTGTCATTCAATTTTTGAGCCTCGGATGAAGGAAGAAAGAATGCCACTTGATAGGCTAGTTTTTCAAACATTTATTGGAAGTATTAATTTTTAGACCTGGTCAAAATCACAATATTTCTTATACAATCTTTTTCATCATCCATTTTTTAGGGATTATTCAATCGATAATTTCTTAAGTACTTTGGTAAGCGATAACGAAACCACTTTGAACGGTAACTCAAATTCAGGGTTGAGTTTCGAAGTCGAAAACTTATTTCCAGATTTCGATAAATGGTTCGTTTGCCTTTCAATAATTAACTAAATAAAAATTCCCTGATAATTTTTCCATCTTTCACAAAGTTAACAATATTGAAAGCTAAATTGAGCTTTATTCTAGTCATAGGCTTGGGATAAATTTATGGGACAAGATTTAAAAATTCTAAAAAAAAATTTCAAATTTCAAATTTATTCTATGAATTGATTTGAAATATCCTAATTTCGCGTGTATAAGGCCGGATGTTTTGAGCCAAATTTAAATTCGCGTCAATGAGTTTATTTTGTTCGTATCGGATCCATTGGGGTCCAAATTTTGTGACTACTCTAATGAAACTGAAACGAAGGCGAGCACAAAATTTGGACTCGCTTGGATCCGATACGAACAGAATGAACTCATTTTAAATTTGGCTCAAAACACCCGGCCTTATACACGCGAAATTAGGGTATTAGCAAATTAAGTTCGCTTTTAAAGAGCTTGTACTCAATTTGCGACTGAATATGTTTTGATAAATTTTTTTGAAATGATTAATTTAAGGCATCCATTTATGGATCGGCAGCTCTTCAGCGAAGACGCTTCCCTTCATGCCATGCCAACCAACGGAATCAACGCGCTTCACCATCGAAACGTTCCGCCAACGTCCTGAATGTCCTCTGGCTGCCATCACTTTTTCCATCACATTTTATTTCAATTTCCCCTTATTGATTGATTTTAATTTTAACAGGTGCTATATGGCCATATCAAATATTTCTCTTAAACATCATTAATTCATAACCCTTATTTCTTATTTTTTTTACGTGTATCTTGATTTTCATTAAAACGATTCGGATTGATTAAATTTTAGATAAAATTTTAAAATTCTCATGTTACACACATAGAAATTTTTGTCGAAAAAAGTTTTTTCATTAAATTTTTCTTTAAATATGTTTTAAAAAAATGCTATTAAAAAATTGCAAATATGGGTTACTAAATTAATCGAACCGGAGTCTTTGTTTTCTTTTCGAATACCTCCTAACTGCTCATTTGCATATCGGCGCGAATTTGAATTTTGCTAAAATTTTTTAATTTCATTAAAAGACTTTATAACTTTTCACTGGTAGAAACTAGCTTCTCCTTACAGATGAATTGTTTTTAGAAATGTTGAACGGGAAACATATTATTTTTTACCGTATGGCCAAAATTTTTTAGAATTATGTGGTTAGATCCACATGCCAACCTTATCTACAAAAAAAATTGAAAAAATTCAAACTAGATTTCTTGATTTTCAAAGATCCGACGGTCAAAAATGCCTTCGACGAACGAGGAGATGTTGAAAAAAATCGATCCGCTCCTCTACTTTGAGCAGTTTATCTCGGAGGAGGTGTATCCGGACGGACGCGACGTTATGCAGTTCCGACCGATGTCCGTTGACGTGGCCGTGGATCCGAGCGCTTACGGCTCCTCCTACGTCCAGCAAAGTGGCGCAAGTGTGTCGTGTTGTGTGAAGTTGAGCGTCGCGCCCAACTCCGACGATCCGCCACTCGTCTACGAACTAAAAGCACTGGAATGCATCACAAAGGTATACTTTTTTTGATATGTATTTAAATAGTTTTTCAAATATTTTTTTCTGCTAAAATAAACTTTTTTTAATAGAAAAAATTTAATAAAAATATTCACGTTATTTTTTATATTTTAAATTTGCTTACTTTAAATAACTTGAAAATTTAAGGAAATGACCGAAGAAGCAAACGCGACTTTAAAACAAGTTGTGACAGCGGAATATTTATTGGACGCAGACTCGCTGAGAATCGAAAACGTCAATAATAAGTTTGACCTCCGTTTCACGCTGCACTTGGAAATAGTGGTTTGTTTTTAATTATTTTCACTTGTCTATGCACTAGTTTTACAACGATTTACGTGAATGAATAGATTGAAAAAAGAATTATGCAGTTACCCTAATTTTGCGTGTATAAGACCGGGTGTTTTGAACCAAATTTAGATTGGCGCCAATCTGTTGTATTGGATCCAAGCGAGTCCAAATTTTGTGCCCACTTTTATGAAACCGAGACAAAGGCGGGCATAAAATTTGAACCCCAACGGATCCAATACAACAGAATGAACTCATTGGCGCCAATTTAAATTTGACTCAAAACATCCGGCCTTATACACTCGAAATGAGGGTATTCATTTATTTTAATTAGTTAATGCGATTTTTTAAACAACACTAATTAAAATGAATAATTAAAAAACTTTATCAATATAATAACTTATTATTAATGGATGGAAATGTTTAGCGCTAATGTATTAATTCGTTAATTACCTATCATTCGTTTTAAAATAGTATTTGCTTTAGTTACCAAAAAATGGCATATTATTAATAAAAATATAGTAAAAATATTTATTTTTTTACTACTTTATAATATTAATTTAAAGGAAAGGAAAAAAAAATTTGCAGGCGATTAGCGCGGACGGTTTTCTGACGGGCGCAGTACTTACCGCCGTGCAGGCCGCACTGCTAAACACACGTTTGCCGAATGTCACTTACGAGGGTGCTGCAATTTTGGAAAGCGATGATTTGCAAATGGATGACATTCCACTTGAATTCGACATTGCGAAACTCCATATTAAGCCGTCGTCCATTAATGGCAAACTCGTGAAGATGAACGATTTTCTCGTGCACACTTCCTTTCTTCTCCATTCTAATATGAATGCCTCAAAAAAATCAAACGTAGGTTGTTTTTTTTTTAACATTTGGTACATCCGCCTTACTCGCCAGACCTTACGTCTTCCAACTACTACGCTCTCCGGTCGCTGAAGAACTTCCTGCGCAGAAAACAAAAAAATCGTTTCGCATGTGCAATAGGAATTTCTTTAAAAATAAAGGTGGTTCTGGAAAAAGGAGGTTCTATCAAAAAAAAAACTGATTGTGCAGCCGTATAAGTTGATAGACAATAAATATTTCATATAAAAATGAAAAATGGCGATGATGTTATTGATTTTCTTACTTTTTTTAAGTCTTATCAGCTGCTTTGTGATCCAACTGCTGAATTATGTGCTATTATACCGGCGCGCTGTTATCTTATGGTGGGAGGTTCAGGCGGCGAGGAGATATTGGCATTATCATTAATTGGCACAGATAAGATCACTCTCAACGATTCAATTGTTGAGGAAGCGTTTAGAACGGCGCAACGTCGCTACGCCGCAATTTCAGCGGCTATCGAGCGCTGTCAGCAACTTTAATGACGCAATAGATATAATGTTTTTAGCGACAATTACTTTTGTTTTTTTTAACGTTATGATATTGGAATATAATAGGAATAAATTTAGATTGAGCGCTTAAAAGTAAAAACAGCAAAATTTTAACGGTAGGTTAAAGTTTATTTAAAATTAAAGTTTATTTAAAAATTATGTACAAGATGTAATAGTATAAAGCTCCAAAATGAAAAAAAAATTCAGCGTCGAATATGTGAGGGTTTGTGAAATTTTTTTTCACAGTAAAATTGTGCTGACGAGAGCGATCGAATGTCAAAAGCCGTATTTCTTTAAAATACTTTAAAAAATTTTTATTCAACTTCAAAATTGGAACTTTATGCTGTTACATCCTATATGTTTAAAAATTAGATCGGAGTTGTTGCAATGCTTTCATTTAATATTATATTAGTTTATTGTTGTTAATACATATTTTGAGGAAAGATTTTTTTGATTATTGAATTTTCCGTTTTCACAAAAATAGCATTAATTTTAATTTTTTAATGCGCTCCTTTTCCAGCTGTGATCTCACGTTGTTATTTGTTATTGAGCAGATACGCTGAAATAAACAATGATTTTTTACTAACTTTTGACTGATAAAATTTGGTTTATAAAACATGGAAAAAATATGCTGTCGAAGATGAATGTGAAGCGAATGAAGTAAAATTTATTCGAAAAAAAGAATTATGAAGAGAGGAGTACGAAGAAGCGTGCAAATGAACGGTTAAGTGGCATATAATTTCACCACATTCGTCGCACATATTCGCCGCGCACATCGCGAGCCGTGCCGAACGCTGTCATGCCGGTCTGAAAAATTTCAATTTAATAATTTTTTACAATTTACTTTTTTCAATCTTTCCCACAATATATTTTTTTTTATTAAAATAACACCCGATAATTCCATTTTAATATTGAAATACATCTCTAAAATGATTTTAAATTAGGTTTTTCATTTGTTAGCTAATTACCTGATTAGCATATTCGGTTTCCATTCCAGACCAGAACGGAACTTCAGGTCGACGAGCGATATCGGCCGGTAAATCTTCATGCGTGTCATCAACATATGGTGTATAGGTTTTACGTGGCATACCAAAGCCAGTTTTACCGGCTTGCGATTCGAGGAAGTTGACACCCATTTGATAGGGAATAAGCCCTTGTGAGCGTTGGTCCTGCGATTGCAGGAGGAAGATGGTGTTGTTACGGAATGCGCCAAAACCGGTCATACCCGCCTGACTTGCACCTAAAATTAATTAATTTAAATAATTTTCTTCATATTTTTAAATTGGTTATTTAATTAAACTCACCTTCCTTCCATCCACTAGTCTGTCTAGAAGTAGAAGACTCGTCGTGAGGCATTTCTCCTCGAACTTCGTCTTTGTACTTAGTGATATTATGGCGAGGCATGCCAAAGCCGGTCATTCCGGACTGATTAGCAAATCGGTTCGTTCCCATTTGAAGATGAATAAATCCTTGACTTTCACGATCTTGTTCGTCCGTTTTCCTCACTAGAAATTATTATATTAGAATTAAGTTAATTTAAAGTTACACTTCATCACTTACCATCAACAATGCGCGGCATGCCCATACCAGTCATGCCTGCTTGTGACGCAAGTTTGTTTGTTCCGGACTGGAGTGGGACAATGCCATCAGTAAGGCGCGCTTTTTCTTCTGGTACCTCACTCGCACCGCCGCTTCCCTTTGCCTTATAGTTAACATCACGAGGTGCGCCAAAGCCTTAAAATATCGTAAAATTTTTAACTTTTTTTTTAATAATTATCTACTTTATATTTTTTCATTTTTTTTACTTGTTTGTCCTTTTTGTGAAGCGAATTTGTTTGTGCCAGATTGGAGCCACGTAGATCCCTTAAGTTTAGCTATCTTTTCTTTATCAGTAATCTCGGCCAAATTAGTGGACTTGACTTTATCAATAATATCACGCGGAGCACCAAATCCTAAACGATAAAATAATGGCATGAAAAAAAAGATTTTGCAAACTACTGTAGCAATTTACCTGTCATTCCTTTCTGTGAAGCATATTTGTTAGAACCTGCTTGAATAGGAATAATGCCTTCGGATTTCATCAACTTAGTTTTATCATGCTGCTTAGATGGTTTACCGCCAGAATAAAGCTCTTGCTTGCGCTGTACGGATTTTGGTACAGACGGTAAGGCATATTGACGCCCCGGCGATGGGCTCCGTAAACCATTTTCATCTGCTCGTGGTGCTAAGCTGGTCGAGCTCGGTACTGCGCTGTCCTTCGCAACTTCTTTTGTTTCCTCCTTTTGAGCTGGCTTTTCGTCAGCCTTAATAATGCATTTAATTTTATTTATTTATTATTCCTCTTCATTACGTGCATGCATGTTTTTATAGCTACCTTTTTTGGGGATGTAGGAGCTTGCGGTTCCTCAGGTTCTTCCTCATCTTCGTCGACGTACTCGTACTCCTCCTCATCTCCAACGTCCGTCATATTTTTTCACTTTTATTTTTACTCTAAGCTAAATAAAAGTTTTGAATCGTTTAGTGTAAATTTGTATGCATATTTATAAAACTTTATGCTTTGTATATTTTTTATGTCATTTATATAAAATGCATACAAGACGTAATGTAAAATATTTTAATTAAAAATAAATTAAATAATCAATGATAAGAGAAAAGTTCCATAAATTCTAGTTCACGCAAAACATAAAACATAATATTTAGAAAATGCTTTTCGTCTTTTCGATTAAGCAAAAAATCGAAAATAAAAGAAAAAAAGAAAAAAGTATTTTGTGGCCAAATTCCAGCCTTTCAGGCAGGGAGCTAGGAATTTATGTCTTTTCCGAAGAAATATAGCGAGTTGGCAATTCATGATCTGCTTAGCACAAGGAATAAACAATTGAAAAAAGATAAATGAAAAGTTTAAAAAATTCAATCATTTACCATGTCAGCAGCAGTCGTATGCATACGTATTTTATTTTAGTTTGCCGATAAAATAACTATTTTAATAAAAAAAATATTAAATATTTTAGCAAATTTTTTCATTACTGAACAATTATTAAAGTTTAAAAAGTTACATATTACGAATAACGAAATTGTGATTAAAAATTGCAAATTTAATATGCAATTTAGTAATTATGTTTGTGTACCTTTTGTTTTTATGCTGCAACTATAGAGTAAAAATTATTTTTTTTGTTAATGCAAAATTCGACATCCTCAATAAAAAAATAATAGCTTATAGACAATTGAATCACAATAAATATTCATCCATTCTTTGTTATGTTCTTTAAATATATACATATTTCTGTATTTTATGTATATTATAATTTTTTTCGTTTTTAACTTTTTTAACATACATGTATATATGTATTTGGCAGATTTATCCAATTAAATTGTTCATCTTCAAAATTTTAAATATTTTTTCATTGTACTTGCCAGATTGATAAAACAAATAAAAATTCTCGATAGAGTATAAAAGTTGCACACATGTGGGCGATTGCTCACGATTATAATAAACTAACTTATAGAATTGATTTTAAGCAATTGACAATTTCTGCCTGCTTAAACGACTAAACGAAACGTTTTTTATATGTATATTTATATCATTTATAATTTATTGAATGAATGATGTAAAATTATAACATAAATATACAAAAAAATTAAAAATTTCGAACCTTAAATAAATTTAATTATTGTTCAAAGTAAATAAAAATTTCATTATTAAAATTTTTTATATTTAACTAGTTTTATTTTCGTTTTAAACACATTTTATGTATTTTTTGTAGTTATTTAATAAAAATGTTAAAATATTTTATAAATTTTGTCGTTGAGGCGAGTGCTATTATTATGTTTAAAATAAT
The DNA here is from genome assembly GCA_024678965.1 of Bradynema listronoti. NCBI lineage: Eukaryota > Metazoa > Nematoda > Chromadorea > Rhabditida > Allantonematidae > Bradynema > Bradynema listronoti. The sequence goes on from JANLNO010000005.1 coordinate 631,410, forward strand.
TCAGTCTTGACTTGAATTTTAATGTGTTAATTTTATTTATGAATTTTGTTTTTTACATGATCAATTAAATAATTATTAATTTAATTACCTATTATTGTTTATTATTGCTTGTTGCTTGCCTTTTATGATATTATATGCCTAACTTCTTTGCCATTTTTTCTCAATAATTTTTCAAGTGAAATTAAAGTATTTTGATCATCTGTTGTGAACACGTGAATTAATTAAAGTTGATTGAAATTACAATTAAATTTCTGTCGTTGCACTCCACAAAATCGATAAATTTTACAATATTTTTATTTAATTTTATTTTATCTTCAGTATGAGTAAAAAAATATACAAAAGTTTATAAAATATGTATCTAAAAAATTTAAAAAATCAAAATTTAAAAAATTTTTTACATGATATGTTGTTATGACGACCACGCACAAATAAAATTAGAAATGAAAATTATTTTTGTTATGCAATATGAATATCTTAGGAAAAATATATTTCATAAATCGAAAAATTTCTAAAATATATTAAATGGAATCGCTTGATCCCTTATATTTGGCACTGCACTATTTTCATATTAATCATATTGAGGAATGTCATCGTGAATGCGATAAAATTTTACAGCGAAATCCACTTGATCAGGTGCCAACAAATATATTTTAATTTTACAAAATTCTACAAAAATGTATAAATAAAAATGAAATAGTGTCTACAAAATGTCTACAGGATGTCCGGGGCATCCTATATTTCATTAAGTTGGGACATCATGTTCCATTTAAATCAGTTTAATTTTCACAATGGACATAACTTTTTATAAGGTTTTGTTTTAAGTAATTCTTTTTAAAGCGCATCTGAACTTCACTTCCATGTAGAACACGGCGAACAGTTTTCGAACTGCATCCGAGACTCAAATAGACACAATCTGATCAGAGGTGACAGCAAAGCCTCTGTAATCAGGCACCCTCTCTAATTGGGCACTTTTTCGCGATCCCAAGAGGTGCCCAATTAGACAAGTTTAACTGTAAACTCCTAGTCAAAATAATAGCCGCATTTGAAAAATATAAATTCAAAGATTGAAAAATAAGCATAATTTAAGTTTAACCCAATAGAAAATGATTTTTTTTCTCAGTGTTTGTTTGCAATTGAGAAATTGTAATTTATAATCAATTTGAGTTCGAATTGTTTTTGGGACTTTGTTCGGTTGATATTGTAATTTTTCATTTTTTAAAGTTGGTCAAAATGATAGCCGCGATTTATAGTTTTGTTAGTTCCTAGGCATTTTATGGGTTTTATGTAATTGTTTTTGTCATTTTTGAGCTTTATCAATGTTTTGCTTTATATTTGTAGTTATGGGTAAAGGAAAAACGCTTACTGAATTTAAAAAAGGGCACATCATTGCACTGCACGCTGAAAACTGGAGTTATCGTCGAATAACAGCTCATGTCGGGCGTTCGGACAAAGTTGTGCGCAATTTTTTGTTGGATCCGGCTTCTTATAGAACTGCTTGCGCAGCAAATTGAAAGGTTATTTTGTCGGGGTAAGAAGCATGCCAATGAACTAATTTAATGTTTATAGATTGTCTGGTCTGATGAGGAAAAGTTTAATCTTGATGGGCCAGTCGTTTTCTCGGGTTACTGGCATGTTTTACATAAGGAGCCACTCTACTTCTTAAAGGGCAACTTTGGAGGTGGCACATTGATGGTCTGTAAAGCTTTCGAAGCTGATGGCACTCTTCCTCTTGCGTTTACGTCGAGCAAAAAATGAACAGCAAAGAATATCAGCATGTGCTTAACGAACATTTGACGCCGTTCTGGTAAGAAGGCTATCTCTTCATTCAACTCTTTACGCGTCTATTCACCGAAGTGCGTCTACAATGAGCTTCTTGTAGAAGAGGCGGATCGCAATCTTACCATGGCCATCATGTTTACCCGACCTGAATTCAATCGAAAATCTATGGGGACTTCTAGTTCGTGATGTTTATCGTGGCAACCAGCAATACGCCAACGTCAACGATCTCAAAACTGCAATTCTTGAAGCATAGAATCTTCTAAATTTGAATGTATTGAATAACTTGGCCGGTGGTCTTCCAAATCGATTGAACAGTGTTGTAAAATTTAAAGGAGGGCCAACTAAATATTAAATGTTAATATTATATTGTTATTTGTTAATTTTTTTGTTCATAAAGCGTTAATTTTGAAGGTGCGACTATCATTTTGTCCAGTGATAAAAACTCAAAATAAAGTAAGGCACAGTAATACGTAAGTAAAATTTTGAAAATTGTTTTAAGATTATAATTTATAATAGAGAAAGGCATGTTTGTGCAATATTTCATAAAAAACGGCCAATTAAAACTCGAGTTGTGCTATATTTTCAAGTGCAGCTATCATTTTGACCAGGAGTATGCAAAATCTCAATATGCAAAATAGGACTGTGGATGTACTGGGATCGAGAAGAATAGGATCCAAAATTTATTAAGCTTGGTGTCGGGCTTGAAAATCCCCAGTAGAAAAAATGAGATAATATGATTTAATACTTAATGAGTTATGACGTGAACATACATATACAGAGAAATTGGCATGTTTGCTTTTAGTTGAAATTAGTCCATAAATATTTAATAGTTAAAATTTTCTACACAAAATTATATAAAATCTAAAAATTAGTAAATTAAAAATTAATAAAAAATTAAATGTTAGGCGGCATGGAGCCTAAAGCTAGCTTGCTTCACAGAAGATGTATTTATTGATGAGTTGGAAAACGATGAAATTGGTCTAGCTGAAACATTTATGGATGATAATGCCATTGCTACGGCTGCACGTCCAGGAACCTCACTGGCTAGACCAATTAGTGGAACCGCACATGGAATGCCGAGTCCCGCTATACGGTTAATATTAAAAATACTTATGTAAATGTAAAAAGATTTTTCGAGAATCATTTTATTTTTATTAAAAATTTAATTAGCGTTTATTTATTATTTACTTACATCATTTAAAATATTTTAAAATTAAACAATTAATTTATTATAAATAACTTATCAGTCCTCGTACAAGTACTGGCCGCCCTCTAAGCGGTATGCAACGACCCCAGAGTCGCTTAAAAACGGGTGCTGGCATGGAAGAAGCTTTGCGTACATCGCGTACAGCACGCAGCGCTCGTCCGATCTCAACTGCAAATGCACGTCAAACGCGTCTTGGCACGGCATCTATGCTAACGCAACACGACGGTTCTTTTGTGAATTTAGCCAGATTAAACATTGAAAAGTACGCAGCTGATAAAGCCATTAATCGATACCTTTTTGAATATGTTTTTCTTCATGAAGCTGATATCAAGAGTGCTCATCAGGTATAAACTATATATAGAAATATATCAGGAAAAAAATTAAAAAACCAAATAAAAAATTAAATTTGTTCTAAATTTTGGCAATCTCTAAAAACTGAAAATTGAAATGAAAAATATTGTAAATAGGAATTTCTCTACAGAAATGCATAAATTGTAGATAGCTGCGGCAGCGACAAAATCGGCAGATTTTAACGATTGGTATTGGAAGAATCAACTGGGAAAATGCTACTATCGGTTAAAATAATGCTTATTTTTTTTAAATTAAAAATTAATTAGATGTTTGCATAAAAAACATATGCATTTAAACGGTGATAAACAAAACGGGATGAAAGAAAACGGAAGAATAAAACAGGACAGTACAAAACGAGATGACCATGCTTAAGCCTAAAACCTAAACTAAAACTAAATTAATAATAATTCTTTAATAAAAATAAATAAATAAAAAGACTAAATCTTAAGTATAAGATCAGACCTAAGCTTAGGTCTAATATTTAAATATGTAATTAAGCCTAGTATCGAAAGCTCTCCAAGGTTTTATTTTTGGCCCTTGTTTTATCGATTTTGTGGAGTGCGACGACAGAAATTTAATTGTAATTTCAATCAACTTTAATTAATTCACGTGTTCACAACAGATGATCAAAATACTTTAATTTCACTTTTAAAAAATTATTGAGAAAAAATGGCAAAGAAGTTAGGCATATAATATCATAAAAGGCAATCAACAAACAATAATAAACAATAATAGATAATTAAATTAATAATTATTTAATTGATCATGTAAAAAACAAAATTCATAAATAAAATTAACACATTAAAATTCAAGTCAAGACTGAATTATTTTAAACATAATAGTAATAATACTCGTGTCCGCGACACTAGGGTCTTTTTTCTGCTTCGTCGCGTTTTATTCCGCCCCGTTTTGTCACAACACTATTTAAACCAATATTATTATTACTTAATTTATAATTTTAGATTGGGAATGGTTCGAGAGGCAGAAAAGCAATTCAATTCTTCGCTTAAAAATTATCGTATGGTCGAAACATACGTTTATTTGAGCAAAGTATATCGCAGGCTTGATCAGCCGCTTTCAGCTATGGAACATCTAAATCAGGGCCTTGTTTTCTTTAGGAATGATGTTACGCTCCTCACATTTCTTGCGCGTCTTTATGAAGTAAATTTTGTCAAAAAATTAATGAATTTATTGATAAATATCAATGAAATATTTATATAGGAAATTGGAGACACACCAAAAAGCATTGAAACTTATAAAGAGTTGTTAAAACGTGATGCAAGCAATATTGAAGGAATAGCCTGTATTGCTACCAATTTTTTTTATACGAACCAACCAGAAGTTGCCCTCAAATATTATCGGTGATAAATTTAACTATCTAATATTTTTTAAGAAAAACGCACACATTATAATTTTAATTTAAAGGCGTATTCTACAAATGGGAGTATCAAGTGCAGAGCTTTATCTAAATATAGCACTTTGTTGCTTCTATTGTCAACAATTCGATCTTGCTATCGGTTGTCTTGAACAAGCGCATGAACTCGCTGATGACAATGTCCATGCTGAACTTTGGTATAATACCGCCCACATTGCTATTGTATGTACATATTTTATACATATCAATTATATTAACATATTTTATTATATTAGAATAGAATTTAAAAAATAATATATAATAGACTAAATTTGAATTTTTTGCTAAAACAAAAAAATTCTACAAATTAGAGTGGAATAGAGTCTAAAAATAATTTAGGCTAGTTGTGATCTTCGATTAGCTGAACGATGTTTGCGAATTGCGCTTGCAGCTGATCCTGATCACTCTGAATCACTATGTAATTTGGGTGTTCTGAAGATGCAAGATAGTAAGATGAATGAAGCCCGGAGTTTATTTCAAAGCGCTATACTCAAAGGTCCTCATCTTTATGAGTCTTATTTTAATTTCGCACTCTTGCAACATGAAGTAAGTAACTAGTAAAAAAACTCTACTGCAGTAACAAAATTTTTAATTTTATAGATTGGAAATTATGCTGAATGTTACAATGCGTTAAAGAAGTCTTTGGAACTTTTCCCAGAACACTTTTATTCGAAAAAGCTTATGCTCCGAGTTGAAACAATTCTTTCATCTTAATTTTATGTGTAATAGTCATATACATATAGTGTGTAACAAAATTATACGACATCTCTATTTTAATGAGGCGAATTCAAGAATGGAATGTATATAGCAAATGTATAACTTGACAAAAAATTTCGGATTGTTACTTTTAAAAGCCTTAAATATGCCATAAAATTCCATATTTGCAACACAACTTTTAGACTTTATGTAACATGACCATTTTAAGTTGGGAGAAACAAACAATCCTAAATCTCGCACACTATCTGTTACTTGTGGAATAATTTCGTTGTAAAAAAATATTTGAATTTTGTACGAGAAATGATAATCGGCTTTATAATCACATTAGCATGTATTCACATTTAAAAAATATTATTTAATTCGTTTTAAATCTAATGTTCTTCAAAATTTTATTGGGTATTGATGGAGAATCATCAAGACCAGAACCAAAAAATGCACCTAAATCTAAACCATTGGCAAAATTATTATTTTTTTGAAGAATTTGTGCTAGCGAATTGCCGTCATCGTGCGTAGTTTTGTTTGTTAATGGTAATACTTCATGCAGTATTTCAATAAGAACATTCTTAAGCGAATTAGCCGTTGTGTTATGATCATGTTCATTTGCAACATTTAATAAATTATTAAAATTCCTCGACATTAAGTTATGAATCACTGATGGTTGCTTATTTCTTATTGATACTTCATGCTCTTTGCTATTATATTTAGGTCTTCCATCCGAATGTGTCCATACTTGTCTTTGTTCGTTTGATCCATTTGGAATATCATTTGCATTTTTCACCAACGAAATTTGTAATAACGGTTGAATAAATTTCATTAACGTTGCCAATTCTGGTTGGCTATTAGCAATAAGTGGCTCAGTTGACGCTTTTTCAAATATATTCGAATCACTCTCCTTTGAATAAAATTAATACTAATCTTATTTAAAAATATAGTTTACATAAATAATATTCTTTTAGAAATAAAAATACTTACTTTTTTAACAAACTTTGGGTGAATATTTCGATCCCCAATTACAATCTGTTTTCGTTCAAATAAGGCCATCAACTTTTCAAAGGAGGAAAAAATTGGGGAAGAGTCTTAAAAAATCTACATAAATTACTGTTGATAATCAAAAAAAATTTTTTTCAGTTAAGTAATCAAAAAAGTATGATTAATTTTTTTATTACCTACTTTCTAATGATATTAGAGGATTGTCGGTAACTGATTGCCTTTCATTAATGTGAAGATGTCGCATGGTTTCGTTTGTTTTATTAGTCTCCTTTCCTGGATTGAGTCCATTAGCAGCGCTAATAAAGCTGGAGGCCAATGTAGGTAAATTGTCAATAAATTTATCAAAAATTCGTTCTTCAAAACTGCCACTATAGCTAGATATGGGTCGTAACGTTGTTTCAACATGTTTTTCCACTTTTTGTAAATTGTATGGTCGGTTATATTCCGCATTATGTAAATTATATATTTTTGAGTTTTTATTTCTACGTACTAACGTTGGCTGTGATAAAATTTCTGGATTGGCTTGCAAGAAATATTGCTCTGACGACCCCAAACCGTTATAAGAATACGGAGGAATTGTTGAAAATATTGATGGTGGTGAATTTGATAATGACGTTACGAATCTTCCAGTCAATTTATTTTCATAAGGCAGCAGTTCATCATTCGTAATTAATGAAACTGGATATTCTATCCCGTCAAATGAATTCTCCTGCATAAATAATTCATAACGAGGAAATTCTGGAGATGTAAAAACAGGAAACTGTGTAAAAAGTTCCGACCTTCTCTAAATATTTTTTTATTTGATTCGTTTATTTGCTTATTTAATTCTAAAATTAATACCATAATGGGAACTAGTTGTTGACATTGAAGCATAAAAAACATATTAAGAAATATAAATATAGCTTTCGAATAAAACATAAAGAATAGTGAAGTAGAATTAATTTAAATTTTATTAGATAATATCTAAAAAATAAAAAGAAGATTAATTTAACTTTAAAATAAGCATAAACTTAAAACAAGTTGAAATTGAATGATTGATTTTAATTCCAAAAGTTTTATTTATATCTTACTTATTATTAGTCAAGTATGATCGCTAGATGACCAGTTGCTTTTTTTAGGCGAAAGGAAAAATAAAGGTTACTGCGTATAATTAGCCTGCGTGAAAAAATTTTCGTATATAAGATAATGAATGACTCATTTGCGTGGTTTTATTGACGTATGTATTGTACAATTTGTATGTATATTTTTTATTTGTAGAAATACTTGACAAAGTTTAAATGACATACATAATTGCTGACTTTATATTTGATTAATTAATAATAAAATTGATATTTGATCTAAACTTAGCCATGAGCCTTTGTCTTTTGGTATTGGAAGAAAAGTTTTGTTTAAATAAAAGTGGATTTTACTTTTTTAATTACCTTTTTGGTATAACTTTTTAAAAAACATATAAACTTTTTTTAAAAAATAATCGGTAGAGAACAAAATTTCAAATCAAATGACAAAAAACTGATTTTAAAAAATTAATTTTATCATCTCTAGAAATTTGGTCAGAAACAAAAATCCCATCAATGTTGAGCATCAGATGTTACTTATTTTCTAAAAATAATAAGTCGCATACGGTGCATAATGATATGCCGCAGTCGCATCGAGACGGTGTGGAGTCTTGGCTTTACCTGTCGATGGAGTTCTTTCGACTTGACATTCTGCCATGGAGCACCACTAGAAGCCACAAAATTTCGGTTAAGAAAAATCAATTTATGGAGGATACTGCGTGTAAGTTCTTATTTATTAAGTTATAACAATAAGAATCCATGTGAAATCTGTCGGCTTATGGAATTTAACTGGTTTAGTTCGGGAACGTACCATCTTAACGCTATTTCGCGATTGTTAGTGTGATACGCGAAACTACTGTTATGGAAGAACCCAATTATGAATTCTTCTACGACCTATTTGCGAGGATGACAGCGGAACGGAAGATTAACCTTAACGCAACGTACATTGACCAAAGGGAAACTAGAACAACTTCCACCGCTCAACTTTTGTAACAATGATTATTGTATAAATATTTTATAACGGAAAATCAACTTCGATCACATATTTTCTTTTTAATTTGATCATTGGCTAAACTGCAGTTTACCCCTCTCCCTCCCAGAAAATTTTTTTGATTTAAATTTTTTTAAATGTATTTAGGTATTTTCAATGATGCTGAATACGGTAGTCATTTTTTAGAAAATACAGTATAAGACTAGTTTACTGTAAACTTATTTTTGGAAAATAACATTTTCGTCGGAATACAATTTTGGCGGATCCTAGCAACAGGTTTAAAAATTTTTGCATACTTCCTATATAATTCTTAATCAGCTTTTCAAAAGCTATCGAATGATAATTACATGGCGTTTTTTGGTGAAAAAAGGTTGCACTTAAGTATTTAAGATTACATCTAAATAAAGTGATTTTATACGGTATTATCTATTAAAATGAATATCATATTCGGATTCAAAATCATTAAAAAATAAATACAGAAAAAAATTTTGAAAATTCTGAGGAGGGGGATAAAGTGCAATGACCCCTTATCGTCTCATATGAAGAAATTTATCTTAATTTCAAATCTTTTGCTTATGAGGTTTATGAAGTTGTTTTCAAGTCGATGAGCGAAGAGAGAAGAAAAAGATTCAATCAAAGCTGAATCGTTCTACAGAAGAAGATCCACAATTTCCACAGGCAAAGCTTGGTGGTTTCAAATCTGTGGTACTTACTTTTTGTCAAACAACTTCATTATAAATAAAAAATAATTTAAATTGTCTAAACATAAATGTTATTTTTAATTAAAAAATTTAAAATTTGGAAGAATCTTTTTTTTGGTACTAAAAATAGTATCATTTAGAGATTCCTAAACAATCTGAATCGAATGCATAATATTTCAATGCCACGCGAATGCGAAAAATATAGAAAATAATGTAAAGATGTACGCCTCATATATGTGTTTTTATGTATACATGTAAATAAATAAACGAATTTGTGCAAAGTTAATTGTGCAAAGCGAAAGTGAAGTCTTTATTTTTGATTTATACTTAAAGCACATTTCAAAGAAGGGCTAAACTGCAATTTTTTATAATAAAACCATACACAAAGAGATTTTTGTTCTCATCTTTGAGAATCCATAACTCATGTCCCATATAGGTCCCAATTGATTTTGTTTCACTTTTCTACTACCAATTTTTCAAATGATTAAAAAATCAATATTTTTTACTTTTAAATAGGAAATGTAGTAGGTATTACCTACTAGGTAATTAGTGATTCACGATTCACGACACCAAAACGTAATTTGAATCAAGGCTAAATGGAAAATTGTAAAAGATTATAATCTCTCTAATTTTTAGTTTTTTTACGGATTTTTTACAGAATCATCCATAATGGCATATTATTATAATTTAAGGGCGCCAAAATTGTCGCGCGTTAAAATTTGGCGCGCCAGTTTACGATAATGAAATCTTTTTTTCCAAAAATGCCTTGGTTCAAATTTTTGTTCAATTTACCGTAACTCGACTGAGAAGCAAAATTGAGTTATAGTCCATATGCAATTCAATCGCAATAAAAGCTTTCGAATGATTCGTTTGTGTATAATGTCACTTATGAGTTAAGTCATAAGCCACTACCTAATTAAAAATTTATTAAAGACAGTCTTAACTACAGCTGTATTAATATAGTTACAGTTTCCAAATTCTAATTTCTACCTATTTTTATGGCAATGTGTTGGCTAAGACGGGAAGACAAAACGTGATGGACAAAACAGGACAGCATAATATCATGTCCAGATTTGTTTAGGAAAGTTCTATCCCATTTTGCCCACTTTTTCCGATTCCAATGTATTATTATATATTATACGTCCTGTTTTTTATTACCTAAAAATTTAACAATTTTATAGAAACCAGACAATGCGATTTCCGCCGAAAACCATTATTAAATTCATAATTAATTTAATGATTCTGGCCTAGAATCATCAAAAAATTTTTGAAAATTGAGTGACCTTGAATGTTGAAAATGTCTAATCCTCCGCCAAAATTTTTAATGTAAATATGGATTATTTTCAACTCATTTCAGAGCTAATTAAAGGAATATGGATGATATAATCGAAAACGATCTTCCGTTATGTACGTCGCCATTGCCATTGATAATTGCTGTCGCGATTGGTGTTGTACTCTTGCTGCTTTTAATTATTCATACTATTATTGCCAATGTTAGGAAGCGCAACAAAGGCAAAAAAGAAGCAGATCAACGTAAGTGTAAATGTTTACAACAAAAAGGAAGTTTCCCTCTTTTTCATAATAATGTATGTTTTTATCTTATTTTAGAGAAGACCATAACCGAAACTAACGATACAAATCAGAAGAAAGAAGGTCTCCACTAAACGTTTTGAATGCTATTTCTCTCCTAAAAAACAATTTTTTTAATAGTATTGTTTATATGTAAGTTATGCATTGTGATATTGAAGAACATAATTTTTTTTATTAATGATAAAAATATTTTCTTATTCGTTGCAATTTTATTTCTTAAATTTTTTTTAATTTTCTTTATGTTCGGGTAAATAAGACGCGGCTATTCGAAAAGTTTTTGAATTTTGACCTAGCCTTCGTTTTGTTGTAAAAAAGTTGAGCTCAAAATTTTTGAATTACAGCTTGAGCTTGCTTCAATAAAGATGTTCGTTAAATTTTATGCTTAATAACAGGAATGAAGGCCAAGTCAATATTCATAAGTTGTTCGTACGGATGCGTCTTATTTACTCGAACTTAAGGTATTACAAAAGTTATAAAATTATATATTTTACAGTAATTGTTACTTTTTTCGTTTATTTTTCTAATTTTTAGTTTATTTTTTGTTGAAAATGGAATATGTAAAGAGCATGGAAGTAAAAGAATTTGTCATTATTTTTATTTTTAATAATAATCAACATAAATTATTATTAGACTTATTTTATAAAAGAGTAAGTATTTGCATTTATCGCATATTTTTGAAGTCATGCACTGTGTCCTGCACGGTGCTACTGTTACGGACGCCGCTATTACGAACGCGCGATTAAAATATCGCGCAAATTTGTCTCTCTTGAATAGATCTTAATATTCATGTTTTTTCTTTAGTTTTTACAGTCTTTTTGTTTATTTTTTTAGGTCTGACATAATTGAAATTACGTTCTAGTTCTTGCTTTTTTTCTTTTTTTTGAATATATATTTCACAAATCTTAACCGAAAAAATCGGGGCTATAACTTTAAAAATTTGCAAACAAGCAAAATACACAGGTTTGCATATAAATAGGTGAATAAATGTAATTTTTTTATTTTATAAAGTTAAATTCTTTTTAGTTTTTACGATTATTTTTACTAGATATCATATATAAATATTATAAAGTAATTTTTTACGATCAATTTCCTCAACAAATTTTATTATAGAAATGTACATAAAAAATAATTATGATGAAGTTATAGATTAACTGAACATATGCTCTTTTTTTTCAAATCCCTGCTTCCATTGATTTGCATTATCGTTTTTGGCACAGCACGTCCACAAGGTGCCCCGGTAGGATAATTTAGCAGTTGCTAGTAAATTAACAATAAAAATTAACTACCTAATTGGAATTGTAAAAATGTTTTTTAATAACAAAAATGAAACATTGAAAATATAACAAGTATGTACACAAAACTACATATTAACCCATACATTGTTTAGGATGATCAAATGCCTATTTTGCCGCCTCCAGTAGAGGCTGTGCTCCCTGCAGAAACAGTGCAGCAGATCAAAGCAGTTCATGACGACCAATCCATTCCACCTTCTGAGAAACAGGAGAAAATTGACAAAATAATAGTGTCTCTTCCGGTAGAGATCTTAGATAAAATTCCATTACCGCCTGGCTTTGAGCACTTACCGGAGGACGTACGCTTTCATTTTGCAAAACTGAATTAGTGTTATATAAGCTTTTTTAAGATCTAACAGAAATCTTGGAATATATTAAACAATTTAATCGTAAATTTTATATTTTTAGGTTCAACAAAATATTAAGACAATTAATCGTAATCGAGAAAAAACGTGGACTGAAAAGCAAATAGAATTGCATCAATATGTACAAACCCTTCCAACCCAACAAAAGGCTATTTTGATGGGTCCACCACCTCCACCGCATATGCAAGGTTAACGCCCCTCCTAAATCTATTCAATCAAATATCATATCTTTTTTTAATTTTTAAAAATCTTTATCTGAAAAATCTTTCCTTGTTTTTCGTTTATTTTATTTATTGTTAAACTATAAATTCAAATTCAATTATAAAAAAGTTCATTGCAAATTTTAAATTTTATCTTTGAGAATCGATAAGTTTTAAAAATTAAAATGCATTTATGTATATTTAGAATTGAATGAAACAATTTTAATTATTCTCAAAAATTTATTTTTTGAAAATAACGAAGTAAATTTTTAGATTTTTTAAAAAATATAAAAACAATAAAAAGTGCTTTTACATATTATATGTATATATACAAATACATAATTTATAAGTTATAACTGAAGTATTTTGTTCATCTTTATAAATTGAGGACATTTGCATCTCTTTTGCGAATTTTTTCACGCAAAAGTTTTAAGAGATTATTGATTCGTTCCACCTTTACCCGGCCAAATTCTCTCTTAATTTGAAATGAATTTGCGAATATATTTATTGGTTTGCTTAATTAAGAACCAGTGTAGTTAAATGGAACTCAGTGGAACACAAATAAAATTTGCTTTATATCATATTGTATTTTTTATATTGTCTCTATTAGGTGTACAAATATGAAAGTTCGTTTTACTTTGTCTAATATTTTTTCATGAATAAACTTTTTTTTCAAAATATTTGTCTGTATTTATCTTGTAGAGTGTTTTAAGCTATCTAATGGTTCATTAATTTTTAAAAAAGATTTGCATATAAAATTTTAGGACAATTTTATAGATAACCATCGAAGCGCCAACGAAAGAGCATTTGCGGGAAGTTCTCTTATTCATGTTTAATTAGAAGAAAAGTGCTGCCGATTCTCACAAAATGATTGCTGAAGTTTATGGCGAAGATACGATCACTGCCAGAGCCTGTAAGAAGTGGTTTAAGAGGTTCAGAGAAGGCAATTTTGACCTGAGCAAAAAAGACTGCTTATGGTGGGATCAGAAGGGTATTTTGAACTTCTCAAACCTAGCGAAACTGTTACGGCGGCTCGTTATAAAGAACAATTAATCAATCTGAACAGAGAAGTTGCCACCAAACGACCAGAATGGACCACAAGACACGATTGCCCAATATTGCTTCACGACAACGCCAGACCTCATGTTGCAGAACCGGTCAAAAATGCCATAAAAGAACTGAAAGGGTAAATCTTACCCCATCCGCCCTACACTTCTGACATCGCTCCGTCGGATTATCACTTATTTCGATTGGCGGAGCAGAAGTTCACAAAACAAGAAGAAGTGCGAAAATGGTTCGATGAATGGATTGCGTTGAAACAACCGAAATTTTTTTTTGATGGAATCCATAATTTGCCCATAAATTGGAATAATGTTGTTGTTAATAATGGTTGTTATTGTTAATAAAAGTTTAATTAAAAATTTTTTGGAATTTTAATTTTTTGAATCGTAAAAAAACGATCTTTCATATTTGTACACCTAATAATTAATTATTTTTTAAAATAATATGTGGAAGCGCATTTTCTCATCTTAAAAAAATATTTTTTTTTAATTGCATATTTAATTTTTTTTTAAATTATTTAAATAAACTCCTGTTCAAAATTATAGCACCATTTTAGAAAATGGCATAATATTTAACTGAATTATTTAAACGACGTTAAACTTTACCATATAACATATTTTTAGATAGAAAATATGAGGAAGTAATTAATTTTACATTATACAAAATATGTTATTACGAAATTTGAAAAATGTACTGTAAATTGCTTGATTTCACCTTATTCAAAATTATAGCGTCACTTAACTTTTCAAAGTTTATTTTATTTTAAATTGTTTTTTTTGCGGATTATTTATAATGTTGTATAAGATTGTATGTCTACTTAATATTTTTAAAAAATGTCGAAAAGTTCTAATCTGTCTGAGTTTGAAAAAGAGCGAATCTCCGCGTTGCATTCTCAAAATTGGTCATTTCGTCGTATCGCTGCTAAAATCGGGCGTCATCACAAAACTGTCAGTACCCACTTAGCCGATCCCGATGCGTATGGCACTGTTAAGTCTTCTGGGCGTCAAAAGTGTCTAATTTTGAGGTCAACAAGGCGTATAATTAACCGCGCTTCTAACTCTACCGCCTCTTCTGCGCAAATCAAGGCAGAGTTGGGCTTACAGTGCAGCTCGTTGACCATCTGTCGGGTGTTGCATGATAATGAAACAATCGTAGAACAAAGATGGTGCCTTGTCCGAAGCTTACCGTTGCTCATAAAGCTGCGCTGCTTGCTTTCGCTGAGGAAAAATTAGTCCAACAAATCGATTGGAATAATTTATTTATGGGCGTCAGTTCTTTTGTGAGCATTGGTGTATTTCAGATTGTATGGTCGGACGAGAAGAAATTCAATCTCAACGGTCCGGACGGAATTTGTGGATATTGGCACGACCTCCGCAAAGATCCTCGATTTTTCTCGAAAAGGAATTTTGAAGGAAGGACGGTCATGGTTTGGGAGGCTTTTGAAGAATCAGGGACTCTGAGGTTTATCGCGACAATCGACAGTATGCTACAGTGAACGAGCTAAAACTTGCAATTTCTATCGCATCAATATTGTTAATTTGCATAGCTTATACAAGTTAGCTCATAGTGCCCCCAATCATCTTCTTGACGTTGTAAAATCTAAAGTAATAATTATTTGTTTTGAAATTGTTTTGTTATGTTTAAAATAAAATAAACGTTGAAAGATTGAATGGCGCTATAATTTTGAACAGGCTGAAATCAAGCAATTCACAGTATTTTTCAAATTTCGTAATAACATATTTTGTATAATGTAAAATTAATTACTCCGCCATATTTTCGATCTAAGAATATGCCATATGGTAAAGTTTAACGTCGTTTGAATAATTCAGTTATAAAAGTTATGTCATTTTCTAAAGTAGCGCTATAATTTTGAAAAGGAGTGTACCATCTGAGTTATCTGAGTTATACTTAAGAGGGGACAGTGTTCCATTTCGTGTACCAATTTTTTTGCAAGAGATCATTTTTCACTTGGTTCCTCTTTTTTACTGTTAAAAAAAATTTATAAATTATTACTTGCTGAATATTGAATAAATTCTCCGAATCAACAGCTTTTCTTTGCATATTGGGTCCAGTACGGTGGGACTGTAATAGAGATAGAGCAGCGGAAGTAACTAAAACTGGTACTTGCTCGTTTGCGTTAGACTGCACAATATTTGCGAATTCAGAATCATTATTTGAAGATTCTTTTTTGAATTCATTATTAACCACTGAATTTGTTTCAACGGCAAGTGGAAGAGGTTTAGACGATGAATAAAAATTTTGTGCTTCTTCAATAGCCGATGCTCCATTTATACGCACCGCCATACAATCAATACATATATATGGCTCATTATGATTATTTTTATTTTTATTAACTGATTCAATTTTCTCATTTGAGGAAATTTTTTCGTCTTCACCAAAATTTAGATGGTCAAAGGAATCCAGTTTATTTTCTGTTTCTAATTTTTTATCATTCTCATTCATATTATTCCATTGCGATGATGACGGATTAGAATATGACGGCGATTTTATTACATAATTATTTGGAAATAACACGTTCGTGCCATACATGTCCGAGTTTTTAGCGATTAGTTGACTATAGTTTTTATTTGCGTCATCCATATTTGTTTTAAAAGTATTGGAGTTAAAATTTTTAGGGAGATTATCAATTGTTTCATTTTCTTGTTCTGTCGTTGTTGGCTCTACTTTTTGCCATAGTGATCGTCCAAGCCATACTCTACGTAGATTTTCTCGTGTTTTAGCATCTATTGGTAATGAACCAAAAAATAGATGATCAATTACATCAAAATCTAGATCAGCCATCTGCGTCTCTATTACTGATATTTTTTGCTAAAGGAATAATTCATTATTCTAATTTTAAAAATTGAAAAATATTTAAAGCTAACGTCGATATTAAGTTTATTATCTTCAAGTGCATTCAAAATGTAAGACAATTGCGTTGGCGGAAGTGTGTCAGCAAGCTCGGATAACTTCTAAAGATTTGTATGTATATGTATCGTGTTAATTGGATATCAGGAATGCAATGAAAATAATTTTTATTTTCATTTTTATTATCCATAATACTTACAAATGTAAAGCTGACAGTATATTTTAATGCATTATAACTATTAAAAAGACGTGTAGAACGCCGTTGACGCCACTCCATATTATCAGCGTTGGTTTTTTGGTCATTATTAGATTCTGTTTAAAAAATTATTATTTAGTTGAAGTTTTAATTATTCATTAAATTCACGAAAACATATATAATTTATTCATGCCTTCTTTAACAAACGCGCCTGTCGACAATGGTTTAACATGATTTTTATTCTTCAATGTGAATCCAGCCCGTGGAATTTTCATTTGCGGACGCGCATGGGATGGCCAAAATTTATGTCTTAGGCGCAATGGTTGTATATGTTGGTCTGGTAAACTTTTAAGTACACTAGAAATGGCTTCATGCTCTTGTCGATATGTGAGGTCTTTATCAAAAAGTAATGTTTTAACTTGACATTTAGCTAAAAAAATTATGCTAATATCTTAAATATATCTTTAATATATGTATTTTTAGATATACAAAATAAGTCTAGTAGTAATAAGCGTAACCTTCAAATGGTAATTGAGTATAGTAAAAAGGTAGTTCAAGTTGATCTAACAATGAACGAGGCAATCGCGACAATACTCCATTAATAAGACTCTCTGCTTCCTAAAATGGATTGAGACATTTTTTTTAAATAATATAACTGTACATACAATTTCAGATTGCTCAAATTTATGTATTTATAATATGTTACTTCCTATTAATTTCTTTTATATTGATATTAAATAAAATATTAAAAAAAATATTTTTGAATGTTTTTATTGTCCAACAAAAATCATATACAACCCACATTAAGCAATGTATATTAGCTATATAAAAATTCCTTTAATTAATTTTATTTCAGATAATTTTTACCATCTCATTAAGTCTACGGTCCGCTTTTATACTATATAATTGTTGCATCACATCTCGTGGTAGTAAAAAGTCCTGTAAACACGACAATTCAGACTTTTAGAAATTTTAGAAATTGAAACCTACCCATTTTCGTTCTACATATGAATATGACTTTGAAACATTTGTCAATTGAGAAATCGTGAATACTAGTATCATAGAGTAAATTTTCAGAGAACGTCTCATTTTTAATTTTTAATTTTAAGTTATATTTGTAAGCTTTTTGGCTTCTTCATGTTTTGAGTATGTAAGTTTCAATTTTTTTTTTGAAAATTAAAAGCAAAAAATCGTAATATAGAACAAACACACATTTTTAAATATAATTAAAAAAAATTTATGCTCTCATTATTTTTATGTACATGTTCAATGTAAATATTAGTCAGAGAAACATTGTTACAAATTTTACTTTATTAATTTAATTTTCAAACTTATTTTACAATTTATCATAATTTTTACATGGTTAAATCAAGTAAATATATACATATATTTAATTTCAATTTTTAAAATTTATTTTAGTCTGAAAATTGTAAATTTTGTAATAGCTAAATGGTCATTTAGTTTCCATAATAGGCAACAAAAATAAAATTATGCATTCTTTTACTGAATAATGCGGCTGAATAAATTTAGATTGGTATTATTTTTTCTCAATATGCTTTAAATAAAAATGACTTAATAATTTTTAAATTTAGTTAGAAAAACAAATTGCATTAATTAATTAAAATTTATAAAGATAGTTTAAATTTACGAAGTTAACAAAATGGATAGAAATTGGTGCCGCAATTATATTTACAGTTATTAAATCAATTTTGTCGCTCACATCTACAAATAAGATTGAAGTTTTTTATTCTCACCAGTGTCACAAAGTGGAACATTGGAACCTTTTTGTGGAACACAGCCTATTTAACTTTATAACTTCTGTTCTCGTTGACCTATTCGAATAATTTTTTTCCAAAAGATTTAGCTTGAAAAATACTACAAAAGTATATTTTTATTTTTTGCAAATATTAACTTTAAATCTAGTTATAAAGGTTAAAATACGAAAAAAAGTTTCAACTTTGAGTGCGAATAACTCGGCTTAAAGTTAATATTTGCGAAAAATAAAAATATATTTTTGTAGTATTTTTCAAACTGAATCTTTAAAAAAAATACTCAAATCGGTCAACTAGAAAAGAAGTTATAAAGTAAAAAGGCCACGTTCTACAAAAAGATTCCACTTTGCCACACTGATTGTCGCAAATTGCGACAATCAGTGAGTATTGCGACTCGCAATACATTAACATTAAATAATTCAAAAATCAATATAATTTTTTCAGGAGTATCGACCGTTTTCGCCAAAAGTGTTTAAAAAATTTGCAAATATTCACAATGACAACAACCTTTTACTAATTGTGCGATTTTATATATCGATTAATAAATTTTTATAAAAATGAACTTTAGCAAATAAAATTTATTTTTCAATAGGATAAACTGAAACAATTGGATACAATTTCTGAAAAATTGCCCGAACAAACTCCTAAACAAATGCCATTACCACATCCATTTCGTCGCTTGCCACAAAAATTGCCACGTCGTATTTATTATGCGAAAAATTTATCTTTCGAAAAGAAATTAGAACGTTTGGATAAATTAATAAAAAGATTTGTTCGTAGTTCAAAGGGGAAAACGTTTCCTCGATCTGCAAATATCGATGAAGAATTACCAACATTTGTAACATTCGATGTTCCTGTTCTACTTCACTTCGATGGAAAGATTGTAAAAAAATATTTTTTAGAAGAAAAACAATTTTTTTAAACAAAATTATATTGTTAGGCAATGACTGATTTACAACGCTATTTGTCACCAGATGAATTCGAGATTCTTATAAATATTTTACGTGAAAACAATGAAAATTCTGTATGTTTGCATTCTTTTTTTATTAAAAACTTTTAATCATGTGTTATAAATTTTTAGACAAAATCGCAATTAATTGGTCTTCTTTTAAAGGAAGCGTATTGTAAGCACGGATCATCTTATTTTCCCATTCCAATAATGGGTATTGGTACGGAAAATCAATTAATTTCTCCAAAACAAGGAGTTTCAATCGTCGATGAAGAACTCAAACAATTAGGAATTCAGTTAATGTTTGGAAAAAATGACTACGATACTTTGAATCCAATATCTTCACGTTTTCTAGAATTAATAAATGATAGAACAAGCACATTCAATAGCAATGAATTAATCAACGAAAATTACGATGAATATGATGAAATAAATTACAAGTATTTAAGGCGGAGGCAAAGCCTAAAGGCAAACGTGGAAAACAGATTTCATGATGATGTTAGCATGCTCGATAATACTTATACAAATAAATCGAAACACCAAAAAATGCTAAGAAAGTTTCTGGTTAAATTTGAAGGAAATATTCATAGCTAATTAAAATGAATTGAAAATTTTAAACTTTTTTTTTAAAATCTATGTACATAATGTTTATTATTAAAGAGAGTAGCAATTTTTTTTAGAGTTGCCTCGTGAAAGTTTAATAAAAATTATAAAATAATTTTATTCAAAAAAAAACAAATATACACATTATAAA
The DNA here is from genome assembly GCA_024678965.1 of Bradynema listronoti. Lineage (NCBI taxonomy): Eukaryota > Metazoa > Nematoda > Chromadorea > Rhabditida > Allantonematidae > Bradynema > Bradynema listronoti. Next base: position 651,663 of record JANLNO010000005.1, read on the forward strand.
ATTAAATTTATAATGAGCTATTTCGAATCATTTTATTTCTTTGCGTTATCGCTGCACTTTAACGATGAGATAAATTTTATGTTTCCATTATTTTTAATAGATGCAAGACTATTAGCATCAATTACGGTTGACATAGTGGGAAATGTACTAAGCTTTGGTGCTATGGCCCATTCTTGTACTTCTGCTGATCCCCAAACACTAAATACAACAACGGGAACAAGCGCAATAATCGTTGAAATGTAGAAAACAATATTCCATTCGGACTGTGAACCCGTCTAAATTTGATAATATATAAATAAAATAGTTCATGATTCTTTTTTTAGTTTAGTTTATGATTTATAATTATTGAATACTATACTTTAAATTCACTTTAAAATATACATTTTTAAAAATTGTTATTTAAAAACCAACTGTAACTATCCATTTCGTCATAGCCGGATTAATCATCCCAGAAATAGCAACAAAGAAAAAAGTAAGGCCTGTAATGGCTCCAGAAAATGCAGGTGCCACAGCTACTAGCGCTGCTTGACAACCAGGCGTGTGCATACCTAAATATTCTATATGGATAAGTATTTTTTAATTGTTTTAATTTAATGAAACCAGTGAAGAGCATGCTAAAGCAAAGAAATATGACTGCTAGCCCAGCACGCGTTGAATCTAAAAATGTTGTTCCAACCATAAATAAAGCTAGTCCTATAGATCCAATGCCATTTAACACCTAAAAACTTTTTATGATTAGTTATTTTTAAAAAGTGATGCCGCACTTGGGAACGGAAAAGATACTATAATAATAAAAAAAATCAATTTAATGTAAGTCTAAACCAAAAGTAAACGTAACTTAAGGCTAAGCCCAAGTTTTTTTTCCGAAATGTCATCCTAAAGAATTCCATTTATTTTAACTTTATTTAAAAAAAGTAAATTTTTATTTTAAATTAAAATTTATTTTATTGTATCATAATTACGGGCTGTTTCTTAGTGTTCAAAATAAAATGTGTTAAAACAATGTTGAGACAAAACGAGATGGAAAAAATGATCGAGCAAAAAAATTGACTCAAAATTTTTTTTGGATGCTTAGCAAAAAAATTTTGAAAATTTTTTTAAAAAATAAATCTAATAAAAAGTACAGAATTTTTAAAACGTTTTACTTTTGAAATTGTGGATATGTTCCATCGTGTTTTTTCTTGCATCCATGTATTAAGATATGAACTACCAATTTTACTAATCCAAAGACATGCTGTAGGAATTGCACTCAGTATGCCATTTTGTGTGACATCGTAATGATGTATATCATGAAGATAGCTATAATATAATAAATTTCATTTAAATATCCTTTAAAAATATGAAAAAATTAAAAATATGTATTTACAATTTAGTCAATTGTTTTTCTATATGGATGCGTGCCATTATTCTATTAATAATATTAAACATACAGTGGCGGACAATTGGTTGGAAACTTTTTTCATTTTTTCGTTTTTAATCTCCTACGTTAAATACGATCAAATATTTCATTAAAATGAATATGTCTTTTTGTAGAGAATTTCAAGAACTTTCAAATGATATATTCAATTAAACAACTTTATTGAAACTTCGTTGTACAATTCAACAAAAACTAAGAACACCCAAAAATGAATCGGACAAATGAATCGAAAACTTTTCTATTACGGGAGTTTAAACATTTTTATATCCATTGTATAATATAATTTTTATTAAAAAGTAATTATTAAGCCCATAATAAGCCCATAGGTCATAAAAACAATTGTACCGTTTGTATAAGCTGCACTTGAAAAACTTAATTTTACATTAAAAACCGCAATCCAAAAAAAATTGATTTATGATCCGAATATTGACTTTTCAGAAAATTTGATGGTGCCATTTTAAAGAGCACAAAATTCTGTATTATATATTGTGGAATTAGAAAAATCGGTAGCATGACTTATAAAAGACAAAAGATCCAATTTTACGATAAAAAAATTACGATAAAATTCTTAAAGGAAAATACATCTTTTTTGAAAAATATACCTTTTTATCGATGTCATGACTTTTGGACCATCTTTATTTATAAGTTCCAGAAATGCACCTCATAAGGAAAAGTAAGTTTGGAACAATATGAGATGCATGCACCTCATAAAGTTTGTCTAGAGAATTTTTTTGTCTTTTTATATTTTTTTTGAAATTTTTTTTTATAATTGGGAGATTTCATGCTTTGAGTAAGCTATAAATTCCATGGGCACGGTAATAAAATAATATATAAATAGAAATTATTCAATTTATTCATTGTCATTGATGTATTAAAATTGGAAAACAGCCGAATTTTTTAGCCACCATCTAATGAGGCGCTTCGTTTTCATTTAAAAATTAAGGTAATTTTATTATTTGTTCCGATTCTATGTTTTTATCAGGAATGTCGCGACATAAATTTTAAATTTCGGAAATTAGGGGAAAAAAATGTATCGGGAATCGAAATTCCTTTGCACCTCTGATATGTATAATATTAAAAATAAATTACCTCGGTAGGAACATAATCATAGTCATAAGTGGAAATTCGTGGCAAACAACTGAAATTAAGGCCGACCATACTGCGGCAGAACTAAAAATTGCACGCCAAGGAACTTCACGTTCTATGCGTTTTTTACCCATGTCTTCACTAATATTTGAAATTGCAATAAATCGCAATTCATCACTTGAAATCCAACTCTAAATATAATTTTATAATTTGCATAAACTTAATATTCATTAAATCAAACCTGTTTTGATGGTTTATCAGCTCCCAAAAAAATGTAAACAACAACAAATAACACGCCTGTAAACGCAGAAATATAGAAAATTGATGGCCAACCTCCAAAAAATACATTCTGTGTGCAAAGAGCACCTCCAGATGGAATAATCAACAACGCGCCTACAATTATTATTTAAATTATCCCAATTTCGGGCAAACAAAACGCGCTATTCGAAGAATTTTTAAATATTGACTTGGCCTTCATTCTGTTATTTTGTGTTTGTGAAGTTGAAATTTAATAAAAACCTTAAAGCAGGCCCAAGTTGCAGATTAAAAATTATGAGCTCAATTTCGTTTATACCAGAATGAAGTCAATATTAAAAAATTCTTCGAACGACCTCGTCTTATTTGGGGTATATTCAGAACATATTTTTATAAAAATTATATATTTTTTAAACCAATTTGTCGACCGCCAGTAGCAAGACCAAGTGCATATGAACGCTCTGAACCAGGAAACCAGCGTGTTACTAACGAATTAACTGCTGGTTGGAGTAATGCCTCTGCAAGTCCGATTAAAAAACGAGCCAACATTATGTATCGAACACTTAAAAATCACAAATTGAATACAATTTTTATTTGGTTTTGATATTTTATATATTGTTTACTCATATTCAGCTGTTAATGGAATCATAAAATTGGCCGCAGATGCAATTATGACGCTTATAATAATCATATATTTTGAGTTGAATTTATCTGCAAGAAATCCCGTTAACAACATACAGAGAAGACCAGCATTGAAGGCACCAAATATCCAGCCTTGATCTTCTGCTGACCAGCGCATGCGTGGCGCCATTTTTTGTTGGGACGAATTTGAGTTAAAACTTATAGTTAATGTGGTATCTGGTAGCAATGTCTGCGTTTCATTTAATTTTGTAGTGGAACGCCGTTGCCGATAATTTTTATCCATGTTTCTAACTACAATTTTAAAAATAATGAAACAAACGCATTTTTAAATAGGATTTTAATTAAATAATATTTTATATTTAAAAACTTATGCAAAAAATATTTATAAATTTACTAGATCTTTGATATATCTTTTTTTTCACATTCCTTGATTGAAGCTTCAATTGTAAAGTATTCATATCATTTTTTATTTTACCCGCATCAGTGTTAGTAGTTGCATTTTTATTAATAATAACGTTAGTAGAATCGTCAATCATGCAAACCATAGCTATGCCCATATTGCTGTTCATCATATGTACACTTAAAAATAACAATAATATATATATATATATATATATATATATATATATATATATATATATATATATATATATATATATATATATATATATATATATATATATATATATATATATATATATATATATATATATATATATATATATATATATATATATATATATATATATATATATATATATATATATATATTATACGGCCAATACTAGAAAAATATGGGGCGGGAACTTTTGTGTCACCCTGTATATATATATATATATATATATATATATATATATATATATATATATATATATATATATATATATATATATATATATATATATATATATATATATATATATATATATATATATATATATATATATATATATATATATATATATATATATATATATATATATATATATATATATATATATATATATATATATATATATATATATATATATATATATATATATATATATATATATATATATATATATATTATATATATATATATATATATATATATATATATATATATATATATATATATATATATATATATATATATATATATATATATATATATATATATATATATATATATATATATATATATATATATATATATATATATATATATATATATATATATATATATATATATATATATATATATATACAGGGTGACACAAAAGTTCCCGCACACATATTTTTTAGTATTGGCCGTAAAATATATATATATATATATATATATATATATATATATATATATATATATATATATATATATATATATATATATATATATATATATATATATATATATATATATATATATATATATATATATATATATATATATATATATATATATATATATATATATATATATATATATATATATATATATATATATATATATATATATATATATATATATATATATATATATATATATATATATATATATAACCGTGCAACATATTTTCCCCGTAAATACAACATTTACAAGTAAATACCTTGCAAAACAAAGACATAACATTGAAGCGGTCATCATGCGATAAGATGGAAACCAACGATAGATGTTTATTTTCTCTGCCATCGATAAAATCTCTGGAGTTGTCATACTTGATGTAGTTCGGCAAGAAGCAAATTCGGCATCAAGAATTATACTCGTATTATCAACGTTAAAACTGTTTTTATTTATAAAGGATGCAATAGTATCTACCGATATGAGTGATTCATCATTCGTAATAACTTTAGTTATTTCAAAAGTATAACGATTTGTTAAGTTAGTCGTATCATTGGAGATTCTATTTTTTTGTCACTAATAAATCGCTGATCCTTTTCGGAAACATTATTAGTTCGTAATTCTTTTAGATTCTTCTCTGCATTGACCATAAGATTTTTCTATAAAATATAAAATATTACATTTAATTTTTAGGAGTATTAAAACTTAAATCCTTAAAATAACAAAAATAAACATTTTGATTATAATTATTAAAAGTTAATATGTGCGTTGCTTATGAGTATACAAAAAAATACGTTTCGTTGTACGTGTTTTCATGATGTTTTGCTATTTTTTTTTGTAATGATTTGTTATTTTGTTAACTACATTTTCTTTGTTAACTCTTTATTAATTAGTAAGAGATAATGAGATAATGAAAGAAAAATATACTAAAGTTGCAAAAAAGCTATAGAGTCGATAAAACTCTCTTGCGTACGTTTTGTTTAATTGCTTTTATTTATTAATTTTACATTTTTTGCGTTTCTTTTTATCTGCATCGACCAGTGGTCGAAAAGCGAATACAGTCATCCGTTTTCTTCTCTCCTTTCACCCAGCATTTTGATTTTTTTTGCTTATTTGCGCAACTGATTAAGTTGCAGTATTGTGCTACTACCATTGAATGGCTAAAGCTCAAGCCTTGCATGCACTCATCATATAGCAATAAATTAAAAGAAAACATAATAAAAAAGATACAAGAGCTTGGACAAACGAATAACTCAAACATATGAAGTTTTTATTAACTTTCCTTTGTGACCGCTACCATTTGTTTTCTTTGCTTTCTCGAAGAAATAATAAACAGACCGGTTCTGAAAAAAATATACGTGTGCAGGTACAGTTGTTTTTCGACACCGTTAAATAAAATCAAATGAATCTTTTGCTGTCATTATTTTTTGGCATTTATTTATTTTACGTTTTGCATTTTTTATACGTGTATTACTAACATTTTCATTCATAATATAGATATTTTATAGGGTTTTGACTAAATTATTCTTATTCGTCTAATTTGTATACGCTATTTAATTTTCATTTATGAAATAGGTATAAGATTAAGCATTATTTTCTCCATTAAAAAATTATCATTAGCTATATGTTAAGATTTTTCAATTGTAATAAAAAAAAACTTAAAATATAACGGAGAATACTCAACATTTTATTTATTTTTTAAATTTAACAAGTAGTTTACCAAACAAAACAAAAAAAATTATAAAAGAAGTTGTTTTATTATCATAATTCCGACTATGGTTATATTTGTATACATCTACGATGATTATGTTTTAATGATAATTATTATTTATAAGATCTAAGAATGTCCTAATTTTTTATTGAAATTGAATGATCAAGTTGAAGAACTTTTTTTTGATAATTTTTAGTATATTTTATGAATTTAAAACAATATTTGCATTTTTTGCGTATGGACGTAAATAATGGCAACAAATGAAAAATCGACAGTAACTAGCGGATAAGTAAGAGTGAAAGTAATTTGCGTGGTTTAAATTTTTAAGCAAACACAAAACAACAACATCTTTCATGTTTGCATGTTTACTTAAAACAAAAACACTAACAAAAGTCATACTGATTATAAAAAAAATAAGATAAATGATTCATAAATAACTTTAATATTATAATGAAATTGACGATAATAATCTAAAAATAAAGAAAAAATTTGTTATTAAAAAATCATAATAACATGCAATAATAATAGATTGCAAAAGTTTTAATATGAAGGTAACATATAAAAAATAAAAAATTGTTTACAATTTTTAATATTTTCTACATATAATTTATTATATAATTATGTATAAAAAAAATGCACGAATCAACCATTATACTCGTGTTTATATTAAATGGTAGTTTTATAAATTACAAATAATGATATAACCAGCTGGGGTTATTTTATTATGTTTTTTTCTATGTCTGATCTATTCTTTGTCGTTTCATTAGGTGACATTAAGTGATAGAAAAATTTAAACTACCTAATTAATCAAAAAATCGGACAATGAACACTCTATTCATTTTTAAATGACCAATAATAATTTTTTAAATTAAAATATTAATCGGGACGCCAATTTTATATATAAAAAATAATTTTTAGTTAAAATTACATTTATTTAAACCAATTAAAATTTAATCTAACTAAATTATTATATGTATGTACTTTAGATTGATTTAACAGATCAAGTATTTTTTCTTAATTGCACTTTTAATTATTCCACTAGTTTATTTTATTCAATATGCACCGACTTTAATGGATTAAATTAATGATATTGACATTCTTAGAATTTGGATACTTTAATTTAATCAATATTTTGTTTTTCAAATTTTAAATAACATTTAGTAGCAATAATGTGTGGAATCTGGGCAGTTTTGGGCACTGAATATGCCCCTACTCAACACGAAGCGGAATTTCTAAAAATTGTGGGACGTGGTCCCGATCTTACCGTTATTTCTAAAGTGGCGCCACATTTATGGTTTGGATTCCATCGACTTGCAATTGTTGAAGTAAATATACATTTTCTTTTATTGTAGTTTGTCGACACATATGTAGGTACTTTTGCAAAAATCTAAAAGTAATAAATTGTTAAAAATTTTAAAATTTTGAGTTGGCTTTTATTTTTCTATAACTAATGATATTTTCTTTTATTGTTTTAATTCGTAGATGTTTCCTAAATTTATGTGCATTCAATATAATAACAAAATAAAAATTCAAATTTTTTCAAAAGGCCGCAGCTTATTATCATTCTGAAATTAGTGTATAATTATACTCTTTTTTTCTGATAATTACAGCTTTGTTAAATTGTTTAAAATCAAATTAGAATTAACAGATTTTTATGTATGTTTACTATGTTATTTTTTATCAGGTAAGTTGATAAATATTTTTGAATATGATTAATGATTAAAACCATTGTGATAAAAATAAACTAATTTTAAGAGCGTTTCATTTGAATAATTATCGTTTGATTTATTATTTTAAATATTATTTTTAGCCGGGTGATGTGTCAAGTGCTCAGCCTATTATCGCTTCTCTAAATGATGAAATGAATAGCAGATTGTCGGTAGTGTGTAATGGCGAGATTTACAATCATACTTCGTTAAAAGCTAACTCGCCGTTAGATGAATGCAATGTACAAAATGGAGGTAGCGATTGTGCAGCTATTGTGCATGCATTCCTCAATGCCGATGGAAACTTACCAGCCGCATGTGCTGCTTTGGATGGCGTCTTTGCTTTCCTCATGACTGATGGAAATTTTTTATATGTTGCGCGTGATTCTTTAGGCGTTAGACCATTATTTTACGGAATAACCAATGAAGGCAATAGTTTTAAAACTTACCCTAATTTCGCGTATATAAGGCCGGGTATTTTGAACCAAATTTAAATTGGCGCCAATGAGTTGATTCTGTTGTATTGGATCCAAGCAAATCCAAATTTTGTGCCCACTTTTATGAAAATAAAATAAAGACGGGCACAAAATTTGGACCCCAACGGATCCGATACAACTCATTGGCGCGAATTTAAATTTGGCTCAATACACGCGAAATTAGGGTAATTGATTATCATTAATTGTACATACAGTTATGTCGCGGAATTCCGATTTCCGGCGATTTTTCTATGCCGGTTTCCGATTTTTTAAAAATGGCCAAAATTTCGGAAATTTCGTAATTACAGGATAGCTGAATATGACCAATTTTTTAAAAAAAGTTAAAGTTATTTTGAAAATTTTTGTACCCTAATTTCGCATGTATAACGCGCGACTATCCGAAGAATTTTTGAATTTTTGGTTGTGCTTCATTCCGTTATATTTGCAAATGAGCTCTTCATTTTTGCCCCATAGTTTAATCCCATTTCAATAAAATATTTGTTTAATTTTGTATATGTTACGGGAAAATATGTTGCACGGCCAAATACGTATTTTCCCGCCCGACGGCCAAATACGTATTTTCCAGACCAAATACGTATTTTCCCTACCAAATACGTATTTTCTCGGCCAAATACGTATTTTCCCGGCCATATAAAAAATTTTTTCACATTCAAATTATCGTAAACTTTTATCGATAAAAGTTTACGATAATACGATAAAATTTACGATAAAAGTTTACGATAATTTGAATGTGAAAAAATTTTTTTATATGGCCGGGAAAATACGTATTTGGCCGGGAAAATACGTATTTGGCCGTGCAACATATTTTCCCGCAACATATATACTCAATACATAATAACAGAATGAAGCCCAAACAAATATTTAAAAAATTTTCGAACCGCCGTGCTTTATACACGCGAAATTAGGGTAAGGTGACTAAAAAATTTATATTTATATGTAATGGGGAATTCAAAAAATGTTAAAAATTGGCTTGTCAATAATTACTAAAATTAGGAAAAAAGTCTCCAAATTTTTCAGCCACACTGATATTTGAAATAAAATTTTTTTTTATTATGTCCCAATTTCTGATTTTCGAAATCTCAAATTTATTTTCACGACATCCCTGCTACATATAATATGTAATATTAATTTTTTAGGATTGGTTTTTGGATCGGAAATTAAATGCATAGAAAAATTGTGTGAAAGCGTGCATTTCTTTCCACCTGGCTGTTGTACAAAAGTATCACTGCAAATACCATACAATAAAAAACTATTAGAAATACCACATGAAAACCGCTTTCTTCGTTATTTTTTCATACCAAAAGAGATTGATCTTTTAAACGACATGAATAAATATCAGGTCAATTTTTTAAATTTAATTTTTATTTTAACTAAAAAGAAAAAATATTAGTAAACATTGCAGATTTGTGTACGAAATGCACTTATTGAAGCCGTTGATAAACGTCTTATGGGCAATCGCTTTTTTGGTTTTATGTTGTCAGGTGGTTTAGACAGTTCGCTTATAGCTTCAATCGTAACAATGCTTCTTGAAAAACGCGGTAGTAAACATCTACCAATGGCATTTTCTGTCGGCTTTGAAGATTCACAGGATCTGCAAAATGCGCGCCGTGTGGCGAAATTTCTTGGCATTCCACATCGTGTACTTGTCATTACACCACAAGATTGTATTGATGCTATACCAGGTTTTGTTTAACAAAATTTTTTTTTATAGTCACTTTCAAAAAAGTTTAAAATAATAGGTCTTGAATAAGAATTGCGCAGATTATCTAATTGATTATTTGAATTTTATAATTAAGTTTGCAATCACAGTAATATTAAGACTGTGTAAAATAATGAGTCGAAAATGCATCTTGAACTGATTTTTGATAATTACAATTACCCTAATTTCGCGTGTATAAGGCCAGGTGTTTTGAGTCAAATTTAAATTGGCGCCAATGAGTTCATCCTATTGTATCGGATCCGTTTGGGTCCAAATTTTGTGCTCATTTTTATGTAGCTGAAACGAAGGAGGACAAAAATTTGGACCCCAATGAATCCGATACAACAGAATGAAATCATTGATGCCAATTTAAACACGCGAAATTAAGGTAGTAATTATTTTTATTTACCAGAGAGTAATTTGTTATTAATAATGTTATAATTAATAATGTATTTGAAAAAAAAAATTTTTAAATCTAGTTGACACAGCGGATTTAAGTTAAGGTTCAATTGAGTTCAAATCCTTCCTGAGTAGTCAAATTCCTTTTGCATGTGTATTTTCTTGCAAAAGAGCCGAAATCTCTGGTAAATAATGACATCCGGGAATATGTATGCAGATTTAACAATGTATCTCTGTATACACCAAACACTGATGTTACAAAAAGAAAATCTTTAATCAAATTCATTTTTATTTAGAAGTAGTATACACTATGGAAACATTCGATCCACTTTTAATTCAATGTGGGGTCGCACATTTTTTACTCTGTCGACATATCGCTGAAACGTCTAACGTGAAAGTTCTTTTATCTGGTAATTATTATTAGGTAATAATTTTCCTACGTTTTTTAAATAATATTTTTTTTAAGGCGAAGGCGCTGATGAATTATTCGGTTCATATGCATATATGCAACGTGCGCCTAGTCCAGCCCATCTTCATCGTGAAATACATCGTCGCCTACAGCATTTGCATCAGTATGACGTCTTACGATGTGATCGCGCTACATCGTGTCACGGCCTCGAAATTCGAGTGCCCTTTTTAGACAAAAAATTTGTTGAATTAGTAACACGCATGCCTCCCAAGTAAGTAAAAAACTAATAAAATATATGTACATACATATTTGAAATATTTTAAACAACAATTCAAAGAGATTTACACTATCTGCAAAATGCAGATTGTAAAGATTTAAAAAAATGTTATATACATGTAAATTATTTTAGTTATAAATTAATACCCAATGAACTAGAAAAATTAATTCTTCGAAGAGCATTTAAAGGCTGGTTACCCGACGAGGTTATTATTTTTATTTATAATTGAATTTCAATACAAACAACAATTTGTTTTTACTTTAGATTACTATTTATTTTAGATTACTTTTTGTTATTTATTATTTTAGGTTATATGGCGTAGCAAAGAAGGATTTAGTGAAGCGCTAGGCAAAATTGATTTAGGCGATGTATTAGCTGCACATGCAAATACATTAATTAGCGACACCCAATTTCAATCAAGTGCGAAAACTTTCGCATTGCATACTCCTCAAAGTAAAGAAGAGTACTGGTATCGAATGCTATTTGAAGAACGCTTTGAAATTGCCAAAGTCCACAAAAGTTTGCACATACGCGTTTACAAGTAAGATGCATATTTTATTATAATTTTATCATGATTTTCACCAAAGTACAATATAATAATATTAATGCATATTAACTACAATAAAACAAACGGCTAAATTGGCGAATACCACGAGATTTTCATATACCATTAAAATCCTCGTGATTCGTGGAGTCCGAATGTGCATTTATTTTTTTTCGGAACCCCTTACAGAATCTTTTATGACTCTTTGTATGATAGTGCTTCTACATAAAAAAATGGTGGAAATCCCTGCTTTCATTTCGTTTTGCAAATTTTGTCATTTTCCGCGACAAAAAGTTTGAATTGTTTTGTCACGTTCATGACAAAAGATTGTAATTCTTGTCATTTTCCACTAAAAGTCTGGCTTGTTTTGTCATGTTCCGCGACAAAAGTTTTTTTGGTACGCTTCATTCTTGATATTCTTGACAACTTTGAAGTATGTTGAATATTCTACGCCTACATCAAATTTGCCATAGTTTCTTAATTTATCTCCGTCATGCTGTCAGGTTTTGAATAAAATTGATTTTTTTGTGGGATTTCACTCTAGGATTATTAAAACGCGCATTTTTCGAAAAGATGTTTAAAGCAGATAAAAGTCAAAAATGCTATTCCAATCAATCACCAATTATTTTTATCAGCTTTAAACATCTTTCCGAAACTTTAAATGCGCTTTTTAAAAACACCAATTTTATGCAAAACCGGTTAGTCCCATATACGCCAAATATCCCAAAAAAAAAAACAAACTTAAAATTAAAATTGAAAATAAATTTATTTTTTAGAAGCGCGGAATGGCAACAAAATCAACTCGAGGTTCCAGATTTTAGCAAAGAAGAACAAGAAATTTCGTTTCGTCAACTCTCCGTCAAGGGTGCTCAATTGGCTGGCGTGGCTTAGATTATGCTTGTATATATATATATATATATATATATATATATATATATATATATATATATATATATATATATATATATATATATATATATATATATATATATATATATATATATATATATATATATATATATATATATATATATATATATATATATATATATATATATATATATATATATATATATATATATATATATATATATATATATATATATATATATATATATATATATATATATATATATATATATATATATATATATATATATATATATATACAGTCGCGGACAAAACATTGGCAAAATTTTTCACTTTTTTGTTTTTTCAATTTTTCCATCAAAATCAGAAACTCCTGAAGGAAGTCAAATATGCCATTTTATAGAGGATTTTCTTAGCTACAAAACCAGTATACTTACTTTCAAAATAATTTTTATTAACAAAACCTAATAATGTATTAACCAAAATCACTTTAAAATTCCATCGGACAAAACATAGGCAAAAAATAACAACCACTCGAAATATTCAATATTTGGTCGCGAAACCTTTCGCTGCCACCTCGGCTAGGCAACGAAGAGGGAGGGACTCAACCAGACGATGGATCAAATCAATATTTAACAAACACCAGATATTATTTACGGCTTCAAACAAGGCATCTCCATTATTGAATTTCTGACCCTTCAACCGCCTTTTGACCTCCGCCCAAAGATGTTCAATGGGGTTCAAATCGGGCGATTGCGCTGTCCAGGCCAATAAGGAAACACCATTATTGCCGATCCATGTTTTTACGGTTTTTGCCGTATGTTTGGGGTCGTTATCGTGCATGAAAAACCAGCCCATCGGCATATTTTGCACCGCATATGGCAACATAACGGTCTCCAGGATTTCACGGTACTGAATTTGATCCATTTTATCGTGTATACGATGAAGCGGACCAACGCCGTGCCATGAGAACAATCCCCGAACCATAATGTTACCTCCTCCGAACTTTACAGTAGGTATTGTATACTTCGGATTGTATCTGTGTTTTTAGGTTACGAATGTAACCTTTGCCATCATTGTTGGAAAGGTTAAACTTTGATTCGTCGGACCATAATACGTTTTTCCAATCCTCAACAGTCCAATCAATATGATCTTGAGCAAATTTCAGTCGCGCAGTCATATTCTTCTTCGATATCCACGGCTTCAATGCTGGACGACGGCCATGAAATTCCTTTCGCAGAGGCTATGTTGAACGGTCCTGGAGCTCACATTTGCTAGTTTCAATTCCAATTTGAGCATTGGCGCCGTCAAATGAGGATTTTCCGACGACTTGCGCGCAATCCTTCTGTCAGTTCTGAAAGTGTACTCTTACTTTAACAAGTACAAAGAACCTTCTGTTTTTACCGATTTTAAAGCGAATTTGCCAAGAAAACAAAATTTAAATCTATTTTTCATCCGTTTTCGAGGTCGACCGCCCTTATTTAGCTTCTTTGGGTTCTTCACTCGTCGATAGATCTTAAAACACGTCCCCGGGTTCAACTTCACGTGGTCCGAAATGTCATTCCATGTCGTTCCATCGTCATCTCTCAGTCGGACGATTAAAGACTCCATTCGATGATCAACGCGTGGAGGTGCCATTTTGTATAGTTAAAAATGTATGAACCAACCAGAAATAGATTTACCGAAATCGAAAAATCATTTCGGATGGGTTTAAAACCCAAATAAAATTTTTTGCCTATGTTTTGTCCGATGGAATTTTGAAGTGATTTTGGTTAATACATTATTAGGTTTTGTTAATAAAAATTATTTTGAAAGTAAGTATACTGGTTTTGTAGCTAAGAAAATCCTCTATAAAATGGCATATTTGACTTCCTTCAGGAGTTTCCGATTTTGATGGAAAAATTGAAAAAACAAAAAAGTGAAAAATTTTGCCAATGTTTTGTCCGCGACTGTATATATATATATATATATATATATATATATATATATATATATATATATATATATATATAGAAATATAATTCATAAATATTTTACCGTATCTCTTTAAATTAATTTTTTTCAAATTATTTAGTCTTTCGTATACTTAGGTCGAGGAGAAGGTTCTTGTGAGAAAAGGATAATTTTATGTTATTTAAAACTTTTAAACAATAAACAAAATAATTTCCATTATTATCGATGACAACGCATGAGTAATTGAGAGACCGTGGAAGAATTGGGCTGACTTAGAGTCGAAAAAAAATACTGCAATTGTTTTTCGACTTTGGCATCGTTGCTGAAGATTTTCTTAACAATTTTGCATCATAAGCTTTGCAATTATCTTGCGCAGTCTCCGCCTTATTTTTTTAAAGTTAAAATTCGAAAAACATGAAATGTTTGTTCTAAATAAAGCTTTTCATAATACATTTTTTAAAATGTTAAAAATAATTATTTTTCTAAATAATATAACCGATGTTATATGCCATTATGAAACGCACAAACAACTTTTGCAAATACAAAAAGAATATATTAAATTAAATTAAACAAAAAAGACTTTGTTTAATGCATTTTTAAAAAATAAAAAATTGGCTCACAAGAACTTTTTACTAGACCTAATATATAAATAAGAAGGTCGTAAGTAACATACTTATGTGCTTAATTATAAATTCTGTGATGTTCTTTAAATATACAATTTTTAATTGCATAAAATTTATAGCTTTAACTCTTTTTACAAATATCTAATTTTCTTCTTTCTTTGCATAATTACACGTATGTAGTTATGCATATTTTTTTAAATTTAACACATATGCATTCTTTATATAAGGTTTATTTTAATGGAATAAAAATAAAAATTAGAATCACGATAACAAATATTTTCATTTTTGCAAAATTGCACAAAAAATAATGATAAATAAAAAGTTAGTGAACTATGTACTTTGCTATTATTAAAAGTATTAGAAAAGTTTTAAGACACATAAAAAACAAAAAATGAGGTAAGATTTTTTGTGATTCGATGCAATTTTAATGCGGAATGATATAACACAATAAAATTCCTTTTTTTCCTTTAGTAATCTGTAAAACTTCGGATTCTTAACATTTTTAGGTTTTTATTTTATTTTTGGATTTTTCATTATTTTTTACATTTACACTTTAATTTTTTATGAATTAATCACTTTTTCTAAAAGTTACAGTAATTTGAAAAAAGGTACTAACTAAAAAGTACATTTTTTTGCTCGTATTTTTTTTTGACTTTAACAACTTATTAATTTTTAACAAATTGTTAAAATTAATTGTTTATTAAGTTTCTCATACAGATTATTAAAGTTGAAAAAAATTGAAGGAACTTTATTGTCCCCCTGTATACAAGCAGCAAAAAACTAAATAAAATGTATGTAATGTATGTAGTAATAATAAAATTTTACAATCAATTAATTAAACATTTTGCTTCGTTTTATTCTCAACTATTGGCAAAGGGCTTTTTTTGCTAAGAGTTCAATCTCTTGCTGATGATCACCCTTCGGTTGTCTCGCAAACAGCTTTTCATGTTTTGGTGGCATATTATCTGCGAGTGCCTTACCCTTTGTCTCAGTGACATTAAATTGAAAAATAATTAGGTCCATTATCGATAAAACACACATTAGCACGTAAGGTAATGGTGTCCATAATTCTGTCTAAATTAATTAACTTTATCTTTTACAAATATAATAAATATATAGATATTTTAAAATTTCATACAAGAAGGAAGATTTGTGGTGAAATAACCACGCCGATACGGCTAAAAAGCTGGCCAAAAGAAAATGACGTATTGCGAATGCAGGTCGGAAAAAGCTCATTTGAGGCAATACCATTTGTTGTATAAAGTAAACTGCAAATACCAATCACACTCAGAGTTCCAATACGAGCTAAGTTTGCTAATTTCACTTGCAATTCTGTAAAAAAATTTAAAAATCATGCAGAATTTAAATTCCCAAAATGTATAAAAGCTCAGAAATATAATCGAATAATTTACCAAACAGATAAACAGCCGCGCAAATAGAAAGGGCTACAGCGGAAAAAGCATTTGCGATAAAATGAACAAGCTTGCGACCAAGCCATTCGAAACGCCGATCGCAAAATGCAATCATTAAATTACATGAGTAACGGAAAATTCCCATATATACTGAATTCCAATAAATGGATCCGGATAATTTCTCCATATTGAACAAGAGAGAATAATTAAGAATGCTTGTTACCATTCTAAAAAATTATTATTTTAAAAATTTATTCTGATTTTTTTAAATAATATGGTTGTTAAAATATTATTATATCTAATAACATTTTTGTAAAAAGCCTTTTACTTATTGTTTTATCCAAAAAAAAATTTAATAAGTTTTTCAAAATTATATTATTAAAAACTTTATTTTAAGCTTTTATAAATAATTATAATTTTTTGTATGTGAGGATTTTTGATCTTAAGGATAACTATAACCATCAGATTTACTTGATTCTAAAAGAAATCCAAAGTTATTTTGAGATAAAAGTGGAATATGGGATAATCGGATGGTCGAGATATGAAAATTATGCAAGACTTCACGCGCTTAAAATTTTGGACTTGCGTTGACAAGAACTGGTTTATGCAGATTTTTAGTAAAAAAATGGTGGTGCAATTTCGGCACAGGATTTCTTTTTATTAATTTTTTTTATTTTGCATCGATCTTCAAAATTTTTTTGAAATTGATTCACACTTTGAAAATTTTTTTCGGCACTAAACTTGTCTATATTGATTTAGATTTCAGAATTTTATATATTTTAATTCTTTATCCATTACTTTTAAATCAAATTTTTAAGTATCTTTAAAAATAAATTATAGAAATGCAAATAAATTTTTGAAAATCGATTGTGATATAAAAAAATCCGGCCCCAAAATTGCGCCGCCATGTATAATACTATAATACTTACAAACTGTAAGCGACGGCAATAACGTAGCGAATAAAAGTCATTGTATAAAAAAGATGTAAATAATTGTACTGTTTTTTCTTTTTGGATTGTAATGCAAGTTGTTCTTCGCGATTTAAAACATGGTCGAGAAGTGCAACGTCGCATTCACGTTTATCGATACGATAAACTCGAAGTATAGCCACACGCGCCGCTTGAATTTGCCGGTTTTGGACGAGAAAACGGGGACTTTCATTTAAATATCTTAATGAAAAAAATTAGTTGAAATTATTAGTTTCTATAATATTTCTTTACTATTATCTTACAATCTTACAATAATAATGCAATACAAGGCATCGCAAGAAAGGTGGAAGCTCGAGTCAACCAACGCCAGTCGCCAGACAAATAAGCAACTATCGCGTAAATTACCATATTGGGTGACCACGTAATCTTTAAAAATATTTATAAAAATACATATGTATCAGGAATGAGACTGAAATGAATTTTAAATTTCGGAAATCGGAACTACAAAGGGCAAAAATGCCGAAAATCGAAAATATCGAAAATTTTTTCATAAAAAATTTTTACAACAATGTTTTTTCAACTTTTCAAATTTCTGGTATAATCAAAATTTCGGGAATTAAAAGTGAAAAACATTGAAACTCGGAATTCCGACGCAATCCTAACATACTTTGGCACAAAATGACAGATGCACTATAGTTTAAAAAAAATATGTGTAAAATAAGCAATGTACATTTGTTTCTAATTAAATCTATTTAAAATGAATGAAAAGTAAAACCAACTAAAAACTTACAATGTTGCTTATCCAAAAACGATCTTTTTTTGGAAAATTTTCCACCATGAATACCATTAAAATGCTAAATGCTTGTATTAATTAGTAACGTATGAATATATTATATAATATATTAATATAATATAATATATTAATTAAGCGCTGTTGAGCACTTACACCATTGTTCCTCCATTAAATATGCAAACAAAAAAGCGCCATATTGTAAATGAAATCAATCCCACTGAAAATGATGTTCCGAACATGAAAATTAAACATAATATCAACGCTATCATCATTATCTAAAAATTAAATGTTGCTCTTTAAACTTCTTCCTAATATTTTTATTTAAAAATGACTAAACCTTTTTTCGACCATAACGATCACTCAAATTGCCAAATAAAACAGAACCAATCATAACACCAATCATTTGTAGTGAAATACTTTGTTTAACGAGTTTGCCTTCTGAGCATAAGTAATTAAAGTCCATATTAACAGAAATGAATTGAGCAATCAATTTTGGAGAACATTTCGAACTATTTGCTTCTACAAAGGAGCAACGTTCTTTTTGAATTTCTTCGGGACGAAATGTGCGAGCTCCGCAGGAATCAATTGATGGTGCGGCACCTAAATTAAAAAATTTATTTTCTTATACTTTTTACTGGATCATTAAAATTATTTAGTATTTAGCAAATCGCGTCCTTTTTAATTTTATAAAAATTTATTTATTAAATTCATTGACTTATTTATAAGTGTAACTATTCATCTATATGCATAAAAAGAAATAATTTGGATTCCATTTAACAAAAAATTTTTTAAAGACTAAACAAAAAAATTGGCCGAGTCATTCAGAATCAGACCCAAGAATGTTGTTAACTAATGTTCACTAACCCGCATATACCATGTAGAGCATGTTGCTAAGTTGACAAAGAATCATTAACTCAGAAAAAAGGCATACAATTAATGTATATCGGCCAAGCACAACAAAGTCGTCAAGTCGTGCATTGTCAATATGCATTTTACGTGTTTCAACTAATTTTTCCTCAGCGCTTGAAGTTGGCATCGCATTATTAGCTGTATTTTTAGTTTCTTTTGTGATTTCCGTCATTACGATTATCTGATGTTTTCAAATATAATAGTTATTTTTGTACAAAATTTATAAAAAATAAAATTCAATTTTCAAAATATTCTAAAAAAATAAAACAATATACAAAAATAATAAATGATAAAAACACATGGATAAAAAGATGGACCAATTTCGATCCTCGTTTTCTTTTTGCCATAATTTTTTTTATTTTGTAATGAAATTCCCTTTTTGATTTCTAAAATTTCAGGATTTTGTTTGGTTCTAAACTTATTGGTTTAGATTTGCAAAATTTAGAGTTAAAAAGAGTTAAAAAATTCGCAAATGTCGGTACGCGGATTGCGCCGACATTTATAAATTAAAAAAAGTATATAAATATGCACGTTTAAGCGAATAATTTGAAAATAAACTACTTACAAAAAAATATTTAGGACTAGTGCAAAAAATAAAAATAAAAAAAGCAAAATAAAGTCGGCTAGCACTGAAAATATTTGCTTTTTAACTTTTCACATAGTAGATAAATTTTTTGAAATAATTCCATGACGGTTTTTGACAATATCTTTTACGTGAATGTGTAAATTTTTTTATAAATACACGAAACATTATGCACAGCATTTTTACAATGACATCTGTTATTGCAAAACGTTCATTATTAGTTATTTTTTGTTTCTTTTTCATTATTTAAAAAGTGTGTTATTAACATTATGTATAAAAGAAAACATGACTGTCAATAAATGTCATAAAAATTATTTTAAAATACATAATTAACTTTATCTTTTTTTTTACTTAAAAATCAATTGAAAATTTCAATTAACTTTAAAAATTGCAAAAAAAGATTTTTTGCATTAGAAATAAAGTACAGAATTCCAGAGAAAAATAGAGAATAAAAATTGAACAAACGAACACTCGTCAATGGTAGAGCGCCAACGGAATGGCGTTCTCCACGGCCTAAAAAAGAACGAAAGGCATTATTTTATTTTCTTTATTTATTTTATTCTTTTTATTTGTGTATTGTGAAGAATTGCTTTGTGAAGTACATATTTATTCTTATGTGTATGTAGTATTAAATTTCAAGAAGAGCATTAAGCCACTTAACCATATTTTTTAGCTATTAATTTATTCTAATTTTTATTATTTATGAAATATTTTCCAAAAAAATCTTTAAAATCTCTTAATATTGTGGCGAAAAATGCCAATGTAAATACATATAGGTATTTGTTTTTAATGATCCAAAAATTAAAACACAGCTTTATTAAATATGCATTTATTAATGGTCGAAAAACATACATAAACGATTTAAAATTATGAACGATACATATACTGATGTCCATAGGAAAATGGCGAACCAATATAGAAAATAAAAACTTAAATTACAAAGAAAACAACAAAAGCAATTTTCAGATGTTATTTGATCAGCTTTAATAAAAAGCTGTTGCCGAAAATTAACTAATCCTGGCCAATAAAAAGTAATAATTAAGTAAAATACATATGTTACAATAATACGCGTTTATTGAGCGAGCTTTTCTTGTAATCAACTTAATATCAACAGGAAAAGCGTTGCAATATTGGTAAATATGATTTGTCAAATTATGATATACAAAAAATTAATTGAACAGGAATAATATAAAATATGTATGTATTAATTATTAATAAAAGTTGAATTATTTTTGTGATGGCAAATATATTTTGTAGATTTAAAGTTAGTTTTATTGGAATAATGTTCCTTTTTGATAACTATATACATATTAAACTAGCAAAAGCTAAAAGAATTTAACCATCATTCGATCATTTCCAAAACTAATCATACATAATTTCACTACTTCTACCTAAACTAAGCTTTCGCTTTCCCTTACCTAAACTTCAAATAAAACCACACCACTCCAACTTCACTTCTCATCCCATTTTGTTTTGATGAATTGCTTAATTTAATTTATTTTATTTTACTTGTCTGTTTCCATTTAACCATTTGTTCTCAGTTAATACTTAACGTTGAATCATATTATGAACTAGTCGCGATTTATCGTAATAAATTATTATTATTATTAAAAAGATGTTTTAATTTAGTAATAAAATTAATTTACTGTTAAGCAGTGTTGCAAAGTGAAACATTGGAACCTTTTTGTGGAACGTGGCCTTCTTACTTTATAACTTCTTTTCTAGTTGACCGATTTGCATATTTTTTTCCAAAAGATTCAGCTTGAAAAATACTACAAAAGTATACTTTTATTTTTGGCAAATATTAACTTTTGCCTGGTTATCCGCACTCAAAGTTGAAATTATTTTTTTCGTTTTTCAAAGGTCTTACTTTCTTTTTTCGTCAATTTTTTTGTGTTTTAGCCTTTATAACTCGGTTTAAAGTTAATATTTAAAATAAAAATATAATAAAATAAAAATATAATTTTGTAGTATTTTTCAAGCTGAATTTTTTGGACAAAAATTATTCAAATAGGTCAACTAGAACCGAAGTTATAAATTTAAATAAGCTGTGTTCCACAAAAAGGTTCTAATGTTCCGCTTTGCGACACTGCTGTCTTTTTTAAATTAAAATGTATATTAATTTTAACGGAGAAAACTATTAATAACATTTGTGTAAAAAGCAAAAATTCTAGATAAGAAAAACCATATATAAAATAATAACGAAATATTATATAAATCAATTGTTCTATTGGCATAAAAATCATTGTTAGTACTTATCCTAGCATTAAAAAAGATATGTGTTTTACGCATAAATATTAATTTTTTTACGGCAAATTAAAAAGAAAAAACAAATTGCAGATTGTAGATAATAATCAAAATTAAAATGTCCACATTTTAATACACATTCAAAAAGATAAATATTTCGACATAGCAAAATATTTTCTTTTTATGCCGAAACTTCTGGTGATGTCGGTCCGTTATTGACGCTTTGGTTGTCATCATCGCGCGTCACATCTGCAGCGCTGCGATCACTAAGCCGACTGCCGCTTTCAAAATCGATTACATTTTCGCACGCACTGCGAATTCCACCTCGGGTGAGATTGGCTTGTGCTTGTGCGTCGGCTGCATTAGCTCGATATGAGAAAGCACCACGGCTATTATCACGACTGCCGCTGCCCAGCGTTGCACGCTGATCATCCAAACGGCCGACCTTAATAATTAAAAACGATTACTTCGCTAATAATATATAATAACTTTTATTATTTACAATATTTATATTGTAATTATGTTTTTTTGCATAAAATAATAACAAAATATTATATAAATCAATTGTTCTATTGGCATACATATTTTTAGAAAATCTTTAGGAATGTATAAATATGTTTTTATATGCTGTTTTGAAAAAAAATTTCTTTAAAATTCTTCAACAAAAGCAACATTTCATCAGGATTTAATCTATTCAAAAACAAAAAATCTACAAACCTGCATTTTTTGAACCAGATCAGAGACTACTTCCTCTGTAATTAGTGACGATGAAGCTCCAGAATCTGTGCGAGCCGACCGACCACCGAGTTCTGAGCGTTGATCCTCCAATCGATCAGCCTGACTTTGCATTATTAGTTCATAGAGACGTTCATCTATACGTCCTTCATCGTCACTAGACATTGCACCACCGTCACCTTCGCTGCGACGCCGTACATTGCTAAAAAGTAATAATAATTAAAGTTATTCATGATAACAACGCTAAACATTTTCTTACAAATTCATTTTTTCCAAAAGCTGCTTTGGATTATTCAATCCGGGCAAGACCAAATCGGCTCGTTGCTCATTCATACGTCTTCCTTGAATACTTTCGATAAGATCCAAAATAGTTTCTGGGTTATCTGAATTTATAAATATATCACATTTTATAATCCTTATAAATAATAAAAGGAAAGCATTGGCCTAGTGGTTGTGCGATAGGTTTCACTTTGCTTGGGATGAAGTTCAATTCGACCCCCGACCCCACCTAGTTATTTCCATATTTGGAAGGTAATGGGTACCAGATTGCACAGTGTGGATGATACGGGGCGGTGCTGACCAGGTCTTGCAAGCCGCATCAGCGATACCGCATGCTTATACAGCAAACCAGCCGAGATTTCGGTGGCTGGATGGATCTCATCCAAACCAGCGGAATGATTAGTCCAAGCTTATTTCTAACGGATTGATCTGGGGTCTTCACGTATCACGTATAAATAATAAATATTTTTATGAAAAATCATTTCTATATAGCCTTATTTTTGTAATTTACACATATTGGAAGCATAAATTTAAAAGTAAAACCAAAAAGTTTTAAATCAAAATTCTAAAGCCAAAACAAAAACAAAGAAAAAAATAAAATGCAAAAATAATAAAATGTAATACGTTGTTGATAATTGAGTTTGTAATTAATTGAAAGTAACGCTTTTCCACCTTCACAATCATTAGCATCATTGGTAAGTACTACAACCCCCGAAGCTGCGAATGATGACGTTAATGACTTTATAGACGATTTCTGACGACATTTGGCAGGTATTTCCGGTACGCGAAAAATTGGTGAGTTATGATGAGCCTCGTCGCCGTTAACAGACGAAGTTGTACTGCCCACCGAAGGAGTAAATTGACTTAATGGCGAAAATTCAATCTCTGAAATCACATTTTGCGATTCCTCTTCACATAAACTCGGTTCATCCATTGGACGAGAGTTTTCCAATTTGTGCTTATTTTTTTTGAAAAAGTTACGCTTTCCAATAATAGAATTTTGCGATTTCAAAGCGTTATTAAATATTCGCCGTGGTAAGGTATTGTAAAAGGATTGTTTGCATGACCCGTTGTCGCTAACAGACTGATCATCCTTAGTTTCATTTATGAAATGGTCTAACTTTTGCCGAGTGCTTTGGCCAAACGACTTTGATACGTTCTTGCGCAAATTCTGCCGTAAAAGTTTGAAATTGGCACCCAAAGTCTGCCGACGTTGATCGTCGCCTAAACATTAAAAGAAAGCTCACAACACAGCACAAAATAAAACAAAAAATAATGTTTTGTTAATTTGATTAAAATCATAAAAATTATAAAAGAATTTCACCAGAACCAACTAACAAGCAAAAGGCATCATGAAAATGATTAAATGCGAGTAAAAATAGCAATCAGCTAACAGCCAAAATGAAGATAGCTTATGTACACAAAAAAATTTTCAATAGGCCAATTCTCTTTTCTAAATTTCCTTTAACTCATTTCCTTGCCCAAAAAAAATATTTAAAAAGTTTAAAAAACATACACTCAATGAACAATAATAAAAAGCTTCAAATAAAAAATTCTAAAAACTCTTATTTTAATAGTGCATTGTTAATTACCACATATGTATATATACGAAATTCTACTGAGCAAAATTATAACAATATATAAATGATAAAATGTAAACAAACATTAATTATAAAATATATATTCATATTTTCAAAAATAGACAAACCAAAAATAAACAAAATTTCTATATTTTATAACTCTCTTATCCTATTAAAAATACACATAAAAATGGTATGCTTAAGTAAAAAAAGATAATTTTAATTTTTTAAGTTGGTAAATTTTATCTAAAAACAAATTTTGTGCATACGTAGAAGTTTCAAAAATTAAAGCTAAAAATTTTGTAGTTGTTTCCCATTAAAATGTTAATACAATACTCTTCTCAACTATTTAAAAAAAAAACTTACATATAAATAATAAATAATACATCAATTGAAATAAAAAAAAATATACGTAACGAAATACAACTAGTCGCAAATTGTGAGAAAAAAAACAGAAAAAAACCAAAAAATAAAAACAAGCTGAAACATAAAAAATGTAACACAAGCACAAAAAATATATGCACAAACAATATTATCATGCGCCAAATGCTAGAGTGAGCCTAATGTGACTTATAGTTGCCAATGGTTTATTTATCCACTCAACAATTAAACACATACATTTTATTCATTTTCAGCTGCAAACAATTCCTTTTTACTCGCTCTAAGGAAAATAAAATTCATTGAAAATTTTAGCTTATTAGAGCAAATTCATTGCATTAAAATCATACCGGAAATACTTCTTGCACTTAAATTATCGGTATGTCTCAAATAATTGCTATTTGTGCGATCTTTCAAAATTGCAGGATTCGCTCGTTGCCCTTCTATTTGACTACCTTGCAATCGACAAATTTGATCGAAAAAAGCATTCTAAAAAATCAAATCTTATTTAATAAAATATAAAGTAATACGTGTTTTTAATTTTAGAAATTAATATTTGAAGAAAAAATTGTAACGTACAAAATCATCTTCATTATCCTGTTCGTTTCTCTTAATATCGGGTTCGCTTTTATATAATGGTATCCGTGTTAAACCAACATCGGTAAACGAAAGTTCTTGATGACTTTTAAGAGAAGGTTGAATAGAGTCCGTACTGCTGAGTAGAACACGAGTTGTTTTTTTAGGCGTTGAAAAACTTCCTTGAGCGCATTCGCGTATAAAAGATTCAAGCGAAAATGGAAGTGAAAGATTCGGCATACTTAATGCAGATGAAGAATTATTAAATACAGATTTCCCGTCGGACAAAGGCACTTCCAGGCGATTTTTTATGGTCGTATTAGAAGGATTGCCAATAGAATCGAAGTCAAACTGAAAAATCAAAATATATTTCGTTACAAACAATAGCAAAATTATTTTATTCAAAAGTATTTTTTTTAAATTTGTACATAAAATATAATAAAGCATTTAAAAACAAACTTCTTCCATTAAAAAGTTGTCTGGATCAAATGATGTATCCAAACAAATCTGATCGTCTTGAACAACTGAAGAAGGATTACGCTTAATCAGTTGTTTTATATCTCCTAAGGTGCTTCTTTTCATCGAGTCGTCTCCAAGCTAAAATTTTATCCGAATAATTCCATTTTTATTCCATCATTTTTTAAGTGCATTATTTCATAAGGTTAATTTAAATAACTTAATTAAACAAAAACTAGACAATAAAAATAGTAGTAATAATCGACATTACAAAATCTTTTTTTTATGCATCCAAGTTGTTGCAAAAATAATTACAGCTTTGTTTTAAAACCAAAAGTAAAAATGAAAATAGATTGTTTTTTTATCTTTTCTCATCCTAATTCTTATTCTCTTTTCATATAATATTGAATAAAAATTAATTTTATATAATTAAATTGAATAGGAATCTATTAATGCAAAAAAATTAAAAGTATATATAAATCGTTCATCCAATATGTATTGTTTTATTTACCAAGAACAATACAAAATACATATGTGTAAAATTAAACATTTTATTTATAAAATGATGTAGGATAAAGAAAAACTAGTCACCTACTAAAAAGTTCATCTATGCATATTTTATTTTTAAAAATTCAGATTTTCACCATCACATGAAATAGAATAATTTCGTTAATTTAAAAAATGTTTTTTTCGTAATTTTCTTTTAATCAGTTATTATTACTCATTAGTACTGAATTACAAAAAAAGAAAAGCGCCAAAAAATAACGTCAACTTTTCGAGACTCACGTCAAGGCTCATTTATCACAAAATCAAAAGCCCTTGTTTTTCACGCGTAACATATTTAAAAAGAATTCCTAGTTATACACATGCATAATGCAAAACATTATAAATATAGAACAAAACTTGTTGCCCAAAATACGTAACTAAGAAAAAATAATATTAGGTCTAAAAGTTAATTTCCGCGTTTTTGTTGTTGTTGATATTTCGCCAAAATAAAATTATTTTTATATAACGAATTTTATGTTATAATGTTCTCTGTATTATCAGCTTTCTATCAGTATATGACTTTCACTGTATAACATTATAAACATTTGTTATTTTTAATTTAGAAGATGTCAACTTTTGTGCCGGAAAAACGTCATTTGCGGGAAGTTCTCTTATTCATGTTTAACTGAAAGAAAAGTGCCGCCGATTCTTACAAAATGATTGTTGAAGTTTATGGCGAAGATACGATCACTGCCAGAGCGTGTCAAAAGTGGTTTAAGAGGTTCAGAGAAGGCGATTTTGACTTAAGCAATAAAGACCGCGGTAGACCACTGAAGCAGTTTGAAGACGATAAACTGCAAGCCTTACTTGATGAAATGATGCCCAAACGCAAAAACAACTAGCTGAAGCGTTAGGTGTGACTCCACAAACAATTTCGAATCGCTTGCATGACATGGGCAAGATTCAGAAGGAAGAACGATGAGTACCGTATGAATCGATCGAAAAACAACGTGCGAACTTCTGCTTGAACGGCATCATCCATGCATCGAATCATCACTGGTGATGAGAAGTGGATCTATTTCGATAATCCAAAACGAAAGAGATCATGGACAGACCCAGGAAAGGCGCCAAAATTGACTCTTAAGCCCAACATCCATGGAAAAAAGGTGCTGCTCTGCATATGGTGAGATCAGAAGGGTATTTTGAACTTCTCAAACCTAGCGAAACTTTTACGGCGGCTCGTTATAAAAAGCAATTAATCAATCTGAAAAGAGAAGTTGCCACCAAACGACCAGCATGGACCAAAAGACACGAGTGCCCAATATTGCTTCACGACAACGCCAGACCTCATGTTGCAAAATCGGTAAAAAATGCCATAAAAGAACTGAAATGGGAAATCTTTTCCCACCCGCCGTACTCTCCGGACATCGCCCCGTCGAATTATCACCTTTTCCGGTCAATGGCTCATGGTCTAGCGGAGCAGCGTTTTCAAGATCGTCAAGACGTCAAAAAATGGCTTGATGAATGGATGGCGGCCAAACCAGAAAAATTTTATTATGATGGAATCCATAAATTGCCCAAACTCTGGGAAAATGTTGTTATTAATGACGGAAATTATTTTGAATAAAAGTTTTGTTTAAGTTTTTCTAGTTTCATGTAGTTTAAAAAGCGTAAAAAAACGCGAAAATTAACTTTTAGACCTAATATATCTACAAATAATTTATAAGTACCTCAGCGCATAAAAACAAATAAAAACGAAATCATTAATAGTAACTATATAAAATTTCAATTACAATGTCGTATAAAAAATAACAACTAGATTATTTAATCCGTCGAGATTACCTGACAAAGAATACACAAAGTCGGAAAAACAAGTATTCATTAAAATACTTAACCGTTTAATAACGATTTTCCTCCGTTTAATAACAATTTATATACTGATATACATAGTAGTCTACTTAGTGCCATTATATGTACAAATTTTCGATAAAAACGAAGCTTAATTAAGGGCAAAATAAAAATTTTCAATAGTCGTCTTTTTCTTTTACCCATCTATTCTATTTTTGCTTTCAATATTGACGGCAAATAATAAGAGGTATTACCAACGCTAAAAAAAGAATTAATGTCGAAAAATTATCTCTTTAATGCCAAATAAATTACGCAATATTTTGCTAAACGAAAGTAACTAAAATGACGAAGACAAAGTTAATAGTGCAAGTGATAATGACAAAAAAGTGCCAAAATGAGCTAATAGCTTAATACATTTGATTTAAAAATGACTTGAAATTTATTGAATTGTCGGATAGGCGTCTTTTAAATTAAAATTGCACGTTAAAAATAAAATGTTTTGGTGTAGCATTTAATGTTATTTGATAGAGAATTTTTCGCTCTACAAGATGGTGTATTTGATTTTTTTATTTCAGTTAATTTTTGTTTATTTTCAGTTTAATAAAATGAAGTACCAACTCGACAAAAATTAGCATTTTTGACACTATTTTCAAGCTAGGCAGAATAGGTTTCTTTTTCGATACTTTCATTTTGCTAGTAAGACCTAAACAACTATTTGAAGGTTTGATTGAGACGTTCTGCCACGTGTTTCATATACTAGGAAGCTTCATTATTGTATTTAAAAAGAAACCTACGTTGCCTAGCTTGAAAATAGCGTCGAAAATACTCATTTCTGTCCATCTGGTACTTCATTTTATTAAACTGAAAATAAACAAAAATTAACTGGAACAAAAAATCAAACATACCGTCCTGTAGAGCGAAAAATTCTCTATTAAATAACATTAAATTTTACATCAAAAGACTTTATTTTTAACGCGCAATTTTAATTTAAAATAACGCCATGGCTTATCCGACAACCCAATAGATTAATTTTTCGAAACGATTAAAAAATATATTATAACTCGTAATTATTATAAATAATGAAACTAGTCATAAGATAAAAACTAATTGAAAATGTTAATTTACGTAATAACATCTAGATATAAAAAAGTGATATGTTTAATATTTATATAACTTTTACATATCAGTTAATAATACTCGTATTTTTATTAAGTCATATTATTTTCAGTTTAGCTAAAACAAATATTTAAAATGATTTTTTAAAAAATAGAATAAACGTGAGACTGCTTTAAGACAAAAAGAAAAATTATTGTGAATGTGTGCTCAGTAAATGCCTTATTTTCGCTAAAATAATCCATATTAAAGCAACTTCCTTACTATTTTTTTGTTTTATTTTATCAAAAAAATAAAACGGTTGTCGTTTAAATAAAGAGTAAAGAATAGTCCATACAAATGGAAATAAAAGCCTAAATTTTGCAGTAAAACACAAAAACTAACGATAATTACATTTAAAAAATGCACAAAAATTTCAGCAAAAAGCAGTGCAAAAATTTAAAACGCACCTTTTCCGCTAAATTATAATTAGTGACGAGAAAATAAAGCGCTTTCGGCACTTCGTTTAAGTGTCCGAAAGCTGATGCTAGTGACGAATAAGCGCGACTCTCACCAGCTGAATCGTTTAATTGTCGTGCTAACCGTAGATGATTAATAAAGTAACGAACGGCTAGAAATTGAATTAATAATAATTGCTTAAAAGTTTGCAAGGGTAGAAGTAAAGTTATTTCAAAAAGTCTTTTTATTTCTTCTATTCTACTCAATAAATTCAACTAATTAACTGGCAAAAAAAGTAATTACCGGTTAAAAGATTTCGATACAAAAAAACATGTACCCTCTACCAAATAAAATAAATTATTCAATTTTAAATCTTATTAGTTTTTGTAAAAAAGCAATAAAAATATTAAGAATCATCCCTTGAGGAAATAATAAAAATTTTGCCGAAATTTAAGAAATTATACACAAAGTTTAAATTGAAAAATTAGCAAAAAAGGTAATTTCCTAACAAACGGTAAGAATAAACAAAGTTACCCTTTTCATAATCTTTTCGTAAACTTTCAACTGTGCCCAAACTAAATAGTAATTGTGCTTCCAAATTTTTTCGACCGGTTTCTCGTGCCAGCGAATAGGCAAGCCTAAATATAAAAAAGAAAATTATGTGAATTTGGTATTTGATAAACATAAAATGTAAACATTCAATTAAAAAAAAATTTTATAGAAAAACCAATTGTTATTAATTTTGAATAAAGATTGACAAAATGTGTTAAAACTTCTTTTAACAAACTATAAAACATAATAAAATTTTAAGATAAAAACGCGAAAAGATTTATTTCGTTTTCTTATCAACAAGTTTTACAATTTTAATACCAAAAATCATTAAAAGTTTATAATATTCACATTAAAATTCTAATGCTATCCTTTAATTTTTAATATTTAAAATTTGCTCAATTATTTCATTAAATAAAAATAATAAATAAATCTTGTTTCAACAAATAAAACAATAAACAAGGTAACTTTTTTTACCTATAACATTTGGCCGCTTCTTCGTGATTTCCCAATAAAACATGTGCATTAGCCATATTTGTAAACGAACGTCGCATAGACGACTTATCGCCAACAGCACGTGCAATATCCAATCGCTAAAAATTTTCTTTTTTAGCCATAGAACACCTTTTAAAAATATTTTAGTAATAAAAACATATTTTTAGATAAAAAAATTTCTTCCTAAAATGTTTTATTTTTCACAATTATATTAAAATCGCTAACAACAAAAACATCAAACCTTAAGATGAAATGTTATTGATTTAGTATAATTGCCCAGGTAAAAATAAGCATTTCCTAAATTTCCAATGGCTAGTCCGCAGAGAATTTCATCCTTTCTTTCTTTTGCTATTTCCAAATGTGCTCTAAATAAATTGTTAAAATTCATAATTTATTATTCAAATATAAATGCAAGTTTTGTTTTAACTTTTTTTCTACGATAGATAAAGATGTGGGTTTTTTGCATATTATAGAGCTTATTCGGTTTGCAGGAAAAGTATTTCAGCGATTTTTAAAATTTTCATTTCTAGCATTTATATAAAGAAGAATGCAACGAAAAAAGTGCAGTTGACTGAGCATTTTTTTCGGAGAATGATCCAATGAACTTGAAATTTTCGTTATGAACTCCTCTTGGGCCAAGTTATGAAAGTTCATAAAAACGTCAAAAATGCCAAAATTTGTCATTTTTTGCAGTTTTTTTTTAATTTTTAAAATTTTTTAAAGTTTCATAACTCGACTCCTATCAAGCTCAAATTAATGGAATGTAATTTATGGAATGTAAGAGGAGCTCATAGCAAAAATTTCAAGTTCATTTGATCATTCTCCGAAAAATAATGCTCAGCCAACTGCACTTTTTTTGTTGCATTTTTTTATAAAAATGCTATTAGGTTGAGGCAAAATTTTTTACCCATCTGTAAAAATTTTTTTATCTACGATAGATAGAGACGTGGGGTTTTTTTGCATTTTGTAGAGCGTTATCGATTTGTGGGGGACGTGTTTCAGCGATTTTTAAAATTTTCATTTTTAGCATTTTTATAGAGGAAAATGCAACGAAAAAAGTGCATGTGGCTGAGCATTTTTTTGGAGAGTGATCCGATGGACTTGAAACTTTTGCTAAAAGTTCCTCTTACATATACTATTACACTATATAAATTTGAACCTGATCGATTGGATAGGAGCCGAGTTGTAAAACTTCAAAAAACGTCGAAAATGCGGAAAAACTGAAAAAAATTACAAATTTCGGCATTTTCGACGTTTTTTGAAGTTTTACAACTCAGCTCCAATCCAATCGATCAGGTTCAAATTTATAGAGTGTAATAGTGTGTGTAAGTGGAGCTCATAGCAAAAGTTTCAAGTCCATCGGATCACTCTCCGAAAAATGCTTAGCCATATGCACTTTTTTCGTTGCATTTTCCTCTATAAAAATGCTAAAAATGAAAATTTTAAAAATCGCTGAAACACGTCCCCACAAATCGATAACGCTCTACAAAATGCAAAAAAACCCCACGTCTCTATCTATCGTAGATAAAAAAATTTTTACGGATGGGTAAAAAATTTTGCTCAACCTAATAGAAATGAAAGTTTTTAAAATCGCTGAAACAAGTCTCCCACAAATTGAGTATGCTCTAAAAAATGCAAAAAAAAAACTCACGTCTTTATCCGGAAATATCTAAAATTTTAAACGCTAAAAGAATATTGATTTTTGTTGTAAAGCTTTTTTTTTAATTTTTGATTTTCACCATTTTATTTTCAAATTTCGAAATTTAAAATTTCGTTGCACGTATGTATACTATACTACGCTCACTGTAATAAGAGAAAAAAAGTATTTAAATAAATTGCCAAATCAAACATACTCAAAATATTGAATTGCATTTTCCAGATGAGTATTCATTTCTTCCGTATTTTCCAAATTGCCCTGTATTGCATTTTGAAGATGTGCTAGGCCAAGATTGTACAGCCCTCGACATTCCAAACCCTATAGTAAAAGTAATTATAAATATTAAAATTAAAATAATGTTGAATACGTTAAAAAAATAAATTTTGTACCTTATCCTGAATTTTTCGACCTAAACAAATAACATTTTCGGCGCAACTCGTGGCCTGATTAAAGTTGTTAAGCATCGTAAAAGTTGCAGACATATTTGAATAGGCTTTTGCTTGTTGGGCATAATCTTTTTGCATTCTAAAAATATAAAAAATTATAATACAAAAATACTCTCAGGTATAAAAAATTACTAACAAAAATACCATCAACATACCTGCTTAGCAATAAATCTTGGCTGTGATAACTTAACGCTTTCTCATACATTTTTTGTGCGTAATAGGCATTTCCTAATTGAGAATAAATGGCGGAAAGCAGCGGCAAATCGTTATAATCATCAATTCCAATTTCGAGTGCTTTTTCCAATAATTCAATGCCTAAAAATGCATAAATTTAAGATAAAAAAAATAACAAAAAATTAAAAATATAAAAACTATGAAATATTCCTAATAAGTAAAAAAAACTGATTAAAAATCTTAAAAAAACCCTTAGCAGCATCGCCAGTACGAGTTGCTTTTTCGCCTTCGCGGGCGAGACGTCTGCACTCATCCATTAAAAATAAAAAAATAAACAAATCTATAAAATTAACACAATATATTTAATGTCATTTATGTCCACCTACATATTATAAAGTTATAGTTTAGACGTATTCTTCTAAAAATTTTAGAGCATCCGTGCTCAACAGTGTTGAGCACGGATGTTTTAAAGTTGTTGAATCAACACCAGTGTTTCCAAAATTAAAAAAATTTTTAACTAAAAATCCAACTTAACCTATAGTGACTTAATCGAACCAAAGTTAAAATCAAAATTAAGTACTTAATTTAATTTAGTCAAAGCTAAAAGCAAAATAAAATGCGAATTTTAATTTTACAAAAATTCAATCAAAAAATGAGCGACAATTTTAATTTACAAAAAATAAAAACGAAAATTAAGTCAATCATTTAATTGAGTCAAAAGTTAAAAGCATTTTTCAATCTTGCCAAAATTAAAAGTGTTAAATTAAGTCGCTGATTTTGGCAAAACGAAAGTTAAGCCCATTTTGATCTTCCTCCTCCAATTCATGTTCCAGTAATTACAGTCGATCCACACCTTAAATTGTTTTGCACATTCATTACAGCTTGTTATTTCAAACTTTTTAAATGAATTTTCGGGAAAAAGGCAATTGCTTTAAAAATATCGGTAGTGATTTCTCATTTTAAAAAGTCTGTAAAATTGAATCGTAAATTAATGGAAAAAAGTACTAAAACATTGCTTAGTCCGTCTAAAACGAGATGGACATCATGGATTTATGTAATCGACAGATTTTTGGAGCTTAATTCATTTTTTAAAGATTTTGCAGCAAATTACAGATGGGAATATTTGGAAGAAAATAAAATAAATTATCTACGAGATATTTATAATTAGATTAAAAAAAATTATATTGAAAAGAAATTTTTTAAAAAGATAATAGAGAAAGAAAACAATTATAACGAAACGAATTCAACGAGCGGATGGGCAAACGCAAAAATTCGACGCGCGAAAATGGCAGTTAAAACAACGGCCGTAATACCTGCAAGTCTAGCATTTCTCGGTTGCATGGCCGCACTTATTGCATCGGGGAATGACCTCAGCAACTTTGTTCGCAACCTTCGGACGGCAAATCTTTTCCCCCTCATTATCACCTTCATCTTCGTAAGAATAGAAATTTTTGAAGTTGCCACTGTGCGGCTTAGAAATTCTTCCTGCCTGGTTTATAAAAAATGTCGCTGTGCGGCTTAGTTTCTTCACGAGAGGGAAATTTGAAATTGTCACTGAGTGACTTAGGCTCATCCAAAGTGCTTTTTTTGGCCAAATCTGCCAATTTTTCAGTAACCTTTACAAATTTATTAAGAAGCTCCATTTTTAAAAAAACACATTTACAAACGATTTATTTACTTATAAAAATCAAGCTTAAAAATTAAACAAAACAAAACAATATTTTAAGTGTATAAAAACTGATTAAAAAAAGTTAGCATCTCCCCAAAAAAAAAATTTTACATCTTACAAAAAGTTAATATCTTCCGAAAAAAAAATTATGCATTCTTCAAAAAAAAGTAAAACTAAAGTGTAAAAACTAAACCAACTGTTACAAACACGTGCACACGCCCACACGCCATCAAAATCGTGTTTTCTCGGCTCAAAAATTTTGACCTGAAAACAAATTTATGTATAGATAAACTATATATATTAGTAGGAAATTCAAAAGGTAAACAAAAGCAAGTTAAATATTACCTATTCACGATGTTGAAAGCGCAATAGCGTGTAAAAAAATCCAGCAAAAAATATGAAATGATAATTTCATTACGAAACAATAATAAATAAAAGCAAAAAATATAAACAAAATTAAAAAATATTAAAAAACAAATTGTGGCGAAACAAAATCGGCTTAACTTTCGATAATATGGCTTAACTTTCGTTTTGCCAAAATCAGCGACTTAATTTAACACTTTTAATTTTGGCAAGATTAAAAAATGTTTTTAACTTTTGACTCAATTTCGGCAAAATTAAATGAATGACTTAATTTTCGTTTTTATCTTTTGTAAATTAAAATTGTCGCTCATTTTTTGATTGAATTTTTGTAAAATTAAAATTCGCATTTAACTTTGACTAAATTAAGTAATTAATTTTGATTTTAATTTTGGTTCGATTAAGTCACTTTAGGTTAAGTTTTATCTAATTAAAAAATTGGAAACACTGGTCAACACAGCCTACCATTAAATCTTCATCTTTAATTTGCAAATGCAAAAAAGAAAAAAGTATGTAAAATACGCCGAAATTTTTTAAATAGATAAATCGTCACAAGATGAAAAATTGGTTAAAAGAAAAACGGTTTTCTCTATACTTTTTCATACATAAATTCCAAAATAAATTTGAAGTCGGTCTTTTTTATATTGAAAAACTTAAGTTTTTTATTTTTTTAGGCGTATTTAGCTTTTTTTGAATCTAGATTATAAATTGGATTTAGGTGACGGAAATATTTCCGATTATTTAACAATGGATTGCTTTGCAATGGGTCCTCGGAGCGATCAACCACAGGTATGATATTTTCGTAAATAAACTAATGTAAAGTAGCAATTATACTCCACGTTTACGCGGTGTAAAAAGTGTTGATGGATTCTGGCGTTTCTGTAATTGGTCTGTACGAGCTAAAAATCTTGCTACGAGGGTTTTCGGGGATGCTCTGTCGATTTCATCGGACGGATTTTTTATAGAGGGGATCCTGTATCCTGTAGGGATCAAATTAGGCCTCTAATAGCATGCATATGGTCCAAATTTAAATTTTACTGGTATAATTGCAATTATAGCAGTAGCATTTAATTAAATTGATCGCAAATGTAAAAGTTTTAAATTTATTTAGATAATGTTTCGAACATTACGTCGTCTGCATGGACATAATTTGGAGAATCGTGGATTAAATAATTTGTCCGAGGCATTTCAGAGTTTTATGACAAGAGCAAAGTTTTTCAGCGTTGGCAGGATTAGGTTTTAGAAATTTTTTAAATGTATTCAACATATTTTGATGATTTTTTCGGTTTAGAAGAACTTGGTCTCATTCGGCCGTTGAATTTCTAAAATATCGTCGACTTTTGCCAATGTTAGTGGCCGATGAACAAAGTTGCGGATTTGATGGTATAATTTTTTTACATAATACATTGTTGGACATAAAAACAACTTATTAAATTTTTTAATTTAAACTTTTAAATGCGCCTTTATCTAAAAATTAAAAGTCATTAAAAATATTTATCTATACATTAAAATAAGCATTTTTTAATACTTGATAGAGTTATATCTTTTATTCGAATTTTTTTCAAAATAAAGTTTTAGACTTTGATCCATTCGAACATTCATCGATTTCGGCTCGCTCCGCCAGACCAGAAGATAAAAAGATCGCCGTCGCGAATGTTTCAATTCGAGCGACAAGCAGTCAAGTTCGAGCGTTTTTCACAAAGTTTGGAAAGGTATAAGTAACTTTTTTTGAAAAAAATATTTTTAATGATTTTACTAAATATAAAGGTTCATTCCTGCCATTTCGCCTACGATGACAAACGACAGAGTATGTATGCCACACTGCCAAAGCAAACCAAAAAATTTTGTACTGCCTACGTCACATTCAAGTGAACCATTTTCTTATTAATAAGGAGATGTATTGGAATTGTTCAATTTACAAATTTTGAATATTATTTTTGTTATTATTTTATTTTTTATACTATTATTGCGAAGTTTTTAGGAAAGAAGAAAGTGCGCTTAAAGCTAAGCGCGCCAATCCGGGAGAGTTGGTATTTTACGGACAGCAGATGGTCGTCTCCACGGTGCTGTATTAAACGGATTAAAAATTATTATTTTTTAAATTATTAATATTATTTTTTTCTTCAGTTTGTTCCGAGTGGCGGTCGCAAGCGCACATCTTCGATTCAGGGCATGACGAGCAGCACGATTACGGATGACGGCTTTCCCACAATTATTTTGCCAGGCGGTTTAATTTTGATTGCTTTATATGTTGAATCATTTAAATAGGCCGAATTCACTATTTTTACTAAATATCTTTTTAAATTGATTGATTAATTGATTGAAACTTTATTTTTAGGCTCGGAGGAAAAGTTATCTCGATCCTCTTCAATGCAATCAGTCTCATCCGTTGGAACTACAGCTTCTTCGGTTTGATTTTTTTTTTTTTTGGATTATTCGACGATAAATCTACAATTTGAATTTTTGGATTAAAATTTATCAGATGCACCTTGCAAAAATCAAGAACTTTCTTTCTCTAAAAAATTAAAGAGCTTTGATCTAAAAGATTAAATTTAGGCCATTGCTAAGGCGCTATCCTTGGACGACTTGCCCAACCGTGTTTTGCAACGCATATTAGAATTTTTGGATCCCATTGATAAAATTTTACTTGAACGCGTCAACAAGAAATGGCTTGAGACGGCCGCGAAGGTATAATAATAATGTCTGGCATTGCCAAATATTTTTCTTAAATTTTGATATGTATTTTTTATTTAGCCCACACGCGTTAGCTAATCTTTTTTTTTTTAAATTTTTCTTTCTTTGCGTAGCATTAACTATTTATTTTATACTCATTTTGTAGATCACAAAATGGCTTTTTTCTTCGGAATTAAAATATTCATTGAACTTTATTATAGTTTTTGATTAAGTTTTTTTTTTCAAGGCCTGGTCGAATTGCACATGTTTGAGCTTCGGTCGAGATGACGGCAATGCGAGCGTGACGCGAAGTTATTTTTTCTCGACGACGAATCCCCTGCGAAACGCACATTTAAAGGCGTTTCTTCAACGCTGTGGTCGACATTTAAAAACGTTAGATTTAAGCGGCGTCGTGAACCTGCTCGATGATAAAGCGATAGAAGAGATTGGTCGACAATGCCCAAATTTGATTCGAGTAATTTTATGATTTTTTTTAAAATTAAAAAGTATCAGCATTAGATGAATTTTATAGCGAAAAAATATTTAGTTGGATATTTCCGGCATTTCTGCTACACCGAATTCTCTTCGATCTCTTTCTGAATCTCTTCAACAGCTGAGAGTAGTGG
This sequence comes from Bradynema listronoti, assembly GCA_024678965.1. NCBI lineage: Eukaryota > Metazoa > Nematoda > Chromadorea > Rhabditida > Allantonematidae > Bradynema > Bradynema listronoti. The sequence goes on from JANLNO010000005.1 coordinate 690,483, forward strand.
CTTATCGTGGTATGTCCAGCGCGGATGAACGCCATTTTTGGAATTTGTTTAAGATGAATGCGAAGTCCATAGTCCATGTGGATCTGCGGAATTGTGCTCGGCTACACGGGCGATGTTTTAAGCTTTTCGGCACCGAGCTGGAAGAAGTATGTTTTTCGCCGACGACTACTTTGATTGTTAACTGTTCATAAAATTAACAGGTTTTGCTGGATCGCTGTCATAAGATCGACAACGAAGTCATAGAAGACCTTTGTATTCATTCAAATAACCTAAAAGTGCTTTCGCTAAACGGCTGCTTCAAATTGTCAGACGAAAGTTTAAGGTACATTCTATTATATCTAGGTAAATTAGAAAAACCTATATAATAATTATCATTTTTTTCAGTTTAATTTCACGAAATCTTATCGAGTTAACTCACTTTAATCTCAACGGGGATAAATTTGCAAATATAACTTTGAACGGATTAATTCAGTTATGTAGACTTTCCTCTCTTAGACATCTCAGGTTACCTTCCATTTATAATATTTCATTGTTAAAAATAATACTTTATTTCGCTTTTAGTCTTAATTATAACACTTGCATTTCTGACGAATTTCTTGATAAATTGGTTTCTGGTTGTGAAAACATATGCTCATTGTCTATCGCTTTTGCGGGCTCTGATTTAACCATTTCTAAAGATGGATTATTAAAATTGGCGGATTTAAAATATCTAGTCGAGGTGTATACACATTTATTCGTGTGAAAAATAAATTATACTTTTAGGAAAAAATGCAATAATTGATTAATTTTGTAGCTGGATGTCAGCGGCTTAGCAGCTGTCGACAATGCATTTCTAAAAGCTATTAGTAGCAGTTGTTCTGAGTTGGCCTATCTCACAGCACGCAGTTGTACATATTTGGGTGACGACGGCGTGGAGACATTAGTCAATTTAAACGCCACTTTACAAAGAGTTGATCTCAGCGGATGCATAATGGTACACTTAATATTTTTAAGCTATCAAATTTATATGTTATACTTTATAGGTATCATCCAAATCCGTACAACTCTTATTGAATAAATTCCGGACAAAAAATAACGAGGTAAGTGCTTATTATTGACTCTGTAATAATGCAGATATTATTTAATAGAATTTAGGGTAAGCCAAACAATTTGTGTCACATAAATTTTGTTGTGGGTGGTACAATTTGTGAAAAGAGTCATATTCGCGTACCAGCAAACTGTCGAATACAGCTCGATTTTAGTGATTACAGCTCGTTGAACATAAATGCAGTTGAGGGATTTCTATCTGAATTCGCAAATGGTAAGTTTTGTATTTTGAAGAATATTAGCTATTTAAAGAAATTTAATTTACAGGAGAACTTAATGACGAAACTAATGACGATGAGGATCTATTAGCAAATGAATTCAATCTTCTTTCCGCACATAGTAAGTTTTCCATCCAATTTTTATGTACTCGGTTCGGTAAGTTCGGGGGGAAATTTTTTTTTTCTTGAAAATTTCAGACGATAAATTTTAATTTTTTGTTGTTATTTATCATTCTATTAGGACCAGTTTTATATATAAACTGGGACTTATTTTCGAAAAGAGCATTTAAAAATGTGATTGAAGTCCAACTTCCCAAATATTAATAGCTATAATTTTAATTTTTTTAGGGTCCTTCGTGGCAGACGCCTTTGATGTTGAGGACGATTCTCCAATACTCGAAAATGATAAGGCCATTTTGGAATGGGCTGAACGTGAGGCCTCGCAACTTGGCTTGATCAGTCATTAAATTATTTTGAATCCAAGTTAGCTTTAACTGTATTGATATAACAATTCGTGCTAGTTCATTGTAATTTTTAGATGTCAGTTTCAAAAGGCTTAATATCAATATCTATGATATATTATTATGTGTATTTGTATTATGATATCTTTAATTAAATCTAAATATTTTGCTCACATTTAATAATTGTAATAAAAATCAACCTACATACTAATGTTATTTTTTAAAAAATGTGCAATGTACTAATTAAAAAGATAAAATTTTGATTTTTTAATAACTTCGATAAATTGATCAAATTGAAACTGAAAGAAATTTTAAGAATAAACATAACTTTTTACAAGATTTTATATAGCACAAAGAAATTTTTTTTGACGCGTACAAATTTTACGCAAAAAAACGAAAAAAAAGAACGACAATGTCGTTTTCAAAATTTTATTCCCAACTTCAATTGCGAAAAATGTATGGTTTTAAAAAATAAATAGGACTACGATAAAGTTTATATAATCTCTCTAAATTTGAGCTTTTTTCGAAAAATTGCGTGCTTCTAACATAAAAAATTTTGGTGAATTTTTGTGCCTCTAAATTATAATAATATAACATTGAACAATTTTGTCAAAAAAATCCAAAAAGGCGCAAATTTAGAGGAACCATAATTCTTTACTAAGCTAGTTTAAAAAATTTAGATAATAAAAATTTTTCAAGGCGTTTTAAAGTTTAAGTACAAGACATTGGCAAGCACCGCCGGATTTCATAAATTCACTCATATTCATTTTTTTTTGTATTCTTGAATTTGCAGGGCTACCCGATTGACGATTCTAGTGGACAGCAGTTCGTCGAAACGCCGAGTTCAATTCAGGACGCCGTAATGACTGGTGTTGTCCGACGCCATTGTATCCATGGCGATTCCGGCGGGTTTAGAGGGTTTTCAGGCGGCCCAGTCATCTCGCTCGATTAGCCGCGGCATTTGATTGGCGTCGCAATCGGAGGACGCTCGTTCCCAAAGTCGTGGCCGGTGGAGAACTTCCTCGTAGAAGCCTTAACATTTTGCGGCGAAACGCCGCGGTTGAAAATTTTCCCAGCTAGTATTGGTAAGTATTATGCATATTGGAGGCTTTAAACGTATTTTATATTATTTCAGCTTTGGGAGCCTTGGCCGCTGCCAAAGTAGAGCGTCGAGGTTTGAAACGTCAGCACGGGGAAGGAGAAACGGAAACGGTCGACCATGATTGGGAGCAACGCTGAAACCATTTTGGTTTTTTTTTATGCGGGTTTGTTGTCGTTTATTCCTTTGGTTTCGTGAATCCGCTGGTTGCGGCACTCTTCTTCGGGTTTTCAATGTGTGGTTTATTGTTACTTATTGTTTGTTGGTATGCTCCCATGGTTTCAGCGTTGCTCCCAATCATGGTCGACCGTTTCCGTTTCTCCTTCCCCGTGCTGACGTTTCAAACCTCGACGCTCTACTTTGGCAGCGGCCAAGGCTCCCAAAGCTGAAATAATATAAAATACGTTTAAAGCCTCCAATATGCATAATACTTACCAATACTAGCTGGGAAAATTTTCAACCGCGGCGTTTCGCCGCAAAATGTTAAGGCTTCTACGAGGAAGTTCTCCACCGGCCACGACTTTGGGAACGAGCGTCCTCCGATTGCGACGCCAATCAAATGCCGCGGCTAATCGAGCGAGATGACTGGGCCGCCTGAAAACCCTCTAAACCCGCCGGAATCGCCATAGATACAATGGCGTCGGACAACACCAGTCATTACGGCGCCCTGAATTGAACTCGGCGTTTCGACGAACTGCTGTCCACTAGAATCGTCAATTGGGTATTTTGCAAATTCAAGAATACAAAAAAAAAAATGTTTATGAAACAAACCAGAACGAAGTATCTTGTGCCGACGCCATCCGCGCAAATTGGAAGCGGCTCCACGTCAAAGTCGTCATGCACTGGTTGTAGCGCGGCCAAGTCCAAATTCTTATCCTGGAAAACCAATTTCGATTCATAGGGTTTGCCGTTGCAAGAATAGAGTGTTATCAGATCATTGATGGCCTTGTTCTTCGGGACACAATGACTCGCCGTGATCGCCAAATCCTTTTGCACGATTGTTGCGCAGACACGAACACCTCGGTCCTCCATGTACACCAAGTATAGAAAAAATTCGGAAATCCTAGCATTGCCTGAAAATAATTGTAATTCATTGATATTATATATAAACTCACTCTTTAATGAATTTCAAACCTTCAATATCTGCAGGAGTCACTGACCGTGAACGAGATGCCTTTTTAACAGCGGTTTCGGGAGTACCTTGTGAAGGTGCCTTGTCCGATTCTACATGAAATTCCAGAGAAGAACAATCATCAGGCAGCACAAAACTGGTTCCAGCTTCATTCATTCTAAATTAATTAAATACAATAGGTACGAGTTCTATATAAATCAAGGATAAAAATAATTACAATATTATAATTTTTCAACTTACTCTCACGCTATTTCTTCTCCCTCCATTTCATATGACAATGAAATGATCGCGTCATTTGGTAGAAGGAACGCGGCTTTGATAGTACTTTGATTAATCGCATCATTGAAACACGTCAATTTCTTTACCTTTTCGTGAAACGCGACACGAACAAACATTTGAAGTTTCTAAACATCAAAAATTTTGCGGCAATCTTATACAGAAGTAAAACAAAAATAAAATTTAAAGAGCTAATTACATATTACAATGCATGTTCATTTCCTAACTCACAAAAATTGTAACCGAAAACCTCAACCAAAAATTGCAAGAAATAAAATTTCTCAAAAAAAAAACAAAGCTGACACACAATGCCAATGAGGTAAAAAGCGCGCAATTTTGAATGCATATGTATAAATTTTGTCAGTGTTTCTTTTATTTCGGTGCAATTTTATAATGTCCACGAGCTAATGTTTCTATTTTATTGTTACAAATATATCTTTTAAATTCTTCTTTATCATCTTCATTTAAAGCAACTTTATTCTGTTTCAGAGTATAAATCTGATGTCTTTTAGCTTGAATCATGAATTGCTCTTTTCGTATAACTTTTCCTTCAATCAAACATTGTTTAAAGTTGTCCAATTTCAATGTTTTGGTTACATTCTTCTTAATTCCCTTCGACTTCTTTTTCTCTTCACCATCGACACTGAATGCATATTTTTTTGGCTTTAAAAATACTCCTTCTTCCATAATCTTTCCATTCAACTCATCCTTGAACTTTCCAATCATTTTCTTATTAGATTCATCATATAATGGATGATCTTTTGGATAGTCACTGAAGTCGAACCATTCTTTCATCTGGCTCATATCTTTGTAGATATCTTCAGTTTCTACTTCATAAATCAAGCTGTCCGTGTCTTGATAACACAGTCTTAATTTGTCTACATAAACAGAGTCTATTCCTTTCAGAAATGGATCCTTTAGATTCATCGCTCCGCGGTACTTCTTCAGCATCACATCATAATGAAACTCGTACATCAAATATTTACTCAAATCCAAGATACTGAATCCTACATATATTGGCTTATTAAATTCTAAACTTGTCTTTTCCATTTCAATACTCAATAAATTCTCATGAATAATTATACTATTTTTAAAGTTTGGTTTTCTAATTAATTTTAAAGCTTTATTTTCATCAGTCACCAATTGAATGTCTACTCTGTTTCGAATATTCTCCATTGTTTTTCCAAATACAGCATTATTCATTAGTTTTAAAGAAGTCCTTTTCAAAATCATTCTGTCGCGGCAGCGAGAAAAACTAATTTATTTTGTTTAATTTAATTTTTATTTTTTATTTCAATTCATTTTTCATTATTGATGCCGATTTACTATTCAAATAATATGCAACATTGTTTTGAAACACTTTCATTCCCATCTCAGTGGAAATTTTTCTATCGCTGTCTCTTCCTTCTCAATTACTAAGATTTGTACTTTACATTCCCAGCTTATTCACCCGTTTCCGATAACGTTGTTTTTTATTGTAATTTTGTACTTTAATATTGTCTTTACATATGTAATTAAAACAGTATATAAGCTAAACCAATTTTCTGTTAAATGCTTGCTCTCTTACTTGCTCACTTACTTGCTTGCTGGGAAAAAATCGTCGAAGAAATAATTTTATACTTTGCTGTTGGATTATATTTTGCTATTTTTATATTGAATTTATATTATATTTTGCTAATAAATATTATTTTGTCTAATTGCAAACCGCAATTAGAACAATTCTTAGCTTTAGTTCTCAGATTTGTATTCAACATTATGTACTTTTCCATCCAATTAGTTTCTTTAAATGTCAAAATTCTGTGTATTTTCTTTAATTTCAATCCATGATCTAATGCTTGAATTAAATTTTTATAATGAATTACGTATTTTTCTTTATCAAACAAAGTATTCATTAGTTTAGAAACTTTTTGTTGATTAACTTTAGTATTTTGCGGACAAAACGGGAAATCATTGTGCCTGTCGTGTGTTTCATTTGGATATTCTAAATCTATTTCTAATATACAGTGCGTCCCAAAATTATAAGGCACCTATTTTATTCGACTTTCAAAGTGCATAACTTTTGTTCAAATTAACAAAAATACTTCAAATTTTACACAATAATAAAAAAAGGAGTTATAAACTTAATCCAAAAAAAAAAAAAATTGTTAAAAAATTTTTAAACCCGATTTTTAGCTAAGAAATAAAAATTTTTGAGAAAAAAATAGTTTTTAAAAGTGTCCCAAAATTATAAGACATTTGAGTTTTTTATGCATAAAACTGAAATTTATTTTAACAAAAACAATAAACAATAACAATTAATAATCAATAGGACCTCCGTTATTACGGATTACCTCAATCATACGGTTTGGCATACTGGAAATTAAATTTTTAAAAATTTCTGGCTCAATTGCTTCGTGTGCTGCTAAAATTGCTTCTTTCAGCGACTCAACCGAGTTAAATTGCCGTCCATCATCGTAAACTCTTCGCGCCAAGATTGCCCAATAATTTTCAATTGGATTGAGATCAGAAGATCTTGCAGGATGAGGAAGAAGTTGAATATTTTGCTGTTCGAACCACGTTTTGGAGGATCGACTGCAATGAATCGGGGCGTTATCTTGTTGAAAAATGAATTCCGGCTGCCAAAATGGTTCTAAATGTTCTTCCAACACGCTTTGATAGTCTGCGCTGTTCATCGATGAAGACACAAAAGCTAATGATACTGCTCCATTTGCTTCAATTGCTGCCCACACCATTACCGTACCGCCTCCAAAATTTCTTTTGAAAAATAACGTTTTTCCTTTCTTAAATCGTGCCAGTAATGCCTATTTCCATCAGGACCATCGAGGTTGAATTTGAAAACACAACCTAACAAGATAAAACAATTAAGAAAGGAAAAACGTTATTTTTCAAAAGAAATTTTGGAGGCGGTACGGTAATGGTGTGGGCAGCAATTGAAGCAAATGGAGCAGTATCATTAACTTTTGTGTCTTCATCGATGAACAGCGCAGACTATCAAAGCGTGTTGGAAGAACATTTAGAACCATTTTGGCAGCCGGAATTCATTTTTCAACGAGATAACGTCCCGATTCATTGCAGTCGATCCTCCAAAACGTGGTTCGAACAGCAAAATATTCAACTTCTTCCTCATCCTGCAAGATCTCCTGATCTCAATCCAATTGAAAATTATTGGGCAATCTTGGCGCGAAGAGTTTACGATGATGGACGGCAATTTAACTCGGTTGAGTCGCTGAAAGAAGCAATTTTAGCAGCACACGAAGCAATTGAGCCAGAAATTTTTAAAAATTTAATTTCCAGTATGCCAAACCGTATGATTGAGGTAATCCGTAATAACGGAGGTCCTATTGATTATTAATTGTTATTGTTTATTGTTTTTGTTAAAATAAATTTCAGTTTTATGCATAAAAAACTCAAATGTCTTATAATTTTGGGACACTTTTAAAAACTATTTTTTTCTCAAAAATTTTTATTTCTTAGCTAAAAATCGGGTTTAAAAATTTTTTAACAATTTTTTTTTTTTTGGATTAGGTTTATAACTCCTTTTTTTATTATTGTGTAAAATTTGAAGTATTTTTGTTAATTTGAACAAAAGTTATGCACTTTGAAAGTCGAATAAAATAGGTGTCTTATAATTTTGGGACGCACTGTACATCCTTTTCCTATTTTATTTAGCTCTTTGATATATTTCTTTAATTGTGTATAATCAAAATTTTGGAATTCTACAGCTTTTACATGTCCTAAGCTAACATTATTTTCTTCATCTATTTTACTATCAGTTTTATTTAGATGTTCCATTATTTTATATTTTATGTTTTCTTCTTTATCGTCATCGCCAAGCAAATGATCGACAAATGATCGAAATGTTCCTTAAAAATATTTTTTTTTCATTCAAAAAAAAAGTTATGGTTCGCCCGCATTGTGATAAACGTTTGGAGTCATTGATCGTACGCCTTTACGATGAAGAAAAATGTCATTTTCTCAAATAGCTAGTCATGTGAAAATGTCTAAAAACGGAGTTTGGAAAATCTATGGTTCGTCGACAAAACCAAAAAAATTCAAGAAAGATGGTCGTCCAAGATATACAACCGCAAGGTAGTCAAATTTTTCTTCCAATTTTTTTGTTTTTAATATTAAATAAACACTTTATAAGTGATCGTAAAATTGTCCGAAAGTCGCTGGCTGATCCTTTTCTCACAGCTCCGGAAATTCAACGAGAAGTGAATATGGAAAACATCAGTGTCAGTACAGTAAAACGTCGTTTAACTGAAGCCGGTCTCTATGGTCGCAGACCAGCTAAAAAGCCTTTCCTTTGCCCTCGTCACATCAAAGCTCGTTTGAAGTTTGCCACCGAACATCGTTTATGGACTGTGGATGATTGGAAAAAAGTGCTCTGGTCGGATGAAAGTAAATTTAATTTATGTTGTAATGATGGCCGAGGTTATGTGAGGCGACCAATTAACAAGAGACTCAATCCTCGTTACACCAAGGGTACTGTTAAGTTTGGAGGCGGTAATATTATGATTTGGGGATGTTTTTCCTATTTTGGAGTTGGTCCTATACATCGCATTCACGATCGTATGGATCAGTTTCAATATAGGGATATTTTACAAAACCAAATGTTACCGTTTTCCATTCAAAACATGCCTCAAAATTGGGTGTATTAACATGATAACGACCCCAAACATACTTCAAAATTAGTAAAAAAGTGGCTTAATGACACCAATGTCAAGGTTTTGTCTTGGCCGGCTCAAAGTCTAGACCTTAATCCAATAGAAAATCTATGGAATCAAATGGAAAGGGCTTTGGGTGGTTATAAATATACAAAACCTGATGACCTGTTCAATGCCGTACATCAACAGTGGGGTCTAATGAAAAAAGAGTCTCTTGAAAATCTAGTCAAATCCATGCCTAAAAGGTGCCAAGATGTTATTAATTCTAAAGGATATGCAATTAATTACTAAATTGTTATCTATTCATTTATAAAATTTGTTGAATTTTTGATAAATGGTTATTTTTTATGAGTAATTATTGGCGTTCGCTAACTTTTGAGCGACAAAATTTTAAACCTCTTTTGAAGTTAAACATTTTTATGACAAGTAATAATGAAATAAAAAAACCTATAAGACAGCTTTTGTAGAGAATTTAATACTCTACAAGATAGGCTAAACAGATTTTAATTAAAGTTATTTAAAAAAAATTATCGACAAAATACTAAAAATTATGTAGTCGTTCGCTAACTTTTGAGCGCAAGTGTATTTATCGTGACCATTGTGGAGAATTAGAATAAAGTGAATTTTATAATATGTGCAATGAAATATGGGAAGAAAAATATAATTTTTTTACTATTGATAAAACTAGTAAAAATTTAAGGAAAATTTAGAAAACAGTTAAAATACTTTTATTTTTCTTAGAATTAGAGGTTCCTAACTTTTATTTACTTTTATTTTTTTGTATAATTGAATTATTTTCTGATTGTTTAGCATAAATTCTATCTGTTTATTTCTTAAATTAATCGGAACACTAATTCTTTTATATTTATCCATATCTATTTCTTCAATATTAATATCATCTAAAATATCTAAACATTCTTTATTTGTTAATTGTTTATTGTTAGTAGTTGTAATAGATAGACTAATATGAGGTATTTCTACTTTTTTATTTTTTAATTCTTCATCATATTTTTTAGCTAATTTGTTATAATCATCTCTATCTTTTTGATATTTTTCCATAGCAGTTTCTAGCATTTTTTTATACTTTTTACCTTTTCCTCCTAATTCTTTAATTATTAATGATTTACATTCACTTTCACACATTTTAGTTATAAGTAAATTGAATGAATATATTATTGACTCTTTCATACTTTCATTAATATTTGTTAGATTATTTATCTGGTTTGTTAATTTTTCTATATCACCTAGATGCCTTATAACAGTTTCTTTCGTCAAATCATTATCTAAATAAGCGTTTAATTCCTCTTTATCGATATTAATATTAAGTTGTTTGAAGAGCTGAATTTCCATTTTAATTAATTTAATAGAATAAATTTTTCTCCTTTAAATTAAAAAATAAACTTTACAAGTCTAGTTCTAAAAGAATTATGCTCGATAAGAAAATTATAGCATCTATTTATTTAGAAGATAATAGAAAATTTCCAATTATGAAATCGAAATGGTGTAAATTACATGATGTATCAGTAAAAACATTAAATAGAGGTTTAATAAATCATATACAATCGGAAATAAAACAGTAAAATTTGAAAATAACAATATAAAAATTAATAATGTTGATTATGAAGCTACTGAAGGATTAATGGAATTATTAACAAAAAAATCACCTAATTTAGTTTTAATAAGTGATTACGAGAAAAAATCATATCAACAAATACTTTTGTGTTCTGACGCTTGTTATCAAGAATTCGATAAAAATGCTCCAAACAAAAGATTTAATTCTGATCCGAGTGATAAATGGAAATTTATAAGAGAACATTATTTTACTAAATCTACTTCAAGTGTGTCTGGAAAAAGTGTAACAGGAAGCTCTATAGATTTTTTACCGTCTAATGTGAATTCACTTATAGATATGCTAAGATTATCAATTGGATCATATAAAGCAGGAAATTTATATTCACTCAAAATTGCGCGCTTTTTTGTCTTTTTGGCATTATGTGTCAGTTTTGCTGCATTTTTTGCTGTGTATAATGGTTACTTCTTATTTTTGTTTCTCGACTAAATTTTATGTTAATTTTTTATGATTTTACTTTTTCCAGAGATTATTACGTTATTTTAATGTTATATTTCGAGTTATTGCAGCCGTTTGAAAAATTATTTTATAATTCCGGTTAAATTACTAATGTTTTGTTTTTAGATTAAACGATTTCAATGGCTGTTGTTAACATTTCGGACAATAATTCGACCTTTTCCTTATGGACCGATGAGGATTTTGGATTGCCTTTAGAAAGTTTACGAACTGCTTATCCAGACGCCACCAATTTGGAAAATTCGACTTTCGAACCTCGCAGACTTTTACGGTATTTCTTGTTTTGTTTTACTTATTCTTTTAAAATGATATTTGTAGCGTTCAAAATGGAAAAATATACAACCCGGACGGTTGGAGCGTAGATGTTATCTACTTTGTTCATTTGAGTTCTCGTCCGCACACACCCGCAGATATTGAAGGTTTGAAATTCATTAAAGAGTGAGTTTATATATAATATCAATGAATTACTTATTAGCGTTTTCTTTTAAATAGGTTTATTACATTAGATCTGTTTTAATGTTTTTAAACGTTTTGAATTTTAGATATGATAATGACAACTCCGCCGCCTTCGATCTCTAGAGGTAAAAATGTTTTAATTTAAATTGCGTAATCTTTTTTTGCATTCAAATAGACATACTAAAGTATATTTCATATTTCAGTTGCTAAACAAGTTCTTGACGAATGCTCCAATCGTGTATATCGTGTTCATGGAGAGATCTCCTCCATCGTTACGACCACCAATAATCTGCAAAAACAATCTGTTTCGCAACAAATAGGATCTGGAGTTCAATTTGCAGAAAAGCGCATTCTCACGGCAGCGCGCTTGAAGTTTATTGTTGGTAATGAATACGATCTTTGGAAGAATGGAAACACGATCAAAGCTACTTGCATCTATATCAATAAGTCTTTTGACTTCGCGATTCTGGAATCGGATTATTTGCCCAAAACAGGATTCTCAACTGGTTTGCTCAATAGAGGAGATAAATTTGTCGTCTTGGTAATAATTTCACTTTAATTATTAAAACATTTACTCTTCGATATGAACCAAAAATTTTATCCATTTTCAGGGTTTTCCGGAAAACAGCAATCATGACGATCCATCAGTTAGCGATGGAACCATTGAAGGTCTTCACGAAGATGGGATTCACCTTCTCGGAGTGATTGGGTCGCGTCATGGTTTCTCGGGCGCTCCGGTATTCGATAAATTATCGTACTTGACGGGAATTGTTCTCGGAGGAAGAAGCGGAGTAAGCCTTGAAATGACTGTGAAAGATTTTGGCAAACAGTTGGTCAACGATTTGGGGGCACAACCGAGTGTAAAGATTCTTCCGTTGAGTGTTATCCGGGCACAAAGTTTGTAAAGATTATAAGTTTGAATATAAATTCGAATTAATTTTTAGTTTCGACCGAAAGTTCCAAAGACTCGCTGTAGAACATCATTACAACAAAAAAATCGATATAAAAATTTATGATCTTGTCGAAATAAATAAATAAAGTTATCTTATTTTGTTAATTCATTGCTTGGTGATAGAAGATTGGTATAATTTTAAAGGCGAAATTGGAGAAATAGAAAAAAAAAACAAGTGGAAATTAATTTATATATGAGCCATCAAGACTAATTTATATTTTAAATATTGGAAATAAAGTCAACTATAATAGACGTATCTAGGAAAATTGCAGGTAATCCTAAATTTTCTTTATTCATTTCAAATCTTAGTTCGTCATGAGGTAGTTTTTGGATCATTGCCCATCCATATAAATTATTGGCATCCAAGTACATTAGGTATTTACTTGCTTCATCAGGATTATAATCTTTCATATATTTATTATTCGCCTTAGAGTATCTTTTAACAGCATTTACCATTCCACCTCGAATTCTGTCCCAGATCTGGAGAGAATGTTGATTTAATAAGATTTTTTATTAACTTATACTTTAAATATTGGAATTATGGTCAACTATAATAGACGTATTTAGGAAAATTGCAGCTAATCCTAGCTACCTCTCGGCTGCGCCTCGGCGGGTGGTGGGGGAAAATTGCGGCTGTCCTAGATACGCCTATTATATTCTCCCAAGATAAACTCAATTTAGATTATATTTATCGTGACCATTGTGGAGAATTAGAAAAAAGTGAATTTTATAATATGTGCAATGAAATATGGGAAGAAAAATATAATTTTTTTACTATTGATAAAACTAGTAAAAAAATAAAGGAAAATTTAGAAAACAGTTAAAATACTTTTATTTTTCTTAGAATTGGAGGTTCCTAACTTTTATTTACTTTTATTTTTTTGTTAGTAAAAGGTGATGTTATTTATTATATAGATATAATTTGATTTTAACGCGTGAATGATAAATATTTGTACTTTATTTCTTTTTAACTGACTGTTGTTTTTTAGAATGAATTTCGTTACGTTAAAAGAATACGAAAATGATGTTGAATGTGTCGATATACCACTTGAAAATAATCGTTTGCAGCTTATAACTTTAAATAAGGTGTTTTCAACATCCGAGGCAATTTTTTATCGTTTGGATGGAAGGCTAAAAGCTGTCGGGTATGCTTTTAATCGATTTTAATTATTCATTCTAAATTGCATTTCAGCTTGCTTGATTTTGACGACGTTATGAAATTTCCGTTCTTCAAGGAACCCGATGGTGGCTGGGAGGGCAAGGAATTTTTAGTTAAAAAGGCATCTCGTTCACGGTCAGTGACTCCTGCAGATATTGAAGGTTTGAAATTCATTAAAGAGTGAGTTTATATATAATATCAATGAATTACAATTATTTTCAGGCAATGCTAGGATTTCCGAATTTTTTCTATACTTGGTGTACATGGAGGACCGAGGTGTTCGTGTCTGCGCAACAATCCATACATTCAATCGTGCAAAAGGATTTGGCGATCACGGCGAGTCATTGTGTCCCGAAGAACAAGGCCATCAATGATCTGATAACACTCTATTCTTGCAACGGCAAACCCTATGAATCGAAATTGGTTTTCCAGGATAAGAATTTGGACTTGGCCGCGCTACAACCAGTGCATGACGACTTTGACGTGGAGCCGCTTCCAATTTGCGCGGATGGCGTCGGCACAAGATACTTCGTTCTGGTTTGTTTCATAAACATTTTTTTTTTTGTATTCTTGAATTTGCAAAATACCCAATTGACGATTCTAGTGGACAGCAGTTCGTCGAAACGCCGAGTTCAATTCAGGGCGCCGTAATGACTGGTGTTGTCCGACGCCATTGTATCTATGGCGATTCCGGCGGATCCAGAGAGTTTTCAGGCGGCCCAGTCATCTCGCTCGATTGGCCGCGGCATTTGATTGGCGTCGCAATCGGAGGACGCTCGTTCCCAAAGTCGTGGCCGGTGGAGAACTTCCTCGTAGAAGCCTTAACATTTTGCGGCGAAACGCCGCGGTTGAAAATTTTCCCAGCTAGTATTGGTAAGTATTATGCATATTGGAGGCTTTAAACGTATTTTATATTATTTCAGCTTTGGGAGCCTTGGCCGCTGCCAAAGTAGAGCGTCGAGGTTTGAAACGTCAGCACGGGGAAGGAGAAACGGAAACGGTCGATCATGATTGGGAGCAACGCTGAAACCATTTTGGTTTTTTTTTATGCGGGTTTGTTGTCGTTTATTCCTTTGGTTTCGTGAATCCGCTGGTTGCGGCACTCTTCTTCGGGTTTTCAATGTGTGGTTTATTGTTACTTATTGTTTGTTGGTATTAAAACTATTGGAAAAATATGATTATAAAGATATTATTCTTCATTTAATTTAGGAAATTTTTCTCTTATAAATAAAAAAAGTAAATAATGTCATGCAACCTTTATTTTGTTAGTAATATACTAGTTACATAGTCTTAGTTTGTCTTTATTTAAAAAAAATGTATATCATATTTATATCAGCGAGTGGTAGGGGTCTATTAGCAAATGAATTCAATCTTCTTTCCGCACATAGTAAGTTTTCCATCCAATTTTTATGTACTCGGTTCGGTAAGTTCGGGGGAAATTTTTTTTTTCTTGAAAATTTCAGACGATAAATTTTAATTTTTTGTTGTTATTTATCATTCTATTAGGACCAGTTTTATATATAAACTGGGACTTATTTTCGAAAAGAGCATTTAAAAATGTGATTGAAGTCCAACTTCCCAAATATTAATAGCTATAATTTTAATTTTTTTAGGGTCCTTCGTGGCAGACGCCTTTGATGTTGAGGACGATTCTCCAATACTCGAAAATGATAAGGCCATTTTGGAATGGGCTGAACGTGAGGCCTCGCAACTTGGCTTGATCAGTCATTAAATTATTTTGAATCCAAGTTAGCTTTAACTGTATTGATATAACAATTCGTGCTAGTTCATTGTAATTTTTAGATGTCAGTTTCAAAAGGCTTAATATCAATATCTATGATATATTATTATGTGTATTTGTATTATGATATCTTTAATTAAATCTAAATATTTTGCTCACATTTAATAATTGTAATAAAAATCAACCTACATACTAATGTTATTTTTTTAAAAAATGTGCAATGTACTAATTAAAAAGATAAAATTTTGATTTTTTAATAACTTCGATAAATTGATCAAATTGAAACTGAAAGAAATTTTAAGAATAAACATAACTTTTTACAAGATTTTATATAGCACAAAGAAATTTTTTTTGACGCGTACAAATTTTACGCAAAAAAACGAAAAAAAAGAACGACAATGTCGTTTTCAAAATTTTATTCCCAACTTCAATTGCGAAAAATGTGGTTTTAAAAAATAAATAGGACTACGATAAAGTTTATATAATCTCTCTAAATTTGAGCTTTTTTCGAAAAATTGCGCGCTTCTAACATAAAAAATTTTGGTGAATTTTTGTGCCTCTAAATTATAATAATATAACATTGAACAATTTTGTCAAAAAAATCCAAAAAGACGCAAATTTAGAGGAACCATAATTCTTTACTAAGCTAGTTTAAAAAATTTAGATAATAAAAATTTTTCAAGGCGTTTTAAAGTTTAAGTACAAGACATTGGCAAGCACCGCCGGATTTCATAAATTCACTCATATTCACTTCAACTACCGTATAGCCTAGGCGCGTGAGCTCATCACGCGTTGTCTGTGATACTCCTACTGGCGATATAACTTTTTTCCGAATAGCAATTGCATTACATACAAATGCACGAGCTTCGTCGTTAGTAACTTCAATAGCATTTGGTAGACGTTTCTTTATCTAAAAATCATCGCACAATTGCATTTGCATTTTACATTTTTTGAGTAAATTATGAGTTATACCAATATATATGTAAATACATATATATTATTAAATAACTAGATATCTTTATTATGTAAAATCCATTCTACCTTCAATTGTGTGCTATCGTCGAATGCTTTTGGATACCATAGCGCAGATGAATCGCCGATTGGACAAAAACATGTGTCAATATGATAAAAATTTGGATCAATTAATTCGCATAAAATAATTTGGAAATCGCCTAATTTTGCAATATGATCATATACCTTAAATGTTATGTTTATTTATAGGCAATAGAAAATTAAATACTTATAATTAATATTAAATACCTCTTTGTTGGTTCTAAAGCCATATCCTGCCCAAAGAGTGTTATAATCAGAAAAAACGGCATCACCACCGCCTTCAAAATATGCGGGATAGGTGTCGCCAAAAATTTCGAAACCATTGTGTTTGAACCATTCTGCAAAAGGTCGCTGCTCACCAGCCCTCTGGATATTTCGATATTTCGATAAATAAACTTTATTTCCGTAAACTATGCCGCTATTACACGAAAAAACCATATCTGGTAATCCTTTTACTTGATCAAGAGTAATAACCTAGAAATTATATTTTATATCTTTTTACAAAAAAATTAATTTTTTTAAACCTCAACAAATTCTTTCTCGATTTCCGTTTTAAGTTGTAACCATTGTTCCATTGCTTTTTGCTTATTTACAATTCCACCCATCCATGGATTTATTGAATACTAAAACAAAAATAAACGACTCTTTATGACTAAAAAAAATAAAAAATAAATCAAACTTCAACTGTGAAATGAGTTGGTGGCACCATAAGAACTCTCTTAATTACGTCGCTTACAACTCCAGAAATTTTTTTAACCCCCATTTTAATGTCGCTTTAATATGTTTGTATAATTAAGAATATATTTTATCTATTAGTTTGAATGTTATTGAAATTTTTACGCAAAATTCTGATTTAAGTGCATGCATATGGTCTCGGTCATAAGAAGTGTGGTCAATGATAATTTGCACACAAACAAATTTCTTATTTTTCTTGATTGATTTATTATATAAAAAATTAATTATCACAATAATAACATAATTTTATGTTTTTTTTAAATTTTTTATAAGTTCCAACGACTAAATTTTAATTGATAAAAATCTGAGTAATTTGCGATATAAAAATTAAACACTAGTGTATTTTTAGAATTGTTTTTAATTATTTTTAGAGTTTCAGTTTTTTTTCAGCAAAAATTAAAATTCATAAAATTTGTTTGATTATTTATTATATTTATTATTCATTATTTTAAAAATATATATTAGGTTGAGGCAAAATTTTTTATCCATCCGTAAAAAATTTTTTTCTACGATAGATAGAGACGTGGGTTTTTTTGCATTTTGTAGAGCGTTATCGATTTGTGGGGGACGTGTTTCAGCGATTTTTAAAATGTTTATTTTTAGCATTTTTATAGAGGAAATTGCAACGAAAAAAGTGCATGTGGCTGAGCATTTTTTTTGGAGAGTGATCCGATGGACTTGAAACTTTTGCTATGAGCTCCCCTTACATACACTATTACACTCTATAAATTTGAACCTGATTGATTGGATAGAAGCCGAGTTATGAAACCTCAAAAAACGGCAAAAATGACAAATTTCCGCATTTTTTCCGTTTTTTGAGGTTTCATAACTCGGCTCCTATCCAATCGATCAGGTTCAAATTTATAGAATGTAATAGTGTATGTAAGGGGAGCTCATAGCAAAAGTTTAAAGTCCATCGGATCACTCTTCGAAAAAAATGCTCAGCCACATGCACTTTTTTCGTTGCATTTTCCTCTATAAAAATGCTAAAAATAAACATTTTAAAAATCGCTGAAACACGTCTCCCACAAATCGAGTACGCTCTACAAAATGCAAAAAAACCCACGTCTCTATCTATCTTAGAAAAAAAGTTAGAACAAATTGTGTGAAAATCTATATTGGTGTTCATGCGTCCTTTAAATCATTACAAATAAAATCGAAATTGAATTTGATTTAAAATTATTATAAAATAATAGATAATTATAAATTTTGAATCAGCAATTACCTACTGAATTTTTATGTAAATATTTATATATTTAACATTTTGTTCTTTAGAGAAATTTTCAATTTTTGATCAACAAAAAGAAAACATATATATATATATATATATATAATTTTTTCGTTAAAGAAAAACATATATTTGAACATCATTTCATTCATTATTATTTTTATAAGAAAAAAAATTGAATCTCGTTTAAATTTGGACATTACGTTAAGAGAACTTTTGTATTGTTTATTGAACTTTAAATGTGAAATAGAATTTTTCGTCTGTTAAGAAATTCTTGCTCATAGTGAAAAAAAATATAAAGTCTTATCAGCTATTTACTATTTACATTAAAATCATCACTTTTTTGTATTTAAGAAAATTTAATATATATATTTTTGGATTTATATTTGAAATGATTTTATATTATCTTTTCATTTGTGTTATTTAAAATGTTTTGCACAAAAAATCTTAACTATCATTTCTTATATGAAGATTTTAGATAGAATGATCAAAATTGTATTATTTGATCTTGGTGGTGTTCTTCTTCCTAGCCCGATCAGTTTTTGGAAAGGTTAATATACATATTATTTATTTTAGAAAATCAATCTATTAAATAAAAATGTAAAATTGAATTCTAGAACTTGAAAAAAAGTGGACTTTACAATGCGGATCAATAAGTCAAACAATTCAGTCTAAAGAAATTTTTCAACTTTTTCAGTCGTTAGAATGTGGAGAAATTACTTTGCCTGATTTTGAAAATTTGTTTACATATTTTTATAGCCAAAAGGTTTAATTTTCAATTTTATACACGAATTACAAAAAAGTACCTAAATGTAAAAAATTTTAGTACAATTATGAAACTACCTTATCTATTTTGCCCATATTCTCTGTCTTGTTCGAAGCTAGCAAAGAAATTTCTAATTATACAAATGTTGACATTGATCCACAATTACAAACAGCCATCGGAGCTCTCCGTTCCACTGGCGTTCGTGTCTGTATAGCTACAAATAATTTTTACACGGATAGAGCACGGCAAAAACCCACACTACCATACGCTATTAAAAATATCGTAGTTGATAATATTTTTGAATCATGCAAATTAGGCATGCGCAAACCAGAAACACAATTTTATCATTATATCATCAAAACATTAAAAGTACTTTTACAGAACAAATTTTATTTTATTTTACTTTTACAGACAAATTTTATTTTATAAAACAAATTAATTTTAAGCATGATCCAAGCAAAATTCTTTTTATTGATGATTTTGGTACGAATTTAAAACCAGCTTTAAATCTTGGTTTTAAAACCATAAAGGTATTATTATATTATATATTAATTATATATTAATATATAAATTATAAAGTTCAAATTATGTTAAAAAATACATATCTAATAAAATTAAAACAAAACTAATATAAATTGCTTTTAGCATAATTCTATTGAAGCAACAATTTCCGCTATAGAAAAAATTGTGGGATTTTCATTGGGAATTTATATTCCTGGAACTCGACTACTTAATGATGGTAATTTTTGCTAGCAAATATTATTTTCCAATTAATAAACATCTTTAAACAGATGAGCGGATTGATGAAAAACGTCTTTGTGATTATTTTTCTAAAAAATATCCACATGAAATTACTACAAAAGGACATCAATTTTATGTGCGAAAATTCTCTCATGGACAATCAAATCCGACCTTTTATGTTTCTTGTTGTTCAAAGATCGAATTTGTATTGAGGAAGAAACCGGTATTGAACTATTAACTTGACTGATGTAGTTTTTAACAAAATTTAAATAAAGCATAGGTCTATTAAAAATAAGTTTTTAATACTTTTTTCATGACTTTTTTAACAACAACAAAACCAACAATACATGCATTATTGTTAACAACAATTATTTGACAAGTTAACAAGATTTTAAATGAATGTTAATAGTTTATATGTTATAATAGTTTAGAGTGGAACTCTTTTGCCGACCGCTCACCAAATAGATAGAGAATTTCGTGTTCAAAATGCAATTCGTAACCATGTTCCAGTACCACGTATTTTTGAATACGTTGAGGGGTTAGCAAATTTAAAAATTTATCATTTGATATACATTTACTGTCTACATTTATTATTTTATATTTAGTATTTTGGACACTCCATTCTACATTATGGAATATTGCAAAGGTAGAATTTTAACTGATCCAACATTGCCTGGCCTAAATGCTATGGAACGGAAACAAATTTACAATCAGCTTTGCGACATATTATTAAAAATTCGTAATATCAATATCAATGAAGTGGGTCTCGGAGATTTCGCTCCTCCTAGTAATTTTATCATTGGGTTGTAATATAATTATCCTAGGTTTTTTCGGGTGTTTAAAAATTTAGTTTAATTTTGTTAGATGTTTATACTTTATATGTTGTTGAATAGCTCTTGGTATAAACTTTCACCTATATTTCATGCCTTTTGAGTGTGAAAATATTCGATTTGGAATATCGAATAAATAAGCGATTTTAAGAACATTTTTGCAGGCATTTTGAACAAAATAATGAAGAAAGCTGCACTGCTCGCGTAGTAAATGAAATGTTTGGGCTTTATGTGGTATCAATTCATTATTTCATAACGACCGAACATTTCCCAGCAGCAGGAATAATTTTATAACATTGTACAAATCACAAGACCCCTCTTACTATTTTCCGATTATTCGTCATTCCAAAACAAATATCTCGCGATTTAATAGGCGTAGAACCGTAAAATAAAATACATGCAAAAGTAAGAGCTATTCAACAACATACAAAGTATAAACAGCGAACAAAAACAAACTAATTTTTTTAAGCGTTCGAAAAGGCCACGGATAATTATGTTACAACCCAATACATATGCCTAATATGTAAAAAATGACATTTTAATTTTTATAAATTTTAAAAATTTTAGCAAAATATATAAAACGCAATTTGAACCGATTTGTACGACAATATGAGGCCAGTCGATTAAACGGAGGAGAAATTACACAAATAGAAAGTATAATAAATTGGTTAGAATCAAACATTCCAAACGAGGAAGAAATGCCTTTATGCATTGTCCATGGTGACTTTAGGTTAGAAAGTTTATAACTAGTTGTTAATAAAAATTTACAATCGTTTAACATCGTTTACATTTATTTAAACAATTGTAGTAATTGTACGCTTTTTCCGAATAATTTAATTCATAACATATGATTTTTAGACTCGATAACGTAGTATTTGCAACCGACGAATGGCGAATAATTGCAGTATTGGATTGGGAATTATCAACATTAGGCAATCCGCTAACAGATTTAGCCACATGCTTGATGGTATTTTACATGCCCCATAATTCCAATGCTATTTTTAGCGGTTTTTGTGATATAACAATATTACCAGATGGAATTCCATCTGTAGCTCAAATTTTACATCGATATTTTAATCAACTCTTGATTTTATCAACATCAAGTAATATAGCTAAAAAATGATTAATTTTTTTTATATGTAACATTTATATATGTAAAAAATGATTTTTAGATCTTTCTTCGCGTGAAAAATTAATGGCAACAATGGTCACATCAAATAACGAGAATAAAATACCAGATTGGTGGTACTTTTATGTCGTTTTCGTTCTTTTTCGTAATGCAGTTGTGCTTGTGGGTGTATTATCACGCCGTACAGTTGGTCAAGCAAGTAACCCAATAACCACGACTACATTTCGAGAATTAGCAACCGTTTTTGTAAAGCGTGCTTTACATATTATTAAATTTGATAGTGAAACTATCCAAAAAGGTTTAAATTAAAATTAGGTACATATATATATATTAGGTACATAATATATATATATGTACCCAATATATTAGGTACATACATACATATACACATATGTATTTATTAGATATATGCGTATTAGCACCAAGTGATTTGTCACAGATTGCAAAAACTACATATATAAAAGTGGCAAATTTTATTTACAAGGTTTTTTAAATATTTAAATATTTTTTTAATTGTTCAAAATATTTTTTTAATTGTTCAAAAAATTGTTGAAAAAAGTTTTAATTTTAGAAAATTATTCCTATTGAATGCAAATTATGGAACTATTACAATAGTCATAATAAATGGCACATCAATCCAGAAATTGAACAACTTAAGGTATTGAATAAAACAAATTTTTTATATGACCATATTATTCACATTCAGAAAGAAGCAAAGTCCCAAGGTCTCTGGAATCTATTTATCACGCGTCAAATGGATGAACAAAATCTATTCGGTGGCGCAGGCTTAACTACTGTGGAATATGCTCATATTTGTGAACTTATGGGACATTCATTGTTTGCACCCGAGGTTGCCCCTATAAAATAAATAAGTTTCTTATCATTTTTCGATTTAGATATTTAATTGTAATGCTCCGGATACAGGTAATATGGAAGTTTTAATAAAATATGGAAGCGAAAAACAACAACAAAAATTTTTACTGCCATTGTTAGCTGGCACTTGGCGATCTTGTTTTGCGATGACGGAACCAGATGTGGCGTCATCTGATGCTACCAACATTCAGGTCTATATCCCGCTAAAAATCACAAAATTTATTATATTTTTAATTTAAAAAAGGCTTCAATTTTCCGTGATAATGACATGTACGTCATTAATGGACGAAAATGGTTTACAAGCAATGCATTACATCCTAACTGCAAAGTGTGCATTTTTATGGGAAAAATACTTAATCCGCGATTCTCTGTAATGGCAAAACACATGCAACAAAGCATGATAATTATTAATTTTAATGATCCGGGCATAAAAGTAATGCGAGCTTTGGAGGTTTTAGGGACGTACGATGCACCAGGTAAAATACATATAATTTTACAAGAGAACTATAACAACAATTTTAAGCAGGTCACGCAGAAGTAATTTTCGAAAATGTTCGCGTACCAATTGAAAATTTACTTCATGGTGAGGGACAAGGCTTTAAAATTGCACAAGGACGTCTTGGTCCTGGACGAATACATCATTGTATGCGTTTAATGGGACATGCAGAACGTGCTCTATCACTTAGCAATGAGCGTATATCTTGTAGAATTGCTCGAGGCAAACTTTTAAAAGATTTTCAAAATGTGCGAATTGAAATTGCGAGATCTCGAATAGAAATTGAGCAAGCACGTCTTCTGGTACTTAAAGCGGCGCACGCTATTGATAAACATGGAACAAAGGAAATTTTTATTGTCAAATTTAAACATAATAATTTATAAAACTAATAAAGTTACATAAATATAAAACGGATATATATTTTTGAAAAAATTATTTCTTATTGTTACTATATTATTATTTTGTAATTTAGGCAGCTGCTGTAGATGTAGCAATGATCAAAGTAGTTGCTCCTCAAGTTGCATTGCGCGTTATCGATCGCGCTATACAACATTTTGGTGCAGCTGGAGTCGTTTCTTCTGAATTGCCATTATCAGGTTTTTTAATAGCTGCGCGTGCTTTACGTCTTGTCGATGGACCCGACATTGTACATGAGGAAACAATTGCCCGTGCTGAACTTTCAAAATCTCACATTTGATGGACTAACAAATAAGCATAAATATTTAATATAATTATATTAAATATAATAGATTGTCCCATAAATTTGGAAACATATTCTATATTTCAACAAAAATTAATTTTATAACAAAACGAAACAAAACTGATTTAAATGAAATAATTTCCGTTATTATCGATGATCTTCTTCCACTTTTTGCGCATTGACCGTGTAGAATTTAGTCGGTTTCGACCAGAAGAAGTTGTCGAGCATCGCCCTGACTTCGTGGAGCTCTTATCATGGACCAACTAATCTATCGACCGGAACATATGATAATCGAATTAGACAATCTTCGAATTATATTGTAGTTGATTGATTTTAGTCCAGCTCAATTGATTGATTTTTTTTAACAAACCCACCTATTAAAAATACCATAAAATTTGGCATTGCCCTTGTGAACGACTTTAACGACGATTTTCACCACTTCCTCGTCAAATTCAATCAAGGCCAAAAGTGATTTTTAAAGAATACAAGTCGACTTTTAATATACAGGTGGTTTGGATTGGATTCGTTACGATACATTTGCTCGATTACGGTAGATGTGTAAACATAAATGTCATTTTTTTTTCTTGCTTCTCAGTCCGAGTTAAAACTTCTGATCTCATTTTTAACTAGTCGGTCCATATACATATAAGTTGCCGATGATCTCCTAAATGTTTTTGGTCCTATTGAGTTAGTACTGAGATAAAGCTGTTCAAAGTCCAAATTATGCATTTTTGGCGCCGCCTTAGCATGATTTAAATGAGCATATCTTTTGACAAATGACACATAATCCAACAGTTGATATCTTAAAATTACCGCAAGAAAACATGAGACAACTTAATATATTAATAAAAATGTAATATTTTATGTAATCATTTAATATTTATACAAATATTAAATTTTAAATGAATTATTTGAAAAATTAGGTATTTGAATTATATTTTTTATATATAGAAATTTTTAATTGTTAAATATTAAAGAAAAAAAATTGTAAAAATATTATTATGAATGTAGACAAACAAATGAGGTTTATAAGAATTAAAAATCAAAATAAAAACCGTCAAAAATAGAACACAGCACAAAAATATAAATATCTTCATATAGAAATTTCGACTAATTATTTTTATTATAAATAAAATAAATATAATTGTTAGAGAAATATATGAAGGTAGTCATAAATATAAGGTTGCTAATTTTAACACCCGGCCTTATACACGCGAAATTAAGGTAATTCTTTGTGATCTTTGGCGAGTTGAACATTAATATAATTCAACTTTATGGTGGGAATTGCGATTCCATTGATTGATTCCATGTTACCAACACTACATTTTTTGTTATGCCGATTTTCTAGTAGTGTGCATAATCGTTGTTGGAACCTCGTTGCGTTTGGGCCGTGCATTTGCCGCAGCACGTTGTTGTGATGCTGCTTCGGTGGGCGAAACATTGAAATGTAGTAAACATGTTTTCTCTTTCGATCTTCAATATTTAAGCAACATAATAGTTCGTAAACACGTTGTCGAAATTCTGTATTTAATAACAAATATACAAAAAAATTTATAGAAGATTTAAATGCAATCAACAACACAGCTGGTTCCACGAAATACATGTTAACCTAAAAAATAATTTATTTTTATATTTATTAGGTTGAGGCAAAATTTTTTACCCATTTCTTTCAAACTTTTCAAATTTATTTTTTCTACCAATAAAAACAAACAAATCAATGAAGATATGCTCCATCATTATCTACGACATCTTGCCATTTTTTTGGCAAACAGTTAATTCCACGAACGTAGAAGTCAGAGGAACTATAATCAAAAAACGCCGCCAAGTCGCTTTTTAGCTGCTCTTCGTCGTCGAATTTTTTCTCACGGATGTGATTGTTTAACGACAAAAAAAGGTGGTAGTCAGAAGGCACAAAATCTGGGGAATATGGTGGATGTGGAAGAATTGTCCATCCAAGTTCCTGGATTTTTTTACACGCCTTCTTTGCAACATGAGGTCGTTGCCGTGCAAGAGGAAAACTTGGTCTTGTTTTCCCTTCAATTTTGAAGCCAGTCGATCGAGTTGGGCACAATAATACTCTGCGGTAATCGTAATTTCAGATGGCAATAATTCCCAATGAATAATTCCTTTCATGTTCCACCAAACACTAAGCATGACTTTCTTCGGATGGAAATCGGGTTTTGGTGTCGGAACTCCTGATTTTCCCGGATTGAGCCACTGACGCTTGCGTGTATGATTAGTATAGAGTACCCACTTCTCATCGCCAGTAATCACATTTTTGAGCCAATCGAATGTGCGACGGAAAGTCAAAAGTTGTGCACATACTCGAACGCGCTGATTTTCTTGATCGGCCGACAATTGATGGGGTACCCAAGCGCCAAGTTTTGTGACTTTTCCGAGTTGATGCAAATGACGATCAACCGTCTTTTGGTCACACTCAAGAAGCTCTCCAAGTTCACGTGTAGACAGACGTGGCTCCTCTTCAATTAATTCCAAAAGTCGTTCATCATCTAGTTGACTGGGTCTTCCAGGGTGCTCTTTATCGTCGATTTCGAACACACCATTTTTGAATTTATGAAACCAATTTTTTGCGGTATCATAGGAGACCGTGTCCTCGCCAATCGAATCGCAAATGTTTCGTGCTGCTTCCGCCGCTGTATGGTGTAAACGAAACTTGTAAAGAAGAAGGGTCCGAATCTGTCGTCTGTCGAGCTCGATTTTCTCCGCCATTTTGAACAAAAATTGCGATCCAAAAGATATCGTTCGATAGCTTAGATTGCGCTGCTTATATATCTTATAAAAGAAATTTTCTAGAAGCTTGCAGAATATTGCAGTAAACGCTTGAAGCGGATGGGTAAAAAATTTTGCCTCAACCTGATATATTTATACATATTTTTAACACGGTAGAATAATGAAATAAATCTAACTCTTCCTTTCCATGCTGACATGAGTGAAATTCCGTTAGGCAATGCAACGAAAAGTGTGGACATTAGTGATATTACAGTCATATAGCGAATTCGCTTTAGCTGACGTCTGACTTCAAATCTGTTTTTACGATTTGCATATAAATTCGCCAATTTACATAAAGTGAGAAAATTAAGAATTAGAGCGATCATAAAGCCAGTAACATCGGCGCAATATACGTAGCTGGAATAGTAAACTGTAAACGATACTTTACGCCCACAATAAAATGGAGCCGTTTGTGAATTACGATTTGCAAAAGCGATTATATAGGCAGTTATTATTGAAACAGTTGTATAGATAACAATTACGAGCGGAGGAATTTCAGTGCTAAATAGGTGCATTTCTGTTTATAAAAAATACTTATTTTAATCGTTAT
Source organism: Bradynema listronoti (assembly GCA_024678965.1). NCBI lineage: Eukaryota > Metazoa > Nematoda > Chromadorea > Rhabditida > Allantonematidae > Bradynema > Bradynema listronoti. The sequence goes on from JANLNO010000005.1 coordinate 717,707, forward strand.
TTTAATTTATAAAAATAAAAGACTATATGTAATAAATTTTGTTTGTTTGTTTTTTTTTGTAATCTTTTTTTAAATAATATTTACTTTGCTACATGATTCCAATAAATCATTGGAGCGAAAACAGCTAGAAATCGTTCTACACTAATCCAAAATACAATACCCGGTGCAATTAAACTACCCAATAAACGCAACCAAACAAATGGTTTTATGGCGCAAGACCATGTACTCTGCAATAAAAAATTTTGATTTTAAAAATGTAATTATTTTAATGTACCTCGATTGGTACAAGATTAGTTTCCATCGCAGTCATATACATATTTTTGCGAATAAATCCCATTGTCATAATGCCGAGGCATGTGCATAAATCACCAACTGCCAGTAAAGTAAGCATCTAAATATTTTAACAATTTATCTTCAATTCCTCCTTTTTTATATAAGTTATCATCAAATTTTTTCTTTCTCTCTCACCGATTCTCATTGTTCTTATAATTAATTATAAATTTAAAAAATAAAAAAATGTGTTTTAATTTACCTTATTGGCTTGAAAAAACTTCTTTGAACTTAAAAATACAAAGAGAGTACAAATGCAGAGAAGCGTACACGCTAATCCTACAACAATATCGATCGCGTTCCAATGAATGAATGCAAGTAAATCCTCATCTGAATATTCGAAGCTCAACGGCTCCATCGTTTTTTCCATTATGTTTCTTGATACACCCCTGATCAAAATGATAGCCGCACTTGAAAAATAAGCATAATTTAAGTTTAATCCAATAGAAAATAATGATTTTTTTCTCGGTGTTTGTTTGCAATTGAGAAATTGTAATTTATAATCAATTTGAGTTCGAATTCTTTTTGGGACTTTGTTTGGTTGATATTTTTGGTTGAATTTTTCAATTTTTAAAGTTGGTCAAAATCAGTGTTTCCAAAATTAAAAAATTTTTACCTAAAAATTTAACTTAATCTAAAATGACTTAATCGAACCAAAGTTAAAATCAAAATTAAGTACTTAACTTAATTTAGTCAAAGTTAAAAGCAAAATTAAATGCAAATTTTAATTTTACAAAAATTAAATTAAAAATTAAGTCATTCATTTTATTTTGCCAAAATTAAGTCAAAAGTTAAAAGTATTTTTTAACTTTGCCAAAATTAAGTCAAAAGTTAAAAGAATTTTTTAATTTTGCTAAAATTAAGTCAAAAGTTAAAAGCATTTTTTAATTTTGCCAAAATTAAATTAAAAGTTAAAAGCATTTTTTAATTTTGCCAAAATTAAATTAAAAGTTAAAAGCATTTTTTAATTTTGCCAAAATTAAATGTGTTAAATTAAGTCGCTGATTTGGCAAAACGAAAGTTAAGCCAAATTATCGAAAGTTAAGCCAATTTTGTTTTGCCACGATTTGTTTTTCAATATTTTTTAATTTTATTTATATTTTTTCTTTTATTTATTATTGTTTCGTAATGAGATTATCATTTTATATTTTTTAACATACTGGATTTTACACGCCATTGCGCTTTCAACATCGTGAATAGGTAATATTTAACTTGCTTTTGATTATCTTTTGAATTTTTTACTAATGTATATGCTTTATATTTATATAAATTTGTTTTCAGATCAAGATTTTTTAGCCGAGAAAACACGATTTTGAAAGCGCAATGGCGTGTGCACATGTTTGTAACAGTTTGTTTAGTTGTTTTTTTTTGACACTTTAGTTTAACTTTTTTTTGAAGAATGTAAAAAAAAATTTTCGGACGATGTTAACTTTTTGTAAGATGTAAAATTTTTTTTTGGGAGATGCTAACCTTTTTTTAATCAGTTTTATATTTTAAATATTGTTTTATTTAATTTTTATGCTTTATTTTTATAAGTAAATAAATTGTTTGTAAATGTGTTCATTTTTTTTAGAAAAATGGAGCTTCTTCATAAATTTATAAAAGTTACCGAAAAATTGGCAGATTTGGCCGAAAAAAGCCCTTTGGATGAGCCTAAGCCACGCAGTGCAATTTCAATTGTCGTGAAGAAACTAAGCCGCGCAGCGCAATTGTTATAAACCAGACAGAAAAAGGATTTTGAAGCCACACAGTGGCAACTCCAAAAATTTCTATCCTTATGAAGATACTAAGCCGCGCAGCGCAATTTCTTTTCGGGAAAAAATTGAAATGTGGATACCACAATATAACATTCAACAAGTCCCCGGTCCGTGAGGGGTATGATTACAAAGGCAATAAAATCGGTGAAAGTGAAAAAATTTCCCGTCCGAAGGTTGCGAGCGAGGTTGCTAAGGTTATTCCCAGGTGCAACAATTGCAATAAGCGCGGCCATCCAACCGAGAGATGCTGGACGCGCAAGCATTATCGCCGCTGTTTCAATTGCAATCTTCGCGCTTCGAAATTCCACGTTTGCCCATCAGCTCGTTAAGTTAAATTCGTTTTGTTATAATTGTTTTCTTCCTTCATTATGTTTTTATAAAATTTAAAATTGTTAATAAAATTATTTTTTTGTTTACCGCACACTTCATTATGTTTTTAAAAAATTTAAAATTGTTAAAAAAATTATTTTTTTGTTTACTGCACACTTCATTATGTTTTTAAAAAATTTAAAATTGTTAAAAAAATTATTTTTTGTTTACTGCACACTTCATTATGTTTTAAAAAATTTAAAATTGTTAAAAAAATTATTTTTTTGTTTACTGCACACTTCATTATGTTTTTAAAAAATTTAAAATTGTTAAAAAAATTATTTTTTTGTTTACTGCACACTTTATAACGGAAAAATTAATTTATTTTTGTGAATCATGAGTAAAACATAAGTAAAACCATAAGTAAAACATTTTAAAATTTAAACAAATTTTATAACTAAAACCATAAATAAAACATTTTAAAATTTAAACAAATTTTATAACAGGGTTGCCAGATGTCCTTTATAAAAAGATTTGTTCTTTTTTATTTTTTGTTCTTTTTTTCCATTTTTTGTTCTTTTTTTCACTATCAATAAAATATTTTTTTCGTGCCCAGCGTTCTTTTTTATTTTATTTTTATCCGGCAACCCTGTTTTAAATCAATTAAAATATTTAAATAAAACAAAAAAAGAATAATAACAATTAAAGTTATAAGACTTTTTCTCGGCCAAGTTTTTGCCGGAATCAATGTTGAGATCGATCACCATTCAGTGTTTAAGTAAACCATTAATTGCGAATTAAGATATTCATACTGGGTTCTACTACGATGCGACCTTGTCGCAAAACCTGTTTGCGAAAAAACACGCTCGCATGGAGCGCTTGTTGCAGGAACGGCAAATACATTTAAAGCCAAATTTTTAATTTGTTTATAATCTTCGCGGTCTATTTTTTTCCAAAACTTGACGACATCCACATTTGTTTCAGTATTTTTGAAGTCTGGTTTTAAGTCCAGTTGTATCATGTATTTCATTAGTGAATTGATGTTGTCCATTATTTTATTGGTTCCTTGTTTGCGTTCACGATCTTCGCGGCGTGTGTTACACAACTTTGACATGAAGCCACTTAGTAAGGATTTTTTCCCTCCACAACATTTCCTTCCTGCACGGCCGATTGCTGTTGTGAAAACGGCTGCGATGTAGGCAACATGTTTTTTATTTGACGCTTTGCGATCTCAATTTCCGTTTCATCCAATATATTTATTGTGTTAGGATCTAGAAAGGTTGCGATAATATAAATCGGCTCGAAATTATCATCGTTTTCATCATAATAATGATTAAATCTATACTTTATCTCGCAAGATAAAAAAATACCTCATTGTTGTCAAAATTAGGAAAAATGTTTCTTTCACTAAATAATGCTAGCAGCGTTTTAATATACACAAAACTTCGAGATATTGTAGCGATTTTTTCAGCTTGTATTTCCACAATAATTTCAGAAAATGGCTCCAGCAAAGTAAAAATATCTTGTAGATAATTTATTTCATTTTCTTCTAAATATTCCCATCTATAAGTTGCTGCAAAATCTTTTAAAAATGAATTAAGCTCCAAAAATCTGCCGATTACATAAATCCATGATGCCCATCTCGTTTTAGACGGACTAAGCAATGTTTTATTACTTTTTTCCATCAATTCACGACTTAATTTTACCGACTTTTTAAAATGAGAAACCACTACCGATATTTTCTTAAGCAGTTGCCTTTTTCCCAAAAATTCGTTTATAAAGTTTGAAATGACGAGCTGTAGTGAATGCGCAAAACAACTTAAGCGCTGGCGTGGATCAACTGTGATTACTGGGGCATGAATTGGAGGAAAAAGATCAAAATCTATATCCTCTACAACGATAACCACATCTTCTTCCTCGTCTTCTTCATCATCAATTTTAAATGCTTTTATCACGTTGGCGCCATTGTCTGTAACTACCTTGTAAATATCGCTAAGATTCAATCCATATTTTCTTAAAATCATTTCTGTAGTACGACGGATCAAATCACCAGTATGACTTTCTTTTAAACTTTCAAGGCCAAGAAAAAGACGTTTGACAGATGAAAAGTTTAGATCAATCAAATGAAGTGTAATTCCTAGATAAGAATTTTGCATACTACTATCGGTCCAAATATCTAGTGTCAATGAGGGTTTATGCTGCATTTTTTCTAAATATTCGCTTATTTGTTGAGAAATCATTTTAGCTTTATCCGACAACCTATTTGTAAGCGTGCCATGAGATTTTGGGATTTTAAAGTTACAGTCTAAGCTGTGGATAAATTTTCGCATTAAAGGGTGCAAGAAAGTGTTTACTGATACTGATGGGATTGCTAATACGAGCGTAAACATATCCTGACTTTTCAAATCCATCTTCATTCGTTTAGCAACTTTACACTCATTATTGTCACCACCGACATAACTCAAATAATCCTCATACTCATTTTTATGTGCACACTTTAAATGATTTTTGAAAAATGAAGCGTTCCCAGTCAAAAAGTCTTTTTTGCAAATATTACATTTGTATATATTGCTACCGGGATTTTTTGCAAAATATTTCCAAATTTCCTCTTTTTTACGCTTATTACTTTTAGGTGATCTCATTTGTAATGGATCATTATTATCATTACTCGACTGTGATATATTAAACTCAGACATTTGTGCCTAAAATTAATAAAAATTTAAAATCAGAATAAAAAAATTAAAATCAAAATAAAAAAAATTATATTGAAAACAAAAAAATAATTTTATTAACAATTTTAAATTTTTTAAAAACATAATGAAGGGAGAAAACATATTTTTTTCCCAAAAGGAATTGCCGCTGCGCGGCTTAGGGCCACCAGAATTGTGAAAATTGCCGCTGCGCGGCTTAGTACCTTCATAAGGATCAAATTTTTGGAGTTGCCACTGTGTGGCTTAGAAATTCTTCTTCTGTCTGGTTTATAACAATTGCCGCTGCGCGGCTTAGTTTCTTCGCGAGAGGGAAATTTGAAATTGCCACTGCGTGGCTTTATAAAAAAACATGAACACATTTACAAACAATTTATTTACTTATAAAAATAAAGCATAAAAATTAAATAAAACAATATTTAAAGTATAAAACTGATTAAAAAAAGTTAGCATCTCCCAAAAAAAATTTTTATATCTTACAAAAAGTTAGCATATTTCGAAAAAAAGTTCTACATTCTTCAAAAAAAAGTTAAACTAAAGTGTCAAAAAAAACAACTAAACAAACTGTTACAAACATGTGCACACGCCATTGCGCTTTCAAAATCGTGTTTTCTCGGCTAAAAAATCTTGATCTGAAAACAAATTTATATAAATATAAAGCATATACATTAGTAAAAAATTCAAAAGATAATCAAAAGCAAGTTAAATATTACCTATTCACGATGTTGAAAGCGCAATGGCGTGTAAAATCCAGTATGTTAAAAAATATAAAATGATAATCTCATTACGAAACAATAATAAATAAAAGAAAAAATATAAATAAAATTAAAAAATATTGAAAAACAAATCGTGGCAAAACAAAATTGGCTTAACTTTCGATAATTTGGCTTAACTTTCGTTTTGCCAAATCAGCGACTTAATTTAACACATTTAATTTTGGCAAAATTAAAAAATGCTTTTAACTTTTAATTTAATTTTGGCAAAATTAAAAAATGCTTTTAACTTTTAATTTAATTTTGGCAAAATTAAAAAATGCTTTTAACTTTTGACTTAATTTTAGCAAAATTAAAAAATTCTTTTAACTTTTGACTTAATTTTGGCAAAGTTAAAAAATACTTTTAACTTTTGACTTAATTTTGGCAAAATAAAATGAATGACTTAATTTTTGATTTAATTTTTGTAAAATTAAAATTTGCATTTAATTTTGCTTTTAACTTTGACTAAATTAAGTTAAGTACTTAATTTTGATTTTAACTTTGGTTCGATTAAGTCACTTTAGGTTAAGTTTCATTTAATTAAAAAAATTGGAAACACTGGTCAAAATGATAACCGCGGTTTATAGTTTCGTTAGTTCATAGGCATTTTATGGGTTTTATGTGATTGTTTTTGTCATTTTTAAGCTTTATCAATGTTTTACTTTATATTTGTAGTTATGGGTAAAGGCAAAACGCTTACTGAATTTGAAAAAAGGCACATCATTGCATTGCAGGCTGAAAACTGGAGTTATCGTCGAATAGCAGCTCATGTCGGGCGTTCGGACAACGTTGTGCGCAATTTTTTGTTGGATCTAGCTTCTTATGGAACTGCAAAATCAAGTGATCGCCCAAAGTCCACTGACGCACGACAACGGCGACGAATAATTGAGGCTGCATCTCTGATCGACTGTCACCTCTGATCAAATTGTGTATGATTTAGATCTCGGATGCAGTCCGAAAACTGTTCGCCGTGTTCTACAGGAGAGCGAAGTTATCGTACGCTCTAAAATTGTCAAATGTCCGCGTTTAACTAATGTCCATAAGGTTGCTCGCCTTAAGAAAAAAAGCTTGCGCAGCAAATTGACTAGTCAAAGGTTATTTTGTCGGGACACGAAGCATGCCAATGAACTAATTTAATATTTATAGATTGTCTGGTCTGATGAGAAAAAGTTTAATCTTGATCGGACGGTTACTCGGGTTACTGGCATGATTTACATAAGGAGCCACTCTACTTCTCAAAGCACAACTTTGGAGGTGGCACGCTGATGGTCTGGGAAGCTTTCGAAGCTAATGTCACTCTTCCTCTTGCGTCGAGCAAAATGAACAGCGAAGAGTATCAGCATGTGCTCAACGAACATTTGACGCCGTTCTGGTAAGAAGGCTATCTCTTCATGCAACTCTTCATGCGACTATTCACCGAAGTCTACAATGAGCTTCTTGTAGGAGAGGCCAATCGCAATCTTACCATGGCCAGCATGTTCACCCGATCTGAATTCAATCAAGAATCTATGGGGACTTCTAGTTAGTGATGTTTATCGTGGCAACCAGCAATACGCCAATATCAACGATCCTCAATTCTTGAAGCATGGAGTCGTCTAAATTTGAATGTATTGAATAACCTGGCCGGTAGTCTTCCAAATCGATTGAACAATGTTGCAAAATCTAAAGGAGGGCCTACTAAATATTAAATGTTAATATTATATTGTTATTTGTTAATTTTTTGTTCATAAAGCGTTAATTTTGAAGGTGCGGCTATCATTTTGTTCGGTGATAAAAACTCAAAATAAAGTAAGACACAGTAATGCGTAAGTAAAATTTCGAAAATTGTAAAATTGTTTTAAGACTATGATTTATAATAAAGAAAGACATGTTTGTGTAATATTTCATAAAAAACGGCCAATTAAAACTCGAGTTGTATTACATTTTCAAGTGCTGCTATCATTTTGACCAGGAATGTAATCTTAATAATAAAATAATATGACCCGATAATTTAAATTATAATTGTTTTAATAAAATATCATTTGTTATGAAATTTTCACTTTTATAATTATGGAAAATTATTAGATAAAATTATTTTATTTTATCAATTATACAAAATACCCTAAATTCGGATAAATAAGACCAGGCCGTTCGAAGAATTTTTGAATTTTGAATTGGCCTCCATTCATAAACGAAATTGAGCTCATAATTTTTGAGCTCATAACTTAGGCCTGCTTTAATGAAAATGTTTATTAAATTTCATGTTTCACAAACACAAAATAACAGAATGAAGGCCAAGTCAATATTCAAAAATTCTTCGAACGGCCGCGTCTCATATATTTACCCGAACTTCGGGTAATTAGAAAGAATTTAAAAATAAAAAAATTAAGAGGTTTATATATAATTTTAATATTTTTTGCTTTTAATTTTTTCACAGATTTAAAGTTGTTTTTTATTTTTAAATATTTTTAATCAACTATTGTACAGACATCATGAGAAAAAAAAATGTAAAATACAAAAAATGTAAAGTAGATATTTTTAAAATTTTTTTTATTCATTTCCTCTTAAGGATGAACTTTTAAAATTATTCAAATATTTCTATAATTAATATAAATAAACAATAGAACAGATTAAACACATACATATAAAAGTTAGTAAATAAACATGACATTAACTGTCGACAATGAAAGTATGATATTCATCTTAATTAAGTTTTCTTTAAATACCAAAGCGACAACAATAATACAAATAGCCACGCTTTTTAAAATTATTTTGTTAGTTAATCCGATTTATGTTTTAATAATTGTCGTACTGCCAAAATAATTTTTATTTATTTTGTATATAAAAACAATATTTTTAAAGTAAACCAATAAATAATTTAAAGTAAACCAATAACAATAATATTAAGTTTAATGAATTTTTAAAAAGCAAAATAAAAACCGTCAAAAATAGAACACAGCACAAAAATATAAATATCTGCATATAGAAATTTCGACTAATTATTTTTATTATAAATAAAATAAATATAATAGTTAGAAATATATGAAGGTAGTCATAAATATAAGGTTGCAAATTTTAACACCCGGCAAAATTAGGGTAATTCCTTGGCGAGTTGAACATTAATATGCCTGTTTCTTTCAGCTTTATGGTGGGAATTGCGGTTGATTGATTCCATGTTACCAACACTACATTTTTTGTTATGCCGATTTTCTAGTAGTGTGCATAATCGTTGTTGGAACCTCGTTGCGTTTGGGCCGTGCATTTGCCGCAGCACGTTGTTGTGATGCTGCTTCAGTGGACGAAACATTGAAACGTTGTAAACATGTTTTCTCTTTTGATCTTCAATATGTAGGCAAGATAATAGTTCGTAAACACGTTGTCGAAATTCTGTATTTAATAACAAATATACAAAAATATTTATAGAAGATTTAATTGCAATCAACCACACAGCTGGTTCCACGAAATACATGTTGACCTAAAAAATAATTTATTTTTATATTTATATTCATACATATTTTTAACACTGTAGAATAATGAAATAAATCTAACTCTTCCTTTCCATGCTGATATGAGTGAAATTCCGTTAGGCAATGCAACGAAAAGTGTGGACATTAGTGATATTACAATCATATAGCGAACTCGATTTAGCTGACGTTTGACTTCAAATCTGTTTTTACGATTTGCATATAAATTTGCCAATTTACATAAAGTGAGAAAATTAATAATTAGAGCGATCATAAAGCCAGTAACATCGGCGCAATATACGTAGCTGGAATAGTAAGCTGTAAACGATACTTTACGCCCACAATAAAATGGAGCCCTTTGTGAATTACGATTTGCAAAAGCGATTATATAGGCAGTTATTATTGAAACAGTTGTATAGATAACAATTACGAACGGAGGAATTTCAGTGCTAAATAGGTGCATTTCTGTTTATAAAAATACTTATTTTAATCGTTATTTTAATTTATAAAAATAAAAGACTATATGTAATAAATTTTGTTTGTTTGTTTTTTTTTGTAATCTTTTTTTTAAATAATATTTACTTTGCTACATGATTCCGATAAATCATTGGAGCGAAAACAGCAAGAAATCGTTCTACACTAATCCAAAATACAATACCCGGTGCAATTAGACTACCCAATAAACGCAACCAAACAAATGGTTTTATGGCGCAAGACCACGTACTCTACAATAAAAAATTTTGATTTTAAAAATGTAATTATTTTAATGTACCTCGATTGGTACAAGATTAGTTTCCATCGCAGTCATATACATATTTTTGCGAATAAATCCCATTGTCATAATGCCGAGGCATGTGCATAAATCACCAACTGCCAGTAAAGTAAGCATCTAAATATTTTAACAATTTATCTTCAATTCCTCCTTTTTTATATAAGTTATCATCAAATTTTTTCTTTCTCTCTCACCGATTCTCATTGTTCTTATAATTAATTATAAATAATAAAAAAATGTGTTTTAATTTACCTTATTGGCTTGAAAAAACTTCTTTGAACTTAAAAATACAAAGAGAGTACAAATGCAGAGAAGCGTACCCGCTAATCCCACAACAATATCGATCGCGTGCCAATGAATGAGTGCTTGTAAATCCTTATTTGAATAATCGAAGCTCAACGGCACCATCGTTTTTTCCATTATACTTCTTGATTTCATGTTTCACAAACACAAAATAACAGAATGAAGGCCAAATCAATACTCAAAAATTCTTCGAACGGCCGCGTCTTATATATTTAATTCGGGTAATTAAAAATAATTTAATAAAAAAAAAAAATTAAAATGTTAATATATAATTTTGATATTTTTAGCTTTTAATGACGTTAACTTTCGACAATGAAAGCATGATACAAAAGGAAATCGACTTCATGTGAATGTAATTCGAATGTTTTAAAATAAATACTGTTCATATTTATTCAAATGTAAATTTCGTTCCCATAAGCTCTTTTATTCTTATTTTTATTTCTTTCTCTGCTTGTTATTTATCTTCATTTAATTGAAAATTTTCGCCGAACAAAAATTTCATGCATTTTCATACTTCTTCTCGTTAAACATTTAAAAAATCGTAAAAGCTGGAATAAAAAATTATTTATTTTGATTTCTTATCACTAAATTAAAAAAAAATCAAACATTTGTAATTAAATTATTTGGGTTTAAAAAAACATATTAATAAAAAATACGTAATTGTGACAAAAATAATAATGCAAATTTGAAAAACGAAACAATAGATATCTTAAAGAAATATTTTGGCCTGATTGTTTTCTTTAACATTACTGACTATCCCAATTTTATGCCTTTCTTGGCTATTGTTGAAGATGTGTCTTCACATGGTTCTTTTAACTATGTTTATATCGTTTTTATTTGTCTTTGTTTTACATATATTTTTCGCTATATTATTAGTTTTTGTCGCATTCATTTTCTAGTTTTTTTTTATTTTAATTAGATTTTATTTTTGTTGGAACTATATTGTTTTATCTGACAAACAGGATACACATAAACATTAGTGTCAGATGAGTAGGAAATTTATTCTAAAACATTAAATCTAGTGATAGAATTTTGCATATCGTTGTTGAGTTTTGGGACTTATATGCTTTGAGCTTCATTTTCAACTACGAAACCATCAAAAGACTAAGTTTTCATTATTGCTTAAGCGTTTTTCAAAAATTATTCTATAAGGTAGAGTAAAGTTCATGGCTGAAATTGTTTTTGTAATAACTTTTTTATATTTTTCAATAAATTTTACAATTTTTATTTTATTTGATTCCTATTATTTGATTCCTATTCAATTTTTATTTTGATTTACTATTTTTATATTCGATAAGCTTTTTTAAAAATGGAGACAATTATATTATAGCTTGCTATATTTTGTGTTTTTGAAAATTGAATAGCGCGAAAAGAGTAAAAATTGGTTAAGAAATAAAAAATGTTATTACATAAACAAATCCGGATGCGAAATGGACCACTCTGCAGAATTAAAAATAGTTTATAAGAAGTTTTTTTACTTTTCATCTACTAAACTAATTTTTTAGAAAATTTTAATAATTTGTTATACATAGATAAATTAAAAATAAAAGAGAGTTACTGGTTGAACAAATAAATTGGAAATAATTTTATTAATCATATGTCGCGAACGATGGAGAAAAGGATCAAAATTTTATCAAGAAATAATTAAAAGATTATTTTTCCTTTCATTTTAATTTTAAAATTTATTTGTCTTGAACAGAAAAGTTTTTGGTTTATTAAATATATTTTTATGTTAAAAAAAAATATATTTAAGTATATCTCTCGTAATTTGTTCAATTATTGTTCTAAATAAAAATATCGTTAGAAAAGTTACTTCACATCAACTCCAACGTTAAAAAATTTACTTTGTTGTGAAATTAAGGCCATTCACAACAAGTGGCGACCTTGCTAAGGAAAAAAAAAGAATCTGCAACGAAAAAAGCGCCGACTTTTTAGTTGTAAAAATAAAATTAATAAAAAGTAAAAAGTGCGCCGACACTTCCTTTACTTTGAAAGCAAATAAATATATTAAATAAATATGGATGACAGAAAGAGTTCGATTGGAGCCCCGACTTCGCCGTATCAGAGGAAAATTGAGGAAGCTTACGTAATGCTCAAAGAGGTTTTGGAAGATCCTAGGGACATCGAAACCAGACAAATGGACATCTCAGCAGAGCTCATAATTCATGAATTAGAAGAGCTAATTGAAAGTGGTAAGAATGAGATAGTAGACATTAACAACGCTGTCACAGAACTCAACGAGGCACGATCAAAATGGGCTGACTATATTAAAAAAGCCACGCAAGAGCGTCGTGACGAACTCGAAGACGAACGAGCCGTGTTCGAAGACACCAAAGACTGGACGATTTTCAGCACAGCCAGAGACCGTAAAAGAAATGTCGAAAACAAATTAAGAGCATACAGGTTGGAGTTAAAAAGTATAAATCTCGCCCCGGCCGCCGTGCCTCAAGCGACAAAAAGCACAGTAAAACTCCCCACAATTCACTTAGACACATTTCACGGTAATAAAAACAAATGGAGAGAATTTGAGGAAAATTTCACAGTTTCCATTGACAAATCGCCGCTGAGCGAAATTCAAAAATTTACCTATTTAAGATCATTATTAAAAGGTGAAGCGAAGACTTTAATTGAAGGCTTGCCTCTGTGTGAAGCAAATTATCCAGTTGCGTTGAGCTTATTGAGAGACAAATTCGGGCAAAAAGAAAGCCTCGTTCGATCTCTATACAACGAACTTCATGGTTTGAAATCGTGTTCAAGATTTGAAGAGTGCCGAGATTTATCGTACAAAATCGAATGTCTGTGCCGTCAGCTAGAATCGATGGGTGAAAACACAGAAGCCGCCTCAATCTATTAGCTCTAGAACAGAAATTAAATCGTCCGATTCTTGAGAAGGTCCTCGATCAAATCTCTGAGAAACCAATGGGATACGAGCACTTTCAGACAAGTTCTCCGCGAAGTAATCAAAAAAGAAGAGAATGTAATTCAAGTTCTAAACGCCAACCGACCCGATCAAAAACCATTCAATCAAAGCAAAACACCTTCAAATTTCAATTCCAGAGAACCATGTGTAACGCTTGCAACGACAGAGAACTTTCCTTCAAAACCATCGACTTTGTTCACAGACAGGTACGGTAACGGAAAGACGAAAGAGACGAGAAAAATCGGTCCAAAAATTTCGTGTAGGTTCTGTGACGAAAATCATTGGCCAGACACCTGTCGGAGATTCAAATCAGTTGAAGCACGAAAGAATCACGCTCAAGAGAGAAAACTTTGCGAAAACTGTTTGGCAAGAGGACACGAAACAGACGCTTGTCAAAGGGAAATTAAATGCCGAAATTGCAAAGAATCGCATAACACTGCTTTCTGTGGCAGCCGTAAAAAAGGCAGTCAAGAGATAACAGTTTCAACCGCTACAATCTCAGACGATTTGAAACACACTTTTCTCATGTCCGCCGAGGCAAAAATAGAGAATACCTGTGATTCAAAACGAAAAGCGGTGGCGACGTTCTTCTTTGATAGCGGAAGCCAGAGAAGCTTTATAACAGAAAGTGTTGCTGAAAGGTTAAGTTTGATTGCTGAGAATAAAGAACTAATAAAAATAAACACATTTGGTTCCACCAATCAAACAAATATAGAGAGCAAACTCGTTTCGGTTAATGTAAATTTAAAAAATGGTAAACGATTAAAAATAAAATTAAATGTTATTAGCACAATAATTGCCTCCAAACTGAAAATGGCTATCGCAAATAGATCATTTAAAAAATTTAAGTTGGAAAATGTCAGTGTGGAAGAGCGATCACCAGACATTCTGATTGGAATAGATCAATTTCACATGTTCGAAATTGTCGCATCGGGAAAAATTGGAGAAAATTTAGTCGTTTCAAATTCTCTCGTTGGGAATCTCGTAAGCGGCAAAGGGACCGCAGACAATCGTAATTCAACGGTAACTTCATTCTGCTCCGATGTCACGGACTCACAAAACAGAGACGACGAAAACCTATTTCAGATCGTCGACAAACATTTTAAAGCGGAAGAAATAATTAATAAAAATACATTTAATTCTGATAAAAAGAAAGAAAAAATGGATATTTTGGATTTGGATCCAGGTTTGGACGTTGAACTCGATTATGATGAAAACATGGAAGAGGAAATCGAGAAAGAAAATCGCAATGAGGAACAGACGGAAGAAAGCTGTCCTAATTCGAGCACCCGAACGGTTAATTCTGCGAGCAAGAAACAGGCAGTGAAGGTCACTGAACCTTACACGGCAAGTTTCAAGCTCAACGGAACGAATTGTCATGTACCATTGAAATCAAAAATTATTCACAACTCAATCAAAAGCACTCGGTGCCCAAAAAATTACACAATTTCAAACAAGGGCAAACGCGAAGCTCACGAAATTCGACCCGGACACGCCGTCGAGCGTTGTTTGGAAAGAGTTCCTTATCAATTGCCAGAAAACCGCCCACGTACCGGAGGAATTCCGTGTGAACGGGCCCGCCGAGGTCGCAGTCCTCACAGAACTCCACAAGCAATTCAGGGCCCCCACCAAAACACATCGCTACGAATTTCGTCAACTGATCACTCCAGAACCGTGGAGATTGTCCCTCAGGCACAACGATCAAAGTCTCTCACACCGATCTGCTCAGACGAGAGTTCCGAATGGATAATCAAAAGAGACAGTCATTCAGGTTGGGAATTGATGAAGAATTATTCGGTGCTGAACTTTGGAGACATTTTTGGTCTCATGCCGAACGGTCAATTTGAGGAATTGGAAGACATTGCACCGCTGCTCATTCCTAGTCTGCTTCACACCTTGTACATAAAGTGGGCTCTCCGCATTGCTTCAAATGGAAGTCGTTTGGCTGAAACGACAAAATATCTTACGGAGATCATCGACGTTCGAGGCAAATTTATTGTCAATTACCACGACGACAATTGGAACCTCGTCGTGAAACACGAAAATCCTCAAAAGGCGAAAGGAAACACACGATCATTCAATGCACACGACTTTGACAAAGTGGTAAATTTGTGGATCAATAAGAGTGCCGCAGCAATGAAATCTTTCCAAGAGCAACCTTGGAAGCCAGCGCGATTCGAAGTCGAAAAAAAGGGACGGCAAGAATGTTGAATTTGTTTTTAATCGAGTCTCAAAACTGTTTGGACTTGTGAGAGCAAAGGTGTTTTTTCCTAAGGCGACGCCCGTTGAAGCAGAGAATCTGGTAATTGGTGACGAATTGATCCAAGGAGTCACAACTGGGTTGAAAAACGTACTTTGTCGATTCTCACCTGCAAAAGATCTCGGGCTAAAACTTTCTGAGTTTTATTTCTTAAGTTCGGTAAAACACGTAATAATTTATATGGGGTTATCAGTTGTTCGTGGAGAAGTGGCTACAGAAGATTATCGAACGTGTCTTGACATTCTCGAGACATTCGCCTCTTGTTTCTCGCATTTGAAGGTGATTTTTGTACCGCCGCCGATTTTCAAAGGACAGTTGGAAAAGAACAAGTTACTCGTTGAATTAGCTTTGACATACAAAAGAAACCTGATCGTGATCACCTCAAAGGACGGGCTTTCTCCTTGGCCAACTCCGCTCGAGTCGGAATGTGAGGCCCCTTCGGACGGTGATTTTGAGACAGTCGCAAGGATGATCGGAGAATACGGGGTTCAAACTAATTTTATTTTAGACAACAAAAAACAGCCGCATGTGACGGAGACGGCCGTACCAACACAGACTGGAAGTCGACGAGAATCGTTGGATGCACGCTTGGGTCGCCTTCGAACATTGTGGTCGCGCGCCACTGTCGCGAACGATGGAGAAAAGGATCAAAATTTTATCAAGAAATAATTAAAAGATTATTTTTCCTTTCATTTTAATTTTAAAATTTATTTGTCTTGAACAGAAAAGTTTTTGGTTTATTAAATATATTTTTATGTTAAAAAAAATATATTTAAGTATATCTCTCGTAATTTGTTCAATTATTGTTCTAAATAAAAATATCGTCAGGAAAAAAGTTGCTTCACATTAAAAATTTTACTTTGTTGTGAAATTAAGGCCATTCACAACACATAATTGTCTAAATTTTATAAGTTATTTTTAAAATTTGTAAGATACAATTAAATATTTTAGCAGAATAATTTTCTAATAATTATTCAATTGACTAAAAAATACCAAGTAAGAAAGTTATACTCAGACGTATACATTTAGTAAACAACCTTTTCTAAATTCTATCAAAAAATGAATATAATAGTATAAAAAATATGAGAAAATCGGGAGTCTAGTTTTTAAAATAAAAAATATTTTTAAAATGTTATATTCATCATAAATATCAAATGTTATTTTTTTAAATAAAATTTTACATAAGACATATAATTTTCACATTATTATACATTATTATATAGTACCAAAAGGGCATGCTTTCTTCATTTGTGCATATAATCGTTCTTTAACGTCTACAACCGTAGAAAATGAATGTAGAAAATGAATTTGTTATTTTGAATTCGCTTAACCACTAAAAAAGTTCATCTTGATAAATAAAATTTATGTGTTCACCTTAATCTTCTAAAAATATTTCATATTTTTGTCCAACATCTTATAATCAAAAAAGTTTATTAATTTTATTTTCACTATGCACACGTGGACGCAGGTATTCGTCAATGGCATAATGGATAGTAGTTATTTTCGTTAATATTTCAAGAATCGCATTTCATATTCAGTTTGAATTCTGATTGCTAGAATTTGGACCTTACAAAAATGCAATATTAAACCAGGACATGAAGAGACTAACGTCGCTCTAAGTAAAATCGGCGTGACCCATCTTTATGTTCTCCACATTAAGCTTATTTTATTGTAAAAAATAAGGCTCTTTTGTATTTATAAAAACAACAGTTTTTTCAAATTTTGCAGAAGCATTATTATAAGTTATCTGCATTCTTATTTGGGTATTTATTTTTTTCGTTGTAAAATTTTCATTTGTATCACAAAAATAATTTTTTTATAAAAAATGATAAAAAATTTTTCCACCAAAAAAATATTTTAAATACTTCTGGCTATAAGATTCTCAGCCTACTTCAAAATAAAATTGAGCAAATTTACCTAACAAATTTTCTATTAAATATAACCAATTTAATTTTTTGCTACGAACAGCCAAGATTTTATTTAGAAAAAAAAATTAATGATCAGTATTTTATGAAATATTGGATCGAAGATTGAAATTAAAAATCGCATTTATTATAACTATTACAAAAAGAAAAATGATCTTACAACAACCCGTCATCGATAAAAGCTGAAATTAAAAAGCAAATGAAAGTTACACAGTGTCTGAAAATGTAAATTTTTATGGGAAAAATAATTTATCCGCGATTCTCTTTAATGTCAAAACACATGCAACAAAGCATGATAATTATTAATTTTAACGTGCATAAAAGTTAGTCGGTTTAGTCGGTTTCGACCAGAAGAAGTTGTCGAGCATTGCCCTAACTTCGTGGAGCTCTTATCACGGACCAAATAATCTATCGACCGGAACATATGATAATCGAATGAGACAATCTTCGAATTATATAGGAGTTGATTGATTTTAGTCCAGCTCAATTGGTTGTTTTTTTATCAAACCGACTTATTAAAAATACCATAAAATTTGGCATTGCTTTTGTGAACGACTTTAACGATGATTTTCACCACTTTCTCGTCAAATTCAATCGAGGCCAAAAGTGATTTTTAAAGAATACAAGTCGATTAGGTGGTTTGGATCAGATCCGTTACGATACACATGCTCAATTACGGTAGATAAATGTCTTCTTGCTTCTCAGTTCGAGTTAAAACTTTTGATCTCATTTTTAACGAGTAGGTCCATTTACATATAAGTTGCCGATGACCTTCTAAATGTTTTTGGTCCTATTGAATTAGTTCTGAGATAGAGCTGTTCAAAGTCCAAATTATGCATTTTTGGCGCCGCCTTAGCATGATTTAAATGAACATATCTTTTGACAAATGACACATAATCCAACAGTTGATACCTTAAAATTACCGCAAGAAAACATGGGACAATTTAATATATTAATAAAAATGTTATATTTTATGTAATCATTTAATATTTATACAAATATTAAATTTTAAATGAATGTATGCTTGTTTGAGAATTTTAAAAAATTAGGTATTTGAATTATATATTTTGTATATAGAAATTTTTAATTGCTAAATATTAAAGAAAAAAAAATTGTAAAAATACAATTATGAATGTAGACAAAAATAAGAAGTTTATAAGAATTAAAAATCAAAATAAAAACCGTCAAAAATAGAACACAGCACAAAAATATAAATATCTTCATATAGAAATTTCGACTAATTATTTTTATTATAAATAAAATAAATATAATAGTTAGAGAAATATATGAAGGTAGTCATAAATATAAGGTTGCTAATTTTAACACCCGGCCTTATACACGCGAAATTAGGGTAATTCGTTGTGATCTTTGGCGAGTTGAACATTAAGATGCCTGTTTCTTTCAGCTTTATGGTGGTAATTGCGATTGATTGATTCCATGTTACCAACAATACATTTTTTGTTATACCGATTTTCTAGTAGTGTGCATAACCGTTGTTGGAACCTCGTTGCATTTGGGCCGTGCATTTGCCGCAGCACGTTGTTGTGGTGCTGCTTCGATGAACGAAACATTGAAACGTTGTAAACATGTTTTCTCTTTTGATCTTCAATATGTAGGCAAGATAATAGTTCGTAAACACGTTGTCGAAATTCTGTATTTAATAACAAATATACAAAAATATTTATAGAAGATTTAATTGCAATCAACCACACAGCTGGTTCCACGAAATACATGTTGACCTAAAAAATAATTTATTTTTATATTTATATTTATACATATTTTTAACACTGTAGAATAATGAAATAAACCTAACTCTTCCTTTCCATGCTGATATGAGTGAAATTCCATTAGGCAATGCAACGAAAAGTGTGGACATTAGTGATATTACAATCATATAGCGAATTCGCTTTAGTTGACCTCTGACTTCAAATCTGTTTTTACGATTTGCATATAAATTCGCCAATTTACATAAAGTGAGAAAATTAAGAATTAGAGCGATCATAAAGCCAGTAACATCGGCGCAATATACGTAGCTGGAATAGTAAACTGTAAACGATACTTTACGCCCACAATAAAATGGAGCCGTTTGTGAATTACGATTTGCAAAAGCGATTATATAGGCAGTTATTATTGAAACAGTTGTATAGATAACAATTACGAGCGGAGGAATTTCAGTGCTAAATAGGTGCATTTCTGTTTATAAAAAATACTTATTTTAAACGTTATTTTAATTTATAAAAATAAAAGACTATATGTAATAAATTTTGTTTGTTTGTTTTTTTTTGTAATCTTTTTTTTTAAATAATATTTACTTTGCTACATGATTTCGATAAATCATTGGAGTGAAAACAGCAAGAAATCGTTCTACACTAATCCAAAATACAATACCCGGTGCAATTAAACTACCCAATAAACGCAACCAAACAAATGGTTTTATGGCGCAAGACCATGTACTCTGCAATAAAAAATTTTAATTTTAAAAATGTAATTAATTTAATGTACCTCGATTGGTACAAGATTAGTTTCCATCGCAGCCATATACATATTTTTGCGAATAAATCCCATTGTTATAATGCCGAGGCATGTGCTTAAATCACCAACTGCCAATAAAGTAAGCAACTAAATATTAAATATTTTAACAATTTATCTTCAATTCCTCCTTTTTCATATTAGTTATCATCAAATTTTTTCTTTCTCTCTCACCGATTCTCATTGTTCTAATAATTAATTATGGTTCTTGTGTGATATCGGACCACCAAAAAAAAAAAAAATTTTTTTTAGTAGTTTTTTTAGGTTTTCTGGCACGGAGAATTCGAATTTGATAATGGTTTTTACCGATTTTGTTGTTTTTGTGCAGTTTTTGACATTTTCAACTTGCATGTTTAACTAACCTTATGCATAGTTTGTAATAACATGAATTTTACACAACTAATACGTCGAGTGAACAGTGAAGAGGAAGCAGTGCGTTTCTTTCAAGAGTACCACATTTTGCCGACTGAAATAATGTGTGAAAACGGTCATCAAATGACATTATCGTTTGGCGTGAAAGTTCGTTGGAGATGTAGTAAACGAACCTGTCGCGTTGACAAAGGTAATGAGCTTGAATTGCTTATGTGATCGTTATGCTTTGTCTGTTTTTAATTTAAGGCATACGTATGTCTAATTGGCTGGAGGGATCGAAATTATCGCTTGAAACGGCCGTTCGCTTCATATACTGCTGGGCTCATGAGATGAAATCAATAGATTTCTGTTAGCGTGAACTTGACATGTGGAACCAGGCAGCCGTCAACTGGAACCATTACATGAGAGAAGTCTGTGCTTGGCGCATGGAGCAAAACGATGTCATCGTCCGGGTATGACTGTCGAGATAGACGAGAGCTTGTTTACTCGCCGAAAAAACAATGCCGGTCTCGTGCTTCCACAGCAGTGGCGGTATCTGCCGAGAAATAAAGGAATGCTTTGTCGTTAACGTACCCGATCGCTCGGCCGCTACGCTGATGCCGCTTATTCACCGATGGATTCACCCGGGAACGACAATCATTTCGAACAGCTGGCGCGCTTACAACCGCATCCAAGCGGCTGGCTTCACCCACCAGACCGTGAACTACCACTACAACTTCGTCGACCCAGCGACCGGTGCGCACACTCAAACGGTTGAGCGCATGTGGCGCAGTGTTAAGTTTTGCAACAAGAAGCAAAGCGGTACTGCTCGCGACTTCATGGAGTCATATTTGGCGGAGTATATGTGGCGCACACACTTGAATGGTCGCAATCCTTTTACCGTCATTTTGCAAGATATCGCCGAATTTCGGCCCATCTAGTTGTTAATTATTTATCGTTGTTTTATTTGCTGTTTGTTATAAATTATTTCATAAAATTATTTTTTGAAAATGGACAAAAACAACAAAATCGGTTAAAACCAGTGTTGTGATTTGGCTCCGCGTTTACTCCGGCATTTTTGGCAGACGAGCAGACAAACCCATTATATTTTTCTATAAAAATGGCAAAATATCATGCCGCTCTGCTCGTCTGTCATGGGTTTGCCGGAGCCAACTCACAACACTGGTTAAAACTATTATCAAATTCGAATTCTCCGTGCCAGAAAACCTAAAAAAATTACTAAAAAAAATTTTTTTTTTTGGTGGTCCGATATCACACAAGAACCTTAATTATAAATATAAATAATAAAAAAATGTGTTTTAATTTACCTTATTGGCTTGAAAAAACTTCTTTGAACTTAAAAATACAAAGAGAGTACAAATGCAAAGAAGCGTACCCGCTAATCCCACAACAATATCGATCGAGTTCCAATGAATGAGTGCAAGTAAATCCTCAGCTGAATGTTCGAAGCTCAACGGCTCCATCGTTTTTTCAATTATGCTTCTTGATACACTCCTGATCAAAATGATAGCCGCACTTGAAAAATAAGCATAATTTAAGTTTAACCCAATAAAAAATAATGATCATCCAGTGATAAAAACTTAAAATAAAGTAAGACACAGTAATACGTGAGTAAAATTTTGAAAATTGTAAAATTGTTTTAAGATTATGATTTATAATAGAAAAAGGCATGTTTGTGCAATATTTCATAAAAAACGGCCAATTAAAACTCGAGTTGTACTACATTTTCAAGTGCTGTTATCATTTTGACCAGGAATGTAATCCTAATAATAAAATAATATGACCCGATAATTTAAATTATAATTGTTTTAATAAAATATCATTTGTTATGAAATTTGCACTTTTATAATTATGGAAAATTATTAGATAAAATTATTTTATTTTATCAATTATCAAAATTCGGATAAATAAGATTGCCTTAATGAAGATGTTTATTAAATTTCATGTTTTACAAACACAAAATAACAGAATGAAGGCAAGTTAATATTCTAAATTCTTCGAACGGCTGCGTCTTATATATTTACCCGAACTTAAGGTAATTAGAAAGAATTTAATAATAAAAAAATTAAAATGTTAATATATAATTTTGATATTTCTAGCTTTTAATTTTTTCAGATTTAAAGTTGTTTTTTATTATAAAATATTTTTAATTAACTATTGTACAGATATTGCATCAATGAGAAAAAAAATGGAAAGTACAAAAAATGTAAAGTAGATATTTTTAAAAGTAGGTAATTCATTTCCGTTTAAGGATGAACATTTAAAATTATTCTAAATTTGAATGTATTGAATAACCTGGCCGGTAGTCTTCCAAATCGATTGAACAATGTTGCAAAATCTAAAGGAGGGCCTACTAAATATTAAATGTTAATATTATATTGTTGTTTGTTAATTTTTTGTTCATAAAGCGTTAATTTTGAAGGTGCGGCTATCATTTTGTTCGGTGATAAAAACTCAAAATAAAGTAAGACACAGTAATGCGTAAGTAAAATTTCGAAAATTGTAAAATTGTTTTAAGACTATGATTTATAATAAAGAAAGACATGTTTGTGTAATATTTCATAAAAAACGGCCAATTAAAACTCGAGTTGTATTACATTTTCAAGTGCTGCTATCATTTTGACCAGGAATGTAATCTTAATAATAAAATAATATGACCCGATAATTTAAATTATAATTGTTTTAATAAAATATCATTTGTTATGAAATTTTCACTTTTATAATTATGGAAAATTATTAGATAAAATTATTTTATTTTATCAATTATACAAAATACCCTAAATTCGGATAAATAAGACCAGGCCGTTCGAAGAATTTTTGAATTTTGAATTGGCCTCCATTCATAAACGAAATTGAGCTCATAATTTTTGAGCTCATAACTTAGGCCTGCTTTAATGAAAATGTTTATTAAATTTCATGTTTCACAAACACAAAATAACAGAATGAAGGCCAAGTCAATATTCAAAAATTCTTCGAACGGCCGCGTCTTATATATTTACCCGAACTTCGGGTAATTAGAAAGAATTTAAAAATAAAAAAATTAAAAGGTTTATATATAATTTTAATATTTTTTGCTTTTAATTTTTTCAGATTTAAAGTTGTTTTTTATTTTTAAATATTTTTAATCAACTATTGTACAGACATCATGAGAAAAAAAAATGGAAAATACAAAAAATGTAAAGTAGATATTTTTAAAATTTTTTTATTGATTTCCTCTTAAGGATGAAATTTTAAAATTATTCAAATATTTCTATAATTAATATAAAAAAACAATAGAACAGATTAAACATATTCATATAAAAGTTAGTAAATAAACATGACATTAAATGTCGACAATAAAAGCATGATATTCATCTTAATTAAGTTTTCTTTAAATACCAAAGCGACAACAATAATACAAATAGCCACGCCTCTTAAAATTATTTTGTTAATTAATCCGATTTATGCTTTAATAATTGTCGTACTGCAAAAATAATTTTTATTTATTTTGTATATAAAAACAATATTTTTAAAGTAAACCAATAAATATGATTAATTAATAACAATAATATTAAGTTTAATAATTGTTAAAAATAAAAAAAAACAATTCTCTTTTATCTGAAACTAGTTTCGTTATAGATTTATTAAAAGCAATTGGTAAAGGATAAATGGTGACGCATATTCCATTTTTTGAATACATTAGATAAAAGAATACAAAAAAAAAATCGATTTCTTGTCAATGTAATTCGAATGTTTTAAAGTAAATACTGTTCATATTTATTCAAATGTAAATTTCGTTCCCATAAGCCCTTTTATTCTTGTTGTGACGGAGTTATAAGAAGAAATTCAAAGTATTTGATCAAGGTCCGTGTAGCTCAGTCGGTAGAGCAGCGCTCCGGTTAAGCGTTGGTCGCAGGTTCAAGTCCTGCCACGGAAGTTACCTTTTTCACATACACGACAATTCTTATTTATATTTCTTCCCCTGCTTGTTATTTATCTTCATTAAATTGAAAATTTTCGCCGAACAAAAATTTCATGCATCTTCATACAATTAAATATTTTAGCAGAATAATTTTCTAATAATTATTCAATTGACTAAAAAATACCAAGTAAGAAAGTTATACTCAGACGTATACATTTAGTAAACAACCTTTTCTAAATTCTATCAAAAAATGAATATAATCGTATAAAAAATATGAGAAAATCGGGAGTCTAGTTTTTAAAATAAAAAATATTTTTAAAATGTTATATTCATCATAAATATCAAATGTTATTTTTTTTATTAAAATTTTACATAAGACATATAATTTTCACATTATTATACATTATTATATAGTACCAAAAGGGCATGCTTTCTTCATTTGTGCATATAATCGTTCTTTAACGTCTACAACCGTAGAAAATGAATGTAGAAAATGAATTTGTTATTTTGAATTCGCTTAACCACTAAAAAAGTTCATCTTGATAAATAAAATTTATGTGTTCACCTTAATCTTCTAAAAATATTTCATATTTTTGTCCAACATCTTATAATCAAAAAAGTTTATTAATTTTATTTTCACTATGCACACGTGGACGCAGGTATTCGTCAATGGCATAATGGATAGTAGTTATTTTCGTTAATATTTCAAGAATCGCATTTCATATTCAGTTTGAATTCTGATTGCTAGAATTTGGACCTTACAAAAATGCAATATTAAACCAGGACATGAAGAGACTAACGTCGCTCTAAGTAAAATCGGCGTGACCCATCTTTATGTTCTCCACATTAAGCTTATTTTATTGTAAAAAATAAGGCTCTTTTGTATTTATAAAAACAACAGTTTTTTCAAATTTTGCAGAAGCATTATTATAAGTTATCTGCATTCTTATTTGGGTATTTATTTTTTTCGTTGTAAAATTTTCATTTGTATCACAAAAATAATTTTTTTATAAAAAATGATAAAAAATTTTTCCACCAAAAAAATATTTTAAATACTTCTGGCTATAAGATTCTCAGCCTACTTCAAAATAAAATTGAGCAAATTTACCTAACAAATTTTCTATTAAATATAACCAATTTAATTTTTTGCTACGAACAGCCAAGATTTTATTTAGAAAAAAAAATTAATGATCAGTATTTTATGAAATATTGGATCGAAGATTGAAATTAAAAATCGCATTTATTATAACTATTACAAAAAGAAAAATGATCTTACAACAACCCGTCATCGATAAAAGCTGAAATTAAAAAGCAAATGAAAGTTACACAGTGTCTGAAAATGTAAATTTTTTATGCCAGATAATAATTGTCATCGATAGGATAGATATTAAATTAACTAGTTTTAAACTCGAGATATTCTTCTCATTTTATGCATCGCTCTACTTTTAGAGTGTTTCTTCGATCATTCTCGGCAAGGTGACATCAATTAGATTTGCATCTTCTCGATCTAAATATTTTTCTAGCATCATTTCGAAATCGTTTCGAATCAAACTGAACTCCATCACTGATTCGGGTCGACTCATTTCCCAGAAATCCGCAAAAAGCTTAAATACACGACCTGAAACGATTAAAAACATGTCCAAAATTTAAAAATTTATTAAAATTTTATAAACATCAAAAGATTATATTGGATATTCTTTTAAAAGAAGTAAACAAAAAAATCTATATTGCTGATAATAATATTATTATTTAAAATAGTTATAATGCGTAATAGTCAAGACCTACAATATACTTGATGAAAACTGTCAATTGTTGGCGATTCGCGAAACGCGTTATAGAAATGATTTTTGAGCATATTGTCGAAGAGAAGCTCTTTGGTGGTGGCGGTCATTGCGATGCCACAAATCGCAAATGGAAATCTAAAAACAAATAATCTTTTTTATAAGCTTTAATAATATGAAAAAAACAAACCCATATTTGGGATGCTGAGAAAGCTTGAACACATGATTGCAATTATCGACATCGAATTGTGCAAAGAAAACTAACTGATCAAGGCCGAGCACTCCCATTCCACGAAAATCTGTCGCCGGATCATCACCCTTCAAAGAATAATCTAATTTAATTAACACTTTTACTAGTTCAAATAAAATAAGTCCCGTAATAAGTAAGACAATTTTATTTTAAATTCGAAACAAATTTTCAATTGGTTTTTTTAATTTCAATTGTCTCATAACTCTTTCAAAACAATTTTTAATTTTTTTTTTACATTTAGTATAATAAATGAAAATTCTAGAATAAAAAGTAGGAAATAAATAACTTGAAAACCGATATCCTGCCATTGCTGAGTTTTACGTGCTTGTAATTTCTCGTCCGGCTTTAGCAACGCCCACAGCTTGCGCAATCCAATTTCGTGTTCATCATCCAGCGGATTGTAGGCCTCCAAACGTCGAGTCTCCACCTTAAACAAATATATTTAAAAACGCCTCCCATTAAAAACAATTTGAAAAAAAATCTATTAATAATATAAAAATGGATCACGTATCATAAATCTACCTTAAAAAAATGGTGAACGAATTTTTAAATAAAAATCTTTTTTTTTGTCCTCTCCCGAAAGCAAAAAAAATTTTTTTTTTGGAAGTTAATAAAATATGATCACAGAGATTTTTCTAAACAACCTTAGCACAAAGCTTTTTGTATCCACGAATCTGACGCATACTACGTGCCATGTTCTTCGACAAGTCGTAACGCTTCTCCGAGTCGCGAATTGATTCGTTAAGGATTTCTTCAGCAGCCTCCGTCTCGTCGCCCGTGTCCCAATCCAGTTCGCTAATACGGTCGTTGGGGAATTCGCGTAAAATACGCTCAATTTCCCGATTCTTGACCGGTTTTGTGTTCAAATTTATCTAAAAAACACTAAAATTTTATTTTCAATCATAAAAAAAATTAAAATTGGAATAATTGCTTTATTTCGTTAAACTTGAACTTAGACATTCAAATGTAAAATAATCCAAGTTTGATTATATAAACGAAGTTCAATTTCGCATTCGTTTACAAAGTTCGCATCGACACAAATGGACAAAATGACGAACTGAACAACAAATGCCAGAATGATCTGAGGAGAAATTAAAACCCAATAAAGATGAAATTTGATTCCACTAAACCAAATGGCCAATTAAACTTTTAATGAAATGGACATTTAAAATTGCTATTGGCTTTGCAAAAACATGTGAAAAAAGCACCCTAATTTCGCGTGTATAAGGGCCGGATGTTTTGAGCCAAATTTAAATTGGCGCCAATAAGTTCATTCTGTTGTATTGGATCCAAGCGAGTCCAAATTTTGTCTCCACTTTTATGAAACTAAAACAAAGACGGACACAAAATTTGGACCCCAACGGATCCGGTATGAAACAGAATGAACTCATTGGTGCAAATTTAAATTTGGCTCAAAACACCCGCGTCCTTATACACTCGAAATTAGAGGGATTTAGGACCACACAGGTGTTCTCTATAGGCAATAAAAGAGCACGTGAAAATTTGATTTGTAGAAAGCCTCTTTATTATACTCTAATTTCGCGTATATAAGGCCGGGTGTTTTGAGCCAAATTTAAATTGGCGCCAATGAGTTCATTCTGTTGTATTATTGAATCCAAGCGAGTCCAAATTTTTCTACTTTAATGAAACTGAAACGAAGGCGGGCACAAAATTTGAACCCCAACGTATCCGATACAACATTGGAGCCAATTTAAATTTGGCTCAAAACACCCGGCCTAGTATACGCGAAATTAGGGTAAATAATGGAAAAAAACATTACAATGCTCTCAATGCTTTGTTGAAATCCGAAAATTGAGGCCAAATTGAGAAACCATTTAGTGATAGCCAATCGAATTGCGTTAAATATTGTCGTAAAAACAGATGCCATTCTGCAAGTTTTGCGGTTCAATAAATTAAGCAATTGTTATAAAAGAATAGAAAAATAAAATTTGTTCACGAAAACAATTTTAATAAAAAAATATATCGAAAAATCTTTATTTAATATAAAAATCTAAACACTCAGAGAAGAAAAATGCAAAAAATAAACTCTATATAAAAGCCTAATTTGACGTCAAAATTGAATAAAATTGTTCTAATAAAATCCAATCCGAAAACGCAACAAGGTCATGCTCTATAAGCCTGTATTTAATATCGTGAAAAAAGGCCAAAAATAACGACAAAGAATAACATAAAATCGATTTAAAATCTCGTTGATGAAAAATTGCAACAAAAAATCATGCGAAAACGTTATTGGAACATCGATTCATCATCATCGGACAGCGGCACCGTGGAATTATAGTGTTCACCGAGCGTGTAGGTGAACCGATGATAGGCAATGACAAGTGGCACCATTGACGGTGACGCAAACTCTTCGCCAAAATGAATTACGCGTCCGTCCGGCTGAACGACTTCGATGGGCCGACGCAACACGGCGCTAATAGCTCGCAACTGGAAAATAAAAACTAAACATTAAAAAGCTAAATAATGTAAATAAATTAACTAATCAAAATAGGTGGAAAAATTAATGAAAATCCCAAATTTATATTTTGAAATATAGTGAATCGAATCAAGAGAAAAAGAAAAATGATATCCGAAAAAACCTGATTTTTTACTCAGAGTCTTGGTCTAAAAACGATTGAATACAAGTTATTAGCAATAAAGAAGCATTCACAGCTCTTCCATCTCGCACATTCAGTTCATAAATAGCAGCATAAAATTTTTTTTGCCAAAAGTTGTGTAAAAGATAACCTCCGTTTCGCCACCCCATTCACCGCCATTCTCGCTTGTTTTTTCAACTTTTCCGCAATATTCATCAAAGTGAAAGATTGAAATAGGCACACCATTCCTGTCGATTAAAAATGGTAAAAAGTCGTTGCGATTGTCTCGAATAAACTGCACGGCTAGCCTTCGAAGTTGCGCTCCCGAATACTGAAATTTTTTTTAAATTAAAAATATTAGACCTAGTAAAAATATAAAAAATTATCAAACCTTAACATCTGCACATCTGGCGAGCTGATGCGAGATGGCGTTGAAGAGACAGTCGCCGTCGGGCACGATTTCATGTACGCGTAAATTGCGCGCCTCGAGCACCTTACGAATGTGGGCATTTTCAATACTCGCCTGACTGAATTCCGCGTTCAGCTCATCCACCATTTCTGCAGCCAACTTACGCTGAATCTCATCCGCTTTCTTATCCTAAAAAATAGATCAGTATGTCAGCAGATTTGATCAAATCGATAAAATCTACCCGCCGTTGTTGTGCACGCGAGGGTTTCTTTCTCTCCGCGGTTTCATTTACCGAATTATCGGGCATCATGGCAGTTGTTTCCGTTGTTACCAAAGTCGAATTTGTCATTTTTTGCTCCAATTCGAGTAGTTTGAATTGCTCGTCATATCTAGTTTTTAACTCCTTTTCCCACAAGTCAATAGTTTCATTTACTTCTCTCTTTCGTTTCTTATCGTTTTTATTAATAGAATTTTTCAGTGCCATTATTTTTGCTACAAAATAAGTTATAAATAATTTTTCGAAAAAATTAAATATCCGGTTTATAAAGGTTACCTTGTAGCTCTTTTTTTTCCTTGTTATAATGCAATTTTAAAGCATCGGGTGAAGAAAGACTAACTTCTTCGCCAGACATTTTGATTATTTGATGTTAAAGTAACACTAAAAAAATTTAAAATCAATAATAATGATAAACAATTTATAGCCGTTTAGCTCTCAAACTTAAAAAAACCAACTTTTTCTCTCGAAAAACTCATATTTAAACTAATGTTGCAAAAAATCCAAATTTAGGAAAAAAAGTACAAAAAATTAATAATTGATAAATGGTGACAACTTGTCTTTATTTATTACTAAAAATATGTCTTAAATTTGTAACAAGTAATTCGTTCCGTCTACTATTTCAAAAGAGATACCACCCTAAGTTCCCATGTATAAATGTGTAAGTAGTGGCCATTCGACGAATTTTTGAATTTTAACTTTGCGTTCATTCTGTTATTTTGTATGGGTTAAGCATAAAATTTAATGAGCACATTCATTAAAGCAAACCCAAGCTGTAGTTTAAAAATTTTGAGCTAAACTTCGTTTATATCAGAATAAAGGCCAAGTCAAAATTCAAAAATTCGTCGAACGATCGCGGCTTATACACGGAAACTTGGGGTAAATTATATTTAATCGCTGAAACGATCACTAAAAGAGAAAAACGGATATGAATTAAGATTTTTGGTAAGCGACATGTCAATTAACTCATTCATGCGCAAAACTTACCAAAAATTGCCTTGCTCCTCCTTTAAAATTTTTCAAATTTTTTTTTGTCTTAAAACACTTTTCTGGGCGTATTTTCAGCTGAAAAACGCAAATTTTTGATTATTTTAACTAAGCAGACTCAAAAAAGATTCTTTTATAAGCTATTTATGCTCACTGATTCTGTATTTGGACATTTTAAACTATGAGCAATATGAATAAAAATTTGGATGTGAGAAAGATGATCAGGAGTATGAAGCAATCGATGACAATTATGCGCTGAGATGCATGAAGGCTTGCGCTGTTGGATATCTACATGGATCGACTCTCACCCGTAGTGGAGTGGACGCTGATCTTGTGCTCATTCTTATAGAAAAGGAGTCAGATGAGGAACAAATGGAAGCGGAAGAGCCAGAGCAAGTAGTAGAAGCTGTGCTTCTTGCGATGGCCGAGCAAGAAAGATGTGCGAAAAATGTAGCGTAGGACTCATGAAAAGTGCTTCAAGAATTTCCACATCGCAGAATAATTTTGTTGAAAATTGTGTTGCGTTTCGTTGAATTAAAATGTGGAAAAATGTTACCTATATTGAAAAAAATATCTTTGAGGATTTATTTGATCAAAATAACCAACAATTCCATGTTTTTCAACTAAAAATACATCTGGAAAAGTGCATTTGAGGAAAAAAATTTTTGAAAAATTTCGAAATTTTTTGAAAATTCGGTCAAAAGTGGATTGGCCTCACAGTCAAAAGTTTCCATTTTTTTTGAAATATTTGAAAAATAATATAATGCTAAAATTATTTTTAGCAAACATTTAAAACATCATTTAATTTTTTAATTGTTAAATTTTGGTGGTATTATTGATATCAATTTCTTTACAACCAATTTGTTCTACTTCAATTTAATTATCTGAAAGGTTTTTTTTTACTTTATGATAAAAAATAAAGGTGCTATACAAATCGAATTTTTTTTTAGAAATCTTGCAATCATGGCGATGGCAAATCGTGGTCGAGCCGGCAAATTGCCGCCGGAAGTCAATCGGATTTTATACGTTAAAAATCTTCCATACAAAATTACAGCCGATGAAATGTATGACATATTCGGAAAATTTGGTGCCATTCGACAAATTAGAATGTATGTATGTTTGGGGTCTTTACCCTCCTCCCCCTAAAATTTCGAAAATTTTTTTTCTAAATTTTGGGGTATATTTTGGGTCCTAAAAACGAATTCGATAGTCATTTTTTCCTAAAGACCCTACTTAACCATAGGAAGAAAAATTTTTTGAACCGAAACTAGACATGCGATACTTCATTCGAAAGCTATCATCACGCTGATCAAGAATTGTATAGGAATTATTGGCTTCCCCGTCTAGTTATGGTAGATTAAACTAAAATTAGAACCAAAGGAGACCCAAGCACTTTTTTGCAAAACTAAGCCTAAAGCCTGAGCCTAAATCCCAAAGCCTAAGCCTAAAGCCTAAGCCTAAAGGCTCAGCCCTAAATCTGAGTTTTAAGCACAATAAAAAATTGGAAAAAAAGTGCTGGGACCTTCCTTTGGTTCTAATTTTAGTTTAATCTGCTGTAAATGGACGGGGGAGCAAAATTGGGCCATAGTTCCTTTACAATTATTAATCAGCGGGATGAAGACGTATCAAATGTTCAGTTTCGGTTCAAAAATATGTTTTTTTCTGTGGTCAAGGGTAGGGTCCTTAGGAGGAATTTCCTCAAAAAGACTATCGAATTCGTTTTTAGTACCCAAAATATATGCCAAATTCAATAAAAAATTTTTGAAATTTTGGGGGGAGGAGTAAACTGCACTTCAGCCGTACAAAATGCTAAAACATATTTTTAACATTTTGTTGATTCCCTTCGTGAATAGAAACTTTTTAAATAGAAATTTTTAAATAGAATTTTAAAATCAATTGAAAAAAGAATAAAAATTATTTTTATTGGAATTTGTTTTAATTTTAGAGGAAATACAAACGAGACGCGTGGCTCTGCGTTCGTCATCTACGAGGACATATTCGATGCGAAAAACGCCTGCGAACATCTCAGTGGCTTTAATGTTTCGAATCGTTATTTGGTCGTGCTCTACTACCAAGCGACCAAAGCCTATCGACGTATGGACTCGGATGTCGCTAAGACTAAATTGGAAATTGTCAAAGAGCGCTACGGCATGGGCGGTGATCTCGAGAAGGAAAAAGACAAATTTGCAATGACACCAACTCCAAAACGTTGAAATGTGAATGGTTGTTTTCTTTTTTTTAAATTTAAAACATAAAAATATTTGATGAGCTTCAAATTGCATATGAAATTTTTTAACAAATAATATGAGCTTGTATCGCATTTGAAATTTTGATTCCTTAATTTCTATAATTTTTCAAAAAATAACTTTTCTATTAAAAGAATACGAGTAAGTCTAGTTTAATTCGGTTTTAAATTTTTTAAAAATTAAAATCGAGATTATTTATATATTTAAATTGATTTACAATTTTTTAAAACAATTTTACACTTTAAAACAGTTCATATTTTATTGAAATTTTGGGTGCATAATATATAATGATGATTTATTTGCAAAAGTATTTGTCCACGTCATAGATGCATGTTTTGCATTTAACATAGCAGCAATGCACGTACTTGCATTCGCATTGCTCTTCCACGTGTACTTGTTGTGTATTGAAGCCTCGTCCACAGCATAAACTCTCGCAACTATCCGGCCCAGATGACGTTAAATTGCACTCCCTTGAAAAAAGATGAAAAATATCGCAATTTATTTTAAAAAAATTAAAGTAAGACCTCATTTGTGTGCCATAAGAGCCGAGCTCTTTGTTTTCTTCGCAATAATCGGCAGATGATTTTATGTACACCTAAACATTAAATAAAATCATTGTTTATAATCGTATAGCATTAAGGGTATAGTGCTGGGACTTGACTTTTTAAACGACTCCAACTCTCTAAATTACTCCTAAATTCGAAAAAAAGTCGTTTATCATTTTATTTTCTAAAATGACTCGGAAACAATTGGGAATCAAATCACAGCACTGATGGAGAGCAAATAGCACCAATAATTGTTTTGCTGATTCGGTGTTTCGCAACATTCTCATATCGTTTCTTGGCATGTGGGAATCATAAAAACCAACACGTTCGTTGGGACGAACCATTTGCGCTGTTACATAACGTTCTTTAAGTCTGCCAAAAAAATGTGCCAGTGTATAACATAACAAGTTTTCTACTTCATAAATCTAAATACCTTTCCGCGATAACATGTAATGGGGGAAGTGTATACCAGCAGGTTTTGACTTCGCAACTACTAGAAACTCCATGACATTTACATTTTCGGTAAAGACTTTGTTCTGTCACCTATAATTTTAATAATAATCACATTTATTTTTTTTAAATATAATTTTACTTTTTAAGTCAATTTTTTGTCATAAAAATATGTATAATAAATAAAATTTTATTTTATAAAATTAACATGTCTTCCGACGTCGCTATTGTGCTGATTCATCTTCGTTTTCTGTCCAACAATGGCATCATTGTGAAAATTCTTGTTCATCTCATCATCCATAAAATATCGTTGAACCTCATCGGCTGTTATATCCGCCGGTGCCAAGTACTTAAATTAGTATATAAAAATGTAAAAAATATTACCCATTATCAGATTTTTTAAATGGCACCTCAAAATAATTAATTTCTTATGTATTTTTTAATTACTAACTTCTACCTATAAATTGATTCAAAATTTTAATTTTGGTTTTTTTGCATGTTTACTATTTTAAATTTTCTAAAAAACAGTTTTATAGTGTATTAGCTTACTCGTCTCTTCATTGAATACCGCTGTTTTAGAGCCTTTTTTCTCCGATTTGTGTATTCAATCGCTTCGTCATTATCACTACCATTTAAAAATTTGGAGTTGGATGATTTGGAAGCACCATTGTAAGACAGAGCCTTACGTGAAATTATGGACTCTGTCCATTCACGGCTTATTCGTCTTCCATGCATTACATTGTCACTGCATCCCTTCCACTAAAAAAATTTTTTTATAAGTTTACACATTCGTGAGAGGTGTACAGGAAATGATTTTAAAACTTTGGAAATTGGAATTTTGGTGCACCTCTAATAATAAGCTTCCAAATTTTTTGCAATTTTTTTTCTAAATTTTTTGCTCGAATAAAACATAAAAAAACATGTTATAAATATTAAAAATGTTATTATAAAAACATATTTAATTGCGCCTGCAGTTAAAAAAAGTCAAATGACAATGAGGAAAAATATAGTGCCTTGTATGTATCAACAATATCATTCGTCATGCCGAGAATATTTGCGTTTGATGTGATCGTTGTATGTGCTGATGTGTCACCAAATCCACATGGACAATTAGACAATTCACCTGATGCGCACGCCTGGGCAACACGCTGTGTTAACGACGCTGCGGCTAATGCATATACATATGCTTGCTCTTTGGTTCCTAAATTTTACTTTTTTAAATTTAACGAAACATTTAATTTTTTGCACCTTTTGTAAGGTCTGCATGGAGCACAGGCACACTAATCAGCGATGAACAATTCCACCGGTGACCACTAAACATCGTCTGACATACTGAGACAGTTTCACGACTTGCCTTTATTATTAGCGGCATGAGCTCTACCGTACGTTGACATGTTTTAATCGAAAATATTTTTTTGATTTTAGAATATTTAAATGACAAATTTATAATATTTTATGGTTTAATTAAAAAAAAAACTTATGATACATGTGATGCCGATAAACCGAGTAATTTTCGATGTTCACGACTTTTTGGGCAATCATTTGATGATCGTATTGTGTTATCTGCTATACGGTGTACTCCCCTAATAGACAAAAAGGTAAATTTTTTATTATATACTGGAATATTCTAGGAAATTAAAGGCATTCAATTTTTAAATGTATTATTTTGGTGTATTTAAAATGGGCGTATTTTAATTAGAAATAATAAAAATACAGTTTGTTTATTGTTAAAGATTAGTAAACTCAAAATTATATCCTATTAAGGTTTAAAATATTGGCTATAGTAAAGAATTATAATCATTTCCTTGGGTATGCGTTTTTTGAGGATTTTTTTTACAAAATTGTTCATAATGTCAAATTATTATAATTTAAAAACATCAAAATTTGTCGCATTAGGAGCGCGAAAATTTTTAAAATTAAATTCTGTAAAAAAAATTCGGAAAAAATTTAAATCCAGAAATCCAAAGATTCTCTATTATCTTTTTAATTTATTAGTAAAGGCTAAATTTATAATGTACTCTTATACAAAACAAACTTACAACCATTTTATCGCATCGCAAATTTGTAAAAACACCAAGAATAATATTAATATAAATGTACGCATTATATTTTTATAATAACTCAAATTATGTGATTGATTAGATTTTCATTACATAATGAAATAAATTATTTATTCATTAAGTTTAGTTGTGAAAAATGATATACATGGATTAACGAGGTTAAGAAGTGATTGAAATATTTTATTTTTTATATGCTACTGTACGGCAACACATCTAGTGCTTTTTGTGATATTGCTTAGCAGCGGCCGTCTTTTCATTTCAGATTTAACGACTTTATCCAATTGAATTGTTTGATTACGGCGAATAGCTGAGAGACATTTCGAAGCGAGAAAAATAGCAAAAGGCAGGCAAAAGTCGCTTGAGTTTAGTTGATCGCTAAAGAAAATATTTCTTCCTCACAAAAAACAAACCAATAAAATTTCATTTTACGGCCTTTCTCGAAAAGAAAAATTTTCAATAGCATTGGAATATTGGAATTGTTAATTTTACGATACACCTTATATTTAACATATACGTATTAGATTTAATAAAAAAGTTTTTTTTAAAAGACCCTTGTTTTATAATAAACTTTTGGTATTTACATATAGGGCTATTTTGTAAAGTACATAAGTGTACATAACGTCACATTTATTTATTGTCATATGTGACTTTATATGTACACAGTATGTTAAAATATTATTGTATATTTTAATGGACTTATTAAAAATATTTATTTTTATTAATGATGCTTCAATATATTTTATTAAAATTAAACAAATATTACTATTAATATATTATAATCCGAATATTTTATATACCATTATGTAGGAACAATAATTGATATAAATGGTACTTTAACAATTACTAATTCTGACAAATTATCAGAATGATTCATTGATTAAGACTACCAGTGGGATTAGCTAATGTGGGATAATGATGAGGACAACTACCACATACACGCAATGCATTAGCCTCCAGATGAGCAGTTTTCGAATCAGCAAAATGAGCAAATGAACAGATAGATGGATTCTAATATCATAAAATGTTTTGTTATTAATTGTTATAAAATGAGAAATTTAAAAAATTTTAGCTTTTAGTATATAATTTAAAGAAAAAAGTAGTTTGAATTCTATATATAATTAAGCTACTCCAATCACTAATTTTTAAACTTAAACGATCTCTGGCTTAAAAGTGATTTAGAAACGTTTAAATTATTTTTAAAACTTTTAAATAAAAGACCTCGCATGGTGGTGTAACGGAGTTTGTGATAGTGCATTTCCATGGATTAAAATGGGTGATTTTTGAAAGGCGAGTTGGTAGACGAAGCCACTCTAATGAACGCGAAAACGAAATCGTATATACATCATTTCGAATTGTAAGTACCTAAAAAACATGCAGCGAAAAATATTTAAAAAAAATAAATACTTCCTTTTATCATACATATTTAAACATAAGATTTTAATATTTGACATATTATAAAATAGTTTACAATAAAAAGAGAAAGATAAAAAGAAAAGATTAGCATACTTCCGAAAGAAAACGCTCTAAGGCATTAAAAATAGCGAAGTCGGGAAGCGCATGCAATGAATCGACGCCAAAAGAAAGCACTAATGGGGCACGTTTTCCATTAATCGATATATTCAAAGCTTTCCATAATAATTGATAAATATCATCGGCTGTATCATTTGCCTTAAAAACTAATGTTTAGTTTGGTATTTATAATAGTTATTTGTATTCTATGAGTATTTTTTGAGAAAAATTATGAAAAGCTAACTTGGATAGGTAAGTTAGTTTCCGCATCAAATGATGAGAAAATAGAAGAAGTTTTTTGTTTTTTAACCTCGTTATAAAAGCGAGGATAATTGCTTACAGGAAATTGCCAAATACCGGCAAAACGTTCACGAGGACATTCTGAGCGTATTGAATTAGGTAAGTTAGATACACATTTCCATGGTGGCCTGAAGTCGAGTGTCTGTGGCCAAAATGGTCCAAAAACATTTTCATCATCATAATAATTATCTTTTTTCATATCTACCAGTCCACTAGTAGAATGATATTGCATATATGAATTATCATTACGAACAGATGAATTACTAAACTGCGTAGAATTTTGTATATCTACACGAATTGATGAATCGTATGCAAAGTTAAGAACTCGCATTTCACGCAATTGTATATCTCCTAAATTTATAATTATAAAAATATTTCCCAATCTTATATAAGAATCTTAGAATACCTCCCGAGGAAAAGTGAGGTGCTCGGACTCCAATGATTTTATGAGAATTCAGATAACTAAATTTTTCCAGTGATCGTCGCATTCCATCGAGTTCTTCCCGCCATCGTCTTGGATTATTGACACCTATTTGTTTATCGCCACTAAATTAACTCAAATTATAATGCTTTTTAAAAAATTATTTCACTAAATGTTACGTGAATGTTTCACTAGCGATTTCATGACCAGCGCTAGCAAGCCATTGAACTTGATCATAATTATTAAATGGATGAGAGACAAAAAATGTTGCGCTTATAGGGCATCCATTTGGGTTACGTAAACGTCCACTAAACAAGGCTTTAAAAGCATTAATACTACGATCAGTGATGGCGCCATTAAAACTAAGTAGGATCATCTGTGGTGTATCGGTGGGAGACAGGCCACCTGGTATATCAGCACCGGTTCGTGAACAAAAACAATTTGGAAGATGACAATTGTTATTATTAATTTCACTGCTGTAGTAGTTATTGTCATGAATGCTATTATGTAGAGGGCAATCTGAGGCGGTTCCACCACTTTTCCAACTAGTATTATGTCGTCGAAGATTTAAACTTGAATAAGTCTTTCTTGTTGAATTTGATAATGTGTTATTTCTATACATTGAATTATTTAACGTGGTTGCAATTTGAGATGATTGTTGTCTAAATAAATTTGTTTGTATTTATTTAAGTAGATAATTATTATAAAAGCTAAATAAATTTTACTTATTGTTAAAATAATCATTTGACATATTTGTTGATAAAACACTCAATTCTGAAATACTAATGCTGCCATTCTGTTGTTGATAAGAAAAAAATAATTGTCCTTTTTGTTCTTTTTGTTGTCTTTGTTTTTGATGAGGACCATTTGATTCTGAACTTGGAGAATTGTTGAACTGGTTAAATATGAATGAATTAGGAGTTGAGATTCGTTGAAGCTCTGTAAATAAGAGTGTTGGGACAAAGCAAAATGGTTAAAACGGGATGGGATAAAATGGAAGAACAAAGCGGGATGAAACAGAAGACAAAAACATTAGGCTTATATATGTAGTATAACATATACGAACTCCACCTTTTTAGCCATATTATTTTAATAAAAATTCATTGAATATGACTTATAGAGGGTGCTCCAAATTGTCGATTTGTTTTTATTATAACTTTTTTATTCCGCTACTGATTTTCAAAATTCTTTTTGCATTTGATTCCTAAGGCTTTATGATTTCGTTTGACGCCGAGCTTGTCAATATTGGTTTCGATTTACGAATTTGTTAATCACTTTGCCAAAAAAATAAAAAAAGTTATAACAAAAACAAATCCCGGCGACAATTTGGAGCATCCTGTATATGTACAAAAAACCAAAGTCAGATTCCGTTCATATAGTTTCTTGTCACCCGTTTTTCAGAAAAATTAACGGAATTCGGAATTCAACTGGATACGGAGCGATACGTAAATGACAAAATTTTCATAAAAATTTGACAATTAGTTCGGAAATTAGACTGAAAAAAGTGTTCATCTAGTTTCGTCATACTATATCTAAGCTTTTTAGGATTTAGGCATAAATTTATCGCGTTTTGCATCGCCGTAAATAAGTGCCATTTTTAAAATTATTACACACAGTTAAAATTTGGATTTAGTTTATAAGATATAAGACAATTAATAGTATCCATCGTTAGTAAAACATACTGCAAAAATGAAAATATTTCGGCGAAATTATTAAAATATGTAATTTGATAGTATTATTGATTATTAATTATAATTAATTTTTTTGTCAATAGTGATAGTCGTTAGTATTTTTAAGAACTTTTCTATATTGAATTCTTTATGAATAAAATACAAGCAGGACTTCCATTTTTGTCCTTATCAATATTGTGTAGCGGTGGACATATACAATAGCCTGATCGACATATAGCGCCATTATCACACTTCTCGCTACACTTTGTGCCCGGTAATTCTAGATATTTATGTTTTTAAAGTTAAAATTAGATAAAATACAGTTTATCCGGGCTTTCTGGAATTTGCTTTTTCGATATTACTATTTTTGTTTGAATTATACTTACAATACTTAACAAAAAAAAATGGAATTTGCCCTAAACATGCAAAATAAACTGTAATTATTTTTACAAAATCTGGGTAATGATTGATTAAATTAATGTGTATATTTAATAAATACTTTGTTTTGTATCAATGAGAAGAGGCGATACGCACCGACCATTTGAATTAGCTAAAGTACCATTAGTACATACGCAATATGAAGATTTTGTATTATTCCATCCAATAATTAATGGCAAACAGGAAGCTCCCAAAGCACAAGCCGAAATATTATCGGTGGAAGATGTATCATTACATGAAAGTCCGGGAAAAACTTTTTGTGTCTTTCTTTCTGTTAGATTTAAAGAATTTGGTTTTTCGTTTTCATTTAAATTTTGCAACAAATTTTCTTCTGTTTTATCTAATTGAGGAGAATCCATCACAGCATTCATTAAGACATTATCGAGATCATCTTTGTCAGCATTAAGAGCTTTAATATATCTATTTGAATGATTTTCTCTCGAAAAACTTTCAGTATTTGATGAATATATTTCAGGAACACAAACACCATCTAATGTCCCAATTGTATTTGGAGGACATGCGCATACTTTAAACAAACATTTCGCACCTTTAACACATTCTATGCTATATGTGCATTTTCGACCTAGTCTGATAGAATTCAAACGCATGGACAATGGAATTTTTGTGAGAAATTGCGTGACTTGTTTTGTACTATTTTTATCTCGCCATGTCAATTTTCTCTTTGGATAAATTAAAATCTCTGATGAATTATTAGGCTTATGACTATCCATATTTATATTATCAATTTGTTGGTCGCTAAAATTGAATTTAGAAAATGGAATATTTGTGTTGGCCTCGGCTGTCTGAGTCCGTGACAACGGCACTTCAATATGTCGCCGATAATATGGTTGAAAATTTTGATATTGCTTTAATGCATAACGACCACCGCCAAATTCAGATGAGTATTGTGGCGATTTTTGGTCTACAAATACCTTTGGCGATTGCGATTGCCCTTGCGACAAAAAGAGGCCATTAACACAACTCTCCTTGTCAGCACTAAATTTATACAAAGATTATTTTTAAAATTATTATACATCTAAAAGACAATAAATTTATCGATAAAACCTTGGTGCATAACCGGGAGGACATTGACAAACACCTAGAACACAAGATGAACCACCACGACAAGGTGTTTGCACATCGCATGATTCTGACGGACGACCTAAGTTTAAACATAAAAATAATTTTGTAATTTATACAAATTTAAAATCTCATAAATACCGCACTTGTTTTCTTTGCTGGCAGTGATTGAGTATTGGTTGCTTGCGGCGGATTTTGTGGCATCTATAACAATATATTTGCATATGTATAAAAAAATTTCTTTGTTTATTATTTTTTACTAGTTTTACTTGTGGATTGTTGGTCTGTGTGGCATACGGCACACATTGCCCATTAATTGCAAATGTGCCTTGAGGACACGTGCACACGCCATCAATACAAATTGCACCACTCGAACAAATACGAGCACATGTGCCAGTAAAGTCACAACGTGGATCGCAACTTTCACCAGGTCGACCTATATGTTTTAAAGATTATCAGATATTTCTATAACGAATAATTGAAATTGACCTGGTAAAACACCACTCGGAAAAAGTTGAAATGAAGTGCTTTGTCCAGATGAGCCACCTAAAGGTGTTGATGATGATTGTTGTGTGCCCATAACAAAAGATGGCGTTGTACAAATTCCACTCTGAGTAACATATCCCGAATCACATACGCCTAAAAATTATGAAAAATTAATTTCATTTTTCTTTAAAGCAATATGCATAAATTAATTTATTAGGTTGTTAAAAAAGAAACCCCAGTTTGGACAAACCTCGATCTCTTCATGTGTACAAAATTTTAAAGTTTTTCCAAATTATAATTTTTTGCATTAATTAGGCCTAAAAAGCTAAAGTTATTTCAAGATGCAAAAAAAGTACGATTTTATTTTCGCACTTCTCAATTTTGATACATTATCTATAAATATAAATTGCCTTAAAATTGAGTTAATATAAACAATTTTTGTATCAAAATATTTGCAATAAAATGTTCTTAAAATCAACCATTTCGAAATATTATTTAGAGATAAATAAATAAATGTAGCTGCGGTTTTTTTTTAACAACCTAATATTAGTGTTCTTCAACATTGCTAATTTAAGATTCGTGGTTCAAATTTATCTCACTGCATATCAATAAAATATGCCTAAATATTAAAATTATTTACAAGTTTCTTGAACGCATCGAGATCCACCAAGACAAATAATGTTTGGTTGCGCACAACTTTGACCTGGGTAGGCTGAAAACATTCGGTAAAAATAATGTGTAGGAAAGTAGGATTCTGTTTAAAAATTATAATGAAAATATCATAATGAAAATTCACCATATGAAATTTTTATAGAAGTTGGGGACGTCGTTGTTGACTGTGCTCCAGTACATCTACTATCATAGATTATCTGTCCATTTACGCAAATACATATGCCTGCACCACAAAACGCAGTGGAGCCTTGTGGACAAACATGTGTTATTGATGTTGCTTGTTGTTGCATTTGTTGATCTTGATTTGATTGTTGTGTAGGATTTTGTTGTTGTTGAGTGGTAGATATGGATGGTAATATTGTTGCATAACATTGATATGCATTACTACCAGGAACCGCTATAATTAACGAAATTTGATTAATTAATAAATAAAAGAGCGCAATAAAATTGATTTAAGTATATGTTAACTTTGCAATTTTCCGAAATATATTGTTGATTGTTAAATTTATAAAAAAATAAAAAATTTACATAATTAATTTCAACCAATTCCAAAATATTTGCAAAAATTAACAAATAAACTATTGCTAAATGATTGTAAGATTTGGCATTTATGTATCATAATATTAGGCGATGTGCCGGGCGGGCTTGGACCAGGCATAAAAAATTTTGGCTGGGCCGGACTAATATGGCCCGATTTTTCCAAAGCCAAGCTCAAAAATTTCGGATCGAACCAGCCCATCGGGTTGGGCTGAGCCGCGCTGACCAAAAACAGATTGGGTTGGACCAAAACGTGCCGGCCCGGAACATTTCTAGTATATATGTATGTATAATTTTTCATACAAATTTGCAAAAATATTACGTTGCATAATAATTGTTATAGCTTGACAATATGTGCCGTCTCGTGTTAATATAGTGTTTGGCAAGCATTGACAGCGCCCAGCTTGACAAACTGAATTACCTACGCAAACAGTAGATGTCTCGCCACCACATGGTTGATTTAGTAACTGTGTAAGCACATTAATCGTTGCGCATTGTCCATTGAGTATCACTTGCGGTTGCAGACATTGACAAACTCCTTGAATACATTGGGCATTACCAGTGCATCGCGTTACATTCTGAACGCAAGTTTCACCGGGTGCCGCTTAAATGAATAAAATATTTTACAAATGACTCAAATCACTTTCTTCAGTTTATTTGTTTATATTTACCAATGGAATTGACCGTTACGCACACATTATTATTAATCGGTTCACCATTTGGACAAACACAAAATCCGTTAGCACAAACTGAATTGCCTGAAAAACTAATTTTACTTATTCTTTCTATTAATTAAAATTTCAAAGTTCAAATTTATTGACCAGTGCATTCAATTTGTGCAATGCTATTAATCGGTCTATCACAGCTTTGGCCTGGATCAACTAAAATAATTTGAGATAAATTAAGCCTATTCATTTTAAATTTTTATATCGTGCATACCAAAAATGCGCGGTGTAAAGCATTCTCCGTTACGCTCATCATAACCTTCAGAACATACACAATAACCGTTATAACAAAACGATCCTCCTGTACAGATGTTTGGATTCTGTTGACAATTTAAACCGGGACTTTCTTAAAATAAAAAACATAAATTTGAATTACCCTAATTTCGCGTATATATTGAGCCAAATTTAAATTCGCGCCAATGAGTTCGGATCCGTTGTAGTCCAATAAAACAAAATGAACTCATTGGCGCAAATTTAAATTTGGTTCAAAACACCCGGCATAATACACGCGAAATTAGGGTAAATGCATAATATCGCAACTTAAAAAACTAACTTTTTACAATTCGTCGCACTTCGTTTTTATATTTCGGGATATTATAAATATTATCATTAGCATCTAACGTCACACGTGTAATGGCGGACTGAACAA
Organism: Bradynema listronoti; assembly: GCA_024678965.1. Classification (NCBI taxonomy): domain Eukaryota; kingdom Metazoa; phylum Nematoda; class Chromadorea; order Rhabditida; family Allantonematidae; genus Bradynema; species Bradynema listronoti. The sequence continues at coordinate 762,077 of JANLNO010000005.1, forward strand.
TGCTATCGCGAATACAATTTCTTTCCATTGGAATAAAGCCGCTGGGGCACGTGCAAATACCTTGTATACATGTAGATCCACCGTCACAAAAATCACCAAGTTTGCATTGTAAACTAGGATTTACTATTGGATTTGTAACTAAAATTTAATATGTATTTACAACGAGTTTATAAACTTATTGTTAGTTAATTTTTTTCCACACTTACTTTTATTTTTTGGAAAGCAAAGTGCATCACCCGTTTGCACAAAGTTCGGCCTACATTGACATAAATGATTGCGACATTCTGCATTTTCTATAGCACAAAATCCGATGATATGTGCTAATTCATTAATATTATTTTCACTTTTTGTATAATCTTGTGGATCATTCTGACATACGAAACCGAGTAAGACAGGAGTTGATATATCAAATTTGCCGTTTAAAAAGTTAGCAGAGATTTCGTCAGCTTTATTTTGACTTTGAGCATCATATTTGTATTCATTTTCTGGTAATTCGATACGTAAATGATTTAAAAAACCCTCCTCTGTATTTGGATCTTCGATATTGTTGTATACTTCGTTTGTATTCCCGATGGAACGTTTTGGCCTCTTTCCATTCGTATTTGTAAATAAGCTATTTTTTTTATTCACTGCAATTGAGCGCTTACGACGTTTTATTCTCATAAAAGGCACATTTATCATAACATCTAAAATTTTTTTAATCCACACTGCAAAATTAAAAACAAATATTAGGTCTAAAAGTTAATTTCCGCGTTTTTTGTTGTTGTTGAATTTTGCCAAAATAAAATTATTTTTATTTAACGAATTTTATGTTATAATGTTCTCTGTATTATCAGCTTTCTATCAGTATATGACTTTCACTATATAACATTATAAACACGTATTATTTTTAATTTAAAGATGTCAACTTTTGTGCCGGAAAAGCGTCATTTGCGGGAAACTCTTCTTTTCCTTTTTCATCTCAAGAAGAAAGCCACTGACGCGCACCAAATGATTGTCGAAGCTTATGGCGATGCTGCTCCATCCATAAGAACCTGCCAAGAATGGTTCCAGCGTTTCAAATCGGGCGACTTTGACGTCAACGACAAAGATCGGCCAGGACAGCCAAAAAATTTGAAGACGAACAACTTCAAGCTTTATTGGATGAAGATTCGGCTCAAACACAGGAGCGACTCGCGGAATGTCTCGGCGTCACGCAATATGCAGTTTCTCTTCGATTGAAAGCAATGGGGAAAATTCAGAAGCAAGGAATATGGGTGCCCCATGAGCTGTCAGAACGCAACAAAGAGCAGAGAAAAACCACTTCACAAATCTTGCTGGACAGATTCCAAAGAAAGTCTTTTTACACCGCATCATAACTGGTGATGAAAAATGGGTGTACTACGACAATCCGAAGCGAAAAAAATCGTGGGTTAGTCCCGGTGAACCGACAACTTCGACCGCGAAACCAAACATCCACGGGAAGAAGGTCTTACTGTGCATATGGTGGGATCAACGCGGCATACTGTACTATGAGCTTCTTCAACCTGGCGAAACAGTTACTGCGAATAACTACCAACATCAACTAGCGCAGTTGCGTCACGAAATCGCAGTAAAAAGACCAGAATGGGAGGGTCGGCACGAAAAAATTATACTGCTTCATGACAACGCAAGGCCGCACGTCGCTCAATCGGTGAAAAACACGCTAAAAGAGTTCAAATGGGAGATCTTACCGCACCCGCCGTACTCTCCGGACATCGCCCCGTCGGACTATCACCTTTTCCGGGCAATGGCTCATGGTCTAGCGGAGCAGCGCTTTCAAGATCGTCAAGACGTCAAAAAATGGCTTGATAAATGGATAGCGGCCAAACCAGAAAATTTTTATTATGATGGAATCCATAAATTGCCCAAACTTTGGGAAAATGTTGTTATTAATGATGGAAATTATTTTGAATAAAAGTTTTGTTTAAGTTTTTCTAGTTTCATGCAGTTTAAAAATCGTAAAAAAACGCGGAAATTAACTTTTAGACCTAATATACACATTAAAAATTTAATTAAATGCACACACATTAAATATCGTTAATTAAAATGTTAATTTTTAGCTATTTTAAAAAATATTATGGGTAAGTTTTATTTAAAAAGCATTTCAGAAATCATAATTACCTGGTTTTTTGGTCATAATTTGAGATGAATCTTTGTTTTTTTCTGAAATAGCTACACAACGAATATTATGTGCATCAAAATAAGGCACTACGATAGGACAGGTGCATGTTTGCAGTATACACGTAGCACCACCGGCACATACAGAACCCTCTACTTTGCATGGAGAACCAGGTGGCAATAAAAATGAATTATGTTGGGATTGTTCATATTGTTGTTGTTGATTTTTATGCTGAATTTGTTTGGAAAAAGAATCGAATTGTCCCATTGTATTATCTAAAATATATATATTAAATTTAGTTAAAAAGAAGGCAGCAGTGCAAAGCCCAAAAAGTGCAACAAATTTATAAAAGCTCTTAGAATATAGCACATTAAACAATTTATAACAGCAACCAAGCAAAAACATCACGATATTATTAAAGTACAATTTTTATATTGATGATTGATTGAACGGTTTTCATTAAAATTAGATTGTTGGCCAGATGGAATACAGTATCCGAATGAAATAATAGTGTTCGTAGGACATCTGCAGGTGCCATAACGACATTGAGAACCGCCAAAACAGCGATGAGTCGGCTCCTTACAATTACCACCGGGTAATATGATTGTGGTAGTACTTGTTGGTAAACAAACCTATACTAATAGTAATAGTTCAAAAACTATTTAATTAATATAAATATAAATATATTTACGCCATTTATTGATTTGAAGCCGCGAACACAAATGCATTTACGAGTTATTGTGTCACATATTGAATTATTAGGACACGCCTCCCAAACAGTACAAGTACCGCCAATATACGCTAAAATAGGTAAAGTGACAGAATTTTAGAAATGAATTGTGCCGATATTAGATTCATGTTGTCATTTAATAAATAATATAAGTATACAACTTTTATGACGTTCCACGCAATGAAAATCATGACGCACAGTAGTGAATTGCGGACATTCACATACACCTCCGACCCCACATACAGCACCATTAACACAAAGTTCTTGATTATCACAAGGCATTCCCGGTGTAGATCTTAATCGTTCTACACAATGCCCTCCAACGACAATTTGGGTCGGGGAATTACATTCACAAATATGTGTGTGCGTATTGCAATGAGTGCCACTACTACAACGTTGTAAACGGACATCACAATTCTGTCCGGCAGCTACTGTAAAAACAATTTGAATAATTAAAATTATATGAAAACAAAATTTTATTATACATGTACATTATTTCAAAACGGAACCGCGACAATTACGACTAATCAATTGCGGCTGCATGACTATTTCAGAATAGGCGGTCGAAATATCCCAGAGTTATTATAGACGGTCCATAAATAATTTTTTTTATAAAAATATTTTTTTTAATTTATTTTATTTTTTTAAATTTTATTCTTTTTTCATTCATTAAAACAACATAAAAAGGTAAATATCACGAAAATTATTAATAAAAATTAACGATGATAGATTTTGAACCAATAGGGACGTCTTGCATTATAGTCTCACAATTTGTCGCTGGAGCCTTTGACCATAAAAAGAAATATTCGTCCAACAATATTTTTTCATGTTTTTTTAAATGAATGAAAAATTAATAAAATTTAAAAAATAAAAATTAAAAAATTTTTTTATTAAAAATTTATATTTATGGACCGCATAAACCGCCTATTCTGCATTAGACCGCTTATCTGGAATGGTCTCGAGGCTGCAACAATTGCAGTTTACAATTGCAGCCCGAATGTTTAACATAGTTGCCGGCCTAAGGCAGAAGCAAAAACTCGCAGCATAGAACAGAGCCTAAGTTTAGTCTAAACGTTATCTTTATAACTTAGACCGTAATTGTAGCGGCCGCAATCCATCAGTCGCAATTGTCGCTCTTCGCAAACAAATGTGTACATAATCTATTAAGTTGCTCCATAAATTTGGAAACATATTCTATATTTCAACAAAAATTAATTTTATAATAAAACGAAACAAAACTGATTTAACCGAAATAATTGCCGTTATTATCGATGACCTTCTTCCACTTTTCGCGCATTGGCCGAATTCCGCCCGTTTAGAATTTGGTCGGTTTCGACCTGAAGAAGTCGTCGAGCGCCGCCCTGACCTCGTCCATTTTGGTGAAGCTTCTATTATGGACAGACCGGAACATATGTGACACCCTCCGAATTATATTGTGGTTAATTGATTTTAGTCCAGCTCAATTGGTTGATTTATTTTATACAAACCCACCTATGAAAAATATAATAAAATTTGGCATTGCCCTTGTGAATGATTTTAACGACGATTTTCACCACTTCCACGTCAAATTTAATCAAGGTCAAAACTGATTTTTGAAAAATACAAGTCGACTTTTAAAAAAATAAATTTTCAAATGAGATATAACAAGTCAACGAATTTGCTTTACACACTTAAAAAAGCAATAATGTTTCCAAATTTATGGGACAATTTAATATATTTATATATTTTGAAATCACCTTCTTGAGCTTCAGATGCAACACATTGACCGTCAATGTTGGAAGTTCCTGTACGACAAACACAAATACCTGATAAACAATACGATTCGCTATTGCACACTGCTTCATTATTGTAACACGGTGAGCCAGGGCCAACAGTGGTTAAGGAATAACATTTAATTATTAATATTAATGGTAAAAATAGGAATATCCGTTGAAGTAAATCCATTATTAGCAAATAAATTGTTTACCCTTAAGTTACATTTGTAAATTTTGTCATTAAAAACAAGCCAAAATTCTTAATTTTTAAATTTTTTTACAAAAAATAGACACTTGACAATAAATATTAAACAAAAGAAAACATTAGTACATATCTGTATGTGCATAAAAAAACGTCACATTGATTCTTATGGACTGCGTTTTGAACGGGCCCTTTACTTTTTTATTTTGGTTTAAGTTTAAGACCGAGACAAGGTGATGAGGCTAAGCTTAAGTCAAAATTCTAAGCGATGTCAATCTTTTTGATTTTCGAACATTTAAGTTTATAAACCCAGAAAAATTTTTTATATCCGCAAAAGGGCGATTCGCAAGAAGCGTTCCGTAAGATTCAATACGTGACATAAACCCAAAAAATATTTTAAACCTGAAAAATAAAAAATGTAAAAAAAAAATATGATCAATATGACTATATGTGACCATAAAAGAAAATGTCGTTTGCTTTTGTTGGTTCGTCAGCATATGGATTTTGAGTATTAGTGACAATCCGCAAATTTGTTAATGAAGACCGAGAAAGAATTATAACTTCACGTATACATGCGCCTATTTGCGCATGCCGCTGCCATACACACTCGCAACGGTCAGCAGGAGTACAAACTAGAGCACAATCCTCGTTGAAATAACATTCGCGTTCGCTTAAATTATCATAATCGCCAATACTGTGCCCATAATAAGGCCGATCATTGTTATTCATTGTTGAGGCAGCACCATTTAATGATCGTAAAAGGCGACGTTTTGCTAATAAATCTACGCACATACCACCGATAGCAATTTGTCCAACTATGAAAATGGGAAATATAAACTGTTATAGTTCTTGTTTTATTTTTTTATGAATTTAAGTGTCTAAAACAATCAAGATATAAATTTTTGGTTGTCCTGAATTCTAATATGAATATGAAATTTATTTTTTCCTAAAACTTATGCTTAAAAAACTTTTGAATTTTTTTTCAAATATCGATAGTCAAATCTTTTAAAGCTTGAGATTAGACTAAGTCCAATTAAAAAAAATTTGCATTATAATAATACGTGGACAAATGCAGAGCTGTCGAGTAGTGTCACAATAGGAACCTCCAACGCATTGAGTGTTATCCCTACAAACTCCAAGTGTACCTATAGTTGACATTGGCACCTCAACATTATCCGGCAATTCAGCAGCTACATTAAATGTTATTATAAAATTATTATTAAAAAATTATTGGTTGAATATACCAGCATGAAGGTTTAGACATACACCATTAGTATTGATAGTTGGTGAAATACATGTACATAGCTAAATGAAAAAAATATAACAAAGAAACTTTAGGTAGTATTTTAGTTTTACATTTTTTTAGATCAATAATATTTCTTAACAATATTTAAAAAATTTTACGCACTTTATCTCGAGTATTACAGAATGCATTTTCACCGCATGCTTCACCATTTGCGCACGACTGACTTGCTAGCACAGTATTAGGTCTAATGCATTGTCCATTTGAAACTATTAAGGGTGATGGACAGGTGCATATACCTTGTACACAAACTGCAAGTCCGATACAACGACGCGATGGACTGCATGACTGGCCGGCATTTGAACGCTCGACAATTATACATTCCGTTCCAATAAGAACAGAACCTAAACGACAAGCGCAGATGCCTTGTTGACAAACAGAACCTCCAAGACATTGTTCCCTGCCAGATGGGCATGAACCTCCAGGTAATACTAAAAATTTATTAAAATAATTCGTTATTTTTAATTAGTATAGTCCATTTTTGTTTTTATTATTTTATAATATTTTTATATTTATAGATTACTGATAATATTAATATCGGCTATAACAAATACATGTATTTTTGCTAAAAGAAAAATTACCTGTAGGAGGTGGCTGACAAGTGTCATTAATGGGTTGCATGGAAACAGGACATGTACAAACACCATCTATACAATTTGAATTACCTCCACATTGTACTGCTGCATTACATGATGACAATGGAGGTACTGAAAGTTAATAACATTTTTCAAATTAAATTTATTAAAGTTAATTAAAATGTGACCTGTTAAAGGTGTTACACATTGGTTATTAAGTGGAACTGTTCCCGGAGAACAAATACAAAGACCATCCCGACATATAGATCCTCCAATACATTGTTCGCCATTAGTGCATTTACCTTGTGGTACAGATCGAACTAAAAAATTAGTTAATTTATGTGATTGAACTTTATTACAATTGTTGTATACTTGTAATGCAGACTCCGTTATTATTCGACGTGCCGGTTGGACATTTGCAGAGTTCATTAGCACATTGAGAACCTCCGGAACATTGTCGATTGACCATACAAGGCTGATCGGGGCCAACAATATTTATACAAGAGCCGTTATGCTCGATTTGATTTGGGCGACAACCTATATACATGTATGTACATTTTTTTTAAATATAAGAGTTACCTGGTTGGCAAACTCCATAGGGATTTTTCATATAGCCACGCGGACAAACGGATGAGCATTTTGAACCAGAAAAAACACCATCATTTGGACATCGACATCGCCCCATGTCACACAGCATTCCGGGATGAACGGCATGACATTGCGATGAATACATGCATTCCTCACCGGGTTGAATAGCTTTAAAAAATAAGCTTATTTGGTAAAATATTTTTTTTATTAGTTTAATATATGTTTTAGAGAAGAAATACGTAAACACTTTATGCGGTTATTTTTCACATTTGCACATGCTTACTTGGTAAACAATCTCCAGCGGCTGCAGAATAACTTGTACCAGATGGGCATTTAATACCACACGTGCCATCAACTGCAACAGGTAATTCGAAAGGACAGGCACATTTTTCTAGCAAACAATATGCACCCTTGACAGCCGCTGAACATTGCATTGAATGCGAACATGAAAGTGAACCCGGTGGTATTGCTAAAATAATAACATTTAATTCCTAGCCGATATTAATATCGGCTGTAACATATATAATTAAATAGGTGCTTAGTTGAGATATCAAACCCTGCTTGCATTGTCCTATTTCAGGAATCCATATTTCGCCGCGTTTTGTGCAATTACTATCTACGAAAGCGCATGATTTTCCATCAGAGCTTATTTCCATACCGTAAACACATTCACATTGAAGTGCACGACAAAATGATCCAGCTTCCAAAGCACTACCTTAAGCATCTAAGTTTGTAATTTAAAAATTTTCAAATATAAAAAAGGAAATTATGGAATTAAGTAATTTGCGGCTTTGGCAATTTTTAGATTTACAAATACCATCTATACATAGATTTACAATTTGGGGCGCCTGCAATTTGAGGCTCGGACTCCGCAATTAAAAAGTAAATAAACATTTTTTAATCTCAAAATTGTAGTTGCGGCTTTATGATTTTAATCATTAAACCGAAGCCTTGGGTCGTTAATTAAAATACGCATTTTAGCCTTTATCCAAAATTTTATACTACGGCTTTAAGATTTAAAAAAATAATTTATATAAGAAGAGTTCCAAGTAGCAGATCCGAAAACACGGGTCAGCAAAAGCCACAAAATTCGGGACGCAAATTATGGTTCCGAAAATTGTAAAGCCTCGAATTATGGTGCACCGAAATTATACTTAATTACATTGTTGTGAATATTGGCACGGATTTCCTGGTGATGCCTCTAAAATATAATTTATTGTGAACGTTTGCTCCGCATTAGCAATGCATGCATTATTTTTACAATTTGCAATTTACCAGCTAAACAAGCGCCAATTTCGGAAACGTAAACTTGGCCTGTTGCACAAGCGCCCGAAGCTTGTCTACTCGCACCAGCAATGCAAGCAGAACCAGCATTGAGTGTTCCTTCACGACATTTGCAAACTCCATCACAAAAAGCTAATGGATAGCCTGCACAAGCAGAATCACTACTGCAAACGACCTCTGAAATTATATAAAAAATAAATTATTATTTATATTTTTGCTTTTAGATATGTTAAAAATTAAGTTTATAAATTAATTTTCCTCACCTGGTGGAATTCCAAGAGGTGATGAAAATAAGAAATTTTCTGGAACAGGGCTTCGTAATGGTTCCTGATAAAAACGTGGAATTCTAGGTCTTGAAATATTAACATATCCCTTTTGTAAATTTGGATCATTGCTAAAGTCGAGTACGGAGTTGCCAATGAAGGATGCTTTTTCTAGAAAAAAATTTCATAGAAAGTGGGTAGATAAGAAATATTTATATTAAAATTACTGCAAAATAATCACGTCATAAAAAAAAAACTTTCATAAAAATAAAAAGTATTAAAAAGATTAATGTTACTTATGATTAATCAAAAGTGGAACATGAATATAAAAAATAAACGTAAAATCAAGCAGCTGACTCGTAAAAGGTTAGCGTAAAAAAATGCAAACTAAATAATTAAATAATGAATTACGATGTAACGACACGCAATCATTTCCATTTAATAATGTTCCCGCTGGACAGATACATTTCCCACTCTCCGAACAACTTGCACCCGGAAAAATATGACTACATTGCTTTGAATCTATGCAACCAAAACTTCCAGGCGAAATACCTATTGTAAAATCAAAATGGAATTAATAATAATAAAATTATAATAGATTTATATTCATTTTTCATTTACAAGTAATTAGATAGGTCTTTTTTCTAAAGTCAAGTATTTATACTTGGATAACAATTTGATAAAATTTGTACAAAGTGCGAGACGCACTCGCAAACTCCTTGATTACAATATTCTCCATTTCCACGACAATTAGCATCGCTTGAGCATTGTAAATTAACAGTGGTTTCTGCAAAATTTATTGGACAATAGATAGGTAAATTGATTTCAATTTTTTAGAATTTATTGAACTTATTGAAATTATTTACCTCCTTGGATAGGCAAACATTCATTATCACCATTCGGAAAATACTCTGGAAGACATTCACATACAGAATTTAAACAGAATGAATTTACAACAATGCATGGATGTGGCTGTTGCACTTGTGGTGATATTCTAAATGCATTATTTAATGGCGCGCACTGTGAGCCTATTCTGCCGAGCAATCGTGAACGTAAATTCGGAGGCAAGATATTGACACGCGGCAAGCGTTTTTCAATGAGTGTAAATTGCGAGTCCGTCAAAAAGAGTAAGAAAGCACATAATAATATGACGATTTCTATATTTTTTTCTGAATTTTATATATGTAGTAGTAATTTATATTAAAAAAAAACTCACCATGTAACATTGATGACATATAATTGATATTATTACTAAGCATTAAGACTGTATTTTTCAGTCATTATAAAAATTATGTGTGTATGATAAATATGATGTGCTTCTACGTAGAATAAATAAAAAATTATTATTATATTAAAATTTGTATTAGGTAAATTTTCTAAAATTTACGATTTTGTAAATTGAGAATCAACCCTCAAATCAATGGCTAAGTTAACTTTTTTTTATTTACCTTGAAAACAAACATAGTATAAAAATTTATTTCTGTATATATTTTTAAAATATATGAAAGATAGTATTATAAAATACAAAATACGTATGTGCGTATTTAAAAACTAGGTATTTACATCAATATGTGTCCAAGTGCACATAAAATCTCGTATTAATACAATAACTTAATACAATAAATTGTCTATAATTTTCAATTTATACAAAATTTTTTCAGAGAATTGAAAAATCGTACAATGCTACTATTTTGTAAATTGAAGTTAAAAGATTTTACAAACAATTAATGGTCAGTTGGTTTTGCTTTTTAAAACTAAAATTTCGCATAATAAAGAAAGTCACATATGTACAATTACCAACAAATATATAACTCATTTATGTATCGAAATCGCATTTCTATTTGTTCTTTCCATGTTTAATTTGAAAATAATTTACTATTTTGAGTCGTACGCGCATTAGCCAAACGACGGCTGCCGAAAAACGATGCTTATGTAAGGTAAAGTATGGATGAAGCGCTATATGTTTGAACAAGCGCAATCTCTCTTCCTAATTAATAGGTGTCGATTATTTTTTATTTTGAATGTTGGTCAAAATATTGAATGAATCCAGTGACATTAAAAACCCAACTATGACCAACAATACAATTAAAAGTTTATTTAATTAAGTCGAAACTAAGTCAAAACAATTTGTTTAAACAAAAAAAAAATTAATATTCATATTTAACAATAAATTTAATTTTAAAAATTGAATGAAATTATTACAATTAAAGTAATCGTTAGCATTATCGCAAAAAAAGTTGAGGTAATTATTGTGCAAATTTAAAATATTGATAAGTCCATATCGGTGCAATAGAATTTTAATTGAGTTTGCAGTGTAAACCACGACAAGAGCAGATGGAATGTCCACCATTCATGTGCCGGCGGTAGCATTGAGGGTGTTTGAATTGAATCCTGTGAAAATTATTGTTCATTATTCTTTTCTTTTTTTACAAAGCAAAGTAATCTGCATTAATTTGTCGTTGGCTTCAATTTTTTTTAAATCTGACTTAGACATTTAAAAAAGCAGATATGTTCCAGAATTCGAGAAGCATAAATAAAAAAATTAAAAAGGCAATTTAAAAAAAACCTGTAGAATTTGTATGTGTGAGGTTGATTTAAATTCCTTTAAATCAATATAGCATTTCAGCTCCATGTCCAAATGAAGCTGTATCAACTCACGATAATATGGCTAAAATGTGGAAATCTATGGCTGAATTAACATTAATTTCAATAAAATTTTGATTTAAAATTTGTAAAATTAAATTACCATTGAATAGACATGTTGAACGTAATCGTTATTTAAAACGAGATTGATTATTTCAGCCAACTCGCTAGTTACTTTTATTCGTGGTAATTCATAATTGATCTCGGAAATAGAAACGCTTAATACACGTCGAGTACGTTTGGTAGTGCTGCCTGAATAAGAAATAAGTAAAAATGTTAATTTTTAAAGCATATTTAATTACAAGACATATTTCTAAGTACCCTAATTTTGCGTGTATAAAGCCGGGTGTTTTGAGCCAAATTTAAATTCGCGCCAATGAGTTCATTTTGTTGTATCGAATCCGTTGGAGTCCAAATTTTGTGCTCGCCTTTGTCTCGGATTCATAAAAGTGAGCACAAAATTTGGACTCGCTTGGATCCAATACAACAGGATAAACTCATTAGCGCCAATTTAAATTTGGTTCAAAATACCCGGCTTATACACGCGAAATTAGGGTAAAAAAACCTTCAGCATTTCCTGTTCCGTTAAAAATGTGCCAAAAAATTTACTCCAAAAACGGCATATTGGCTCATGCGAAACGATCTTGATATCTTGTATCTAAAAATAATATCTAAAATCTAGAATAATAATAAAAATAATATGGGATTTGAGATATAAATTTTTTTTATTTTCAATTGTCGATAAAATAATCAATTGAAGTCAGTTTTTTTTTGTACAGATTAGAATATACCCTAATTTCATGCGGATAAGACCGATCTTACGGTTATTATTTTTAGTTTGCATTGTGCAGATGCTAATGTATTGTATAATAAAGTAAAATCCGATCCCTTACATAGGTCCGATTACCGCTTTTTTTTTGACCGTCTATCCTTCACTTTCATGAGATATTGACTGCGAGTATAATCGTAAATAATATTTCGTTCAGACGCAAAAATCTACTTAACTGCCGTTTGGTAAGTGGGAAGATAATTTTAACTTCTGAGACTTTGTCAGCGATAGGTTTGCTTCTACAAAGTAGAGGCTGGCCGGGAAAAGTTTCAACGGCGCCCTTTTACCACTCAAGTGAAAAGTCTATGGATCCGGTGTTTAACAACAGACCGGTTTGACGTCTGGAAGAATAGACGATTTCTTCATATGACCGAAAAGTTTAAATACATGTAAAAAAGTGTTGATAAAAAAATATTTTGAACAATTACGTTTGAGAACAGTGATAATCCATTGCATCCTACCAGCAATTGAAATTTGTTTTGCACTTATTGTACATACATGCACATTGTATTTTTGCTTCAAAATTTTGATCAAAAAATTTTTTGTAGATTTTTAGTTCGATTTAACAAATAACTAATAGCTGATAAATTGAATACATCAAATTTTGTAAAAATATTTTAAATTAACATTGAATTTTTATACATAATTTTAAAATTTATTTTTTTCGGCAAATATTCGAATTTTAGGTTTCTTTTATTGAGTTTTTTAGTAAATTTTTTTAGTTCAATTGTTTCATTGTGTTTAAAAATTGGCTTTATTCCAAAATTTAATTCAATATTAGTTTGCATGTTTTATGTTAGTTTTTGACTATTAAGTATTTAATGTAAATAAAAAAGTAATTAAGTAATTAAGGTACTTTTCTAAGTTTTATTAATTATTATGTGCATATATTAAAAAACAAAATTTTTGTTTGTTTTATAAAAACAAATAAAATGCTATGAATATAACATTAGAACATAGCCGCATTTTCAAAAACAACTATATAAAGTAGTTAACAGTTGTTTTATTCCGAACAATCGCTATGTTCTTCTTCCATATTGAATTCCTTCATATTCAATAAATCTTTTCGTTAGGATTATGATATTTATTGCTTTTGATAATTAAGCTTTTAGTCCTTTTATTTTTGTTTATATATATATGTGTCTATATATATGATTTAAAAAAGGTATAAAGTTAAATTGACCTGTTATTTTTGTTGGTTATGTAGAGAATGTGAGAGAAAAAGAACTTTTTTTGATAAGTAGCCGACTGCATTTCCCATCGAATTTAATAATTGCATGGATAAAGAAGCGAAGAACATAGTAACTTCTTCAACAAAAAAAGTAAAAGAGGAAACTGCATAAAAATCCTAGATGTATATAAGATACTATTTAATTCAATTCACGTTTTTGTTTGATACTGATACTGATATATATATATATATATATATATATATATATATATATATATATATATATATATATATATATATATATATATATATATATATATATATATATATATATATATATATATATATATATATATATATATATATATATATATATATAAATATATAATTATATTATATATATATATATATATATATATATATATATATATATATATATATATATATATATATATATATATATATATATATATATATATATATATATATTATATATATATATATAATATATATATATATATATATTATATATATATATATATATATATATATATATATATATATATATATATATATATATATATATATATATATATATATATATATATATATATATATATATATATGGGAAAGAAATTAGATTTAGTGATTCATTTTAAATTGTTATTAAAAAGTTGTTGATTTTATTTACAATAAAAATCAAAATTGAAAAAAACATTTAATCTAATTTAATTTTTAAATTATAGCCCAAATTAACAATTGGTCATTTTTCCATTTTATCTTTTTCTTTATAAAAAACATTTTATTCAATTTATTAATATTGATGTATAATAATAATTAACAAGTGTTTTGGTATTCACCAGCAAACATTCGTCAATCGTCTGTTTGCCCAAATAAAAAGATTGTTGTGTCTCATAATTACAAAGAACATTATATATGTGTTCTATATGTAATGTAAATTTTTCTGAATTTATATATATTTTTTATATAAATTTGCCAATGCTTTTAAATAAAAAATGAACGTCATTCACATACATATAAGATACAAGTAAATGGCTGATTCATATTTATTTAAATAATTTATGTTACAAAATTTTAACTGTAATCGTTTTTTAATTAAAAATGTTGTTTAAAATAATGTTTTTACAAATCAATTGTAAAGATATAAAAATCAATAATAGCAGCGTATTTCAAGATTTAAAGCTGTGTAAAAAAAGAAAAAGACAATACTTTATCAAAGGTACTTTTTGAATGCATTTTTGTTAATTGCTTATAGCCGACCTTTAAGGCAGAAAAAACAATTTCTTCTGGTAAAAAAATAATTTTAATGTCTTCATATTAAAAGAAAAACAAATTTCGCTTTATTCTAGCATTTTGGAAGTTTATAAAATTCTACCTTTTTTATTTCTGTATGCTGTGTGTTATCATTATATATTATTTTAAATTTACTTTTTAGTTTTTATTTTTTGCAACTTTTTGATTTCACGAATAATTCAATTCAAAACTTTAATCCAATTCAGTTTTATATGGCTTAATATGCTGCATGTAGTCATATTGTATTCGCACATATAATTAAATAGATTCATCATGCGTCTTACTTTTGAAAAACTTAAAAAATTTTCTTAAATTGAAATGACATGTGATAAGTTTTGTCATTTCATGAAATACATACATTTGTATTTGTATTTTTTTAATAACATAACAATTTAATTTTTTTTTATTTTTTTAAAATTATTCTCTGGTACTCTTATATTTAAATGGTCATTGATTTTTAATTTAAAAAAATTTAGTAATATTTAGCTTTCTGTTGGCAATATTTTTTTTTTTATTTGGCTGTTTTTTTAGATTACACATGCACAAAGTTTGATATACAAGTTAGTGCAAATTTCCGTCGGGATTTGTTTTTGTTATAACCTTCTTCCCCGATTTTCAAAATTATTTTTGCATTTGATGCCCAAGGCTTTACTATTTTGTTTGTTGATTTCGATTTATAAATTTGCTAAACATTTAAACTTTTCTGTTACCTTTTCAAAAAACAAGGCATTTTCATTTAAGTGGGTGCCACAGTCCTAAACATTAAATCTGTTTTGAATTATTTTGACATTTTAGTTGAAAATGAGGTAAAATACATTATTTAACTTATTAAATTAAATTTTAGCAAAATTTAAATTCAAAAATTGGATCAATTTCATGTCTATTTTACACATTTTTGACATTTGGAAAAATTGGTAAAAATGTTTAAATTATTACCAAATTCGTAAATCGAAATCAATATCGACAAGTTGGTATTAAACAAAATGGTATGCCTTGGGAATCAAATGCAATTTTCAAAATCGGTTGAGGAATAAAAAGTTATAACAAACAAATTCCGGAGCGAATTAGCCTTGCCCTGTTTTTGTATAAATTGACTGTGCATAATTAAATGACGCGTGTCGTTCAACGCAGAAAATTGCATGTTATAACAAATGCGGCAAAAACTTATAAACTGTTATAAAAATTATATATTTATTTATAATTTTTGCGTATAAAATAAATCGTATAAAAAGTAAAATTTTATTTTTGATACATGAAACAAAATCAAATAGAAATATTGATAAAATCGTCTTTTCAAAATCATCATTTAAAAAATCATCATTTTCTTCGAGCTCTTCGAATTCTTCTTCAACCAACCCTTCAATCGGCACATCTTCTCGAATATTAGCATTTTTTATGATGTGAATCAATTCTATCTGCCAATTTGTAATAATTGTTTAAAAAAATATATAAAAAAAAATAAACGCCGCCAAAAAACAAAAGAAGAGAAATTGATTTTTTGTTTAAAGTGCTTGCAATTTTCTGCATTGAACGACACGCGTTCTTTAAGTTCGTATTCACATCTAACTCTCGTGCAAAAGGAATAAATTCATTTGAATAAAATAGGTCGATTTATTGCCGAACACTTTGACATATGTTAAAAAATGATAAGTATATTTGTTTTTATGCCAATTTTTTATTAAAAAAGATAAATAATTTTAATGACCTTCATATATTTGTGTTTTTTTTAGAAAACTACAACTGGTATACGATCGTAATATTTTTTCGACTGATTATGGGAGCAGGATCAAGCATTCAAGAAGCACAACCTATTTCATTACAAATGGAAGCGGCTCCTAATTATCCTGACATGAACGTCATCTTTAAGGGTATTCCAAAAATCATGCAGGTGCTTCATTTTATATTTTTTTTTACATATTTTAGAAGATTTATTTTGTAAAAATATTTATCAATTTTTTGTTTTTGAAAAAGAAATAATAAAAATTAGCTAATAAAAATTTATGCACAGTTTTGTATTCGAAACGAAATCGAAATTTTTATTAAGTTGCTATATATCTTTTACTTTTGACCGATTAATAATAATGTGATTTTCAGGTAGCAGATGATATGCACCGAATGACCAATTACATCATGGATTTGCGCAATATGACATTGGCACTCTCGATAATGAGTATAATCGGAATGTTTATATTTTTGATAATAAAGTACGTCCAATTAAAGAATTCACGTCGGCGAAGACGACGCTATCAGCATGCCGTATGTGCTTTTTTCAATTTTTTTACAATACAATTAAAGTCAGAAATATTTTTAGATTTTTAGAAGAGTTTTTTCTACGAACAAGTGCCCTAAATATAAAAAAAAGATTTGGGCTGCGAAAAAAAAACAAAAATTCATTTCTTTTTCTAGATTATTTTTTCTTCTATTTATTGGATTTTTTTGTTTTTCTTTAGCTGGATCCTGATCAGAATTCGTTGAGTCGAACAGGTGAGATTGGGATGGGAAACGGCTCGAATGCGACAGAAAACGCGTCAACATTGCGCTACTATTCTCAGAAACAGCATCCTAGTCATTTCGTTAGCAGTTTCGACTGGAACGCATCTCGCCACGTACCCGCTGACATGGAAAAGTTACTGGAGTCGCAACACAGCAACAGTACAGTCCCTACTCATCATCATGTTAACAATAATAACGCGACAAACAACCACAATAGTAATAACGGAAGCGGAGCGCAGTATCGACAAACGCCGCCGCAGACTCAGTCGTACGCACCATTTACGCGCTCCTATCACGGCACGCATCATTACTCTAACAATAATAACAATTCAACTGGGAATAATTGCATGAACGGCAGTAGCGCGACCAGCGGAATAACAGGAACGATAGTCGACAACGATCCCGCTGGTAGGTTGTTGTATGATAATCTCAACGTAATGTGTGAAAATGAAAAGTTGGTCGTGAAATTTTATAGTGTTTGAATGATAAAATAATTTAATGCCAGGTTTATCGGATAATAAAGAATAAGATACTGAGTATTGATTGTTAGTTTATGCTAAACTTCGACAAAAACAATTTCATATATTATTTTATACAACAATCTTACAGATCGGCTCGGTCGGCCGTATCCGACCACATCTGCGGATGTCAGCGTGTCGATGTCCACTTCCATGCCAACAGTTCAGCAGAACAACAATAATCACACTACAGCCGCTTTGACGAGGAATGGCGTGCTCGTCAATAGTCATCTGCCGGTGACGATGAGCGGAATGAATGGCAGCATGGGCACTGCTGGCAATGGCGGCTGCGCGACGACGACGTCCGGGATGCACTTTCACGCTTCCGCTTCCCCCTCCACTATTCAGCCGATCAAAGTTGGTAATGGCGGTAGTGCTGTAAACGGTGCAGTCGATATTACCGGCGTGTAATGCAGTGCAATTGTGTTCTTTTTTGCGGTTTTCACTTATCACCAATCAACAATCTTCTTCAGACTATTATATTTTTAGGTGTTGCTGTGCCATGTATAACTTTCTAATTTCATATTAAAAAGCACAAGTGAATTCCACATTTTTTGCGAATTGATTTTTAATGTGCATTATATAGAAATGTGTTCACTAAAATTGTTTTAATAATAATAATTTATTAAGATATTTCGCGACTAGTTCATAACATAATTCAACGTTAAGCATTAAGTGAGAACAAGTGGTTAAATGGAAACAGACAAATTAAAATAAATAAAGGAAGTTAAACTATTTTAGGAGGTTGAACTATTTTTTTCTCTTTATTAAGAATCTTAATAAAAAAATATGTTCTTCTTTGTATATTTTAGGAAAGCTATATACAGGTATGTGAAAAATTCACGGCGAAATTTTTAGGGGTATTTATTTATTCCAAATTACTGTTTAGAGGAAATTTTAAGAATAATTTAACAAAAGTTCTTGATTAAAATCTATAAAAGATTCCACTTTAAATTAAAGAAATCTCAAACAAATTTACCGCACCATTGATCTTCTATACACGCTTTGGGTACATTTTTTTTAACCATTTTAAATTTATTTCCAGACGATTGGTCTTGCGTGCATTTTTGTTCATTGCTAATCGTATTATTAAAGTAATTTTTCAATGTTAAAATTGGCGTATCGTCTAGCCGAGATTTTTTGCTCCAGGATGGACCACACCGAGTAGTCCAACGGGTTTAGATCCGGCGAGTTAGGTGGCCATACGTCTTTGTTCCAAAATCCCGGGAAAAAGCTCTTCGCAGGTGACGATGGTCGAGTTGGCAGAATGCGCCGGCGCCCAGTCCTGCTGGAGCACGAATCAACCCGGGCCGAAGTGATTCGTTGCCCACGGCTCCAGTACTTCACGGAGCACTCGCTGCTGATAGCTGGCGGCGTTGATTTTGACGTTTCGCTCAATGAAGACCAGAGGCGTCTTCCCGGTGGCGCAGATCCCGGCCCAGACCATGACCGAGACAGGAAAGTGGCTGCGGCCGATGGTTTTGCCGCCACAGTCTTCTGCTGCCCCTTCTTGAGAAGTTGACGGCGATTCTGGCGGTTGTGGAGTGGCTCGACAGTGAAAATCTTCTCGTCGGTGAAAAGCACTTTCGACAAGCGACCAGCGCCGATCAGTCGACGCATTCTGCGGCATTTCTGCAGCCGTTTTGCCTTCATCGCTTCATTCAAGAAGTGTACGCGAGCGATCTTGTAACTGCGCAGTCCCAGCTTTTCTTGACGATGTGACGAACGGTTTTCTCATCAACGCCGAGCTCTTTCGCCATCTTCCGCATGGACACTTCTGGATTTCGACGAATTCGGCATCTCACTTTGTTGACGTTCTCTGGAGTGGTCGCAGTGGTTGGACGACCACTTCGAGGACGGTCCGCAGTCCCTCCTGTCTCCTTGTACCTTTTTACGATCCTGTAGACTGTACTTTGCTCAAACCCAGTCGTTCGAATAATGTCTGCCGTCTTCATGCCAGCCTTGTGCAACTCGACAACGGTGACACGTTCATTTTCACGAGACATAACACGGATTTAACTAAATAAAAACAAAATGAAAACCACAATTTTTAGACCCAAATTTCACAAGGAATTCAATAAAATAATCAGAAATACAAAATAATCACAATGACAAAGCCATAATGGCGCAAAATTAAAATTAGCAAAACTTTTTCCGCACCCTGTATGCTTTTAGAAAAGTTATAGTGAAAAACTCATCACGGCGGAAATTTTTAGTGGATATTTATTTTATTCCAAATTTACAATGTTTTGAGGAAATTTTAAGAATTACCGCATTTAAAATATGAGTTCTCTCTCGATTAAAAAAAAGTTTTTAAATTTTTTATGATTACCCACAATTATAAATTAAAGAATTCATCTCGAAAAAAAAATTTACCGCACCCTTATATGAGATCGGTTCTATACACGCGAAATTAGGGTACAATTTTTTTATTTCAATCCATTTTTAATATTTTCATTTTTTTCCCACGCTTACGATTAGAGTCTTTGCGGGTGAACATTTTTAGCTTCATTTTTTGTTTTCTATTATCGAAAATATTATTAAATAGTAGATTTTTTTCCAATGTTATAAATATAATAAATTATTTTCAAGTATTGATTGATAATAATACAATAACAAAATGGAATTTTTTGCAAATCGATCAACGATAATTTAGAATTAAAAAATTAACCATTATCTTAAAATTTCATTGTTTGTTTTCGTTTGCCGTTCAAATATTCAAATTATATCTCGACTAAAGAACCTATACAATATGTATATCTATTTTTTTATTTACAGAGGCTTGATCCTGTAAAACTAATAGTGGATGAGGTGCCGTATATGGATACATAATTCAATCGCATCGAGTCATATAAATGTAATCTTATTACCTACATGTATTCTTTAAATTTTCTAGAGTATTTTAAAAATTTTATAATTCTTGTGGATTATCAAGTACCAAAAAAGATTTTTTTAGTGATTTTTTTAGGTTTTCCAACGTGGCGAATTCAAATTTAATGTTGTTTTTAATTGATTTCATTGTTTTTGTTGAGTTTTTTCGCAATTTTTTTTTATAGAATTCTAAACAAAAAGCAAACGAAACAACGATAAATAATTAACAATTAATGTTAAGTAAAAATTCAAAATGGCGGTTGAAAGACCGTGATCGAATTAAATTTTTTAAATTATGTTGAAAAAACATAAAAAAAACTCAACAAAAACAACGAAATCAATTAAAAATAACACTAATTTTTTTGATCCGTGTCTGAAAACCTTAAAAAACAGTTTTTTTGGTGCTTGATAGAAGAATCAATTTTATTATTTTGTATGGAGATCTCGAATAAAAAATTCCAAAGTAATTTTGAGATATTATACGAAAATATTATCTAATAAAAAATTCAAAAGTCTCAGGAGGAAATATTTTAATAATTTCAGGAGGAAATATTTTAATAATAATGCATATTTATGTATATATTATTTTTTCAAACATGTTAAATCTAAAATAACTAAAAATGATTTTTTTAAATTATAAATTATAAAATAAGCTTTATTTTTAAAAATAAGATTTATTTTTAATTTTGTTTATATTAATTTTAATAAAATTTTGCATTATAATGTATGCGCTTATAAATACAACATAAATCAATATAATTAATGTAATATTAAAAAAAAGATGGCAAAAAATGACAAGCATCGCTGGTTAAATTTTCGAAAAATAAGTAGCTTGGGAGCTTTTTATTTATTAATTTGTATATGGCAATTAGAAAATATTAACCATAAAGATGTTTGTTTTAGCTAAAATAAATATACAACAAACGATGATACTTGATGACTACCCCATATTCAATTGTTTTAAACTGCTAGCTTTGAAAGAAAATCAGAAAGAAGCTCTACAAAATTTTTAAGGCTCAATTTCAATTTGTTTCCGGAAAAGGAATTTATTTAAATTTTTTTGCGTATCCAAACAAATTAGAATAAAATTTTCAATATTTTTCTGATTACTATGTTTGTGTATTCAAAAAGAATAATACAATATTTTTAGTTTTTATAATTTTTTACAAAATTATTATACAAATTTTTAGATCGTTAGCAGCTAAGGAATTGTTAATTTTCGAGAAATTAGAATAACAGATTTTTTCAATATTAACACCATTTTAATACTACATTATACGATATTTACAACAATTTCTTACAATTGTTAAGAAAATAATTCATTGCTGGGTATATGCTAATAATGAATCCGTTGCCGGAAGTGGAGCTGATACTTGAATCGCATGATGCCCGGAAAACGGACTTAGCGCATGATGTGAATGGAGCACGCCTGATTGTTGATCCATATAGTGCTGCCGATGCTGCATTACAAGAAGTTGGTGGTGATGTTGCTGTTGAAGTTGGTGTAACTGTTCGAGTTGATGTTGTTCATGTCGTTGATGTGCAGCGGCCGCTGCGGCAGCAACAGCCGCTGCAGCAGCAGCGAATTGTTGTTGATGGTCTTGCAGTGGTTGGTGATGTTGATGTGAAATGGGAGATTGTTTTTGTTGTTGGTGTTGTAAATGAACATCATGTAGTAAATTGTTTGATAATAGTGACGTCGCAGAATTATTATTTAGTAAATAAGGAGCAATTACGGTTGTCGCTACGGATGACGTCTCCTCCTGATCCGCTAAACAAATGGGAGTCACTGCCGACGGATTACTACCCGCTGCCGAAATTGAATGCACGTCGACGTATAAGGAAGTATTTAGAGATCCACCATTGGTTAATTGGCCGTGCATGGGAATACCGTGAATCAATGATGAATTCATGCTGGTTGATGCGGCAGTGGCAAGCATGGAGTCATTATTTGGCATACATCCGTTTATTACTACAGCACCCGATGATGTAGAATCTCCTGCATAATTAGGATTTGTAATCAAACATATTAGATTTTATCGAAAATTGTCATATACAAAAAATAGATATAGCCCTTGCGTTTTTCCGTAACTGTAGTATTTTTCAATAGATTTTTTATTTCTATGTTTAGAAGAAACGTTTTTACTGTTAATGTGTACATGGAATTTTTTTAAAAACACAGTATTCCGAAATTATAGTATTTTTTCCACAGTATTTTCAAAAAAATTATTTTAAAAAAAAAGTTTAATACAGAGTTTGAAAAAAATAAAAAGTTGTTCATACAACACATCAACTATAAAAATATTTTTTCTAAACAGAAATAAAAAGTGTATTATTTCAAAAAAACTAGAGTTATGAAAAAGTGCAAAGGTAATATCTATATTTTCGCTACTGTACATGTCTATTTTAAAATAAAATATAAAATATTTACCATAACTAAGTTCTGAACGAATATCCAGATCAGAAGAGGTGTCCATGTATCCTCCCGCTCCTAAATTTATAATTTGATTATGCTTCAATAATTATTTGCGGGTTATATAAGCGAATTAATTGTAAAAATAATTATGATTGAGCTTTTTAATTTTTTTACCATATAATGGACTTCTTCCTGCAAGACTTCCATCGTTGGAAGCAGAATCACTGTCCAGTCCTCTTATATTGACTTCGTGTCCGTCACCGAATAAACTGTCATTTGCCATTCCTATATTGACACCATCTTCATTAATACAATTTGCTATATTATTTGAAGTCCATCGACGACCAGCGTCTTTCTTTAAACGCTTCTCCTTTGCTCTTCGATTTTGAAACCAAACCTAAAAAATTCATATATTAAGAAACAAAACTCTATACGAATATGTGCATTGTAAGTAAAATGAATCAAATATTACATTACAAAATTAAATCACACCTGCACAACGCGCATGTCGAGACCTGTTTGTGATGCCAGTTGTTCGCGAATATGCCGAGGAGGCTTTGAGCTATTTTGATAAGCATGCTTTAGTATCTCGAGACTTTTAGCAGAAATCGTTGTTCGAGGACGTTTGTTTCCGCAATCCATTTCGTTTTCTGAATTGGATTTACTTTTTTTAAATTTTTTAATTGATCAAAAATGTTTAATAAATGACGTGTTTTAACTATAATAATATAATGTTTAAAAAATAAAGCAAATTAAAAATGAATTTTTAATACAAGGATTTATATTACATTGCAGAATTGTATAATTGATACATAAAAAATTTTATATATTTATTAAATTGAAATGTTACTAATAAACATTAACATATAAAAAAATATAAATATAGTGAATAGTTTTAAAATTTTTCAACAACTAAAATGCAAATAGTAAAATCAATGTTTTTTGGAAATAGCAAAATTTATTATAAATAATCAGACATAAATCTGAGAGTTTTCATAAAATTTGAAATATCATTTTTTTAAATTGTAGTTTCACGGACATAAAAAGCTTATGTTAGTTGAAAAATATTGCAACAACAAAATACTTTTTTAAATATAGAGTTAAAATAATCAATCATTCATAAACAATTATTAGATTTATTATTGATAAATTTAATGCGTGAATAGCTAAAATAGAGAATGTGAAAGTTTAACAAAAAAATATTTAGACATGCCAACAAAAAATAAATTCATACTAGAAGATTTATTTTTTATATTATGCTTAAAATAAAATGTGATATAAAAAATATTTAAAATGTGCATACACCGAGTAAAGAATAGTAAAAAGGTAAGTTAAAAATTCGAGTGGGTGTGCATGATGTCTGAGGGATTATCGTCGATTTCCTTCTTCTTGAAAAAAGAAATCGCCAAATTTCCAAAATTGTGACGTATTAATTGCAGTTACAGAAGGAAGGGAAAATAATAATAAACGATCGTTGGTCATCCAACGAATATGCTAATCGGACAGACAACCTATGTATACAAAAGCAGTCTACATTTAAAAATAAATTGAATACTTGTTTTATTTCCACTAAAAAATTATTCTTTTTTATTTGTTTAACTTGTAATTAACTTTTAATAATATTTTTAAATAATTTACTATCACAAATATTAATATCATAAACTTTTATAAATTAATTGTATTTTAAATACACAATACAACGTCTAATTGATATATTTAACATAAAAAATCCTAATAAAGGTTTTATTAAACAAAATATAATTATACTTGTACTGGATATTTTATAATAGTAAGAAGATACATCTAAAATTAATTAATATTTATTATAAATTTTAGTAGTTAAGGAATAAAAGATCGCAAAGATTAATGGCACAGTTAATCAAATTGAATAAATAAAAAAATTAATTAATAATTAATTACATATTTATTTAAATTTAGCAAAAAATCTACATTTTTTAGCCAAACATTAATTTAGAATAAAAAATAATATTTTTAGAATTTAAATTTATAAAAGAAATATTTCTGAAATTTATAATGAAATTACATAAAAAAAATTCACTATTCTTTTATAGGATATATACAAACTCTCAAACTAATACGTCTAGTTTTAAAAAGTAAGGATATTAAAATAAATACGAATCAATTTTCTCACCGAATGCAAAACGTTTAGAAAAATAATTTTGACATGAAATTTTCGAAATGCGTGACAACAATACATTTTTAGTTCTTTTGAAAAAATCGCGCTTTTTGTAGCCTGAGTCCGCAGTCGTTAAGTATTATCATTGTTATTTCAGTGTGGTTGTTATGGTTGAAGTTGACATGCATTATCTTATATTAAGCCCCATTTATTGTTACTTTCATATGGGAATGTTATCAAAGCTATTACCTTCTCAGTATTTTATTGTTCCCATTTGAACTTTGATCTGATAGTTTGAAAAAGACTTTTTGTAATTGCAGATCAAATAGACCATTTAAAATAACAAAGAAATAAAAAAACATTATATAGTTCTAAGACTAAGCAAGATTAAGGAACAAATATCTTAAAAAGAACACTTTGAAATAAAAAAATGTTTATATTTTAAGTTTTGATTTTCTAGCAATCGTATGTATGCAAATTTTTATAAATCGATAAACTTTTAATGATAAAAATTAAATAAATGCGCATCGCCTACTTAATTTCATACATTCATTTATAAAGTGAGTCAAAAATCATTTAAGGGAAGGTGCGATCTCAGTTAGTGTTATACCACAAAAATTAGAGTACATTTTTCTCTTTGACATACCGTAATCCGTTTTTTGCCACCAATTTTTACAAGCCTCAAAATTAAAAGTAATAGTTTTCATTCTGTTATAAGCTTTTTTGTTACTATTATGTCTCTTGTAATGTATTGGACCTGTCGTCTTTTTCTACCGAGTTCGAATATCGACTGCTTCTTTTTGTTTTATAATTTATTTTTGTTACATTTGTGTTAATTTCAGCTGTTAAAGATGCAATTCACGTCAAGTAATGTAGTCCAGCTTCTTTTACAATGGTTTCCAGTATGTGAAAGCGGAGAAATTTCTCGAGAAGAGCGGAAATTAGCTGAACACTTTAGGAAGTTGCTGAATTAATGTCGTAATTTTGGTTTCACATGGGAAGTTGAAAAAGAAGAGCAAATTATGGTAATATAGTTTGTGTACATTCACATGTTATATCAAATGAACCTGCTTTTGTCATTCAACAAAAGAACAATGTGCTGAAGGTATTGGGAGTAACATATAATCAGTTTCGATTTCCGATTCTTTTCTTCGCTCTCGTGGCACAAATGCGGCTACATCGATGAAGCACCGCCGCCTTTTGAAACTTAAATTGAAAAATGTTTTCCAGCTTCTGTAGTAATGGCAACATGCCAATACCGTCAAACCTTATCATTTGTTCAATGTTCGTATTGTCATATATTATTTTACTTTAATTATTTTATCGCAAATAAGCACGTAAATTTTCAATAAAAATAAAATATAAAAATTAAAATAAAAATAAGTTAAAAAACAAAAAGAAGCAGTCGAGATTCGAATTCGGCAGAAAAAAAAGGCAGGTCTAGAACACTACCAATACATTAAATAATAGTAATTCGTAACAAAAGAGTTTATAACAAAGTGAAAACTATTACTTTTAATTTTGAGACTTGTAAAGATCGATGGCAAAAACGGATTATGGTATCTTAAAGAGAAAAATGTACTCTACTTTTTGTGGTGTAACACTAACCGAGATCCTCTAAAGAAACTTCCTTGTAAATTATTTTTTAAAATTTTATTAATTTCCTTAAATTGAGCTTAAAATTAAAAGTCTTCTTTTAAAAATTATAGAATCTAAACAAAATAAGTTGGCGTTTGCTCGAATTTTTCTGTTTAGCGGATTAATGAAAAAAGCTATCGCCAAATTTTTAATCTTCATTTTTTGTGCAAGAAAAAATATTTACTTATGAATGCTTGGTTAATATTAAGCCATTTCGGGATATTTTATATACTACATTTCGAAGTATTTTATATATATATATATATATATATATATATATATATATATATATATATATATATATATATATATATATATATATATATATATATATATATATATATATATATATATATATATATATATATATATATATATATATATATATATATATATATATATATATATATATATATATATATATATATATATATATATATATATATACAGTATTTTCCCGGCCATATAAGATTTTTTTCACATTCATCTAAATTCTGTTTTCAGTTGAGAAAAATGAAAAATGTTACTTAAAAACAATTAAAAGAATGATAACGTCAGAAAAATTGGAAAAAAAAGTTAAAATGTCTCGTTTAAACGTGAATAGAAAACAAAATATAATAAAATGTAAAAAAAATCTTATATGAAGATACGTATATATTGGTGCTTTTTATTGGCGGGAATATATTTATATGGCCGGGAAAATACGTATATGGCCGAGAAAATACGTATATGGCCGGCAAGATACGTATGTATATAATTTCGAATATAAAAAATGCCAATTAAACAATTTTTTTAAATAGCTGAATTTTTATATAAAATTTATATAAAAGGAAAAACAAAATTTAGAATTAAAACTAAAAATGGAAAATTAATTTTAATATATATGAAATATTGAACGTAAAAAATAATTTTTTATACCGCACACATTTCTATGTTTTATAAGAATTTACTTACCTTTGCTAGCAAAATTTTCGAAATCATTTCGGCATACTAATCGACCATCCACTGGAATCAAATAAAACTGATCGCCGGTAGAAAATTGTTTCTTGCATATTAAACATTGGAAACATTCTACGTGATATATATGATTATTTGCTCTTCTGACAGTGCTTTGTTCGTTAATAATTTCGAAACATCCAGAACATTTTGGTCCATATCGTCTAAAATTTGCTAGTCATAGATGTTATTTTACTTGTGTAACTTAATATATATTTATAAAATTCATGTTTAATCACACTTTCAACCAAGTCTTTTTGTATCACCTTAAAAAGTGTTTTCGGCAGTAGATATTTCCGTGACGAGAGAAACAAGTATTCGAAAAGGATGCTTGACAGTCCACACATCGCAAACAATTTTGGTGATAATTTTGCTCCAGAACTCTATACACATATTTGTCTCGAATTGGCTGCTCACAGCGAGCACAGACGATTAACGCTAATTTTTCTAAATTTATAAAATATATATTTAATCAAATTTCTTGAGTTAATAATTTTATGAAATTTTCATAAAAGTTGCTTTATACATAATTGTTAAACATTACCATTAAAAATTTTTTTCTAAACAAATTTAATTTAGAGGAAAGTGAATATGAAAAACGAATAAACGAAGCTTGCTCGTTTTTTTATCATTGTTAAAAACATTCTCTTTTTGCCTCTCATTCAAGTTTTAAAACTTCCCAACTCCTTTGGGAACAGGTGTTGAAGACAGCCGACTAACCATTAACATTAGCATTTTGCGCATATCGCAAAATGCGGAAAATTTTATCCCCTTTGTCCACTTTTAAGAAATTCGAGATGCTTTGCTCTTTTATTTTAATTTATTATTTTTTCTGTTAAAATTGGCAATAAAATTGATGTAAATAAATAAATTTAATTCGATTATAAAAATGATTCTGATTTATTATGTAAAACTCTAAAATTGAAAATCATAAATAATGAAATATTAATTATAAATTAAAAATATTTTTTGCATAAAAATATGTGAGAACATCCAGTTTTTATCGAAACAAAAACGGAAATCAGTTGAATTATTTTCCTGTGTGCAAATATATTCATAATACATTTTTTTTATCTACTTTTTCATTTTGTTTTTTGTATTTATACTTATTTAATGTGAGCGTACGTTTTCCGCACGAAAATATATTTAATTTCGTAGATATGGTAAAACGAATATTTTGTACAACGATAGGAAATTATTATTTTCATTTTAATCTCTTCACTCTTCTTTATTTTTATGATTGATCTCACACAGAGCCAATTTCAACTTATTTTTTTTGTTTTGTTTTTTCTAAAAAAATGCCTCCTTCAACGAATAACGGTAAGTGAAAGAAATCCTTTCGGTGTTCAATTTTAATGTTCCTAATTCAGTTTTTTTCAACCAGTTCAATATCGAAATAAAAAAATTCCCATGTAAAGATATTTTATTATAAGCAAAATAATTAATCATGACGAGAAATGGAGTTTGTCTCAAAAAAATTTGCATCTAAAACGCCTTGAAAATATTTTTTAATTATAGATTTGTGTCGACAAAAAAGATTATGCAAGTTCAAAAATTAAAATTAGACTATAAATTTTTAATACAAATAAAAAAATTTAAGAACAATTACATGGTGTACTTAAAATAAAATAAAATAAAAATATGTTTACATTTTACGTAATTTAGTATCAAATTTAATGTTAAAATGTTTTTGTAGCGCATGAATGAAATGTAAAAGGCGATTTTGCGAATAAACGTAACCGATAGATATCACACACAAAGCAGAATATTAATAAGGATGTATTTTGCATAATTATTTGGCTTCCGCCGTTTGGCATTAACTAAGCCGAATCTAAGCTTAGCCGTTCGTTTCTCTATTAAAAGAGAGGTTAAATTGGTACCAAAATGAAAAATTACAACAAAGAATTTTAAGAAAAAAATAAATAAGACAACAATGAAATATTTTTTAGTTCGAATCAAATAAAAACACACGAGTATACGAAAAAATTTATTATATTTTTAAAATTCAAAATGTGAATGTTATTCCTTTAAAAATACATATAAGCATAAAATAGTATTTAGATAAATATATTTTTTAAATAGTTGGTAGCATTTTGATATTGAAATGTATATTGGCAATTAATTTTATGAATCATAAGTTTTCAATTCCGTTTTTTTAAGAGTTTTGTAAGACATTTTTTATATTACGATAAAATTGCAAACCAGAATTATCAGTGTCTTCTTGCTGCTTCGTTCGACTATCATTATCAACATTTGCGGAAGTTGATGGCATTATGTCATTGATAGAAGTAGAAGCTGCTTTTGCCGATTGTGTTGAAATGGATAATTGATCCACAGTTTCGGAAGCCGATGTTGCTATCATAGAAATAAGTGAGGTTGTAGAGACAGTAGAGGCTGAGCAAGTAGGCGTTGACGACAATGATGCAGGCGAAAATTTATCATTTGGAAGCATACCCACCATCACATCAGGATCGCCCTAGAATTTTTTTTAACTAATTTTTGTTTATGATTACTTTCAATATTATTTATTAAGATTTTTGTTTTATGCTATAATTTATAATATGTTGCTTTATATGCAAGAAAATCCCAATAGAAAAGAATGACAAATCCTGTAAAAGAAAGAACATCAATTTCTGGGTTTAGACTCGCCAATTTCAAAAAAAAAAA
Source organism: Bradynema listronoti (assembly GCA_024678965.1). NCBI lineage: Eukaryota > Metazoa > Nematoda > Chromadorea > Rhabditida > Allantonematidae > Bradynema > Bradynema listronoti. The sequence goes on from JANLNO010000005.1 coordinate 792,609, forward strand.
ATTTTTTTACTTATGTGTCTGAATTCCCTAATAAACAAAAATATGAGCAAATAAAAGATAAATTGTGACAAGTCCAAAACAAAAAAGAACTCAACTTGAAAATTCTTTAAAGTTTTTGGGAAAAAACAGCAAGATGTTATAAATTTGTAAAATGATATGGAATTAAATTCGTGTGCTTCAAATTGAACATTTTTGTAATGTTTTGATTGCAAATCAATTGTAGCAAAAACTTATATTTTTTTACACATATATACAAAAAATAAAAAAAGCAATTAAAATAATTAATAAAATATAATAATAATGAAAAAATAGCAAAAGTTTTTTATCTTATCAAAAAAAGTGAAGATCTTCTTATATTCTACGGTATTATCAGATTCTGCAAAAATAAAATTTAGCGAATGTTTATAAGATTTAAAAACAAAGAAGTATTTACGCCCCACTAATAAAAAACTAAGCAGAAAGTGAATTTTAAAAGAGCAAATTTTGAGAAGGCAGCGGTAAATTTTTTTTATTATTTTACTCAAACAACAAAAATGCGGCCAAATACAGAAAATACATGCTTGAAGAAGAAGCAAAAGAAGTAGATGGAAAAAGCGAAATGCATCGAAAAACGAGTAAAATGCATATAGTAAAATAGACCGATGGCAAAATAAAAACATAAAATGCTCCAAAAAACAGGCATTTTAGAAAACCTAAACGGGAGATCGACACTCCCGACATAAAAATTTTAACAGCGCCAAAAATTTGTCGACGAAAAATGTAAATAAAATTTTTATTATATAAGTTGGATTTTATTAAAGGCAGTTTAGTTAGTTATAGTATTTTCTTAGTTATAGTATTTCATTTAAGTTGCTTTATAAATTATATGAGTAAAATTTAAAAGTACGTGTATGTCAAAAAAATCGAAATTTCATTAAAATACTTTAATTACAGTAATAATGCACATAAAAACTATTTGCCGATATGTGAACTGTGATGATGATTTTCTTTTTTGCAGTTCGCTCTAACTCATCATCTATTTGCTATTTCCGCTAATTCCATCGCCCAAATGACGGAAACGAAATTGAAGAAGGATAAAAAAAGCAGCAACAAAGAAGAGAGTAACATAAGTAAAAGAATGTCTTCTATGCTATGCAGCACATAACAATAAGCACGAAGATGATGAAAACAACAAAATTGGTAACGTCGTAAACGAGTCATCATTCATGTATACCGTACCCATCTCTCAAACGAGAAATGAAAAGAAAAGTAATAAGATAAAATAAGATAATTTATAAACGTGAGAGAAAAAAAAAGAAAGATGTAGAACAAGTTTTCACCTATTGCAATTTTCTTTGCTTTCTTACAAACTATTGTTATTATAAAAATAGTAAGAAATGGTAAAAAAGAATTACAAAATAAGAATGAAAACGAAAATGAGAAAGAAAAAAAAAATTTGGCAAAAAAATAAATTAAATAAACGTTGATATGGGAGTCCTGCCCGTCGCATAATATTACATTCTACTTCGATTCATCGGGGAATAGAGGTCTTAAAATTTAGAAATGTTAAAAGAAACTATTGTATTAAACAACAAAGGAGTAAAAATTTACTAAGTATTTTTAAAAGTTTGAAAGACATTTTTTTCAAATTTTACCTGTTGTTTTACATATATACACATAAAATCAATAACACAAAAAGAATCTCGCGTAAGATAAATTTACTAAAAGAAAAGCTAATAGGGTTTAAGCTATAATTCATATGAGGAGTAATGTAATCTTGGCAGTTAATTTACATTTTGTATAAAATTAATTTTTTAATTGACATTACTATTATAGAAATCTTCTCATACAACATCACTAATCATATAATCACTTATTTTATCTAAATGTAATGCTTACTTATAGTTGCAATTTATCGTAATAAATTAAATTAAATTAAAAAAAATAATTTACCAAAGTAATTGAGCAAAAATACTATTTTTTAATTTCCTTTTTTATAAGAAGAGTTGAATTTTTTAAATGCATTTTTTAAAAAAATAAATAAGAATAAAAAAGTTGTATATCATTTTTGTAACAATTTAACTTACAAGTCTCAAAACAACATACATTATTTTTTAATATTTCGATTTATTGTATCATTTAAACAAATTTTAAATTTATTTTAACGATGAGTTCGACTGATCAAAAATGTTCAAAAAATATATTTCAAAAATAATCAATTTATTTTATTTCGAAGGCATTCTTAAATAAGTTCATTATAAAACCTACTAAAGTATACTATTATATATATTTAAAAAATAAAATGTTCATATTCATACTTATTATTTTTGAGACAGCTGGTATGTAAGCATTAAAAAATAAATAAATGTAAAAAGATTTAAAATTTTGGTTCAAACTTCGCGAATAAATACATAATAAAAATTGTAGCAAAAAGTTTAAGTATGTAAGCATTAAGTAAATATTTTTTTGAAAAAGTTAATAAAAATAAAGAACTTTAAATTTTATATTTATATTTTAGTATTCAAAGTTGAAAAGGTAAAACTCTTTAAAAAGTAAATAGGTAGTTTTTTCAAAAGTTTTAACGAGTTAATCTAACTTTAATACAAGTAAAAGTAAAAATAGGTTCAATTAAATTTAAAAAAAGATGACATATAAGGCAATAGAAAGCGAATGAAAAAATGCTATAAAATCATTTAGCTTTATGGTGTTCATAAAAACAATAAGATTCACGACAAAATTACAATAATATTTATGCAATACAATTGAAAGAAAATCCGGAAATAAAATCATTAAACAGAGAAAAATAAATTGCAAAAAAACAAAACGAACTCTACAAAGAACATTGCACAACGAGCGCAAGAAAGAAAAGTTATATTGTATACAATAATACAAAACAAATGGAATACAAAAAGATTGAGTGAGAAAAGAAAAATGAAAAAGACGGGAAATTTAACGAATGGAAATAAAAGTCAAAATAGAATTACTTAACACAACGAATACGCAAACAAAAATAAGAGAAAAGGATTTAAAATGAAATGCAGGTGATAATTCGGTTTATAGCAGTCAAAGACATTCCATTCAATTTCGCAAAAAAAGTGGTAATCCTTCTTTCAGTGTTTTGTGATAATCCTTCTTCCAGTCAGTCAATATTAACTCACTTCTTAAGTGTACTGTATCGTACGGTGTTGTTCATACTATTAATTTAACTTATTGATATTACTTGTTTAGAGGGCTTATAATTTAACGTCCGATATCGTTAAAGACTCGTCGACAAAAAAATATTAATTAAAATATGCCCCTTAACAGGATTAATATACTATTCAATCTACTCCTCTCCTTCCTAACACAGTAATGTCATTCTAAAAAACGTATATATATTTAGTTTTTTCTCATAATTACTATATATACGATAATGTTTTATTTTTGTATATGAATGCTTGTAGTGGGATGATAAAATTTCTTTACTAAATTATTGGTCAAAGTTTTATATATTAAATAGTATAAATTTTATATATCATAAATATCCAACAACTAGTTTCATTCAAATTTTAAGAAAAACTCAAAGTATTTTTTACATTTATACATTCTACAGTACTTTCTTGTTTGTATGCGTCCATTCTGGCGTAGTTTTTCCAAGAAAAGCCTTTATTCCATTTTGTGTGTCAGCCATTTTTAGGTTTTCGCACATCACAACTTCAGCTTGCCTAAAAATGATTTTTGCAGTATGTTAAAAATTTAACGTTGAAAATATTCGTAATTACTGCTCAATGTTGGAATGAAATTGGGCAAAAGCATGGGCTAATTATTCAATTTTCTAAAATTATATGGCCTTTCTTACAAAGTTAAACGGGTCAAACAATAATTATATGGTCATTTCTTGAAATTACTTGTTATTCATTATTTTCGCATATCGCTGAACATGCGCGAAAATTCTAAATTAACTGGGACATATTGGAATAAACTATGCACAATTAGCATGTGTAATTAGCTCAAAACTGATCACAAAAAAAGATTTCCATTAACAAAATCATTCTCAACAAAATAAAAATTATAGAAATATGTACACTACACTATATAAATACAAATAAACCTCAAAAATTGAATATTTTTAGTCATAATAAAATATTATTAGTTTATAAAATAAAATTACTATGTGTTAAAAATTAGATATAAAAAAGTAAAAAATGTAATCTTAAAATCTAAATAAAACTAAAAACTTAATCTATTTAATTTTAACTTTAATTTCATGTATTGATTATAGTGTTGGCTAATTTCGTCCCCAGTTTTGCTTTTGCTAAAACTTTTTTTTATTTCGCAGGTAACTTTCAAATTTTTTAAATTCGATTCATAAGTTTCTAGAACTTGTTTGGTACTAAAAATTGTTGATATTTGTCAATTTTTTAAAAAAGTCATAAAAGTAATTCTAATTCAAAATTGACTCAATTTTCAATCTGATTAATGTTTGAAATAAGGATATATAAAGAAATAAAATTTAGAACCAAAATTAACTTTTCACGTAATGTGTAAAAACATTATTTTCATAAAAAAAATTTAGTGTCTATTTTCCTATTCGTTTGTCGCTAATGATATTGTTTTTAACGAAAAATTTTAGCTCTGCCTTATTTTCCAATTTCTTCTGTGGGTCAAAAAATGCAATTTTATGCCATTTTTAGCTGTAATAAAATTTGCCAACATTTTACGACTAAAGTTATTTTAAAAACCAATGTTATGTATGGATAGAAATTTACTGTAAAAAATAAAATTTCCGATTTCTGGTGGTCAACGGTCCACTTATCTTTTGAGGGATTAATTTTAAAAATGCGCATTATATGATTGTTTTGATGAACACTTATTAAGTTATTAAGTGATTAGTCAATATTGAAATAAACATCTGGAAATAAAAATTTACCAATCGCCCAGGAAATTACGCAATTTTAGCGGACACGCAATTCGATAATTTTCTGAGTTATGAAAAGTAGTTAAAGTATTAACCGTGAATTACCCATATTAATTAATATATTCAGCTAACAAACATCATACAAAACTGAAAAATAAAAAAGAAATAAAGTAAAATTTCGGGATAGAAAAAAAGAGATTGGCATATTAAATGGAGCAAGTCATTTTACAAAATTATTTACATTATAAAAAAATATGATACGTGATAGGTGAAAGCCCCAGATCAATCCTTCCCCGTTGGAAATGACTTTGGAACTAATCATTTCGGGAGTTTGGGTGAGGGTCATCCAGCCTCCGAAATCTCGGCTGGTTTGCTGCATAAGCATGCGCTAATGCGGCTTGCAAAATCTGGTCAGCACCGTCGTATCACCCATACTGTGCAATGTGGTACCCATTGTCTTCCAAATATGGAAACACCTAAATGAAGTCGGGAGTGGAACTGAACTTTGTCCCAAGCAAAATGAAACCTATCTCATAACTACTGCTTCCTTAAAAAAATGAGCTGAATAAAAATATTCATACTTTATAACATAAGTATGAATAAAAATAAGAAATAGTAATGTGTCAAAAATATTTGTATGAACTATTCACTTATTTACGGCTAAACTTCGTAAAATGCTAATCATAATAATATACTTGAATATTTTCTAAACACACACTTAATGGAATAGAAAGAAGCTTTTCGAAAAGATTAATTCAAATCCCCTTACTTATAGCCTTTGCATGTTTAGCTTTCTAAGCGATCGTAATTTTCAAATTTTAAAAAAGGCTAAGGAAAAATATTTGAGGTTTCTTTATGTAAAAAATTGCACTTGCTTACTAAAGAAATGAACTAAAGGATAATTCTCAAATTGTCACTTCTTTTTTACTCAATGCATAAATGAATTAGGGACTTCGATGTTTTAAAATACTTAATAATATTTTTTTAATTTTAACTTATATTAATAAACATAAATATTTCTCATCTTTGTAAAATCCATGTTAATATCTTAATTTGATTAAAATAGGTAACGTCAAATAATGACGACTCAAAAAAAAAAGAAAGATGAAGAGTAAAGCTAAGAAAAAATGACGACAAATTCGAAAAATATTTTCTATATAAAACTGTTTTCTTTTTTGTCTCCTTGCTTATTTTACGAAATTGATATTTGGAAAATTTTAATTTTAATGGAAAAACACATAGAGTGCTTTTTTCCTTACATTTTTATATTTTCATTATGTTAAATGGAATGGAATACGGTTTTTAATGTTCAATGTCAGCCAATAATCTTTTAGCAACGTAAACAAAAGGATGACAAAAAAAAATTAAGTAAAATTAAGTAATATCGGCAAAATGTTCTTGGTGATAAAAACCATTGTTAATTTCCTTTGTTTTAACATAAAATTTCCGTTTTTTACTGCTTACTTTTTTATTTGAAAAAAAAATAAATAAAAATTTTGTACATCTCCTTTTAAACAATTATGAACTATCCATATTGTTCATTTTTATAAGAATTAAGAAAAGATAATCCCGAAATCAACAGAAATTCATCATTTTCAGTTTTGCATTAACGAGATTTAAGCGCGCCATTTTCAAAAAAGAATGCAAAAAGCGCCAAAGCACGAAGTGATGCGGAAATACAAAAACCTTTAAAGCTTGCGGTAGCAGAAAGGGTTTACGCTTAATTAATCCGAATTTCATAAATATGTTTGAAGAGGGGACAAAACGATTTTATCTTTTTGGTATTGAGGACAATTTAAATAGGCCAACAGCAAATATATTTGTTATAAAGCTTCTTATGGTTGATTGATAACAAATTTATATTTTTTAATACAAACTTTAAAAATTCAAAAATGATTCAATTATTTTTAAGTTAGAATAGTTTTTCGCGTCAACCGCATATACGCAAGATTTTTTATAAATTAACATTTTTTAACGTTTCAATTGTTTCATAAGTTAAAGAATTATGATGGTTAATGTCAAAAAAAGTCGACAAGTATAACAAGAATATAAGACGCATTGATGGATTAAAGTTAGTGCCAAAAAGACGGGTAAACAAGAAAAAGGAAGGGTAAAAAGCGATGAAATAAATAATTCAGGAAAACATGAAAAACTAATGAATTATGCACGTAGTGCCACATTTTTGCCACCGATTTTGGTTTCATTATTTTACTTTTAGCAAGCATTCTTCTATTATTTTATAAAAAGCATTTCACAAAAGAATAATCATTGATCCAACTCATTTTAGAAAAAATGTGTAAAAAAATATTATAACAAAATATGCGCATTTAAAAAAAACAATTAATTATAAATACCTCAAAAGTTCGGTTGCTATAAGTCCCTTCTTGGCAAAGTTTAAAAATTGAAGTATTTTTCGCTTTTCTTAAAAATTTTGGACGACTAATTTTATTTTTTTTGTTGTTATTTGTTTTTCTAATAAATTATTTTTGTTTTAAGTGTAAAGAGTGTAAAAAATATATCTATTATAAAATGCAAAGAATGAAAAAAAAACCCAAAATTTTTCAAAAATTGGAACTAGTTTTATTTTATACCCTAGGTTCGAGTAAATAAGACGCGGCCGTTCGAAGAATTTTTGAATATTTTTCTGTTATTTTGTGTCGGCTAAGCATAAAATTTAATGAAATTAAAGCAGGCTTAAGCTGTAGTTTAAAAAAAATTTTAAGCTAAACTTCGTTTATAACAAAATGAAGGCTAAGTCAAAATTCAGAAATTCTTCGAACGGCCGCGTCTTATTTACCCGAACTTAAAGTATATAAACCGCGGATTATACTTGCGAACTTAGGGTGGTTAAAACATAAAAACGATATATTATCACTGAGGGTCCATATTATTGCTGTGCATTGTTAAATTATTCATTTTTTTGTTTAATAAAATTACAACTAAAAATGTTTCACCGGGTTTTTTTGGTTCACCCTGTAATTACTGGCAAAAATTTCAAAAACTATGAAGCAGTTATAAAACACGCATATATATATTTATGTTGATCGAAGAACAATGAAACTTTTTTTATAAAATCTTATAGAAGACACTTAAACTAACATATTTATAACTTTGATTTTGTTGTATATGTTGTTGTTGCAAAAAATAAATGTTGTTGAAAAAGTTTGGAAACTTTTTTACTTAATAAAATATTCAACTAACCTATAAGCACGATGCTGATCTCCAATTTCCGCCTGTGCGTAGAAAAACGCCTTGCCTAGAGCAACAACACTTCTGCTTACACGACAAATTTGTTCACAAACATTTAACGCTTCTTCCTTAACGTCAGCTTCTGATTTAACAAGCCTAGAAACTAGGCCCGCGCGTAATGCCTCTAAAATTATTTATTCTTCGGAATAAATAAAAAAAATATTTTATAGAAGATCTTTGAATTGAGATATAAAATTAAATAACTAAACCTTCTGCATCCATAGCACGGCCTGTAAGCAACAAGTCCATGGCAATTTTACGAGGTATATTTCGTGAAAGCGGAATACTTGGTGTAGAACAAAATAAACCGATATTTAGTCCATTGACAAGAAACTTTGCTTTTGGTGATGCAACAATAATATCACAGCTTGAAACTAACTGACAGCCTGCCGCCGCGGCAACACCATTTATCTTAACATTAAATTGAATTAAATATTTTAATTTTTCAATTTTAATACCATATTCATACCTCCGCAATAATGGGCAAGTTCATTGATTGAATTAGTGTCATCAGCTCGGTCGCACGTTTGAAAACTAATTTATGATGTGCCACGCCAGTTTTACCCGTCTAAAAATATATGATTTAATTACAGCATGTAAATACACATATAAAATAATACCAGCTCCTCAAGATTGTGACCGGCGGAAAACGCTGGTCCCTTAGCCGCCAAAATGACAGCACGAATCTTTTGAATGTCGTTGATTTCACGCAACTCTTTACATAGAGTATCCATCACATTAAGCGATAAAACGTTTCTTTTCTTCTCAGCGTTTAGAACAAGACGTACGACACGTTGGTCGAGATAAAGTTCGCGCTCAATGGAATCCGACTTTAGGTCATTGTCACCGGGAGCGGCCTTTGTGCTAAACATGGCGTGGCAAACACCAAAGTTTCTGGCGACCACACGCGGTGCGTTCGCTGAGCAAATAAGTGAGGGTGAAGAAAGAAATATGCATTTCGATAATGACATCATTCTATTATAATTAAAAATAAAAATTCTGAATGTGGTTTTTTATTGTAATGCCGCAGCTGGTTTCTGCGGCCGCAAATATTTTACAACATCTTAGGCGTTTTCTCTAGGGAGATCGCCGTATTTATCTGGTCTTTGTAAATTTTTTAAATTTATTTGACTTAAAGAGTTAAGTTATTATTGTGTATATACAATTGTTTTAATAATTAAAACATAAACGTGGAATAATTTTATTATAAAAATAAAAATTATCATGGAATATTCTTGAAATAATGTAAATATCGACAAATGCATATACAAATTTATGGGATATTCTAGGCAAAAATAAACAATTGCAATTGCAAACAATAATAATTTTTAAAAATTACAAATGTATCTTTAATAATCAAGAAATTATCTAAAAAATGTTAAGTGAAATTGAGTTTAAAAAATTAAAGTATTAAAAATGAGAATCTTACATGAAAAATATGAAATATATTATAAAAATGCAACTAAAGGCAGATAAATTGCACATTTATTTTTTCAAAAAAAAAAAAATGTAATGGGCGCGTATTATCGCATCAAATGACAAGAATTTTATACGAAAATTGAACAAAAATAACGAATAAAAATAATTTATCTAAAATATAAAGTAAAAGTTAATTAATAAATTTAAGAAAAAAATCTGAATTAAGAATAATTGAATTGTAATAACAAAAAAATTTCACAAATATCGTCCGGGCTTTTAAATTTCAGCCCATGTAAAAAAATATATATAAACGAAGATAAAAATGCCGCAAAAAATTAAAATTTTATATATGATGAGGCTTCTGCCTATAAAGGAAAACATAATTTCATTCATTCTTTGTGGAATGAATTTCATTTTTCCAAGAAAAAAAAACTTTAAAAATTATTACAGTATAAATTATTACAGTTTTTTATAAATTATTACAGTTAAAAATTATTACAGTTTTTTTTTGTTTTTATTTTTTAGTAAATTATATTTATTAGTTACGATTGGTAAAGTATTGTAAAATATCTTTAAACGTATCTTAATTGATAAAAAAAAAAGTAGAAAAATTTGAAAAGTTTGTTCGTAAGAACAAAAAGTATAATTAATAAATATGAAAAATCACAAGGCAACTTGCGGAGTCTCATTTTTAATCGGAATCGGAGAAGAGGAAATGCTGGTTATAAGTTTGAGAACATCATCCGTCCGTTGCGACTCGACGTCCATGCTTTTAAGACGGGCCTGGCGCCACGCCTGGCGCTTCTCCAAATCGGCGGCACGCTGCTCCAGCGTGCTCATCGAGGAAGACGCACGAGAATTATTCGTGCCGTCGAGCGTGGCATTGCTGGCTTCTTCGGATGCCAAAGATGGCGAGTCGCGATAGCCAACGACTAGCGCGCGTGCCTTTTCCGCGCGGATTTCGGCCTTCTTTGTTCGCACTACAGAAGGCCCACTAACCGTCAGAGAAGCTCTGAAAATAAATAATGAAAATCTTGGTGGGTAATAATAATCATCCTCAAAAAACATTACAAAAAATATGAAATTAATGTATTACCCTATTTTTCCATTAGCCAAAAGCTGATTGAAGCAGTCGTCATGGGTTAACAACTCACCAACGGGGTCTGTATCCTCCTCCTCCTCAACATTGATCGATTTGCTATTTTGCTCGATTTGTCGCTTGCGTTCCGCTTCGGCTCGGAATTTTTCCAAATCCTCGCTGCTCACCAACGGCTTCTTCGTCGGAATTCCACTGCGTCGTTTACCCGAAATCGACAACATCGACGGACCACTTTCTCCCAGTCCAAAGACCTTCAAGTCGGAAACGCCAATTAAGAACGAGCCACTTTGAGTGCTTTGTTGCGCAGCATTAATTTTTTCCTCAAACATCTGTTTCTTTGAAATGAAGTTCAAACGTTCTGGAACCTGGAAAAATAAATTCAAATTTACAAAGTCGTATAATAATAAAAAAAAAATTTATTCTATTAGATTTTAAAAATTTAATAATATGCTTACTAGCTTTGGTTTTGGAGCTACCGGCGGAGGTGAAGCTTTTGCGCCCGATTCATAAGCACGTTCAATGCCCGATTTGGTTTGCTTTGGCACGGGAATGTGCGATGAGCTCTTACTGAATGCTTCGTGCGGGATAGGCGACGAGGTAGCTAGCGGTTTTTCGAATTTTATCATTTGAATAAATCGCTCTTGATTCGGCGAAAAGCTTCCGCCATTTTGAATATCGCCAAAAGCTGCGTTGTTGGACTCACGTTTTCCGAGTGTTTTTGAATCTGTCGATGAAGCGTTATTGATGGGGCTAAAAGCTGACTTTGAAGCCGGACGCGGCGGCGCAATCGAGGTCGGCATATGCAAACGCTCCAACATTCCCGGATCAAAGAGGCTTCTCATAGAGCGATTGGGGATAATATTGGCGATATTTCTCGGAGGCTGACTCAACTCGCTAAAATTCAATATTAACTCATTTAAAATAACAAAAAAAATTTTTTTTTTAATTATTATTAAAAAAAAGTCTAGTAAAAACATGAATAAAAGAAATGGCTTGTCGGTATTCAAATGATGTATGAATATTTACAGAATAAGTCAAAAAAAATCTATACTTTTTCTTCCAAATTTTCTTTCAATTTTCTTTGAATTCTTTTGCAATTTTTGCGCATTACGAAAAAAATGAAATTGAAAATGAGTGGTTTCGACCGGCGGCCTGTTACCTGATCTTGGAGAAGAAGATAACGCGAAAGAAAGTGGCGAAAAATTTGAAAAAAAAGTACAGTTTTTTAGTCATTCTGTGGAATCCCAAATAAATTGAAATAAACACACCTAATGGAGCCGTTTCGCGCAGGCCGATGAGTGCGCGGCGGAAGCGGAGGCGGTGACACGGACTCGGAATGTTGTGCCAACGACGGGAGAGAACGTGCATGGCACAGAGTGGCAGGAGTGGCGGGCTGTTGTTGAGTCGTGATCATTGAACGACGCTCCACAACAAGATATATATCTGCGCCAGGGCTCGCAGCCAAAAAGGATTTCTTAAAGAATAAAATGAAAAATCAATAGCATATATTGGCCTATAATCCACAATCGCAATCGCAAATTTTGCTCAAACAAAATATGCATAAATCAGAAAAGCTGACCACATTCTCGCGAGAAGCATCTCTAACGTTCGTGCCGTTCACGGAAAGCAAGCGATCGCCGATTTGCAATTTTCCAGAAAGCTGTGCCTCACTACCCGGTACGAGTGATGAAATTACGAGTGGTCGATTCACATCGCTTCCGCCGTCAATGTCGAATCCGGGCGAATTACGATTCGCCGAACGACTCACCGAAACAGCGACAATCTCTTTATCGTGCTCGGTCGTAAAAGTCGAGTTTGTTCGCGAAGATACGGGTGAAAAGAGACGATTGTTTGCGAGGTCTGTGCCATTTTCCGTGTTATTGGCATCCGTAATTGTTGTGATGTTCAACAACTGCTCATCATCCGCATTCGGTTTCTCGTCCGCAATAACGGCGGATGTCGGCCGGCGTTTCAAAACGGAACGCAACGGCCGCATTTCGATCTCACGTGATGTTATGCTTTTAGACTCCAAATCCTGAAAAGAGCATTAAAGTCATAAAAGGATCATGATAGGATGTTTCGGCAATAAATGGAAAAAAAAAGTCCAAATAGCCGAATTAATATAATGCGTTTAAAATTCAAAAAATTTGACCTGTTGTTTGGCGTTTGCCGAAGAGCCTCCTTCAACGGCTCCGTTGGGAATGGCGTTGGCGTTGGAAAAGTCGCCGGAAATGCGATTGAGAATGTTTTTCGGCGCAAACGGCTTCGGATGCGGCGTATCGTAGCGCTCAAAACGACCAACGGGAAGATTCTTTTCGTCGTCGTCCTCGTTCGCACGCCCGCCGGTTGGCGACTGCGTGCCGTCGTTGGCAAAGCAAACACGCGCACCGCCCTCGCAGGAACGAGCCGGTGGTGTGGCAAAGGAATGATCACCTAAAACATATACATTGAAATAAATTCTATACTATAATATATAAGGAAATATGCGACATTTAAAAAATTAAAAATTAATGTTTTTAACGATAAAGTTGTTAACATAAAAAAAAATACTTTACCAGTAATGCTCTCGCCCTTTTGTGGTAGCAAATAGCAAGTCAACACCTTAATATTCATCACTGGTTCGTTGATCGGCGTCAATTTCGGCAAAGACGGTTGAGTGAATGAAAGCAAAAGCGCCGATAAACGATTCTGATAGAGAACTGTAAGCGTATAAGGAAGATGCACAATATGATTATCGATCAAGTCCAAGACCTATATGGCATAAGAATTAAATTTTTGATAATAAAAATAGTAATTACCCTAATGTCGCGTGTATAAGGCCGGGTGTTTTGAACCAAATTTAAATTCGCGCCAATGAGTTCATTCTGTTCGTATCGGATCTGTTGGGGTCCAAATTTTGTGCCCGCCTTTGTCTCGGTTTCATAAAAGTGGGCACAAAATTTGGACCCTGACAAATTCGATACGAACAGAATGAACTCATTGGCGCCAATTTGAATTTGGCTCAAAACACCCGCGGCCTTATACACGCGAAATTAGAGTACCTAATAAAACAAAAAAAGACAATTATCCTTTTTGGATGTAATCGTATTATAAAGTAACCTTTAAGTTTGAAAGTCGGCCAATTTCCATCGGAAGCTCCTGTAAATCGTTGTGCCGAAGATTGAGAATAGCCAATGACGCACAACCGCCGATCGTAGAAGGCAAACTAGACAAATTGTTCACGTTCAAATCGAGAAAATGAAGACGTTTCAAATTACCCAAGCTGCTAGGCAATTCCTAAATTGAAAAATTATCAAAATAACAAAAAAAAAATTATATTAAAAAGGTAAATATAAAACGTACCCGTAGTTGATTTTCACAAAGTACCAAATCCGTAAGTAACGCGCAGCTGCAAATAGCCGGAGTCAGTTCACAAATTAGGTTTTTCGAAGCTTTGAGAATTTCTAGCTTCTTCAACTTGCCTTAAAAATAATACAAAAAATTTAAGTTGATGGAAAAATTCCTAAAAAGGTTGATAGATTATTAGAGTAAAAAAAAACAAACCAATTGAATTTGGCAAAGCCGAGATTTGATTGTCGCAAACGGTGAGTTCGACAAGATTGAATAAGTCGCCGATATCGACCGGCAACGCGCTGAGGTGATTTGTGGTTAAGTCGAGTGTTCGCAAAGCACTGCAACGTAAAATATCGTCGGGCAAATGCGTAATGGCGTTGCTGTGTGCGTCCAAGATTTCGAGATTCTCGAGACCGTCCATTCCCTTCGGCTAAAATAATTGTGAAATTATATAAAAATTGCTATCAAAAAATATATATTACAAAATATAGTATAAATCCTAAATATAATTTTTTAAATTTGTATTCGTACCAATTCGATAAGATAATTCTCGCAAATGTCCAACATCTTCAAATTTACGAGGCGAACAATGGCCGCAGGCAAAAAACGCAATTCGCATTGACTCGCGTCCAAGCATTGCAACGCCGAAAGTCGATGAATATCAGAAGGTAATTGAGTAAGTGGATTGTTGGATATGTTCAAGTGTGTCAAAGAAGTTAGGTTAATAATCGACTTTGGAAGACTGAAAATATTACACAATACACAAGCTATACCAAATATATTTTTATAGCATTTAACACAAATAAAAGCTTATGCAAGCTAAATTATATATATATATATATATATATATATATATATATATATATATATATATATATATATATATATATATATATATATATATATATATATATATATATATATATATATATATATATATATATATATATATATATATATATATATATATATATATATATATATATATATATATATATATATATATATATATATATATATATATATATATATATATATATATATATATATATATATATATATATATATATATATATATATATATATATATATATATATATATATATATATATATATATATATATATATATATATATATATATATATATATATATATATATATATATATATATATATATATATATATATATATATATATATATATATATATATATATATATATATATATATATATAAATGCTCATTTAGTTATTTGTAAAAAAACAACAGTAAATTAATATATTTTCCAATTGAAAAAAACTAACGTTGGCACAATATTAGTGCTAATGCTGAGTGATGTGAGCATTCGACAATCACCGATCTCTTCCGGAATTTCCACAAATTCTACAATGCATTATTTTTATCAACTCAATACGAATATTTAAAGAACAATTTTAAATGCTAAAAACGATACCTACCATTTTTACTCAAATTAAGATCTCTGAGAAATTGTAGAGAACTGATCTCAGCGGGTAATACTTTAATTCGATTCTCACTAATATTTAACTTCAGTAATTTTGTGCATCGAAAAAATTCCTAAATAATTTATTAAAATTAAATTAAAACATTTTGATAAATAAAATCTCAAATTTTTAAATAACTGATTTTTTTCGTTTAAAAAAATGTTTTAATGATATTGCTAAATTAAGTGTAAATAGGTAAACACACAATTGGCAGTTCTTCAATAGAGTTTGTGTTGAGAAGCAATTCCTCAATATATTTTCGCGATTTGATTATTTCCTTGGGAACTTCCTCTAGCTGTGACTGACTAAAGTCGAGCGAGTCTACAATACCATGTTTGCAGGTAAATAACGGTATGCAGAAGAATTTCATTGCCCAAAATTCTGAAATCAAATGTAAAACACATGTTCAGTTTATTTCAAAAAAAAAAATTTATTTGTATCATTTAAAATTAAAAATAAACGAATTCAATTTCATAAGGGAAATGAAAATACATTTTTTTAAAAAGAAGGAAAACATCGAAAAAACGAATTTCTCAAAATTTAGAAGAAAAAAAATAACAGCATCGGCAAAATGGAAGAGTGCCGCTCGAGATTTCGAATAATAAACATTTTTTTCCAACTTTTAAATTCAATAAAAATAAATTCGTCCAGTACTGACTTTGAATTAGTCATGATAACGAGAATGTAAATGATTGAGAAAGAACGTTTCGTTAAGAATTTTTTAAAAATATAAACAAAATTGTTGTACATGAACACGAAAAAAATATATGTAATGAAAATTGAAATAACGGCAAAATTCTAACAAAAAAAACGTTCGTCGGTATCGACGGTTTTCATCAACACCCATACTGTTGTGTGCGATAAAATCTGCCCAATAAATTCATTAAATTATAACACATCTGTGTGCACGGTTATTATTATGTATTCCTGCAGTGTGTTTTTCCATTGAATATTCAAAAAATACAAAAAAATAGTTAACCACGATAATGAGATTCCTTCCTCGATGCGGGAAATATATGCTAAAAACGAAAAATTAAAAAAAAACAACAAAATGGAAATATCAACTAAGACAAAAATTGAAGCTGTACATATCCTACATTATATGAGTTCGCTATTATATCTACTTTTTAATATTTAAAATACATTACAAACAGAAAAATCGTTCATCCGAATATAAAGATGCTTGTATATAAATTTAAAAAAACAGGTCACAAAAAATTTGTTAACTAGCTGATTTAATAGCGTCCATAAAAGTTTTTTCGCTGGGAAGCAAACAATCACTAAACCTCAAAATAACGCAGTAATTAAAAAAACAAAAAAAAAATAAGAATCGCTAGCGAATTTTTGGAATAAACGTATATCTCTCAATCCAATTTTCACCGCAATAATTTTAAGAAAAAGAAAAAATAGTTCAAATGAAAAAATTAAGGAGTAAATATCGAATTATCTGAACAACAAAATCGATAATGTGTACAAAAATTTTCATTGCAAAAATGGCGTCACGAGGACAATTTTTGATAAATCAAGGTCATTTTACTTGCTGTAGCTTAGACAGCATCTTTCAGCACTGTCATCCTCAACAAAAAAGACATTCACAATATGTAAATACAATAAATGAAAGGTGAGTCATCACGAACAAAAACACATAAAAGCAAAAGCACTATTCAGGAAATCTGTACAAATTCGAAAATACACAGTCAAGTAATGCATGCTGGTGAACAAAAAATACTTATTAATTTTGTAACAATTCTTTTTTCAGAAACGATTTGCGCATAGACATACAAATTATGCATATGATATGGTCACAACATTACAAATACACATCGTTCTATCAAAAATAAAATAAAAATAAAGCCAAGAGTGGCCAGTTGAACAGACATAGACAAATGTATGTATGCACAAAATGGAAAATAATTTACTTGAAAACAACTATAGCTATAGCTACAGTACTAATAAAAAATAAAATATATACTTTTTTAGTTTTGATTGCAGTGAGTAATTTTCGAAACCACTTAAATTCGCTTTATTTTAAAGACTATTATATTAGTATAACGAAGAATGCGTTTAATTAATGGTATGCATTTTTGTTCGATAAAAAAAAATCCTTTTACATTATGATATCAATATTTGTTAAAATATTTTCAAAAAATTCATAAATTAAGGTACTTGTTATTGTAGAAAAAGAAAAAGAAAAGTGTTTTCTTAATTATGTGAACAATTTAAAAAGAAATAGAGAAGATCACTAAAAATAAATACAAAATATAAAAATTATGTGAACAACCGCTTTTGATTCAAAAAAAAGTGAAATATTGCCTTTGCTAGAAGAGAAAGGAAAAAAGAAACCAAAGGACTTAAATCGAAGAAGCCTTTTTAAAGGGCTAAACGGAAATAAAAAAAGTAAAAATAATTACCTATTATTATTGCTTATAATTTCTTTCTTATACACATTCTTTTGCTGATTGTTAGGCAAATTCGTTTCAAAAAAATCGATCCAAGGGGAATGTTTTTTTTCTCCCTATTACACTAATAGTCATTTGTCGCAGTTCTTTTTATTGTATGATTTGTTAAATGAAATTTAAAATGATTTTAATATGCATTTTAAAAAGTTGGCGACGATCAACCTTCGCTCGGCTCGTCTACAAATTTTATGTTGTCATTGTTGTTGTTGTTGTTGTTGTGGTGGTTAAAGGCCAATGTTAAGGAGTTGTTGTTATTTCCATTTGACAATTCCCCTTCCTTTAAGCGTACATTCACATAGTTTTGACTATGGTTTTCGGCACCGCACTGTATGCTAGTTTCGTTTACGCCAGTAACCAATTTATAAGGTGGTTGTTTTGCGAAGGTCTTGTCAGAAATCGTCGCGGAAGACGGCCCACTGAAATAAAATAAAATGATTGCTGGTCTTAATAAAATCTCTTTTAATTTAAAAAACCAAATTAAAAGTACTTTTTTGTTTCGTTGTCAACCATAAATCTTGCTTCACGATTCTGGTGACCATTATTTAGGTTCGTTGATGATGCCGAGGAACTATGAATCGTTGCATTCGAATCCGACTTCAAACGAGGGAAATTCGTCATTTTTGAAGCAATCCTCAATGCATCTCCACTGCTCGCATCCTGCATTCGTGAAGCGCCTGTTGTTGCGTATGAAGCGAGATTTGTAGAAAAACGCGTTGCGTGTTGATTTGTGTCTTTGTCGTGGGACGTTCTCAAAGGGTGTTGTTGTTGTCGAGCTTGTGGAGATTGTTGCGACTGTGAGTTTATCTCAGCTGGAGAATGCGTCGACTGAGGCGGGAACAATTGACTAGATGAGGCGAAAAAGTTTGAAAGCGATGACGCTGATGCTTTGTGGATCATCTAAACAGCGAATGTCTTTTAAAAAAAAATTGGAGTTAAAAAGGATATAAAAGCTAATTTTTTTTTTAAAAAACCTCTGACACGCCATCGCAAACGAGAAGTCGAATTGGCGAGGAGGCATTACGCAAAAGCTCGGCTGATTCCGATCGGGAACACCCCAGCAACGACTCGTCGTTTACCTCGAGGATACGCATTCCAGCACGTAGTTGTGGCGCTTCGAGATGAACGTTGCCGCGCGGATCCACGGACTCGACGAAAATGCCCTCGTCATTGGGATCATTCGGCAGCATTGGCGTATTGATTCCGCCGCATATGGAAATGCCCAACTTTGAGGTATTGTCTTGTCGACGAAACGAGATGTGCCGTAAGCCGCGCGGCTGCGCGTCGTGTCTTACGCAAATCCGCAATTGTGGACCGGCCTTTTTAAGTATCTAAAGGAAGGCATTTGTCTGTAAAAAATATCAAAAAAATATAGGCGAAAATAAAATAACATAGAAAAGAAAATTGTTAATTAAATTTTTTTTTTTGCTAAAAAGGCATACTTCAACGGCGTCAGCATGCCGAGAATATTCCAGATTATGTTCATTAACACTCAAAATGCGGTCGCCAACGCGAAGTCGTCGGGATTTGGCGGCCGGCGAGGAGTCGGCAATTTTCGAGACAAAAATGCCGGGCGCTTCCGTTCCGAAAGGATGACTGCAATGATCCACACCACCGACGATAGAAAGACCCAAGGCATTTTTTGAGTCGCGGCTCAATTCTATTTCCTAAACATATATAAAATAGAGTAGTATATTGCTCAAAAACTCACTGAAATTATTGAATTAATTATCCAAAGTGTCTAGCCTCAATTTTGCCGTCAAAACGCGTATCGCCAGGCGGTAAATCGGCAACCGTCAATTCACGCTCGCCTCTCGTCTCACTCGTGACATGACCGTTGGCAAGCGCCTGCGGTGTGTGCGTCGAATTATCGAGGATGGCGTCCTTTTTAAACGCCAATATTGACGCGGATGGCGGTGTCGCGACAGAACGCTGCACGACATGTTGCTGCAAAATACTGCCAGCACGTATAGGCGGTGCTATCGGAGCCATAGCCGATATCGTACTCGTCGGCAACGTGTCGGTAATAAGTTTTCGATTGTCCGTAGCAGTGACACGCGGCGGAGTGACCTGTCGCTGCAACAACAAGTAGACTTCTGCACCCGGCGCGCCACGCAACAAAGCCGTCGTTTCGGCCAATGATTTTCCGTCGATGTTTATTCCGTTTACTGACAATAGTCGATCGCCTTCCTCGATTGTGGTCGATTGGTCAAGAGTTTTCATGGATGACGCGGAGGACGGATTGCAAACCACAATAAAATGTGTTCCACCACCGGTCGGTGCACTCTGTAAACGTAGCGAAAACATTGGATAACCGTGTTCGTTGAGCCGGCAAGTAGTTGACACGAGATTAGGAAAAGTATTAAAAAGTGAAGACGACGATACCTGCGCATTTCCGGGAGCGGAA
Organism: Bradynema listronoti; assembly: GCA_024678965.1. Classification (NCBI taxonomy): domain Eukaryota; kingdom Metazoa; phylum Nematoda; class Chromadorea; order Rhabditida; family Allantonematidae; genus Bradynema; species Bradynema listronoti. The sequence continues at coordinate 812,950 of JANLNO010000005.1, forward strand.
ACCTAAAATCATTAATTTAATTAGATTTCATAAAGCTGAATTAAAAGAAAAACTTGTTTATGTCAAACGAACCGATTGTTCTTGGCTTGTAGAAGGTGGTTTGTTGACGAGTAAAACGAATTTCGGTATCACAACAAGATTTAACACATCCGGAGATTTTTGAATGCATTCCACGGCAACATCGTGCCGTTGATTTATCATCGACACGCCGTTAATCTCGAGAATTTTGTCGCCAACATGAAGTCCGACACGTTCGGCTGGCGCGCCAGGAATTAATTTTGAAATGAAGAGTCCACAATCGTCTTTCTAAAAAAAAAGTTAAAATAATAGCCAGAAATAAGTATTTTTGTATATAGATTTGGAACATTTAATAAAAGATAAGTATTCGAGTTCAAAACATGTTACAAATCATAAAATAGCTGTTTTTAATTTATTGTATAATTTCACAAAAAAAAAAGTTTCATTCACCACGTATGGATTCGATTCTAATCCACCAGCAATAGATAGTCCTAGTCCGTGATGCGGCTCACGACGAACCACCACTCGCTTCGTCATTTTTTCCAACGATGACGAATTAGACTCGTTTTCCTGTTTTATATTACTCGTTGCGAAATTCGAAAACGAATTGCTGGATATAGAATGAGAAGGCTTATTGACGAAAGGCACCGAATGTGCCTATAATTTTATGTTTATATTTGCCAATCAAAACAGGAAATATATATATATATATATATATATATATAATGGCCGGCCATTATTAATAATGGCAGATGCGGCATTATAATAATCCTATTATAATAATGGCCGGCCAAAACTAATAATGGCCGGCGATGCGGCATTAAATAATTATGATTAGCTAAATTTTAATTTTGTCATCCATTTTCTTTAATTTCCGGCTATCACCAAATAATTTTTAGCTAAATTTATTTTTATCACATTTTATTTTAATTTTTACACGAATTAATTTTTAGTTTATTTTTTTATAAAATTTAACGAATTTTCACAAGATACAACAAAATTTTTTTTCCTAAAATAAAGCAAAAAAAAGACATTTATTATTAATTTTTTCAAGGGATTTGCTAATTCATTAAACATCATTTTTAGCCGCATTTTTTGATGGCATTTGCTGTTGCATAAACAAACCCGGGCCTTTTGACATCTTTTGTAAAACGCAACTGCTGTGGATAAACAGTCAAGCCCCTTTGGAAATTTTAGTCACAGAGCAACGATGCTACGGTTCAAGATTCCGTGGAACTTCGCTAAGACCCGAAAGGGTAAGCTATCCAATTATAACGGTTTAAAGGTGTTCGTGCAGAAAATTGGTTTTAATGGGACCGAAAGGTAAATAATTTATTAACTTCATGGGTGTTTGCTAAAAATTAAACGGTTTAAGTAATTCGGACAGAAATGGAAAAATAATTGTTTAAAAATTTGAGGAAAAATTTTAAAAAAAAATTTGAAAAAAAATTAAAAAATTTTTAGCTAATCATAATTATTTTGGCCTGATTTTGGCCGGCCATTATTAGTTTTGACCGGCCATTATTAGTTTTGGCCGGCCATTATTAGTAATGGCCGGCATCGCGGCCATTATTAATAATGGCCAGCCATAATTAGCAAATATTGCCCGTAACATATATATATATATATATATATATATATATATATATATATATATATATATATATATATATATATATATATATATATATATATATATATATATATATATATATATATATATATATATATATATATATATATATATATATATATATATATATATATATATATATATATATATATATATATATATATATATATATATATATATATATATATATATATATATATATATATATATATATATATATATATATATATATATATATATATATATATATATATATATATATATATATATATATATATATATATATATATATATATATATATATATATATATATATATATATATATATATATATATATATATATATATATATATATATATATATATATATATATATATATATATATATATATATATATATATATATATATATATATATATATATATATTTTTTGGACAACTATAGAACTATTATAATCAATCAATCACAAAAATTAATTTGTAAAATTACTGCACAAAAATCATAACAAATAAAAATAAAAACAAAATTTTAAAAAATATTTTTTTTAAATAATTTAATTTAAAATTAATATTAAAAAAACAATTGCAGCGAAAATAAATTTCAACAACAAACACACGACAGTCGTTTAAAAAATGCAGTTTAAAATAAATGTAAAAATAAAAAGCTTATAGGTATTAACATCAATATATAAAAAATAAACAAAAAAAATTCGAGCGAACTCATATAACACAAATAGGCGTTAAAAAATAAAATGGATAGCAAAAGAAAAAGCGGACAAATGACTCTTCACGCTTTTAGCAAAAAATTCTATAGAAAATTCTTTTTAATTTTTATGGTCAGTTTTATAACTATAACTAAAGATAAAATATGCTCAATTGGTTAATAAAATAAGCGTAAAATGGCAAGAAAAAAATAAGCATCTAAAATACAGGGCAAAAAAATGAGTCAGACATTGTTAGAAAAATAATAAGAAAGAGTATATTTGTGAGGACCGGACAACAACTAGCAACAATGTTTGATCAACTCCCGCATATTACCGTCTGCTAATTGCTGTTGCTTTTGAATATCGTACGTCTGTCTGGGGCGCGGTTGTGGTGGATGTGAAAGATTCGCTGAATATTTCTGATAGTAATCATTCGCCGTGAATGGCCGTGAATTATGCGGTAGAGTAGAAAATACGGTGGCTGAAGAATTCGAAAAATAGTCGAAATTGCGTCTGTCGCTGTGCTTATCGTCGCCGTCGAGCAATGCTGGAAATATAGTTGCCGGCTGCTCGTTGTTCGATGCAGATTTCGCGTCGGACGGATTCGTAGCAGACCTTGAGCCACGCAAATTTGGCGTATGATTTTTACCGTAGTGCGGTGTGTTAACGCGCTTTAAACGGCACACCTCCGGCGTAGTGCCCATTGATGAAGACTCATCGTATGCCGACGAGAAACCGACGCTTTTAGGACGTAATTCCCAAAATAAGAAAGAAAAAAGCTGCTAATAAATTACATAATGTTCCTCAATTTTTTTCTATGTGTCTATTTTATTGTAAAAATAATTTTTACATTAACATTAACGAATTAGTAAAGCATGTAAATAGAAGAAATTTACAAAAAAATTTAAAAAATCGGCTAATAGCGATATGAGACCCTTTGACAAACATGAAAAATAAAAACAAATACAGATTAAATGAATGCGAAAAAACAAAGACCAACCTGCTTTTGATAATCGCTACTGCCTGTTCGTTGCTCCTTTTGTTGTTGATTTTGCAAGTGAAAAGCGGCCGTTGAATGCTTTAGAGCGGGTCGAAGTGTTACGCATTGATTGTTGTTGCCACTTGTATCTAGTTTAGACGCTGAAGCGGATTCATGCTGCGAATCTGCGCGTTCAACTGATGGCTTCTTCGATAACATTATCGTCTGCCCGTTTGTGGAATGCTAAAACCTCATAAATACAATGATGAATTAACAAAAATATATGATATCCTTAAAGAAGCTCACCTCTCCAATGTGCGGAATCACATGTCCGTCAATAGACGTCTTCTTTGATGGTTTCGCGGCCGCAGCCACGGGAGTGCCTTTTACGCCTGGCTTCGGGTGCGGAGTCCCATGGCGCTCAAAATTGCCAAGGGGCGCGCCCACAGACGAGATGGACCCAGCACGATTGAAATCCGCCGTCTCGTCGGCGTTGGTCGGAGAGTTGGCGCCTAACTCCCCAAAATGAACTTTTGGACCGCCAACAAATGATCGATTTGGCATCCGATTGACCATTTCTAGAAGATAATTAATAGCAAAAATATATTTTAAAAAATTTCTAAATACATTTAAAAATAGCTTTTACTCATTTATTTTATAAGTGGCGTGTTATGAACGTAATTATAAAATGTTAAGCTCAAAAAAAGATTATTTATACATGAAATAAAAATGTATATGTATGTAATAAAAGTGCAATTATTGTTACCGTTTGTAATGGCATTTTCGCTTTGTTGTGGTAGTAAATAGCAGGTCAACACTTTCATTCCCGTTCTTGTATCGACGTCCTGTTGAAATTTGAGCAGCGCCTGGGACTGATTTTCCGACAACCATAAAGCTTGAAGATTAAATAGAACATTTATCGTAAAAGGCAAGTATTTGAGCCGATTGTTGCAGACGTCGAGTACGCGAAGACGAGTCAATTTTCCGATTTCCATGGGCAACTCCTCGATTTGATTGTCGCGTAAAGAAAGCAGAGTCAGCGAGCAACATTCGCCAATCTTAATTTTTTTTTCAATGAGATGGCCAAAATGAACTGAGATAGAACAAAACAGAATGGAGCAGAAAATAAGGGCTTTAAATATAAGTTCATTTATTAAATTTTAAGCATATGTTCAAATTTAATCTTAGGCTTAAGATTTAATCTTTTAATTAAGCTTAGATTACGTTTTAGGCTTTGATTTTAGACCAGTAAATTTTAAACCACAAAATTTTGAAATAAATCCTAAAATAAAATAAACAATTGTGCACATTAAAAAGTTATTAGGATTTAATAATATTAATTTTTTTAACCACAATAGTTAAAATAATGCGAATATGCGGCCTACCAAAGGAGGTAGTGCGATGAGATGATTCTTATCCGCGTTTAAATTCTGCATACTTCGCAGATTACCGATTGTACTCGGTAATTCCTAAACAAACAAAAAAAAAACATAAAAAATGTTGCTACAAACATTTTAAAATTAGCATAAAAATAGTGTTACAGAAATTAAATTCTGCGTGAGGTAGAGTTCATTGAGCGACGTGCAGCTGCCAATAGCTGGAGTTAGTTGTAAAAAACTATTATCGTCCATACGCAAAATGCTGAGCCGTTTTAATCGACCTAAAAAAGAACTTAAATAATTGGCAATATCGAGCAATTATAAACTAAATTCTATTTTTTCAAACAAAAATGTTTATTTTTTTATATTATTATCATGAACTTTTTTTTTTTTGGTAAACCGAAAGTTTTTTTAATTATGGAGTTGTTTAATTTTTATGTACAAAAATAATAAAATTCAAACTAACTAACCAATAGAATTTGGTAGAAAAGAAAGACAATTATGCGACAATGTCATATCAACCAAATTGACCAGTTCGCCAATTTCGTTAGGCAACGCCAAGAGTCGATTCGACGACATGTCCAACTGCTCCAGAGCAATACATTGGAGAATGCTTTCCGGCAAACTCTCAATAGAATTGTCGTCTGCGTAAAGTTCTTGGAGAGAACATAGTGCACCCAATTCAGCTGGCTGCAAAGAATTACACATAAACATATAAGAATAGTAATCTTACCGATTCATGCAAGTTAAAAATTTTTTTTAATGATTCTGTAATAAAAAATTAAAAATTGACCAAGATGTCTAGTTCATTTTGACCGAGATCGAGTCGTATCAAATTCACTAATTGCACAATCGATGAAGGCAAAGTGCGTAAATGATTTTCGCGAAGTTCCAGCGATTTGAGTGTTTTTAAATGGCCGATATCTTGAGGCAGTTTGGTTAACGACGTATCATTTAACGCAAGGTGTGTTAATGATGTAACTTGAGTTATCGAATCGGGCAATCTTCAAGAAATGGTGTGTAAAGCATTCAGAACATCGTTAAAAATATAAAAACCTAGCAATTGGATTGGAGCTGACATCGAGAAATATTAAATTTCGACAATCCCGAAGTTCTTCAGGTAAATCAGAAATGTCTAAATGTAAAAAAATATATAAATAGTAAAACGATATGTATCAGATTTACCATTTCTGCTAATGTTTAATTCGACTAAGTTTTGTAACGCTGCAATTTCCGCCGGCAATCGATGAATATCATTGTCGCTAAGACCAAGACGACGGAGTTTATAAAGTCGAAATAACGACTAAAAAAATTAATCCAAAACAATATTATGAATTGCATATTTTTCGTATATATCTTCTAATATAAGTTTAGTTCGCTGTTTATCTGAATAATAATAAAAAAAAATAATATAATATTTTACCTTCGGTAAGTCCCGAATATGATTCATATCCAGAAGTAGTTCTTCAAGCGTACGTGAGTAACGTTCAATTTCGTGGGGAATATTCTGTAGATTACATTGGCGCTTGTCAATCGAATCCACTTGTCGATTACAAGCAAAAAACGGCATACAAAAGAAACTCGGCATTTTGACCAACCAATTTGAAATAATAACAATATTAGTAACCTAGAGGTCGACCCTTGGCCTCCAGTAAAAATTTAAAAAATGTTATCGATTTCACCGCATCAGTTGTAATAAAATTCGGTTAATATTTCTAAAGTCGCCAATTCTTTTCTAGGTGACAAACAAAAAACACATGACTGATGTGAAAAATTGACGCTACTTAAAAAAATAAATATTTAAAAAAATATTGGCAATATGAGTCAAAAAACATCGTAGACAAAAACAATGTTCGATGAAAAATATCAAAATGAAATTTTGTTGAGGAAATGAAGTGTTATACTTATTGTACGTTGACGGATCTATCATATGCATATCTTTTCAATGGAAATTTACAATAAAGAGTCTTTTTTATGTTGATCACAAATTTAACAATCATTTCAATTTTTTATTCTGCCAATGGTGTTTGCTTTTTATAGCAATTGTTTCTTCATTTTTAACTCTTAATGCTTCTTCATTTGCTAAAAAATAATAATCCGTACTTTTTTAATTTCTCTGTTCTAAAGAATTTGTAAAATACAACAAAAATTTGAAAATAACGATAGGGTAATTGAAATTCAGAATGATTTTGAGATGAGTTACGATACCAATTAATGCATAAAAGTGCCCAAAAATCGTATAATTATTGATTAGGTTCGAAAAATATTACCTATACAGGGTTGGGCAAAAGTTTTGACCCATCGTTTTTTAAACATAAAATTTTTATTAATCAACAAAATTCAACAATGTTATACATATTCGAAAGCTAATAAAATTTTCTACAACATAAATCAATAACTATTCAAAATGGCCACCTTCAGCCGCCACACAGGACTGCAGACGCTTACGGAAATTTTTGACGATGGTCGCAAGCGTTTTTACAGTGATTTCGTCCCATGCCTTCTGAAGGGAGCGCTTCAGGGACTCGACAGTGGTGTGATTTGTAGAACACGCTTTTTGCTCCAGGATGGACCAAATTGCAAAATCCATCGGGTTCAAATCGGGCGAGTTGGAGGGCCACAAACTCTTGTCCCAGAAGTCGATTTTGTTGTTGTTCAAAAAATCGATGGTCGACCTCGCAGAATGAGCCGGCGCCCAGTCCTGTTGCAGCGTCCATTGGCTGTTCTTGAAGTGTTGTCGGCTCCAGGGGATCACGACATCCTTCAAAATGCGTTGTTGGTAGACTTCGGCGTTGATCTTGACACCGCGCTCCACGAAAACAAGCGGCGTCTTCCCATTTTTCGAAATTCCCGCCCACACCATGACGGATCTCGGGAAGTGGCGTCGCTGAACTCGGCTCTTTTCTAAAAATTCAATGTCAGTCTGATAGAGCAGAAATTTCTGAATAATACCTTGCGAATTTCGACGAATTTCACGATCATTCTGACGATTGACGACGCGTTCAATTGTGAAGATTTTTTCGTCTGTGAACAAAATCGACCCAAACGATTTTTTTTTTAGCAGACGTCGCGCATTTTCGAGCCGTACGCGCTTCATACGCTCGTCCAAGTAGTGGCCTTTTCCGAGCTTGTAGCTACGAAGCTTCAGCTTGTTCCTGACCATTCTGTCAACCGATCGACAACTGATGTGCATCTCCTTCGCCAGCTTGTTCATCGACTTGCCTGGATTTCGGCGGATCCGGCATCTGAGCTTGTTCAGATTATCCGGGGTCGTTGCAGTGGTTGGTCTCCCACTGCGAGGCCTTTCCGCAGTCGTGCCCGTCTCCTTGTAACGTTTGAGAATTCTGTCGACTGTTTTTCTTGGCATACGGAGCAGTTTTATGATGTTAGACTGTGACGTCCCCGATTCGAACAATTTTACGACAGCGATACGGTTTGCTTCACGGTTTATGACTAAAAGCACAAAAAAAATTAACCAAAAAAAATCAACGTAGCTTGTACAGAATTTCACGGGCTACAATATACGATAAAAATTACTGCACATGCTGTCAATAATACTATTAAAACTTAAATTAAAAAACGATGGGTCAAAACTTTTGCCCAACCCTGTATAGATTTAAAAAAATTCAGAATAGCATTATATCTTTAATATTTTCCATTATTATATATTCGTTGACACGCAAACCGACGTTACAGTTCATTTTTTAAATTTTGTTTTAAGAAAAATTAATCGAGATTGCATAAAGGAGAAACAAAAAGAAAAGCGCATTTTGCATAATCGCCACATAAAAACAGTGTAAAGGTAAATTGGATTGTTTAACGTCATTCTGGGAAACAAAAAACTAAGTGCATAAAATGCATTGCTATTTGTATAATAAAAATTGGAAAGAAATATGAAAAAGAATAATTCTGAATTCGTTTGTTGGTGTGGCGATTTGGGTTTGCCAGACATTAACTAGTATCATTTAATATGCGAACATGATGCATGAAAGACAAATACGAATTGTATATAATAATACAATAATAATGCATGTGAAATTTTAAAATGATACATTTATAAATACATTTTTAAAAAGAAAAATTGTATTATTATTGCTCTAAACGGGCGCTACTCATATTTAAAAAATAAAACAATTAAATATATAATATTACGGAATTGCGCAACCAATAAAGATAATTTCCAGTTGAATAGTTCCCGAAAATTAATTTAAAAAAATTTAGGAAAAAACTGAATCATGTAGGAGAATAACATTTAAAAAAACAATAAAATTAATTATTAAGCTGTTTTTACTCGCCAAATAACAATAAGATATGAAAGAAATTTGGCACTTGATCTCATTTTATTTGTAACATGAAAGCATTTTTCATGTCTTTTAATTTTTTCTGTAAGGGAAAGATAAGAAAGTTCTTGTTAAAACGTCGTTTTCCGTGCCGTTTGTCTTCTTTCTATGCCGTTTTCCCATTTTGTTTTAAAAAAGATAATGAGCTAGATAGGCGTACGTAAAGAATTTTAACAAAAAACCGCTAATCGAATTTTATTCCGCTTTTTCATTTCTTCGGACTTTCCGAATCTGACATAAAAAATGTGAACGACATTGCCAAATCCAAAGAATTGTTAAATGATAACAAAAATAAAAAAGCAAATGTCATTAAAAAGTAGCCAAAAATTTTCACTATAAATGAACAATTAACCCGTTAATTTTGAGATTTCATGGTTTGGGACATTATTATTGGTTATGAATAATAGCCAAACGGAAGCATAATTTTCCTATAAATCTCTATTATTGTATAGAAAATACACACATAAAAAATATACCTAAATATCAAATATTTTGCAATTTTTTATATTTTACTTTATCCTTGCATCGCCGTTAATATAAAAACGTTTTGCATTAGAAAAATTCATATATTATGTGAAATATGCACACTTTTTCTTGAAAATATATGTAAAACATTGATAGTACTGCGTGAAAATTTTCTATTGAAAAAATGTACGTCGAACATGAAATATAAATGGAAAAATGCACAATGGAAATTCACTTGCCATCCGCTTACACGCTATTGCTTGCCATATACAAAACAGAAAAACGCTCGGAAATTTATAATCTATGTGTATGGTAGGTATGCTACGAAGAGGTATGCACACTTTTGTAATACAATTTACTTCAAAACACAGACATGGTAACAATAGCAGAACACAATTAAAAAATTATAACGTTGTTTTATAGTTAAATGTCGTTGTATTTTTCACAAAATTATGTATTGGTCGATTTGTTCACATTTCGATAATACTAAATTTTTTGTTGCACAATTTAAATAATGTCGGGAACAATAAAAAATTATAATACAACAACAATGAAGGAAAATGTAGCGAGAAGAAAAATAAAAAAAATCATAACGATACTAATATATATATATATTATATATATATATATATATATATATATATATATATATATATATATATATATATATATATATATATATATATATATATATATATATATATATATATATATATATATATATATATATATATATATATATATATATATATATATATATATATATATATATATATATATATATATATATATATATATATATATATATATATATATATATATATATATATATATATATATATATATATATATATATATATATATATATATATATATATATATATATATATATATATATATATATATATATAGATAATTGTTTTGGAATCTCGCTCGACGTAGCTGATATTTATTTTTTATAATTTAAAAAAAACTAAACCTAAACTGGAAATTTAATGCTTTTAAATAACTCATAACGCTTATTTTGTTTTTTTTCAGTTTTATTGTACATTGTATTTTTTAATAATTCATTTTTAATCGTAAAAATAATGTAAAGTGCCTAAGTGCTAAATTACATAAATGTGAATTTTATTTTATGTACATTTGGCAGAACTACGTAAATCCTGGAATAATTTTACGAATCGCAACGACTGTAGCACTTCGTTGAAAAAGTTTATAACTATATTTTCACGTTCTTGTACTTTTCGATCGTACGCTACTGCCATATAAATGTTTGATTCTATATTGGTAGCAAAGAAGGTCTAAAAAATAATCTAAGATTAAATATGCTTTTTGTTAGGTATTTTGAAATTATATTTTGAAATTATATTATATTTTGTTATTATGATAAGATTTGATTACGTATGTATGCAATTAAGTAAAAATAAAATAGAGAAGGATTAAAAATGGTTTAAAATAGGTAGATACAAATATGCTAATGTGAAAAAAGTAAATTTTTAAATGCATAATGTTTTTGAAAAGTTTATTATGCACATATAAAAAAGGAAAAAACACTACGCAAAAATCCGAAAAATAAGAAAGTTCGTAAATTAGAAATTTTGTACGTGTATAAAAAAAGTGCAAACCTGATCTTTACTCTTGTCATACAAGTACTTGATTCGTGTGTCGTTTCCCACGTTAGACAAATTAGCGTTGGAAAATGCTGCTAGTGACGAAGTGGCATTTGCGATGCTCGATACAGAAATAACATTCACCGATTGGCTAAGAAAAATTTCCTGCACAAATGTGAGAATATTAACGTAGTAAGCATCAAATACACGCTTATCCTGTGGAAAGACAAAAAGCGTCGGATATTTTTCCTGAATACCGCTAGCCGGCTTGCAATACTCACTACTAAATCGATTCAGAAAATGATGGTACCCGAAACCTAAAAATATGTATTTAAACCTAATTAGCAGTGAAAAAATTAACGGTGTAAAATATCTCACAATCCGATTAATTATCTAATAAATAAAGTTCACAAAATCTCAATTATAATTGGGTTAAAAGTTTACCATAAAATGGCATCTGAAGATCGATCCGGCTAACAAGAATACACGTAATTTGTGGATTTGTTTTACGATGAAAATTTTGAAAAATTTGCAAAAAACCATTTGGAATATTAAACGCTGTTTTTAACTCATTTGGCGGCAGGAATGTAGAAAGAACGTCGTAAAAATATAATGAAAATTTCGCCAAAATAAGCTGATAAAACTGATTGATAAAAAGCGGCAACGCCAATTTTTCCGAGTTCTTTACTTTTTTGGTAAATGAAAACAAAAACGAAGAGGTTGGTTTTGTCGCAGTGCCACATTCAAACTGGGAAAACCACTTTAAAAGCAAGCTACGTAGCTGTTTTATCGCGATAAGAGAATCAAACATCTGGAAAAAACAATATTAGATATATACAAAAATAATTCATAAAAATATAAACATTGCATGCGACAATGGATTGTTGAATGGTGAAAAGTCTTTGTAAAATTGAGATCTCATTTTTGCAAGCGTCAAAAATATCCAAATCTTTGGGTAATAGCGTTTCAGTTGTTGTACCACTAATTTCCTCAAGTCGCTTACAACAAATATCTGCTGCATTTGCCCAATTTTTACCTAATAAAATGAATTTTCAATTTGAAAATATTAAAAGTTTTAAAAAAAACTCACTTGGAAGAGAAACATAAAAGTCGATTAAATCTATACGAATAGTAACAAATAAAAGAAGCCTTTTATGCATAGTTACCAATAATTTTTCAACAGAATTTTCTTTAATATCCAAATTTGATGATAGGATTAATGCATCAGCATCAATAATGGCACGATTAATTTCGTTTCTAAATAAAATATTCAAAATTATTTCGACTTATTTTATAAAAATGTTACCACACTTCATTTGAATGTAAATTTCACGAATATGGGTGTCCTTGCGAAACGTAAATTTTGTCCAAAACATGTTAAATGAAAAGTAAGATGATTCGGGAATAGATAACTTAAATAATAATCGCATTATTAAAATATTAGTTTAATATTTATCCAACTTAGTTAAGAATTCCAAATTTAAAAACCTGAGAAAAAAATCCAAGCAATGATTGCCATAATCGTATAGAGGATCGATTGTAAAGCGAGGAATTGACAGGCTGAAGACGTTCGGTATCTATTAGCTCCCGAGCTTTTTCGAAACGCATCGCGTGAAGATTAGAGATAAATTCACGAATAACTCGCGTGACCTTTGTTTCGAATAAATCGTTTGAGGCGATATCTACTGTCGTGGAAGACTCCACCATTTTTTTTTTATTTTTTTATATTAGCTTCTCCACTAAAAGTTTTCTAAGAAGTTTGCACGTTTTTCATATAAAATATGAATAATTTAATGTAGAAAAATGCAACTATTATAAACATTGAAGGATTTAAAACGTGAAATTAAATTTTTTTATACGTGCGCAAAAAGGCCAAACTATTTGCGAATATTTCTAAAAAGTAAATTTTTAAATTTGCCATTTAAAACTAAATCATTATTGAATGACCTTATTACTTACGTACAATCTATTTATTAAATTATTATCATTGCGATACAATATTATTCACATTAAAATTACAAAGACATAAGATCATATTTATTGAGTTCAAAAAATCTGCCCGTAATAAAAAATATTGAAAGTCTGAGAGTTTTGAATTAGTTCGAATAAATAGAATGGCTTTTATAATAATTTAACCCAATCAAAAATAAATTCATTTACTTTTTTTTCGCACAACTATAGATATAAAGCATTTAGAGAAAAAAATCTTATTAAATCTTCAATACAAATAAAAAAAAGCACGTATTTTAATAATCACACATATGAAGGCAGGTATACAATCAAATATATTTTAAATATCAAAATTAGATTTCATATCTACTATGTATCGGCTATTCGAGAATGCGTACTTGCTTATGGAACTTCGAAGAAGACCTCTTCGATCAATAGAATCTGAGGCCGCGGGATTGATGTCATCGAAGGGATGTTGGAATCGAGCACCGTGACGACGCGACGACATGTTGGAACGCTGATGGATATCGCGATGATATCGTTCATCGATTGCGTAAAGACACGGAATGTAATCGGTGGCCACATCTCGCCAAAAATACGTTGCTCGCGGATAGCTGCGCATATACGCGTCCTTGAGCACCTCGAGCGGTGTTTGGCAATATCCAATTCTAAAAATAAATTGATAAATAAAACAAATACTTTTCTAAATGAGAAAAAAAAACATATATAATGGTGTTTTACCCGGAAGAAAACAGTGGCGACAATTGCTTAAATGGCATGGATAGCCTCAACGAATCGATTAGCGTCTCGTAAGCAGCTTTTGAGAATTTATGCGAGCCACATAATTGGTAGGCCGGATTCAAGTCGCTGCGATAGTCGTAATCGGGCAGCTCATTAGCGCGCCAACTCACACCATCATCTCCATTGCCGAAGGATGCGTCGAGATGCGCCAATGCGTAGACACAATGCGCATGTGTTTTCAACGATAATTCCGTGGATGGCACGTCCACAATAGAATCCATTCGACCGCTGACCACTTGAAAATGAAGAGCGTTAAGCACGGCGCGAACGTCCCCTCGTTGACTCTCGATCAGCGTCCGCAACCATCGCGGCGACAGCAATTTGCACGCGTAACCGGCTAGCCACGGCTGCAAGATGAAAGGAATTGATCATAGTTTTTTAGAGCAAATACTTCAAATGTTAAAAAAGAAAGAAATTTAAAAAATATTTTAAATCAAAATAAAATAATACATCACCAGGCCCAATTCTTCGACGTTTTTTGATTTAAAAAAAATTATAAATCAAACTCCCACCCTCGCCCTTGTATGGTTAGATTAATTAGAAATTATATTAAATAGAAACTATATTAAATTATAATAGAAATTATATTAAATTCAAAATGCTAACCCTCAAATGTCGGGAGAGGCGCATTGTCGGCGGAGCGGCATAATAAATCCACTCGCTCAATCTATCGTCGAAGTTCAGCATTTTGTGCACATATTCATCATCGGTACACGTCATAATTATGGGAACTTTTGACTCATTGAACATCGACCTCATAGTGCTCCAGAAATTATCATCGGAGGAGAAGACTACGTCGCACTCAAATTCCAACAATAAACTAATCGATAAAATTTAAAGAAAAAAACCAACATCGTCGATGAGGACCATCGAAAATTTGCACTTTAATGACCCATCATTGTCGTTGTTGTTGTTGTTGTTTTTAAAGGCCGGTGATAGCATTTGGCGTATATCCGACACTTTTCGAGCCTGTATGCGTTTTTTTTTTGAATAAAAATGTGTATTAAAAAATTCTTTTTTAAAAAATAACGTACGGCGTTCGAGTTGGAATGTATGTAGTGGCTTTCGATCGCGCCCAACAACTTCTTCTCGATGGAGGCACCATTCCGCCGATCAGATGCCGAGAATTCCAGCACTCGCATTTCGTAATACTTCGCCGCACAATAAACCTTTTTTGATCAAAAAAATTAGATTGTCTAATAATTTTCAAACAAATAATGCTATTTTTACCGATGAAGTTTTCCCACAACCACTGGGACCGGAAATTATAAGCGGATTGAGTAGCTCTCCGTCTGGACATTGATAATCCTCATCGCCATCGTCGTACATTATAGACTTTGGTTTGCGTTTTGCGTTTGGTGGCTCTAAAAGAAATGAATATTTAGCATATTTACGCAAAAAAAAATTAAATCAACAGACCGTCAGGTTTTCGCGTAGAAAGTCGCTTGATCCATCCGTCCAACCATTGGTAGAGACGACACGCATCGTTTAAAATTTCGCTTTTTGAATTCGGCATAAAAAGAGAACTCCACAACTCGGTGTTCTTCTTCACGGTGTCGTTAAAGCAGCGTTGACCCAATTCGTAGGCATCGGACTCCTCCACGCTCCATATGCTGTTGACGTTGCGTGTGTGAAGTTCTTCCACGGATGCGACAGTAGATGCTTGACTCTTTGCAACATCATGAGTTTGCTGAAGTGCGGAATTCTAAATTTAAATACAAACCAATACCATATTTGATAGTTTTCTAAAGAAAATAATTCTACTTACATAATTTATAGCGATAGGGAGATTAGCAATTTCCAAGGACGATGATGCAAGCGGCTTTCCAACAAAATCAATTTTTTCACGTGACTTGGAAAAAAACAACTCCGATAAGCTTGAATTCGGATTGTAATTTTCCTAAACAAAATCGAATAATTATGCTCAAGAGAACACAAGTTGTTTTTTTTAGTAAAAGACCTTATTCTCATTTTCTTGTTGATTTTCATCGTCGCTTTCAACTGGCATTCTAATGCGTCCCACGGGTTTGTCCGCTAGCGGAGTAATATCGATCACTCTTCTCTTGGAAGTAAATCGAATCCGGCGAGCTTTCTTTGTAAGACTTCTAGCCGCACGTGTTGTAGGCGTCAGCTTATTGTAATGATTCAAAATGGATGGCAAGTTAATACGCTCAAAAGAAAACTAAAATATTTATTCAAAATTTATTAAACATCATATAATGGTATATGCCTGAAATATTCCTCACGCTGTAGCGACGATTAAACTTTATTCGATTGCCATTCTTCAACAAAGTCGGACGATTTCTGTTCGTCCGAGAGTTCATTTTAAAATAAACCTGGAATATCGTGAAAAAAAATTATTTTATAACGCTCATAACAATTTTTTGTGTGTGTATATATATAGCTCTGAAAAATTTTTAAAAATTTATTAGCAAAGGTACGTATTCTCAAGTGCATCAAATGTAACATCGATTTAAAAGAATCCGAAAATTTTTGGCATTATATATTTTAATTAAAGAAATATTTATTTTTAGCAATTCTTGTAAAATACAATTGAAATGTAACCGCGAAAATAAACAAGAAATCATCGCATTTTTAAAGTTATAAATTTACAAGACTGAAAATGAATTAGATAGAATAATAAAAAAAAATAAAAAACCTTTATTTTAAATGTATGCTAAATACAATAAAGTTGATTCCATCATTCAAATTATAGATGGAAGTGTGTAAAAATGATTGCTGTTAAAATGTCATCAAGTCAGAAACAAATACCTTATAGTCAGAAGAAAATGTTGAGTGATTTGATAAATTGAAAAATTTTGAGGTACCCACCATTTTTTTCGGAGAATGCCTGAAATTGCGAGATGTAGGATTTTCTGGTACACTGAATCCGAATCTGATATTGTAATTCAATTTTTAATCTGATATTGGAATTCAGATTCGAATTTTCAGATTCGAATTCAGCGTACCGGAAAGCCCCTATCCCTCAATCTCGAAAAAATGGTGGGTCCTTCATTCCGAAATAGTATCGAAAATATTTAATTTATTAATAATATTTAATTATACATAATTTATTAGTGTAACATTAGATGGAGTTGAGATCTAACGCTTTATTATTCAAATATTTTCAAATGTACAACATAATTGGCGATGTGCTGTTATGCGATGCAATCGGCCAAAGTATACTTTGGACGATTGTTCTTAAGTATGCTGATTAGTAAAAAAGCTTTTATATTTTTATTACCTATATTAGAATGCGTTGTTAATGCATTTCTTATAAAAAGAATTATAAAAGACTTTCGTTTTTTAAGTAAAAAATTTTCAAATGTTGGGGGGAGGGGGTAAAATTTACGCTAGCCAAAAAACAATCGAAGAATTAAAACAATTAATCCAGAAATTTGATTTAAAATAAAATTAGTCATTGTTGAAAGTAAAAATGAAAACGAACAAGCCGAGAGCGCACCAAAGGGAGGCGAATAGGCTCGTTTTAAGTACCTATTAATTTAAATTTTGTCCCCTTATAAAAAGAAATTTTATATAATCGAAACAAAAATTGCACAGCGAGCACAACAAAAAATTTTTGTTTGGCGCTGACTATACTGTAGTCATTTATTTAAAAATACAAAATATAACGTGAAAAATGATGGTCATTTAAATCATTTTTGACGTTTTTTTAGTGCCAAGCTGCATAAAACTCAATTTTATTATATTTAAATAATAATAATAATAAGATGAACAAGCTTAAATTTTAATTTAAAACCGAAAACAATAAACTTAAATTAAAAAATATTTTAGAATAAGTCCCTTATTCCAAAAAAGAGCCCTTTTTGCCACTTGAGTAATTGTGCAACTCCGCCCCCCCCCCCTCTACCATATATATATTACCACATATATATTAGTGGACAAAATTATAACCACTTTTGATAAAAAAATAACCTAAATTAAAAATTACCCATACCAAAAAGATAATTTAAGCATCAAAAAAGTTTTTAATGAAAAAACACCTTTTAAATAATTAAATTATGGATATGTTATATGGATAGGTCTGGATTTGTATGTTCCGATGGCACTATCAGTTTTTTTAGAAAACGTTATTCAGATCAGAAATCAGATTTTTCAGGAAAAAAATCGATTTTAAGTAAATAGACTTTTCAAATCTGGCTTATATGAAGCCAAAATTTGTTTTCTGATTTTATTTATTTTAAGCCTAATTATGTTTTTATTAAAAAATATTTTTATATTTGTTATAAAAATTTTTAGTGTTAATAAAAAATGATTGTTATAAAAATTTTGACCAACTTTTTCTAACTTGCATAAAATTTTTTGTTGAGATATTTTGAGCTGAATCCTTTTATATTCGAAAGAGGACAAAAAAAATGCTAAAACGAATCAAAGATGTATCTTTATTATCTAGCTCAGCATAAAACATTTTATAATTTTTTATCAAAAGTGGTTATAATTTTTTGTCCACTATGTATGCCGTGACCGAAATTGATTTGAGTTGGAAAATTGTAATTTTTGACTGTTTTTGCAGATTTTTTTCAATTGCAATAAGTACTTTCTAAAATTTTTAGAAATTCCTACAAACGTTCTGATCTTGGAATTCTGAGATGCATACTTTGAAAACATGTAAAAAGAGCTGAACCAAATTTATTCTAGCCAGAAAAATATTTATAACGAAGTAGCGAAAGTTGTTATAACCTTTTATAAACATAAAAGAAAAACATTAGATTAAATGAAAATAAAAATATTTTTAAACTTTGTATTCAGTGATGGATAACTGGCTCAATAATGGCTCGCGAACCTAGGCCTAAGCTAAAAATGGTTCGTTTTTTTAATGTTACTCATACTATAGCTGAAGCTCGCAAAAGAAGTAGCTCGCGAAAAATGGCTCAAAAATTGAGACATGTTTAAAAAAATGGCCAGATTGTGTCACGAAAAGTTGAGCTATTTTTCGTAAAAAATCAGCCAACTTTTTAAAATTTGGCTCAATAGTTAACGAATCACTGAACCAAAAATCCAATATTTGACTAGTAGCTTAATTTAGTTGTAAGCCAATTACCTATCACTGATTGTATTTATAATATCGAAAGAAAGTTAACTTTATTGTTTAGACAATATTTTACTTTTATATCGATTAAACACAATACGATCAAAGCAATAGATGTTTCATTGGAAGCTTTCACGGAAAAAATACGACTATAATTTCTAGATTAAAAGAAATATGGAATGTATAGTGCTTTAAATAAGACCCGCGATTTATAGATTCAAATTTTTTAGGTAAGAGTTGTGCAAAGTGATTCATTATAGGCTTTCAGCGTGTCGTCCGGCTCCATTTCGATGAGCGTATGGCCGGTGACGGTTTGGTAGGAAGTATTGCGTGATGAGCCCCGTCTTTTATCGACTATCTATACATTTTTCAGTTATAATTCATTTATGTTGCAATAAAAATATAGAAATAAATACGAGTCAAAAACCAGATGAATTTCCATCTAATTTTTTTTTGTCTTTTCTTTGTCAAACCTGAATAATATTGTAGCGAATGTAGGATTTAGTTAAACGCTTATCGTCATTCGACAGCATGGTTTCCTTCGCTTCGCTATCCAACTGGGCTTCACCCTCCATTTTCCATGATAAATGTCGATTTAATATCATTAATTTTTCATCAGATTTTGCGTTCTTTTCAATACTAAATTTTTTCTTATTAATATCTTCAATATTATTGAATATAATAGGAGGTAACTCGTTTTCCTACCATCGAATGCGTTTTCGTTGAACCTCTTCACCCCAAAAGGCGAGAATACGAAACGCGAATTTCGTTTGCGTAGCGCTACTGCTTACGCTACTGTCCAACGCCGACGGTGGCCTGGATGATAGACCGGATGTGCTGCCGCGGATGGAGCTCGTTCTACTACTGCCCGGTCCCTTCGGATACATTCGAACGTCGACAATCAGGAAAAAAATTTTAGATGATAATAAAAAAAAAATTATTTTCTCAAATTTTAAAAAAACATGGAAATTTAAGAATTCAAATTTAAAATAACAATATTTTGGTATGAGAAAGGAAAATGTTTATATTTGTTTATTTGTCCATAGCTTTTCCCATATTCAAACTCAACCAATTGTCCCAATTTTCGGGAGGTCAGGGGTTTAAATTTTTATTCGAGAGTTTTAAATGGCGCCGGGTCCAAATCTGACAATATTTTTTGATTCGAATCATGTAGATAACCATCCCAGATCCTAATTTTCAAATTGCAGCTAAAGCTGCTGAAAATTTTTATTCAGGAGTTTTCGAGAGCGCTGAATATAATACTGGCAATATAGGACACATT
The DNA here is from genome assembly GCA_024678965.1 of Bradynema listronoti. Lineage (NCBI taxonomy): Eukaryota > Metazoa > Nematoda > Chromadorea > Rhabditida > Allantonematidae > Bradynema > Bradynema listronoti. The sequence continues at coordinate 833,161 of JANLNO010000005.1, forward strand.
AACGAAGTCACAGAGAGTTTGGTTGGCCTGATAGCCTCGCATGAATTATGCTTTATCTCAGCCCAATCCTAACCATAGGCTTAATCTAAGTTTTAAATAGCATTAAATTTCTCCATGTCGAAAAAACTTTTTGAAAATCGCAATTTTTTGTGAGCAAAAAAGTATCTAGAAAATTACTTCAGAATGGTGGAAGGAGAACTTACTCGTTTATCGGACTTTTTTAGGACGAAATTGGCCGGACTGACAAATCCCGCATTAAGCAATTCCTCTCCGTTGATATCTTGCAGAATAAGATACACAAATGCATCGCTAAAAAAAACTTATTCCTCAAGACACTCATAAAAATAGCCATTTTTATAATATTTTATACCGCTCGCCAATGTTTCTGAAAGCAATCTGAAAAGAGTTTAACGATCTTAGTGAAAGTTGATATCGACCCGAAGAGGACATTGTTAGAGAACGTTTCTCCAATTGAATCGGCATCACTTTCGCCTGACCACCGAAGCCCAAAAGATAGATCTATAAGGACGAGAAAAAATAAATAGTTCTCTCACATAATCACTCTCAATACATCATAAAGTCAAGATTTCTTTGAACCAAAAATACATATAATCAATTCTTTTACTAGCCTTTTTAAGCGAATCTTTATTCGTCGTGTCGGTAAGATTCAGACAAGCTTTATATCGTAAAGCGGCTGTGGGAGAAAATTTTAATATGAGAAAGAATTTCTTATGCGCATCAATGACAAAGGTTGACTTTAGGAAAACCAGCTAGAATATATTTTTTTATTTAAAAATTGCTGATAAAATTTTTAAGTGTAAAAAATTTTCGAATACGTTAAAAACGGAATTGGCGGTATTCGGCGAAATGCTGCAGCTAATCTTAACAGGATGATCGCTGATATTCGTCAACGTTATGTAGTCCTCGCTCACGGAGCCGACGGGCCGAAAGCCATAATATAGCACGGCACGATCGGCCACGAGATAGCTATTTAGAGTGTGAACGCCTTGCAATCTAAATACGAAAAAAATGCCAATGTCAATGATTTTGATTAATTCTTAAGAATGGAATTATAGTCAAATTTTTTCGAAAAAAATTATAGAATTAACGAACGTGCAATTCATAAAGGTATCATTTTCAACGAACGAAGACGGAAAATGATAAGATGCTGAGAATCTCGGAGGCGATACGACGAACGAATCCGGCAGTCGGAGAGGAGTTAGATCATCCTTCCTTCTATTGTAGTCCTCGTTCAGGAACTTTATTGCGCCTTCTGAAAATTTTATAAATTGAAATATACATAATTTAGAAATACGTATTAGAAAAAGCGCTGCAAAAACTACAAACACATGTGAAATGGGTTTTAGTTAAACTTACCCCCATGCTTAAAGCTTTCTGGCCAACTTTCTTCAACTGAGCTTTTCGAATTTTGTTTGAAGTGTATTGATGAGTTATCTTCAAACGAATGATGCGACATTTGACTAGAATTAGGTAGAACATTTTCATCGCCTTCCCCCTTTCTCTCCATATGCGAAACATCGACGCTTAAGTCGCCGATCTCTAAAATATGTCCACTTATTTATTTTCATTACTACTCATTTCTTTAATTTTTAAATTATAACATGTTTAAAATATCCAAAAATATTGGATTGATATTCAGAATGTATATGAAAAAATGGATAAGGATATTCTTTTTTAAAATCAAACTTACTCGACTCTTCGGCAATATGCGGCAATTTTGGTTGAAACTGCGACAATGGTCTACTAATGGGAGGTTCAACTAAAGAATTTAAATAATACAAATAAATATGAACAAAAAAAACAAAATATTATCCAATTTGTGACGTTATGATTTAAAATATTCAAATTATCTTGTCACAGATAAAAATTAGATTTTTCCAAAATTTTCTTTTTTATTTACGTAAGGCTTAAAAAAATATACCATATATTTGATCTTGGTTCTCATCCTCGCAAAAGAATTCGTCATCGCTCATGGTTACGTTACCTTGTAAATAAAAAATTTTAAAAAAAAACTAAATAACTTAGGCTTTATAGATACTTCTCCATTTCCCTCCTGGCCAAAATTTTGATGGCATACCATTGGACTAATTGTACACTTTAAACTGAATAGTTATCTTATTTCTGCAACAAAATGTAAGAATAAGTTTGCAAAATAAGTTTTGGTACATTGAAATTTTATGTGGGGAGAGAGGACGGAACTGAAGAGGTGCCTAAAAACATTGAAAAAATATAAACGTGTGTATGCACATAACAGAAATTTTTTTCTTTTATATTTTTTCAAAAAAGAATAAAATTTAAATTTAAAAATTATTAGAACAAGTGATGGCGTTTTAAAATTTTTAATTTTATATCGAATGCTCATATTCTCACAATTATGTTTTTTATTTATAAGAATCTTTAATTTTTTTATCTATATAAAATTATCTAGGAAATTTCTAACGAAACTAAATCGTATTATTTTTTTTTTCTTACTAATATTTTTTGAGTAATGAGTTATAATATGGAACAACGGCGTTGGAATTGGCCGAAAAAGCATGAGAGCATTTTTGGTGTGGAATATTTGTTTGATCCTGATTTCTATAATAAGGACGAATTAATTAAAAGCGCTGGTTTCCAGTTTTGTTGTTTTCCAATTGGCGGATTTGAGCGATTCTTTTGGAAGCCGGGGTAAATATACATTTTGTGAATTTTTTTAAAATTGATTTTTTTAATTGAATTATGCAGCAGTCTTAAGCTAACAAAGCACTGAATTCAGTCTTGGAGAAATCCCAAAGCCATTTTTGCCGGATATAGGGCTTTCTCGCTGGCGAAATTCTGTATATGGATTGATTTCAAAATGGGTTGATCCAGACTCTTCAGATGAACATATTGCTGATATTTCCATATCAGGTTTGATCGAGGTGAAATTTTTATTTGAAACATGTGGCAAATACATTTTTCATGAGGTGATTATTTGATTTTAGGAACTAAACAACGCAAATTACTTAGCGGTCCCCTGCGTTATCTTGAAATTAAAGTATTATCGGTCGCCGAAATTAGCAAACACTATTCGCTATTGGCTCCAGGATAATATTCCGCGATTTAAGTGATAATTTATAAAATTATTCACATTTTGTGAATTTCTTTTTCCTCTAGAATATGGATAATTTTACCCACAAATTTGAATAAATATGCGAACGATAGTGTTGTAACAACAATTGATGATAACTTTTTATCAAGCGATATTTGGTCAATATGGAAACTGTTCCACAATTCTGTAATATTAAACTTCAACGTGGATGACGATCCATTATGTGTCGGAATACGATTCGAAAAAGGCTCTGATTTCAAAGAATTTTCCGATGAATTTTATTTGAGTCGATGGAGAGGCGAACCGGTCATAATTTATCTTTTAAAACTTGTCAATTTTTTTCTAAAACAAATGAATTTATTTACTATACTATTATTTTATTCATATTTTTAGTTTGTTTTTATTTGGCTTAATTCGGCTTCGTTTTCATCGAAAAATGCTCTGGATAAGGTCGATTACATTTTTCAATTGTAAGAAAAATTTTTTTAATTTCTTATTTTTTTGCATTTTATTAAATTGATCGTCATATACATTTATTATAGACAATCGGATGTACTCTCAAAATTAGCGGATATTATTGAAGTTGTGATTTTAAAGCAAAGTGACAACCAGTTTAATATCGACACATTAAGATGTCAAGTACTCGCAGTAGACGACGTTGTTAACGCAAAAGTGAATAGACGCCAAAATGTGCCAATTCTCATGGATGCCCTTGATTCTCTTCAGGCAATCTTGACGGAGTTTTATTAAAGCTTTTGGTGATAATTAATTTTGAATTGTTTTTAGATTCCTCTTCAACCACTTACGCAAAATTTGAGCTCCGTTGTCTACGAGACTTTTGAGCGAGATGCGGTTAAATACAAACAATATCGATTAGCTATTAGATCGGCCTTAAGCGATATTGTAACAAGGAAATCTAGCGGAGATATTAACAAAAATGAGAGCTTCGAGAAAATTGTCGCATTTGTGCTTGGCGCCGGCCGCGGTCCATTGGTCGACGCAGTTTATGACGTTTATTTCGATGTGACCTCGAACATTTTTCCATTAGAGTTATGGGCTGTGGAGAAGAACACAAGCGCCACACAAGCAATGGAGTTGCGAGAACGGTGTTCTTCTAAAAAAAAACAAATCAATTGTAAAAATGTTTCACTCATGCATCTATGTGATATTTAGACAAAGAAAAAACTTTCATATTTTGCATTGCGATATGCGAAAATTGTCTGACCTTCTTGCCGCTGGGGAATTTTCACGACCGGATCTTGTCGTCAGCGAATTGCTCGGATCTTTCGCCGACAATGAACTGAGTCCGGAATGTTTGGGAAGTGTAGAGAATATTTTCCACGCCAATACAATTTCTATTCCTCAGTCTTACAGCAGTTATTTAGGTAATTACTAGTTAACACATGTTTATGTAGTTTATTTTTATTTATATATTGGGAAGTAAGTTGTATTTCTGTTTATTTATTTTTATGTTTTAATGTTTTGTTTGTCTAGTTTTTTTATTTATTAACTTTAGCTCCAATACACTCAACCGTGCTTCAACACGAGCTTTGTCGTTTACAGCAATCTACGGGTCATCGTGAGCTAAAAGGAATTGGCCGAGAAAAAAATACAAAGTATTTAGCTTTTTTTAAACTCAATATATTTTATCGGAACTAAAAGTTTTCTAATCTAGTTTTCTTGCGTCGGATTGTTTGTACGTGGCGTTTATGAAACGGGTTTGCTTGTTAGCTCCACCATTAAAATGCTTTACTTTTACACATCCCGGCTCGAACCTTTCGCCAGCTAATAGACATTTGCACAATACAATGGAGTTTCGTATCCGATGCAAATCGTACGCCGTACGTATTTTCTGATAATCTCCGTTGCTAAGTTTATCCCCGCTTGGTTCAGAATGGTGCTGGGACCATAATCTTAAAAAGACTCCTGGTCGGTTAGGAGTTTTTAATGACTTTCAAATTATTCCCAGAATTATTTTATCTTCAAAATGAATCGACTCAAGTCTCAGCACTGGTTCAGAATCTAAAATTGTGTGCGTCCGAGAATCTGTGTATTCTATGATTATCACATGGTTTTATTAATTATTAGACGCAGCTTTGTTGGGTTTATTTATTGTATTTAGGTCAACGGATTTGCCGCTTTTTTCCACGCCGTTTTATATGCGGACGTGACGCTTAGTACTTGTCCGGGTGACGAGACGCCGGATATGCTGAGTTGGGCGCCTGGATTTTTTCCTCTTCGAACTCCTCTTCTAATTAATGATTCTAAAATTAGTGATCGTATTATACTTGATATGTTTCGAATAAGGGATGACAACGGCGTGTGGTACGAATGGAAGGCACAAAGATTAAGCGCCCAGACATATTTGGTATACATGTTTATCTTTTAGCTGATAAATTATTCAATTTTTGTTTTATTTTAAAAATGTTTTTTCTAATCAGAAATTGAACAAAGAGGAAAATCAGAATCACGATGGACGAATACAATATTTACGGTTGAAATGATTCTCATTATTTTAAAGCCAACATTTTGTATTTTTTTTTCTGTTGATTTTGAATAAATTTATTATAACAGCTATTTAACGTGAATCTCAAGAGTTATAATACCGCGCCTTATCTAATAATAAAATTAAGCTAATAAAGCCTGTTTGATTTGTCGCCAATTTCGGATATTCGAAGATGTCGAATAGTCAATTAGTCCGTAACCGCGATGTCGATCTAGTGTTCAGTTCGATTTGTAAAATTGCGGACAATGTCGGCAAAACGGCGGCTCTTATTTCCGATCCGAACATTCGCAATAGACTGACTGATATTCTCGACAAACTCGTCGAAATTGACAAAAACATGGCAGCAGATTTGGCGGTGAAAATATTTTTTAATCATTTTATGAATATTTTGAATGATTTTAAAGATTCAAATTTTTAGGCTATGGAAGAAATTCAAACCACGGAATTGGAGGAGGGCGTAACTCTGTCGGAAAAGTACCATCAAATGTTTGTTTCCAAAAAAAATTTTTTGAAAATTCGATGAAATTTTTGCGTGTGATTTAGTCGTGATGCGATGGAAATCGACGATTTGGGGCAATGTAACGCAAAATTAGACGAAATTCGAGAGCGCCTGATGAGCTCACAAGCAACCGATGGACCGGATATGGAAGTGCTGGCGGTGACCTACTCCGAAAAAGATCCCATTTCCAAGGAAAACATCAAAGATCCCGTGAAAAACATTGTAATCGCACCTTTGACTTAAAAATTTTTACCAGCCTTCAAAAGCTGAACCTTCAAATATGTATAAAATTTAGGTTTGTGGACACGTCTACGATCGCGAGTCCGTGGCATCTTTTATCGCCCAATGCAAACAACTTCGTCAATTGTGTCAATGCCCAGTTCGATCTTGTCCAAACAAACAGCCGCTTCAAATGGCGCGTATGGTGCCTTTTCCCGAGTTCTTCAATTTCATTCAAAAACAAACATGATTTTTATGATACGCACAAAATGTTCTCGAAGATCTCTCGAATGCTTTTATGTAAAAAATGTTTAAATCAAAAATAAATAAAAGTTTATAAGTTTATTCCTTATTTAAATGAATTATAACTTTTTAAGACTTTTTAAAATAATTTTTCTAATGGTATCGTTTTTAGGAAAAAAAAAGTATAAACGCGTTTTATCAGCGTCTGTGTGATGGCAAAATTAGCCAAAAAAAAGAAAAGATCAATGCCAATGACACCATTTAGATTATGTTGACTTATTTTTAGCTGTTAACCAATTTATTTTCTTACCTTTAATTACTTTGCTAACCCGAAAAAATGAACCGTGCATATTTTATTTTACATTTGGCTCATGCAAATTTGAAAATTTGTATTGTACATACTTCTTTGAATGAAACAATTTAATGAATGATGGTTTGCAGACCCTAATTAATACGATCGAAGATTAGTGAGATATGTTCGTTGGCTGGGCAGTGAGCGTGTGCCGAGCCAGCAGCTGTTGAAAATGCACTTTCGACATTGCAAAACGTCAAACTTTTCCGACGTGGTTTTTCGTTCGATTTGGTTGACGAGTCGATCGAAGCAGCGTTTGTCCTTTACGGTAACAGAACCGGAAATATTTTCTCCAGCATGCAGACCCCAACCTCTAAAAGAAAAGAAAATTTTCACTACATTTGTGATATTAAATTTAATACCCTATGCAACTCCTTTCGGGAACTTGTGTGTAAAAGTCCCAATATCCCGTACCGGTTGCTCGCCGACGGTAGAGATTAAACCATCCGTGATCGTGACGAATCTAAAGCTTCTGTTCAAACTTTAAAAATTATTTTTTGCTTTAAATAATATTATTCTTCACATGCCTGCATGGTTCCGATGCGATACCAACCGCGAGGTAATTTGGCATCTAATCCGTCCACTTCAAAGTGTTGATCCAGCGGTACAGCCGTATCACAGGTCACGGTTCTATAAATTGTTTATAGTCCGTTATTTACTTTATTTGTTGAATCGACTACCTCACCCGCAAGTGATCTCGTTTGTGTCTCGATAGTATGTGCAATATACATTCCTGAAAAGTTTACATTTTTTCATTATATTGATATTTTTTCTACTTACTCCGCATAACCAACGGCAATAAATTTGAAGACTAGACAATAAACGAATAATAATCGGCATCCAGTAGAACTCATTTCCGACATGTTTACGTATGCTGTTTCAGGTTGTTTAAATCACACGTATCAATGTTTGAAAAAAAAGAAGGAAAGAGATGTGCATGAAAGATAAGTGGCAATAGCGGCGTGCTTTCCCTACTATTTCCTCCTATAATTTTTATTTTATTGCCTCTTTTGAAGGTCAATTTTTGAACTCAATTGTGTACGCATACACATGTGTTTCTTGAAAATGTTAATGAGCATTTTAATTGGAAATTATAAACTTGATACAAGATTTTATTAAATACAAACATACAAAATTAATTAATACAAATAATATCATTTTCGTCATTGTTTTCCTCGTACGGTTCCTGGAACTGAGTGGGCAATAAAAGCTCCTGGAACAGACGATCGTAGTGCGACGTATAGAATGATGCCGAATAAGCGAGTTCGCTTAGTAAACGTTCGTATACTCGATCTGAAAACATTCAATTAAGAAACAATTACAAAATTTAAAAAAAATAAACAAATACATGATATGAATGATAGGTAGCATTGAAAACTCACTAATTCGAGACGAAATTTGTTCGACTATCCGTTGGGGGATTTCGAATTTTTGCGAACAAAATTGATAACAATCCGTAATGTCGAAACAACGTTGCACATAATCGAAATCGTTTAAGTTTACTGACCAGTACACATTCTGACTGCGATGCTCTCGTTGCTTGTTGTAGCAGAAGCGACAATTCGTCAACTAGAAATACAAAGTCTCATTCTTAAAATATAATTTTTCCATTTATCTACCACTTGAAAATTTATTATTATAAGTTAACCTGATACTGCATAAGACGCGACTGGCTGGACTTAATATAGAGCAGACGCCATAAGCGAATCTGTGCGTCAGATTTGAGAGCACGAAACACGTCCGTGAGCATATAATCATCAAGCTCGGGAAACGGAGACGGAACTCGCCCACTACGCAGAACGTAAACGTCGCCGTTTTTTGTTGGTTCGGGCCCTTAAAAAAATCAAATCAAATCAATTCCCATTTCTGCTAATTTTTCGAAAGAAAAATCAACCAATAATATTTTCCACGCTTTTTAGGCTCTTCGTAGCATTGGGATTGGTGGAACTTGACGGTGCGACTAACTTAATTTCGGGCATTGTTATGACCTCGTGTTGATCAAAATCTTTCGGCACAACAAGGCTATCCAAAAATATTTGTGCATTGAGAGGTTGTTCGTCTGAAAAACAAAACGAGATAAAAATCTGAAGGAAAACAATAAATTTTCGAAAGCACCATAAAACGAGCTATAATCGGCATATTTCAATGCGGCCTCCTTTCCACATTTGCTCGAAAGAAATAGTCGAAAATTGCGATTTTTGGTGTAGACGGCCAAATCGCAGATAAATTTCACGTCGTCCTCCCCTTTCTCTCCGACGACAAGACCGACATTTCGCTCGAGTAATCTCTGGCAAATGAGTTTTACTAACGGTTTCATCGCCACATTGGACGGAAAAAGACGATCATCCGGCAAGTGTACGATAACGTGCGCGCTAAACTTACTGCTAGTGCTCGAATCGAGAATGAGAAACGATCGCTCTCGATTCAATTGCAACCCTAGCGTGTCGGCTATGACGTTCGTGCACACGTCGAGAAAGCTATCCACCATTGCTGTAGCATCCACGGCGGGGTTATGGGTCTTGTAGTATTCGAGATCAAAGTAGAGTCGGCACGGCTTTCCCTCGGGAATAATCTCATAAAAGTGACGTTCAAATTTGCATTCTCGGTAGAATAAATAAAAGTCGCGCAATTCTGCAGTCACAAATTTTCGGCAACCTAAAAATTTAGAAGTGAATGTTATGCTTCAGGAATCAAATCGAAATCGAAATCGTCCATCGAAATTGAATACCGGGCTTAAATTTCGGAGCTTCAAAAGAAAATAAGCGCCAAGTTGGGTGTTTGCTTAGGCGTTCGAACGCATCACTTTGCTTAAAGTCGACACAAAATCGACGTTTTAGCTCGTATTCAATGTCGGACATTTATGCTAAAATTATCGATTGTATGAATTTATAAGAATGAAAAGGGTATAAATGAATAATTTTGTTGGTATCGTTTTAATTCAAAAAAAAAAATAAAATTTTGACGCTTCTCTTTCATTTTCTATATAGTGCAAAGTGGATTGACAAGGCCCCAGGCGCTGAATCACCTTTATCCCTAATCGAACAATCCTCAATAAGCGAACATTTTTGGTTTAAAAATTTGAATTTTTTTTGAACAGAACTTTCTCGTTCACTTTTTTAATTTTAATACGAAATTTTAATACAAATTTTTCAGCTTGACAAAGCTAGAAATTTTTGGCCGGAGGTTTTTAAGCCTCTTTTTTTATAAACTATAATAGATTAAAAATTACACATACAATCTGATCGTTTGAACATTTCAACTGAATTTTTTATATTGGAATTATTGATGGATGTTGCTTAAAAATAAACGGGTTTTATATGCAAACATAAGTATAAGTATAGATTGTACCTGTCTGTTCAAATAAATAAATAAAATGAAAAACAGATCCATGTTAAAAGAATTTGTTTAAGCATTAAATGTAAAATTTATTTAAATCCAGTAAAAAGATAAATAATAAACATCTTTTAAAAACTAGAGATCAAAAATGCATACAACCGGATTTTTTAATAAAACTATCAATTAGAAAATACCGGTCTACCATGCTATATTTTTAAGGCCGATTATTGTCAAAACAAACTATTACTAATATTCACTAAAATTCGAAAAATAGCTACAAGTTAAAATGTTTGCCAGCGTTATTAACTCATTATGGCATTTAAAAATTGCCGTTCTCGAAACGTTTCATCACGTTTTTGGACTCTTCCAAATCGGTACGCACTTTTTCTCGCATGTAGAAAATCGGGCAATCACGACTGAAAACGTTAAAATATTTATATATGAATGTATTTTTTAGAATTTTTTTAATACATTAAAATGAGAATTTCGAAATTTTTTTAACGTTAGAACATTTCGATATCTAGTATAAGAAAGTTAATTGTCTGTTTATTCATTTGTTTGTTTATTTATTCACGACTTTTCATCAATTCAAATTGTTTTGAAACTCGGAGGTTTTCTGAGTCAATTAAACGATGAAAAAAATCAGTTTTTGATCAGACTTCTTTGTGATGGTGCTGTGCAGGAGCCGCCTGGTCCAACCTGGTAAAATGCAACCAAGACTGCTAAAAACTTTTTCTAAGAGGTCTTCGATGGCAGAAAAAAAATAAAAGATGATTGCTCGAAGTTGTCACTGGCCAATCATTTTTGAAACATTACCAAAACCACGCGCATGGGTCTTCATATGTATACTCATATAATGAAAGCTTCTACAGGATTCTCGCACCCACAAAATCTTTTGATTTTTTTCCAGAAAAGTCTGAAGTTTTCAAAATTTTGTTCAAAGACTTTCTTGCCAGCCTAATAAAAACTTTTCCTGAGAGATCTTCGATGGCATTGAACCATAGTTATAATATTTTTTGATCGGGACAATTAATAATTTTGTAGTTGTTTTTAGAATAAAATAATAAAACATACGCAGAACAGAAAATCTTGTCTTGTAAAGAGCCTGCGCAGTTCTGACATTCTGTCCACAAGCGCGCAAAACGTTTCTCAATATTCATCAAATTTGAAATCTAAAAAAAAGTGATATAAGAAAAATTTGTTTACTGAATGCTAAAATGTTTAAATACATCATTACTAATAATATAAATTAATAACCTTTTCCGTATATATACTACTAACTTGCGGCTGACAGCGCTCGCAAGTTGGAGGAGCATTTTGCTCTTCGACATCACGAAGTACGGCTTTGCAGCCGAGGCAAGTCGGTAGTTTTTTTGTAAAGCCGACTAAACCTCCCACCTTACATTGAGCCATAGTCTTTCGTCGCGTGTGCTCACCGCCTAAATTTTGGCATTTAAAAAGACAACACGAATGCCAAATTAGTAGAAACAAATCTTACATAAGCCATAAAGTTAAAAAAAATCCAGTTCGTTAAATTCAAAAAATCGCTACTTTTTAACATTAATCGGGCGTCCTTTTTAAACATTGTATTTAAGAAACAAACTGAAAAGAATGCTCTCTGCCTTGCCGTCCAAAACCGAATCGAACAAGCGGACAAGCGGCTTTTCCAACTGTTGATGAAGATAATATTCGGTGTCAAGCGGCACGCTATTCTGCAACACATAAATTGGATCTTCAGCCTTCTCGTACGCCGCCACATTCTTGCCTTTGGAAACGATAACGTACGGCACACGATCGCCAAGACGAGGCGCCGAGCCGGGATCGCGTTTTCGCATTCGTTCGGCCAACTCGACGTGGGCCTGTTTCGCGTTGTATTTCTAAATGTAGAAAATGTTTTAAAAAATAATCTAATTCATTTACACAAAGAAAAATAACATCATTTCGTTTGGTCAATTCTTTCGTAATAATAAGCAAGCTAATATCAATGCGATTACATAACAAATCCGCAATTATACGCTTTGCATAATCAACAGCGCCGTTCTTGTCTCTAAACATATTAAAAACATATTTTTACTTAAATTAAAACATATTTTCATTGAAATTTTAGCAAAAAAAAAATTTGCCAACCTGTCAACCATAAGTTTCTCCAAACAAGTATTCAGAACATTTGCCACCAGGGGACAATTATCGCGTCGAACGGTTTCCAAACCTTTGCAATCCATCTTATCGTGCTTATCGGGATGAGTGTAATATAGACCTGCATAACGCTTCTTATTAATAAGCAAATAGGGATAGTACACCTAAAAAGACAAATAATTTCAGGCGTAATAGCTTGATTTAAAAAATAAATATTTACCTTTTCGAATTCAAGTTTAATGGGCTTCACGAAATGCTGGCTAACATTCGCGGCCGCGTGCTCACCCAACTCCATTGCCTGCGCCACCGTTTCCACACCAAAATTCACCATTACAGAATCGGTGTCACCGTATATTACCTGAGCGTCGCGTGGGCATTTTCCGTCCACGGCGCCCTGTTTGTAGTATGCTTAACAAAGGAAAAAAGGTTAGGAATTTAAATAGAAAATGATGAACCAAAATCGTTTACATTCAACGGCATTCTTCGTAAGATCAATCATCTCACGTCCGTACGCTGTAACCGATTGGGAAATCTGAACGCACGGAAGTTTTCCGCGCATAGCGCCCGTGAAGCCGTAAACGGAGTTGGCGCTGATTTTCAAAGCCAACTGACGTCCATTATACACCATTTTTCTATAGAAATTTTAGCAGTAAAATGGTTGAAATAAAAACTAAAAACGCACTCACTTGAATGGATCGGTCTCGTTTTTGAGATCTGCTTTTGCGCGTTTTCGAGCTGCAAGCAAATCCTCGAGAATCTCCGGCAATAGACCTTTACGATGCTTAGCGCTAATGAATAAATCACCGGATGGTGTTTTTGTATAATCAACGCCTTCCGTCAGACTAAAAAAAAAATAATTAAACAAAAATGGAAAAAAAATCCATAAATACGTCGGAATTAATACATTATATTTATAAAGTCTAAACTTCAATGTTAAAAGATTAGATTAAAAAGTTTTCGATTGTTCATAGAAAAAATTTTGAAAAATAATGTCAAATCGCATAAAATTCACTCTTGTGTGACGTTCTTAGCGAGCAACGTCGTGTAGCATAAGTTATGCGCAATCATTATAGACGGGTACAAAGAAGCAAAGTCGAGTGTTGCAATGGGCTGTTGATAATAGCCGCGCAATGGCTCAATAACGGTAGCGCCCTCAAAAGTTTCGCCATCCGTTTCCGCGCCCTCAATGACGGGAAGAAAGAAATTGCGCTGCTTGGACTAAATAAGACAACATTTGTAACAAAAATTCAATCAAAAATTAATGAACCCTTTTATATAACAATAACGACAAACATTAACCTTTCGCAAAAGTTGTGAAAGAATTTTGACTTGTTGTCCTCGGAATAAGATCATGTTTAACGGAGCGCCAGTGACACGCGCCATCTCCATGTAATTGACGATGAGCATAAGCTTTTCCAGTAAACGCAAGGGCAAATAAGCGTCCTTCATGCAATAAATCGCCAGGCGACGCCGATCTTTTGGTCCGCCATGCTTAAAAAATACAATCGAATCAAATTCAGAAAGGCTAAACGAGTCGTCGAGAGCTTGACAATATTAAAAAAATATCTTTAATAGATGGAATATATACAAAAATTTAATCAAACTCATAAACGTACATGAAGATCGGGAATAAAATTCGGCTCAACATCCTCCTTTTGTTCCTCCAGAAAATGATAACTGACGCTGTTAAGCGTGTAGCTACGAAGCTTATAATCAATAAGAATGCGCTAAAAATTACGTAATTTAACGCCGCCATTTGTGTGAAATATTCAACTAACCTGAAGAACGTCAAAAATAATTCGCCCATCCATTGAAATAAGTCTATTGACGCGATTTCCCATTTGCTTGGAAGAAAGCGCGGCGTCGCGAATTCTCGACATATTCGACTTTATGCGACCCAAATAACATACCTTATTATCGATCTAAAGCGAATAAAATATGTTGAAAATGCAAAATATAACAATAATGATTACCCTGAGTTCGGATAAATAAGCCATTCGAAGAATTTTTGAATATTGATTTGACCTTCATTCTGTTATAGGCGAACATAGCTTGAAATGTTTAAAATACATGCTGGGCCTATTTTAATGATGATGCGCCTCAAATTTTATGCTTTACAGACACAAATTAACAGAATGAAAGCCAAGTTAAAATTCAAAAATTCTTCGAACGGTCGCGTCTTATACACGGGAACTTAGAGTAATTAAAACGAAACAATTGTTCATAAAAAATGCAGAAATTACTTGAACCAAGTTTCGAGTTTATATAGCTTTTTAAAAAATGAATCGTTAAATGCATTATACATATAATGAATATTTTCCTTATAAAACATAAAAATTAAAGTTACAAATAAAAATGGTTCAAAAGTCGAAAAAGCATCAAAAAGTTTTCCTTTAAAAATTGACTTTTTTTATCATGAAATTGAAGTCTTTTATAAGTCATGCTACCGATTTTTCTAATTCCACAATATATTATGCAGAATTTCGCGCTCTCTAGAATGGCGCCATTCATTTTTCTGAAAAGTCCATATTCGGATCAGAAATCGATTTTTACCGTACCAGGGTCGGTTTTTAGCGTAAAATCGACTTTTTGAAGTGCGGCTTATACGAATGTTACAATTGTTTTTATGACTTAAATTACATATTTTGAGTCTAATTATTACTTTTTAATAAAAAAAATCATATATACAATGAACATAGAAATGTTAAAACTCCCGAAATGGAAAAGTTTCCGATTCATTTGTCCGATTCATTTTTGAGTGTTCTTAGTTCTCGCTGAATTGGACAATGAAGTTTCAGGAAAGTTGTTTAATTGAATATACCATTTGAAAGCACTTGAAATTCTCTACAAAATGACATATTTGCTTTGATGAAAGATTTGATCGTACGTACCGTAGGAGATTGGAAACGAAAAATTGACAAAAGTTTTCAATCGATTATCCGCCACCATATGTATAATGCATTACAATGCATTGCATTCATTAAACATATAATGAATATTTTCCTTATAATAAATATAAATAAAAAATAATGAATACCTTTAATTGAGCGGCTCGCTCAACGATGAATGGAAAATCAAAATTCTGAATATTGTAGCCGGTTATTATATCCGGATCGACAATTTTCACAAATTCCGACCATCGCTAAAAAAGGAAATATTAAGAGAAAAATGACAATAACGACAAGTAAAAATAAAAGTGAAAATACCTGAAGCAATTGCTGCTCGGTATGACATTCGATAATATCGGAGCCAACGACCGGCGCACACGAACCGAAAACGAAGCAATTGCGAATGAATGGCTCCGATTGGCCTTCAATTCTAACCATGTTCGAAATCTGAATTACGGCATCATGCGTCGGCTCCGGGAATATTCCTATAGAATAGCACAACAAATTAACAATGTTAAAACAAAAATTAATTTTCCATGTTAGCCAACCTCGTCGTCCCAGACACTCAATATCAAAGCTGAGCGTACGTAACGGCGCAATTCCGCTCCATTCCGACGATGTGGCCGAGTGAACAATCAAGTCGTTGACGTCAATTGTCATCTTTAAAAAAATCGAATAAAAAATATGTATAAATTTTAATTTTTTTTTTTTCAAAACAAAGCATTCGCAAATTGTAAAAAAGCAGATTTATCAACTAACTAAACTCAATAAAGCTGTGCATTTACGCTATTTAATGCATTTTAAAATCACCTCTATCTGACAATGCGACACCTTTTTCGTATCCGACACAATGGAGTACCTATTTCCGGGCAATTCCACCCATCCGCATCCGACCATTTCGAGATCGGCCATAAAACGCACTTCAAAGTCGAGATTCGACTCGAATGGACGAACCTCGGAACGCGCTTTATTGTCACCGTCGGCGTTTGCGATGCCGCACAAAACGTTGAGACAATTTTTGCCTAAAATTCCAATTGTTATTCGTTTTATTTTAATTATTGGAATTAAAAGTAATCCATAAGCATTTTAAAATCTGCTCGTCCAAATAGATGATGCGATTGATTTCGGTCGAAAAGATACTATAACAACTCATAACATGATGATAAAAACAACTTAAACTAGGGCTTAGTCTAAGTCTAAAGCCAACTATATCTAATGGCTAAGACTAGGTCTAAGGTCTGTGTCCGTCTCGAAATGTTCCAGCACTGTTTAATATAACTTTTATTTAACCCACACATTTATCGAATAAATGTCAATCGAGTTTATTTTCGAATTAATCAACAAAAAGAAATTTGTGCTAGAAAAAGCGTACAAACGGTAATAATTCTCGGTGAAGCAACGAAAATTTTCAAGAAAAGTGAACTATTCTCCTGTGAGTAGCCGTAAAAGTTTGCACCGCGAACCAATTCGATATTCGTCACGAAATTGCGCGAATCCGAAACACCACCACTGGCACCACCGCCGCCGGGTAATATGTTCTTAAAGTCGAAAAAAACCACTTCGAAGTGTCCGCTAAAAATGCTAACCAACCTTGATGCTCTCATTCATCGCTCTAAGAGCAGTTTGAATGTGTTCGGTGCCAAAACCGTCCGGTGCCGACGCATAAAAATACGGCTTATAATTGTGGACGAATGTGCATATAGAATTACCATTTAATGTCACGCCAAAAATACGAATAACCACTTCCATATTCTCTGAAATTAAAACAAAAATTTCTAAATATAGCTCAAAATAAAAGTAATTATTTACCAATTATGTAGTCTAAATCGACGAGTTGAAATGGAATCGAAATCGACAAATCAGTACCCAAACCATTTGTTAGAGAAGGCCTGGGCCAACGATTTTCTAAATATATTTTTTAGATTTAATACATAAAACAGGTATGACAAATAATAATAAGTAACCAGCGCCCGGTTGTCTTGCATTTTTACGGGCCAATGTAGCGTTGTCTTTTTTCGGCGAAGTGTCTGCGAGTGTGGCCAATTTAGTTTCAAAAGTCCCTTTCACTTCTATGTTGTCGTCATTTCTTAAAAAATATCATTTTTACCGTGTTACCTTTAGCTTAATTTTTCAGTATTAACAAAATATAAAATTCTTTTTCAATTTAATTTTTTTTTTTTCAAAAATTACTTGCGCTTCTTCGAACTAGGAGTCGCTTGTGATTGACCGAGTGTACGCTTTGGCGGGACAACCATATTTGAAAGATTTATATCCTAAAAAATGATTGGCACTCCTTCGAAAAAGGAGGGGACCCAACTGATTATTTTCAGTAAATTAGACTTGGTTTTTTGCGTTAAGATTTATGCTTACTCTAAGCCTAAACTTAGGCTTAGGATAAGTTTAAGCCTAAAAAGCTTAAGTTAGCAAGAGCGGAGTTTAAAATTTAAACCAACTGGGTTCCCTATTCCAAAGGGGCGCCGACACCTTCCTTGCAAAGCTTTTTAAGTCATAAGGTAGTAAATCCGTTACAAAAAATTTCAATTTCAACAAAAAAATTTAAAAAATTACCGCCAATAAACAATTTGGCGTTATATTTTATAGCAACATTTAAAATTTGATGGAAAATGTCCTTTTTTATTTTGATTTCTTTCTGGTTTTATGGCCTTTCACACGCATGTATATGCAGCTTCAACAGAAAAATGTTTACATCTTTTTTTAATCTAAATTTAAGGCATTGTTTTATAATACAAATTTTAATTTACCATTTTAAATTATAGCTTCTGTTTTTGAAAGTTCGTTTAAGGATGGCACGCACTAAAAGAACACAGAAAAAGAAGGCCACTACGAATTTGTTTGAAGAGTTGGAAAATAAGGTCTCTGATACCGATATACACGATGACGAAGTTTTTGAAGATACTGAGTCAGTGATTTTCAACAATTCAGGTGATACAACCGCTGAAGAGAACAGCGAGGAGAATTTATTTTTATCTCAAGGAAATCAAACGTCTAATAACGATGATGAAACCAGCGAAGCTATTAGTATGTTTTTTTAACGCCACCCACTATTAATTATATACGACACAAAGTCGATATTTGGCCTATGTTTATGATAAAAGCGGCATAACAACTTGGCTTTGCACAGAAATCAATTGAAAAAAAAATGTATTCTGAATTCTTTTTAGGCATATACCACGATTACGATCCTAACTTATTTTCACCGCTTCATCTCTATCGATCCCAAAACGATGTCGTCGGCGCGCTAATTGTGCACTCAAGCTCCGAAGGTGCCGGACGCTACGAAATTGGCCGCAAAATCGGCATTAACACAAAGTCTAAAATCGGAAATCGACGTGTTTCGCAGAGCATTCAAGCGGTTGTTAAGCATTTTCCTCAATACGTTGGACAATACCAAAAAACTGAGGGAAAATATCGAACAATTAAGTGGGTTTTTTGTATTTATTTTTATTAGATGGACTAAAAATGAATTGAATACAAATTTTAAATTGCTTAACACCAAGTGAAAAACGAAAATATATAAATTGAAATGTTAAATTTGAGATACTTTCTCAAAAAAAGCCGACCGGAAGTTCATTTGGCGTTGTTGAAGAAGTTTGAGGAATTGACGGGTCGCGAATGTCCATTCAAATTTGGTGATGTCTTGAAATTTCCCAACACAAAATTAAGTATGCCCTTTTTTTTTTAATCGAGAACGTTTTTGTGCGGCATTTATAAGGTGATTTTATAAAAATTAAATTTCTTACTTTAGATACTCTGCGCATCACAGACATATCGCTAAGGCGAATGCTTTACGTTTTGGAGGCGCTAAAAGAGTCGAAAGTTATTTTGACAAGCGTGAAAGTGGTTCGCTACATCCAACAGCGTGACACCGAAATTGGCTATCCATTTAGGGTTAATACTCAGTTTTATTTAAATATAATTTTAAAAAAAAGATTTTAGATTGACAAAAAATCAGCAATGAAATGTTTATTGGCGCTTAGTAAAAACTTTTTCTGTCGTCTATTCGAAGCGGAATACTGTGAAGATGGCACGAAGAAACCGGTTTGCGAAATTCTATATATTCATATATAGAAATTTATTTTGTGCGCATCTATTTTTGCTTTTAGTTTGAGATTGTTACCACAACAGACATTACCTCCGTGGACGATCCCATCGTACAGGAGGCGATAAAAGTCACAGTGGCAGAATTTATGCGACAAAACAAGATGTTTCCCACCGGTGTGCTGCGTCCGTGGAAGAGATTGTCGACGGTCGCTATACTTCCCAGCACCTCCGACGACAATCAAAATTTGGAAAACTTGAAAGAGCTTATAAAGTTAGTTTTCTATCTTCTTCTTTTTTTTTTTGCTTGGATCGATCGTTGATGACTTTGGCGAAAAATTTTATATTCAAAACTTCGTTTATCATTTTTAGGTCTAAAAGTGAACTTCCATTAGCTTCCAAGAATACGATAGATTCTCTTGTGGTCAACTATCGACGGAGGAAGGGTTTGACGAGGTCGTCGAAAAAACAAACAAATACGCCAACAAGTCGCAGTTCGAATTTAACTTCCGTCGATACGCTGGCCGACACGTCCACGTCGAACAGCAGCGCCGCGGTGGTGGGCGCAAAAAAGTCGCATCTACCCGCAAAGCCTTATTCCTCGCACGACATTTTGTTGGCCGACAAAGATTTAGCGGCTGTGATGGGTTCAGCTTCGTTGGCAAACATAAAGGACGAACTTGTGAACGCGCTGAAGGGTGTGCCGATTGCGCTGCCGGACAGCGCCGGCGTCGGCTCATCGTCAGCAACCGCCGATGGCGGCGCTCCCGTGCGAAAGCGACGAAGGCGACGACGCGCGGAAAATCCGGACAACGGCGAGACACCCTCAACAATGACGTCGCCAAAGAAGAAGCGCGTTCTCGACGAAGTGGATCGAATGTGCGTCAGCAAGCAAATGTATTTGCGAAGTCGATTTACGTGCAAGGAGAAGGATATGGTTTGTTTTTTGCAAGCATTTTTAGTAATTTTTTTTCTTTTTTATACAGTAGGGTTCATAAAAAACTTGAAAAGGTAGAGGTTCAAAAATGATAGGTTCACATAAAAAATTTTTTGTATAGTCCTTGCATGGAGCATCGCTTGGGGCTAATTTTTCAATTTATCAGCGATTATTTCTAATATTTCTACCAAAATTCTCAAGTCTTTACGCCTTTTCTTGACAATTTTATAACTGAAATTTTCACATTTTAATGCGTTCCAAAATGATAGGTTCACTTTAATAAAACTATGTATATTAATTGTATATATGATATTTTTATTAAAAAGTAATACTCTAATTTCGCGTGTATAAGACCGGGTGTTTTGCGCCAAATTTAAATTGCCGCCAATGAGTTCATTCTGTTCGTATGCGGATACGTTGGGGTCTAAATTTTGTGCCCGCCTTTGTCTCGGTTTCATAAAAGTGGGCACAAAATTTGGACCCAACGTATCCGATATAACAAAATGAACTCATTGACGCCAATTTAAATTTGGTTCAAAACACCCGGCCTTATACACGCGAAATTAGGGTAATTAGGCTCAAAATATGTAATTTAAGTCATAAAAACAATTGTAACCTAAGCCGCACTTCAAAAAGTCGATTTTACGCTAAAAACCGACCCTGGTACGGTAAAAATCGATTTCTGATCCGAATATGGACTTTTCAGAAAAATGAATGGCGCCATTCTAGAGAGCGCGAAATTCTGCATAATATATTGTGGAATCAGAAAAATCGGTCACAAAACTTTAGTAGAAAAAAAATGACACATTTTTAGGCTTTTTTTCGATATTGCTTTTTCACCATATGTTTCTAAAAAGTTTTATGGCGATTTTTTCTAATTCCACAATATATTATGTAGAATTTTGTGCATATGTATATATATATATATATATATATATATATATATATATATATATATATATATATATATATATATATATATATATATATATATATATATATATATATATATATATATATATATATATATATATATATATATATACCGTATTTCCTCTAATTGAAGCCCCGGGGCTTATATATTTCGATCACCCTCTAGGGGGGGCTTATATTAGAGGGGGGCTTATATTGGAGGGGGGCTTGTATATTTTAATGTCGTCGCGCCGAAGGCGCGACGAAAAATTTGGAAAAAAGGCAATATTTTTCACAAAATTTCATCAAAATATAAAACTCATAACCATTTTATTCAACAAATTTAACAATATGACGGAAATAACTAACAATATTACGGAAATAAAGTAAAAATATCACGGAAATATTTATAAATCTTCAGATCCTCTTCTTTCTTTACCCATTCTCGAACATTCTTGCGATCTACTTTGAATTTCTCGCTTGCTGAATGAATAGAAATCTGCTTTGCATAGTTGACAACGTCCAATTTCCAATCCACTGAGTAGGCCTTGCGTTTCCTTGCCTTATCGAATTGTTCCTCTTCGTTGTAATCATCGCTGTCATACGCTTGAACAAGATCCATTTTTTGACACAATTCAAAAAATAACAAAAAATAATTCATGGCGGGACAATAAATTTCATGGCGGGATAAAAAATTTTTTAAATTTTTTGAATATTGACACTATGTAGAGTTTTTTTATAAGGTTGGGTCCAAATCGTGATGACCAACCAAATCAAAAAAAGTGACACTATATAGAGTTTTCCACTATTGGGAGTTGCCACTATTGGGAGCTTCGACTGTAGTGATATTACAAAAACAAAAAACGGTGTAGAGAAAATGGTCCTCTAGGGGGGCTTATAATAGAGGGGGGGCTTATATATTTTACTCAACCTCCAAGGGGGGCTTATATTAGAGGGGGCTTATATTGGAGGGGGGGCTTCAATTAGAGGAAATACGGTATATATGTATATATATATTCAATGGATATACAAGTGTCCGCTTTTTTTTGACTTACTCCATTTCTGGCGAATTTTACAAAAAACCAAATAACATTTTTTTGACTCAATAAAGTAAAAAAACCGATTAAATCATCGAATAGAGAATAAAACTTGAAACAAAATAAAAAAACAACCCGCGAAAAAAGTAGTTGATATCAATTTTGTTAACAATTATACATATTTCAAGATGTTCCCTACTGTATATGCATTTAACACACGGTTTGGATTAGATTTTCATAATTTTTTTTTTGAAAATTCTCTATTATAAATAGCTTCTACTAATTCGGGCTGTTGGATTTTTCCTTAATCCAATTCATCGATTTTGGCTTGATCCTACTGTAATGCGCGACATTATGCACGAATATGTTCCGGTAATTTTTTTAAACAAAGTGAAAATTGGCACAAAATACACAAATCGGTTTATAGGAGTCTCGTTGCAAAACGGCAGCTTCTCTCTTGGCGGCTGGCAGCCGAGATTTGAACCGCAACGTTCGAATGGCACATCTTCAATACATTGTTAAAACGCTTTCCTCATATCAGGTAGAAGTGGTTTTTATTTCTTTTATCAGAAGACAATTGCGCTAGCGCTAGCGATGCGTCCGATTTAATTAAGCGCTATAATTTTTATTTTAGGAGATGTGCTATTTACGAAATAAATTCCCGAAACTTCGTTTAGAAGACACGCAGAAAAAGGTTGAATTATTTACGGAAGCGTTTGCCTTGGCGTACAATTTGTTATTCAAGTACGGTTTTAATTGTCTCTTACAATTTTTACTCGATTAATCGAAACATGATGTCTTGTTTTTTTTTTGAACAGTTAAAAATTTGTTTTTCTTTTTAGAGAATCTCAATCCTTCCCAACAATTGCTGAGAGTGACGAAAAATTTGACGCCTATATTGCCGAAAACAATCTTAGCATTGTGTCGAGTATTCATGAAGAATTGCCGGGCGAGTCCATTCTGTTGCCAAGTGATTTCCCGCGTCGTTCGGTGAACCCATCGACGGAATGGGACGCGAGGCATTGCGTCAACTTCAATGTCATTATGGTTGGTATTGTTGATTTTTAAAAGCGGTATTTCTAACTTTGGGAACAAATATAGTATGTGAATATTTTGCAATTTTTTAGTCTATTCTTTTAATCGACGAAAAAGAAGGTGCGTCATTTCTAAACGACCCAAAGTTGAAAATTTTCGCGTCGAATGCGCTCGAAGAGGGTCTGGAACAGTTGCATCGGGACGGTCTTATCACAAAAGTGCGTTGGGCCGATCGTCAGGCCGACGTGGATCCGAATACCACCGATCCCACGCAACTTCTTCGCAATCAAATCGGCGTTGCCGTATTGTGCGTGTCTATCTTATTGTCTTGTATTAGTCCGGGTCTCGCCCTTACAAACATAATTTTTGACAAATTTTTAAGATAAAAATTTTTGGGAAGTTTTCGATTATTTCTGGCTATTATTATTTTTTATAGTTATCGTCATTTCTTCCATCACCAATATCACAACGATCTCATGAGTCTCACATTGTTGAGCATGGACCGTTTCAAAGCGGACGTCATCGATGAAACAGAAAGTTGCGATCCTGGAAGTATCCTTTTACTTTCACGAACACTTATGTCATCGGAGGTACGGTATTTTATTTGAATAACTAAATCCCTCTTAATCGACTCGACTCTGATATGTAATTATTACAGCACGATATCGAATTAGTCGTTCCAGAATCGTTGGACTCTCTAATTGTTTCCAATGAAGAGAAAGAAGTTATTTTTTGTTTTTTATTGATAGTTTAATTGTTTGTTATTAAATTAAAGTTAAGCTAATTAATAGAATTTTTCTTAAGAGTTCACGCAAGGCCACGAAGCAATTACGTTATTTGGAAAATGCCGATCTTAACATTGATCTCATAAAGGTACTACCAACCGGAGTCGACAATTTGAATACTAAGCTGGACTTCGAGAAAGTAACGGATTCATTTACGCATCGCGTACCCATTATAGAGCTAGAATTAGCCAAATCAAGATGCGATGTCTTGTCGGTGGTCAATCGATTACTATCTAACGAACGTTCCGACGCGGAATTAGTGTATAATGCCATTGAGAAGTCCGGCTTTTATGGACTTTGCGAGGAAGAGTTGCTGGTACGAAAAAACTTTCTTTTTTTCCCGGTTTATAAATATTAGTTCTTTTATGATATCAAACCCCCAAAAAAAAATTTTTTTTTAATAAAAATTGTCGTTTTTGTGCGGTTTTTGACATTTCCAAATTTAACAGTAAAAACTATTGGGTTGTAAACATTTTACTATTCTAAAAAATAACCTTTAGTAAATAACTATTATATCTAAAAAATTTTAAAAAGTAAAAATGTGTTGTTTGAAAGTGAATAGAAAAAAAAATTCAGATGAAAATCTTATATGGCCGGGAATCTTATTTTTCCTTAACATATACATATTTATTTTGAAGGCAAATACCGGATTAGATCCACTAAGATTGAAGAGGATAATTAATTTGTTAACTGAATCGTATGACATATTTCCATGCGGCATCGACACACGTCGGTACATTCTTATGCGATGTGCGAATTGTTGGATGGTATGCAATGAAGAGTTGGGATTCTTTCCACGACCTTGGAGCTATCCATCTGGCAAAACAAATCTTCATGTTCTTAAGTAAGAAAAATTAGAAGTTGAAAGATTTAAAAATAAGAAAATATAAATATTTCAGATGGATGGCCGAGTCGATGTTGATTCTCATTCATAAGAAGCCCGGAATCATAATTCAGGAATTGACAGGGTGCTATGCGTTTGTTGTTCAGCCTATTATTGTGGAAGAAATTCTTTGTCTACTCGAAATTATCGACTGCTGTCACATTAATGTCAAGTCCATGTTTTTGATGACGAAAACGTCAGGTAATCAATCAGCTTATAAAGTAAATTTCAATGATCCAAAATTGTAATGTGTAGGCAAAGAAGTGTTTTGTTTCTGTATCTTTTTTTTTCTTGACGAAATTTTTCTCTCCACACTATTTTGTCCTTATTATCAAACAAAAAAATACCAATAGCATGATTTTTTTTTGAATAAGTAGTTTTTCCTTAAATTGTTACAGATAAATTCAAAACTAATATCATTCTTTTAATATTTTTATCTAGAATATTTCAATTTAGGTAACGAACGAACTAAACAGACTGTGCGATACGCTGTACCTGTCCCCGGAGCTATTGAGAAATTTGCAGAATTTTTTAGGGAAATGGCATAACTTGTTCGGGATTTGAATGTTATATATGTTACGGGAAAATATGTTGCACGGCCATATACGTATTTTTCCGGCCATATACGTATTTCCCCGGCCATATACGCATATTCCCGCCAACAAAAAGTGCCAATATATACGTATCTTCATATATGATTTTTTTTCACATTTGTTTTTATTCACTTTTAACCGACACATTTTTACTTTTTTTTCAATTTTTATGACGTTATCATTCTTTTAATTATTTTTAAGTAACTTTTTTCTCAATTGAAAACAAAGTTTAGATAAATGTGAAAAAAAATCTTATATGGCCGGAAAAAACGTATATGGCCGTGCAACATATTTTCCCGTAACATATATACATATTAACTAAATTTTTTGTTGGTTTTTGAAAATAACTAATAAAAATATTACTGATGTATAGCTTGTTACTGATATTTTTTATTTAAAAATTTCAATTTCTCAATCAAAAATTTATTTTCTAGCAATAAATTTTACATGATTTATTTTACACATTACATTATTGAGACGCAATTAAGTCGAAAAATTGTTGTATAAAAACTATGGTCTAAATTTTGGCTCCCTGCTGAGTTACAGTTGATTAAAAAATTTTGGACCAAAGGGAGGACCAACTACTTTTTTCCAATTTTTTTTATCTTGTTTTTAATGCTTAGATTTTAGGCTGAATCTTAGGCTTAGACTCAGCTTTGCAAAAAAATTTTTGGTTCAAAATTTTTTTAATCGACAGGGAAGCAAAATTGGACCATAGTTTTTATGCAATCCTTTATCAGCGTGATGAGAGCTTTCGAATGAGGTACTCCATGTCGTGTGGTCGAAGAAAGCACAAAATATATTTAGTTAAATGTTATGTTTAATTGTGATTTCTAAATGACAATTGGTATAACTAATTTCTATTTATGTTTATTTTAGTGTCAATTGCTTCAGGGGTGGGTAAAGTGCATTTCAAATATTACAATGCGTAATTTGATCCAAATTGACAAAAAAAGTATTTATAATTTTTATTTATAAATTGAAAAAACACGAATCTTTAGAGTTTAGTAAAAATAATTTCGTATCTGATTAGCTTTAAATGTGTTTATTTGTTGGTATTATAAGCAATCTCATTATATTCAAACTATATATTGTATGGACTTGATCTTTGATCAATAAATTTCTTGTTTGCATACATTATTATTAGGTAATTATAATTATTGTAAAATAAAATTAAGTGTTCTCTAATCTTTGGCAAAACACTAAATATAAAATCAGATTAAATTAAACTTGTAACTTTAATGCATTTTAAATTTATACATTATTGATATTTATGTTTTTGTTTTATACTGTTCACACAGCCTCAGTAGGCATTTTTGACTTAGTTTTTTGTTGCTTGATTAGAATATATGACAACACAATTTTCTTTGCTTTTTGTATCGCAACGTAAGGAAAAATTTACAAAATTTTCCATTCAAATAAAATTTAAATTTTTTCTTTTTTTTTTTGATTTTTCTGCTCTTATGTCAAACAATTTTTTGGTACTTTTTTTACTGCGAAACATCTATGTAGGCCATGTTTTTCATTAGAACCATTGTGGAATTCTTAGGCCAGCATTCTCTGCGTTTATGTCAAAAATTTTTTATGTAAAATTGTTTCATTTTTTATATTAAACAAACAATAACTCCTAAATTATAAATATATATTGCAACTCTTGGAAAAGCAAAACTCCTAAAATATTCATATAGCTTATTTTGTCAAAATTTTGGCGCAATAAGGATGAGGAATCTTCTTTACAATAGCCCGACTTTCTTTATGCTAAAAAGATTGCTTATCGCAGCACAATAAACAAAAAAGATTGAAAAAATAGAACAATTTTACCTAAAAATTTTGGACAAGGGTAGGAATTAAAATAGTGTATCGGTTTCCAAATTTTGCAGAAATATCAATATGGGACGCCCTAAAAAAACGTGCTCGCGTATCAAACACGTTTACAGAAAAGTGTACGATGTGCCGCGTCGTCCCTTTGAAAAGGAGCGCTTGGATCAGGTTTGTTTTTGTTTTTTTCTTCATTATACTTGTACGAATATTTTACCAGTTTTACTTTTTCAGGAGTTGAAACTTATTGGTGAGTTTGGCTTGCGCAATAAGCGCGAAGTGTGGCGCGTCAAACTGACTTTGGCCAAAATTCGCACCGCTGCACGTAACCTTCTCACGTTGGAAGACAAAGACCCAAAGCGTCTTTTTGAGGGTAACGCTCTTCTTCGTCGTCTAGTTCGCATTGGCGTATTGAGCGAAGATAAGATGAAGCTCGATTATATCCTCGGACTTCGCGTTGAGGACTTTCTTGAGCGTCGTCTCCAAACACAGGTGTTCAAGCTCGGTCTCGCAAAATCCATCCATCACGCGCGTGTTCTTATTCGACAGAAGCATATTCGGTAAGTATTCAAGTTGCTAAAGTATTTTAAAAGTCATACTGATCTTATATTTTATATTGATTATTTTTTAAATTATTTTAAGCGTCCGTCGTCAAATTGTGAACATTCCATCGTTCATCGTTCGTTTGGACTCGCAGAAGCACATCGATCTTTCTGCCAAGTCCCCCTTCGCTGGTGGCCGACCTGGACGTGTTAAGCGCCGCAACATGAAGAAGGGCACTACTGGTGGCGGTGGCTCCGACGGAGAGGCAGAAGATTAAACGATAGTCCAGTTGGCAATTCGGATCCTTCCGATAATTGAAAAAACTTCTTGCTTGTTGTTCGTTTTGAGAAGTATTTAATATTTGTTGAATAAATCATTTTAAACGTCCACGGAAGATTTTTTACACTAAAAACCGAACAGCATTTTTTTATCCGTAATATATTTATCAATTAAATTGGTCTAAATTTAAAAATGTTTATATATTTTTAATCGAAATCATTTTCTAAAAATGAACAAAACTATTCTGCTTGTAAACATTCTTCTCATATAAGTTAATTTTTAATTTCATGTTTAATATGTCGGTCGTTTTTTTTCTCACTTTAAATTCAACTTTTCGGATAAATAAGTCACGAGAAAATTTATTAACTATAAAAATATGAATATTGTAAATTATTTTACGTCCCTCAATGAAATGAGAACGCACTTTTTTCGAAATTTTGAGAGAAGGTAAAATGCGCTAACCCTTAGTGATGTGCTGGTTTTAAAACCGAAAACGACTAAAAAAATTAATTAACTTTTATTAAAAATTTCAAATTCCGTAGTTAATAGACTGAGGGTCCAGTTTTGCCGGGCTCTGGATTTAAATCGGACCCGTACTCCGAAAAAAGTCAGTTTCCGGATTGCTCTGGATTTGTATAGCCGGCATATCACTATTGAATAGTATTCGTACGTTTCGCGTTTAAATTTATTTCCGTAAATCAATGGTTTAGTCAGGGTTGCCAGATGAAAATAAAATAAAAAAGAACGCTGGGCATGAAAAAAATATTTTATTGATAATTTCCAACAAAAAAGATTTTTCTAAAAATATCTGAATTGGTCTATTTCGTTAACTTTTCGGGTCAGATTCTTTATTCTCTCAACAATTAATACTTCTCGGAACTCTCCTGATCCTGTGTCTAAGCGAGCCATTCTTCGTAGAAAAAAAGAACAAAAAATGGAAAAAAAGAACAAAAAATAAAAAGAACCCCTCAAAAAAGAACAAATCTTTTTAAAAAGGACATCTGGCAACCCTGGGTTTAGTGTTATTTCAAATTTTTGAATTAAAGGAACAAGAAATATTCCTAACAAAAGATTTTTACAAATTATAATCCGATCATAAATATGCATAAAAAATTTCACTGCTAATATTATTGCGGCATTGTATTCGTTTATGGGCATTTTATTAATTTTCTCTTTAGCTTTTGCTCGGTCAAAAAAATTAAAACCATTCACAAAATTGCCAGCAAAAACTGAAAAAATTATTATTATCATTTTCCAAACGAAATTTTGTAGATGTTTATAATTTCGCGCCGCGGTTTGTCGATTAGTGGCGCGCTTTGCTCGAAATTAGATCTCAAGCCCCCTATAGATTCTATTCCCGACACGAAGCAGGTATGTGAATTATTTCTTATTTTTTTTATTTTTTAAAATATGAATGATAATTAAATTTTTTGATAAGTCGAAATTTTAATTTATAGAAAGAAAATATGAATTATTGGTAAATAATTCGCATTTAATAAAGCGCTATTTTTTGTTTGTCCTTATGTCTGTCGCGAAAATGATTTTGAATATGATAATTACTTTTGCTTTTGAATTTTAGCTCTTTTTGAGTTGCTCAAAATTGAAGTCGTAGGCCGGCCTGAAGGCCTCGTTTTTAAAATATCATTAATTTTGATTTTTTAGACAATTCTGCAAAAATTTCTTGATGACGAAGAAAATTGGGGGCAACATGAGCTGCGACCACTAAGTAGGCCCGGTAGAGCGTGGTCCGCCGATGAATTACGACTGAAAAGTAACACCGATATTCACAAATTGTGGTTCGTTTTCAAATCAAAAATATACGATTTTTTTTAAAAACAATAAACATTTTTTGAGTTATTAGGAAAAATAATTTAGGTATGTTTTATTGAAAGAGCGAAATATGTTATTAACGATGCAAGCAGCTTACACGAATCGTGCAAAATTTTTTCCCAATCCTGAACGACTGGATCGTGTGAAGGAGGTATGAATTAGTTTCATTACTTGATGCACTTTTTATTATAGATTATTTTGGTAGAGTATGGAGAATATCGAAGCTGTTGTTCATGAGCGAAACGATGCGTACTTACGACTTGAAACCGGACGGAATATTATTACACGTAAAGTGACGTCTTTTATGGGATTTACGTACAAGTTGGTTTTCTAAATGCATTATCTTCTTTTATGAATATAATAGACTAACAAGGCTCAAATTTTTTGCTATTTTTATTTTAAAAATTTTGAATTGCATTATTTGTGTTATTATTATTTTTATTTGCGCATACAATTTAGTAAGCAAGCCAGCGAGCACTACGAACCGGCTGAGATTAGCGGAAAAAAGGAGTACGAAATTCCATATTTGGATGATGACGCGCACCTCATGCAAAGAATGTGGCGTGAGAAAGAGTTTATGAAGAAGGACATTGCCGACTACGATACTTATTTCAACAAGGTCTACGATCATACTCAGGCGCGATTCGGTCGCACGTTGCGCAAAAGATATGATCGTGTGGAGGATCTTCCACAAACCGTGCTCAAACATGGCACCGAGGCGGAGGCGCGCGAACGTTCGATGTCAAAAAAATTATAATGGAAAAAAAATTTCTTGCTTGTTGTTCGTTTTGAGAAGTATTTAATAAATCATTTAAAACATTACGTAAAGAATTTTTTTTTTTTTGAACTGCATCGCCATCATTATGGTCATGTGACATGGAATTATTTTTTCTCATTTAAATAGGTACTTCAAAATTTCTACCGGCCAACTTGGCTATCATTTTTTAGAAGAAATTAGGAATGTTTTATTTTAAAAAAGAATATAGTGTGGTATTTGACGATCGATATCAATTTTTTAATTATTAATGAAATCTATGTATATATTCTTGTTTATGTTCAAACATAAATGTACCATTTGTCCTAATAACGTTTTTCTCATAATAAATTTTTTTAAAATTGAATTTGGTGAAATCTAGCATATTTGGTCAAAAAACTTTTTTATATTTTAAATTTTTTAAGAAATTGAAAGAATGTTTAAAATTTTTATTTTACTTTTTTTATTATACGTTTTTATATGTTTATTTAGAAAATATTGCACAAATAAAAATTTATTAAATGACGTCTACTACGAACTTTCCGGTTCCGCTTCGCCTCGACGAATGGCTGGAAAAACTTGCCGATGTGGACAAAAAAGTTGATGATTTGTTGGGAACGACTCGAGAAATTCTCACGAGTTTTGATAGAGAACGTCAAGTGAGTTTAGTCCTTGAAAATTTCTCGGCTAAACTCTAGTTCACCCCTCCTACCCCCAAAAAAATTTTTTATTTAAAATTTTTATACTCTATTTAGGCGTTCTTGATGGTGCTGAACCTGAATACCGATATTTATTTTTTTCGGAAAATAGATAGGTTGATAAATTACAAAAACAAACAGGAGCAGCCACTCCGTATTTCAGAGATCAAAATTTAATTATTAGATAATTGTGTGTGGAGTTTAAAATCAAAATGGCTAAGCAAAAAAAAATTTATACTATCATGTTAAGAATGCAAAAACGAAAATGGAAACAATGAATAAAAAGTATGAGGAGAATTTCGAGAGCGTACAAAGCGGTATCGCCGAACAACTCATGTTCATGGAGCGAATGTGCGTTGGTGCGGAACATCAGGGCTCCACCTTCCACATTTATTATCCGGCAGAAACTGTATGTATTTATTATTTTAATGTAATCAGATAGAAATTCTTTTTAGACCTAACTTGTACAAGCATTTTCTACAGAATCCAATTTTAATTTAATACTTTAATCAGCGTTTCTATTCATAATCGAAAAACATTTAGGCTCAAACTCGCATGGAAGGACTAAAACGAGGACTAATCAACATTAGCAAAATGGCCGCCGAATATAAAGCCGACATGCAAGATTCTACGATGGATTGTTCAGTGTCCTCTCAGCAATAATTTATTTTTTAATTTGTTGTTCATATCATTTTCATTCCGTGAATGTTACGCAACACATATGAATTATGTGAGAATTTATATATATTGTCTTAACAAATTTTTCTAAAACAAAAAATGACGTTTTGTATTACGAAAAGTTTGTTTTTATAAACTTTTAACTTCTTCGCTCAAAGCATGTCTTACCACCTCCTCCCCTTGCAAGGAGAAGGGAGCGCAAAAGCGGAAAGTTCGGAGAGGGCACCACTATTTGTCCAATTTTGGGATGAAGGTCTTAACCATTTAGATATTATTAAAAAAATGTTTTTTTTAAATTAAATTTTATTTTTTAAAACGGAAGCCTTACTTTTTTCGATGAAAGAGAATTTTGAGACTAGAAAATTTATTTGAAGTGGTTTTTCCTTCCTTAAATTTTTAAATTACCCTAAGTTCGAGTAAATAAAACGCGGCCGTTCGAAGAATTTTTGAAGATTGACTTGGTTCTGTTATAAACGAGGGAGGTTTAGCCCAATATTTTTAAGCTACAGCTTGGGCCTGTTTTAATGATGATGCTCTTTTTAAATTCTACTTTTTTCGTTAGAGAAAACTAGCAAAAATTAAAAAATCAAACATTTGGTTAGCTCTTATTGTTTTCGAAAAAAGTGTTTATTATAAACGAGTTTCTATTTCTTTCAATTTTCCAAATTAAAAATTTATTTTCGTTGTATTTTTGATGTGTCTCAATTTATCGTGTAAAAGCGGGCGCCGTTCCAGACTTTTTTAAATTTAATGTTCGCCTTCATTCTGTTACAATGAGATACTAGGGTTTTATTTTTAATAATTCACATATTATGTAT
This sequence comes from Bradynema listronoti, assembly GCA_024678965.1. NCBI lineage: Eukaryota > Metazoa > Nematoda > Chromadorea > Rhabditida > Allantonematidae > Bradynema > Bradynema listronoti. The sequence continues at coordinate 866,090 of JANLNO010000005.1, forward strand.
AATAACTCTATGATAAATAAAATGCAACATTTTTTATAGCGATTATATAGTTATAACAAAATGAAGACAAATACAAAATTTAAAAAAGTCTCAAGCTTATACATGATAAATTAGGGTAGTTAAAATTTGAAATTAACATTTCTTCTTCATCCTTAGCTTTATCGAGCGCACATAAAATAATTCAAATAATTTGTTATTTACAATATCCATAATCTGCGGATTCTAACGCAATGGTACTGACCTCGATGAGACAAGGGTCTCGCGAGTTTGTCGTAAGATTCTACGGCGTTGGCGCTAATAATCCTCCATTGATTAATCAACAAAATATTCGGGTACGTTTTTATTTTTAGAATATACTATTCTTATATCCCGATCAAGGTTGAAAGCATTTAAAGGCTGCGTCATACAAAAATCCTCAACCTTCTAACAATTCGCGTACGTTTTCATTCAATAAAGTAAAATCGTCGAATAGTGTAGTTTCGTCCTCCAAATGGTCCGCATACACTGCCGTTTCCGCGCAAAAAACAACTGCTTCGGCGTCTGACTCTTCCTTCATTTCTTCGCCTTTAACCGCCACTTCGTCCGTTACCAGTTCTTCAACATCGAACCCACCAAGCTATAACGATACAATTTTGCCGTCGTTATTGAATATGCAAAAGAGAAATCTCAACGATTCTTTAGAACGTCACATTCTCGGCGTAGTGGTGGCGCAAACCGACGATGCCAACTACGTCTACGCGCCTTGTCTCCCGCGTGAAGCGATTTTACTGAAGCATTTATCAGATTCTTTAGTGTGCGATCCAATAAACCTCGGCCAGTGGATCGAATTTATAGCGTAAAACATTTTTTTTATAATATTGTTTTTTTCACAATTTATTTAAATTAATTTTATAGGCGCGTTCACAGCAATAATCGGATAATCATCTTGAGCTTTTCATTTGTCATTTCTCTTTTTCCAACTTTGCCTTCATACAACACTATAATGGTATCACAATAATAATGATATTCTAAATAACATATTCACGTGAATTACTTTCATTTGCTTTCTATATATTAGGGGGGACGCAATTAATTTTAAATTTCGGAAATCGGAAGGTCAAAAATGTCATAAATTGGAACTATCGGAAATCGAAATTTTTTTTATAATAAAAATTAAGAGTGGCGCGGGGCCGGTATTTTTTGGCCCGGAAAAATTAGGCCCGGTCCGTGTTTTGGCCCGGCTTAAAATTTTATACAATTTTTTAAATTAAAAAATTTTCAAAATAATTTTACGAATAAAATTTTATAACGAAACGTTTTTTTTGCTATTATAAATCAAAGCAATACATAGATTAAATAATAAAAAAAAGTTTAATAAAGCATGTCAGCAAATATTTTTTTTAAAAAGCAAAAAAAGTGTTAGTGATTTAATTTTTTGTTAAAAAAATTCGAGTCGGGCCAAATCGAGGGGCCGACGATCGGCCCGGCCACCCTTAATAAAAATTAATATTTTTTAAATTCTAAAAATGGCTAAAATTTTGGAAATCGAAATAACTTCGGTTGCACCATTGCTATATATAGTAATTCAATATCATTTAGCTGGAATGCAAAATCTTGATTCCACCCGACTACAAGCCGGAGGTCTACGGTTGTACGGTGAAGTCCGAGTTTATGCCTCAGGTCGCGGATCAGGACCTTCTCATTCGCAAATGCCATCACGGCAAGGTTCTTACGGCGATTATGCGTCGCACAAAAACGTCGATTCCCAACGTTTCCTGGACAATCGAGTACATCAAGTTTTGATTTATTCAATTGTGATGATGATTTCCATCGTTTTATTTCGTCTTTCCCCGATTTTATAAAAAGAATCTTCATTTTATATTTAATTCAATTCCAGTGTTTCCGAATTTTAAATAAAATGAAAAATTGGGTTTGCGTCCATGTTAAATTTTAAGAATGTTAAGAGTCGAATCCGCGATGTATCATTCGATTCAGCAGAAAATTCAGAATTGAAAACAGCATTTATAAATAGGAAATAACCTAAGCGAGTTATGGGCTCATAACATAAAGCAAATTTTTCATTTTATTTAAAATTTGAAACACTTTCATTTTACATAAAAAAAAATTTGGAAACACGTTGTTATTAATACCTTTTCCCTGTTATTATCAAACAAGTCGAAAAATAAAGTTAAAATTTTTGGTATACATTTGATGCATTTATACGTATATTTAATATATTTATCTTAATATATTCAATTGTATTTAATTGGCAAAACAAAAAATGTTTTTATTGATTATTTTAATTTGTTAATTATTTATTAATTTCTTACTTTATATTATAGATTATTTATAAAGTTCGTAATAACCTATCATAATTGATTAGAATTATAATTTGAAAATATTTTCGTTTTGTAATTTTTGGACAATTTTATTAGGCATAATGCCGCAACGACAAAGCCCTCGTAGTAATCATTGGCAGAAGCGACCGAACTTCAATTACGTGCCGGACGCTGCGTGCGGTCTAATCTTTACCGTCGACGGCGATGATAATAGAGCCACACGCGAGGCGCTTACGCTCATCGAGCATTTTCTACCCAGAGAGGACGCATCCGCGATGGTGGCCGCCGGAGATAGTGCGCTGCGCTCCAACAACGAGGACATTGCCGACGTGTTGATGCAAAAATGTACGGAAATCCGCGGTAAGTCATCGCTAGGCACGGCAACGCGCCTCATCCGTCAGCTGGACACGGGCGTAAAGCACACGCTATTCTTCACGGCATCCGGTGTGTTGACACCTGACAACGTCCATAAGATTATTGACGCGATGGTGGACGATTGCCAGGCAACGAGTCGCTGCCGTTTTCTTGCTCGTGTCATTCCCGTCGAAGACACTTGTGTTGGTAAATTTTTGAATCAAATTTTTTTATAGGAAAAAGAAAATAATAAAATTTAGTTTTTTTCTCACTCATGGGCTTAAAAACGCCAAAAAATTTGATTTTCTCGTATTTCATTTTTGTTTTAGGCGATATTCCCACGCGTCTACCCTATAAAATTAATAAATTGCTTTCGAAGCATTTGCAAAATGATGAAAAAAACGTCGATAAAGTGGCTGCACCTAGCTATGCGGTCTACTTTCGAACGCGCAACAGTGACATCATAAAACGCGGCGATGCTATCGATATTGTGACGAATGCAATGGAAAAGCTGTCGCCCGAGTCACGCGTGAATCTCACGAAACCGGATTTATTCATTCTCATAAACGTGATGCGCAAGACGGTTTTTATTTCGTGTGCACCTCGGTATGCCGAAAGGAATAAGTTTAGCATTCGGCCGCCGCAAAATCTCGTCGATGCGAAAAACAAAGACGGCAACGATAACGAGATGTAGGGAAATTAGTGTCGTATAGAACAGAAGTTATCTCATGCATTGAAAATGTTTTCTAATGTTTTTTAATTAAATTGTTACATATTGCTTTAACTCCTTATAAACATTTAATTTCAAAAAATTTAAAAACTATGGGATTTTTCGGATTATTTGAAACAAAAAAAAAGAATTTTTTTTAAAAGATTTTTTGATAAGGGAAATTAAAATGCAATATTCTAAATGCAAAGATGGCTCAAGCGCAATACTTAGGCTTAGGCCCATTTCCGAGTAAGAAAATTTTACAAAAATGCAATTATTGATCAAAAATTAATACAAATATTATTTATTTTTTATAAAAAATATTTTTCTGCTAAATAATAATTTATTACAAACAGGTACTATAAGTACACTCATGTAGCCATAATACAATAAAAAATGAAATAATGCAATTCAGATTTGGTTCTTAATAATTTTAATTTGATTTTGAAATTGATTATAAATTATGATGGTGAAATCGGCGAGTGCATAAAACATTTAGTAAGATTATTTTTGTACACATACGCACGCCACATTAAGCCTGTTGAAAAATGATATATGTTTTGAACTCGTGGATTTGACAATTAAAGCCAAAATTTTTTACACGGGTTTTTAAATGATGTGATCAAGATAACCGAAGATTTTTGATCCGTCCTAGATCAGATCCTACCGAAGTTTTAGTAACTTATTTCGGGTCCTAAAAAATTTTGAGAAAATTTTGGAATCAGTATAAATCGATATCGGGGAATCCAAAAATGAGGTCCATTTTTTCACCAGACCTCTCCCGGGTACAGTAACCCGGTCCGGGTCCAAAAATTTTTTTTTTGAAAAAATATATGATCCAGTATAAATCAATGATGGGGAATCCAAAAATCAAGTCAAAATTTTGATCCGACTCCTCCCAGGTACAGTAACCCGGTCCGGGTCCAAAAATTTTTTTTTGAAAAAAATTGACAAACCATTATATGGATGCCATAATAAAGATAAATAAATAAAAAGCTTCGAAAAAAATATGATAAAATTTATTAAAATTGAAAATTTAACAAAAAATGAAAAAAATGAAAAAATTAAACAATATTAAATAATTTTCATTCATCATCGCTATACCACTCAACGACTTCCTCATGTTCTATTTCCATTTCTTCATCAAAGAACACCACTTCCTCTTCATCGGTCACGCTACCACTTCTACGACGCTCTCTTGGCGCAAACTCGGCGGGATTTGCAAATACCTTAAAAAGCTGGTTTCTCATAAAAAACGGAAGGCTGTTTTCGGCGTTGACTCCAAAACATTTCATTGCGGCGACGTTCGCTATGTGATGAAGTGCTTCCAAGCTTTGCTCACCAAATAGTCCCCACGATTTGTGCCTTTCCACAAAATCGGCTAAATGGGCTTCTATAAGATGAAGTTTATTAGTCGACGGTAATATTTTTGATCGATTCCTCGCCGTCGTAGATACACAACAACAAAAAATTGAACGCGCTTTGCGAGCACACATCAGTTGGGATGAAAATCCCTATTTTGGTCCAGTTGGATGCGGCGTTTCCTCCTCGATCACCGGCAACAACGACATTAACGGTATTTGGAACTTTCCCGTTCCAAACCGTGTCTAACAGCCTTTGGAAATATCGGCTAAAGACATATTGTGGTTGGCGCCAGCAGGCAAAGCGAACGTCGTCCCGCGTGAAGACCAACAAATCCGCGTTGTCGGTGAGACCGCGTCTCCAGCTGATGATTCTATGCGGCGGTGGAACTTCTTTCCCTCCTAATCGGCGAATTCCCGCGTACCTTTAATCACAAAAAAATTAAAAAAAATAAATAAAAAAAAATTTAAAAAATACTTACTGCCGTTCTGTCAGGTCGACAAAGGACCAAAATGCAGAGGCTGACTCGACGCTAAGTTGGTTTGGTGGAGGATCGAGCGATCCTGCATTTTGTTGGAGGCGATTCAGTCGTGCTCTCCTTTGCGACGACGACATCAGTTGATCAATTGGACGCCGTTTGATTGGTGAGCGTTGTCGGAGAGCTGCATTCTCCTTCAAAAGTCGCTGATTTCGTATTTTTTCTTTTTGAAGTTGATGTTTAACAGTGATCAGCTGCTGACGAAGTTGGCGAACAATTGTTCTTGACGCCGCGTTTGCATTTGCCAGTCTCCTTTCACGCTTTCCAAAATTTTCCACACGTGTGGCGATGCTCCTTCTACATATCTCCGCTCGGTTCGTCTGAAAAACAAAAAAAATTTTTTAAATAACAAAAAAATTTTTAAAAATAAGAAAAATTCGAAAAAAATGGATTTTTCTCTTTTCGGCTCACTTCTCCCGGCCGAAAATTTTTTTGACCGGACCAAAACACGTTTTTGATATGTCAAAAGATAGAGGACTTTATGGGGAATAAGATCTAGTGATTAGATAATAGAAATTAATCATAGAAAAAATAAAAATTTACGTTTTTGTGCTCGATGGGTTCTGGTGTCGGCGGGTTCACAGTCGATGTTGAAGGGCCAGATTCTGCCGATAGCTTCCGTGCGGCCCAACGTGCAGCGTAACTTTTCGCAGCTTTCTCCTGCTGCATTCTTTCTTCTCTTTGCGCACTTCGGCGCTTCTCTTGCTCAATTCAGTCTGATTCATGATACTCTAATATTTCCTAAAAATAGACGAAAACACTCTTTAATATAGTAAATTTTTTTGACCGGGCCAAAAATCTTTTTTGACATGTCAAAAGATAGAGGACTTTATGGGGAAGAACCTGGCAAGGCGTATTTTTTCATTTTTTCTTTAGTATTTTTGTGGAGTGACCCTAATTAGGGACAGTGGCATAGGGTCCGGTCCGAAATAGGACCAACAGTAATTCGGAGTAAAAAACCGATATTATTTTTGGATTCCCCGATATCGAAAACCTTTATCGAAAATTTGTTGGAAAATTTGGGCATGTTTTTGAATGTGAATAACACGCCAAAATAAATGTAAACAAAAAAATTTTTCTATCATCACTTTTAATGTGGCGTGCATACGAATGCGGCTGAAAAGTTCGGTCAATTTTTCTTCTACTTTAGTAATTTGTAAAACCAATAATTTTTAACATTTTTATTTTTATGATTTTTATTTTCGCATTCTCAATTATTTTTTACATGTATAAATCAGTTACTTTTACTAAAGTTGTGGGTAGAATTGTCAATTCAATTTTGCTGGCGCATTTTGCCGTTTCAAATCGAAATTATTAAGTTAAAACTTTCACTAGTTTTAAAGCGAAACGAATTTTAATTCGAATTTAAAAAGTTTGGCGTTTTTATTTGTGGCAAAATGTGTACAATGCACCGAAACTGTTGAAAATGGGAAACATTCTCATTTTCATCCAATGAAAGTCGATAGGATTTTGTTTGCAAGTCTTCGGCGTCATTGTCAATTTTGTTTGCACCAGCGAGAACTTAAAAAATATTCTACAGGGCCTAACAAAAACAACAATCCTAGTAAGTTATATGACGATATTCTACAAGAGGCTCGCAAATACAGATACGAGCTTCGAGAACACGCACAATCTAGTTTTCGGCACAGATATCTAGCACATTCTATTCATAATATTAATCAGGGTTGGATTTTTTGAGTATGTTTATAAAAAAAATTAAATTTATGATTTTTGAAATCAAGACGAAAAAAGCATAATCGGAAATTTTAATTTCACGGTTTACGAATATAATTTTTACTGTTTTTATAGTCGTTGCTGAAATGGAGTGCAAGCGACAAAAAATGGAGCCCACAATGGTTGCTCAAATTCCTTCAAATGTTTCGATTGAGGTTTAAGTGATTTAAATCAATTACTTTCGAATTTAATCTTAAAAGGCTTTTAGATTTTAAGCAATGGAACGACTCATCTAAGTCCTTCCGTGTTTATTAGGACGCCATTGAAAAATTACCTATTCAATTGTCCGGAAGGTACGTCAAGATTTTTACCGTCTTTACGAGTTCGACCAGGAAATACGTGTGACGTTTTTATTACTCAAGGTATTTTTATTTTAAATTATTTTGCAACCACTTTATAAAGTTTTTTAGCAAGATGGGAGAATATCGGTGGGATTTCGGGATTTTTATTAGCCAAAGAGATGAACACAAATGTTCAGACGCGAATTCATGGACCCAGACAAATTAAACAATATTTGGAATGCTTGCGACCATTTATCGATGCGGATTTTGGTTCCACTAAGTATCCCGTGTCCGTAGAAGAACGTACCTACGATAGCGAATCGTATGAGGATGCAGCTTTAAATGTATCATATATTCCATTGTTTGTCGCTAATGCCTCAAAATCGAGCATTATATCCAATCAAATGGTGGATGTTGCCTACTTAGTTCAATTGAAGGTAATATACCAATTTAATTTGACTTTTTATTATTTTATATATAGAGAAAATGGTGCGAATTTTTCTAGGAACCTCTTCTACGAATTGATATTCTGAAAATAATGCGGCTAAAAGTGCCCAATGGTCCATTAATCGGGAAACTTAAGGCCGGAGAGGAGGTTACGCTGCCGGATGGTCGGACAATACGACCAGAAGACGTGCAAGCGGATGTGAATCACGCTAGCGATAAGCCAACAATTCTCGTTTTGGAGCTCGATTCCGACGAAAAACTCGAGAGCATCTCCAATTCCGCCGTTCTTCAGGTGTTTTTCACTTTAAAATCTATTTTAAAATTATTCTACTCGTTGATTTTTTAGGATTTTCGAAATGGCATTAGGCAATTGCACTATATTGTTCACTTTACGCCGGAGCACGTGCTTAAAGGCGATGCGTATTCGAAATGGATGAAGGCGTTCGGCGACAATTGTACGCACATTGTCGTCAACGGACGGGGCGCCGCACTTCCACAATCCGAAGGACCCTATCTTCATCAGATTTTGCTCAATTCACTAAACAACGAAATCTTTCCACTTTTGCATCCCAAAAATTTCCGCGACGTTGTTTTGCAGGTAACAATTGTTAAAATCCATTAAGCGACCTAACTTGAGATAAAAAGACGTGTCCAGTATTATTTTCTCTAATCCACTTTCTTCTTTTGGGACTATGACGAATCGAATCCGGGGATTGTAAACGCGAATACAATGCAACGATTTGCGATGCGTGGTGGGCTCTCGAAGGACGATCCGATTGCGATCGACTTAACAACGGACGAGTTGCGCGAACGACTTAGCACATCCCAAAACAGGCAAACATGCATTGATAATTTTAAGAAACGTGAGTATATTTAGAAATTATTTCAATTGTTTTAAATCGGCAATTAAATTAATTAAATTTAAAATTTTTTTCGCAATAGTTTTTCTTCTTATAGATTGTGCCGAACTCGTGCCCGCATCCATAGATCCATACCCAGCTATTGTTTTTCTGGGCACCGCCTCAGCGGTTCCATCCAAATATCGCAACGTGAGCGGCTATTTGCTGCGTCTTAGCGAAACGTCCAACGTTCTAATCGATTGCGGCGAAGGCGTCTACGGTCAGATTCGCGTTTTATACGGCGATGACGAGTGTCATCGAATTATGGTGAATCTGAACGTGCTTCTAATCACTCACGCTCATCAGGATCACATGAACGGACTTTACCTGATCATTATCAAGCGTATCGAGGCATTTAAATGCCTGGGTGCGTTTTAAATATTATAAGTTGCATTTTAGATGTTTTAAAATTATCGCATTGTTTTAGGTTATGAGTATAGGCCGCTGATTGTGGTCTGCAATCGCAACGTACGCAAGCCAATGGCCATTTATTCGCGAAACTTTGACGATATTGAGCGCTTTGTGAAAATTGTCGACGTTTCTATGTTTATGAAGTCCAAGTCTCCGCTTCGGTTTGAAATTTTTGATTGCTACTTCGATTTTATTTTCGAGGTCGTCGTTTGTATAGAGAAGTGAACTTTTATAGTGAAGAGAATAAATTGGTGTCAAACGGATCCAAGGACTACGATCAACGCGTGATGATCGACCTGACGCTTCATTTGCCCGAGTCATTGTATTCGGCTGAGTCGTGGAATTTGCGTCAGGTGAAAGCCGTCCAGGTACATCACACGCGAATGGCCAACGGCTTCATTTTTGTCGATCATAAAAACGGACGAAAAATGGTATTTTCGGGTGACACCATGCCATGCGATGTCCTCGTTGAACAAGGCCGCGATGCGGACGTGCTTGTGCACGAGTGTACTTTCGAAGATGGATTTGAGGTAGAGAATTAATCTTAATCCAAAAAGTTGTTATCGGCTTTTTTTTTTGAAATTTGATTTGTATAAATTTCTTTTTTGCCAATTTTTAATTTTTTACATTTTTTTCGTTAATTATTATCCTTATTTATTTATTTTTTTGCCCATTTCTAGGATGATGCGTTCCGAAAACGGCACAGCACAATGGGCCAGGCGCTGAATGTAGGCCGGCGGATGCGCGCAAAGAACGTCATTCTTAGTCATTTTAGTGCACGTTACACGCGAATTCCCCCCTTGCCGGATTATTTGTTAGAGGCGGGCAACGTTTCCGTAGCGATGGACAACATGGTGGCGCGATTCGATTATCTACCCGTAACATCATTTATTTATGGAAAATGAAAATAGCTTCGAGCTCTCACTGGCATTTTAGGGTTTAGAAAATTAAATATTGAGTTGGTGCATAATTATCCGAGGTTTTTTTTCAAAAAGTAATTCGACAAAAATTCGGACTCGGTCGGCTTTATTGTTTGTCGGAGAGTTCGTGTGGAACCCATCCAGCCAATTCCCACATCCAAGCTTTTTGAGGTGACGGACGATCGTGGACTGATTAACGCTGAAGTTTTCAGTCGTCCTCTTCCACCGCTGCCAAAAGAGCCTGATCGCCAAAATCCGATGGCCTTCCTCTCTTTTTGGTTCGTCTTCCAAGCTTGTATTGCCTGATTTGAAGCGGGCAAACCATTCTCGACATTGCCTTTCACTGATTGTTTCTTCGGCAAAAAGTTCATTGAGATCGCGAAATGACCTTTCATTTTCCCTTTCATTCTTTCTCGAACAGCATAATATGACGAATAGGAATATGGTTTTCGACAGGCATTTTTATTAACTAAATAGAGAAGATTAATTTTATAAAAAAAAGCAAATAAAACTCCGATTTTCACTGAAGAAATATAGACCGCGGATAATTATGCACCAACCTATAATAGTTTGTGTGGGAGAAAAACTTATTTTATGAACGACTTAAAGTTTATTTGTTTTTATAATATGAGTATTATTATATTTTTTAGATTCTTCCCAAACTTCTTCCCGTTTTTCGTGAGCTATTTGCTGTCGAACTTTTCGATTTGCAAGTGAAATTTTCGCAGCGAAATCTCCGCAAAGCCGCAAGCGAACAACTTCCGCGAAAGCAGCATCTTGCGGAAGCGATTTTCAATTCCGCAGGGAATTAAGACAATAATAACAATTGATTGACTAATATTCGCATCGTTTTTATGCATCATTTTTAAAATAATATGGGTTGCATTAATATCCTTTTGTTGTTGTTGTTTTTTTTTTTTTTTTTGATAGAGGTATAATAAAAAAATCTACTCCGATTTTCTTTCAAGAAATTTTTTTAAAATGGATGTGTTGCCATTTTATACTTGATTATTTTTAATGATTCATTGCAATTACTTCAATTTAAATGAATTAATTAGTATTTATTAATATTGAACGAATTTCAGCTATTTCAGTCTATCGGAATTTCCAAATGAGCAGTCACAAGACCTTCATAATCAAGCGACGCCTGGCGACGGCCGCAAAGCGTAATCGTCCGCTACCGCAGTGGTTCCGCATGAAGACGGGCAACAAGATTCGCTATAATGCCAAGCGCCGCCATTGGCGCCGCACAAAGCTGAAGCTCTAGTCCAGCGCTACCATCGTTGTCGAAACTGCGAGCGAACGGAGCCGCAAATCCTATCAAAAATGGAATATTTCTGATACGAAAAGCGTCATCGTTTCTAAAATCGCCTTGTTGTTTTAATATTTTTTTTTGTTGTTACAATAAAAAATTTCAATAGTCATTTTTGCCATTTTTAATTAGGTAATCGAATGTGGAACGTAAAATTAACTTTTTAATTGTTGGGAGATTTCGGATTCTTCCAAAACGAGACTTAAAAAATGCTTTAAATGCATTTCCACCAATAGAAGTAAAATTTTTTCCTCCTGTTATTTCATTTTTTTCCAGTTGAAATTTCTTGTATATACCATTTTAAAATTATTATTATTATTATTATTATATTAACCTAATTTCGCGTGTATAAGGCCGGGTGTTTTGAGCCAAACTTAAATTCGTGCCAATGAGTTCATTCTGTTGTATCGGATCCATTGGGGTCCAAATTTTGTGCCTATTCTAATGAAACTGCAACGAAGGCGAGCACAAAATTTAGACTCGCTTGGATCCAATACAACAGAATGAACTCATTGGCGCAAATTTAAATTTGGTTCAAAACACCCGGCCTTATACACGCGAAATTAGGGCAGTTGATTTGAGATTTCGAAAATAATCTAATCAAAAAGTAATTTGCTTCAAATTCATTTTTTTTATTTTACTACTTTACTGTATATTTAGTAGTGTGCAAAAATTTTTTTAAAAAATTTTTTTAATTCTTAAATTACAATTCAACATCTACTCATCATCCCAAATTAAAACCATCAAAATTTTGTCATAACGGATTAAAAATCAAATTCTTTTAAACTGTTCAACTTTATTAATTTATATTTATTAGAAGTTACAAATATTAAAGCTCAACCAATAATTATAAAAAAAAGTAGGCTAATTGAGCGGGCAAATATTCCGTTCCACAGATCCGAACAGAATCATATCGGAGAGATCAAATGTCGTTTGCGACGCATCCTTTCGCTTTCGTCCGCGTTTGCCGACGTTAAGAATACGTACACAACCAACGTATGGATCTGCAAAAATAATGCGAATGCACAGGATATTAACAAGTGTAATACTAACCTAACGTATCGAGTCCCTTAAGCTTTACGTCCTTGGGAACGCCGCCTAAATATAGGGGATCCTTAGTGGTGCTTTCAATGATTGACTTCTTTTTCATTATCCGCAAATTTGATTTTCCATCCACGTTTAAGGTAATCAGATTCTTCTTTTTGTACAACTGCAACATGTATTTAGTTTTAATATATTATTGATAAAAATTTTTTTTTGATACTTATGCGGTGTAACAAAATTCTAGCTTCCGAATTTCGATTTTCGAAACTTTGGCCATTTTTCGGAATTTAAAAAATTTGGATGTTTAAAAAATTTTGATTTTTGTCGTAAAACATCCGGCCTTATACTATAAAAAAATTTCCGGAATTTTCGCCCTTTCAATTTTTGAAATTTAAAATTTATTTACGTTGCACCCCTAAATTATAATTTTGTTATAATCCTAAATTATAATTTCGTAATATTCTTTAATTTTTTTAACCTTAATCTGATGCCAATGACCATCACAAATAAGATTAGGAGTAGCTGGCTCATATACTACAGATTCCACACCAGCTCCTGTATCTACTGAAAATTTTACGGTTCCGTTGAGAATTTGAAGTGTGAGAAAGTTTAGTGCACCAACAGAAAGCAATACTGCGTTCTTTGTACGTGGTTTAATCTCTAATTCGAAACTAAACGACAATCCCATCTACAAAGAATTGTAAGATTTAAAAATTTGATTTATTTAGATTTTTTATTTAATGTTGACCACAAATTGTGGGTTGACAATTGCGTAACCGCCTTCCTTGCCGAAATAGATTCCGTTTTCGGTGTGTTGTGAGCAGGGTACGGTACCGATCTCTCGTCCCGCATCATCAAATTTCTTATCGTTCAATTTGAAATCACGCAGACAGCCGCCAAATTCGGATTTTACGCCCTAAATATTTATGAAATGACTTTAAGAAGACCCAACAACGGCGCATAAAAATTACGGGTAGGATTCTAGCTGCGAATGCCACTAGATCGTTCGGTAGACCTCCGATGTAAAGTGGTGGCTGGGCATCAATGACTTCGGTACCATCCGTACGATCTTCCGCCTCTTGTCGGCCGTCGATATAAAGAGCGGCAACTGAGCCTTCACGTTCCGCTCTCACAATATGCCACTCGTCATCGAGAATACTTTGCTTACCGTGAACGACGACCTTAAATAAAAAAAATAAAATTTTAATTAATGATTTAAAAATTATCTAACAAATTTTAGCCTAAAATCGGATTGGCCTAACACAAAAAAGCTCCGCGTTTATGTTAGGCCGCCTAATTATTATTTAATATTCAATAAAAATTTGAATATCATAGAAAATAGTAATTGTAAAATAAAAATATCTTGCAAATCATCATCATCTCTTATTGGCTTAACATTAAAAATATCATATAATTTTCTATCGGCTACTTAAATATTTCAAGCATTGTTTCACTGCATAAAAGAATTAGTCAAAAAATAAATATAAACATACCTATTAAGTATATTCCAAAACCACAGAATACTTTGTTTATAAATGAAACATATATATTTTTGTTAATAAAATGAAATGTAATTAGATTTTTTTACCCATGTTTGTTTACTCAGTAAGCATATTCAATTTTTAAAATCTACCTTTGCGTTTCCGGAACCGAATGCAAAGTGGATTTTTCCGTATTGTAAATAAAGTGCCATAAAATCGGTATGTTTTTCGTTTGCGACAAACTTCAAAATTCCGTTAGCTGCGGTGGCGCGTAATTGTATAGAAAGAACAAGCGAGTGCTCAATAAATGTATCGGGAGGTCTATCGAATTCAAGACGCGAGCCAGAAACGAGTCCAAATCGAATACCATTAGAGTCCTCACGCTCTCCGTGCGAGACTTCTGGAAGCGCACATGAACCTTCGGGTCGCACCTTCCATTGCTGTAAAGGTTGCTTTTTGAACACCGATGTAGTTGTAGATATCTCGATTTCTTGTGCTCTATTTTCATCGTTCGTATCTTCAGGCGTGATGGTCGATGCTATTGTCTGTTCCGTATTCAAAGTACATCCCATTAATTTCACCTCATTAAACTGGCTCTAAAACGATATTTGAATTATGTTTCAATTTAATTCGATTAGCTTCGCAAATTAATTTACTTGCGAAAAGCTGAGTGAATTTCCATTATAAACAACATCGCCTATGCATCCGATATAACCTTGCGAAGAGCCACCAAATGTCAATGTCGCCTCACTCTGCGACTAAAATAAATATTATGGTAAATATTTTAATTTTAGCTGAACAAAATCACAAAATAATACAATTATATCGCTGATATCATGAGCACCAGTCTCGGTAGAATACATGTCATCGACGTAAAGCTTGACAATGTCTGCAGTGCGTATAGTCGTCACGTAGTGCCAGCCGCCCGCTAATCGAGCGCTCAGCTCCGCACTGAGCAAATTTTCATTATCGTTCTCTCCGGCACGAACAATCAACAATCCATCCTCCAATGTTAACTTAAGCACTTCTTCGTCATTGATGCTAACGCTGGCGAGATGTGCTGATGCTTGAGTTGTCTTGAAGCGGAACGCCAACTCAATTTCCTTTGTGTCGGTAGCCGTTTGTAAATTTGTAAACTTGGAAAATGCACGCTCGGATATCAGCGACGCGACGCGCACATCATTATTAGGACAAGAATTTTGCATACCCTTAGTCTCTTGCACACGATCGTCATTAAAATTCACATACTCCGTACCTAACTTTAAGTTTTTTACACAACCTCGGAATGGTTGTACGGCGAAGCGGCTAAAATTTTTGAATAGATTAAATTTGGTAAATATATTAAAATATTTTTAAAGCGTTTACGTTTCAATGCTTTGCGGCAAACCGCCAATGAAAAACGAATCAGGAACGCTCATTTCAAACATAGAGCCGGGTGACTCGCCTTCCGTTACGTCGTGGCTACCATCAATGTCGAGTTTTGCTTGACGTCCCGTTCGTTGTACTTGGACCATGTGCCATTTTCCGTCGTTGTAATTGCCTTCATTGCTTTTTAAACGTGCTAATCCAGAACCGAGATCGAATGCCAAACTTACATGACCGTCATCTAGTTCAATGATCAACTGATCTCGCTAAATACAATTACATGTACTTATATGTACAAAATATGCATGTATACATATTTCAGAAAATTTACATCTTTGCCAACGAAAAAGAGAAGTCCGTCTGGTGAAAAAGTGGAGAAAGAAAAGAGTAGCACCGTGTGCATGCGTGGAGCCCAAGTTTCAACGTTTAGTTGCATGAAACCGCGACCGTTGAAGCTAACTTCGTTTTTAGCACTGCGTTCTACGTCTACTGGTGTGCGCATATCAGCACCACGCACATTTATCGCCCGTTTACTATTCCAAAAACCAAGAAGCTCACCATTCAAGCGTAATTTGTCCAAATCACCGACGTACGAATACTGACGAATCGCATTTGGTCTCTAGATACCCATGTTTTTAATATTTTATACATAGTTGTTTGGATCATTATTTTTACTACACTTTTATTTTTGAGTAATAAGTATAACCTTGAATTCGACTGGTAATCCTCCAACGTACAATTTGGTTGATTCATTAAAAAGATTCAACACGGATTTAGAAGATGAAGACATTACGACTTTATCTTCTGCATACCGCGATTCAAATTGAGGCATGGTTAGATACACATGTGCCCGTCTTCCAATACGCTCCACAGATATTTCTCGCCAAAGAAAATCAGACGCGCGCCTAAAATAGGATTTTATATTATGTAGCACTTATATTTATATTGTATAATCGATTCATCAAAACGATTTCTTGAATATTTAAACAAGTAATAAGTATTTTATTAAAATTTTTATTACATGTTTAAATAAATTAAAATTTTATTTTGTTATACGCATATTTTTTCCACTTACGTTTGTAAATGGACGCTCACCGGTTCCCGCCCGAAATTAAGTGTTACTTTCGGACGTCCGTCTTCCAATTCAATGACAATAAATTCACCGCTTAATTGTGGATTTTCACTTCCGAAATATAAAAGAATGCCTATAATTTTTAATTTAATTTTAATAATTATCTACATAACATTATTTTATTTTTTCATTATTTTATTTTTCATGTAAATAATAAAAAAATACCATTATTAGTAATTGTCCTAAAGAAGACTCGTATTTCCGTAAAATATCCAAAATCATCAGCCGTTTGAGTGAGCGGAAGTTCTAAAAAGCTTCCTACTTCGAAATGCGCACCCACTTTTACCTAAATTTTTTTTTGATTTTTCAATATTTTAAAAGACATTCTTGAAATGTAAAAATTTTCTTACTCCATTGGCCATATCACGTGCAATCGCAATTTTTTCTTTAAGTAACGCTAAGCGGGTTTTACACTCTTCCACGAGAGAGCTAGTATTCGAAAGTCGACTCTTAGCCAATTCCCACTCAGATTTACTTTCCGGAATCGATTTTAGCACCTAATAAATAATTAGCCAAAAATAGATATAAGTGATAATAATAATTTTTTACGTTAAATCACGACTTATAAATTAAATACATAATATGGACTGTATTTTTTTAGTAAATTTACACACTTGTTGCAATTGATCATTAGCTGTTTCGGAGGAAAGGGATAAACCAGTATTCGAATTGATAAGCTGCTTTACGCGATTATCGGCATCCTCAATTTTCGATTTTAATTGTGCGAAACTTTCATTTAATGGCTGGAGGTTTGAATACGCATTATCTGCTGTTCCAAGTACATTATCTAGCTCCTAAATTTTTAATATATTTTTATTGGTATAATTTTTTTCTATATTTAATAAAATATTTAACATATTATGCATATTTTAATTAGGTACATAGTACAGTAGGCTCGGAAATTTTAAGACCACCTTTTTTTCAGCAAAAAAAAAGTTATTTTGTGGAGCACGAAATGTTGTCCTAATTATCATAACAATAAAATATTTTATTGAAGAGAAATAAATTTTAAAATTGCTTAACATTGTAGATTTCGCAAAATTTTTCATTGAAAATAGCATATTTCGGTCAATTTTGTGAATTTTTAGAAAACTCGAGACATTCTTGTAGGTCAACACAAAGATGGAATATTTTGAAAATGGATCGGACAACATTTTGTGCTCTACAAAATCTAATATTCAGAATTTTCATATTAACCATAATTTTTAGGATACGGTAATTCGTAAAAAATTTTCTAATTGCTAAAATTAATTGCAAAAATTGATATTAAAAATTTTTTTAAAATTATAACTTTGTGGAATTGCTACAAATTATATTAGAGCTCAAATAATAAATTTTATAATATGTATAACCATACATTGTTTATGTGTCCTACATTTTTAAATTACATTTAAAAAGTAGCTTTAAAATTTCCGAAAAATTTGAAAAAAACATCATAAAACAGTTAGTTTTAGTTCAAATAAAACGAAATTTTACTAAAAACATTCTTTTAACATTAAAAACAACCCTCTAAAATTTCAATTTGATCCGTTACAACTTTTTTTTGTTAAAAAATGGGATGGTATTAAACACACTGTATGTATTACATACCAAAAGGTTATCGGCAACGGATGAAATATTAAGTTGCTTAAAGTCATTGACGGTTTTTTCAAGTTTTGGCATGAGTTCTTCAACACGCCCTTGAAGTTTTGTTTGCATTTGCTGTAATTGAAACAACTTTTCCTTGTCTAGCTCTTGCACACGTACAGCGATATTATCCGATTCTCGCCTCGATTGCCGTGTTTTCTCTTTCTAAAATTTTTATTTATTTTATTTATAAGATATAACGTGTCGAATACAAATTTTAACTTGCCTTGCCCTTGCTTATTTTGCGCGCGATTGCTGTATTAATTTGTGCTTGTTGAGTTAAATTTTTAGCCTGCGCCAAGGTATTCCGTACTTCTTTATAAATATTTGCGGCACCTACAGCATTTGAAGCTTCTAATTTTGTGGCATCATAAATTCCTACTATCCGAGCAGCTTGTTTTTCTAATTCCGTTACTTTTTCGTCAACAAGTTTCTAAAAATATAATTTAGTGTTATATGCATGAAGAGTGTACCGAAATTCCGATTTCCGAGGTTTTTAGCCATTTTTTCCGATTTCCGATTTGCGAAATTTTAAAATCAATCCTAGTACATATATATGTATATAATTTATGAATTATAGTTATTAAATAATCACTTTATTGACGATTGCGCGGCGTGAACGCCTGTCCAAGGAATTCTCAGGAGCGAACAAATTTTTTAATTCCGTAAGCTCGTTGATTTGTGAACTAAGAGTATCTTTAAGCTCTTTTAGATAATTTAATAATTGCGTTGCATTATCTCTTTTCTCACTGCCAATTTTAATGCTTCTAGTGACTTCGCCCTCATCTTTTTCGATTCCATTAAGTATCGCCCGCAATGGAAAAAGTGACAAACCGTTTAATGTCTTAAACAATATAAAATAATACAACATTTAGTATAATTATGCGCACATACAGTTTTAACGTAGTTAACAATGCCGCGAACTCCATGTAATTTCGCTGTAAACTCAGCGCTTGCATTAGTTAACTGTTGAAGTCGGAGTTGTTTAGCATTAATGGCGTCAAGTTGTGAATTCGATTTTTCTTTGAAGGAAACAATTTTATTTATTGTTTTTTGCATATCCTCTAATTTACTTTCAAGCAGATTAAGTGCAGTACTAAAATGATTTTTAAATGATAAACTCAAAGCTATGTATACTTAAATAAAATTGTTTACATGTTTTGCGTTAGTTTTAAATTTTCCACAAGTCGCTCAGCATCATTAACCAATTCTTGTTGATTTTCTACAGGTGCAGTGTTATCAAAGGAATCGCGCAATTTTTCAATCTTTTCAATTACATAATTCGACACTCCAGTAAGGTCATTAACATCATTATGCAATTGGATTAGCTGATTGCTTGTCTCATCAAGCTTATTCTTTAACAGTTCTAACTGCTGTGCTGTTCGATCCGCTCGAATTTCTACGTTTGCTCCGGCTTCTTTTAACGTAATAGCCTCATTCAACACATTTGTCAATTCGTTGTTATTCGATTTCATAGTTATGGCATTATCAAATTTAGGCTTAAAATTAATGTTTTTTTTTATTTCTTAATGCCCAATTATACGATATATGTATACTTTAGCTGGCAAATAATAATTTTTAAAAGCTAACTATACCTCTAAATATGCGATCGCATTCTGTACTCGACGAAGTCTAGCACCAGTGACAGCCACACCAGAAACATTACCAATAGTCATGTTAAGGACGTTGACGGCGATGTCATAACGGTCGAGTTCTGTATTTAGCGCATAAACACACTCATCGCATTGTCTGCATCCAAATTTAGGTACTTTAAGATAATTTTCAATGCACGTATCGCAACGTGGACCGGTTGCACCTATTTGACAATGGCACTGACCGGTGTTTACATCGCATACGGTTCCCATTGATAAATCAGCTTCACAATCACATTCTAAATAATAATGCAATCATCGATTATATTTTTAACTAGTAAATAATGGCAAACAAAGTTTTTAATTTAATACAGAAAAAAGCAAACTTTTGCAGCCTTGGGGGCCATAATCCCAAAAACCATCCTCGCAACGTTCGCAGTACCGACCACCAGCACCCGGCATGCAAGCACATTGGCCCGTCTTCAAATCACATTGAGAATTGGATGCCGCAACTTGACATCCACACATTTCACATCCATGACAACTATGGAAATTCCAAGCATTTTCCTTAATTTTGTCAACATTGTAATTTAAGTATGTATTATATCTATACACACTTTATACATACCACACATCGATCACAATTGCGACCTTCAACTAGCGGATGACATTTACAAAAGCCGGAACTATTATCACAATATTCACTGCCGCATTGATTGCAACTACATTCTATAAAAATTATATAAAGCGTATTACATAATAAATGCACCTGTTATTATGCTAACTTGTGTGTATATACCTGAACAATTTTTTGAATTGATGGCATCCCCAAAGTACCAATCCTTGCAATATTCACAATGACGACCATCAGTATTATGTGTACATAGAGCACAATCTCCATTAATAGGATGGCATGCGCCATCTTCCGACAAATCATTGTTTTCGTTACAAAAGCAAGATTTGCATTCACCTTCGTTCAAACGCATCGGCTCACCATAATAGCCAGTGGCGCAGCTTTCACATTGATCACCTGAATAACCTTTCTTACAAACGCATCGCTCCAAAATTCCATGTTCTGTCACCTTAAATTTTTAAAACATTTAAAAAAAATTTAATTTAAAGATAATATATCTTCGCTATTGTGTTTCAAACAAATATTTCTAACGACGTTAAACTGGCATAACTTCTTTGACATGCGGTTTTAGACTTTTTTTATTTACCCCTTATAAAATTGATTTGCGCGTTTTATATGTTGCAACTTTGTAAAATAAATGCGAAAACTGCGTATCAATAAATTATGTTAGCAAAAAGTTAAAGCTAAAAAATAAATGCAAACATTTAATATTTAATAAGAAAAACAATATATAATTTACCGAATGCGCAAAATTTGTCGCATGTCAAAAAAATAAGAGCTCAAACAAATTGTTAAAAAAATGTGGAAAATCTTAAAATTGCTTTAAAAAATATAGTCATTCAACATCATTAAAAATAGATATTTGAAACACGCTCTATATTAATATTAGTTAAGTTAATTAAATTACCGCACAAGAAACCGCGAAGTTATTGTTTTCCGTCGGATAAGGACATGCACATCGTAAGCAAGACGATGGACTACCAGTAGTAGCATTACCATAAAAGCCTTCCATACAAAATTCACAATGATCACCAAATGTGTTGTGCTGACAATTTGAACAGATTCCAGTATCAGGATTGCAAGTTCCTGAATGGCCGTTACAGTTACATGGCACGCAAGCACCCATCTGCGAACCGGCTGTTTGCACACGATGATAACCAGATGCACAATATTGACATGAGCTACCAGTGTAAGGCGCTGGACATTCGCAAATCTCCACAGATGATGCGTAAATCAATCCAGAAGAGGCCTAAAGTTAAGATATATTTATAAGTAACCAATAATTAATTAAAAATCATATATCATTTTTACATGTACTCAGATCATTTAATCCGTATATTGCTTTTATTTATGATCGCAAAAAACGTTTCGTTATAAAGTTTTATTCATGAAAAATGAAAAGTTTATTTTGAAAATTTTTTAATTTAAAAAATTGAATAAAATTTTATGCCGAGCCAAAACATGGGCCAAAACAAGCCGGGCTTTTTTTTATTTTGACGGTCCGGGCCGAAAAATACCGACTACGAGCCACCCTTATTAAATTTCGATAACCAATTGTAAACAATTAGTTTTTTTTAACAACAATTCCGTTGATTTAAAAAAATCATTTTCTTTTTCGATACGCTTTGATTCTTATATACATGTACATTTTAATAACTACATACCTGATACGGTTCGACCACAGCTATTTCTATTTCAAAGTTTTCAAGTATAACTTTAGGTGTGCGTTTGTAATATGAAGCTTTAATGCGGATTTTTTCCAATTTTAATAGCACCATCATTAATTGTGCACGAGAAGCAGGCTCACCACTCTTAAGCACCCAATATTCAGGAAACAATGTAACAACGATTTTAAATGGATATGAAAAATTGGTTTGTTGTTCAGGCGACCAATATTCCAACGTAGTTGTCCCCGAAACAATTTGTACATCGGCTGCTGCGTTTAATTGCTTTTCTTCGGGAGGGAAGCTCGAAATAACGAATGACATATGCAAACCATACATTGCTGTATAATCACCACCACTTTGTATTGGTACCTACACATATTTAGTTAAAATTAAATTAATTTATTGTTTATACAAATTACATATGCAAAATGCAAAGAGATTTTACTTCAAAATAAACGCTCGGAGGTAATTTTGATGAATCAACATTTTCCGAAGCATAATATGTAATTCTTCCATTTTCGGCTTCAATACGCCCATTAACATCATCAGTTTTCCAGGATTGACCTTCTAGTGTAATAACTTGCACGGGAAATTGCGATGATGTGCAACGATCCGTAATACCGAAACAAAAACAGTCCGAACAACCGTTTTGATCGGATTTCCGTAAATCGAATGTACCCGGCCGACATACATCGCAATGTTCTCCAATAACATTTTTCTAGAAATTATTTTAACAATAATCTTTAAATTATATACATAATGTTAATTAAGTATATACATATGTTTATTTTAAGCTATTTAAATACATTTATCTAAAAATGAAAATACCTTGCAAAGACATTGTGCAGTGTTCGCATCGCAAATGTCATCATTCGTACCGCTCTCAAGACAAGCGCATCGATGACATTGTGGAAAAGCATAAAAACCTGGTAAACATTTTTGGCATTGTCGGCCTCCAACGTTATCTTTACAGAGACATTGCCCACTATGTGAATCACATTCACCATTATGAGATCCATCTGCATGGCAGCCGCATAATTGACAGCCAATAAGTGCGTCGTAACCAAACGCGTTATTAACACATCTATCACAAGAAATGCCTTCAACGTAAGGGGGACAAAAACATTGTCCGTTTAATTCATCACATTGCTGATTATATTCGCAATTACACCTTTTACATTTTGGAAAATCGTAATATCCGGGAGCGCATTTACTACACGTTCGACCAATGACGTTAGGCTTGCAATTGCATTGCCCACCGTAGTCTTTGCATGCTAAATCAAGCGAGCCATGTACATTACAATTACATGACATTGGAGGATCGCTAATGCTAATCAACGTAAATATTTTTTTTCGACAGTACTCTGTTACTTTAGAGGGTAAATTGGCATAATTCTCGGCAGAACAATTTGCAGCATAATCAGTGGAAAGATCGATTGTAGTTGGCTGAAGTGCGCTTTTAGCATTTGAATTTTTCGGCACAGCCATAACATAATCAATATAAAGTGGTCCTTTTTGCAATTCATTATAGTAAAAACTCAATAAATATTTATCATCTATATGTGTGAAAATATCTCCTGTATCTTTAAAGATCAGATTTGTCCTGCAACCTGTCATACTTGGACAGTATGCAAACGAAGCTTCAGAATTTCCAACATCATTTAAGAATACATCCGCAGTAAATGGGGGATTATCTGGATTAAAATAATGTACAATAAACATGTAGTCTCCGGGGGATGCAACAACACCTTCAACATCAATCGTGCTACGTGCATTGTCGAGAGACATGACGACTACTTCTTTGTCAACCGGAAATGGCAATTTATTTCCTGGAATACTGTTGTTTACGTTTTTACCAGCTTCTGCTTCGATAACAATTGAATTCGGCGGCTGATCGTAATTTGGTCCCATGCATCTACCGTTTTTCATTATGCATACTATCACTGGTTTATTTTGATCTGTACTCCAGTCGCTCATATTAACGAGATTAACAGAAGCAATTTCGAATTGACGTCCAGGTTGAATAGTAAAGATAGTCTTCACTTTTGGAGGACTTTCATTTAGCTTTAATAATGCTTCGCGACCATTATTTGTTATCACTTCGCGACAAAGGGTGCTAAACTAAGAAATTAATATTTAACCCTATGTGTATGTAAAATACATACGGTGACGGACATAACATTGGCTCCAAAAAGTAAACCGATTTTTCTACATTTATAGTCAACTTTTCAGACATGTGTTATATATGATTTGATAGAGAATTTCAAGCTCTATCTGATAGGTCAACTTGTTTTTACACATCACTTTTAACAAACATAAAAATTTAATTTGAATAAACACAATGTATTACTGTACTTACGGAATCTTTTTACAGTAAGTTATCTTTACAAGAGACTCGATTTTATTCAAAAATTTTTTTAAAAATTTAAAAATTAATATTTTTGGATTTTACGGCATCAGGGCCTACCTCATCTTAAAGCTTAAACATTTTTGAATAAGATGCCAAAAGACCCATTGGAATCATCCGGACCGAGTTATAAGCTTAGTCTTTTTTCGACTGCGGTAATTTGCTGTTTTTTAACTAAAAATACGCAACTTAATTTTATTTAGCTTGTAGCTCGGTCCGGATGAGTCCAATCTATATGGTCCCTTTGCATCTTATTCAAAAATGTTTGGGCTTTAAGATGAGCTAGGCCCTGATAACGTAATCTTCGCGTAAAATATTAATTTTTAAAATTAAAAAAAATTTTTTTGAATAAAATCGAGTCTCTTGTAAAGATAACTTACCCTAAAAGAATCCCAAAGGTACAGTAACACATTTGGTAATTGTTTATCAGTTCAAATTCTATGCATTTTCCTTGATGCCATTTCTTAAACGTCCGATTTACACCGTAATCTAACCCGCTTTCTGAAAGGCCCAAATCTTTCCAATTTCGATTTTTTAAGCGACCTATTGAATGATAATGAATGAATGGTCTAAAATACCATAAAATAAAAAAATTATCCAAAAGTTATGTTTAATTTACGTAAAATATAATCTAGGGCCAATGTTTTGTCCGATGAAATTTTCACTCGTATTTACTCGAATTAAATTTTTTATGTTTGTTAAAAGTGGCGTGTAAAAACAAGTTGACCTATCAAATATATCAAATAGAGCTTGAAATTCTCTATCAAATCATAAATATATAACACATGTTTGAAAAGTTGACTATAAGTGTAGAAAAATCGGTTTAAAAAATATTACTTTTTGAGGCCAAAATATTTTGTCCGTCATCGTTTATGTAGGATGACAAAAAAATTTTGTTAATTTTTTGACATTAATTTAATTTTTTTTAGTTTATCTATTTTTACAAAAAACTTTTTTTCTAAAATTCTAAATTTCCTAAAGTGATAATGTTCAACATTATAAAAAAACGAAAATGCTAAATTAATTATTGTATCTCGAAACTTTTTTGAATATTATCCGAATATGCATAAAAGTAAATAAAAAATATTCCACTAACGTATATGGACATGCATTGATGGGAAGAACACCATCGGAAATTGGAATATTATCCTGTTCAATGTTTACTTTTATTGGTAAGCTAACGTTCTCGTCGGTATTATGATACTCTACTAACATGTAATAGGTACCATTTCTCGGAACATCAATTTCTACAATAAGATTTAGAGAATGTTCATCATCAGTCTTTATGAATACAGCTTGGCCATGGCTTCTTGTCTCCAAAGGTATATCCGCTCTTGTCGTATCAGTGGCGTGAAATTTCGTAAGTGAATCGCCAGGACTTACCTATATTTTAAAATTATTCATGCGACCAATATGCTTAGCATATCAATTTACTTGAACGGCAGAAGAAGGCAATGGCGGAATTTGCAATTTTATGCACGATGTATCAGTTGTAGTAGTATTTCCTGTACATGGTGCTGGTATATACTCGACCAAGCCATTACCTAAATAATATGGAGCCGGAATCAGCACAACGTAATCAAGAAATAATCGTTTTGCCGATTTTATAGAAAGTTGCCATTTTCCCGCACTAAGTAAGAAACCGTTGTCTTTATCCTTATTGATAGATTTATTCGTTGGACTGTCACTTCGTTCAAGTATTACTTTACTTCGTTGATCATTATCTATTATTTATAAAAATAAATATGTTTTTATACATACATATCAAATTAATTTGCTATTTTGAACTATAGGCACCGGTACCGTACCTGTCGTTCAAAATCAATTCGTTTCTAACCTGGAATTTCTTGTCCATATTGTTGTGTGCGAAATCTTAATTCCACTTCCAATGGATCCAAAGGATTTTTATAATGAAAAAGTACTTTATAAAGTGAAGATCTTGGAATGTCAACATCAAGAATGATTTCATCTTGAATAGGAGAAAATACGACAAAACCACGCCAAGAATAATTAGGAAATTCTTCGGAGTCAATTGCAAATCGAACAGGCCTTCCATCGGGAGAACGGCCATCTTCTGCTTCATACTAAAAATCATGTTTAAATTTATTAAAATTCTATCAATCATATATGTAAAGTTTAAATGCCTTAATATGCCAAAGTGTAGGAAAATAATGATTATCAATTGGTTGATCACATTTGAGCCCTTGGATTCGTGGCTTACAACGGCATTGGCCTGTCGTGAGATCGCAATTAATTCCGATGGAACCACCAACATCACAATTGCATGGTTGACATCCGACTTCATTATCGCTACGTAAATTGTAAAATCCTTCTGCACATGTGTCACATTTCAACCCAGAAGCATATAGCTTGCATGGGCACTGACCGTTAAATACGTCGCAGGTGTCCAGAAGTGACAAGGTGCCCGTCTTGTTACAATTACATTCTTAAAATGTGTCGACATTTCAGTTACGAAAATGGGAAAAATTTTGGAAATTTTTTAAACAACTCGTAATATTTGATATCTATCAATTCTTTTTCAAATTTTCTTAGGCCATGTTTTGATTTCATTTATTTTTGAAATTCTTTTTTCACTTTCCAAAAATTTTAAAAGCGTTTCCGATACACTCCTATTAGGTTCATATTTTTAAAATTTAGTAATTCATTTTTTCAAATTTACCAATGCAACCGTCTTCATGATAAGCTTGAAGATCCCAATAAGTGGGTTTGCAATGACTGCATGTGTGACCCATTACGTTTTTGCGACATGTACACAATTCACCAGGCGGAACTTTATCACAACCTCCAAATTCCGGAATCACTCCGCTCGGATGACAATTGCATGCTATAAGGTAATACAAATTTTAATTTTTATTTTTAATACCTAAATATAGACAAAATGATCATAAATTTTATGGCAAATTTTTTAATGCTTTTTCATATTTTGGCATATTTATTATTTCGATACGATCGAATATCGGCCCAAAAAATTTTCATTTTTTGATCGTTTCAAAAAAAATTTCACTTTTTCTAAGGCCAATATGAACATAGAAAATAATTCTTAAAAAAATTTTTATATTTGATTAAATTTTATCTTATTCATTTTCAATCATTTTTAACCTCATTTTTTGTTCCAATTATGAAAATTTATCTTGTTTTTAAAATTATTCTTTTTAATTATTCTTTTTAAATAAGTTTGAAATTATTCTTTTTAAATTATTTTTTTTAAATAAGTTTGAATACTTTTTTAAAATTATCAAAAGAGTGCGACATTTTTTATGATATACATAAATAAAATAGTGAATAATTTTTTAAAATGTATACCTTCGCAAATCGGAAAATTATATAATTTGTCGGCACAAAGCTCACAATGCTTTCCTTGATACTTTGATTCATCCTTGCAATAACACTAAAATATATTTTTTTACTAAACTTTTTTATATTTGTTATTTACTCTAACTTATATCTTTTAACAATATTTTTTAAGGTATGCTTAGGTTGTCTAAAAAGAAACCGCAGTTTGGACCAAAATAAAAATTTATTATAAAAACAAAATTAAAACATTTCATTCTAAAAGATATTTTCCATTATGACGCCAAACGTTCACGTAGAAAATGAATGCCCCTCTCGAAGAATAAATGAACAAATGTAACTGCAGTTTCTTTTTAGACAACCTAATATGTAGTATGGGAATATTTATATGGGCCAAATCAAAAATGAACTTTATAGTTTTCACTATATTTTTGACTTGAGTTACAGAATTACGCAAAATTACGCAATTTACTAATTATCTGATAAATGACATGGTACTGTATAAAAAATAGATTTACCCTAATTTCGCTAGTATAAGGCAGGGTGTTTTGAGCCAAATTTAAATTGACGCCAATGAGTTCATTCTGTTATATCGGATCCGTTAGGGTCCAAATTTGTGCCTGCCTTCGTTTCAGTTTCATAAAAGTGGGCACAAAATTTGAAACTTAAAAGAAGGCAACACCCAGCCTTATATACGCAAAATTAGGGTAATTTAAGTTTTATTTAGTATTGGTCAATTTAAATATTGGATATACTGTTTATGTTATAATTCGACCGAAGTTCATATATACTTATAACACATACATACGTATATATTTGACCATATAATATATTATATATTATATTTTTTTGAAAATCATGCCTGTCCATAATCATTGCATGTGACACCCTTTGAACCAAATACGTTACATCCACATTCTAGACAATCTGGAAATCGATAGTATTTTGTTGCACAACGATTGCACGTCCGGCTAGTAAAATTGACATAGCAAGAGCATTCTCCGCTAATTGGATTACATTTGGGGGATGATGAACCGAATCGATCACATTCACAGGGATAACAATTTGGATAGTTATAGTATTCTTCGTCACATTTATCGCAACGCCGTCCTGCAAAACCCTCTTTACAAAGACATTGTCCACTTTTTTGATCACAAATTTCATTTTCCGTTCCAGTTCCATCGCAGTCACAATCTGAATATTTGCATATGTTACATTTTAAATTACAAGTTATTATTTATTTGAGAAAGCTTACTATCACAATTCGGATGGTTAAAATATCCTTTTGAACATTGTTCGCAGCGAGGTCCAGCATAACCGGCTCTACAAACACACTGTCCTGTCACTGAATTGCAATTAGGGTTTTCTGAGCCAATTGAGTCGCAGTTGCAATCTTAAAATGGAAAAAATATTAAAAGATCCTATATTTCTTTTATTTGCAAAATTTAAAACTAATTTAATGTACTCATGCATATTTTTTAAATTTGATATATTCATGTATATTTTTTATAATAGATATTTTAAAATCAACATATACATAAACGTAAACTTACTAACACATCCGGCCGTAATGTTTGTAAAGCTAGCTGCACATGTATCGCAATATTGACCTGTATAACCTTCTTTGCAAGGACATACACTGTCAGTTGGCTATAAGTTAAGCAAAGAAGCATAAAATTAATATTGTAATCAAAAGAATTTTTTTACCAAGCATTGTCCATCCACAGTACCATTGACGTAGCATTCACAAGGTCTACACTCTGGTGCATGATAATAACCTTCGGCGCACATGTCGCAATTATCACCAGTAAATTGAGGCAAGCACTCACACTGGCCACTCTCCTCAGCACAGTTACCCGTATGTTTAGTTGGGTCGCATATGCATTCTGTGTTTTTATAATAATTTATGTTGTTTTTAAGTTAGAATACTAATTCAAAAAGTAATCGATAAAGAATTAAATTTTAAATTAAATAGTTATGCTTGATATTATCAGTAAGTTTTTTAAGCAAGAAAATCTTGATCCAAAATGAAAAATCCGCAAATGTCGAATGCAATGTGTGATTAAAACATATAATGAAACCTTGACAAACATCCACTTCGTTCCATTTTTTGCCAGCGGGACGATAAAATCCTGACTTGCATTTGTTGCAATTGATGCCCTCGGTATTGTCTTGACAGTCAATGCATCGCCCACCGCCAGCGTATTTACCGTGAATGTCAAGACTCAAACTCTTTTCATCTACCTCTGAATCGTATTTACAAAAGTCAGAGTGACCGTGGCAATTACATCCTAAAAAATATATTCAAATAATAAAATATTCTACTTTAAATAAACAATTTTACTTTTTTATGTTAATATACATGTATTATCAACATATAACTGAATTAATATTTATATTTATAATATTTTGTCAAATATTATTACTTTCACATTCAAAATGTTGATCAGGCGATTGATTGCGTTGCCATCGTTTTTGTACAAAACCTTCACAACAGCGTTCACATTTGTCACCACACGTATTGTGTTCACAGCGGCAAAGATATGTGCGTGGCCGACTGGCATCAAGCACGTCACACGAATCTGCATGACCATTGCATACACATCGACCGCCCATAAAAATCTCCTTGATACTGTAGAAATACTAAAAATTAATATAATGTGTTATATTAACATTAATTTTTAACAAAAACATACTCGTCGTGTCACACTGGTGTCACTTTCAATGGAATGTGGATCTTCACCATGTAAATCCATAAAATGTCCATGCAATGTTTTTGGTCGAAGCAGACGAATTCGCACATGTGTTGCAAGTACAAAGTTATGCAATTTTTCCGAAACAGTGAAGTTATACTTGCCAGGACGATTTTCGAGAAGATTAATCATGATCTTTAAAGAACTTAATCTCATTATAAAACGAAAATTTATACCGATTAATTACCTCTCCATCCTCCATAGGATTTATGCCCGAGAAATCACTTGTGCAAATAACAGAATCATCTTCTACAATAGGTCTTAGCGAAGCAATACCAAAAAGCTAAATATATTTTGTTCTTGTTTTAGTTGTGATTAACGAATTTATAGATTAGAACATTAAATTGATTATACTCGATGGCATTCAGCAGGCGATGAAGCAAAATATTGCCAGGGCTGGAATGTTTTCCCAAAATCTGTTGATCGTTCAAGGATCCAGGTGCTAGGACGAGGACTGTTTGCCATTTGGATCCACACATATGCTACGTGAAATTCCTGGATTAAATTACAGAAATTAAAAAAATTTAAATATAAAGTTTTTAATTAGTCTAAAAACCTGCTCAAGATCGATAGTAATATTAACTTCTCGATATTGCATTCCTCTCGATAAAGGCGGGCTTTGCCACCAAGTTTGTATGCCATCAACCATGTAGGAGGCAGGATGAGCACGAGAAGTGTTTGCCATGCAATAATCACAATTTTGTCCATTCTGCATACTTCAACTTATTAATAAATCGAATAAATTTAAGCATTTATTACTATATATTTATGAACTATAGTTTAAATAAGACTACGCTCTTAATAAGACTACACTCTTAATGTAAATAACCTGAAGAAATGATTCGATTTGCGTTACTTCTCTATATTTTGAATCTTCATCCGTCATTTTATACGAGTATTGATTGTGTGGGGAATAAGGATTAGCACCTAAAGCAATTATTTTTTTGCATTAGTATTATAATCTTATTCGTTTCTACCTGCAATTGTGCAATACATTTCGCGAATAGCTTGGCCATTGACTTCACCACAAGTGTGAGTAGCTTCAATTCTACGCCCGTATGCTAAGTTGCGATTTGGTGGTGTGAGTACAAGTCCTTTTACTGTAACAGATAAAAATACAGCTAATGAAATCCACCTTAGAAAGTACCATCTCAGCAATAGCCGAGTGACAATCACGACCACACTATTTTGCAGCGCGTGATGTCGCATCGACAAAAATGGTTTCCTAAATTATTTTTTATTAGTAAGTTTTAATATACAATGTATTCATACATATATATGTACGATAGAAAATTAATAAAAAAATAACATAGATAATTTGCAGACATAATATTATTGAAAAATAATTTTAAGATAGTTAATTTTTAACTTATAAAAATGCTAATTTTGATGTTTAATTTTGTGACTCTGCATCCTTGCTAACAAATATAATCTGTAATAAAACGGTTTTATCTAAATTTTCATTAATATAAAGCTGTAAGTGTAATATACAATATTTGAAAAAAATTTTAAAAAAAATCAAAAATTAAAAAAATAACAATAATTTTAGCCCTAAAATTCACTTATTAAAAAAAACAGCTTCTCATTGGCAAAATTTTTTGTTTACCGATTTTTCTAAAAGACTAAAATATGCGTTTCCTTTAAAAATATTTAAACTTGAAATATGATTAAAAATAAAATATAAAAAATCAATTTTTTTATTACCCTAAGTTCGGGATGATAAGCCGCGGCTTATAGAACAAACTCGTCCCGAAGCGAATTTCACTTCTTAATAAATTTGAATTTTTTTGCAATATTTTCTAAAATTTATCAAACATTTTCGAGTTTTATTTTTATTTTTTGTGTTTCAAAAGCAAAAATAATTTATTTAAAGAACAAATAACTTGTTGTTATAATAGAATTAAATCCATTAAAATTTTCATCAGAAACAAAATGAAAACTTTCAAACAAATTATAAAATTCCTCGGGCAGAGCTTCAGCTACAATTTCAGCCTCCTCCTCCTCCTCCTCCAAGATTTCTTGTTCTTCTTGCTCTAGTTCCACAGTTTCTTCGTGATCTGGTTCTTGTAAAATCGGCGCGCCTTCTTCCAAGGCGCGTCGAAATCCATTTTGCACGCATTCTTGAGGCACTTCATTGAAACTGTCGAGAATCCATGAGCAGATTCGATAATAAGATGCTCGACGCATACGCCCGCCGGCCGTGTAAGTATGTGTGGCCTCGTCGACTATCCATTTTTCCCATTTGCGACGAAGTCGATTTTTAAATGACTTGTTTATTGCAACGTCTAAAGGTTGGAGTATTTTCGTCAGCCCGCCTGGAATAATTGCGATCTTAGAGTGCTCTTGTATCGTTGATTTAGCACCAGCGGTGAGATGACAGCGCGCAGAATCATATATCAATAATGATTGATTCACCGCGTCTGATGGATCGTTTCGTCGTAGCCAGCATTCGTGCTGGCTAACAAAAAATTTCATCAATTGCAACAAAATTGAAAAAAAAAGTGAATTCAATTTTTTACACTTCGCCAAGCAACGGCTTATGCATGGGGGCGGCTTATCATCCCGAACTTAGAGTACCCTAATTTCGCGTGTATGGGATCGCCCCGTGGATAAGACCGGTCTTATACATGGGTATTTTTGGCATTATGCTGAATAAATTTTGTATAAAATAGAAAATGCTTAAAAAATGCTCTTAAAATAACTTTTTTCATACTTGATCATCGTTTATAAACAAATAAAAAAATAAATAAAATTTGAAAAATTTAAAAAAAACACAAAGCAAAATTTATCCTTTATGAGGCCGCAACACCCTATAAATAAAACCGCATCCTTGTATAAGACCGGTCTTATACGCGCGAAATTAGGGTAATTAATACTAAACAAATCGCGAGCGTAAAAATTAAGCCCCACACAATAAAAATTTTAATTTAACCAAGTTAAATATTTAAATAAATATTTACCAAATTACAAAAAAATGATTTATTATAAAAAAAATTCAAATTAAAAAATTTGCAACCTTTTATTTTGGGTAAAAAATAATTTTTTACAAGTAAATTACAAGAATATGTACCACTGCACATTTTCATAAATATATTTAAAAATACAAAAATAAATTTTTTAATACACATTCTGCAGATGTGAAGCGTTATCATTCAATAAAAAATTAACTTTTTTAAACTTCATTATTTTCATTTTTCCATTTCATTGTTCCTAATCGGTTAATTTCTATTCACTTTTACAGTATCATATTTATGCAGCTGCAAAATACCGCCACTTTTTATAATAAAAAACAAATAATTTGTGTTATAAATTCTTTAAAAATGCCTAAACATTGAGTTTTGAAGTTTCAATTTCTTTCTCTGGTGTACTTTTTTTTTGAAATGACTATAAAAGCAGCCAAGAAAAATTGAACAAAAAAAGAACATGAAACGACAAAGAAGTAAAAAACAAGTGAATATCAGATTGATTTGCATGGCGCTCAAACATTTTCCTCATTTATTCAAACGACTTCTTGCACATATTATTAAGTGATTTTACAAACCTTTTTGTTGCAAATAAAAATCAAAAAAAGTACATACATATTGTATTACAAAAAATGCCGGAATGTTGTACATAAATTTAAAAAAATTGGAAACTTCTAAAATATTTAAATACTGCAATCATTTAAAATAAATTTATATAAACATTAGAAGCAATTATTTATCGTGTATAGATTTTTTTTATCACATCTTAATGAAAAATTTGTATGCATAATTAATTATATTTGAAAAGATAATATAATTTGTAAAATTCAAATGTACCCACATAATTTAATTCCAAAATTGCTATTTAAGCAAAACAAAAACAACATTATTTATTGACCCATAAGAAAAGCATGATTTTTTCGCTTTTTTATCAGCGCAAATTATACATTTCTGGGTCAAGTTTGTTAAGGTATGATGGTTCTATTTTTATACATATATATTTGTCGCTTCTATATGTTCTAAAGAGAAATGGAGCAACGAATCGTTCTTTATCGGCCACTAGCATGGCTTATTTATTTTTTTATTTATTTATTTCATTTAGTTTTACATAAAGAAATTTTCGGACAGGTTTTATTGGAAATATTAATCGCTTACACATAAGAATTTGAAAAAAGATAAGAAAACCAACTGTCTAATAATTTTTTGGCATCTTTAGCATGCATATTTTTATGACATTTGTTTCTTTATCGTTTTTTTAATATATGTTTTGCAAACAGATCAATGTTAATTTATAATAAGAAAACTGTAAAAAGAAAAAAAACGAACAAACTAGAGAAAAAGCAGGCATAAAATCGAAAAATGGCCAATGGACAAATTTTTGGTAATCTTTTCTCTCAAATTTTTTCTGAAACATTTTAACGAACGTTTGTTTGCAACATCAACTTTGAAAAAAGAACACTTCACAAAAAATGAATATAAGTATGTACATAAAATTTATTTTGATTCAAAATTAGAATTTATACTTACATTTGATACATTTTTTAGGATTAGTAACTTTAAGCATTTTTATTATTTTTTAAAATAATAATTGGATATTTTTCTACAATTTTTTAATTATGAATTTGCATTGTAGTTTGTTCCGTTCCCCAAAAATATCATCAAACTTCAATTAATAAAAGCATATTCAAAAAAATTATAAGGAATTAAATTTGAATAACGTATCGAAAAATATTCTGTAGAAAATTTTTCTGGCTTTTTTAACGTATTTGTTAATTTTAATTATTTATTAAACTTTTATAACCAAAATAATTTTTTAAATTTTTAATTCAATCTTTTATATATGTTATGAGAATATAAGATTTTCGGCCATATACGTATATTCCTGATCGACAGGCATACAGAGGGGGGGGAGCAAAAATTGATGATGGAATAAACGGTTCTTCGTAGTATATTAAGCCTTTTTGAGATAGATAAAGGATGAATTTTATTTTCAAACAACTCGATCACAAAACCACTCTTCGCTTTTGAACTCATAACTTAGCTTAGAAATAATATTAGAAAATGGAACACCCGGTTTTGTAGAGAATTTAAAGGACTACAAAATGGAATTAAATTTGAAATCTTTTCGGTTTTCATATCGAACTTTTAGTTTAAAAAAAGTGCAAGAATTTTCACTCTGTATATATTTATTTTTCCGATCTTCCCGCTTATTTATATATCGAATAATTGCTCTAGCATTAAACTATAGTGTCACAATTGTATATCTATATGCTTGCAATACTTAATTTGCTTTCATTTATTGAATTTTGAAGAAATTTTTTGAGAAACGCCCAGCGGATATTTTTTGGAGACGACATAACACAAGTTTATTTTATTTCTTTAATTAAAATTTTCCTGTACTAATTTCTTGAGCTTACAATAAAATAATGATGTTTCTTGTATATTTGTTAAGCAAATATACAAAAATTTATTTCGTTTAATTAAAATAATAAATAAACATCTTGTCGCGGAAGCGAGTATAATAATTATATTTAAAAATGATTCGGTCTTGAAGAGAAATTGAGTGTTTAAATTTATTTATTATTTTTTGTTTTGGACATATTGTTTATCATTGTTTTTTATTGTTTTTTGATAATGGCTTGCTTCTGCTCTGGGTTAGGACTGAAATAAAGTATTTTTTGACCATCTGTTGATTAAAAACTATAATTAAATTCTGTCCAAGCACTTCAAAGACCGATAATACAAGGGCCAAAAATAAAGAAACGAAGTGCTTGCGATACGTGGCGACCTTGGCAGGATAATTGAAGCGGATATATTGATTAAAGCGGATATATTGATTGAAGCAGTTATATTGAGTGAATTTCGACTGTGCTTGAATATTGAGGTGTCTTATCATCAAAAAAAAAATTTGAATTTGAAAGAGTCTTATATCTACCATATTTTGACAATGAAAGGGATGTTGACGGAGGCCAACAGTTATCGAATTAAAGAAGTCGTCGCCGATCTTCAAATTGCCCTTAAGCATCCGATTTTCATTGAGAAGCGTAGCGGTTCTGAAAATGCTGAGATTGTTTTTCGAGAATTGAAACGCCTTTTAGAGATGATTAAGGATGAGACGGCCCAGCTTAATGAACATCTTGAAATGATTAATAGTTTAAAAAATCAATGGTATGATTCAGTTAGGCGTGCGTCAGCTCGAAATGTTGAGCAGGTCGAGAAAGAATACATGGAATTTGTAGGATCGAATTATGATGCTGGATCTGTCGCAGAAGCAAAAGCGAGATTACTTTTTTTAGCCCAACGTAAACGGTTCTTTGAAGCCGAGTTGGATGTTTGTGAAGTAAGAATCTTGGAAGGGAAAGCAGTCAATCGAGAGCCACAACATATCGCTACTTCAAACATAAGTTTACCTAAGATTCAACTAGAAAAGTTCAATGGTAATCGTGCTGAATGGTTTGAGTTTTATGAAAATTTTAATGCTTCAGTGAATGTACCCAACATGACTAATACGCAGAGATTTACATATTTGCGTACTCTTCTGGCGGGTGAGGCCAAAACGATGATTCAGGGTTTAGCATTAACGGATGAGAACTATGAAGTAGCTGTAGACTTGCTTAAAGAAAGGTATGGGAATCGAGCAGAGTTATTGCGTCAATTATATCACGATTTAAGTATTCTTCCTGTTTGTCGTACGTTTGGTGATTGCAGGGATTTTCTTTATAAATTGGAAGGTTTGTGTCGTCAGCTGGAAGCTCTAGGTGAAACATATGATTCTCCTCTCTTATATCATGAGTTAGAACTTAAGTTAACTAAACCAGTTTTGAAAGAGATTTTGATTCGTAAGGAACGTTATGTCCAGTGGAACACTGCTGTTTTCCGTAGGGTGTTGAGAGAGGTAATTCAAAAGGAAGAGTTATTATTTAGGATGATAGATACTCAACATTCACGGGAGTCGAGGCCTCGTCCTCCTGCGAATTTTAGCGGAAGAAGCGAAAAGTCAAAGGACCTTGTTCCTACGTTAACTTTCGCCACGACTACATCCTCATTTGTACCTACGTTTTCTCATCGTCCGCCCAATTGTTTTCAAAATAAAGCAGGTATGAATTTTGTAAAGAAAGGCCCTCACTGCGCTTTTTGTGCTGCAAGTCACTGGACCGCAGAGTGATAAATTTACTTGAGTCGCGTGAAAAGCAGAAGAAATTTTCAAAACTATGTAATAAGTGTTTGGGTAAGCAACATTTAGCGGTTGATTGCAAAACGGTTCTCAAACCATGTTTTTATTGTAAATAGACAGGACACCACCAAGCACTTTGTTCTCAAAAATTTGCTGTAAGTCAGGCCAATGTATCTGCTGTAGCTTCCCTTGCGAGTAAGACTACTACGACTTTGTTAATGACGGTTAAGGCAAAGATGATAAATCCAGAATCAAATATTCAAAAAGAAGTGATTATATTTTTTGATAGTGGGAGTCACCGAAGTTTTGTAACGAATGAAGTAGCTGAAACTCTTAAATTGGATACTATAAATTCAGGGTCCATTAAGTTGTATACGTTTGGTTCTAATGTGGCAAAAGAACACCAAAGTCGGCTTGCGCAAGTAAAAATTGAATCGGTGAACGGCTCGATGATCCCGTTGACGGTAGACATAGTCGATACCATAATTCAGCGCGACATTCCAATGGCTCTAATGAATGATATGGACGCCTCGTCGTTGCTTGATTCTCACTTTACTGTTACATGTGAAGATAATAAACCTGACGTATTAATTGGAATGGACCAAATGCCGAAGTTTGAAGTATCACAAATTAAACTATTGAATAATGGTTATGCATTGTTTGACTCCAAGTTGGGTCTAATAATAAGTGGCAAAGATAATAGCGTGACTAATAATTGTGAATGCCAAATGTCAGTATTTGTAGCTAATGTGATTGAAAAACAGATCAATGAAAATTCTTTATTTCAATTAGTCAATAATCATTATGAGTTGGAAAAGACAGTTTTAGAGGAAGAGACAACGTCAAAAGAGGAGAAAGAGACTAAAACAAATATAAACAAAGATAGATCTAAAACGAGACAGGACGACAGTGCGAATAAACTCCAACAGAATGAAGCTGACGATGATGATAAAGATAATAATGATAAAAATGATAATGAAGACGATAATGAGAATGATGAAAATGAAAACGAACAAGAGCTATTTATTAAGTATCAAAAGAAAACAGCAAAAAGACAAAAGCGACAACGCGAGCCTCACATCTATTTGAAGTCCTGGCGCGATTCATTTATTCAGGTTCAAAAATTTGCTGAAGACATGAAAAATTCAAGAAAGAATCTTTTAAAACTACAAAAGAAATCAACAAAACGAGTAACTGAAGGTGAACACAACAATAAAGAGGAGGAGGATGACGATGATGGCGAAAAGGGCAAGAAGAACGTTAAAGAAACTACTAATGAGAATGATGATGTTAATGATAATAATAATGATGATGATAATTTTATGGAAAAAGGAAATTCTAGGAATAAACTGTTGAATCAGTTTCAAAATACCGCTAAAAATATTGACAAATTCTGGGAGATCTGGAAAAATGATTATTTACTTGCACTTCGTGAGAAACATAATTCGTTGTCATTTCCGTGGAATACCGTTTCAGTTTGGCCTGTAGGGGGTGAGATCGTTCTCGTCGACGAGTCCGATGTCCCTCGTAGTCAGTGGAAATTAGCTCGAGTCCTCGAACTCTTACCGGGCAGAGATGGAGGTTTAAGAACAGCAAAAATTTTAAGTGGCAAAAGAATTGTGATAAGAGCTGTTAATGTATTATATCCTCTGGAGATTGAGAAGGATCCTGAGATTATAGCATCGTTAGTCATAAAAGCTATACCTCAAAGTATGGCCTCGATGGTTTTAAGTATAATCGATTGTGGGAATGTTATTTGCAGAGGAAAAGGTCATCTAATTGAAATAAACAAATTTAGTGATCGAATTATTTCTAAAATTGACATGGATGACGAAGTGAGTATCAACGTAACTCCCGAGGTCGAGTCGGAGGATGAGGCGGTGCGTCCCAGGAAAAAAGGGAAATTCAGCGAGTCAGTAAACGTCATCGGTTGTGAGTCCAATTTACAGTCAGTTTATTTTGCGGCCCTCGCACCAGCCAGTGATTTAATAAAGGGAAATAAGGAAGAAAAGGCCCTCGTGCCTGCCGTTACGTCCATCAATTTGGACTCCCTTCCTTTTTGGAAAATCTTTAAAGATGGTGATTCGGGATGGGAGCTCACAAAAGTCTGTGATAACCATAAGTACTGCCCGGGCCTCATATTGTTTCTATATCGTCCGAGGAATACTTTAAGTTTCGCATCTAGAGCCGCTTGAATAAGACGAACGAGGCGATGACCTTCATAATACGCCACTGGCGGTGGAATCACTATCCAATCAATCCAATTATGAGATCTGGCGAACTGTCTTACTTCAGACAAAACTCGGAAATAAGTGCGAATCGAGTGTTCGCTACGTGTCACCGAAAGTCCTGTACAAACAATAACATGCGTAACATCTAGAGGGAAATACAGATTATTTAGTGTGCGTAGAGTGTCTTTCAAATTCGTATCCACAAACATGACACCTTTAATCACTTGACCCAGACCTTTAATAAGATTGTCGCCGATCACTAACACTTTAGTCTGAACTATTTTTTGCCGCGCGAAGAAATATTCAATCATTTCTTTTCGTTCAGCGGGGGTCATCCATTGAATTGGTTCACTCTTATTTCTTTGATATTTTGGTAGAATAATTTTTTCCCGATTCTCCATATGCATTTTAATCGTGTCATCTGGAGTACTCATGCAAATTTTCTGGAAATATTGTAACATACGTTCCACAGATTTATGTTCATCTATCTGACGCAAAGTCCAAGCGAGGATCAGCCCATGAATAGTGAACGTCATCGGTTGTGAGTCCAATTTACAGTCAGTTTATTTTGCGGCCCTCGCGCCAGCCAGTGATTTAATAAAGGGAAATAAGGAAGAAAAGGCCCTCGTGCCTGCCGTTACGTCCATCAATTTGGACTCCCTTCCTTTTCGGAAAATCTTTAAAGATCGTGATTCGGGATGGGAGCTCACAAAAGTCTGTGATAACCATAAGTACTGCCCGGGCCTCAATCTTGTGCAAATGGCACGTGTTTTATCGCCGGACTTTGTACACGTGTTGACGGAGAAAGGTTGTTATCTTTCAGTACCTACAATTATTCATGGGCTGATCCTCGCTTGGACTTTGCGTCAGATAGATGAACATAAATCTGTGGAACGTATGTTACAATATTTCCAGAAAATTTGCATGAGTACTCCAGATGACACGATTAAAATGCATATGGAGAATCGGGAAAAAATTATTCTACCAAAATATCAAAGAAATAAGAGTGAACCAATTCAATGGATGACCCCCGCTGAACGAAAAGAAATGATTGAATATTTCTTCGCGCGGCAAAAAATAGTTCAGACTAAAGTGTTAGTGATCGGCGACAATCTTATTAAAGGTCTGGGTCAAGTGATTAAAGGTGTCATGTTTGTGGATACGAATTTGAAAGACACTCTACGCACACTAAATAATCTGTATTTCCCTCTAGATGTTACGCATGTTATTGTTTGTACAGGACTTTCGGTGACACGTAGCGAACACTCGATTCGCACTTATTTCCGAGTTTTGTCTGAAGTAAGACAGTTCGCCAGATCTCATAATTGGATTGATTGGATAGTGATTCCACCGCCAGTGGCGTATTATGAAGGTCATCGCCTCGTTCGTCTTATTCAAGCGGCTCTAGATGCGAAACTTAAAGTATTCCTCGGACGATATGGAAACAATCCTTGAAACAAGTACTTATCCACTCGACACGAACATTTGCAGAATTCGGATTATTACACAGTGTTTGATCAGTTATGCAAGTTGGGTGTTCCAATGGAAATGAAGGAGCAAGCGGTGATCAATGAGCTCCTCGTGGCTTCTTCTTCAAAGCCCCTTGTGGCTTCCGAGTCAATGAACAATAAGCCCCTCGTGGCTTCGTCTTCAAAGTCCTTTATGGATCGCCAAACTCGACCGTCGTTAGATGATCGACTGCGGATGCTTATGGGACAGGGACAGCGTAAATTGTCTTCAAGTGAGGCGGAAGTGTCGCGGAAGCGAGTATAATAATTATATTTAAAAATGATTCGGTATTGAAGAGAAATTGAGTGTTTAAATTTATTTATTATTTTTTGTTTTGGACATATTGTTTATCATTGTTTTTTATAGTTTTTTGATAATAGCTTGCTTCTGCTCTGGGTTAGGACTGAAATAAAGTATTTTTTGACCATCTGTTGATTAAAAACTATAATTAAATTCTGTCCAAGCACTTCAAAGACCGATAATACAAGGGCCAAAAATAAAGAAACGAAGTGCTTGCGATAATCTAAAAGTTGTTTCGAAAATAAATTCCATTTTAATAGTAAATTTATATTTTTACATATTCAAATTAATGACTTTAATTTCACAAAAAATATCAAAAATTATTTGTGACTTAATTGTAATGGAAATACAATTTAAAGCGAATCTAATATATGTATACATTACATCCCTCAAAAGGAACAAGGACAAAATAAATGTCGAAAATTTTTGATAATATTTTATACACGTAAATTAATAAATTGATATAAGCTGATGCTAAAATGTTTCGTCCCAGCCGCTTTCATCAACGCCACATAAAAAATTGTCTGTTGAAGGGTATCGATCAAAATTTTGAGTATCTGATGGCGAACGTACCTACACATTATATAAATAATATACAGAATGTCTCAATTTTTTCTAAAGATTTTGAACAGCTCTAACTTTTTTTGGGGCGATTTTAAGATATGTTGTTATCGGCATTCTTTTTTACTCATCATTACAATTTGTTTGAGCTACTAAACAGAAATTTTTTTTTGACTTTTTCGGCTTTTGTTTTGGTCCTCCCTATAGTCGAAAAATCGAAATTTTTTAAAATCGTTTAAGATGCTCTATATTTAAGCTCGTTTTTACTTTGTTGTTTTTGTTTTTAATGCATAATGTGTCAAGTTCTGTTTTCTAGATTTTTATGGCTTTTACGCCTTAAGAAAAAGCATTTTGTGTTGTTATTTATGCAGGGCATGGAAGTGCCCGCGTAAGAGTTATGGAAATGATTCGTTTATTAATAATCTTTGTTACTAATAAAAATTTTCATTTTAAACGATTTTTAAAAAATTCCGACTTTTCGACTACAGGAAAAATCAGGGCAAAAGTCGAAAAAGTCAAAAAAAATTTTTTTTTTCTGTTTAGTTGTCCAAACAAATTGCAATGACGAGTAAAAAGAATGCCGAAGACCGCGTATCTTAAAATCACCCCCAAAAAAAGTTAAAGCACGTTAGAAAAAGTTGAAACACTCTGTATTTTCATTTTTGGAATCAAATATATTAAATTACTTTTGGTATAATAGGAGGACGCATAGTATGGTTGCGAAACGCTTCAAAATCAAAATCCGTAAACCACGTATCCCGACGAGCATCTTCTATGCGACCGTATCCCAAGCGCTGGGAAGGATCACGCCGACAAAACTTGCAGATTAACGATTTTGCTTCATCGCTCATATATCGTGGCCAGACTAGCATTTGAACTCCTCGCAATATTGAGTTGTAGGTGTGCATTGGATCCGTCGATGCAAATGGTGGTCTGAATTAAAAATATTGTAAAACCATTATTCCATAATGAATACATATAAAAAAATATAAATATTTATACAGAATGTGAGAAAAAAATCGTCAATGAAATTTGTAGAATCTTCACGCAATGAATGATTCTTCATACTCAATGATTTCAATTCGATGCACAACAATTTATGGTAAATCTTAAAGACAGAAACTATGCTATATCTCACAAAAGTTTGGAGGCGCTGAAACGTTCCCTGCGCCGACAGTAGGCTCAATTATCATCGAAAATAGGTGCGTGGCGCGGCAAAAAATTTTTGGAAGCATTTGTCGCTCTGTAAGGACGCACAAAGAGGTCACCTCGAAGCCGGCTGAGTATTTATACCCCAAGTTGTTCTTTATTGATATTTATTGTTGGTTTCTAATTTTCGTCGTTAATAAAGTTGTTATTGCGAAAAATGTCATTGACGGTTTTTTTCTGGCACCCTGTATTTACATTAAAATATTTACGATCCAGAGATGAGTTCAAACATGAAGATGCCAAGACTCCAAATGTCCACAGCAATATCCTGTCCTTTATTAAGAATGATTTCAGGACTAACGTATTCTGCAGTACCACAAAAAGTCCATGTTCGATCAGCATCAGATTTCAGTCGCTTTGCAAAGCCAAAATCAACCTGAAAATAATAAAATAATCAATTAGTAAGAATAAGAAATGCTTTATAAATTGATTATTATAAATAATTAAATTTTGCATTCTTATTGAAGAATTTTGGTATTCTTATTCGCAACAGGCATCCAGCAATATATTTTTTAAGCTAGATTCAGACTTAGGCTAAGCCTTTAAACTGATCATGGATGCCTATTCTAGATAAGTGCTAGACTATGGCTTTAAAAATTATTTGAACATTTGTTAAAATAAAATAAATTACCAATTTGGGAATGCCTTTGGAATCAAGTAGCATGTTTTCTGGTTTCAAGTCACGATAAATTATGAAGCGTCTATGTAAATAATCGAAAGCTTCTAAGGCTGCCGCACAATAAAATCGTGCTGTTTTTTCATCAAAACGACCCCTAAACTTTTAAAAAACATTTTATAATGAAGAAGTGAAGGTGTAATCAAAACAGAAAAAAGTAGAACATATTTATTTTATTATTTATTAAACTTTAAAATAAAACTAACATAAAATTTTTTATAAAAAGAAAATTTTTTTATTTTTGAACCGACCATTTATGAAGCATAGTCCAAACTTCTCCACCGGGACAGTATTCCAATAGCATATAAAGACGCTCTGCATCGCGATATGTATTGTACAATCTATACATATAATAAGCATATACATATTTATATTTTATATGTATGTTATGGGAAAATAAGATTTCTGGCAATATAAAATGAAAAAAATATTATGGTCGAGAAAATACTTATTTGGCCGGAAATTTTATTTTTCTGTAACATATATAAACTACAATGTTAAATTTATTTGTAAATAATATTCTGCGGCAATATAATGCATACCTAACAATAAAATCTGTG
Source organism: Bradynema listronoti (assembly GCA_024678965.1). Taxonomy (NCBI): domain Eukaryota; kingdom Metazoa; phylum Nematoda; class Chromadorea; order Rhabditida; family Allantonematidae; genus Bradynema; species Bradynema listronoti. The sequence goes on from JANLNO010000005.1 coordinate 910,571, forward strand.
CGACATGAAATGAGAATATTGCGCTCATTAAGTACATGTTCTTGTTGATTCATTTCACGAATATGTGCTTTATTTAAAATTTTTAAGGCAAAGACCTTTTCTGTAACACAATTTTTTACGAGATTTACTCTTCCAAATCCTCCGACTCCTAGAGTTGCTATTGTCTTGAGATCGGCAAGATTAATGCGTAAATTTTCATCATTCTCGTCACTGCTTCCGCCAGGCAAATATTTATTTTCCTCATCACTTTTAACCTCGTCGACGGTTACTAACTCATTATTATTATTATTTGTGATATCTTTTTCGATTGATATTGAATTAGAACTTTGATCCAGAGACTTAGTTCCTTGTAATGATGTAGTTGCTGATTGTTGATTTTGACTTCTGAAAAAAACCATTATAAATGTTCATATTTAATAATTTCAAAAACATATTGAAATTCTTATTATTTTATTTGAATAATTTTAAATCCCTCCCCGTGTTTTTATATTTTACTTTTTATAGGATATATGATTGTTGTTTTCATTTTTTGCTATCAACCAATCTCGCTCTTGATAGCAACTTGTGCATTGGCAATCTATGCAAAAATTTTCATCAAAATAAAGTAAACAGATATGAAGTTCCGCACTTCTACAAGTGCAGTAAGATGTGCTTATCTTATGAAGATCGTCACAAAAATAGCCATATTCGTCGATTGTTGAAAGCGATAAAATATGATCACTTTTGCAAGTTTCATGTGACGTTGAATTTGTTGATGATGAAGATAAAGTTGATGTCAAACTTCCCAGTGATAATTCTCTACGTGACCTCGAGAATAAGAAATTAGGTAATGATGATTTTATAGAGTTGGAATCCAATGAATCCGTCGAATTCCATGTTACTGTATATTTAGCTGATTGTGAATGAATATGTCGAGGAAAACATGCAAATATTTTCATCAAACAAAAGAAAAAAAAGTGAAATAATTTGGTAAATTAATGTCATTTGCACAAAAATTAATTTGATTGTAATTCTCAAAAAATCGAAATTATAAAAATGTCTTGTTTTTCGTGTTTTTTAAAATGTGCAAATCATATTCAAAGATTTAAGTCAACAAATTTGCAAAAATAGATAGAAAAAATCATAAAGATTTTAGCTTTTAAAAATAGATTTTGATACAAACGACTGAAAAGTAAACAAAATATATAAAAATAAAAATAAATGAGTTAATATTAATAATACACAATCATGAAAAAATTTCAAAAAATTAATTAGGTATTATTTTAAACTTTATGTTAAGCGATTTTTATATAAACCAAATCAAAAATTGATAACATATTCATATTTATAATAAAAAATAATATTTCATTTTATATTTTTTCAATACAAATATGCAAAAAAGTTAGAATGTAACTATAAATGTTACAAAAATTTATTTAGTAATATTATCAATTTTATTCTAAAGCAATGCAAATAACTAGTAGGATTAATTTTTAAAAGTATTGAAAAAATTCGGAACATAATAACAAAAAAGATCAATATGAATTGTTTCAAACAACATACAAAAATTTAAAATATTTTATGCATATTTTTATAAAAGATATGTATATTTTATGTTTGCCATTATTAGTTTAATCGTAATTTGTATCTTTTGTAAACGTGATTAAAATAAATAATAAGCTATTGTATAATCAGGTCTCATGATGAATGAATTTTCAAAAGTATTGTACAATACACGAGCTAAATTTTACAATATAATATAGGTATTTTAAAATAAAACAAAAATATTAATATGTAGTTTTAATAAAAACAAATGCAGATTTTATGGTAATTAGATTGTTAATTTTTTCTGAATTTATTTAAAATTTCCTAGTATGTATTTTCCTATTTTTTCATATTTTAATATAGATATATTTTATATTTGCAAAAAGTTATATTCTAACCTGTATTGATTTTTTGACGCCTTAACATTTTGTACATTGGCAGCAGCAAGTGCGGCGATTTGTGCACTTCGATTAGCAGCCGCTGCTGCTTGCTTGGCACAATTCATTGCCACTTTTTTCGGAAGATTTGTTGAAGTGGGTGATGTAGATGTACCACTGGTTGTTGTAACGAATTTTGTTAGATCCAGACTTCTAGCTAATTGGTCCACTAACATTGCCAATAAGTAACAGCCTTCTACGGAATCCACAAAATAGCACTCGTCAACTTCGTGCGTAATTTCACTCGAATTGTAACTTTTTTTCGGACCACGAAATATTTGTGAAGACTTAGAAAATTGGCTAGCTTTGAATTGTTTTCTAAAAAAATTTTTTTTAGAAAAATATAGATATATTTACTCTTCAAGTTTACAACACTGCACATACATGAATAAATAAAAACATTCATTTTTTAAAAATCACACTTTTTTAAAAAGAGAAATTAATTTTTAATGACATTATTCAATCATACTCAATATAACTTTTATTTTTTGCTAATCAATACAAAAATTATTCCTCTGTGACGATAATAAAAGTTAATAATATCATTTGCAATTTTTGAATGACTAATATAAAATGTTTTTTTAAATTAAGTTGATGACGTATATGTATATCTAAAAAACAACAAAGAATTGATTCTCATTATTCTTTAATTTTAAAATACACTATCACTATTTTTTGTAATAATAAATAAATATCACATGGTTAGGTCAAAAAATTTCTCATCAGAAAATAATGGTTTGCAACAAATATAAACATTTACGTCCAAAATTTTTAAAAATATTTTATTTTTCTAACATTTAGAAAAAATTACACTAATTTGAAAATTTTATAAAAATCACATAAATCTTTTATTGGAAGGTGATTTTGTTATAATTTTCTATATGCTCAATCTAACTTATTTCGATAATCTTTTTTTATGAAGTAAGTTAATGCAATATTGCTATAGATATTTTTTAATTTTCCACTCTTTAAAATTCAGTTCCACTCTTTAAAATTCTTATAAGCAAAAAAGCAAATTCTTTAAATTCGATGATTTACGAAAATTGGTAATTTTTAAAACATAATTGTTGTAAGTATTAAATAAGTAACAAATTAGAATATTTGTTAAAAAAATTTTAAAAAATAATTGAAATCTATTAAAATTATTTTAAAATTTAATATTAGTTTTCTTTGATAATAATTCTAAAACATAAATTACATCTTATACATAAAAAGTTAAAAGCATGCATATTTATATATCTTTTTAAATACATATATAAATCAAAATTATGTAATTTTTTATGATTAAAAAGTTAAGCAAATATTTTTCAGAAACTATTTTACGATCATTCTAAATGTTTATTTATCCATTCTATAATGAATTTTTATTAATAATGTATTATCCGACTAATAAGTTTAATGTATTGTCGTAAAGTTAAAAAGTTTTTTGATTATAGGAATAAATTCTTATTCTTATTTATTTGCCGAATTTTTGTTCCGCCTTTCAATTCTTGTTTAAAAATAAAATTAAAAAATAGAACATATGCACATTCACATTCATATAAAATATAAAATGTACGAATATAAAAAAACTGATTAGTGATTATTCGCATAGAATTCATGAAATGCATGTGAAAATCAGTGTGCAAAAGTTTCCATTTGACTTTTTTTAGAGCAAGCAATACTGAGTACGAAATTCATTTTAACCCAATTCTAGTAGAACGTAGAGATAGTATTTTGAACATTTGTTCAAAATACGAAAAAATGTTAAATGCATTACAATATTATTTATAATTATTACTTTTTCTTCAATCGGTAAAAGAAAATTTGCACATTTTTTGTATTATGGCATTAATTTTCACATCGATATCGTTGATTAATATTATAGAAGTACAGTAGCGTCCAAAAAACTTGGGGCAAGCATCTTTTTATTAAAGATGTCGCTGTTTAGGCTATATATCTTTATTTCTTTGTTATAAACCATATACCAAAAATATTGCTCAGACTGTAAGCTACATTTTGACACCAAATACTCCACATAACAATATTAATAAAAAAATATTCATTGATTTTTAAAAGTGAGCCCATTTTTTAGCGTCCAAAAAACTTGGGGCAAATCATTCTTCATCCAATTATGTGGTGACTTCATAGTTTTTTCTTTGTGTCTTTGTGTATTTCTTTGTTTTTTTTAGATGCCAGAAAAAGAAATTGCAGAAGACGTGAAGAAAGCAATTGTGAAAGCCAAGAAATTGAGATCATCGGATCGTGAAGTCGCAACACTTTTTACAATTGGAAAGTCTGCCGTCTCTCGTATATTGCGTCGTTTCAAGAAGAAGAAAAGTGTGGCAAAGCTTTTTGGAAGTGGTCGCCCAAAGAAGACATCGGAAAGACAGCGTCGAAATCCACAGAGAAGCTCCAAAGCAGATCCAAGAAAGACTGCCGTCGATATCGCAAGAAGCAAATGAGCAATTCGGAGTGGATATCAGCCGTCAAACAGCCAGCCGAATCATGGAAGAAGCCAATTTGTTTGCCAGACGTCCAGCAAAGAAACCTCTAATCTCAAAAAAGAATCAGAAAACCAGATTGAAGTTTGCCAGAGAACACCTTGGATGGACATCTGCAGATTGGGCAAAAGTGCTACGGAGCGACGAATCGAAGTTCAATCTTTTCTCATCGGATGGGATTCGTTTTGTATCGAACATCGTAACGCTTTCCCGATCGTCTGCGCGCATAACGAATCCCATCCGATGAGAAAAGATTGAACTTCGATTCGTCGCTCCGTAGCACTTTTGCCCAATCTGCAGATGTCCATCCAAGGTGTTCTCTGGCAAACTTCAATCTGGTTTTCTGATTCTTTTTTGAGATTAGAGGTTTCTTTGCTGGACGTCTGGCAAACAAATTGGCTTCTTCCATGATTCGGCTGGCTGTTTGACGGCTGATATCCACTCCGAATTGCTCATTTGCTTCTTGCGATATCGACGGCAGTCTTTCTTGGATCTGCTTTGGAGCTTCTCTGTGGATTTCGACGCTGTCTTTCCGATGTCTTCTTTGGGCGACCACTTCCAGAAAGCTTTGCCACACTTTTCTTCTTCTTGAAACGACGCAATATACGAGAGACGGCAGACTTTCCAATTGTAAAAAGTGTTGCGACTTCACGATCCGATGATCTCAATTTCTTGGCTTTCACAATTGCTTTCTTCACGTCTTCTGCAATTTCTTTTTCTGGCATCTAAAAAAAACAAAGAAATACACAAAGACACAAAGAAAAAACTATGAAGTCACCACATAATTGGATGAAGAATGATTTGCCCCAAGTTTTTTGGACGCTAAAAAAGGGGCTCACTTTTAAAAATCAATGAATATTTTTTTTATTAATATTGTTATATGGGGTATTTGGTGTCAAAATGTAGCTTACAATCTGAGCAATATTTTTGGTATATGGTTTATAACAAAGAAATAAAGATATATGGCCTAAACAGCGACATCTTTAATAAAAAGATGCTTGCCCCAAGTTTTTTGGACGCTACTGTATGTGCATTTTAAAGATAAACTTCATAACATTCAACTCAATGCTTTGAAAAAAAATTACTAACAAAGTAATTTTAAATATTTAACTTTCGATATACTTTTTTTGTTAGAGCTCAACAATCTTAATATTCAAAACGTTCTTTGATGACTCAAATTTTTGCAATTAAAGTAAAAAAAAATAATACGCCTATTTAAACTAGTGCACATGTTTATAGTAGCAAATGTAAAAAGAGACAAAAGATTAATTGGCATTTAGTTCTCGCGAGTGCACTTTACTCTAATTTTAGTTCAAAGTCCGTCTTGTGGAATTAAACACAACTAAAATTTAATGTTATAAAAAAGTCACGTTTTTATCTTAATTCAAAGCATTTTCAAATACAATATGCATACATGTATGTGTATGTATCTTCAAATTCCAATTTTTTAAATATAATATTTGAATTTTGATAAATTTATATATTAAACGTTTCAAAATAAACTAACTCGTTATCAGAATATAAAAAATTATAACATTCTAGAAAAACGCACGTGTTTTATCAATATAACAATAATTTATAATCTTACAACTCTAAAATAATTTTAATGTAAATCATTAATATTTTACAATCAAGCCTACATATTTAACATTTTTAAACTTCAATATGAATAACGAAAAAATAATGATAAAAACAAATAAAATTTTGAATAAAAATACGAAAAACAATTTTAAATTAAAAATTTTTTGTATAATTTAATACGAAAGTTTATACAATTTTTTAACTGCATCATATGTGGAACTTAAATCAATATAAATTAATTTTTTCATTAAGGATAATAATACTTTTAGTTTGTAAAATAAAAAGCCATCCAGCCACCGAAATCTCGGCTGGTTTTCGGTATCGCTGATGCGTCTTGCAAGACGTTGAGCAGTGTTTTTAAGTACTTGTGTTGTATGCCTTGATGTGTGATTGCATTTATGATGGCGTTGATTTCTATTGAGTCGAAGTCTTTTTCGTAATCGAAGAACACCATATATAGTTAAATTTGACATTCTCTGCACCGTTTCGGTACTTGATTGATGGTTTATAGATGATCTAGAGTCGAAAACCCGCTCCTGAATCCCGCTTGTTCACGAGGCTGTAGCTCATCTAGTTGCCGTGTCATCCTGTTTAGTAATATTTTGGTAAAACTTTGTATGGAGTTGGTAATAGAGCTATCGGTCTGTAGTTCTTTAAGTCTTCTCTATCACCCTTCTTCGGTATGATTATTGATTTTGAAGTTTTCCATTGTTCGGGTACGTCTTCTTTTTTTAAGCATTCATCGAATAGCTCTGCCAATACCTTCCATAGCTTGAAGTTTCCAGCTTTTAGTACTTCGTTTGTTATTCCGTCAGGTCCGGGTGCTTTGTCTTTTTTTAAACTTTTAATCGCTTTTCTTACTTCCAATATCAGAACTTGTGGCACTTTTTCATCGTCGTCTCGTAACTATTTAAGACGAACAGCTTTTTTGGATGAGAACAGATCGGCGTAGAATTCTTTTGTTCTTCTTTCCATTTCGATACGTTTAGTAATTTGCTGTCCGTTCTTATTCTTCGGAATCGAGAATATATTGGCGTTTTTTGCTTGTTCTCAATTATAAAATAAAAATTTCAAAAAATTATAGGAACTACCAAAAAAGTTACTTAAAAACAATTAAAAGAATGGTAAGGTCATAAAAATTGAAAAAAAAGTAAAAATGTGTCGTTTAAAAGTGAATAAAAAACAAAATATAATCAAATGTGAAAAAAATCTTATATGAAAATACGTATATGGTCGGGAATATATGTATATGACCGGGAAAATAATAACTACACTAATTTCGAGTGTATAAGACCGGGTGTTTTGAGTCAAATTTAAATTGGCGTCAATGAGTTCATTATGTTGTATCAAATCCGTTAGGGTCCAAATTTTGTGTCCGCACTCGTTTCACAATCGATAAACTTTTGAAAAAATTAGCTAATAGTGTAAAAACGCATTCAAATTAATTAAGTAAAAAATTATTTAAAAAACAAATACCTTAATGAATTCTATTATCTAAACTCATTTTACGTCATGCATTCCAATTAATATGTACGGTGTTTTTCTTTGTATGGGATCTAAGCAAATCCAAATTTTGTGCTCACTTTTCTTTATATCATTTGTATTTTTCTTGCTTATATTTTGTTTAACTATCATAACGGTAATAGAAACATTATTTTATTTTTTATATTGTAGATTCGCTATTTGTTATCACTTTAATTAAAGAAATTTTTATGATATCATTTCAACTTCAACTATACGATTTATTAATAATGTTATTTATTGCAAAAATGCAAAGCGATCACTCACCAACGCTCAACATGTATGCACGCGGGTCCATTATATACAATTACAATTAAACGTCATTTTATCAAAAGCAAAAACGTAAAAGTCATGTGAGTGAAATCGTAAAGTTTTATCATCCAGCGATAAACTTTAATCGCAATTTTTGAGTTTTATTTTGTCGATGTATAAGTAAAACAAATCGATAAAAACAAAGATTGATTAATATAATTTTTGCTTTTTATGTATTATATTATCATAAATCTTCCATTTATACATTGATCTTCATCGAAACTACTGCATTTATTAATAATGTACTAATTAAATACAATTTAATGTTTAATAATATCTCTATTCCAGAAAATTTTTAGTAAAATATTAATATTAGGTTTGAAAAAAACTGAATAATACAATGCATACAGCTTTTCCAAATCACATTTAAAAAAATCACATCACATTGATAAGTATAAATAACATACCTTTGAGATAATTCGGTTTCTTCCTCTGTATTATAAGATAATGAACGATCTGTTGCTGAATCAATATACGGCAATAGTGCATTCAGCTTTTCTATTTCCCCAAATATATTTCCAGTACTTAGACATTCCAAATCGGGACCAGATGTTGAGAACTGACTAGAAAGTTTTACAGTTATCTAAATATATATATGTAAATAGAAAATTATGTATATACACTCTTAAAATTAAATTCAAATACATTTGATATCAAATCACCAAAAATTAATACCCTAAGTTCGGGTAAATAAGACACCGAATTTTCGAATTTTGACCTTGTTATCATTCTGTTATAAACGAAATTGTGCTCATAATTTTTAATCTGCAACTTGCTTTAATGATTATTAAATTTCATTCTTCACAAATACAAAATGAAACAGAATGAAGGTTAAGTCAAAATTCAAAAATTATTCAAACGTCTTATTTACCCTAACTTAGGGCAACCATAATAAAAATTGATTTCATAGCATTACTTTTCCTTTTGTAATAATATAAATTCTATCAGGCAATTGAGATTTTTCAATTTTGGTTCGAAAGTTCCAATATTCCTCGCGAGCTAATTCCGCTATAATATTCAGTTGTGAATCGCTAAGAATAGAGAATTGAGGACATCTAGAAAGGATAACATAAATAAGCAGACATTTTTGCAAAGGGAAATTGTTTTCAAAATTACTTCTTCAAATAGGTGAATGTTACGTTGTGTTTCGACTTTGCTGTGTTAATCATAATTGAATGGAATATTTGACGATCGATTGCCCAAATACGACAGGCTGATAATGCCTTAACAGATGCAGTTCGTTCACAATGATAAAGGATTGCCAGTTCACCAAATACACATGGTGCCTCCATTATTCGTATAAAACGATCGTCCTTAGTTACTTGTACGCGTCCTTCTACATATGTATGTATGCACACAACGGATATACGAATGATTTTAAAATTTTTATATCAGCAATTTTTTAAATCAGCAACGTACAAATGTGGCATACATATTAGTAACTATTAATAATTATTATTACTCTAAGTTCAAGTAAATAAGATGCACATGCATTCATTAATGTAAAAAGATTTTAATTTTTTTCATTTTATTTAATCTTATTTTGATTCTCCGTCAGGCTTAGGCGCAGCTGTTGCTAGGCCGTTTTGACTTTAGCTCTCACAAATTTTTCACCGCCACCATCATACACTAGATAAGTCCCTCAAACGGGTCATACTGAACGGATCCGGATAAAATTTTAGGACTTAACTTAACAACGCCTAAGAAATCGAATGCCCCCGACTCCTGGAACATAATGTAACTTTCGTCAAAATCTCTTTTGTCGTTTAAACCCTGCATCGGCGAGAAGTCATACAGGGACATGCGATATGTCATTTGACTTCTTATTGAATTCGGAGGGTTAGCAAGTTTCAATTTTTTCGATTTGGTCTCTTATGTCGAAATGCTTTTTACTCAAATTAGTCAAAACTTTTGTATAGTCAAGTACGTTATAATAAATGTCATAACTACATTATACAGTTACTTTTTAAGTTTTGTAATTAAATTATCGATTTTTGTACGTATTCATTAATGAGTGTAATATTATATAGTCATTTTAAAAATATGTTACTAAAAAGGGAAGCCATAAACTTTTAAAGGACACTTTTTCAAATCGTGATCTACAAAAATCCGTAAAACCTTAGATTATTAAAGCTCTCTGAGTGAGTGCTCTATATATGGATTGAATTTGCTTTTGGCATTAATTCCCAGACTTATAAAACTCACCAGATCCCAGCTCTAAGAAAGTGGAGGAAATCTCGAATATTTGTTACTGTAAAAAATCTTTAGAAGGCATTGAACGATTTCTACAGTAGCAATTTTTACCGTAACAAATACTCTGATTTTCTCCATATTCTTAGGGCTGGAGTCTGATGAGGTTTTTAGTTCTGGGAATTAATGACAAAGCAAATTTATTCCATATATACAGGGTGACACAAAAGTTCCCGCACACTTTTATTGAAATAACAATTTGATGAAATTTTGGCATTTTGTACTGTTACAGTTTAGTTTATTTTGTAGCTCGTTTAATTCTGTACAAAAGTTATTTTCTTATTTTTCTGTAATTTTGTGTATTTTTTTAGTTATGGACAATAGAACGAAAAGAATTTCAATAATAAATTTATTCGATAGCGGAAAATCGCCTTCTGAGATCGTAAAACTCATCAATGTACCGAGAAGAACAGTTTATGATGCAATAAAACGATATCAACAGCTTGGAACAACAAATGACAGGTCTCGGAGTGGCAGACCTATTGTTGCGACGACTCATGAAAATCTAAACAAGGCACGATGTCGGATAGCTCGAAATCCTGAAAAATCAATGAGAAGTTTGGCTAAAGAAATGAAAATTGGTAGGGAATCAATTCGAAGGATGGTTCGAAACAATCTAAGACTCCGTAGTTACAAGTTCGGAAAGGGGCATTACTTGGACGAGCGAATGAAAGCTATACGACTTGATAATGCAACACGTCGTTTAAAAAAAAAATCATTTGGGTCGATTTTGTTCACTGACGAAAAAATCTTCACAATTGAACGTGTTGTAAATCGACAAAACGATCGTCAAATTCTTCGTAGATCTCAAGGTTTTGTTCAGAATTTTATGCTCTTTCTAACGATATTAAATATTTAGACAAAAAAATTATTACGCATCGGCATTTTCCAAAATCCGTGATGGTGTGGGCCGGAATTTGCGAAAATGGAAAAACGCCGTTGATTTTTGTTGAACGGGGAGCGAAGATCAATGCCCAAGTTTACCAAAATCGAATTTTAAAGGACGTTGTAATCCCTTGGACTCGAAAACATTTTAATGGTAAACCTTGGACGTTTCAACAAGACTGGGCACCAGCTCATTCCGCGCGCTCGACAATGAATTTTTTCCAAGAAAATGGAATTCGCGTTTGGGACAGAACTTTATGGCCGTCCAATTCGCCGGATCTTAATCCTATGGATTTTTCAATATGGTCAATTTTGGAGCAAAAAGCATGCTCTATCCAGCACAAAACGATAGAATCTTTGAAATCATCTCTCCGACGAACATGGAATCAAATTTCAAACGAAACACTATCGACCATCGTCAAAAATTTTCGGAAGCGTCTCGAAGCTTGTGTGGCATCAGAAGGCGGAAATTTTGAAAATAGTTTAAAGTGAAAGTTGTAGAGAATATTGTTTGCTTTTTAATGTATTTTTTGTTTTTATATTCTTTTGCTTAATAAAAAAGTTATTGTAAAAAATATGTGTGCGGGAACTTTTGTGTCACCCTGTAGAGCACTTATGCAGAGGGCTCAAATAATCTGAGGCTATAATTTTCTTTTTAATTATAGTTCACTCATTTAAAGCACTTTTACTTTAAAAAAATTGAGAATTTTGATTAGTAAGTTTGATGTATGAAGGTTTTCTTTTTTAAAGAGATTTAAAAATCACATACCTACAAGAACGTACAAAACGCTTCCATATTCTCCCTGCCGAATTATTGTGGCACCTTTAATAGTATCGACAGGTCTCATTGAATGAATCATTTCTTCAATTTCGCATTTATCCAATTGACACAAAAATTCGTTTGCCAATAGAGCGGATTCAATAATTTTAAATGTTCTTTAAATATATAAACTAATTATTTTTCTTATTTGATCAAATGATAAACCAATGTGACTAACTTCTTATCTTTATGAAAGAATTGGGGATCGATTTCTTGATGAGCTATTTCTGGTGCTGAAACGGCGATTTTACGATTGTGGAAGTACTCTCGATGATTAGCAAGTTCATTCTTTAATTTTGAAATAAGATCATCACGTTCTTCAATTTCACGTAAAAGTTCATGCCTGCTTAATTGTTCAAGACTTACGCCCGTTCTACTTTGTCCCATTCTCATTTAAGTAAATAACTGTTTCTATAAAATTGATTAATAATAATTAATAAAATATATGTAACTTTTAAAAACGAAATATATACATGTATTATTGAAAAGATTAAAATTGATATGCTATAATTTAGAATTTTTTGTTGCATAATCGTTAAAACAAACATCTTTTAAATTTATAAATGTGTATAATAATAACATACATATATAATAACATACATATTTGATTGGTATTATTACATAACACATTGCAAATAATAATAAACATTACTAATAATAAACATTAATAAACAAACAAATTTCATTAACGTCAATATTATAACAAATGTATTTCACGTTTACTATACATTTCACTCCGACTTGTCAGCTTTCCTTAGCTAATAAATGTCCCTAGCTGATGAATGCTTTCGTTCAATACTGGAATTTTTTAAATTCACGCAATTTCACACTTTCTCAAAACTTCATTGGTTAATTATCTACATATTCTCTTTTCACAATATGCCGAATATTTTTTTAATAAAATTTGCATAAATTAATATTAAAATATCCTTGATGTCAAAAATTAATGAACGTATGTGTATGTCTAATTTAAATACAAAATAATATTGCTAAATATTAAGCAATAAATATTTTAATAAATAAAGTATTTTTAAAAAATATCTAAAAGTTATGTTTTTATTTTTAATTCGTAAACGTTCGGTATTATTTTTTATATTTGAAATAAAAGACAAAATAAAAATAAAACCTTACTTATGCATTCACAAGCCCATTTTTGTTTCAGTTAATAAGATGAATTCTTGAAAGGAAAAGGGAATAGCGACCGCTTTTTGGCTTAAAATTTCTTCGAGTGTTTTATTTATTTATGGGGCGCATCTCGGACCTATAATTCGCGCTATTCCGTCTACTCACTTTCAGCAATAATTCTTGCCATATATTATATCTTTTTTTCTTTCTTTTTGTAAATGCAAAAAACTTCTCTTGAGTTTATTAAAAGAAAGAAAAACAGTTACTAAAAAATATGGAAAAATAATAAAAAAAAAGAAAATTTTTTAAGTAAAAATCATCTGAATGAGTCGTTTTCTGTACTCTTTTTGTCTAAAAACAAACGAATTTTATATAGTATAGATTTATTTTAAATTAATATTTAATTTTTCACGATACTTTGATCCTAAGTTTTTTTATATCTTAATTTTATGTTTTATAAAAAATATCAAAAAATACATCCATTTAAAATATACACATGTGCACGTTTTATCTTTTTACGTTTCATTCCTTTTAACGTATAAATATCCTAAAGCTTGCCTGGAAAATATTAAAGCAGTATGGCAAGAAACAATACAATACTGCGCTATTTGTTGTTGCTTCATGTTTAATTATTTAACGAATTGCCAGCTCGGTTGTTGTCGTTTTAATGGACTATTTTGAAACGCACAACATTATAGGATTTAAACTATGCGTCTTCCTAGCCTTTGTTTTTCTTCGAAATCTGTTAACGGTAGTAACAAAAAATAGCATTTGATATCGCAAATATTTATTTAAAATAAAAAATAATTTTAAAAAAATATAAAGTAATAAAATAAACTTAATTACAAAATATAAGCTACATTATACAAGTTTAATATACAAGTTTGATATGATAAGCAAAAAATTATTTTTAATACATAAGGATTGTTGCTACGTGAGACTTGGACATGTCTTTTTCCAAGGAATTTGTGTCCGATTTCGCACGGCAAAATGCTGTGAGAATCATAAGCAAGGCTGGTAAGAATTGTGCGACAACACCCGCAATCAAAAGCCAAAATGAAAATCCCAAACTAAAATGCTTGATTTAAACAACATAATGCCTTTCAATTATAATAATGCATAATATAAATACCATTATTATGGCCAATAAGAAATTTTAAAATTTATAAATAAATATTAGGTTAATGGAAATAATAGCTAACATAGTTTTGAATTAAAAATCTCTCAAAGACAGAAATCAAAGGCTTAAAAATAAAATTCTATTTGCAGAGATGAGAGTTCGGCCGAAATTGAAAATTTACAAATTAATTGTCGTTAATACTTTTTAGACCAATTTTAATTAAATTCAGTTCAAATTTTAAAAGGTTACTATTATTATGTATAATTAAATGTTAAATTTTCAAGACCATCCAAATCTCCCAAATTTTTCTATTTCTAAATTTTTATTTTTGAACTTTTGATATACGATTCTTTTTTTGCTATCAATATCCTTCAAAAGTGTTTTTAACTCAAAATTAGGACAATATCCAAAAAATGCTTAGAATATAATACAAAATAAATAATAGAGTTATTTTAAAAAATTTGTTTAAAAATAATTATTATTTTTTTATCAATCTAATACAGGATGTCCCAATTTCGTCCCTGGTTTTGATTTGCGAATCTTTCCTATTTTGCAACCGATTTTCAAAAAAATTTTTTTTTATTTAACTTAGAACTCTTTGAGAATTTGTTTTACACCAAACTTGTGCATATTTGTGCATATTTGTTCAAATTTACAAATTTTATAGCTTTTTGACATTATTTTTAAAGGTGAAAAATGGATAAAATAAATTTGAAATTGACTCAATTTTTCAATCTGAATTTTGCCAAAATTTCATTTAGGTAATTGGTTAAATAATGTCCATTATGATTAATTTTATCCTCACTTTGAACCAAAATGTCGAAATAGTTCAATATAGGTTCAATGATTAGGATAATTCATCATTGTTACAAATTTTAATACTCTAAGTTCGAGATGATAAGCCGCGGCTTATAGAACAAACTTGTCTTGAAGTGAATTTATTCTTCAAATTTTTTTTTGAAAATTTTGCAGATTTTCTCATGTTTTTTTTTGTATTTTTATGGATATGTTTTATTTTAATCACACGTTTTTGGGGTAGGGTAATTATTTTTGAAAAAGTGTCAAAAAAATTTAAATGATTATAAAATTTGTAAATTGGAATCAATATGGACAAGTTTGATGTCAAACAAATTCTCAAAGAGTTTTAAGTTAAATTTTAAAAAATTTTTGAAAATCGGTTGCAAAATAAAAAAAGTTATTTACAAAACAAAATCGGGGACGAAATTAGGCCCTCTATTTATTTTAATAAAAACCTTGTTTTATTTTTTGATGAAAATCCAGCATTCAAATGTTCTGGGAGAAGTATATTATTGCTAATCGAATTGAAATAACAATGCAGGAATAAAAATATTGCAGAAACATTTGAAATGGCTAAAATTGCGATATAACATCAGTAATGTTTATTAAAAATTTTACGCATTAATTATTGTTTTTCATATGCAGAGTGAGGATTTCATAAAAAAAACCTGCAAAAAGACTCCATACGCATAGACCAAAAGGACCCGTGACGTCGTTAAATGATTGAATCGCAGTGTTTAACAATGCAACCAGCAATCCTATAGTTGTCCATAAAATACCAAGAATAATGAGAAAAATTATAAAAATTAATTCTGTCCGACCGATGAAGCCTCCGCCACCACGAACTTCGTCAAATACTATACATACATAATGTTATAATTATACGTACACATTAGGGCTGCAACGAATTTGGATTTTTCTTTTGAACTTTTTTTAGATTTTTGTAATTGAAAATTTATTTTCTCTGCATCGTGATACAACAGGAGTACAATTTTCAGATGCGAAATTTGCGAATTTTCAACTTAATTCTATTAAATACTTTCTAAACCAAATTTTAGTAGATAAATAGAAAAAATATTAAGGTTAAAATATTTATTCGTTGAAGTTTTTTAAAGTGACTGTTTTTTTATCTGTAACTTTTTTCCAAATTATAATTTGATTTAAAAAGTATTTGATGGAATTAAATTCTGAATCGGTGCTAAAATTAATTTTCATTAAACTAACGTTAAGAACCTTAAAAAGAAATGAAAAGTTGAAAAATTTGCAAATGTTGCATTCGCAAATATTGATACGCCATACATATTTATAAAAAATCAAGTAACAAGTTGAAAAAAATACCGGAAAATTGTGTGTAACGAGGTGCAAAAGACCATTCAATTTGACGAGAGCCACGAAAGAGTCCGCTATGAACAAAACTATTTACGGAAAGCGTGCCATTCCGTTCCAACCCATTGACTTCTACCCAAAAATCGGTGAAAAGTGAACTTAAAGAAAAGGCGAATGACAAGGCAAATAACATTAGGCTAATAAACACAAATATTCTTTGTATTAATTCCATAATAGAATTAGCTAAAAGAATAAAATAAACATTTCTAGAAACATATCCGAATCGTTATTTTTTTAAGTCCAGTCGTATATCTTCATTATGTGAAACATAAAAAAATCCAATTTCAATTACCTAGGTGTAAATAAAAGAATTTATTTAAAAATTAGATTTCTTCAAGGTCATTTGTCTTTCAATCTAATTCCTAATGTATCAAATTTGTTCTGCTTATATTTTCCTTTATTATTTTAATATTTGCGTTAACAAAAGCATTATCTTTAAAATAATTTATTAAAAAAAAACAAATTTTATCCCAAAATGCCCATATTTTTCATGAATAAATATTAAATAATTAAAGATGATTTACATGTAATATCTTTTAAGCGAAATAAATTATATCACATAATTGCAAAAAATGATTAAATGAATAAATCAATAGAATATTAAAAAATTTGTAATTTAATTATGCAGAATGATTAACAAAATACTGAAAAATAGGATATGCTACATATTATGTGTACAATAATAGCTTAATTATTTGTAGTTAACGAGAATATCGAACGAGATTGCAATATTTAAAATATCCTTTCCGTAATACGAGCTCAGAGTAATTCCCTATAATTTTAATTAAAAAAATAAAATAAATGCAATTAAAATCTTTTAAAAAATTCCGATACATTGCAGTAATTTGGCCGCTGCAAAATACGCGAAGCAGAAATTCCGCGTCCAAATTTGGATCAAAGGTGGAAGGTACGATAATGTATGTACCGGGTGGAACACGGAATCTGCTCGTTACCTAATAAATAAAATAAATTTTGTTTATTCCTATTATTTATATAAAAAAAATATTTATTTAAACAAGGCTGGTTAAAATCTGTGAATAAGATAAGATATAAATAAAACGAAGTAATTGTAATTTTACGCCAGCTTCTTCTAATTATTATATATATTTAATTGAATGATTTTTTTTGGGTTGCGCTTTTTAATTTCGATTAAGAAAAAAATTTACTTCACGCAAGTCAATAAACGACGAACTCTTAGCTACTATCTCTGCGCTTTTAAAAAAGTTTTTATTCATTTTTGGCGCTGTACTCGTTGGTTGCGGCTGCGGACCTCCATAATAACCGCTAGCAGCAACAGCAGGATTACCAGCACCTCCGTAATATCCATACGTATTACCGTAGCCGACACCATTCGGACCATAATATCCACCAGAATCATTTCCTCCTCCATAAGCAGCATAACCGGCAGTAGGATAACTATTTGTGATGTACCCTTCCACAGGACCAGTGCCAAGAATCTCGTTGCTGGAATGAAATACCGCAAAACCAATCGGCAACGAATCCAGATTTTTGATGCGCAATTCGCGGCGATATTTTTGAAGAACAGCAACGATGACAGTCACTTTTCCTTCCCGTTCCACAGCACTGCTAGACACCGACAGCGCCGTAGAATACTGTGGATTATTGCAAAATGTATCTGAAAATAAACAAAGCGACTTTTTAATGAAACAAATAAAAAAAATTCTTTTATCTTTTATTGAATAACAAACCAATGTGATTTTTACAACCGCCAGCGGTCCCATTCGCAGACCTCCATTCGCCATCAGCCATATAACTTGTCCACGCGCTTTTGGGCGTACCAACCAAACCGGTCATTTCGTAGATTTCGTTCATTACCTAAGTTAAGAAGTTTGAATATTTATTTTCATAGTTGACTTGTTACCTCTGGACCAAGATTACAATTTTCCATTCGTTGAAATTCACGCAAGAAGTCATCAAAGCACATCCTAAAAATTAAACATAAATGAAACATACACTTTTCATAAATATGAACCAAAATTCGCCATCATCGACAAAGGATATTCCGAGTTGTTGTTTCTGTTCTACGCTTATGCAATTCCACTCGGGGCTGTTGTCACTCCACGGACCGTTCCATTCGTGCTCACCCCAAGGATTGCGTATTCGAAGAAGTACAACTTCTCCTCTATTCGTGTGAATCTAATGGAAGAAAATAGAAGTATGTACGCTTAAACCACGGTTGCCAGATGTCCTTTTTAAAAAGATTTGTTCTTTTTTTGAGGGGTCTGTTCTTTTTTTTTTGTTGTTCTTTTTTGTTCTTTTTTTCCATTTTTTGTTCTTTTTTTTAAATTTTTTTGAAACGATTTTTTATTGAAACGATTTGAAACGGTATCGACTGAGCCTTCAGTAACGCTATCGCTTATCGCTATTGAGAATCGCTATCGAAGCAAAAAAACAAAGAATATTTAGAAAATGTTCCGCAAGCGCACAAACTTTTTCAAAGAGAAGTACTCCAATGAGTTTCAAGGTATCAAGCGAAGCAAGAAGGGCGAGGAATACGCGACCTGCACCGATTGCAATGAGGACATCAGTCTGGCGTCGATGGGGAAGACAGCTATCGCACAGCATCAAGCGAAGCCGAAGCACGTGGCCGCCATCAAAGCCAAATTATCTACTCAATCGTTGTCGCACTTCCTCCCAAGTCTGACGGCCCCGACCGATCTCGACGAGAAGGTGACTGCAGCTGAAGGAGCCTGGGCCTACCACGTCGTTAGTCATCACCAGTCTTTTAAATCGGCCGACTGCGTTTCCTCTGATGGCCTCTTCCGTGTAATGGAGCGGAATCTACTGCGCGTGGAGACCATCAAGGCGATTTTGGCGACGAAGACCAACTTCGATTTCAACTGCACTGAAATGTTTGACTATCTGATGAAGAATGGCTCTCTTAGAGACAGGATCAGGAGTGCCGAGAAGTATTAAGTTCCGAGAAGTAAAAATCTTTTTTTTGTTGGAAATTATTAATAAAATCTTTTTTTTCGTGCCCAGCGTTCTTTTTTATTTTATTTTCATCTGGCAACCCTGGCTTAAACCAATTGAAAATAACAAAATCAATGCTACCGTTTGTAAAGCGGTTATGCTGTAAGCATGTCCACGAACAAGACCGTTGTCCATTTGCGCTTCGATAATATTTTCGTCGGCCTAAAAACTTCGAGTACAAAAATCGAAAAACCAAAAAAAAAATGTCGCCAAAAGACAAAAAACATTGTAAATTGCTAACGTCAATACTACAACCAAAAAGTGAGCCCATTTGAAAGCCACGAACAAGCATTGCGAGCATCTGCTCGCGTGGCACGTCTTGTAAATCAAAGTACTCAATGAGACCGCCTGTAAAGTCCTCCATTGCTTCGGCGGTGGAGCCACCCTTTAACGTTTCGTAATTTCCATATAACCTAAATATTGTAATTAAACATTTTTTTCAATTTCGTCCTGCCCAGTTTTAAATATAAATTTTTTTTTAAAAACTTTGTGTTACTGTTTGTTGAAATAAGCGAACTTTTTGGAAAAAAAGACAACTATTCAATTCGTTTAAAAATTTTGAGCTATTTCTTTAAAATGTTCGTCAGGAGAAAGGGGAGAAACTAAAGAACTACCAATTTTTTTCTATGCTATCCAAAGATAGCTAGGAAAAAAATATGAAATTAGTATCGGAATCATTTTTAACTGAGACCTGCATTTGACATTACAGACAAAAAGATGTATAAATACTAATAATTAAATATTTAATACTTGGCATATGCCTTTTCGAGTAGCGCACTCCAAAACTCGTTGTGCTGAGCGGAATGCATATAGACTAGTTCTCCGTTACTTGTTGGCAAAAGATCATCAATTACAACATCAACCCATTTTCCGTAGCGCCAAAATTGAAAGTGAAAAATGCCTGAAAATTTCAAACAAAAATATTAAAAAGTTTTTTTTTTTTGTGAAATGCCGAAAAGAAACAATCAGCAGATAATTGTTTTAAATATATTGTTGTAAAATAATTGCTGTAAATAGATCAAAAAAAAATAAATACAAACCAGCATAATTTTCCGTAAAACTTTGATCCGGTGGCACGACACGATAGAAGAGCTCGTCGCGAAGCGTTAAATTGGCGGCAGCTGCCAAAAGCCAGCAGTCGCCTAAGGATCCTTGTACAACGTCAAAACGTGACTGTCTCGAGACTATAAGCTGCGGGTCGCTAACAATTTCCTGTAATATAAATGGAAAGTTTATGCACAAACATTTTACATTAAAAAAAAACTGACGCCAGGCCTTTTCCACTCGATGTGCTTCTTCGACGGTTTGCTGAAATAAAGGCTCGAGTCTGCGGCCGGAAATTCGGGATCCTGAAAGAGTCGACGCTCGCGAAGACAGCGCGCACGCTCTTCGAAAAAGTTCAAATTAAACGACGGCATTCCCGGCGTTGTTGGCACGAACGGATCCACCTGCATGGATTAATGAGCAAATGATACAATTTATAATATAATGATAAACAGAGCAAAGAAACACATTCGATGAGCATAAAAAATCTTCGTCAATTATTAACCTTGCGTTTATATTTGCCGCTTATTATGTTGTCAAGTACAATTTTACCAATTCCGCTGAGGCTGTTGTCCTTACCGCCCAAGTGGAAGATAATATTTCCAGCGATAGCGCCAATAATTCGACCGGTTTCTGGATTTATTCCAAAGAAATGATGAGCCGCATTAGCAATCATACCACTCGCTAATGTCTCCAACCCACCGCTAGCCATGATATTAGAGAGACCTAAAATTGCAATATTAATTCATAAAGAAAAATGCACTAATTCATAATTGAAAATTTAATTTAATTAAATTTATTATGAAAATAATAATACCTCCTTGTCCACCGGTAATATTCCCAATTTTATCGAGCACATCCTTCATACTACCACCGCCAAATCCATCCAATGCACCTTTCATTATGCTGTTAAAATTCAAGGCTGGAGCCGGTCCAGTGCCACCTTCATCATGCTGCTGCGTTACGTGTGCAATCTGCATTTAAAAATAAAAATTATTTTCAATTGAACAAAGAAATTTAAATTTGTAATATAATTATCTACCTCCTCTGGTGCATCTAGATTAAGGCGTTGCATACCACTCAATTGCTCTTCAACGTTGGAAGCTTCTCCGCCCGCTTCGTTTGGAGGCTGATTGTAGGAGTATCCGCCTCGGCCGTACGGATCCAAGCGAGTCTGACTATAGTAATCGGGAAGTGGTTCGTTGCTATCTAAAAGTTTAGGCTCGTAATCGTTCTCTGGCTCATTTTCGTTTTCTTCACTCTCAACATCACCTTCATCCTCATCATCCTCATCGACATTGTCATCGTCATTTTCTACGTATGGCTCTTCGCTTGCATCATCACCATCATAGTAGTCCTCGTTGTATTCCTCATTATCGTAGTCATTGGAATCACTCCCATCAGACATCTCAAAAAATTATTTTTTAATTAGACAATAATTTTTAGCTAAGAATAAAATTATCCAAAAAATATATATAGTTTTATAATTAAAGCTTATTTTCATAGTAAAAAAATTTATAATAATCTAAATGATCAAAGACTAATTGTTTTTTAGCCGCCCCCTTAGACGGTTAGTACAATTGCAAAATCGATTAAGTGTTCATTTATTCAGGTCACGGCGAATAATATTGCAAAAAATTTGTCATCACGTTCATACCTGCAGGTATGAACGTGATGACAAATCCAAAATAAAAAGATGTTACTCAAAATATTTTTAAAAATAGTAGAGGTAAATCCTCGAAGAACTAAAAATACTTTATAGGGAAATCTATTTCCAAGATAATACATTTTGAAATGGGAAAGATCATTGGCAATTTTGAGATAGGGAAATTTCTTTTCCCTTAAAAGTTAAAAAAATATCTTCAAAATAATAAGCATCTTTAATTTTTTAGCCATAGCACAATGCTGAATGCTTTACTTTCATTTGATAATTTTCCGACGCCAACATCCGTGTTGCTCATTTTTTTTTTCGTTTTAATTTTCCGATTTCTCCGAATTTTGAGCTGGAACGAGGAGCCGGTGGTTATTGTGGGAAATTGGAAATTATCTTCATCCAAGAATGAATCGACTAACTTCCTAAATGATGTGCTTGATAAGTGCACAATTTTACGAGAAAAGTAAGTCTTTTAATAAAGTTTATTTGATTAACATAATTTTATAAAATTTAATTTAATATAATAATTAGTTGCATTTAAATAGATATGTACCAACATTGATATGGGGTCGAAATGGACATTTACAGACGGCCGTTTATGGAATTCTTGGTCACGCGGCTCTAAAACGAAATTACGACCATCGATATCACGTAAAGCTGGACACAGACCCGAACACCACAATTACATTTGACGTGTTTGAGCCAATTAGGCAGCATGATAATAAAGGTTTTTAATCACCTACTTTCGATGATTTTATGTACTCTAATTTCGATAGGTTACTTGAGATGTTTCTGACTTTATTTTGAGCTTTTATCTTTATTCAACACATAAAAGCAAAATAAAAAGCAACCAAAAATTGAAATAAAATGGTCGCGAAATTATTTTACAAAATTGTGTTAATTTTAGAAGAACTAAGAAATAATTTTTGATATCCTCATATTGTCATATGTTGACGATTTTGACTCTTTTAAAAAACCAATTTTTTCAGAAGATTTTACTCTTATTCTTGTTCCTGGAATAGCCAACTCCAGCGAATCGAATTACATTCGTACGTGCGTTCATTACGCTCAGGAGCATGGGTATCGCTGCGCGGTGTTAAATCATTTGGGTGCTCTTAAGGACGTACGCCTTACGTCCAATAATATTTTTTCATATGGTATGAGATTTATAAAGTTTTTAGAGCCTTATTTAAAACATAAAAAATCGTCATCATTATTAAAATTACAAAAAAAAAAAAATGTTTTCCAGATTTTTTAATAATTTAAGCAGTATTCTATTTTTTTTAAGGATTATTCTTGTTCTAAAGTATAATCCGTACACGATGCTCACAAACGACGTAAATTTTAAAGCCAAAATTTATTTTCGCTTATTTTGAGTCGAGAAGGCTGAAAATTTGTTCCCAGGAGGTTTTCAAACCTCCTGAGTCCAAAAATTCCTCCAAAAATGTTTATAGAAGCTTGTAGAACCCAATATTTTTGGAAAAATTGAAGCCGAATTTTAGAATGATGCTTGGCTTGGCAAAATACTATTTCGAAATATCGAATTAAATTTTTTTTTTGTTAATTTTGGTCCATAGAAAGAGATAGTGTAACATGTTGAAACTGAAACTGAAAATTTTATATATGCGTTTTTGGGATCAATTGATAGCCGTTGAAATTCTTTACCTTACTTTTCACGTTAAATCCAAAAACATTTCGAAAGTATTCAACGTATTCTAGGCGGAACCAACGAAATTCACACAATGTTTCGCCAGCTTTGTTCAATCTATCCTTCGACACGCTATTTAGCTGTAGGCTTTAGTATGGGCGCCAACATCATTACGCGATTCCTTAGCGAAATAAACGATTCTCAATTTCGCGATCGAATTCTTCTCGGCATGTCCGTCTGTCAAGGATATTGTGTGAAGAGGTAAATCAAGAAAAATGTCTAAATTTTTCTCATTATCTCAAATCATTTGTATAAATTGCTAATAATGAACAACAATTTTTTAAAAAACTATTAAATTCCTAGATCATCTCAAGCCAAATCTTTATTAACATTTAATTTTATCCAATTTAAAAAGTATTTTTCAGAGGCGTGACATATTATCATGATTGGGAAAATGGCCGTCGCATTTATAACTACATAATTACCGAGAATATGAAAAGACTTTTGCATCGTCATTACGAACGCGCTGTTCTGCCACACTCGAAAAGCGGAATCATAAACGAAGAGGCTTGAATTTTAGCACTCATTAGGAATAAAAATTTTGAAGCAACCATAAATTATTTGGTATTAAATAGAAAACAAAGGTTATGGAGTGAATTGTAGCGGGGCTTAAAATCGAAACCAACAAAGAGCTCTAATCACAAATTTGCAGCGGATCTGGTCATGTACGTCAATTCTCGCACTCGACGAGCATTACAGTCGACGCGTACGCGGTTTTCCCTCTGTGCAGCACTACTATGAATCGAGCAGCTGTCTACAGCGAATTCCCGATATCGCCACCCCGATCGTGTTCGTCAACACATTGGATGATCCTCTCGTTCCCGAACCACTTTGGCGTCCGGTGCGTGACTTGTGCGCCAGCGGAACGACACATCACGCATTTGTGCTTGTCAAACACGGCGGGCATTTGGGCTTTTTAGAAGGCGGTGCACTTAAACCGAATAGCATCTCGTGGCTCGACCGCTTCATCTGCCAAGTTGCCGATGCCGCCATTTTGTCCGCCTAGAGTTATCATAAAAGAGCACTACACATGGAGCCACGAAGTGGCAATCTGGATTTTTTTTTGTTGACTGACCTGTTTGCATGCTTGTTAATTTTCATTTTTAATTTATTGTCTTGTTTGCTGTTTCATTACATAAATTTCTAATTTAATAATTAATATAATAATATATTTTCAATATAGGATTATTTTTTAAACATAATTGCCGAAATATTTACCGGTATTTTGAATCTTCTTTAATCGTCGATATCTGTATTCTTTTTAGTTTTAGTTGCTATAACGAATCTAGTCCATTACATTGAAATTCTAGCCATGATATTTGTTTTTAGGAGCATTGCTTATACACTGCTCCACATAATCATACGTTCACCCAAAATTTTTCAAAAATTAATTTATTTTGAACTTTTCATAAAATATGATAATTACAAAAATGATTGTTAGAGACTAACAAATTAACTTATAAAACTTATTTCCATATTGGATCGCACAAACATTTTTGTAATTGAAATTTGTAAAAATATCGTTTTGGCCGATCCACAAAAACATACGTTCACTTTATAAAATTCTTTATTTTATGCAAAAAACATTAACAAATAACAACAAAAACATCATTTAATAATCAGTGGCAGCTCCATTTCGGCGAATTAATTGAAAAATTCTGTTTTCCATACTCATATAAAGATTATCGAGGAGCTGTTGATCGACCTGGTGCCAAGCGTCGATGATGGCTGGTTTGAGCTCTCCAACGTCACGATACGTATTGTTTCCGGCATAGATCTTCTTTACCATAAAAGCCCAAACGTTCTCGATCGGATTGATGTCAGGGGAACATGAAGGCCAGTCAAGAATAGGGATTTGTTTACGCTGGAGCCAATCTGAGGTAGCGCGAGCTCGATGAATGGATGCACCATCGTGCATAAAAACAAAATTTTTATGCCGATTTATACGAAAAAAAGGTAAAATCCCACGTTTGAGGCAGTAGCGATATTTAACTCCATTCATCTTCTTCGAAACAAAGCATAATTTCACTCGCCCAGTTGAAGCGATTGCGGCCCAAACCATCAAGCCACCGCCTTTGAAATTTCGACGAGAGAAGCGAAGATTTTCCTTACGAATATCATGCCAGTAGCTTCGATACCCATCTGGGCCATCACAGTTAAACTTCTTCTCATCGGAAAACAGGATCTGGAAACAGAGATGACCCAACAAAAAACAAAGCACAAAAACTCACCGATCGCCAATCCAACTTTTGGTTTCTTTGTGCAAATTCGAGGCGTCTCTTGCGATGTTGGGCTGTCAAACATGGTGCTTTTTTCATTTTGCGGCGCTTTATGAACTGGCTTTTTGAAATAACACGTCGAACCGTTTCAATTGAAGCATCAAGATTCAAGTCGGCTTTGATTTTTGAGCAAGAATCGGTTGAGTTTGAAGCCTGACGAATGATCATTCGTTTTTGGCGAGCAGAGAGCGACGGAGGACGTCCAGGAGATTTTCGCGTACCGTAACCATTTGGATTATTGACATATCGATTGATAACATCGCAACTTCGGTTGAGATCTCTAGCAATTGCGCGATTTGACATTCCATTTGCCTTTTTGACGTCAATTTGCCCTTTTTCGTAATCGGAAAGCGGAATTTGTATTGTCTGATAATAAATTAGTGTTTTACAATAAAAGATAATTTTTCTTTTTGCGTTTTTTTTAAAGAATATAACTGTCACTTCCATAAATTAGTTGAAAAAGAATGGGTCTATAGTAAAGAATCATCCCTCTGGTTTTGAGTTTTTTTTCCGGATTTTTTTTAATAAAACCATTCATAATGGCATATTGTTGTAATTTAAGGGCGTTAAAATTGTCGTGCGTTAAAATTTGACGCGCTAGGAGCGCGCAAGTTAACACGCGAGAATTTTTTTTTAAATCAAATTTGTCTTGTGATATCTCATTCGAAAGCTCTTATCGCGCTGATCAAAAATTGTATAGGAACTATGCTTCCCCGTCGAGTTACGATAGATTAAGCGAAAATTGTAACCAAAGAAAGGACCAAACATTTTTGGAAAAAATTTTTTCATTTTAAAAATAAAAAATTAACTTCCCGAAATCCCAAGTTGAATTATCTGAAAATAATCCAAAATTCTTTAATTTATTTATGTAATCAATGAACATTTTTAAAAGTTTTGTTTGACGATGTCGATTTAATTAGAGGAGGTAGGGCAGATTTACACCAAATTTTTCAGACATGAAAAGTTTTTAAAACGAATATTCTTTATATGTATGTAAGTTTGTATAGTATTAGGTAGTTAAGGAAATTTATATAAAATATTACTACACATTACACTGCCATACATAAAACACAGATTGCAATTATATTAAATAATGATGCGATTTATATTAAATAATGATGCGAGAAAAGTTTGGGGACTTTTTTCACTTTAAAGGACGTATGCCGCTCAATATGCATTTTCTGACAAAGTTTTTTTAGGCAAAATAGAAAAGCCAAAATGGCGGAAATTTAAAAATATTTATGAAAAATTTTTTTTGCTATTTTTCCTGTTTTTTATTTTCAATTGTGCTTTTCAATGTGCTATTTCTGACAACAATTTTTACTGAAAATTTTATTTTTTCATTTTATCAATGTGCTTGTGCCATAATCTGAGTAATGCGGAATGTGCCATAAATCTAAGTAATGCGAAATGTGCGGAAATTCCTCACGAAACAGCTTATTTAAACTTGAACTGTTGTCAGTTGAGACCATTGAAATGGCAATATTGCATTGTTCTAGCTGATTTAGAAGTCGTTTAGTGCCAACTGGTTCTGTATTGCATGATCGATTTGCAACCTCAGTTTTACAAACTGTAGAAAATGCTATGATCTTGCGTGTGATTGACTCGATAGCAGACACAGTGCAGTGGTATGCGGAAAATCCTGGTGAGAAATGGAAGTTACTTTCTCGCAGGAATGTGAACGCCACAGCCAGGGCAAACGGCAACACCTTGGTTTCTCATGAGAATAATAGGAATGAGAAAAATAGGAAAAATAGCAAGAAAAAATTTTTTCATAAATATTTTTAAATTTCCGCCATTTGGCATTTGGCTTTTTTTTAAAAAAACGTTGTCAGAAAATGCATATTGAGCGGCATACGTCCTTTAATAACCAATAAACAAGTCAATTTCTGATTTAAATTTTATTTTCGGATTTAAAAAAAGTCAGATATTATTTTTAAAATTACTATAACTTTTGGTAAAGGTAATAATTTGTTTTGTAAAAAAATTAAACGTATAATACTATTTTTTTCAAAACACAGAAAATTAGCTTTAAAAAAATCCCGGCCTCAGATTTTTAAAAAAATAATGGAATCTGAAAATAAAATTAAATCCCAAAAATATTACAAATTGACTTTTTTATTGGTTACTAAAGTTGAAAAAAGAAGTCTCTGAATTTTTCATGAACAATATTTCTTGTCTATTTAATAATTCCAATAAGTATAGGATAGTTAACGGGTGTTCACGAACGAACAGTTTCCCTACTTCTTATCATGGTAAACATTTGTTTGCAGCTAAGCCTAAAAGTTATTCTCCGAGTTGGTAGGGTCATAATCAAAGTCTAAAACTCGGAGAATAGCTTTTGGGCTGTGTCATAATCTACATTTGGGACTTTTTTCGAAGAAGTCACAGAGAGTCTTTTTTTTCTTTTGATGGATTAACGAAATGAAATTGGGAGTTATTTACATGTGCACATATGTGTACATTTTCAAGTGCGGCTATCATTTTGACCAGGAGTGTATTAACGCCTGAAAATAAATGGAAGGAGAGACAAAACTTTTTTGACTTTATCTTCACCTTCTTTCTCGTTTTTTTTCTTAAATACCCTAAGTTCGGGATGATAAGCCGCCCCCATGCATAAGCGCAGCTTGGCGAAGTGTAAAAAATTCAAATATATTTCACTTTTTTTGAAAATTATTTTTGCTTTTGAAATGTGAAATGTATAAAATAATGTGAATGAACCCCAAAAACGTGTGATTAAAATAAAACATGTCCATGAAAATATAAAAAAAAACATGAGAAAATTGCAAAAAACTGCAAAATTTGCGTTACAAAACGGAAAGAAAAATTTTGTTTTTGTTGAAGATTTTTAATATTAATTTTGCCCACATTTGATCATGCAAGAATATAATTCTTACGCGTCTCGATTTAAAACTTGATGAAATGAATACGCCTAAGCCTAGAACCTAAAACCTGATGCTGCCAAGATCAAATTTGCCCGGTAAATCTCCATTTAATGGTTAAAGAAATAATTCGCAAATCTAAGACTAAGTCTAAACTCAAAATCAAAAAATTTAAAGTCAGAGTTTGCCTCACTCCCCCCCCCCCCCTCTTTCCACATCTCATCGTGCACGTTCGCCATTACCCTATTCTATTTCGCTGGTTTCTCGTACCATTTAGTCCCATCCCTTAGTTAATTCCATCATGTCTTGTCCGACCTAATATCATTTTATTCACGCGCCTATTTTGTTATTTTAACCGAGACTCGTCTTAAAAAAGCTCCCTACCTACATTCGACTGCTGCGGTCCCGGCGAGGCAATAGATAAAGTATGGGTCAAACTGTAGTCCACAAAAGAGACCCGCGCCCTTCGCAACGCGTTCGAGTCTAAGCCAATTAAATAATTAATTTGAGAAATATAAAAAAAATTGGACCATTTAAAACAATTGTGACTATAGCGAGACTATTTGGACGCATAGCCAACAATTCATTTGAAAATCCTAACCAGCTTATGGTTGATCACGCTCCACGACTTGGCACTGTGATTGGCGGACGTTGTCGCCAGAACAAGTCCGTCCGGTCGCGACTTCAACGCGAACGTCTTATGGGCGCGTATTTTCACGCGCGATTTGAGCTGCGAACAGTTGAATAAGCCCATCGTAGGTGCCATCTAATGAAGAAAAAAAAAGAATGTGTATAACCAAAGGATATATGTTCAAAACTTTTTCAAAAATTAATTTAGAATTTCCAAAATGTTCACATTTCAAGGTTAGGAACAAACAAATTCTCAAAAATAAATAAATAGAAAGTAAGCCGAATACCTGTGAACCGCCGAAATGCTCCAAAGTTGTTGATATTCGCGCGCTGGCGTTGGATACTGATGTTGATGGTGTTGTTGTTGCTATTGTGGAGGTTTATAGTGCTGTTTCGGTTGACGTTGTTATCATGAATGTAATCGATTTGTCGTCTGCTGTAGAAAGTGTTGTTGAACCTGATGGTGCGGATTCGCGACGACGTCACAATGGCGTCGAAACTGGAAAAAGAAAAAGATAGTTTGATTTCAATGCAATCTTATAAACATGAAAAATAGCATTGAATATCGCTACCAGCATGTGGCCGAATAGTTTCTACTGTGATGAAAGGCGATTAGGGCCACACGAGCGGGATGTTATTCCAGCTCATGGAGAAGTTTTTCGCCAACGTTCAGGCTCTACAACAGTACGCGATCGTCGTGATCGCAGCTGGCGGCGCCCAATACGTACGCGTCACATTGCGCGGTGAATGCGTGCGAATGAAAACGAGCACAGCCCACATTAGAGACGTGGCCAGTGAATTGGATGCGTTCTTCACAGTTGGGCACACTCCATACGGTTATCTGACCCGACCAATTCGACGTGATAACATGCGACAAAAAATTTGCAAAATTACGTCGGCCGAACGTACTTAAACAGAATTTTTTGACCGTGAGTGTTTTTTTAAACTACAAATAAGGAAAGATAGAATTTGTCTGCGTTTTTTGTTTCGAAAAATATTAAATTAAAATTTTTTAGCATGAGGAGCGTTTAGTTCGTGAAAAGGAGATTTTGATTCGAGGTAAGCAGTGCTATATAAACGAAATTTCGAAGAACGAAATCTAGCTTAACGAAATGCGTATTCAAATGGTAATAATTGATGACACGCTCTTTTTTTACAACAATACGAATTTTACAATTTAAAAGTTAACAAACTTTTTTATAGGCCTTTAAAAAAATTAAATATAAGTTTAAAATTATTTATTATAGACAAAAATTTGAACAATTTTTGAGTCTTTATGAGAAAAAATATTTCTTTATTCTTAATGAAATATTTTTCTTTATAGGAGTATTCGCATCGCTGTGAAAAGGTTCACAAATTTGTTCACCGCCCAGTTTGGCGAATTTATGAAGGCATTGAAAAATGTCAGACCGAAAGAGGTTTAATTTTATTTCCGCTTTTGGAATATCTTTTATAATTTTGTGGGATTTCCTTTTAGTTGCACGTCGAAGATCTTGAAGAAGTTTTCACCGTCGACGACGCAACTTTTTTCAAGAATTTTTTCGTGTAAGGCGTTTATATTATTATTTTTCATTTCGTTTCATATAAGAACGAAAATTCAGGTCGTTAATCTGCCTAGGCTTGTTGAAAATCTAAGTTTAGGCACAAAGGGCGTTCTAAGAGAAATCTGGAGTTTTTGTTTTCAGCGAACTGGAAAAGCTTAATTGCTGCGTGTCGCCGGCGCTAGCTTTAAAGTTGACGCGCCGTTGCGCCGAGTTAAAATTGGCGGCGCTCTCGCCAAACTCGGTGCTCGAATGGGAAAATTGCGTTGTCGGCAAGTGGCTTGCCGACAACGCAATTTTCGATGCGGACGCTTGACGCGCACGCTTGACGCTCGAACTTGAAATTTTGAATAAGCGTCAAGAGTGCAAGAGCGTTGAGATTGAGAGTTTTCGCGTTGGATTATTTTCGTCAAGCGTGCAAGTTCGAGCGTCAAGCGTGCGCGTCAAGCGTCCGCATCGAAAATTGCGTTGTCGGCAAGCCACTTGCCGACAACGCAATTTTCCCATTCGAGCACCGAGTTTGGCGAGAGCGCCGCCAATTTTAACTCGGCGCAACGGCGCGTCAACTTTAAAGCTAGCGCCGGCGACACGCAGCAATTAAGCTTTTCCAGTTCGCTGAAAACAAAAACTCCAGATTTCTCTTAGAACGCCCTTTGTGCCTAAACTTAGATTTTCAACAAGCCTAGGCAGATTAACGACCTGAATTTTCGTTCTTATATGAAACGAAATGAAAAATAATAATATAAACGCCTTACACGAAAAAATTCTTGAAAAAAGTTGCGTCGTCGACGGTGAAAACTTCTTCAAGATCTTCGACGTGCAACTAAAAGGAAATCCCACAAAATTATAAAAGATATTCCAAAAGCGGAAATAAAATTAAACCTCTTTCGGTCTGACATTTTTCAATGCCTTCATAAATTCGCCAAACTGGGCGGTGAACAAATTTGTGAACCTTTTCACAGCGATGCGAATACTCCTATAAAGAAAAATATTTCATTAAGAATAAAGAAATATTTTTTCTCATAAAGACTCAAAAATTGTTCAAATTGCCCTGCGGCTTATATACACACACATCATAGTAGAGACTAAGGGGCCTTTCAAAGAAATTCTAATCGCAGCCACAATGTGTCGAATCGTTGGAAATTCGGTGAGCGATACTTGCATGGAAAACCCGTCGATGAGGATCTGCTCCAGACAAGCCACCAAACGAGCACGGTCCTCGTCGCCGCGCTTATAGCAGCCCACGCCGACCACGTAATCAATGACGGCTTTTAGTTGGATGTCAGAACGCAACGCGCCCAGAGCTGCGACGAAGCGCTCACTCACCGACTCAATTGAGAGATCCTAAAAATAAAAAAAATTTTGTTTTGGAATCGGTTTTCATTCGGTTATAAGCGTCTCTATGACTTGTTATAAAGATTCCCAGGCTAAAGGCCTAATAATGGAAACTAGGCCGGATAAATACAAAAGAAATTATTGTGATAAATAAAACATAAATTTTTATTAAAATAACATTAAAAAATACATTTTTTAGCCAGTACACTTCATGTGAAATAAATTAAAACATTCTAAACAGTAATGACAAAGGCAATTACTACATCTAGTCGAAACATATTTAGATTTTTTACATGCTGTTCGAGAGTTTTCTGTTTTAGCGTACTTTTAATAACAGCCACGACATCGTTTCCTTCCTTCTTGAATAGTTTAATTCCATAACGATGGCGCTTATTCGGGATGTACTGACGAAAGACAATTCTACCACGGAACGGTACTAACGACTCATCAACGCAAACATTTTTTCCCGGAGTAAAAACTTTACTTGCTGCTTCATTGAAAATGTTAACAATAGGCGAAATTTTAAAAAGCCTGTCGTCTAAATCTATCCATTTAGAATTATCGGCAACGTGAAGATTTTGAAGTATTGTTTCAAATTTAGCTCTTGTCATGATCGATGCTGCTACTGGTGTAGGAGTTAATTCTCCACTTGTGTTCCAATAATCTCTAAGTTCAGGCAATTTGACTTGTCCCATTTTAATGCAAAGCCCAATAAATTTTTTAATGTCATATACACTGCTGTTCAAAACTTTAAGTCCACCCAAAAAAATGTCATAACTCCCGAAAAAAACATCCGTTTCGGCTAAAATTTTTGTCACATATGTATTTTTTATACTAAAATAAAGTCCTGAAAGGATTTTACGGTACATAAAAAATTTTTGTAAAAAACGTGAAAATACTGTATTTTGGTCATTTTTAACCTGTTCAAAACTATAAGTCCACTTTTAATAACAACGTTTATTTCAAAATAACAACAAATAAAAACAATAACAAATAATCAATTAATAATTAGTCGGTCCTCCTGCACTTTTTAAAACAGAAACTAAACGTTTTGGAACCGAATGTGCAAGATTCTGAAGTACTTGCGCACTGATTCTTTCCCATGAGGCTAAAATTGCTGCTTTTAGCTCATTAACAGTGTTGAATTGCTTGTTATCACGATAAACATCACGTACAAGCAAGCCCCAGAGATTCTCTATAGGGTTTATGTCAGGTGAACAAGCTGGCCACTCGCGAAAAAGTGCAATACCCTCGTCAGCAAGGTACTGCATCGTTGAACCACTTTGATGAATAGCCGCATTATCTTGCATAAAAAGATAATCAGGCTGCCAGTATGGTGTGAGGTTCTCGTGAAGCATTTGCTGATAATCTTCACTATTCATTTTATTAGAAATGAATGCCAATGGAAGTGTTCCGCTCGCTTCAAAAGCCCCCCACATGACGTTTCCGCCACCAAAATTGCGTTTAGAAAAATATCGCGGTTCTTTTCGGAGATCGTGCCAATATCCCGAAAAACCATCTGGCCCATCAAGATTAAACTTTTTCTCATCTGACCAGATGATCTGAAATCAATTTCGTCTAGATCCAATTAATAAATCAATCGAAACGAATAAACCTTGTTCCAATCAATTTGTTGAGCCAACTTTTCCTCTGCGAAAGCGAACCGAGCTGCCCGATGTGCAGCTGTAAGCTTTGGACAAGACGCCATTTTGCTGCGCAAAATCACTCCACTACCGTGAAGTGCTCTTCGGACCGTGAGCGGACTGCACGGTAGCTGCAAATCGCGAACAAGCTGTGTGGAGGATACGGTAGAATTAGAAGCAGCTCTTATTATTCGTCTTTTATCGTTCTTTGTCAACGTCGGTCGACGTCCTCCTCTGTTTTTCCTTCCATAGCTTTCAGGATCTCCCAAAAAATTATTGACAACTTGCTTAGATCGACCAATTTCGACCGCAATTCGACGATTCGACCAACCCAATACATTTAAAGATGTAATTCGACCTTTCTCGAATTCAGTTAGTCTGTTTCCACGAGCCATATCTAAGAAAAATAAAAAAAAGACTCAATTATAACTATTCAACAATAAATAAACTTAAAAACATTCAAATAAACTTAAAAACATGCTTAAAAACATTCGAAAATTCAAGTGGACTTATAGTTTTGAACAGGTTAAAAATGACCAAAATACAGTATTTTCACGTTTTTTACAAAAATTTTTTATGTACCGTAAAATCCTTTCAGGACTTTATTTTAGTATAAAAAATACATATGTGACAAAAATTTTAGCCGAAACGGATGTTTTTTTCGGGAGTTATGACATTTTTTTGGGTGGACTTAAAGTTTTGAACAGCAGTGTATATCAACATCGACCCATCCTTCAACCGTTTTTTGTTTAGCATATCTATTAGTTTCTTCAACTAGCAAATTCCAAACATCACTCATAAAAAGCTCATAAAATTCAATCGGTTCTCTAAGATAATAAGCTTCGTCACATATTTCAGTTGTTAACATATTATATTCGGTTCTTCGTGTAATATCACTTTTCCAACTATTGTCATAAAATTCATCAGTATCTGACTCTTCATCATCAGTATCTGATTCATTGTCACTTTGAACAACAACTAAGCCAGCAGTATTTTCTTCACCATCGGATAACAATTCATCTTCCAGTTCTTCATCACTGTCTAATAATAAACGATCAAAACTATCGTTAAATTCATCAAAATCTTGAAAATTATTCATAATTCTAAAATATAGATTCAACACAATTAGTATTTAATATAATTTAGTAGCAAAATAATAAATAAATAAAAATTTTATTCAAAATTGTCCCGTGGGACAATACGATGTGCATGCACATCGTAAAGTTTAAATTAAAAAAAATGCAATTGTCCCATTGAGAAAAAAGTTTAAAAACGTAATTGTCGTTTATGTGTTAAAGCGATTAAGTTTTCCTATAAAGAAAAATAAATAAATAAAATTGACAAAAAAATTTTTTTGTCTTCTTGTTGATTCCCTGGCGCACTCTATTTTTCATCTTTTTGTCGTTTTCAAATTGTTGGGCAATTCAAATTGTTGGTCGCGAGTTCGTTCCCACCAAGACCTAGTCGCGCTTTACTTTTGCTGAACCTTTTTATTTGCCACGCACAATCGGACTTCCAATAAAGAATTTATTTATTTGCAAAAAAAAACAATTAACAATACGAAATAAAATTAATAAGGTCTCAAAAAAATAATCTTTTTTTCTCCAGAATAATTCAAAAACTGCTCCTTCCTTCCCGTCTCCAATTATTATTTTCGCACAACCCAACTTGACTCGACAACCGCAAACATCTTATTAAATTTGAGCACTAATTCAAATTATTTTTAAATTCTCGCGTCGTGCGCGACACTACCATTAATGTAGAACTGCGACACAATTATGATTTTCTCCGAATTTGGATATATTATTTTCAGACATTTGCATAGATATTTGTGATGGGCAATTCGAGTGATTTCCAATTCCGTAATCTCGACCAGCAGAAAATTCTTATTGATGATTTTGATGGCAACTGAAAGGCGATATCTATAGATTTTAAATATTTTATTAAATGATCTCAATAAAATCATTGCTTTTCCAAAACGGACTTGAAAGAACTAACTGAGTATGCTTTAAACACAACTGCATGTCCGGTATCGCTAATCGGCTTTTCGTTTAAATGAATGAGGCACATTTGTTAGCGAGCACGATACAAAGCATCGAGCAACTTCTTCGGAGTGCACATGTTGTCCATTTTTGTTTCGGTCATCTTTTTAAAGAAGAAATGAAATTGAAGGTGACACTGACGAAACGACGTATTAACCAGTGGAATACGCAATATATGCGAGTGGGATTCTCATTTCGTAAAAATAGCTCGGGTTCTGTGTCGAATGAAACGCCAATAAAAAAATTAATGAAATTTGTACATTTTTTATTTATATTTTTTTATATAAACAAAAAATGCCTCAAATTTTAAGTCCTTGAGGTCTCATTTAAATTTATAACATTAATTTTTTTTTTGTAAAAAACGATAAGTAATATGTGAAAAAGTAAATGAGTTATTTTTGTGTTAGTTCCAATCCAAATCATTCAACGATGCGTTTTGAATGATGTCCAAATTTATTTGCAGGTATAATAATTGCGCTTCAAACATCGTCATTTTATTTTTTTTTATCAAATTTTAAATTTTTACATACATCTCAAAATTTTCATAAATTTGCAAAAAAATTTTGTAAAATGGCATTTTTAAAAAATTTCTAGCAAATGTGCGTGAGCAATTAAAAAAAAGACTACGACAATGAGAGCATTCGAAAGCGATGCTTTACACATTTGAAATATCGCATAAATAGACTGAATTTTTTTAGCAAACTGCAAATTTTGAAAGAAAAGAATTATTGAATTCCACTTTTTGGACTTCTGCCATTTTCCATGTCTTTTCAATAGCATTCTATTCCTCTCTGTCTTAGTTCTACATTCTCGCATAATTTTTTGGCATATATGTACACATATTATTTTGTTTTTTTATATAAAATTTCTTATAGACACAAAAATAGCATAAAAAATGTTTGAGTTGGATTTCTTATACGTTTTTAAACTTATTTATTACTATTATTTTTCTTTCCGTTATTCACTTCTCATATTTATAATGAAATTTGCAAAAATTGAATAATATATAGGGTACGTAAAAGGTTCAGAGATCTTTTTTCAACTTTATAAACAACTTTAGTAACCAATAATTTCTAATAATTAAGACATTTTAATTTTATTTTCAGATTCCCCATTATTTTTTAGATGTATAAATTTTTTACAAAACAATTAGTACTTTTACTAAAAGCTACAGTAATTTTAAAGAGGGCACATTAAAAATTTTTTTAGAAAATTATTAAAATTTTTTTTAGAAATTTTTTTTTTTTATCAAAAATGATATTACTTATAAAATTTTTCTAACTTGATTTTAACAAAAATTTACTTTTATATGTAAAAAAATATGAGGAATTTAATAAGCAAACTAATTTTAACAATTTGTTAAAAATTAAATTTGTAATAGACTGTTAAGGTCGAAAAAAGGTGAGACCGAAATTAAAAAAAAACTTTTTAAAATTACTGTAACTTTTAGTTTTGTAAAAAAATTACACATACATATTATATGTGAAAAATAATGGAGAATCAGAAAATAAAATAAAATCTCAATAATATTAAAAATTAACTTGTTTATTGACTATTAAATATTGAAAAAAGTCCTCGAACTCTGTACATATAGTTTTGGACGAATCGAAAGAATGAACGTCAATCCTTGGGTGCTTTTGCCTGCTGAATGCCAGCAGAACGAGGGACAATTCATTCTATTACAACCTGTCAATGGACTAGTCAGTGGAGAACAAGCTAGGCCATTTTTTCTAAAATCCGGCTTACCATCTAACGTTCTTGCTCAGGTATGTATGAAATATTTT
This sequence comes from Bradynema listronoti, assembly GCA_024678965.1. Lineage (NCBI taxonomy): Eukaryota > Metazoa > Nematoda > Chromadorea > Rhabditida > Allantonematidae > Bradynema > Bradynema listronoti. Next base: position 948,349 of record JANLNO010000005.1, read on the forward strand.
AATTCGGATTTTATACACTTTTGTTTTGATTCATTTGTACTTAGATTTGGCAATTGTCTGATCTTAATAAGGATGGAAAGTTGGATTGTTTGGAGTTTTGTATTGCGATGCGTTTGATACGGAATTGTCTGAGCGAAATACCACTACCGCCCGCATTGCCCGAATCCATGAAAAGGCTTCCCCAGCAATCGCCAATGCCTCAATTTCCACCAAGACCGATGTCCGCTTATGGTGGACCATTACCGGCCAATTATGGAAGCGTGAATGCTCAACTCTACTCTTCTACGACCGCCAACGTCTCCTATCCGACAAGTTTGTTTATTTAACAAATTTGTTTTATTAATACATTTAATTTTAAAAAAAATATCATTTTTTCTAACTTTTTCTCAGCATTTTTGAACAAATTTTAAATTTTAGATTAAAACTAATTAATAAAGTTTTGTTATTTTTTAAATAATTGATACCTTTTTCAGCTCCTTCCACGGTTACGATTCCCTCTTTTACAATGGGGATTAAGGAACTGGGCAACTGGTCGATTCCACAGCATTTAAAGCTGCGATTTTCGCAACAATTCAATCATTTGGACAAAAACCGTGTGGGTCTACTGACCGGCGCTCAGGCTAGAGGAGCGCTCGGCGAAAGCCAATTGCCGACGCATATTCTTGCGCAGATCTGGGCGCTGACCGACGTGAACAAAAGCGGATGTTTGAGTATTGAGCAGTTTTGCGCGGCCATGTTTTTAATTGAAATGATTAAGGTGGAATTATTATGCTTGAGTATTAAATAATTGTGAAATAAATTGAAATTAATTTTTTCGTTTGTTTATTATTTTTCTTCAACCTTTTGGCCTTTTTTTCTAATGAACAAATTTTTCAGTCAGGCTATGCATTGCCCACAAAACTTCCGCCCGAGTTGAGCAGTTTTTGTCATCGTAACAAAACCACGTCACCTCTGGCGACGGATCCCACAATGCCGCCACCGCAAAAAGGCGCTGCCATCAAAACGTTTGAGGACAAGCGACGCGACAATTTGGATCGCGGACAGGCCGAGTTGGAACGTCGACGACAAATATTGCGTGAAGAGGTTTGGTGTTTAAAAAAATAATTTTTTTTTTATTATTAAAACAGTCTTCTACTTTTAATGGGCATAGAAATTTACGTTGTTAATTTCTTTATTACTCCAAATTTTTGAGTTTAAGCCGGCATAGTTCGAGCCAAATTTAAATATTCGTCTATGAGTCTTTATGTTATATTGAAGTTATTCGAGTCCAAATTTTGTAATGAGACGAAAATAAAAGCAGGCGCAAAATTTAAACATGGTTCGATATAACAAATTTATCCGAAAAATTGGATTAATTTTTTAATTTTATTACGTCAATATTTCTTTGATTTAGGACAAAAATATTTATTTGTATTTTTTTCAGGAAGAACGACGACGTGCCGAAATTGAACGAAAAGAGCGTGAGGAGGAGGAACGAAAGGAACGAGAGCGTCTCGAGTTGGAAATGAAGCGCGAGGCGGAACGCGAAATGGAGCGTCAACGAGAAATGGAGCGCGAACGTGAGCGCGCCGCCGAAGAGGAACGCATAAAGACGGAGCGTGAGGAGGCGCGTCGCCGTCTTGAACAGGAGCGCATTAAGGAATTGGAGAAAATTCGAATTCGAGATTTGGAGGTTTATAAAGAAGTTTAATATTTGGAATAAAGCGAAAGGATTAATACATTCTATGATAAATAGGCAATAAAAATCTTTGTAATTAGTTACAAAAATAAAGGGGTAAATTTCATTTTCAATTTTGGAGAAGTTTAGCAATTTATTTCTTTGAATTTAAAAAGTCTGAGTATGTTACATTGAGAAAACAGCATCGATTTTTGTAGTAGGAAAGATTAAAAATTTATAGATTAGACACAGCTTCGCTGTGTCAAAATTTTTATCTTTAATTATTTCTCTTTATTCGATTTTTCTTTTGAATTAAAAGATTTTTAGTCTCAACATCAAAACGAACTGGAGAAAACGACCCAGTTCCAACAACGCCACAAGACGATGACTTTTCAATTACAAGCGATGGAGGAGAAGTCTCAGCAGCTGAGTAACGAAATTGTCGAGGCTCGTGATCAAATCATCGCAATCACTAGCGAAATCGAAGGCATGCGTGGTCAACGTGACCAGAAATTGATGCGCATCAACGAACTTCAGACCAAATCCCAACAATTGGCGGTACAATGTGAGCGAGTCGGCCACGAGAATTTGCAACTTCAGTCGGAGTGCCAGAAAACGTTGTGCAGAACGCAGGAAATTGAGAAAATTCGAGAGGCGATTGTCGAGTGCGCTAAGCAAACGGCCGCGAACAACGAAGAGCTTTCGAATGTCAAGGAGCGGTTTATGAATCAAGAAAAACAAGTTGCCGATGTAAGTCTTTAGAGTATAGGATTGGGCTTATTTACAATACTATGTATGTAAATATTTTTTAATTACTATTATTTTCTAAATATTTTTTGATTTTTTAAGTGCATTTTGAACGAGTTGATTTTAATCAATTGTCGCATTCTGTGAAAATTATTTTTTATAAAATCTTAATACCATTGTGGCATAAAATTTTTTGGCGGTAAATTTTTTTCTTTGGCTTATACTTACGCATGTTCATGCTTACCACCTTCTCACGTTTGTGCGATTCAATTCTCTCATTTAAGCTTTAATCGATTTTTAACGTCTAATCTAATCTACTTCTGTCTCTTTACACCATCTAGACGATACGTTGAAACTTTTGTGATTATAAGAATAATTATTTTCTCTTTTTGGGGTTTGATTATTTATTTCTTAAATCTGTTTTTTACGTAATTTTATATTTTTAAACTCAATAAATATTCAACTTTTGTTATTGTGAGCGCGTTGAGTATCGGGGAATTGGTTTAGGGCATTCTTTCCCTAAAAGTCTAAATCGTTTTTTTACATTCTTTTTGCACGTTTTCCTTTTATTTTACATCCGCACGGTATTTATTAGGCCCGCTGTTTGTGACATCATTTTTTTTAAATTTTAATTTATTTAAAAAATCTAACTCTGCATTTATGAAGTTAATTGCGTGTTTCTGATGTGGGAGCACATTTTTAGAAACGAGTAGAGCTCGATGAAAACAAGAAGCAATTGAAAGCGGTGTTTGACGCATATAACATATTGGTTGACGAATTCGCCGCCATGAAAGAGGAAGCAAAAAGACGCGCCGCATCCAAACGCAAACCGTCCACAAAGGTGAACGACGACGCTTTCTATGCGCTACCGCCCGATGGCGCTGACATTCCGCAATTAGCGACCGCAAATTTTGGCGACGCATTTCCTTCGAATTCTTCTACTGTTGTGCATTCCGCATCTGGCGGATTTGAGACGGATTTTTCCGCTAATTTTCCAACTTCCTTTTCTGAGTTTGTTTTTATTTATTTTTTACCGTTTTTAAATTAATGTACGCTTATTTATCATTCGTACGTAATGAGTAATACAATTTTAGTGCTAATTTTATTTCGGCTCAGCCACCTGCCCTTGTATCTTCTTCTTTATACGCAACACCACCGGATGCTGTGTCGACAGTAGCAGCGACGACTACGATGGACAAAAATGGCGCCGCAAATGCGAATACGGCTCCCATAGAACCTGTAAATTCAACTTCAATAGGTTCCGCAACCACACGCTATCGTGCTCTCTACGAATTTGTGGCTCGGTCCGAAGATGAGCTAAGTCTTCAGCCGGGCGACTCCATTCTCGTTTTTGAAAATCACGTGTCAGAACCGGGTTGGCTAGCCGGACAGATTAAGGAGAAGGTGGGATGGTTTCCAGCTTCGTTTGCTGAACGCATGCAAGAAACAACAACTTCTTCTTCAATAAAACCAGTATTATATTATTTCATACATTATTTAACTTTTTAAAACATTTTATATATTTTTTTGCTTACTTTAAGCCAAATTCTATTCCAACATCGCCCTCTTCGGTCCCACTAGAAATTATCAAAGAGGAGCCTCACGTGGAAAAAGAAATTGTTACTAATTTTAGGGGTAAGTTTTAATTGACTGCTTAGTTTTGAGTGTTTAAAAATTTCCAATATAGAATCAACTCAAATCATCAATGGAAACGGTTTAAATAATGCTATTGATTTATCGAAATTATCTTCTGCTGGTGCTTTATATGACGCTCCTCCGGGTGATGGCCCTCCCATTGAAGCGGACTCAAAACCAATCGTCAAACATGAAGCGGTTCTTGCAGTTGGCACGGCTCTATATCAATGGAAAGCGCGAAACGACTCGGACTTGTCTTTCAATCGCAATGATATCATAGAAGTGCTCGAACAGGGCGAAATGCGATGGCGTGGACGCTTGCAAAAGGAACCGACTCGACAGGGATGGTTTCCGAAAAGCTACATAAAACTGGATGGTAATTTTTTTTCTAAATAATTGATTCGAAAGCTTATTAAGCTATTTATGAAAATCGATATGAATATTATTTTCGGAATATGTATGCTACCTAAACAAAAATAAAAATAATATTATATAAGAATTTTTTTAAAGATAAATTAGCGAATATGAATACTGCAAAGAACGGGGAAAAGAAGAAGGAGATTGAGAATAAAGTAGTACCGCCGGATTTGAGAAAAAAGTCGTCAATAGAATTGAAACATGAAAAAGTAAATGAATCGGAGAATGTATACGTGGCGATGTATCAATTCGACGCAGTGGAAGCAACAGATTTATCTTTGAAACCCGGCGACATAATTCAGGTTATCGAGTCTAACGACGAATGGTGGAAAGGAAGTTGTAATGGAAAGACGGGGATTTTTCCGGCTAACTACGTTCAAAAAATGTCTGCTTTACGTACCCAAGAAAGTCAGTTTAGAATTCATTGGCATGTTATTGGCTCTTAATTACTTATAATTTTTAAACTTTTTTTTTAATTTGAAATACTTTTAAAATTAATTTCGAATTTCTAAATTGTTTTCTGTTTAAATTTACTTCGAATAAATACTAAAGTATTAGAATCAATAATAGATATGTCAAATTTTATATATCTACTTCATTAATAATGATATTCCATCATTTTTATTATTTATTATAAAACATTTAATTATAAAACTTTTAATTATAGAGCAAAGTTTGGGCCGAGCGTTAGCGGCTTTTGAAGCGACCGGTCCTAATCAAATAAGTTTACGCGTGGGGGAACTAGTTAGAATTCATAACACATCACCTGGCGGTTGGTGGGAAGGTGAGGTGGAACATGATGGCGTAAAGCTAAACGGCTGGTTTCCTGGAAACTACATTCAGGTCTTATGATTTTTGATTTTTTGAATTTTTAATAATAGAATATTCAGCGTTTTTTATTATTATTCTGTTTAAGGTGCTCAATGAGGACGGTAGTGTTTCAAGCATAAATCCAACTCCCAACGCAGATGGTGTTATACTTGCAACTGTGCTTTTTGATTATAATGCACAACACGTGGACGAGCTGTCTTTTAAGGCTGGCGATGTAATCGATGTGGTGGATACGTCGGCAGGACTATGGTGGAAAGGGCGAAAATACCAAGAAACTACACCAGGTTCTAGCGGCACTCCGCCGCTTCTATTTCCGGCGAATTTCGTGCAGCTTCGGTAACTCGTTTATCACTGTTCATGCGAAAGAAAACATAATTTATTTGTTTATAAATTTCTTTGTTCTTTTCTAATATTTTTACATCGTAAAAATAATATTATTATTGAACTAAGAAAGAAAAACATTTAGGTATAAACGGCTTCACAGGCTTGTTTTTTGACCTTTTATTTATTTTATATCTTTTCATATATTTTTTTATTTTAGTTTAGTGTAATACAAATTAGTAACTTACATAAATATTCGATATAAAGTATTATATATGAACCTTTTGTACTATATCGTTTTTAATCTTTAAATGACTTTTATATTTTTTTAATAAATAAATATAGATATATTAAGCAAATAAATTTGATATTATTTTCTTTCGATTATAAGCTATCTCTGGTCATTTATCGAATATAAAAATTTATAATCTAATTCACTCAAATTTTTTTTTTACCAGAAGAGTTAATTCTGAGTAATCATTATGATTATTATGTGCGTTGTGTATTGACTATATTATATATTTTATGAGTAATCAGTCTTTTTTCAAACTTTTCTAAACGCAAAATACATTTAAAAAAATTGACTCAATAATTTATTCCCATTAAATTGATCTTGAATGTACATCAATCTAATATGTACATTAATAATTTGAATAAATTGAATTTTAATACATATTACTTTCTTGAGCCATTGTTTTAATTATTTAAGTTCCTACTTAATTCATTGTTTTACAAGATTTTATGTGAATAATAAATTATACGACTTGCTTGAAGCGATTATGTTTAAAAAAATCAAAATGTTTTTTAGACATGACTCACTAAATACTCGGTTTTACACGATATCTATTCAGAAATAATATAGAAAAGAGAATCAATAAATGTGAGTCATTTTCGAACATTAATTACGTTTGTTTAAAAATTCTTTAAAATTTAATATAAAAATATATGTGGATTTAAAAATTTTAATTTTTAATGTGGAATACATGTACGAAACGCATTGAGGTAAATAAAAAAAGTAGCAAGTTGTTCATTGACTTACGAATCAAAATTATTGTCTTTAAAATATATAATTTAAGCACGAATAGCATCGAAAGCATTTCATCCTTAGTTAATAATAATTTTTTGTAGATTTTGTGTCCACACGGTTCTCGAAAGTTCGCTTTTCGGTTCTCAAAGATTTGATTGTTATGTATAAAATGTAAACATGCCTTGTGTGCCCACTTTTTATGTCCCATATAAGTTTTAAAAGAATTATGTATATATAAGTGTTAGGATTCTTCAAATTTTAAAATTATTCTAACTTGCTAGCACTATTATTTTTGACATTCTTTTGAATTTAGATATGTATGCGCGATTATCAAATTATTTTTTTTCAAATTTATCATTATTTTTTTATTGGTACTATCTGCACATTTATCTTTGTGCGCTTCAATATATTCAAATGGCAATTATTATGAACAACAACAAAACCAGCAAGATCAATAACCTCAACAATCAATTGTATTTACTAGCCCAAGTACTTGGTAGGCGAGGATGATAAATAGCATGTCAATTCATTTTCATATAATTTACAAATTTTTAATTAAATATATCTGCTTATTAAAAAATGAATTATAAAATTTTGCTTTTGTATATCAGAAGTTGTGGAATTCCGGTTTTTTATTTCCAAAATATGATTTTCTTTCGATTTCTAAAATTTCAAATTCATTTCCCCAAAATATGTATTTATACATTATACACTCCTGGTCAAAATGATAGCAGCACTTGAAAATGTAGTACAACTCGAGTTTTAATTGGCCGTTTTTTATGAAATATTGCACAAACATGTCTTTCTCTATTATAAATCATAATCTTAAAACAATTTTACAATTTTCGAAATTTTACCCACGTAGAACTGTGTTTTACTTTATTTTGAGTTTTTATCACTAGACAAAATGATAGCCGCACTTTCAAAATTAACGCTTTATGAACAAAAAAAATAATAAATAACAATATAATATTAACATTTAATATTTAGTAGGCCCCCCTTTAAATTTTGCAACATTGTTCAATCGATTTGGAAGACTACGAGCCAAGTTATTCAATACATTCAAATTTAGACGACTCCATGCTTCAAGAATTGCAGTTTTGAGATCGTTGACGTTGGCGTATTGCCGGTTGCCACGATAAACATCACGAACTAGAAGTCCCCATAAATTCTCGATTGAATTCAGGTCGGGTGAGTCTGGCCATGGTAAGATTGCGATTTGCCTCTCCTGCAAGAAGCTCATTGTAGACGCACTTTTGTGAATAGACGCATTGCCTTGCATGAAGAGATAGCATTCTTGCCAGAACGGCGTCAAATGTTCGTTGAGCACATTATTATGATTTTAATTCAAATTTTATACTTAACGCTTATTCACTTTATTTTTATTTCCTCCAATCAGATTTCAACGAATAATACACAATCTAGTATAGAGTGTATGCGCCAGTACAAATATCAAGTTTACATATTTTTTAATACTTTCAAATTTATTTACTTCAAGTTCTAATAAATAATACGGCACATTCTGAATTAAATTTAAAGCAGTGTCAATGAGTTCTTTTTGTTATGTTGAAATGTTGAATCGATGAGAGTCCCAATTTTGTCCTTGCGGTTAGGAAAAATAAAAGTGGCCACAAAATTGGACACATGGATCCAATATAACAATGAAATCATTAGCGTTAATTTAAACTTGATTAAGAATGTACCGTCATTACTCGAACTTATGTTAATTAGAAACAGTATTTGTACTATGACATATAAAAATATAAATACATTTTAATTAAATTGTAAGATAAAAAACTTGTTTTAGTTATAAACTAGAAATGCGCCGCCACATACATGGAGAACATAAACTATTTTTAAAGAAGCGCTTTATCCTTTCTACCAAAAAATGTTTGAAGTGCTTGGGATCTTATTTAGGCGACAAAAAGTTTGGTTTAACTGGAATCTCGAAGTCTTATATAATCTTCATCTCCTTTTTTAAACCTTTGGAGTTTTAAATAGCTCCTCTCTTAATAGTTTTAAATAATTTTAAATACCCCCAAACATTTTATGCCGATGTAATTTTAGATCAACATTTTCCTCTTTCCATTTTTTTTTTGCCGATGTCCCTTTTTAAATTTCCATTTGCGGACATTTTCGTGACGGACAGAAAATAGCGCTTTTTTGTGAATCGAACAAAAAATTTTTTTTGCAAATCGAATCTAAAATAAAAAAGTTATAACAAAAACAGATCCCGTCGCCAATTTGTAGCACCCTGTAATATAAGTTAAGTAGAAAAATGCAAATAAAAAACAAATATTTTTATATTTAGTAAAATTTGGACGCGCTTGAATCCAATAGAACAAAATGAACTCATTGGCGCCAATTTAAATTTAGTTCAAAACATCCGGCCTTATACAAGCGAAATTAGGGTAAATTCATGTTTTTTATATTAATAAAACTATCCTAATTTCCAATGAGTTCATTCTGTTTAATTGGATCCAAGCGAGTCCAAATTTTACTAAATATAAAAATATTTGTTTTTTATTTGCATTTTTTACTTAACTTCTATTACAGGTGCTCCAAATTGACGGCGTGTTATAACTTTTTTATTTTGGATTCGATTTGCAAAAAATTTTTTTGTTCGATTCACAAGACTGGAAGAATTTCTTTGACACCAAACTTAATAGAAGAAAATATGTACTTACTTTATATAATTTATTTATGTAGTATATTGCAAATTCTAAATAAATTATATAATTCATAACATAATGTGATGAAAAAAGCGTTGTTGTCCCTAGCAACATTACCGACGGCAATATTTGCATTTTCCGAGCATGAGAATATCTCTTTTAACTTGCAGAATTGGGAGAATTATAGTTTGAGTAAATTATTTAATTCATTACAGACCAAAATTAATTAATACATGATTTAAGAAGCATTTCTTTTTGTTGGAAAATGGACGACAACTTTTTTGATTTACCAGACGTAAAAAATTTAATAACCTATGTGTTATTTGTATCCATAAAAAGGTATAAAATATAATATTTTTAGGAAGGCGCTCCATCGGATAACACAACAAATAATTTACTGAACAACAGTATTTTTGCTAATACAAAGGTAGCACACATTCTTCCGAAATCAGAATGTTCAATTTTTATAATATTTAGAAACCTATTGTCTCAAAATCAATAGATAATATATTAGCCACTCTTCCCGTTAAATCGGAAACAATAAAAAAATCCTCGGTAACGTTTAAAGAACCTCTTAAAGATACATCATTATCTCATCCTGCGTCCTCAAATACGAGTGAAAAAATCGAGAATTTCTCTACAAAATTTTATACTGAAAAGCAAAAAACACAAAATATTGAAAGTGAAATGCATTCTTCCTCGCCGATGTTGAACTCATCAATTCCATCAACAAAGTCTACTCCATTTTCAACATCTGATAATATTGGTAGTCTTTTTGGTACTCGACGCAACAGATTACGCGATCAAAGGTTTGATTTCTTTAAAACAAATTTAGTAGCTATGTACTTATTTAAAGCGCGCAAATGCTCTAGATTTTTTATGCCGCCAAGGAACGCGGCATAAAAGATAATAAATATTACATACAATCAAATGGAAAAATAAGAAATGCAAATTGCAGCGATGATTCTTCTCGATTAAATCAAATGGATAATACTAATCGAACGCCCATTGCCAATGATTCAATTATGTATGTATATACATATCTTATTAATTTACATGATCTACAAATATTTTAAAAATTAAAAAAAAATATAAAATACATATCTTATATAAAGATTTAAATGTAGATCGGTGAAAGAAAAAGAAATTGAAGAGTTACGCAAAGAATTATCAAGCTTGCGGTACGAACAATTGGAAAAAGAACGAATAATAAACGAATTAAGACTAAAAGCCGATATATACGTGGAAGAAAATCGATCAATAATTGATCGACTCAATGAACAACACAAGTACGTACAATTATTTAGACATTAATGATTAATGTTAAAACAGTATTATGGTTTTAGAAAAGAACTAAATGATTTGAATAATCGTTATGAGCGTGAAAAGACTGAAATTCGTGAAAATTTACAGAAAGATATTGACGTTTTTAATAGCTTAATACAAAATCAAAGGTACGTATACATATGTATATATCAGGGATGCGTCGAAATTCCGATTTCTAATCGGATTTCCGATATTTCTTTCTTCCAATTTCCGATTTCCGAAATTTTGGCCATTTTTCGAAAATTTTAAAAGTTGAAAAAATATTGATTTTTGTAAAAAAAAATTTTTTATAAAAAAATTTTCGATTTTCGATAATTTCGATTTCCAATCTTTTTGCCCTTTTAATTTCCGAGTTTCGAAATTTTAATTTATTTCCGAATTCCAATTTCCGAAATTTAAAATTCATTTCCCACGCATACATATGTTGTAGCTATATTTGAATTTTTTACAGATTTGAATCGTCGAAATAATTAATCAATGTTGAATTTTTTTTAAGAGGAACATGTTAATAAATCTTAATAGAACAAAAGAAATTGGTAATTATTGAAAGTAAAACTTGCCATTATTTCATTATTAGAATTGAAATGACCAACCAAATAAAAAATTTTTAGTTCAAATATCGCCAGCCAAATTTAAATGTGTTGGCCAATTTCAATCTGGCAAGTTTTTGGCTAGATTCAAATGTGACAAAAATTCAAATATTGCTTTACATATACTTAAATTTTACAAATATAAGAGGAACATGTTAATAAATTTATGAATGTTTATTTCATTTAAAATTTATATGTGTTTACATTAAATTTATATACTTTTTTAGTCAAACATCAAAACTTGAAGCCGAAATTTCGCATTTAAAAGGAATAATTTTAACGATAAGCAATAAACTCGAATCATTAGTCTCAAATGTTGATGTTACACGAATAGTTGATTTTGCACGCTCGCAAATTCAACAGCATGAGCAAGTATTAGAAAAACAAAAAAAAGAATGGGAACGGCACCGTGATTCTTCTATAGCTCAAACACGTGAGGAATTAAGCAATCTGGCAATAAATTATGAAAAAGAAATTATTGAAGTAAGATATAATAAAATGATTTATTTTTAATTAAAAGTAAAAAAAAAATATTTTTAGGGCCGAAAATGGATAGAAGCGGAACGTGAACGAATGCGCATAGATCGTTTAGCGTTTCAACAAGAACAAATGAGTATTCTCGATGTTATTGAAAAAAAGAGAGAAGAATTAAATATTCAAAAAGTTATTTTTTGATATTAAAATAGTTTAAAATTTAATGAAGGCCCTAGGATGCCACCTTGAAACCAACTGAATATGTTGTAGTTTGAATTGTTGTTTATTGTTTCTCTTTAAAATAATTTATTTTTGTTAAAAAATACATATATATAATTTTTATTTATTTATTTGGTTGTTACTTTTTTGCACACTGTAATTTTAAAGCTTAGTTGAGTTTCTATTTTAAATTTTAAATTTTCAAAAAAAAAATTCTCTATAAAATCCATTTGCCATTTATTGTCAAAGTTGTTGAAGAACAAATAATTAATTCAGCTTATCTATTATAATTATCCGATAATTTTTTATACTTTTCGTAAAAATAACTTGCTTGCAATGGCCAACTTATAAGGAACAATTTTGTTCCAATGGTTAGCAATTAATGGATTTTACAGAGAATTTTTTCGCTCGTATTTTCTAAAATGAGCGATTAAAAATTATAGGTCGTCTCACAATTATGGAACAACTCAATAGAAGATAAACAATACAGGAACTTTATTGTTATCTTGCTTACAATGCTGAAATTATAACTTTTTGATTTATACATTTTTGACAATAAGTATAAGTTTGTCTTATAGTGATAAAAATAGCAAATTATTGCATACCAATAAATCAAAAAAAAAATATCTAATTTTCCTCTGAAATTTTTTCACGCTATTAAGCCAAATAAATAAATAAATATTAACTATTATAAACCAAATTTTCAGAGCGAATTTTTTGATCGTGAACATGATTTGCTTATTCGAATTGTGAATGAAAAAGCAATTATGGAACAACAGCGTCATGAATTTGAAAATCAGCGGCATGCAGATGTATCACGCTTACGACAAGAGGCACAACATTTAGAACGATGTTTAATACAAGTGGCAAATGCCCAACGTATATTGGCTAATGCTAGAAATGATTATGATCGTAAATTACAACGGGTAAAATATTATATTTTAAATTATATATACACAATTTAAATTATTAAGTTAAACGATTTAAAAGAAATGCTTATGAAATACGAAAGAACTCGTCTACGAAAAACGAATAAAACAAATGACGAAATTTTGTGACAGTTTATTATTCGCAACTCTAAAACATTATATAAACGTTTATTAAATGTATATATGTATAAAAAAAAATTGTTAATAAATATGTTTATAAAAGTTTTTTTTATACATACATAGACAACAAATATCAATTTGGCACTGTTGTAATATTTTCATCCTTGTCAGATTCATTGCTTTTATTTGTACTGTCAGTATCGTTAAATTCTTGACGAATTTCATTTGCAAGATGAGACATTCGTTTTCCAACCTCAATAAAGAATTCTTGGACATCTTTAAAAACACGACTGTCGCGCGTAAATTCCCCAAACTTTGCTTTGATTATTTTCCAGAGATGTTTAAAATATTCATGCAGCTTTTCATAATGACGCTGAGTTTGGCAAGATAAATCGCATTCCTAAACATATCTTCGTTTGTAAAAAAATAAAATATAACTTTATTATGCTAATAATTTAAAAACATTTTGCCTACCTTAGTTGGTTCACTGATGGTATCTACAATAGTAGTAATGTTGGCTAATTTGGAAATTTCGTCTGGATTTTTATCGCAACTGCTGAGTACTCGAATTTTATCATAATGCTCAAGTGTTGAGCATTCAAAATTTGGATTTAATTCCACATCAATTGCCTAAATATAAAACAATTTTAACCAATAAAAAAAATGTATTTAGTGTTTTTTAACTTTAAAATAAATATAATATACCTGCAAATCGGGAAAGATGTTTAATAAAATATCTTGACTAGGCAGTACACGTATATCATTCCGCGTAAGCCCTAAAACTGTAAACCCACGCAAACGCTTTTCCGGCAGCTGTAAGCGGGTTCTTTCTAAATTATTATGGCAGTGAATAACTTCATCGTCGGTATCGCAAATACATTTATCCAGACAATCAAATATGTATCCTTAAAATTAATTAATTTTTTAATATCAATTTTTTTTCTAAAAATGTATTTTTTGTACTTCAAATTTTTTGCAAATAAAACCAACCGTAAGAGTAAACACTCAAAAGTGTAATAATAAGAAAAATAAATAATATAGTATTTTTCGAGTGTCGCATTATTCTAAAAAGTTTAAAATATAATATTTTACAATAAAATATAAAAATTAGTGCAAAATAAAAATATATCAATGAAAACATTAAAATTTTTATTTTTTGTATTTTTTAAAGTCCAAATTGTTTAAAATTTATTTCTAAGGATGTATTTATAAATGTTTCAAAATCTAAAAAAGTTGAAATTAGATTTGAATGTACGCATTTATATATGTATAGACAGAGATAACATAAATTATCTGTTATAGCTTATATATATGTATTATCAAAATATTTTTCAATATTTTTCTTTTTATATTATTCACATATATTTAACAAAATTAGATTGAATATGCTATATTTTTATATTTGTTGATTTTAAAATAAATGTATATTGCCATTGTAAATAAACATATGCGCAATATGCATATGTATTTAAAATAAAAATGATAATTTCAGCCCATAGAAATTTTTTTGTTTCATTACAGAAACTCGCGCGCGAAATGTAATTCTTTTTTCTTTAAAAAAACTTTTGATCTATATTATTCTATCTTATTATCTTTGCAATAATAAATAGATTACATTAATTTTTCCTGCAAAAAAGATATATCTATTTTTAAATATTAAAATTTAAATATTTATACTTTCGTGATCGTATATAAAAATAAGAATATGTGTTTTAATTGTTTAAGCAAATACATACATGTGAACATAATATTTAGGCTGATAAATTGATTCTTACATTTCATTTCTAAATAAATCATATAAATAATATTTTTTATAAAAGTAAGAAACAAATAATAATAAAAACTATTAATATCAATTTATTAATAAATTTTATTATAATATAATAAAATGTATTAAAACATTAAAATATGTAAAATAGATTCAGTTAGTTTTAGTAAAAAAATTTCTATCAAATATTCAACTTATCAACGGTTTATGTGGCTGCAAATTCGTACATCTTTTAAAGTGATTTTTAAAGAATTTTATGAATTTTTATTTAAGTAAATAATAGTAAAGAATTTTATTGTAAAAAAAGTTATGATTAAAGCTGTGGGCCAAAACTTTTGTGTCACTCTGGGCATTGTATTGGTTTTAAATGGTAAACAATCAAAATGTTAGAGAAATTTATCTATAATCCAATTAATCACATATAATTTAAAATTTTTTAAGATAAATTTTGTTTTCTTTTGTAATGTAGATTATTTTTCAAAATAATTAAATAGGTAAAATAGTAATTATAACATAAAAATATTTTAGGATCTCACAAATGAATCACTTATTTGTAAATTTTTGAAAGAATAGAAAATTAATATATTGCCAGCTGCATTTGAAATCGAAATACAAACAGTTGTTTAAATCAAATAAATTATAGATATGATATGTATTTTTAAAACCAAAGAGTAAATATTTCAAAATATCAATGATTCATTTTATCGAAAAACAGCTATAATTTATTTCGCGTATTTTCAAAATACTGATGTCAAAAAGCATTTTTACTTAAATATGTCCTTATAATTTTTATAGCTAATATAACAACATCGTAAATACATATGTACACATGTATTTATATAAAATAATTTTTATTATTTTTAATATTTAAAAATTAAAAAAAAATAGTTAAAAAAACTAATCTTAATCATTATAAAATGCAAACTTAATTTAAAGAACTTTTAAATTTTTATTAAATTTAAATGGGATTACTAATGGCAACTTAAAATTTCAAATGTTTAAAAATTATTCAACATAATTTTTTATAAATATTTCCAACCAATTCGAAAAACAATTTATGTAATATAATTATAGTCTGAGGTTTAGAGAAAGATTAAATTCTTTAAAATTCCCAACGGAAAATTTAGTTGTAAAAAATTCATTTATTTTATTTTCAAATTTTTTTAAATTAAAATATTTTACTTGTATTTGAAATAAACCTTTTTTTGCTTAGCAATTCAATTTATCTACTGTAAATAAAGCGTGCAAAATTATATGATTTTAAATTTAAAAAAGATCATAGTCTTTATCAGTTTGTATGCATTAAATGTGTTTATATACAATATATGTATATATGCACATATTAGTGATAAAAGGAGGTCAGGTTCAGGCCGAGGCTCGACATTTTTTCAAATTCGAAGTTCGATTCGGGTTCGAAAAAATTAAGAGATTTGATTTTTTTAACAAGAAAATAAAAAGGTTCCGTTTAGGTTCGGATTCGAACTTCTCAAAAAGTTAAAACCTTTTCGAACTTTTTAATCATAGCCTATTTCGAAAAAATTTGAATAATTTTTGTAAATTTTCGGTAAACTATAAATTGCATTAGAAGTTAAAATGAAATGTATTTTAAACAAAATAAATAACAGAAGAAGAAAAGTTTCATTTTTTTTGAAGAAAATGCCTAAATATTTTTAGTTGAAAAAAAAGTAATCAATATTTTTTCATTAATGTTTTTTAAACATTTTTTTATTAATTAATAGTCGGTCAAATTTTAAAAAATTTTAGATACGTACACTTGAAATAGGTATGTATTTGCAGAAGGAAATTTTTTATATATTTTAATTTCTTTTATATAATATGGATGTTTATTAATGCATATCATTATATATATATATATATATATATATATATATATATATATATATATATATATATATATATATATATATATATATATATATATATATATATATATATATATATATATATATATATATATATATATATATATATATATATATATATATATATATATATATATATATATATATATATATATATATATATATATATATATATATATATATATATATATATATATATATATATATATATATATATATATATATATATATATATATATATATATATATATATATATATATATATATATATATATATATATATATATATATATATATATATATATTATGCGGCCAATACTAGAAATCGGCCATTTCTAGAAATGGCCGGCATCGCGGCCATTTCTAGAAATGGCCGGCCAAAACTAGAAATGGCCGGCCAAAATAATTATGATATAAAAAAAAATCTTTTCAAAGACAAAAAAACTGTAATAATAACTGTAATAATAAACTGTAACAATGAAAACTGTAATAATAAATGATTTGCTGTCTATTTTTCGCTAATACGCTAATTCACAATCATTTATTATTACAGTCATTTATTATTACAGTTTTAGTTTTGGCCGGCCATAATTATTTTGGCCGGCCATTTCTAGAAATGGCCGATTTCTAGTATTGGCCGTAACATATATATATATATATATATATATATATATATATATATATATATATATATATATATATATATATATATATATATATATATATATATATATATATATATATATATATATATATATATATATATATATATATATATATATATATATATATATATATATATATATATATATATATATATATATATATATATATATATATATATATATATATATATATATATATATATATATATATATATATATATATATATATATATATATATATATATACTTGAGATAAAAAATTGTAAATTAAAAACAATAAACGATAAAATTTCATTACACAAATTACTAACGCAGAACTCAAAAATTAAAATTAAACAACGCGAAGCATTAGATGAGCCTTTTTTGTTTAGTTTTTATCAACACAATTTTTTTGTGTATTTTTTAAAAAGTTTTCGTATCGTTGTATATTTTAAATTTCAACAAAATTAAAAAACAAATAAATTGTTTTAAACTTTTAAATAATAAGTCGCTAATATTCTTCAAATTTATTTTAAAATTTTCTCCACATTGCTTGTTATATATAAAAAATTATTATTTTGTTATTTTTTGACAAGTAAATGCATATATTTTTTTTAGCATTTTCAATCGCTATGTCAAGAATTTTCCATAAATTTAAAATTTTTTTCTATCCTATTTTTCAACAATTTATTCGTTGAAATATAAATTGAAGCATATTTTTGGGATATTTATGCATGTATAATATTTTAGTTTTATAAAGACTAGAATATTCCTAGTAAAATTTTCTAATGTCATGGTAATATAAACGTAAGTCAAATTATGTATTTTTTAAATTTTAATTATCTAGAAGTATGTAAGAATGAAAAAGTAAAAACACCCTATACAAATACATATTGTTATATATTTAAGATTTTTTTATTTTTTAAAAATATTTATACAAATATTAACAATAAAGGAAAAACTTTTTGTTATTCTATAAACATGTCTAATTTTTGTCTGTTAAAATAGTTAAAAATATCGAAAAACATAATTTTAAATGCAATGCATTTTCCTAAAAACGTTTGCAACTGTAGGAATTCGATTATTTGCCAATATTGTTTATTATTTTAGGAAAATATTTTCTTTCAAAGAAAATTTAAAAAATAAAAATTAGTTTCGAATTTCTATTATAATATTAATAACGATTTGCAATTTGAAAATAACAAATATAAACGTAAGTAAAAATTATTACTTATATTATTATTTTTATGATTCTTTTAATATATAGATAAATTATTTTTGCACCTTTATAATATATTAGGTCGGCAACAAAGTATTTTCCGTTTTTTTATGGAACGACTATTTTTGGATCTAATAAAAGTTTTTGTAAAATAAGTTTATCTATCTGCGTTTTCTTGAGAATATTATGATACAAAAATTATTTGTAATAACTCAATTTTTGGGGCAATTCTATTTATTGCGATATATATCAAAATTGAAAAGTGCTAAATTTGCAATAAAAACTTATTTTTTGAAGTAACCTTTATTAGCTTTTTTAGGTCTAATTAATAATATCATAGCAAAAAAATGATTTTGAAAAGCTTTAAAATTTTCCATGGGGGTATCGAGATACTCAAAAAATTTAAAGTTTAAAATGGAAATTTGTATGTAATTCGGTTAATATGTCAGAATCGTTTTGGTACCACTAAATGGCCCAGAAAAATGACTTCTTATCTCCCATAGCTTCGAACTGTTATAATAAACAGTAGTTGAAATAGAGGCAAAAACTTTAACATTGCAAAAATTTGGCGATTCAAATTCTTTGAGTTACAAGACCAATTTCTTCAAGTAGGGCATTCATTCATGAATCTTGGTCATGAATTATAGATCATGATGCCTCTTGGATTAATTGGATGTTGTAGTTTTGTTTGTATAATAAATGTCGTTTCATAAAAAAACTCGAAATACTTCTTGCCGAACTAACATTTTTACACTAATCAGTCAAATGGTAATTACTTCTAGGGTGCATTAAATTTTCGCTAGTCAATGTTTTTTCGGTTATATACGTCAGACTTTTTTAAAATAATTTTGCTAATTATTCATTTCATTGAATTTGAATTTATACGAATATACATAAAATTTGCAAGATGTTATAAGACGAGATTAATTTGTAACTAACGGCGCAAATTTAAATTTGGTTCAAAACATCCGGCCTTATACACGCAAAATTAGGGTAATTGAGAAAATTTAAAAATACAGTTTCAATTTTTTATTTTAATTCATTCTTCCATTGTTGTCTTAATCGCCTAAATATGTATGCATATTATACATATTTTTAAAAAATTATTCATTGCGTAATAATGCTGTTGATAAAATTTTCAGCAATTTAATTGTGATTAATGTCAATTTGATATGTAAAACAAATTTATAAATAAAAAATTACATATTGAATTTACAAAAATACATCGAACTTCATCTTAAACTTGCTTTCATCTAATTTTTTCTAAAATTATTATCATAATAACATTAATTTTTTTAGATATTTTTACAAAAATAATACATTTATATAAAAAAACTTATACTTTAACATCCAAAACATCTAAAAAGAATTACTTTTCTATTAATGAAAATTAAATAGTAAATTCAATTTTATTTGTTTATATTTTTTTATTACTAATTTTTATCAATTTTTATCTACGAAAAACAAACTTTATACATTAAATGTTAGATTAATATATTGCTTTTATTATCGAGCAAAAAACATAAGTAATGTAATGACTTTTGTAAATTTTTATTACAATAATTAAAATTGCAATTGTTTTTCTAGTAAAAGAACCATTGGGAATATAAAAAAAATAGGGTCCTTAAGTGTATAAATTTTTTTTCTTTAATTAAACTTTATTTTTATTTGTTCATGTAAATATTTACTTATTTATTTATTGTAATTTTTTTTATAAAAATATTTAATGCTTTATTGTAAATATTTATTGTTATATTATACTTTTTAATTTACACATTTTATTTTTTTTCTTTTTAGAAAATGCACTACATTTATTCAAAATAAAATTCACAAGTATAAAAAATACATGTATGCATATTTTTATTATCAAAATTGTTTTTTTTAATAAGATACTAATTAGAAATCTAATTATGAAAATACAAAAAGATTATTGATTCCTGAAGTTATTATACAAAATACATAAAATATAAAAGAACTGTATTAAAAGCTAAATGATATTTCTAGAAAATGAATTACGACATCATTTTTTTTTTGGAGAAAAGAGAACTGAGATTAGCGCTCAAAAATTTTTACGAAAGTCAACAAAATTTACACTATTAGGGCCACAATTTTATAGCGTACACTATAATACAATAAAGCTTAAATATAAGTAAAAAGATTTTCCCGCCGTTAAAAAATCCATTTTTTGTATTTTATTGTTGCCTAAAAGCTAACAAAAAATCATTTATTTATAAATTCATAAAAATAAAGTTTTTACCAGTATAAAATTTTGCTAACATTTATACAATACGAAAATAAAATACTGCGAGTTAGCATAAGAAAACGAAATCACAAGAAGCTTAAACTTTCTTTTTATACACAATAATGTAAATTTTAAAACATTGCATTTTTATAAATTTAAAATAAATATAAATGAATGATTTTGCGTAAAAGATTTTTCATAAATTATAATTGTTTCATTTTTAAATACACATACATTAATGCAATTTGTAGATGTTTTATGATTAATTCATATGCCTTAAACCTTTCATTTTAAATGTGCACTTATTTTTTAAATTTATTAGAAAGAAAAAGTCGTATTATAAGTGAGAAAAGTAAACAACAAAATAAAACCGAAATAAAAAAGCATTCTCAAGCATTTTCCGAAATTATGAAAAATCAGAGAACGCATAATACGTCTTCCTAAACCAATAGAAATTTATTAAAACTATAATGGATTAATATTTATCTTTTAAATTCGAAGTAATTTATTTTCTTATATTATGTTATTAAATTCCAAAATTGAAGAATTTTTGAAATCAAAATAAACATTTTTTATATTTTAAATTTATAATAATTTTAAGAATAAACATTTTTTATATTTTAAATTTATATCAATTTTAAGAATAAACATTTTTATTTGCAAAGCGACACAAATTCGTTCCTAGTTTTGTTTCAAAAACGATTTTCAAAAATTTTTTTTATTCAAAAATATTTTTTATTCAATTTTCAAGATTTTAGGTTTTTTTTGTTATTTCAAACAGTATTCGATATTAGTTTAGATTTATGAATTTCAGTCATTTTTGATACATTCTTACAAAGATCAAAAATAAACGAAATTAATTCAATTTTTCAATTCAAAACTGTGCCAAAAATGCCTAAAAAAATTACAAAAAAATTGTACCATCCTGTTGTGTATTAAAAAACTTAATGAGATTTAAATAATAATAATAATAATAATAATAATAATAATAATAAAAATAATAATAATAATAATAATAATAATAATAATAATAATAATAATAATAATAATAATAATAATAATAATAATAATAATAATAATAATAATAATAATAATAATAATAATAATAATAATAATAATAATAATAATAATAATAATAATAATAATAATAATAATAATAATAATAATAATAATAATAATAATAATAATAATAATAATAATAATAATAATAATAATAATAATAATAATAATAATAATAATAATAATAATAATAATAATAATAATAATAATAATAATAATAATAATAATAATAATAATAATAATAATAATAATAATAATAATAATAATAATAATAATAATAATAATAATAATAATAATAATAATAATAATAATAATAATAATAATAATAATAATAATAATAATAATAATAATAATAATAATAATAATAATAATAATAATAATAATAATAATAATAATAATAATAATAATAATAATAATAATAATAATAATAATAATAATAATAATAATAATAATAATAATAATAATAATAATAATAATAATAATAATAATAATAATAATAATAATAATAATAATATTAGGTCTAAAAGTTAATTTCCGCGTTTTTTTTGTTGTTGATATTTTGCCAAAATAAAATTATTTTTATATAACGAATTTTATGTTGTAATGTTCTCTGTATTATCAGCTTTCTATCAGTATATGACTTTCATTGTATAACATTATAAACATGTGTTATTTTTAATTTAGAAGATGTCAACTTTTGTGCCGGAAAAACGTCATTTGCGGGAAGTTCTCTTATTCATGTTTAACTGGAAGAAAAGTGCCGCCGATTCTTACAAAATGATTGTTGAAGTTTATGGCGAAAATACGATCACTGCCAGAGCCTGTCAAAAGTGGTTTAAGAGGTTCAGAGAAGGCGATTTTGACCTAAGCAATAAAGACCGCGGTAGACCACTGAAGCAGTTTGAAGACGATGAACTGCAAGCCTTACTTGATGAAATGATGCTCAAACGCAAAAACAACTAGCTGACGCGTTAGGTGTGAGTCCACAAACAATTTCGAATCGCTTGCATGACATGGGCAAGATTCAGAAGGAAGAACGATGAGTTCCATATGAATCGATCGAAAAACAACGTGCGAACTTTTGCTTGAACGGCATCATTCATGCATCGAATCATCACTGGTGATGAGAAGTGGATCTATTTCGATAATCCAAAACGAAAGAAATCATTGACAGACCCAGGAAAGACGCCAAAATTGACTCCCAAGCCCAACATCCATGGAAAAAAGGTGCTGCTCTGCATATGGTGGGATCAGAAGGGTATTTTGTATTATGAACTTCTCAAACCTGGCGAAACTGTTACGGCGGCTCGTTATAAAGAGCAATTAATCAATTTGAACAGAGAAGTTGCCACCAAACGACCAGAATGGACCAAAAGACACGAGTGCATCACGACAACGCCAGACCTCATGTTGCAAAATCGGTAAAAAATGCCATAAAAGAACTGAAATGGGAAATCTTTTCCCACCCGCCGTACTCTCCGGACATCGCCCCGTCGGATTATCACCTTTTCCGGTCAATGGCTCATGGTCAAGCGGAGCAGCGCTTTCAAGATCGTCAAGACGTCAAAAAATGACTTGATGAATGGATAGCGGCCAAACCAGAAAAATTTTATTATGATGGAATCCATAAATTGCCCAAACTCTGGGAAAATGTTGTTATTAATGACGGAAATTATTTTGAATAAAAGTTTTGTTTAAGTTTTTCTAGTTTCATGTAGTTTAAAAAGCGTAAAAAAACGCGGAAATTAACTTTTAGACCTAATAATAATAATAATAATAATAATAATAATAATAATAATAATAATAATAATAATAATAATAATAATAATAATAATAATAATAATAATAATAATAATAATAATAATAATAATAATAATAATAATAATAATAATAATAATAATAATAATAATAATAATAATAATAATAATAATAATAATAATAATAATAATAATAATAATAATAATAATAATAATAATAATAATAATAATAATAATAATAATAATAATAATAATAATAATAATAATAATAATAATAATAATAATAATAATAATAATAATAATAATAATAATAATAATAATAATAATAATAATAATAATAATAATAATAATAATAATAATAATAATAATAATAATAATAATAATAATAATAATAATAATAATAATAATAATAATAATAATAATAATAATAATAATAATAATAATAATAATAATAATAATAATAATAATAATAATAATAATAATAATAATAATAATAATAATAATTAGGTGTAGAAGTATGACTCCGCCGTTTGGTTATTTTGTATTGTATTATAAGTAAAAATAAAATTTTTGCAATTTCTGTTCTTTTTATCTGAAAGACCGTTAAAAACGCTATTTATTTCTATATTTTCATATGTTCAAAATATTTATAACGGTTTTTATAGAACTTCAAAGATGAACACTTTTACACCAGAAAAACGACATTTGCGGGAGGCTCTTCTTTTTATGTTTCATTTGAGTAAAACTGCCGCTGAAGCTCATCAAACACTTGCAGCAGCTTACGGTGATCGTGCCTTGTCTGAAAGAACTTGTCGTGAATGGTTTCAACGTTTCAAAACCGGAGATTTTGATGTTGAAGACAAAGCACATGGAAGGCCACCCAAAAAATTTGAAGATGAAGATTTGCAAGCATTGTTGGATGAAGACGATGCCCAGACGCAAGAACAGTTAGCCGAGAAGTTGAGTGTGACTCAGAAAGCAGTTTCTTTTCGTTTACATCAAATGGGAAAAATCCAAAAAGAAGGAATATGGGTGCCATATGAACTGACTGAACGCAACATGGAGAAGCGAAAAACCACTTGTGAAATTTTGTTGGAAAGACAGAAAAGGAAATCTTTTTTGCATCGCATAGTGACCGGAGACGAAAAATGGATCTATTTTGACAATCCGAAGCGCAAGCGATCGTGGACAGATCCAGGACAACCAGCAAAATCGACTGCAAAGCCAAACATTCACGGAAAGAAGGTTTTGCTGTGTATTTGGTGGGATCAGCAAGGCGTTCTTTATTACGAACTCTTGAAACCCGGTGAAACAGTTACTGCCAACCGTTATCAACAGCAATTAACGCAATTGAGCGAAGAATTACGCGGAAAGCGACCGGAATGGGCCGCAAGACACGACAAAGTGATTTTGTTGCATGACAACGCCCGACCACATGTTGCAAAACCGATCAAGGACACCGTAGAACAATTCAAGTGGGAGGTCTTACCCCACCCGCCTTATTCTCCAGACATTGCTCCATCGGATTATCACTTGTTTCGATCGATGGCACATGGTCTTTCACAGCAGCGCTTCGCTAACTACGCCGATGTTAAAAAATGGCTTGATGACTGGATCGCGTCAAAAGAACAAAAATTTTTCTTTAATGGTATTCATAAATTGCCTAAATGTTGTTGTTAATAATGGAAATTATAATTGAATAAAGTTTAATGTAAAAATTTTTTGCTTTGGTTACAATAATAAGTCGTAAAAAACGGCGGAGTCATACTTCTACACCTAATAATAATAATAATAATAATAATAATAATAATAATAATAATAATAATAATAATAATAATAATAATAATAATAATAATAATAATAATAATAATAATAATAATAATAATAATAATAATAATAATAATAATAATAATAATAATAATAATAATAATAATAATAATAATAATAATAATAATAATAATAATAATAATAATAATAATAATAATAATAATAATAATAATAATAATAATAATAATAATAATAATAATAATAATAATAATAATAATAATAATAATAATAATAATAATAATAATAATAATAATAATAATAATAATAATAATAATAATAATAATAATAATAATAATAATAATAATAATAATAATAATAATAATAATAATAATAATAATAATAATAATAATAATAATAATAATAATAATAATAATAATAATAATAATAATAATAATAATAATAATAATAATAATAATAATAATAATAATAATAATAATAATAATAATAATAATAATAATAATAATAATAATAATAATAATAATAATAATAATAATAATAATAATAATAATAATAATAATAATAATAATAATAATAATAATAATAATAATAATAATAATAATAATAATAATAATAATAATAATAATAATAATAATAATAATAATAATAATAATAATAATAATAATAATAATAATAATAATAATAATAATAATAATAATAATAATAATAATAATAATAATAATAATAATAATAATAATAATAATAATAATAATAATAATAATAATAATAATAATAATAATAATAATAATAATAATAATAATAATAATAATAATAATAATAACCAGACGATGGGGTACGGTATACAGCGGCTACCCACTACATCCATTCGTATTGATCCGAAATAAGGAATTTTTTGAAAAAAAACGGAAACACTGCCCCGCTAACCCCCAGGGGGAGCCTAGAGCGTGTAAAATTTTAAGACCCTATTTAGGACCATTAGGACCCTTTAGAGGGACTTTACACAAAAACTAATATCAGATTCGTGATCCCCGACCTCGATTACCCCATATAACACTACTCACGCATACAAATTGAACAAATTCAATTTTGAGACCCTATTTAGGACCCCTTGGGAACCATAAAAGTCAAAATTACAAAAAACCAATATCAAATTAGTAATCCCCGTCTTCGATTACCCCCTACTACACTACTCACACATACAAATTGAACAGATTCAATTTTGGGACCCTATTTAGGACCACTTGGAATCCTTGAAAGTCAAAATTACAAAAAACCAATATCAGATTCGTGATCCCCGACCTCGATTACCCCATATAACACTATACCATTGACCATTTTCGACCAAACCCATATCGGCTGTTAGCGAGCCCAACGGCCAAATTTGGACCGAAAAAAAAGTGGTGGCCGAAATTTCGAATTTTCACATTTTCGACCATATCTCGGGATGGAGACGGCCAATCGACTTGCTTTAAGGCTTAAATGATGGATCTCGATGCGCCCGATGTGATGCGATAAAAATTTTGCAAAAAAAGTTGCGCGCGCAACTCGAAAATCGAGCGCGAACATCGAAAATTGGCCAAAATTTGCGCGCCTCATAGCGCGCCAACCGCGTGACCAATTTCGACGCAAATATGCTTATTCGACGCGTCTTCATGAGTTCTACTTATGATCTTATATAATCGTTACGGTATCTCTTACGCATCGCGAGATATTGGAAAAAAAGGAAAATTTCGAAAATCACCAAAGGGGGTAGCATGGGGTCCAAAAATGGTCAAAAAAAATTTTTTCAGATTTGCTCCAAAACACTCAAAATGGTGTTCTAAGACCATTTTAAGCATTTTTGAGCACTTTTAGCCCAATCCGACCATTGTTCACGCATACAAAAATAGCAAATTCAAGGTTGGGACCCTATTTAGGACCACCTGGGACCCTTGAAACACAAAATTACAAAAAACCAATATCAAATTCGTGATCGCCGACCTCGATTCACCCATATAACACTACTCACACATACAAATTGAACAAATTCAATTTTGGGACCCTATTTAGAACCACTTGGGACCCTTGAAAGTCAAAATTACAAAAAATTAATAAGAAAACCATATTCACCGACCCCAATTACCCCATATAACACGACTCATACATACAAAAATAACAAATCTAAATTTGGGACCCTATTTAGGACCACTTGGGACCCTTGAAACACAAAATTACAAAAAACCAATATCAAATTCGTGATCCCCGTCCTCGGTTACCCCCTACTACACGACTCATACATACAAATTGAGCAAATTCAATTTTGGGACCCTATTTAGGACCACCTGGGACCCTTGAAAGTCAAAATTACAAAAAACCAATATCAAATTCGTGATCCCCGTCCTCGATTTACCCATATAACACTACTCACGCATACAAATTGAACAGATTCAATTTTGGGACCCTATTTAGGACCCCAAAATGGGAGAGTTTGTAAACAGCACATCGGGTCCTAAAATGAACCGAATCAAAAAATTTTTTCACGATTCATGTAGAGAATTCTTCAGAGATGTTCCTTTCTAATATCGCAAAGCTCGTTGGGCACTCCCAACCCCTAAAATACCCAATAAAGTTGAACTATTGAAAATTTGGCACCCCAAAATGCACCGTATTCTGCACACCGTATTGGCTCCTAAATGGACCAAATCAAAAAATTTTTTTTTTATCATTCTCTACATTAGAGAAAGCACTTTTTCAAAGAATATCGCAAAGCGCATCGGGAACACCCAACCCTCGAAAATACACGAGGAACTCCAAATAGGACCCAAATAGGACCATTAGGACCCGAAGATGATTTTTCCCGGGTACGGCACCCGGCTCAATCGACGCGCCGCCGGCGATAACCCCCACCCCCAAATTTCGGACCAATTCAACGTTGCGTTCCATTTTTATGGGCGTTGAAGGAGAAAGACGACAATTTCCTTATATATATAAGTAATAATAATAATAATAATAATAATAATAATAATAATAATAATAATAATAATAATAATAATAATAATAATAATAATAATAATAATAATAATAATAATAATAATAATAATAATAATAATAATAATAATAATAATAATAATAATAATAATAATAATAATAATAATAATAATAATAATAATAATAATAATAATAATAATAATAATAATAATAATAATAATAATAATAATAATAATAATAATAATAATAATAATAATAATAATAATAATAATAATAATAATAATAATAATAATAATAATAATAATAATAATAATAATAATAATAATAATAATAATAATAATAATAATAATAATAATAATAATAATAATAATAATAATAATAATAATAATAATAATAATAATAATAATAATAATAATAATAATAATAATAATAATAATAATAATAATAATAATAATAATAATAATAATAATAATAATAATAATAATAATAATAATAATAATAATAATAATAATAATAATAATAATAATAATAATAATAATAATAATAATAATAATAATAATAATAATAATAATAATAATAATAATAATAATAATAATAATAATAATAATAATAATAATAATAATAATAATAATAATAATAATAATAATAATAATAATAATAATAATAATAATAATAATAATAATAATAATAATAATAATAATAATAATAATAATAATAATAATAATAATAATAATAATAATAATAATAATAATAATAATAATAATAATAATAATAATAATAATAATAATAATAATAATAATAATAATAATAATAATAATAATAATAATAATAATAATAATAATAATAATAATAATAATAATAATAATAATAATAATAATAATAATAATAATAATAATAATAATAATAATAATAATAATAATAATAATAATAATAATAATAATAATAATAATAATAATAATAATAATAATAATAATAATAATAATAATAATAATAATAATAATAATAATAATAATAATAATAATAATAATAATAATAATAATAATAATAATAATAATAATAATAATAATAATAATAATAATAATAATAATAATAATAATAATAATAATAATAATAATAATAATAATAATAATAATAATAATAATAATAATAATAATAATAATAATAATAATAATAATAATAATAATAATAATAATAATAATAATAATAATAATAATAATAATAATAATAATAATAATAATAATAATAATAATAATAATAATAATAATAATAATAATAATAATAATAATAATAATAATAATAATAATAATAATAATAATAATAATAATAATAATAATAATAATAATAATAATAATAATAATAATAATAATAATAATAATAATAATAATAATAATAATAATAATAATAATAATAATAATAATAATAATAATAATAATAATAATAATAATAATAATAATAATAATAATAATAATAATAATAATAATAATAATAATAATAATAATAATAATAATAATAATAATAATAATAATAATAATAATAATAATAATAATAATAATAATAATAATAATAATAATAATAATAATAATAATAATAATAATAATAATAATAATAATAATAATAATAATAATAATAATAATAATAATAATAATAATAATAATAATAATAATAATAATAATAATAATAATAATAATAATAATAATAATAATAATAATAATAATAATAATAATAATAATAATAATAATAATAATAATAATAATAATAATAATAATAATAATAATAATAATAATAATAATAATAATAATAATAATAATAATAATAATAATAATAATAATAATAATAATAATAATAATAATAATAATAATAATAATAATAATAATAATAATAATAATAATAATAATAATAATAATAATAATAATAATAATAATAATAATAATAATAATAATAATAATAATTTATTGGACAAACAGGTACTATAGGTAACGTAGTCATAACGTAATCATAATGCAGCAATTTAATAATAAAAATGATAATAAAGTAAATATAGTCAAACCTCAGTTTAACGATACCCTTTGATTTCTCAATGATAGAGCTCTTCTATTACTTATAATATTTTTTTGGAAGTAAATCTAGGGATCAGGATGTGTTGAACAAGTCAGAATTTTATATACCATGATTAAATTGTTTACAATTCAGTAAATCGAGTAAAGTACGTCTACTTTTAAGGTCTTGTAAATTACATATTTTAAGTCTTTCTTCATATTTAATTTTTTTGGTCTTTTTTATTCCACATTTCTTAAAAGCTCGATAAATAAAAGTCTTTTGTACTTTTTCAATTCTATTAATTTCAAAATTGTTAGGTGGATTCCATATTTTTACTGCATATTCCAACTGAGTCCTAACATAGGTTTTGTAAGCTCGAATTAAAACTTTAATATTACAGGTTTTAAGAATGCTTAAGATCTGATTTAGTTTATAATAAGCTATTCTAGTAATATTCCTAATATGTTTGGAAAAACTTAGTTTATTGTCTATAATTATCCCAAGATCTTTAACAAATTCTTATGTTGATATTTCAACATCGTTAAATTTAAAATAAAAAATTAAGATACAAATTTAAACAAATTTTGGGACAATTATGTGTACACGTATGATAATAATATTCATAAATTGAAAATAATTGATAAATACAATTGTAAGGCTGAAAAGCAAAGAAAATTACGAGCTTTTATTGACAAAACATATTAATATGATAAATCTTTTTTTTTATAATGTATAGGATGACGCATTCTTGCAGCGGGGCTGTTAGCGAGCCCAACGGCCAAATTTGGACCGAAAAAAGTGGTGGCCGAAATTTCGAATTTTCACATTTTCGACCATATCTCGGGATGGAGACGGCCAATCGACTTGCTTTAAGGCTTAAATGATGGATCTCGATGCGCCCGATGTGATGCGATAAAAATTTTGCAAAAAAAGTTGCGCGCGCAACTCGAAAATCGAGCGCGAACATCGAAAATTGGCCAAAATTTGCGCGCCTCATAGCGCGCCAACCGCGTGACCAATTTCGACGCAAATATGCTTATTCGACGCGTCTTCATGAGTTCTACTTATGATCTTATATAATCGTTACGGTATCTCTTACGCATCGCGAGATATTGGAGAAAAAGGAAAATTTCGAAAATCACCAAAGGGGGTAGCATGGGGTCCAAAAATGGTCAAAAAAAAATTTTTTCAGATTTGCTCCAAAACACTCAAAATGGTGTTCTAAGACCATTTTAAGCATTTTTGAGCACTTTTAGCCCAATCCGACCATTGTTCACGCATACAAAAATAGCAAATTCAAGGTTGGGACCCTATTTAGGACCACTTGGGACCCTTGAAACACAAAATTACAAAAAACCAATATCAAATTCGTGATCCCCGTCCTCGGTTACCCCCTACTACACGACTCATACATACAAATTGAGCAAATTCAATTTTGGGACCCTATTTAGGACCACCTGGGACCCTTGAAAGTCAAAATTACAAAAAACCAATATCAAATTCGTGATCCCCGTCCTCGATTTACCCATATAACACTACTCACGCATACAAATTGAACAGATTCAATTTTGGGACCCTATTTAGGACCCCAAAATGGGAGAGTTTGTAAACAGCACATCGGGTCCTAAAATGAACCGAATCAAAAAATTTTTTCACGATTCATGTAGAGAATTCTTCAGAGATGTTCCCTTTCTAATATCGCAAAGCTCGTTGGGCACTCCCAACCCCTAAAATACCCAATAAAGTTGAACTATTGAAAATTTGGCACCCCAAAATGCACCGTATTCTGCACACCGTATTGGCTCCTAAATGGACCAAATCAAAAAAATTTTTTTCTATCATTCTCTACATTAGAGAAAGCACTTTTTCAAAGAATATCGCAAAGCGCATCGGGAACACCCAACCCTCGAAAATACACGAGGAACTCCAAATAGGACCCAAATAGGACCATTAGGACCCGAAGATGATTTTTCCCGGGTACGGCACCCGGCTCAATCGACGCGCCGCCGGCGATAACCCCCACCCCCAAATTTCGGACCAATTCAACGTTGCGTTCCATTTTTATGGGCGTTGAAGGAGAAAGACGACAATTTCCTTATATATATAAGTAATAATAATAATAATAATAATAATAATAATAATAATAATAATAATAATAATAATAATAATAATAATAATAATAATAATAATAATAATAATAATAATAATAATAATAATAATAATAATAATAATAATAATAATAATAATAATAATAATAATAATAATAATAATAATAATAATAATAATAATAATAATAATAATAATAATAATAATAATAATAATAATAATAATAATAATAATAATAATAATAATAATAATAATAATAATAATAATAATAATAATAATAATAATAATAATAATAATAATAATAATAATAATAATAATAATAATAATAATAATAATAATAATAATAATAATAATAATAATAATAATAATAATAATAATAATAATAATAATAATAATAATAATAATAATAATAATAATAATAATAATAATAATAATAATAATAATAATAATAATAATAATAATAATAATAATAATAATAATAATAATAATAATAATAATAATAATAATAATAATAATAATAATAATAATAATAATAATAATAATAATAATAATAATAATAATAATAATAATAATAATAATAATAATAATAATAATAATAATAATAATAATTTATTGGACAAACAGGTACTATAGGTAACGTAGTCATAACGTAATCATAATGCAGCAATTTAATAATAAAAATGATAATAAAGTAAATATAGTCAAACCTCAGTTTAACGATACCCTTTGATTTCTCAATGATAGAGCTCTTCTATTACTTATAATATTTTTTTGGAAGTAAATCTAGGGATCAGGATGTGTTGAACAAGTCAGAATTTTATATACCATGATTAAATTGTTTACAATTCAGTAAATCGAGTAAAGTACGTCTACTTTTAAGGTCTTGTAAATTACATATTTTAAGTCTTTCTTCATATTTAATTTTTTTGGTCTTTTTTATTCCACATTTCTTAAAAGCTCGATAAATAAAAGTCTTTTGTACTTTTTCAATTCTATTAATTTCAAAATTGTTAGGTGGATTCCATATTTTTACTGCATATTCCAACTGAGTCCTAACATAGGTTTTGTAAGCTCGAATTAAAACTTTAATATTACAGGTTTTAAGAATGCTTAAGATCTGATTTAGTTTATAATAAGCTATTCTAGTAATATTCCTAATATGTTTGGAAAAACTTAGTTTATTGTCTATAATTATCCCAAGATCTTTAACAAATTCTTATGTTGATATTTCAACATCGTTAAATTTAAAATAAAAAATTAAGATACAAATTTAAACAAATTTTGGGACAATTATGTGTACACGTATGATAATAATATTCATAAATTGAAAATAATTGATAAATACAATTGTAAGGCTGAAAAGCAAAGAAAATTACGAGCTTTTATTGACAAAACATATTAATATGATAAATCTTTTTTTTTATAATGTATAGGATGACGCATTCTTGCAGCGGGATTTGAATTGGCTTTAACTTTTTTACTTTTTAACCAAATTATAAAATTCTTTTTGCATTCGATTCCCAAGGTTTTACTATTTTGTTTGGCACCAAACTTGTTGAAATTTACTAATTGTTTAAACTTTTTTGTCATTTTTTCCAATCTAAAATTGATGCTAAATTGACGCAATTTTTGAATTGTTTTCCAGTAATTTTTTATAGCTTAAATAATGCTTTATAGAACAAATATTATCTCTATTTTCAACTAAAAAGTCAAAATATTCCCAAATAGGTTTAATGCTTAGAATGAGCTGAATCTTATGCACTTCAATGAAAATGTTTGAAAAAGTGACAAAAAAGTTTAAATGTTTAGCAAATTCGTAACTTGTAATCAATATCGACAAGTTTGGTGTCAAATAAAATCCTAAAGTCTTGGAAATCGAATGCAAAAAGAATTTTACAAAATAAAAAGTTATAACAAAAACAAATCCCACCATTAATTTGAGCCAATTTGTACTTATTTTTTTATAACTAGCTTTTAGTGCAAAATTTTAGACAACAAAGTCAAGATATAAATAAATTACTATAATAAGAAAATGTTTGTCTTCTAAATGTTATTCTTGAAAGAAAATTTTGTTTATAAAAGTATGTATTCTATAATATATGATATTCTGTAATATTTTTATGCATTCTATAATACATATTTTTAATATTATAGAATATTTTGACATATTTTAAAACATTTAATAATGTAAATGCGATAAAAACTGTGAAGAATTATTTAACAAATATATTTAAAAAATAAATTTGAATAATTTTTTATTATAAGTAATAAGTAATTAAGGTCGGATAAAGTTAGGATCTTTTTTAATTTAAAAGATTTTCCATTTCTTTTTTACATATTTTTTAAACAGTTTTCAGCTTTTTTAGGCCTATTAATTATGGGATTAATATTATGGGATTAAAAATAGCATAAAAAGAATAATTTTAGAAAGCTTCAAAATTTTCCATATGTCGATGTGGGTATTCAAAAATTTTAAGGTCTAAAGTAAAAATTTGTATGTAATTCGATTAATATGTCAGATACAAGAGCCGTTTTAATACCGTCAAATAGTCGGGAAAATTGGCTTCTCACCCCCCATAACTTCGAGCTGTTATAATAAACAGTAACCGAAATAGAGACAAGAACTTTACGATTGCAAAAATTTGGGGGGGGTTAACTTCTTCGAGTCACAGCCGGTCGAGTTCTCCGAGAAGGGCATTCATTCTTTACATGAATGTTGACCATGAATTATCGATCATGATGGAAAATACCTCTTGGATTAATTGGATGTTGTAATTTTGTTTTTATAATAAATGCCGTTCCATATAACCCAAAAAACTTTTTAACCAACCTGATATTATAAAAGAAGCACCTTCAAAGATAACTTTTAATAACACCTTTAATAGCGTCAAAAATAAATATTTTCGTAAACAAAAACTTTTGAACAAGTTGTCAAATTTCTTATTTTATTATTGCGGCGTAAATGCAAAAATGAACGAATATTATAAATATTACATATAATACAATCAAATCTGTCTACTATCGCAGCTCGGAACCGACTAAAGGTGCCATAGTAGACAGATTTCCATATTAGACAGGTTTCCAAGATTAGCTTTTTTTGTTGGGACTGAGCATTGATGCCATAGAAGAGAGGTTACCATAGTAAGCAAGTGCCATAGTGGTTAGGTTTGACTGTATAGACATTAATAAAATTAAAAAAAATTGTGGTCAACGTACATACATATAAGTAAAATTTTATGTTTTTAAAATATGATGATTAATGTATGACATGAAAGCTAATTATTCTTATATGCATCCTACATTTATGTTGTATCCATTATTTAAGACATATTTTTTTAATAAGTGTGCCCTTATATTATGGGATTAAAAAGCAATAGGAGAAACAAAAAAAAACGAAATTAATTTTCTGCGTTAATTTTACAAAAATGTGTTTATTTAATATTTTTGTTATTTCGATATTAAACTTTACATGGGCAAATTATACTTTATAAACATTTGAAAAATCCATTTTTTAATGTTTAAATTACATTTAAAAATACATAATTTATTGTATAAGCCACATTTTTTAAAAATTGCTAAAAATTTATAAGGTATATTTTATGTAGTTCAATACTTGAGTCTTAATTCATAGTGCACGCAATCAAAATTATAGCAAATCCAATAAGTTGTTTTCTAAATTAATATTTTGTTATTTTGTTGATTAAAAAAAAAGATTTTGAAAACATTTGATATAAAGTAACTTACCATAAGTATTTGAAAATTCTTAGCAAAATCTTTTTTTAAATCCGCTTCCGCATACATGGTATTCTAATTTTTCCATATTTGATAGTTGAGAAATATTATAATTAATCTATTTTATTTAGTAGAAATTATCAAAATAAATTTTTTACTGTCATGTTTATTATTTATTTAAATCCCTATTAAAAATTATAAATCATTCGAAAACATTTATTAATTTGTTTATTATTTTTTGGCTAAATCTGTATTCAAATTATATAAAAAAATTTCTTAAAAAATTAACATCTAAACAAATATTAAATCGTCTCATAACTGACTCGCCAATCTGTATACTATAACTTTCTGTTTATATTTTTGAAGCTACATGACGTTTGCTCAATTCTGCTTCTAATAGCACCTATGATTTGAAATTTGAGCTAAATAACTTTCAAAAATTGATGGGGAAAACCTAATAAAATATGTTATTGTAGAATCGATTTTTCCTACAAGAATTTAACTTCATAATCTTTATTATTTGAAATAATGAATTATGTGTTCTTATACGACAATTTTACAATAATTTTATTTCTGTATAATAATAATTTTGTGTTATTGGGCTAAGTATATTAAAACAAGCAATGACGGATATTACAACAGAATGCGTACGTAAAAATCAATGTCGCGAAGTTATAATCAGCGCACAGGTGGCTTTTAGAATGTATTTTTTAAATTTTTATTTAAATGGTTTTATACATTTAATATGTTTTATACATAAATGCACATAAATTTTACGTTAATATAATTATTGACGATAATTAATTCAGCAAAGCTTTATATTGATTAACCTTAGAGAAAGAGCTTAAATTTATATTTTCATTCATATAATACAGTCAATTGGAATAAATAACAGAAAAGAATTTAAAATCTACTTCTACTTATTATTTTATAAGATTTACAGGTTCCCATTGAATGGGCATTGCCATTATATGGTTATGTTATGCCTATTATTGTGGCAATAACTATCGCGACCAATTCATTTATTGTTGCTGTACTTTCGCGAACGCACTTACGGACGCCTACTAACATTGTATTATTAGCAATGGCTGTTACAGAACTGCTTACGGGTCTCTCCAGCGTTCCTTGGCTACTTTATTATTATACTTTTAAAGGTTCATTATTCACAAATTAAAATTATCTGTTTAATAAATAAATTCAAAAAGGAATTTAATCATTTTTAATCTCAATTATAATTTAAGGATACAAAAATGAAGAAACCTTGGGACTTCCAGCATTTTGGTGTGGTATGTTTCCTTATATGGCATCAATACTTCCATCTATTTTTCATACGGCTGCAATTTGGCTTACAGTATATTTGGCAGTTCAACGTAACATCTATATTTGCAAGCCAAAAATGGTTCAAAAACATTGTACAATGCGTCGAAGCAAACAGGCAAGAAGAAATTTTTTGCTATAAATTTAATTTAGATTTTTTACAACATATTTAAAAATCAAAGAAAGTTATTTTACAGGCAATAGTCATGATTTGTTTAGTATCAATTTCGATTTATGCTCCAGAGTTTTTTGCTAGTTACAATAAATCACACAAAGTACAAAGTACAATATCAAATCGTAATAATTTTTCTTAATCATATAGAGCATATTTATTATTTTTGTCGTTTTAGAAAGTCGACTGGCTTGTTTTCGTTATCGAACAACGATCATTGATTTTGTTGGCAGTAACATTTATTATTATGCAACTTATGGCACACACACACTTTTATCGCATACATTGCCTTGCATTTTATTAGTTTGGTTAAGCTGGAAATTGATTGCAACAATTCGACTTGCCGATCAACGTTATGCGCATCTTGTTGCCAATCGGTATTATTCATTTCTGTATAATTTATTTTTCTAATAATTGTTCCCAAATATTAGCAGAATAAACGCCAACATTATTGATAATAAGATTTTTATTGACTCTAATACGGACACAAATCAGTATGACGGTTTCCGAAGTGATTCAATTACTGGTGCATCATTAAAGAGCAATATAACAATAGGAAGACGTCGCCCAAGTACATTTGAATCAAAACGAGTACAAAGTTTAAAACAGGTACATATACAGCATTATAGGAGGGGTGTATCGAAAATGATATTAAAATCCGAAAATAGGAAATTGAAATTCTACTCCTGATATATTTGTATATACCATAGCCTATGAAATATACCAATGATGTTGCGAAATTTCGATTTTGTTCCGGACAATTTAAATAAATGCCTCTTTATTTTTGTTACGGCGAGAAAGAGGAAAGGGAGGAAGAATATCTTCCCACTGATATGATATACATATCATGCAAATTTGAAAATTTGTAGAATACACGAATGTTAATTGCTGTCATTTTGCTATTTCTTGTCACAGAAATTCCTGCAGCAATTATTTTTTCACTTCATGTCGTTGCTATTGCGTTACGAATTATGTATATGCAAAAACATTATATAGTGCTTAATAAACTTCTTATTGTAAGGTAATTTATTTTTTACATTGTGCATTAAATAAAACATTCCCTATTATTATAAAAATACCTATGTTCTATTTAGAAACGTGCTAATAATTATAACATATCCCATGCGATTTGCGATTTACTGCGGAATGTCACAACAATTCCGTGATTGTGTGAGTAAGATGTTAATGAGCAGTAAACAAGTCACTGTTGGCAAGGATGACATAAAATATGAGCATATAACAGCAACGCGAAATTCGCATGTCAAAAACAATTGTGTTAATCTAACGAAAAGCAAAAAAGAAATTAATGTAAAGGGAGGTATACTGGGTGTTTGTTGTAACTTTAGTCTTTCATCTACGGATACAAAAGTAAGTGTGAAGCAAGAAAATTTTACATCCCCTCCGTTAATCGGATCTTTAAGTAAAATCAGTGAAAATGGATGTGCTCACTTTGTAACACGTACAATAAACAATGCTCCAATTGATGCCTTGTCTTCTAAAAAACAAAATCCACAAGGTGTTATTATGCAAATCGATGATAGTGGATGTGCGATTGATAGCGACGAATTAAGTAATGATAGTCGAAACGATGAAACCATTTAGTTAACATTTTTTATAGTACAATTAAGATAGATTTTTGCAATAGCTATTTGCTAAAAATAATAATAGCTCAATTTTTCATGCACATTATTTATTACATATTTATTAAATAAAAAAGAAACTAATACACAAAATTTATATAAAATTTTATATCTTTGATAAAATTAAAATTTTAAATATTTAATAAATAATGTTGTTTTGTGTGACTAATTCATCAATGATGACTAGGCCTTTTAAATTATATTAGAGGTACCCATTCTTATGCTGCAAGCCAGTCACGTCTAAGCAGACGGGTAGTACTCATCTAAATCTGATTATTTTTAAGGAAGTTGCCTTAATATATATAATATATCAAATAAGCTTGTCAGTTTCTTATTTATTATTTAAGAGTTAATTGTTATTATATAATTATTACTTGTTTAAAATTTACCTTTTATAAACTCTCTTTTACTATTTGCGTCACAAAAATTTTTTTTAGATTTTAAGCTAAATTTAGGCTTAGCCGTATCTTTTAATTTAGTTTACGTGGGAGTTTTTTAAAAAATTTAGAATGTATTTTTTTATAATAGAATCGATTTTCTTAGTATTAAATTAAAATATTTCACCGTGGTTTAGGATTTGTATTCGACATTAATTTCGGTGTCCCATTAAAAAATTTTCATATGTAAGTTGTGGATTCATTTTCATCTAAAAATACTATAAAAATTTAAAAATCAAAAAAGTTTTTTCCATGAAATTTTAATGGTAAAAAAGAGTCTTTATTTCTTACGGGTAAATAAATAAATTTTATCAAATAAATTTTGCTTGAGATATGTGTATTTGCCTTATTTATCCATGTATTTTTATATATAATTTATTTCGATCAATTTTTGAATAAAAAAATAAATTAATTGAATGATTTCAATTTCAATAAAAAAATAATTATAAAAGTTTGTATGTGTTGTGAAAAAGAATTGCAGAGGCACCAAATGCGATGACATTGAACATTCCTATTCCAGCAAATTTTACCGCTGGATAACATATTTGGTCCATTTCCGAAGTCTAAAAATATATTTACTTAGTTACCATTTAATTAGAATTATACTTAAAATGCCCTAAAATCGAAAATATAAGCCACCCCCATATATAAGCCTCTACTTGTTAAATTGTAAAAAAATGAAACCTATTTAATTTTTTTAAAAATTATTTTTGTTTAAAAGTAAAAATGTGAAAAAAATTCCACGAGAGTTTCACCATGAGATGTATAACTAAAAACAAAACATATCTTGAAAATATTTTTGAAAGGTAAAATTTGCGTAAGGATGCCGCAGTTTATACTAGAGTACATTAACATATGTCCTACTGAAATTCGGTCAATTTAGACTTTATACTTTTGAACAAGACTATTAAATTTACAATACAGACAATTCATATGTACATACATATTATTAATTGATAATTAACCTCGTGAGTGGAGAAATGACTGATATTGATATTGATATCATCTCTTGATGATTTATCCAATTTATCATCTGAAATAAATTTTTATCATATTGTTTCGAAATATTTTTTTAAAACAAAGTATAGATAAATTGTAAAATCTTTTTATATACTGTTAGCTCATAAATATATAAAAAACAGGATTTCATAAAATCAATCATTCGTAACTTAATTAAAAACATTTTGTATGCTTTAATCATGTATAATTTTTCAGTTTTTTTTATGCACTTTTTCATGCTTAAAGGACGCATGCTCTTCAATATGCATTTTCTGACAACATTTTTTGACGCCAAAATGGCGGAAATTTAAAAATATTTATGAAAAATTTTTTTTTGCTATTTTTCCTGTTTTTTATTTTTTTTATATTTTATGATTTAGTCCAGTGTATTTGGAAAAACTCGATCAAGCACATTGTTGATGACACCATTGAGGTTTTCGAAGAGTTTCGCAACATAGACTTGAACGAAGAACCAAATGATGATGAAAAAATAAAAAACAGGAAAAATAGCAAAAAAAATTTTTCATAAATATTTTTAAATTTCCGCCATTTTGGCGTCAAAAAATGTTGTCAGAAAATGCATATTGAAGGGCATGCGTCCTTTAATAAATTAACTTTCATGCCTTAAATTTTCTCTATCGTTTGGTTAATTATTAAACTAATAAAGATAAAGTTGATTTCAATTGGAGTTTTTTTTCATTAAAAAAATTAAAAAATAAAATTTTTATCTTAAACTTTTGTACTATTTAATATAGATACTTTTAAAAATATTTGTAATGTTTTCTTGACGACGTAAACGACGTGGCGGATCAGGACAATTTGGTACTTCGCAATAAACTTGATTTGGTTCCTTGATCGTTAGTGTTATTTTACAATCAAAAAACATTGATGGTCGATCTGCATATTTATAAACATGTGCTTCCTTGCCTACCAGCAAGTCAGAAACATAATCAAGATTTTGCAAAAGATATTTGTCATTTGCACACCTTAATTGATATGATTTTATATTTGAAATGTTTGAGTATTTTTAAAATAATCTTTAATTTTAAATTTCATCAAAAATAAAGGAACTAATTACCTAAAAAATATACTTAATATGATTTAAAAAATGTCAACTTGTAGTCAGCTAATAAAAATTGAAAAAATAATTTACAAAAAATAAAATAAGACCCTTTTTCGTCGATAAGTTCGACGCGGTCGCCGTTACCATCATCGACTGTACAAGAATGCACAACCATACAGAACTGGTTTTCTTGCTGTGAATCACACGTCCATTTATGATATACCATTTGACCAACAGTCGCGAAGAAAATAGGTTGTCCTTCCGGTCCTCCCTCAAGTACTTCGTAACGGCATGTTGGCATTGGTACTTGCTGTGTGTGCATTAACGGAGGTGGCATTCTAATTTCGTTTTGTTTATTTTGATTGATTTATTTTTAATAGTAAAAATATATTCGGTATTACTTTACTGAAATCTCTTTGCCGCATTCAGCTTGTGCTTCCATGTAAAAGCATTGCAGTTTATAAATTCGATCAAACTTAGTAAGAAATTCAGGATGGAAAGCTACAACTAGCGTCGTTGATATGAATAAACCTTTTACAGATGTAATCTATAAATTATTAAATTTAAATTAAATACATAATAAGTACAAACCAGATGTGCAACGAAAATGATTTTTATTTTTCGAAAATCGAAAGGATTCGAAAATTTTCCGAAAATTGAAAGGAATTTTAAAAAATAAAAATTTTATCACATTTTCAAAAATTTTTTGGGAATTGAGTTAAAAAAACATCTATTTAAATATGTAAGATTAATGTAAATTTCAAAAAATCGAACAAAAATTGATTAAAAAAAATTTTTTTTGATCAGTTATTGTAGAAATTTTTGGAAAAAAGCCAATTTTTCCGAAAATCGAAAGGGCTTCAAAATTCGGAAAATCGAAAATTGAAAATCGAAAATTGTTGCAAACATATTGGTACAAACATATTTTAAAAAATGTTTATATTATTTTTTATTAGATTTAATTTTATTTTTTATTTTTTATGCTTTTTATATGCATATAGGAGTGTTAGTACATATAACATATAAAAAATCTTTTGACAAAAAATAAAACAATAACGTCTTAATAAATGTACAAAAGACAATTGTTTTTTTTTCATTTAAAGAAGCATATTGATCACTTAAATGTATGAGGTAATTGTAATGTAATGTCCAGTCGGTCGCGCGTTATTCAAGATTATGTTATTTTATTCTTTGTCTAAATTATTGTAAATAAATGAACAAGAACTAAATAAAAAAAATGACAAAAAACTAAAAGCAATAACAAAAAAGAAAAAGTACGTTTAACGTATCAATCAAGAGTTATTTTTTACATAAAGTGACAAAAGCAAGTAATGATAATGTGAATGTCTAATGAATAACTGAATAACTATTGTAATATTTGGGAATTTTTTTTTTTGGAATTTTACGTAA
Source organism: Bradynema listronoti (assembly GCA_024678965.1). Classification (NCBI taxonomy): domain Eukaryota; kingdom Metazoa; phylum Nematoda; class Chromadorea; order Rhabditida; family Allantonematidae; genus Bradynema; species Bradynema listronoti. The sequence goes on from JANLNO010000005.1 coordinate 991,551, forward strand.
ATTCCATTATGCGTAGTCTATTTAATTCCGTTTTTTCTTATAGAATATAAATGTTTTTCTTAAAAATTTAATTATTTTTATGAAGTTAAATTTTTAGATAATTCAAAGAATTATAAGATAGTTCAAAAAATTATAAGATAATTCAAAGAATTATAAGATAATTTAAAGAATTATAAGATAATTCAAAGAATTATAAGATAATTCAAAGAATTATAAGATAATTCAAAGAATTATAAGATAATTCAAAGAATAATTTTTAGTTTTAAATTGGATTTAAGCATGACTTTTTCAAACTTTTACTCTTTGCTGATGTATTTTATTCCATTAATTTTAATTTTTACCAATAATGATGTATTCGCTCAAGATTGGGGCGGTGGAATGGGTGGAGGTATGAGTGGTGGCATGGGCGCTGGTATGGGTAGCGATATGGGTGGTGGTGATATGGGCGGCGGATATGGAGGTGGAATGGATGGCGGTGGAATGGGTTATGGTAATATTAATTATGTTCTTATTTTAATAATACGATACTCTAATTTTTAAAATAATTGAAATAAATTTTAGTAATTATTTATGTTATACAATGCCGGAAATGCTATTATTATGGAAACACCCAGTTTTTTTCTATTTTGTCGGTCAATAATGAACCGATTGGGCTGAAATTTTTTTGATAAACCCTATTTAGTGGCAAAAACTGTTCATAAAAATATTTGTGATTTATTGCGTTTTTAGAAAATTATGGGGTAATATTTACTTTTCGCCTCGGAAACGCTTTTCGGAACATTACAAAATTTTGTCTTTTCTGATTCAATTTTTTATCTTCGTTTTTTGCTTTTAGCTGTTATGTCTCGTTCTAATGCTTAATTGACAGTGAAAAGGCAAAGAATGACGCTCTACAAGTGTCAACTTTTTTTGCTAGAGCAATGGCAGCTTGTATTGATCGTTCTAACAAGGTTGTTTCGGCTTATATTAAGGATTTGAAAGATCAATTAATTATCAAACGTATTACTGTACTTGTAGGATCCTTTGACGATGACTTATCTTTATAAGAGACCCAATTTTATTCTAAAAATTTTTTAATAAATTTGAAAAATCGATATTTTGACATGAAAATTACGGTATCAGCGTCTAGCTTGTTTTGAAGCATGAACATTTTCACATAAGATGCAAAAGCACCTATGATTGGACTTATCTGGGTCAAGTTACAAACGAAACAAAACAAACCTTAATTTTTTTCGACTACGGTAACGTTAATTTGCTGTTTTTTAACGAAAAATACGCAACTTAATTTTATTTTGCTTGTAACTCGGTTCAAATAAGTCCAATCTGCACGGGTCCTTATGCATTTTATGCGAAAATGTTTGGGCTTCAAGTTGAGTTAGACGCCGATACCGTAATTTTCGTAACAAGATCCAAAAATATCGATTTTTCAAATTTTAAAAAAAAGTTTTGGATAAAATTGGGTCTTTGATAACTTACTTAAAGAGATCCCACAAATACAGCAATACATTTTGTGATTGATTGATCTCATATCAATTCAAATCCTTAATATAAGCCGAAACAACCTTGTTAAAACGATCAATACGAGTTGCCATTGCTCTAACAAAGTTGACACTTGTAGAGCGTCATTCTTTGCCTTTTCACTGTCAATTAAGCACTAAGACGAGACATAACAGCTAAAAGCAAAAAACGAAGTAATAGATATAAAATTGAATCAGAAAAGACAAAATTTTGCAATGTTCCGAAAAACGTTTCTGAGGCAAAAAGTGAATATTACCCCATAATTTTCTAAAAACGCAATAAATCACAAATATTTTTATGAACAGTTTTTGCCACTAAATAGAGTTTACCATAAAAATTCGGTTCATTATTGACCGACAAAATAGAAAAAAACTGGGTTTTTCTATAATAATAGCATTTCCGGCACTGTATATTTTCACATATTTTAACATACACAAGAATATTAATTTAATTTAGGAGGTGATATGAACGGAGGAATGAGTCCTGATATGGGACTTAGCGGTTTTGGTGGAGGTAATCAATAAACTTATTTAGACAATCATATATAAATAAAAATAATGTTTTGATCATTTAAAGGCTATGGTGCAGGAAATAGCGGTATAATGGGTGGAGATATGAGCGGTAGCGGATTTGGTGGTGGAATGGGTGGTGGAATGGGCGGCGGACCTAGCCCCGGCGGCTATGGTATTGGTCAAGGTAAAAAATAACGGTAAAATTTTTTAAATTTTAATTCAATCAAATAATAATCATTAATACCCATAGATATAGCCATCTATGCCCATATATGATTTTATATAAATAGAAGCTTTGAGGGATACTAAATTGTTATTTATATAAGTATATGTTGATTTAGGAAATCAAGCCATGCAATATGATAGTGGAGAAGGTAAAGAACCGCCATCAGTAATTCGACCACTTCCACAGCAATAATTGCAAAAAATATATATGTTTATGCAAAAAAATAATTTATTATTATTATTATTATTTTTATTATTTATTTCTCAAAAATTCTTAGAAATAAATATTTTTGAATTTAAAATTTGATATTACCTTATTAGGACAGCTCTTGTGAGCCAATTTGATTTTAGACCTCAGATATTTTTCACCGCTTTAGCGCTGTGTTTCCAAAGTTTATAAACTTTTAGCGAAAGTTAAAATTTTCATTTGCCTCGAAACTTGGCATTATGATAACTCAGGTCCAATAAAGGGTCTCATGTTTTTATTTTACCAAATGTTTATATAGGCACTACAAACAGTTTTGAAAAAAATCACGTGAATTAGTCCTGAAATAATTCCTATTAGGCGGGATTTCAAATTTTTTAAGCTTTTGGTTGAAAAAAATTGCAGGCATTTATTTGTTTATACTTGTACAGAGTATTCAATTTGAAAGTATTTTTTTTAATTACATAACTTTTTCCCTAGCAGACCAATTTGAAAAAGAAAAACGTATTTGGAATCGAGATTTTTTGACATATTACGTGCAAAACTTTTTTATATTTTATGTATTAATAGTATGAATAATTAAAAAAACTGCCTACCTTTCGCATTCGTTCAAAACCACAACTTTTAAAGTTGAGATGAATTTGTGCATTTCGTGCATCAGCACCACTAAATCCATTGCCATTGGATGTGTGACTAGATGTTATTGGCGCAGATCTGCAATCGGGATCATTTAAATGATTTTGCACGAACACTACACCGCGAAACGTGTTGCGCGTATCAAAGCGTACATCAATAGAATTGGGTCCACAACTTACATATGGTTCACCAAGGACACCATTATCAACAAGCCCATTGACGATATTAGCTATTGTCTAAAAAATAAAAATAATCAAATATTTTGACGTTAAAAATATTTTTTATTAGATAATGTTTTTAATATTTTTAAATCTACCGATAAAATTATTAGCGATGTGCCTGCAATATTCCGAATATACATTATATTGTCCAGAACTAAAATAACAGACTTTGCAACATACATATATTAAATAAATCCAATTCATCATAAAAACACAAAAAATATTTAGTTGAACACAAAAATATTTTTATAAATATGCATTATTAGAAAGAGTACATACAATTGTAATCTAATAAATATACAAATTTTTACATGTACAATGAAGAATAGTTTGACTTTAGCAGAATATAGCTACTACAAATAATTGATTAATCTCCTTTGTTAACTGGTTTTACAATGAAAGAGAGGAGAATGCAAAGGATGAGGAAAATTATCCTTATCTCAAAAGGTATCTGAAATGGATCATATCTTGCTTATGGTTTTAAGCTTCTTTTCTTTATCTTGCTTCTGTCTTATTTTTTTCTTTATAAATCAAATTTTACACCTTTTTCCGTTTATTTTTTGTTTATGATAAAAGTGAATTTAAATAATAAAATAAGATGAAAATAGTTTAAAGTTTATTTAAATTTAACAATAATTAAATATTTGTTTTGAATTTATTAAGTAATTTATTTTTAAAAAATTAATTTGCTTATTTAAATTTTAGTTTTCATATGCACAAGTTATTTAATTCAATAATTTTATTTTTATATATGAGAAATATAATTTTAATAATTATAATATCGATATTAATATCGATAATGATGATGAATAATCGAACATTTTTCTGATTGGAAGTGCTTACATTTGTCCAAAAAATATTATCGACCCATTAAATATGAAGAAATGATTACTGCATTGAGCCGTTATAAAGCAAAGTGGTGCATAGTATGCTTTTAAAACCTAAATTTTTATTTTGTAACAACTATTTAATATGAATTTTTTCTAAATAATAATTATTTAGAAATTAAAATTGTAATTATTTTTATAAAATGTTTACATCATCATTGAAGACCTATCCATTGGCGCTCGTTTTCCAAACCTATTTTTAATAAAATTTTAGGTAAATAAAATTAATATTTCCATATGAAGGAAATGTTAAAAAAATGATTTCAAAATCAAAATATCGAAAAATTGAACAAAAAAACATGAAAAACGTAATTCAAAAATTAAAAAAAAATTTATCTTTGAAAAAAATTAGATCAAAAAAAATAATTTTTATAATATTGATATAAAAATTCGTGTCAAATGAATTTATCTATTTAAAAGAAGGGTTTTTTTGTAAATTTTTTAATATAAAAGTTGTTTGAGCTAAATAAAGTTTTAAGTTAACAAAAAGATGATCGACAAAAATTGAGAGGTATACACTTGCCAATCTAATAATTTTTTTTCAATCTGAAATTGCGCCCACTTTTTCGGAAATAGAGAATTAGAATTACGGAATTATGGTACACCCCCGATTTCTGCATAAAATTGTTTTCTCTAAAGATTTAACCAACTTACCTCACCATTGCTGAACGATCCATGGGTGCTCTTTTTCCAAATCTTAACAATAATAGTATGTAAGTAATTATAGAGTATAGAAAATTACTTTTAAAAGTATACGTACAATTATGTATTAAAATGCTTACCTTACCATTGACGATCTGTCCATGGGAGCCCTCTTTCCAAATCTAAAAAACACACATTTTATCTATGCATATAAATTTCATTTTCGCTTACCGAACCATAGCTGAGCGATCCATTGGTGCACGTTTTCCAAATCTAAAAGAATTCAATTTTGTTTAGATATTAAGTTATAAAGTTTAGATATTAAGTTATAACTTAGATATTAAGTTATAAAGTTTTTAACCATAAAAGTTTTAAATTTTTTTAAAAAATAGTTCAACGATAAAAGGTTTTGCCGTGTTTTTGAATTTTTAAAAATAAACTCACAAATTTTTAATATGACGGAAAAAATCTTAACTTGGTATTCCAAAGGTAGAATCTCGAGAATGGGAAATTGGAAGGGTTTTATTTAAAAATAATATATTAACATGCTAAAATTTGAATCTGATCTAATAAATACACCAAAAGTTTTGAGACTGCAAAAATGGATCAATTTTTAGCCTAACATACTTTAAAAGTTTAAAAAATTCTTGCTATTTTTCAAAAATGCATATTATTTCAAATTCATGTTTTAGCGACTTATTATCAATGATATTAATTTAGAAGTTTTTGGATCTTGCCATCTTTGCATTCTTTTTAGAACACCGAGTTATAATTGTTTTTTGAACCCTTAAAAGAACTTTAAAATGATTTGTTTTTAAAAATCCAAGAACACTAAAATGTGCGCAGAATTACTAAGTTTTTATCTCGAAAAAATTCAAACAATCAATATCGGAAAAATTACTTTATAACGTAATAAATAGAAATTTTTCTCGTATATAGAATTCATCTATTTAATAAACATACCGAACCATTGATGATCTATCCATCGGAGATCGCTGATATCTAAAATAAATAATTATTTATCTACATATTTATATATTATTCATATGTAGACATAGTACAATTTCGTTTGTATAAAATTTCGAATAAAAACCTGGAAAATGGAGTAACTGGATCAAATTCAGCATCAAGTTCTCCTCCATCGATATTGAAAAATTCCTTTTCGTTTTCACTATTATTTAAGATCGGCACTGCGTTAGCGTAAGATAATATTAATAAGTATGCACATATCGAAAGAAACAATATGTTGGTTTTTGACCACAATAATGACATTTTTTGGACGTTCATTTTTTATTTTCCTCAATAGCCCAAAATTCTAAATTAAAAACAAAAATTTTATTTAAAATTAAGAATAAATTTGCTTTGTAAAGTTAAAAAAAGTTAAGTTATAAAATAAGGGAAGGATTTGATTTATATGTATGTGTGTAAAAATATAAAACACCTAAAAATATCAACAATTCTTCAAATTTTTTATAAAATATCTGATTGGAAATAATAAAAAATTTAAACATTGTTGCAAATAAATTTAGCCTTTTTTATATAAATTTAAAACATAGCAAAATAACAAATGAGAAAAAAATAGCAAAGACTAAGTTGCATTCCAGTCACCGCAATTATTTTCTTACAAATTGCAACTGCGCAATGATTAAAAAACTATAAAAAACAGTTTATATGTAGATAACCATATTTTTATACATATAAGTTATGGGCTTTAAAATTAAAAGAAGTTTTAAAGGCTATTCGGATTCTTATAATATTTAATGCACTTACACGATGTAAGTAAGATTAAATTGCCCTCTTATTCACTTATTTGAATTGGATTTATAGTTGTTTATTTATAAAAGTCTTTCAGACATTATATTTTTTTAATTTATTTTTGCTATTTTGCATTTTTCTAAACAGGTTTAATATTTTTAAAAGCAATCACTTCAAAATATATTAAACTTTTATGATGCGATTTTCAAAAGATTCAAAAAACGAAGGATATAATAATGATAATGAAATACAACAATTTTTGACGATTTGACATTCAAGCCATAAAATAACAAAACTCGATTTCAATTAAAAGTTAGCCACATTAAGTTTTATTATTGTTCGCATCTTGTCCGTTCATTTAATTTCATTGCATTTATCCTATAAATAAAATTTAATACAACTAATTTTCAATTAATTTTTTTTTGTTGTATCTTATGTTGCCTATATTTAATATTTTATCTAAATGCACAAAAATTTTTAGCACTATTCACAAGGTATTTATTCTTAATCATACTTTCTTAGCAAATTTATTTATTTACTTCGTTTATAGCTTTTTTAAATTAAGCTATTTTTATTTCTAAGTTTTACCAAAAAATTTAAATTATTAATAATTTAATTTAATAAAATATGTTCTTTTTGTTATTGTTATTTTAGGTAAAGAGGAAAAATTAAATGCTCTGAGATTTTTATTCTTACCAAATGTCTATAAAGAAGTTGAAAAACATTATCACAATAAATCGGGTGGACTAAAATAATGAACTGCTTGTAAGTCGGTGGATTTTATTTATTTTTTAAACTTTTGTCAAAGTTAAAAATTTAGAAACATTGCTCTCGGAAATTGGTTAAAAATTTGAAATCGATACATCGCTAATGTTCCGATAACCAAATAGTCTTATAAATTATTTGATCTTATAAAAAAATGGCATTATAATACATTCATAATCGTAAATTTATAAAACCATTTTATAATTATTTTATTTTTCGCCATTTGAGACCGAATCTTGATTACTTATTGTATCTAGCATGTTATCATAATGTCAAGTTTACAAAAAAAAATTTCTTTTAGAAACACTTTTTCGGAAACAACATTAAAAATATTTCTTTAAAAGTATAAATTCTTTTAGGTAAATTTAAAATAATGTTCAATATTAAAACAATTCAATTAATTAAATTATCAATTTGTCAAAACTCTGCATTTATTATGTTCAGACTTTTTTTCAGACTTTCTTTTTCAATTTCGTTTATACGAGAAAACAACTATGGAATAAGAAAATTTAATTAAATCTGATAAAATATAGGTACATATATAATAAAAAGTGAATAAATGAATAAGAAAAAGTTGAATAATATAATAAATTTGCATGGAAATTAATGCAAGTCGACATTAGGGTAAAGAGAAGCTAGCTTAATCCAGGAAATTTTAAAACAGCAAAAAGCTAATTTCTATTTAAAAAATATATTCGTAAAAATATATTACAAATTTTACATTTAATTTTCTTTTACATACAATCGTTTTTTTGTTCAACTATGAATAATAATAAAAAATAATATATTATTATATAAAAAATAATATATTTTACAATATTTTTATATAAATTTTTAAATGACATAGTAAATAAAAAATAATAAAAATAAGTTTACTGCCTAAACATAAAGAAAGATATAAAGAAAGATATATTAGGTTGGGGAATAAGTTCGTAGCGTTTTAAATTTTATTTTATTTTACAACGATTTATTCTGTATTTGGTAATATATTTATATGTATTTGAAAGCGCTTTTTCTCCTCTACAAAACTGTGTTATTTGTTTTTTCTGAAAATTTAATTTTTTATTATTTTTCATGCTTAGAAATGGAGTACCCAGGAGGCAAAAATCAGCATTTTCGACATCTGCTCTTCTTCGCTTTTCATCGAGGGCAAAAAGCGGCCGAAGCCGCTCGGGACGTATGCAACGTGTATGGAGAAGGTGTCATAGGCGAATCTACAGCAAGAAAATGGTTTGCAAAGTTCAAAAACGGCGACTTTGACCTCGACGATACGCCTCGCAGCGGTCGACCTGTCGAATTCGACGAAGAGCATCTGAAGGGACTTTTGAAGGAAGACGGTCGTCAAACAAGCCGTGAATTAGCCGAAAAAATGAACTGCGATCATAAGACGATCCTGAATCATCTTCATTCGATGGGATTTGTCGAAAAATTCGGAGCTTGGTTGCCTCACGAGCTTAGCGAAATCAACAAAGAAAATCGCCTTCAAATCGCGGCTCAACACCTCGCCCGCCATCGAGCAACACGCGGTCATAAACAGCGTTTTTTGTACCGAATCGTCACAGGAGATGAGAAATGGTGCCTGTACGTCAATATGAAACAAAGAAAAGAATGGGTGGCCCCTGGAGACACGCCGAAGCCGAGAATCAAGCAGGATCTCCACCCAAAAAGGCTATGATCTGCGTTTGGTGGGACTGGGAGGGCATGGTGCACTGGGAAATGCTCGAACGAAACGCTACGGTCAACAAAGAGCTCTACATTGCCCAGTTGCGCCGTGTAAACGAGGCTATTCGACTGAAAAGACCCGATCGACAAGGCCAAGTCATCTTGCTTCACGACAACGCCAGGCCCCATGTTGCACAAGTCGTCAAAGCCGCCCTCCAAGAGCTCGAATGGGAGGTTCTTCAGCATCCACCGTACTCTCCGGACCTTGCGCCAAGCGATTACCACCTTTTCCGCTCCTTGTCAAACCAAATGAGGGGTGTTACCTTCGACGGCGAAGAGGACCTCAAAAACTGGCTCAACAACTTCTTCGATACCAGACCGGGCGATTTTTGGCGAAACGGCATCAACAAATTGGTCGAGAAGTGGGAGGAGGTCGTAAACAGTAACGGAGAATACATCATTGATTAATTTGTTGTAATAATTATTGTTTTTTGTTTAAATAAATCTTTGTAAAAAAAACGCTACGAACTTATTCCCCAACCCAATAGTATAGAAATGCAAATGAAATTTTTATAAATATATTTTTGGATTAAGAAAAACAAACAATTTTGAAATTGCTCTATTCAAGATTTAGACTTAATTGAAATTTTTAATTTCGTTTAAGTAGTGGTGGGTAAAAAATTAAAAAAATGGAAAATAACTATTATAATATGGGTTGCATAAGAATTTTTTATACGAAAATATTTTTAATTTTTTATATGAAAATATTTTTTTTAGTATAAAACATAGTAATATTATAAAGATGAAATAATCATATAATTGTTTTAATTACAGTTACAGAAAGAAAGCAAAGCACAAAAAATTCGGAAATTCCATATACACATATGTACATATTGAAAATTTTTTTATTTACATATAAGATAATTATATAAACTAGATCAGAAATTCAAATATATTTAAAAACAGTTGCTAGAAACGGGAAAATTGAATAAATTAATATACATACCTGTTATAAAAGTATCAAGCCAAAAAATTTTATTTCATAAATAATAAATAAAATTATATTTAATGAACAACGACGAGTGAATGTACGGATATCGTAATAAAAAAAGGTAAGATGAAAAAAATTAATAATTTATTGTCCTTTAATCAAATGCAAAAAGGAAATAAAAGAGTTTAATACAAGTAAAATTAATTAAATAAGTAACATCTATAACATTTTAACAAAGTTGTAAAAATATTTTTTAACTTTGCATAAAAAATAATAAATAGATAAATCATTTAAAAAATTTAAATTATGTTTCATTGTTCAATTGTTTTCGTTGAATATGAAATTGCAATTGCAAATCAATTAATTATATGTGCAAAATAAATAAATATTAACAAGAATTCGAAAAGCTAGAACCGTCAGTTAAAAGAGTGTATAAAATATGGAATATTTTATACAGCCAAAAAGAACGACCAAAAACATTTTTTCAAGGCATGTTCGGGTGTATAATTTTGCAACTAAAATGAAGAAGGTGAAAGGCAATAAAACCAATAGACTTCCAAAAACAAGTAGGAACATGACGCAAACATAACAAGAAATACAAATTAAACATATTGCACTCTAATATTTTCATTGCGAGTCGCCTCACATTACAAGGTGTTCAATCGTTTTTCATTTTTACATTTATTAAAATTTATTACGAAAATAAATTTATAAAGAAAATATTCGACAGCATTTAACATTTAAAACTTAATATTATAAAAATATAAAGTTACATGCATAATAACAATGAACTACATATAATATAATTTAAATTGGTTGTTCAGTCATATTATAGAAAAGAGTAAAAAATTGTGCCATTGAAATTTGAACTATTTTTACGAAGATTCAAAAATTACTTGTTTTTAAAGTGTACATGTTTTGTTTTTAAGTTCATGCGTATTTAAATTAAAAAAAAATTGTTTCTTATTTTGTCATGAACAAGAGTCGCCAAATACATTTCTTAAAGTAAAGAAATAATTATTGTTTCAAGGATTAGTTTGTGAAACGAAAAATAAATTTTTTTTTTCAATCTACTGATTTTACATACATATTTGATTAATCTAATCAAGCTCGGCACTTAAACTAAAAACAAGAATTTAATTTATCGTCACCTCTATTAAAGCGCTGTCATCTGTTTGCATGAAAATGTTTTACTGACACTATTTTAGGGTGTTTCGGTCTCTAATTCGAAAAAAACCCAATTATTACATAAAAGTTCAAACTTTTCCGAGAAATCGGCCAAGTTCTAATATTCACGAAGTTCTATCTTTCCTATATATATATATATATATATATATATATATATATATATATATATATATATATATATATATATATATATATATATAATTATGTAACAACGCAATATATATAAAATGAAATCAAACATTTTGATTAGGTAATTTGAATTAAAAATTCTTATGTTATTCTTTTTCGAAAACTTTTAAATTAAATAGATAAGAAAAAATTTTGTACAATTAACTAATACGATCCAAATTTTGAAAAAAAGGCTGACAGAAAAATTTAGTTAAGTAATTATACCAATTTTGGGAAAGAGGAATAGTCCAATAAATTTTTGAAATGATAGCCAAAATGGAAAATAGGAATGTGAATTAAAAAAATCTTTCACAGATAAGTGGATGCAGAATTGTTAGACTATTTAAAGAAATTACTGATGAGAATAATTATAGGAATAAAAAAAGTAATGTGAAATACTCGAGGAAATTTATCATTTATTACTGTTTTTTACATTTTAAAAATATCCACACATCTTATTAAAGTATATGCATATGTAAAGATATAACACTTATTTTGGAAAATGTTTATTTTACCTAAATTTTTATTGGTTGCTAAAATTTTAAAAAATGTAAATTAAAAAAAGAAAAATGTGAACTTAAGTTAAAAGAATTCATGATATATTATGTAAAGACATGTGCTTTCAAAATATTATGATAGTTTTCATCAACAATTCCGGGCCAAACATAATGACGTATTCGATTGTTGTAAGAATTGCTATCCGATGTGCGTACGTGCCTTTTTTCGTCATATTCTGTTTCTTCAAATTCTAATCGAATCCTGAGAATGAATTTGTTACGAAAACTAATTACATGAGGATAATATTTATATATATCGTTAATTACTAAAAATTTTCTTTTGTTATGATGACCGTATATTAAAAAAACAAAATTTTTATTTTTTATTTTGTTTTAAATTCGCACAAAAAGTGTTTCGAATTGTGAAAAATCTTTATAAGTTTCACTTTATATTTGAAATTTTTTAAAATTTGAATTTGTTATTTTCAACTTTTTTGTTTTTGAATAAATTAAATAAATTTTTCTTGTACTTTTTTGGAACACCAAAATTTTTATATTAAAAATGAATACATTTCAGGCGCACCAAGATGAGACATTTCAAATTTGACTAACTTTTAAGGACCAAAAATTTAATAAAATTAATTTTGTTACTAATTTTCTATCCATTACTTTTAAAACAAATTTCAAAATAACTTAGAAAACAGCTAAAAAAGTAAAGTTACTTTTTAATTTTTGAAAATTTTTTGAGACTTTTTGAGTACAATTTTAATTATAACTTATTTTGCAAATTAGTTAAAAATTTGATTTAAAAATATTGGATAGAGAATTAAATTCTGAATTAAAGTAATAAAATTAATTTTCGGAAAATTTTTTTATGCTTTTCAAAAAGTTAATCAAAGTTGAAAATTCTCACATGGTATATATAAAAATTTCTATTCTTACGTGGAATTTCCTGCTAATTGCCAACATACTTTCATACAATCGGACATAAAGCAACAAAATCGTTGGCATTATATTAATGAATTAATACCAATTAAGTTTTGGACAGATTGTAGAGCCTGCATCCAAAACTTTGTTTCATTATCATGTTTTTTACGAACGAGACGATATGTATAATAGCGAAGCATAGTAAAATCATTATCTTCGGCAGTTAATTTTTCAATGTCTGTTGTTAATAAAATAACATTTAATATTTTCGTAAATTGTGTTTCATAAAAATTGCGCGTCATATTAAAGCAACTCTATATTGAAAAATAAATTAATATTTTTAATTAATTAATAATGTAATTATTCAAAATAAAATATTTTTATATTTGTTTGTTATATAACAAATTTTTATTAACCGATATCGCTAATAAAATAGCCTTTTGCTGTAAAAAACGACAGTTTCGCATATCTGGAATAGTATTAAGTGCAGTTAATACGTCGTTGCAATCTATTAAAAAAGATTCGAATAGCGTACTACGATTTCTTCTTCGACATTTATGATATTATTATCAACATTGACGTTATCTTTTTTTTCTTTCTTTTCATGATTAATTTCAACATAATGGCTTTTATTTAAATTATTTTTTGTTTGTATAGCATTAGCTAGAATAAATCTATATTTAAGAAAAATTATGTACAAGTAATTATTGTGCTTACTATATCTTTGACTAGCAAAGCTTGATTTTCTTGATAATGATAGATTAGACTTGTTATCAGAAGATATTGATATTGAATCATCCGTATCGAGAATTCCAGCACAAATATTACGTATCTTATTTGAAAAAACACGATAATCAAGTGATTGTTCTCCGAAAATCGTGATTGAATCGCCTTCAGGAAGTATATTTTCAGGAATTCGAACATCATCGGAAAATTCGGAATGTCCATAATTCTTATATTCCATTAGCTCGCTAACATTTTTTTCTTTTTCCGTTTCTACTTCTTCTAATATTGAAGAGTTTATCAAAGAAGAAAACTAAAAACTTTTTCATATTATGCACATTTATTTAGATAAAATTATACATAGTACACTACTCCACCCAGATCCAGTTTTAATCTAGTTTTTTCGAAACAAATTAATTTGCTTTTAATTTTTGTTTAGAAGTTTTAAAAATTTTAACTTCATACATTAAAAATAATTAACTCTTTAATTATCGATTATTGAAATATGTCTATTCAAAAATTTTAAAAGTGATATTATGTAAAATCCTTTTTTTTTAATTTTTTTTAAATTTTGTGTTAAAAAATTTTTTGAAAAAAATTGAACTATTTTGCTGCATTAAGTACATATATTAGGTTGTTGCATAATTTTCTGACAATTTTTTTCAAAAATTTTAATTTTATTTTTCGAACAAAAGAAACAACAACATTAAATGAAATATGCGCCATTATTATCTACAACAGTCTGCCATTTGATTGGTAATTGAAAGATTCCTCGAGAATAGAATTCCGGCGATCGGGATGCGAAGAAGTCGGCGAGCCCATTTTTCAGGTGTTCTTCATCGTCGAAGTGCTTGTCCCGCAGGTGATCGCTCAGAGCCAGGAACAAGTGGTAATCCGTTGGGGCAAGGTCCGGTGAGTACGGCGGATGGGGCAGAATTGTCCAGCCCAGTTCTCGAATTTTCTGGCAGGTCTGCTTAGCGACGTGTGGCCGGGCGTTGTCATGAAGGAAGAAAACTCTGTCCTGTTTTCCACGAAGTTGCTCGGCAACTCTATCCAATTGTGCGCAGTAGTAATCGGCAGTAATTGTCCAACCGCTAGGCAAAAGCTCCCAATGAACGATTCCTTTAACGTTCCACCAAACTGAAATCATAACCTTTTTGGGATTCAAGTCGGCCTTTGGCGTTGGTATGCCGCTGTCGTGCGTGCTGAGCCACTGGCGTTTGCGCGTATGGTTGACATAGAGGACCCACTTCTCATCGCCGGTGAGCAGATTCTTCAACCAGTCGAACGTACGTTTAAAAGTGAGAAGTTGCATGCAGTCGTTGACTCGCTTCGTTGCTTGAAATGGCAATAACTCATGCGGTATCCAAACTCCGAGTTTTGACACCTTTCCAAGACGGTGCAAATGGCGTGCGATGGTAGTATGGTCGGACGCGAGCAGTGCTTCAAGTTCACGTAGACTTCGCCTTGGGTCTTCTTCCACGAGCTCCAGCAGACGCGATTCATCTAGTTCCGCCGGGCGACCGCTATGCCCATATTCGTCGATGTTGAAGTCGCCGTTTTTGAACTTACGAAACCAATCTACAGTGGTGTGGTAGGAGACGGTTCCTTCACCCATCGAACTGCATATGTTACGGACTGCATCCGTTGCCGAGTGTTTCAGGCGGAACTCGTGAAGCAACAGTATGCGAACCTGCTTACGGTCAAGCGCAGTTTTTTCGGCCATAACAAATAAGATTTCCAATACTGAAACTGTTGTTCAATACTTTACTGAGTGGTCCTTATATATAAATTAACAGCATGTTTCTAGAACATTCTAGAAAGTTTTAGAAAAATCTTAAAAAAAATTGTCAGAAAATTATGCAACAACCTAATATTATTAGTTCGGGTCATCTTTAATATGTATCTTTTATCCTATTATTAATTAATATATCCTATTAATAGATTTTCTTATTAGCAAATTTTTAAATTTGTTATTATATTTTTTTAATTTTAATATGTATAAAAATAATATAAATTACTTGATCATATGCATTTTTGAAAATAAATATAAGTTTTGCGACGATAGGATCTTTGTCTACAATAGAAAAAGAACTGGGAACCGTTGTTAAATACGAATTAAACATAGCGATTAATATTTTATCGGTTTGAACTCTTTTTCGCGAAATTCGTAACAAACTATTTAGCTAAAAAATAATTTAGTATAATTTAGTTAATATGAAAATACATATATATATATATATATATATATATATATATATATATATATATATATATATATATATATATATATATATATATATATATATATATATATATATATATATATATATATATATATATATATATATATATATATATATATATATATATATATATATATATATATATATATATATATATATATATATATATATATATATATATATATATATATATATATATATATATATATATATATATATATATATATATACTTAAAAAATATTGATATATATTTATATATTAGCTTGGCAAAAAAGTACTTCGACAAAAATTTCAAAATTCTAAAATTTTCTGGAAATAATTCAAATAATTTTATAAGTTTGATAGCCTTGTAGAACATTCTCGAAACTATTATTATATGTGTATATAAGGACACGCGCGCAGAGTTTTGTTAATTTTCACTAATGATTAGTAAAGACCATATTCGAGCTATCATCTACTACGAGTGGCTCCAAAGCAAGAGTGCAAGCGCGGCTGCTGCAAATATCAACAGCATAATTGGTGAAGGGACTGTTCATCGTGCGACGGTCAACAATTGGTTCAACCGCTTTGCGAACGGAGATACAAGCCTTGAAGATCATGAGCGCAGTGGACGACCCTCTACCACCAATGACGACGAATTGCTGAGCGTTGTCAAATCCAATCCGGAAGTTAGCACTCGTGAACTGGCGACGACACTTGGATACTCCCATGCCACAGTTGAAAACCATCTTCACGAGCATGGTTACCGAAAAGTTCTATCGAGATGGATTCCCCACCAACTGACCGAAGCCCACAAGCAAGCACGTGTGAACATCTGTGAGTCGCTGCTCTTTCAACCGCATCGAAAGGAATTTCTCGCAGATCTGGTGACTGGTGATGAAAGTTGGGTAGTCTATGACAACAATAGCAGGCACGCCGTTTGGCTCCCGCGGGATGCAGCTCAACTGAAGCCGAACCCTCACCAGCGCAAACATTTTCTGTGTTTGGTGGGATGCGAAGGGACCGATCTACTACGAGTTGCTGCCCGTAGGCATGACTGTCACAGCTTCTGTGTACATCGATCAGCTCCAGAAATTGGCTGATGCAATGCAAGAAAAACGTCCAAGACGTTCAACAGTTCACTTGCTCCATGACAATGCTCGACCACACGTTGCTTCCTTCACCCGCCAAAAATTAACCGAACTTGGCTGGCACACGGTTGCCCATCCGCCGTACTCACCGGACATTGCGCCTTCTGACTACCACCTGTTCCGACCGCTCAAGCATTATTTGCACGGAAAAAAGTTCGACAAGTATGACGACTTCAAAATGGCAGTCGACAACTTTTTTTTATCTCAGTCCTCTGAATTCTGGGAAAAAGGCATAGGTGCTTTACCTGATAAATGGGTAAAAGTTATTGATGTCAACGGTGAATATATTGTTTAAAATTATTTGTTCTGAATAAAGTTATAAATAATTGAAAAAAAAGTTAAATTTTGTCGAAGTACTTTTTTGCCAAGCTAATATAATACTAAATTTGAAACAAAATCTTTTTTTATCTACTCTTTAAAAAAAACTTACCTGATTATTACAAAGAATTTCCGAAAGTATCTTTTCTATGAGTTCATTTTCACGAAGACGTTCTAAAATTTGTGACAGCTTTAAACTTATCTGTCGTTGATGGCTACCATCTTTTGCAGCTTAAAATAAAAATACACATAAAAATGTCATATAGAATTAAAAAATGTCATATAGAATTAAAATTAATGTCATATAGAATTAAAAAAAGACCTTTATCATTTAACCTTTTTTGTAAAATTCCTAAACGGTAAATGGCGCTTTTAATGCACTTTTGAAATGCAACACATTCGTCGACGACTGCATTTATAAGAAAAACTAGCTTGCCGGTTGGATGGGAGTGCACAAGTCCGTGACATCCAAGACACTCAAGACATTCAGTTAATTGCTTTCGTTCCGATAAAATATCATCAAGAATCATTGGTCGTTCATTAATTATACTGAGAATTGAACGAATTAGATCAGAACTACATGGATTATCAATATCAAATGTGTCCGACTTTTTTTTGAGATTTGCGTTAATGAAGTATTTCGTCTTTTTTTCATACTCACTGTCCTAAACATTCTATATATTTAATATATTTCTTTCAATCTACATCATTTTTATATGTGTAGTAAAAAATAATATATTATATCTTACTTTTCTAATGTGCAAAAGTCAAATCCAGTTGATTGAATCGAATGATATGGAGAAAAATAAGCTTTAAAATATGAAATTGTGTATTCCACACATTTTTTACAATCATTTAAAAAAGCATTATCTAATGGCGCCTCAAGCTTGTGAATTAACATAGCGGTTTCACCTTTATTTACAATAAAACGTCGTTCATATAAAAATGCAAACCACCATAATATTTTGTTTAGCAATTGCACACAGTCCAACTGACGCCATATACTTTCTCGAGCATTTCCACTTTCACGTAACTAAAATTTTATTTGAAAACTTTTAAAAATGTGTACATAGTATATTTTTATAAAATAATACATATTGATAAAGCCGAAATATAGATTGCAAAAGCGGTAACGAGCGTGGAAAATAATCAGCTAATTGTGCTACCGGTGGGATTGTATCTAAAAGGGTATGAAACGCTTCTAACGGATCGATTGGTGTTAAAGCTTGCATTTTATTCAAATAATTATGTTTGTAAATATTAGAATGTTATTTTTCAAAATTTTAAGAATTAATAAAAAATGAATCGAAGGGCACTTATCTTAATAATAAGCGATACGATTTAAGCACTTAAAAATAAAACAATATTTTTGCTGAAACTCGAAAAAATGGATTTATGTATGTATGTTTTTATAAATATTTTTTTTGTGAAAATGAAAATGCCATAATTATTATATTATATTAAAAAATTTGTTTTTGTAAAATTTTTTATGTAATAAAAAATATTTATATCTCTATAAAAAACTGTAAAAATTATTTTAAAAAATATTTAATATCTATTTTCATAATTCTTTGCGCATTTTCTTTGCACCATTAATCGCCTTGTTGGACTTTACAGGCGGCGGAGGCGGTGGTTCATCTTCGTCATCATCTAAAATTCTTAATTTTGCAATCATTTTATGCAAAGTAAAACATAAATATTACCATCTAATGAGATATTTCCATTTATTATCTGATCAATCCAAGTTTGCAATGCTTCGAGATTGCTTTCACAATGTTTTTTCGGATCATCTAAGTTTAGCTGTGACATATCAAACCAAATTCCTTCTTTCTCGGAAATATCGACAAGTCCAAGTTGTGGACCCTCCTCTATATCAATACCAAACATTTCTTCCCAAACATCTACCATTAAGGGAAACTCATCTAAATTATACATAAAGAGCATTATTACTGTTCATATATATTATAATTCTACCAGGATCAATTAACACAATTTCCAAAGTTCCGGCATGTTCACTATTTTCATCAGCAAGTTTACGCAAAAGCTTGAAAAGTGCACGACCTTCACGAGTTTCTTCATCACAAAAAGCTAATACAAGTCGTTCATCTTCATCGCAATCTCTCTTAAATATTATGAATCTTTTTAAAAAAAATTACTTTTAACAATATATAGATATTTTACCCAAACGTTGAAATAATTTTGAAGAGTAAGCTTTTGCATGATTGGCTCTCTATGACTTTCAACCCATTCTTCAAATTCTTCTTCGGTATCTACACTAAGTGGCGCATAAATTGGATCGTCTTCAAAAGGATGAAATAATTGAACTTCACCGACTCGCTTTAAGCCAACTTTTCGTGCCCACTAAAAAGTTAATTAGATATCATATACACATACCAAAATATAAAAATAATAAAAATACATATGAAGTGACAACGGCAAAAAATTCAATTTCGCCCATAAACTCTTCGGCAGCTTCTTCAAATTCTTTTAAAGCAGCACTACCAGGTTCAAAGTATCCAATAATACGGACAGCATCATCTGCAAGATCTTCAAATTCGTCCAAATCAAATTTATCATTAATAATGGTCACGGGATCGTCTGGAATCTATATCAACACATAATTGTTAAATAACATTAATATGTACATAAATTAAAAAACGTACATCCATTAACCATGATACGAAAGTTTCCGGATCACGAACACCATTGTATTCAATTTTATATCCATCCTTATATACATGAATAGTATCTTCTCCTTTCTCTACTTCTTCTTGCAATCTTAACTTCTGTTCTTTAGTTGTGTTAACTGTATAAAAATTATAACCACGCTTCGTCATGACTTGAGCAGACAACTAAAAATCATACACAAGAAAGTATAATAAATTAAAATGTTTTTTATTAATTAATTAATTTATTTGTTTGTTCGGCTTTTCACCTATTCAAACTGAATCAATTGTTCCAATTTTTGTGACTCGGAGATTTTCTGGGCTTAGACGATGTCGTAATCAGTTTTTTAATTAAATCTCTTCAAGGTGCTCTATAAAAGAGTTTCAAATTTGGACCTGGCTGTAACTAAAACTGGGAGAAATTTTTGCTCAAAAGTTTTAGAAGGTGCTGAAATAATGCTGACAATATTTTTTGGTTGGATTCATTAATTCTGCACGACATTCCAGGTCCTAACTTTTAAATCACCGGTTTTGATTACAATTAATCTGAAGGAAAAAGCTAAAAACAAAATTTTATTCTAAATTATTGGCAAAATTTTTTTATCGACTATTTGATTGCAATTTGTAAATTTGAATAATTTTTTATGTAAAAATTTTAAAAAATGTATTTAAAACAACAATTAGGTTAAAATTAACCTGAAGAAAACATTCGTATTGGTCGAATTCAGAGTCATCGCTTTCAACATCATTAAAAAACACTACTGACTTTGCGTCTTCAGAAAAACATGTTTTATTAAAGTTTTTTTCGGTCAGTACCTATGTTGTATAATAAATTTTTTTAACAAAAATGGAATTATTTTAACTATTTTGCATCAAAAGATATATATTATAATATTTTGAAATAATATTAGTAGGTAAATATATATGATGCAATACCTCAGTTCTATCAAACCCGTCATATTCAAGATCTGGGTAGCCAAGAAACATACATTCCAATTGTGATGTTTTTGGCGCTGTTGCAAAGACCAATTGCTGATTTAATATGAAAATAGAAATTAGAAAAAAAATTAGAAAAATTAAGCCAATTTTTTGTTTCCAATTAATGAAACAATTCATCTTCTACTCTAAAAAAAATCGAAGATTGACCCGTTTTCAATCTAAAATGATAATAGAAAATGCTAATGAATCAATGGATCAATAAATTTCGAAAAGAACACAATTAAATTCAAGCAGACTTTATCTTTTTCTTTTTTGCTTTTTCTTTTTTAGTTTTGCTTTTATTTTTTTCCTTTATGATTATTAAAAACAACGAGATCAAGTAAAAATGTACATATGCATAAGTCGAAACAAACATAGGCATGAATAAATCTCAAGCGGATGACGCAAATTTGCCATTATTGAACATACATATTTTTCATATGCATGCAACTTTACAACTTTGCATCACATAAAGAAATATTAAAACAATCAAAAACATTTTTAAAAAATTGCTACAAATAAATAAAACGAAATAAAAAGAACATGCATACCATACACATAGCAGGAATTTCGAGGGAATAAATTTGAGATTTTGGAAATCGGAACGAAAAAATCGCCGGAAATCGGAAAAAATATTAAAATTATTTTTTTTAAATTTTAATTCCAAAAATGAAAAATGTGACAGTTTATTACAGCGTCGCTGAAAAATTTGGTGATTTTTTTCCAACTTTAGTAATTCTTAAACGATATTTTTTGAATTTTTTAATTATTTTTTATATATGTTACGGCCAATACTAGAAATCGGCCATTTCTAGAAATGGCAGGCCATTACTAGAAATGGCCGCGATGTCGGCCATTTCTAGTTTTGGCCGGCCATTACTAGTTTTGGCCGGTCAAAATCAGGCCAAAATAATTATGATTAGCTAAATTTAATTTTTATCACATTTTCTTTAATTTTTCTATCACGAATTATTTTCAGTTATTTTTTTATAAGTTGTTAATGCAATTTTTTTTTATATTTATTTCGGTCGGATATAACAAAATAACACACTTAAAATCTTTTCAAGACAAAAAAACTGTAAAAATAAAAACTGTAATAATAAATGATTTGCTGTCTTTGTTTTTCGTTATTTTATAAATAAAAATATAAAATATATACTAACGAATTTGTATCTTGTGTAAAAATTGCATTAACAATTTATAAAAAAATAACTGAAAATAATTCGTGATAGAAAAATTAAAGAAAATTTGATAAAAATTAAATTTAGCTAATCATAATTATTTTGGCCTGATTTTGGCCGGCCATTTCTAGAAATGGCCGATTTCTAGTATTGGCCGTAACATATATAACTGTAAATTTTTAAATCACAAAAATCTTAGAAATAGTTTTAAATATAAAAAGTACGTGGTATTCAGCAGTGTTGTAACATGACTCCTTAAACGACTCTAGTCATTTGGGAGTCATAATGACTCTTAACGACTACTAAATAACTCCAAACTCCAGACTCTAGTCATTTGGGAGTCATAATGACTTTTAACAACTCCTAAATAACTTCAAACTCCAGATGACTCCCAAATTTTAAGAAAGAGTCGTTTAACTATTTTATCTTTTAAATGAAAAGTCTCAACAGTCACACACTTTCGAAATTTTTTTTTTTTGGTTATTTTTTCGGAAATCGCAAAAATCGCCAAAAATCAGAAATTAGATTCTCAATTAATTTTGCGACACGACAAAAAAATCGTTTATTTCGTAACGAATTGCTTGGTAAAAAATTCTATTTTTTAATATTTTGTCTTATAAAAAATTTTTTGTGAACTTTTTTCTCCTTTGTATTCCTGACTTTATTATTATTGTTTTTAATATAATCCAATTTTTTTAAAATTGTTATCCTTTATTTTCTGTAATAAAAATTTTATTCAATTTGCTTTTATTCGAAAATTAAAAATCTAATATAAAAATAACAAAAAGAAAGAAAAAGAATTGAGCGCTATTCTACTTTAAAAATGCGCCTAATGAAAAAATATCAAACAATGAGTTATAATGATTTATTTTATATATTATATATGTATGTATATGTATTAATATTTTATGTTTGACATTTAAAGGATGCTAATTTGAAAATAATTAATGGTGTAAGTACTTTATTTAAAATTAATTAGTTAATAAAACTAATATTTATTTTTATTAAGAATATCCAAATTCATAAATATATTGTTATATTTAAAGATTAAAAATTAAAAATTTTTCGTATTTAAAAACTTAAAAAATTTAATTAACGAAATTAAAGTTTTTAAGATAATTGGTTGAAAAAAAAATGAAAAAGTTAATTCTTATTTGGGCAGTTTTTTTATGTATATCTTGATATTGTTATTTTTATTATCAAAGAATAAAAATTGCAAAAAAAAGAAACAATATATAATTTAAATATAATAATTATTGTTTGTGATACACCAAATATGAAAATGCATGTAGAACTAGCCAGATTATGAAGATCTTCGTTTGCATAAATTA
This sequence comes from Bradynema listronoti, assembly GCA_024678965.1. NCBI lineage: Eukaryota > Metazoa > Nematoda > Chromadorea > Rhabditida > Allantonematidae > Bradynema > Bradynema listronoti. The sequence goes on from JANLNO010000005.1 coordinate 1,014,924, forward strand.
AATAATTATCATTCATATGCATAAATATATATTATGTATTTTAGTAACATTTGACATATTGAACCAAAAAATAATTATTTTTAAGACTTTTTTTGTCAAATATGCAAATTGCGATTATAAATTTTAATTTTACTTAACCTACTGACGATTAACCGATGATAAAAAATTTTAATTATGTTTCTGATAAAATATGAATGCTCAGATGTTTATATTTCTTTTATGATTTCATTTTCCTTATAAAGCATTTTCATTTACTTATTATTAAATTAGGCTTGTGTTTCTTCTTTTGTATTTTTGTCAATAGTATATAATGTCCAATTCTTTGTTTTTTCTTCTTTTTTCAATGAAAAAAATATTTCTAATTTCCAGTTTTAATTAATAAAAAGTATTTAGAATATATATTCATGGCAAACTTATTCTTCATACATACATATATTTGATTCTTTGTAATTTTATAATTTTTTTCTCAAACACTATTATTATTATTATTAAACACAATAATTAAGTTATATAATTTTCTACTCATAGTATTGAAATTTTACTATTTTTTGTATTTTATTACAGTCATTAAAAATGCTGTAATAAATAATCGTTATTATTTTATTTTTTATATTATTTATTGTTTTCATTAAACAGGTAACCATAGTAGCATCGGTTACAATAATTTAATTTTTATTGTTTTAAAAATAGAACGGTAAAAAAATTTTGAAAATCTAAATAATTCAATGTTTGAACTATTATAAAATTTATTTTAATTACTTAAATGACAAGGTTTTTATTTTAAAAAATTCTTTTATTCCTTAATTTAATTTAATTTTTGAGGAAATATATTATACCGCAATTTATCTAAAATCATTCATCCATATATAATACTGAATATACCTAATAAAGATTACACACTTATATTTTCGCGAAATGCGACCTCATTAAATCAATTGTCAAATCTCTTCTTTTAAATTATAGGTTTCCTTACAAATATTAAATATCCATTCAAATTCGTTCATGCATTCATAACTGTCGCAATTGCCTTTGATTCGTTTTATGCATTCTATTTCAATATGTCAGTTCATTCTTATTCTTATTGTTATTTTTATCACATTTATTATTTAGAATAAATAACAATTAAAAGAAATTTTTTTTATTTTTTAATATTTTATCAGAATGTATTAATTTAATCAAAATACAGATTATTTAAGATGCATAGAAAATAAAAAAGGCGGTTTCTTAAACAAATGAGATGAGAATGGGGGGAATATAAGAAGCAAAAGCAAATAATGGCGTAAAAAACATTTTATTTTGCAAATGAAAAAAAATGATTGCGTGAATAAGGATTGTGGTAGATTCGAGCATTGGCATTAACTTATACTAACAACTTTAAAGCATTATTGAAAAAATTCGTTTATTTGATGAAAAAACAGGCGAGAATTTAATTTTAGCTGCGACTATCGTTCTTGTTTTATTTTATGCATAGATATATTCCTTATATATATATATATATATTTTTTTATTCAAATTCTTTCCATTTTACTGGTGGTTGAGTTTTTTCTCTAATCGAATGTTCTTTAATAAGTTTCTCTTGTTCTTTTTTAAATGTCAAACAAGATTTTTATTCATTTCTTTCATTTTGTCGAAATCGAGCTTACAACGAGCAATAATTAAACGTTTTTTGCTCGCGCAAGCCCGCAATTTTCATCCGGTTTAAATTTCAAGCTTGCATTATTTTGCCTAGTTTGCGTTTTAATTTTTCAAGTGCTAAATTTTTCCATAACACTTAAATATACATAATATCATCGACTGGTTAATCATTTTATTGAAAGATGATAAATATTATTTTAAACACAAATTTTAAGCAAGATTTGTTTTGATTTTTTAATTTAAATTATACATATACATACATAAAGACACGATAAAAATGAATACTACTATCGCATTTTTTTATAACTAATTTTTTCGAAATGAGCAAAGAGTTGGCTAATTTCGCCGCTCTATTCTTTTTTAACCAAGTAGGAAAACCTTTTTTTAATCACAAGAAAATAAGAATTTGCATGGCATAAAAAACGCTGTGTAATATTTGAAATTACATGTTCAGTTGACATTTTGAATTTCAGTTATTTTTGTTATGGAATTGAGCCGATAACAACTTCAAAAAAAGTTTCGTCAAAAGTTTGTGTCAATGTACGTCTTCCGAACAACCAATGTTTTTTTTCGCGCGCCATCGACTAGTTCTAGCGTCTTCTCAAGCGTCGCATTAACGTAAATGGAATAAAAACATATTTCGAAAATTAGACCTTTTTTATTGTCAATTTGTTATTGTCATTTGATAAAGTTTAATGCCATATTTTATACTAAACAAATTCTTCTGCTCTTGTAAAAAGGAAAAAAAAGATTTTGCGATTTGATTAAAAAAGAAAAAGTTATGGCCGATCGAATTGTTGGCCAACCCTATATAAAAAATTCTAAAGCGTTTATTTCCAAGTTAGAAATATATTTTTAAGAATCAACAATACCAACTATAATAATAATGAAGTTGATGCAGTGCCTCGCGTATTCTTTTTATTTCTATGTTTAGAAGAAAGATTTTTACATTTGATGCATCTTTTGAATGTTTTTATAATGCAGAATTATAGTGATTTTTCTACAGTATGTAAAACTTATTTTTTTAATTTTTATCTCCTTTTTTAAAATTTTTATCAAAAAACGGTTATCAACATTATTTAGATATTATGATTAAATATTTTCAAATTATAAAATGACAAAGATTTATTATATTATTTTAATAATTATATTTCTTTGTAATATTCGTCCACAAATTGCCTTATCTTATTTTGGTGATCGTTTTATTCGTTTTGCAAGACCTCGTGATCTCTTAAAGCCGTTTTTTAACCCAGCCAATAAAAGCAGTACGATAATTGAATTTGCTACTCAAAGATTGCCCGACGCAATTATAATTGGTGCAAAAAAATGTGGAACTCGAGCTCTGCTCGAATTTTTACGTCTCAACCCTAAAGTTCAAGCGCCTGGACCCGAAGTTCATTTCTTTGACAAACACTTTCACGAAGGACTTGATTGGTATAGGTAGGTTTCTTTAAAATTTTATTTTGGAAAAGCAAAACAATTTGTTTAGTATTTTTTCATTATTTTGCAAGGATGTTTAAGTTGAGCTACCCTGGTGTTATTTTTTAATCGTTGAAAATTATAAATACTAAATTATACGTTTGTATATTTTGCAGTCGAAAAATCAAGTAAATGTTTGGATGGCTTTCATCCAAGCCCACGATATGCTTATTATTTATAATTTCATTTTCAAAATTGTTTTGTGACCAAGTATCTTTTATATTTCCATAATATATGCATATCAGGGGTGCATCGGAAATTATTTCAAATTTCGGAAATCGGAAGGACAAAAAGGTCGGAAGTCGGAAATATAGGAAATCGGAAATTTTTTTATAAAAAAATTTTTCTTACAAAAATCAATATTTTTTCAATCTCTAAAATTTCCGAAAAAATGGCTAAATTTTCGGAAATCGGAAAGGAAAACCGTTGGAAATTAGAATTCCGTCGTATGCCTGGTAAATATGAATATGTTTATTTACATCAGAATAATAACTACGAAATTATCTAAATATAAAAATAATTTTTATAATAAGATTTGACATATGTATATTTATTATTAATGAAGATTTTAAAAAGATATACAGATGTGTATGATTTAAAAATAAATAGAAATAATATCAAAATTTGGTGGTAAATTGGCAATAAAAATGACGGCAATGATAAAACGGAATTGACACTACTTCTTAATTCAGATTTTATCATTAATAAGATTTCTATTAGATATAATTTACTTGACAGAAAATAAAATACGTATACATTTATCGCAGTTGCATTAATAAATTCTTAATTCTATTAACTATAAATCTTTTTTAAAACATTTCAGTGGAAAGTGCCAAATAATTTTATCTTTGATTAATTCGTTTCACCAGAAAAATTAACATTAATAAAATGTGTTGAAAATAAAATTATTTACATACATATTTACATATACATTTTTATTCTAAAAATTTATATAGTTGTGACTTGGCTCTATAAATGGCTTCGAGTCATATGGAGTTATATGGCTCCGCTGCGGAGTCAACTGGTTAAAGTCATCTATCAAAGCCATAGCCATCTGAATCCATTTATGACATAATGGCTCACAATTTATTGAGTCATTTGGCTTGTGGTGGCCCCAGCTTTTTTTAAAAAGAGCTAAAAGAATCATTGGCGACTCGCGGCTCCGCAGTCAACCCGGAGCCAAGTCATAACATTTTTATACACATAAAAAAAAAGATATTTTATTTTTATTTTTAAAAAATAACTGTCGATGTTCTTACAAGAGAAGATTACAACAAAAAGAAATGTGATTTTAAGATTTCGGAAATCGAAAGAAACTTAAAAAGGTGAAAATCGGAAAAAATTGAAAAAAAGAAATCAAAAATTTTTAGAAAATTTTTATAATTTTTAGAAAAATAATTTTTTTTAAATTTTTAAAAATTTCTGAAAATTTTATTGGATATAGGAAATTGGAGAAAAAAAGCAACTAAAAATTAGGAAAATCGTAAAAAAATTGGGAATCAAAATGGTGCCCTTCATATGTATATATTAAATTAACTAAGACAAGATTTCGTTGCGCAATATATATAGAAATATCAACATTATAAATATGTACAAAAAATAAACTTTCAAAATAATGCATATATTTCAAAACATAAAATGGATAATCTTTTTGGGAATAGTCAAATTCTTTTTTGCTAATCGGCGTATGGCAATATTGTTTGTTTTTTACTTTTAAAAATGATATACTTGCTCCGCTACTGTTTTTAATATGTAATAATGTATATATGTATTGTATATAAAAAATGAAATAAATATAAATAATTTGTACACGGTTATCATGCGTTTAACTCGCAGCCGATTGATTGGAAAAAAAATAGTATTTATGTTATGTTGTTACAATGATCCCCAATTTAAGTTAAAATATTAAATTTCTCATATTCAAGTAAAATTTTGTCATCCTTATAAAATTTTGACTGTTTTTTGCGGTCTAATTTTTTGCGATCTAAGAAAGCTTGCATAAGCATCTAGTTCTACAAAAAAAGATATTTTATTTATAAATAAACAGATTGTGTTGAAAACGGACATAATCCATTGAAGAATCAATCAATTTATAGAAATAATAATTAGATAAATATAAATAAAGTAAATATAAATATATTTTTATTGATAAATATTTTAGAAGACAAATGCCGCTAATAGGTGAAGAACAAATCGTGCTGGAAAAAAGTCCAAGCTACTTTGTCAATAAGCATGTTCCCAAGCGTGTTTACAACTATAATCCAAATATAAAATTAATCCTTGTTGTGAGAGATCCAATAATTAGAGCAATTTCAGGTATTAATATTTTGACAACATAATTTTGTATTTATAATAAATTTAAGAAATTATTACAGATTATACACAAGCTCATGCAATGCGCCCTAATTCAACAGCTAGCCAACAAACGTTTGAAAAGCTTGTATATTGTAATCCGTCATTGCACAAAGATATTAATAGAAATAATTGGTATATTTACACACTTTTAGTTGCAAAATACGATAAAATTAGTTTGAGACTATTTTAATATAGGCGGTCTAAGTCAGAATAGGCGGTCCATGACAAAATAGATTATTCTGGAATAGTTTCATTAGTTTATATATAGGGTGACTACGGCGTTATGTTACAATATTCTCAAACATTTAATAAAAAAACATATTAATAAATAATTAAATTTTATTGTTTTTTGATTTTATTTTTATTTTATTTTTGGATATTTGCCATTATAATAGTAATAATAATATAATAATAATTTATTACGATAAATCACGATTAGTTCATAATGTGATTCAATGTTAAGTATTAAGTGAGAACAAATTAAGTGAGAAGTTAAATGGAAACAAACAAGTTAAATAATTAAATTAAATTAAATTAAATTAAATTAAATTAAATTAAATTAAATTAAATTAAATTAAATTAAATTAAATTAAATTAAATTAAATTAAATTAAATTAAATTAAATTAAATTAAATTAAATTAAATTAAATTAAATTAAATTAAATTAAATTAAATTAAATTAAATTAAATTAAATTAAATTAAATTAAATTAAATTAAATTAAATTAAATTAAATTAAATTAAATTAAATTAAATTAAATTAAATTAAATTAAATTAAATTAAATTAAATTAAATTAAATTAAATTAAATTAAATTAAATTAAATTAAATTAAATTAAATTAAATTAAATTAAATTAAATTAAATTAAATTAAATTAAATTAAATTAAATTAAATTAAATTAAATTAAATTAAATTAAATTAAATTAAATTAAATTAAATTAAATTAAATTAAATTAAATTAAATTAAATTAAATTAAATTAAATTAAATTAAATTAAATTAAATTAAATTAAATTAAATTAAATTAAATTAAACAATTCATCAAAACAAAATGGGATGAGAGTGGTTAGATTTTATTTAATAGCTTAAGGGAAAGCGAAAAAGTTTAGCTTAGGTAGAAATAGTGAGGCCATTTATGATTAGTTTTAGAAATGGTCGAGTGATTGTTAAATTCTTTTAGCTCATTTTGATTTTTATGCCAAGATAAAATTAACATTAATGAAATCAAAAATAAAAATGAAAAAAATTTTAAAGATTTAAAATGACATGTCTTTGAATTTTACTTTTAAACTTTTTTGATTCGATCAATTTTGTCAAAAATTTATTATTATGTATCTTATATACATCTCTAAAGACGTAATATATTTTCGAATAAATTTACCTGTTGTATTTTTAGTATCGGGCATGTGAATATCAGTGTTGGCCCTATTCGAATTGGCATATATCATAAACATATGGAAAACTGGTTGAAAATTTTCCCGCTTCATAACATACACATTGTTGATGGCGAAAATCTTATCAGCAACCCGGCGTATGAACTTCGTGCCGTCGAAGAATTCCTTGATTTGCAACCAGGTTATTTTTCTAATAAATAATACCGATATCAGATGGCTTTTTTTGTAATAATTTATGTAAACAATATAGATATAATAGATATGTATGAGGAATAGTATGCATGCCAAACATACCATAAATTTTTAATGTCTTGTCATAAATTAATTTAATTGGGTACATAAAATTATTTTTAAAATTATTTAAATGTATTAAATATTTAGTTATAACTGCTGACCAATTTATAATCGATGCGAATAAAGGTTTTCCTTGCGTAAAAGGTGCAGAGCTTAAACCCCATTGCTTGCCTGCTTCAAAGGGTCGACATCATCCATCCATTAGTGTAGAATTGCTATTGCGCCTTCGACACTTTTATTCTCATGAAAACGAAAAGTTTTTTCGTCTTTTGAACAGACGTTTCAACTGGTTTTCCATATAAGCACTTTTTGATAGAAAAGTAAAGAAGAAAAGGATTTTAAGATTTTAAAATTTGCGCTTATTAAATAGATTTTTAATTTAAAAAATAGTCATATATTTTAATTATGTATATATGAGCATTTATTAATTGCCATCTTTAATTTGTAAAACATCAACGGGTTTTTTCTTTTTCTTATATTTTAAAACATATTTTAACGAATAATAATAATAAATTAATGTTTTTATTCGGCTAGATTTAAATACTATATTTTTTTCAATATTTTATACAATAGCACAGAAACAATGTGCAACTTGTTTGGTAGGCAATAAAAAATTATAGAAACTTTATAAATTTAAATACAATAATTTTAATTCGTGTATAAGCTTAGGCTTATCTAAAAATTAAAAATTTGAACTTTTCAAATACAATTTTATTTTTTAAGTTTTATGAGTTTTAGAAATGTTATGGACTAACAAAGAAAACTTTTGATATGACTGAGTGATAGGCTACACACCTCAATACAAGTTTGCAATATAAACCAATGAACTTTATTTTGTCTCCTATTGATAATTCACTTAGACTACCCGGTTAAAAAGTATAGGATACAAGTACACTTAAATAATAACAATCTACATGTGTACAAGTAGAATATATAAACATTACTAAATTTGATGATAGAAGTTGTCCCGTAGCAAGAATATTTTTTGAAATTTTTTGATATTTGATATTCTAATGCATAGCAAATGTGAATTTTAATATTTCTAAGGGAGATACTTAGTTAACGTGAATAAATTTAATTAAACTAGTGTTAAATTCGTGGAGACCATGTTATTTCACATCGATTAACATATAATATATATATTTGATGACATTTAACGTATTTTCACTACTTTTCACTAGTAATCACTACTTAATCTTCCGAAATATTTCTTTGATTAATTTTTAAAAGAAAATTCATCATATAGGCGAATTAACACATGGTTTTGATAATATCCAATATCAATATGAAATAAATTTTAAAATTTGACAAGCTTGTGCTCTTTTTGCGCTCTCCGACAGTTTTATCTGAAAATCAAAGTGTGAGAAATTTGATTTCCGCATACATCTTTATCATTAGCTTTTTTTCTAGGCCATCAATCCCCACAAAATTACACCATCAGATAGAGAATTCAATGAGGAATAAAATGATCACCCAGAAATTACATGTTTCTTACCTCAATTGAGTGACACCCATCTTTTTGGAATTCTTCCTTGGTGACTGTGGTGATGTCACGACGGATGTCGAGGGTTTATCATGGGTGGGTGCTCTTAGAGCGGCTAGACTCGCTCCCCTGGCATTGTCGCAGCCTGCTGAATCTTTCACTTCTTGGCCTTTTTTCTTTTCTTGGCCCAACGGGTCAATTACATTCATTTACAATACTTTGTGATAAAAATTTCAAAAAAATTTGAATTGGCAAAAAGTTATCATCATCATTTTTAACGCGGCGTGTAGCCGTAAACGGTATAGGTAGATCGTGGCAAGGTAAAATGATTGATATTCAAATAATTAACCATTTCACTCTGTTACAACAAGATCATATAAAAATATTTACTGATATATTGTTATATAAAAAAAAAATTCTCAGAACAATTAATCCTTGGAATAAAATATCTGAAGAAATAATTCATAGTAATAATTTGGAACTATTTTCTAAACAACTTGTAAAAGTGGGAATTCCCAAAACCCAGGCTTATGGCGAAAAAGTGATTTTTGAATAATTGTATTTTTCTTTTTTTCTTGTTTGTAATTAATTAAATCAAGGGTTTTATTTACTTTATTATCATTTTTATTATTAAATTGCTGTATTATGACAACGTTATGACTACCTTATATATAGTACCTATTTGTCCAATAAATTATTATTATTATTATAATTATTATTATAAAAGATAAACTTTTAAAAAAATTAGTAGATATTTTGTAAAGATGGAACAAAAATATTTTATTTTTTCCTTGAATTTCGCCAAAATTCGGCTTATCTATAAATCGGCTATACACGATAAATTAGGATACAAATAATTTTGGGCAATTTAAAATATTCTAAGGTTACTATAATAATTATTATAATCGAACAAACGTTTAAATATGGTTTTTTCTATTTTTTTTCTCCATTAAAATTTTCTTCATAAAAATAATTATTTCAGATTTTTTCAAAACAATTTTTTCTATCAATCAATTTTTAAATTTTTTTCTCAGTAAATAAGCTAAAGGATTGCTTTATTTTTTTTGCGTAACATAAAGTCAAAGGCGGGAGAACAATTGAGCAGTCTAGAAGCTATGAAGCGACAAAACTTTCAATCCAGCTAAAAAAGACAGTCAAAAAAGTTTTTTTAGTGAGAAAATCTTAATAAATTTGGCAACACATTTGTCTATATTAGATGTATCTAACAGCAAATGAAGTGTCCAAACATCAAACATTTAAAAACATGATAGTATGTCTTGCTGTGTAAATTGATGCCTTTCTTTATTTACATGTGGGGACTCTTATCTAAAATAGCGCCGTAATATTTTTAAAAAATTGTTATTTCTACAAAAAGTTAAATTACCCTAAGTTTGGGTAAATAAGACACGGCCATTCGAAGAATTTTTGAATATTGACTTGGCCTTCATTCTGTTATTTTGTATCGGTTAAGCATAAAATTTAATAAAAATTTTTATTAAAGCAGGCCCAAACTGTAGTTTAAAAATTTTAATTCCATCTCGTCTATAACAGATTATAACAGAATGAAGACCGTATCGTTTATAACAGAATGAAGACCGTATTAAAATTCAAAAATTCTTCGAACGGCCGAGTTTTATTTACACGAACCTAGTATTCAAGTTACGTTTTATTTATGGAGTCAACTTTTGATATTGAACCAAATGAAGTTCTCTAGTTTTGTTCAAGATTTTAGACTAAACTAGCCTCAATTTCCGCAAAATGTGTTTTGCAATGTGCTGTTTCTAGTTTTGTTTTTTTTTTAATTTTTTTTATAATTTTTTCAAATTACGATTCCGTAATTGAAATTTCGCAAAAATCGGTAGAAAAATTGAATAATATACATGAATTAAAAAGTTTGTGAAAATTATTATAATCAAGCAAATTTAAAAGTAAAAAATTATTTTTTAAGTGTTTTGAATTGCGTACATACACACATACATTTATATATATATATATATATATATATATATATATATATATATATATATATATATATATATATATATATATATATATATATATATATATTAGGTCTAAAAGTTAATTTCCGCGTTTTTTTACGCTTTTTAAACTACATGAAACTAGAAAAACTTAAACAAAACTTTTATTCAAAATAATTTCCGTCATTAATAACAACATTTTCCCAGAGTTTGGGCAATTTATGGATTCCATCATAATAAAATTTTTCTGGTTTGGCCGCTATCCATTCATCAAGTCATTTTTTGACGTCTTGACGATCTTGAAAGCGCTGCTCCGCTTGACCATGAGCCATTGACCGGAAAAGGTGATAATCCGACGGGGCGATGTCCGGAGAGTACGGCGGGTGGGAAAAGATTTCCCATTTCAGTTCTTTTATGGCATTTTTTACCGATTTTGCAACATGAGGTCTGGCGTTGTCGTGATGCACTCGTGTCTTTTGGTCCATTCTGGTCGTTTGGTGGCAACTTCTCTGTTCAAATTGATTAATTGCTCTTTATAACGAGCCGCCGTAACAGTTTCGCCAGGTTTGAGAAGTTCATAATACAAAATACCCTTCTGATCCCACCATATGCAGAACAGCACCTTTTTTCCATGGATGTTGGGCTTGGGAGTCAATTTTGGCGTCTTTCCTGGGTCTGTCAATGATTTCTTTCGTTTTGGATTATCGAAATAGATCCACTTCTCATCACCAGTGATGATTCGATGCATGAATGATGCCGTTCAAGCAAAAGTTCGCACGTTGTTTTTCGATCGATTCATATGGAACTCATCGTTCTTCCTTCTGAATCTTGCCCATGTCATGCAAGCGATTCGAAATTGTTTGTGGACTCACACCTAACGCGTCAGCTAGTTGTTTTTGCGTTTGAGCATCATTTCATCAAGTAAGGCTTGCAGTTCATCGTCTTCAAACTGCTTCAGTGGTCTACCGCGGTCTTTATTGCTTAGGTCAAAATCGCCTTCTCTGAACCTCTTAAACCACTTTTGACAGGCTCTGGCAGTGATCGTATTTTCGCCATAAACTTCAACAATCATTTTGTAAGAATCGGCGGCACTTTTCTTCCAGTTAAACATGAATAAGAGAACTTCCCGCAAATGACGTTTTTCCGGCACAAAAGTTGACATCTTCTAAATTAAAAATAACACATGTTTATAATGTTATACAGTGAAAGTCATATACTGATAGAAAGCTGATAATACAGAGAACATTACAACATAAAATTCGTTATATAAAAATAATTTTATTTTGGCAAAATATCAACAACAAAAAAAACGCGGAAATTAACTTTTAGACCTAATATATATATATATATATATATATATATATATATATATATATATATATATATATATATATATATATATATATATATATATATATATATATATATATATATATATATATATATATATATATATATATATATATATATATATATATATATATATATATATATATATATATATATATATATATATATATATATATATATATATATATATATATATATATATATATATATATATATATATATATATATATATATATATATATATATATATATATATATATATATATATATATATATATATATATATATATATATATATATATATATATATATATATATATATATATATATATATATATATATATATATATATATATATTTGCTGTAGTATAGGACCAGTCTTATACATGGGGCCAGATAATATTTTTATTTTAACGAGCATTCCATTTAATTGGATTAAGCTGTCAGTCGAATTGTAAACATATATTTAAAATATTTTTGTTTAATATGATATATTTAAAGAAGAATAAAACTAATCAGTAATTATTTTCAGAAATTTTCGTTGAAACAATATTAATTTTCCCATTGTTTAAAAAGTAAATCATTTTTAAATCCAGACAGAAAGCGTTGTGGTGCGTATTTTATGTGAGGGATTGTGAATTAACTTAGTGATGTAAAAATTTTCTTTAAATTGAAAATTTTTAATGGAAATAATTACAAAAATTTTACCTTACATCTTATTTTTCTTGAAATTTACTACTATTTTTTTATAAAAAATACTTTGGATTGTTTTTTTATTTTCATCGGTAAATTTGGTGTATTCAATTTTTCAAAAAAAGGTATTCGATTTTGCAAAATAAATTTTTATTTAAAAAAATATAAAGTAATAAATTAATTATAGGAGTCTGATGTGCGTATAGTGCAATTCAATTTGAAAATTACAAATTATTCAAATTTTATTATATTTTTACGTACACTATATATGACTCATTTTTAATTATGATATGCAATATCATAATAATCAACAAAAAATGAAAAAAACTTTTGGTTAAAATGATATTTTAAAATTTGAATGGAAAGTAGCTTATTTTATAAAGACATCATTTTAATTTTTATTTTTTACTTTTAGAAATTCGTTGTAATTTTGTATTAAAGTTATTTTTTATTATATAAGTACATTTAAAGAATTTTTATAATTATAATTGATGTCCTAATTAAAAAAACAAACAGCGCTATTTAAAAACAATTTTATCTCACGTGTAAAATTTGTTCAAAGGTATAAAATAATATACATTTTAATTTTATATACAAAACTAAAAATTAATTCAAAACAATATTGTTTTATTTATATTTGATTTTTATGCTTCATAAATCAACTTTTTCATATTTGTTTGTTTTTGAATTTCTAAATTGAAAATTAAGTAGCTTATAAAATAGCTTATTAAATAGCTTATTTTTTTGCCGTTTTTAAATCTAAAAATTTACTTATTATAAATTAAAAACTAAAGCGGTTGGAGAATATGAGATGAAATGCACATTTTATTTGTTTTTATTGTTTACATTATTATTTTATATAACACAATTGAAAACTTTTGGTGTCATTGTTGTTTACATTCGACGAGGCGATAGAAATTTTAATACAAAAAAGGAAGAATGCTTCGCCTTTTTATTTTTTGCCTTTTTGTCAAAAATTCTGATCTTTTAAAGTAAAAAGATTTTCGTGAAATTCAAAATTTTTACAATGTTATAATAACATTATTTATTTTATTGTTAATTTCTTGTTATAAACATTTTTTTGTGGCAAATGCCAAAATGTTAGATAATTTTAATTTATTATACATATACAAAATGTTTTAATTTGTATAATTAATTATGCAAATATATACATGGTGGTTGAAAAAAGCAATTTTTTCTACTTTAGTAATCAATAAATAAGTTAATTTTTAATATTTTTGAGATTTTACTTTATTTTCAGATTCTCTTTATTTTTTGCATATATTAGGTTTTTAAAAAAGAAATCCTAGTTTGGATCAAAATCTCGAAATTTTAAAGTTTTTAAAATCATTGTTTTTTGCTATGATGGTATTGATTAGGCCTAAAAAAGCTAAGAGACTTGCTTCACAAAAAAGTACGGTTTTGTTGTAAATTTCCCACTTTTCAATTTTGGTCAATCATCGATAAATATAAATTTTGTCTCAAAATTTGAGTTAACACAAACAATTTTTGTATCAAAATACTTTTAAGAAAAAGCCCTTTTAGACAAATACAACAATGGAAAAAATTCTTGCAGAAATAAATGAACAAATGTGACTGTGGTTTCTTTTTTAACAATCTAATATATGGAATTTTTAAAAAAAAATAATTTTTACTAAATGTTAGTAATTTTAAAAATACTAACTTTTATAAAAAAAAATTGGGTTAGATCTTTTTTCAACTTTAACGATCATCTACTATTACAAATTTAAATTTTAATAAAAATTAGTTTTTTTTATTAAATTCCTCATATTTTTTTACATATGATAGTAAATTTTCAATAAAATTTATCGTCAAAATTTTACAATAGCTTTCATTTGAACAAAAAAAATTTTTAATGAGTGGCATCTTTAAACTCAAAGTATGCAAACTTTAGTAAATGTGACAATTTTTTGTAGAAAAATTAACATGTATATGTAAAAATAATGGAAAATTCGAAAATAAAATGAAAATTCTAAAAATGTTAGGAGCTATCAATGTTGCAAATTATTAAAGTTGAAAAAATATTGCCCGAGCTTTTCATATGTATATTCTTAATATAGTTTAAATGTATATATAAATAATTATAGTTTTTATTATCATTTTAAAAAATGTCGGATACAGCAGTTTATTGCATAGCTTGTACGCCAGTTACTCCTTTTAAACGTAGAAGAAATAGAAGTCTATTTCGAGTAAAATCGCAAGAATGTCACCACTTACTTCGAATTCGATCAAATTGTACCGATGATGCATTAATAATCCCACAAAAGAATTCACATTTAAAATCAACTAAATTTATTGAAACAATCACGTCAGAATCACTGCCCAGAAGTCATCATTTTAATGACGCTTCATCTCATGTTTCAAATTTATCACTTTTAGCACGTCGTGCTGCACGCATGCGTCGTTGCCAAAGTGTTGGAACGCCTCTGCCTAAATCAACTGCTGTTGACCTTACATTTACAGGAAACAATGACATTCGAAGTTGTAATTTTTAACTCAAACTATTATATATAATTTAATGAATAATTTCAACACAAAATACTAAATACTGTAAGAAATAATTAAATTTAAAAACAAAATATGCATATACAAATTAAAAATATTTATCTAGGTTTAATATAATTTTATTTTTTATTTTTAGAATGTAGCGCAGTCTGCAAAAAAGTATCGGAGTTCACACGTTATGGCGTATTACCGAAATGTTTATTAACCCGTAATCTCAATAATGATAATACATGCATTTCAAACCATTCGAAGAGCAATATCTATAAGCCAATTTTTACAAAACACTACGTAAGTTTTTTTTCTGAATAATAAAATAATTTAGTCAATTTTTTTAAACTTAATATACATTAAATTTAATATAGGTTAAAGCCTTGCTAATTATTTTAGCAATTTTTAATCAATTTTTTGATTTTATTACTTAAATCAGTTAAATTAATCTTTTAATATAGAAAATTGTAAATAAAATCGATTAGATAAAATTAAAAAGTACTAAATGGATAATAATTTTAGTAATAAAAAATATTAAATTTAAAAAAATTGGCTATTTAGACACAAGATACATCTACTTAATTTAGGCGCGTTTAAATCATCATAATACAGTCAAACCTCGATCTAATGACACCCCTAGGGACCGAGTCATTAGATCGAGGGTGTCATAAGATCGAAGTGTCATTAGATCGAGATTTGACTGTATTATAATATGATCCATATTTAAAAAAATCTATTTTATGCTAAATTCAAAAGGTATACCTTGTGCCTAAATATTCAAAATATTATTGCATCTCCATCTCATTCGAAACAAAGTCAAAAATAATCCAATTTTTTTAAATTTTCTAATTAGTAAAAAGTTAAAAATGCTTTCTATATCATTTTTTTTTATTATCTGAGGTTATTTTTTGGGAGACGGCTCACTATGATTTTTAATGTTTTATTTTTTATTTTTACATTTTACAAATATTTTTGAAATATTTTTACGTACTACATGTATTGAAATATTTTTACATAGTACATGTACGTATGTATTTAAAAATACAAATACATAGTAGAAAAATATTAAATTACAAATTATAAAATTTTACAAAACAATTAAACATAATATAGTTCGAATTGATAGCATTAAAAATTAATTGAAAACTTTCTGTTTTCATATCCAAAAAAATAAGCTAGAGCAAAAGACAATGCAGTGAAAAAATGGGCAAAATTGACAAAAGTCATAAAGTCAAAAATACATACATATGTATATATATAGTGCTAAACAAAAAAAGTGGAAGCAAAACAAGGAAAATGGTAAAATTACGGCATAATTCAATAATGTTTCATTTTTTAACAAAAAGTCAAAATTGTGCATAAATCTTACAAATATTAAAGTTATCAAATACATACATTCTAAATAAATGCCATTTATAAACTTCATATTATTGTTTATATGAAAAAATTTTACTTAATACTTTTCTCGTTTCATTTTGTTCTCTTTTAACCAACAATTTTTTAAAATAATTCAAATGTATTTTTAAAATCATTCTAGAGGGCTAAATTGGTTAGCAATAAAATTGGTAGCGTTGCTTTTTTGGATAATTTAAACGCTTCAATGCTTATGTACAGATATACATACTTAGCTAGTCAGCTAGTCATTATATATATATATATATATATATATATATATATATATATATATATATATATATATATATATATATATATATATATATATATATATATATATATATATATATATATATATATATATATATATATATATATATATATATATATATATATATATATATATATATATATATATATATATATATATATATATATATATATATATATATATATATATATATATATATATATATATATATATATATATATATATATATATATATATATATATATATATATATATAATATATATATATATATATTCCAAATTTTATAATATTTTTAAGTAACAAATTCATTTTTTATAACTACATTTTTTAATTTATACTAAATTATCTACGATATTACAATGCGATTCTTAAAATTTCGTCGTAGTCACACAATTAATGAACATTTAAATATAGAAGATGTACAAAATATAAAAAAAATTAATTTTACATCACGTGGTCGTTCCTGTGAAAGAAACGAAACTAGCATCGTTTTGGATTGTAACAAATCTAATATTCAACAAGAAAACTTACATTTGTTTAACCAAAACTTTCCTGTAAGTTGTATATTAATCTATCAATCCATCATTGAAGTACAAATTTTTAAAAATTACATCATATTTAAAAAATTATACCGATAGACATTTGTGCATTTTTCAAATTTAGTCAACTTTTTAAAAACTATTACCTTACTTTTAAAAATTTTAAAAAATTTCAAAAAATAAAAAGTAACATTACTTTTTTAACTGTAACATTTTTTAAGTTACTTGGAAATTTGATTTAAAATTTATTTGATAGAGCATTAAATTCTGAATCGAAGTGATAAAATTTATTTTTTTAAAGTTGACAAAGTTGAAAAATCCGCAAATGTCGGTGGGCCATTATAACATGTCTTAAGCTAACACAAAAAATAAGAGACAATAAGTAGTTATTAAAATTAATTAATTTTCTTTTAAACATTTTGCAAAAAATATACACTTCTATTACAATAATTTTAGTGCAACTCATTATCGGATAATTTTTTCATGTCAACTTCATATTTGACTAATACAATGTGTTCGTCAATACTTCCAAAGAATATAGATCTTACATTAAGATATTTCCAAGAGGTTGTCCGTAATGGCAAACGTGAAATGTTTGCATCATCATCAAATGTTTTCCTTGATAATGTACTACAATTGATTAGTTATATAGATTCTCAATACGAAAAAAATAATAACAATAATAATGTCTGTAAAAACGAGTGGATGAGTTATCAAAATGAACTCAAAAAGTTTATTGTAAGTTTTTATAAATTTTTGTTGAACATTTGTAACAATTTATCTAGGATGATATAAATTAAAGCATAAAAACATTTAGGAAAGCTTGGAAGATTGTTTGAAATGGATAGATGAACAAATCGTTGACTATTTTTTCTGTCGAGTCAATACCAGTATTATAACCAACGTTATAAATACTCAAAATCAGCGAGAATGGTCTGAAAACCTTAAACAAGGGCTCAACGTACTACGCAATGTAGATCATAGGCTGCGAATATTGGTCGCATTACAAACTTTCATTGCTCAATATGACAATCTACGAAAGAACAAATTTATAGCAAAAAATAATTATTCTAATGCAAATTATATTAATGATAATCCATTTCATACAAATTCCAATGACAAAAGAGACTACGGAATCGATTTTTTAAAGCAAATTCATAATAAGTAACATACTTTAATTTAGAATACCTTAATAACAAAAACAACAAAAATGCCTTTTAGAAAACATGATGAGTGTCCGAATCGTCATTTGGCTACAATTGTACGACCCGAAAAAGATGAAAGCAGTAGCAACGATTCCGATTCGGAAGACGACTCTGGTATAGCTGATGAAAATTTACAAAGTGTTACGAAATGTAACGATCCCTCATTGTGCGACAATACGCTGAACTATGTGTGTAGTTTATTCTGTAACATATATATACATATAGTCGTTGTCAAACGTTTCTTTCGAGTTAACCTCCGTAAAATGAATATTTATAAATTACTCTTATTTTGCGGGGTTAACTTGGAAGAAACATTTAACTATATATGCATATTAATACATAATATCATATTTAGAAAATTTTGGAATATGATGAGAACGAAAAAAATAACTTTGGAATATCTAGATTGGACTGTTATGTAACTCTAAACGACAATCTCAGGCAACAAATAAATTTTCAATTATCTTTTAGTCATAATATTATACGCGATGTCTCTGTTGTGAGTAATATATGATTTTTTAGATTTTACGAACAATATCAATGCAAATACGAATTTTCTGGAAATGGTAATGTTGCAATAAATGCTTTTGAATAGGAAATGACATTATATAAATGCTTTTGAATAGGAAATGACATTATGTAAAGTTCAACTGGTGTAAATCTAAAGCCAGCTTTTTTGAGCATTTTTGCCTGATTTTGAAAGAAAAATGGTGAAAACGAAAATGAATAGGGCAAAATGGAAAACTTACTTTCTTAATTATAGCATATATAACAGGAATGTCACGGAATTGCGATTTTCAAAATTTGGAGTTTTTTCCAATTTCAGATCTCTATATACATATATATGTATGTATGTACAAATGACTAAATGTGAAAAAATGTCGAGAACCACGAAATGTTAAATCATAGCAATGCTGATAAATACATGAAAATAAATATTATCTTATATGTCTATTTCATAATAAAAATCTATAAATTAATAAATTTAGCTAAGAAGGAAGAAGCTAAAAAAGCTTTTTCTTAAATTATTTTATTATGTTCGGCGCCGTTGTTGTGGTTAAAAAGATATTACCACGAAGTACAGGCACATCAAAATTTTCCGCAAATTTTCTTGTTTGCGAAAATCTTAAATCGCGCAAAAAAATGCTTTGATTTAAATCTTTATATCTTTTTATTGTTGTTACATTTTTCTGTTCCCCTTTTTCAACCTAATATTTAGTGATAGCAATAATTCAGCAGCATTTATTGAGAAAAAAATTTGCGCATAAAAAAAGTTGGCTGTATTATTCGTATATTTTTATATAAATTGAAAAGCGTTAGTCATTCGTCTATTAAAGAATTATGTATTTTTCTATTATTCCTGTTTTATTTGTAAATTCGAAATTAAATATTTTCAATTAATCATCAAAACACAAAAAAATTGCTGTGAGAAAAATCATCGATTTCTCGTGAAAAATTTCTACGGTTTTTATATTTATGTTTAGAAATATTTACATGCATAATATATGCGAAATGAAGCGCTCTAAGTATTATTGATAATTTTATAATAATGTCAAAATATGAAAAATTTGTTAAAAATTTTCGTTCTTTCTCCTATCCCATTAGCAATCAGAAAGTTTTACAAGAAAAAGAAAGACAGGAACAACGAGAATATACCGTTATAGAATGGTATTTCCAAAATTTAATTAATTTAGGTATGTTTGCTTATCAAATGCCTTCTTATGCACTGCGTTTCATAAATATAAGATCACTCCGATTTTTTAAGATTGACTACTAAATTGAACATTTGAACAAAACTGATATATCCACATGAAAAAGCATCCTCGAATTATTTTAACATTACTTTTTCAGCCACAGTATCCCAAATTTCCACAGTATTCAAGTTAAATTTTTGAATAATAGTACTAAATTTTGTTCTGTACTGTATAATATGCAAGTGATTTCAATTTAAGCTAGTCTTTTATTAGTAAAATACAACAAAAAATATACAAATTATGGTCCCTTATCGTAATTCAAGTCCTAAGATGAGGCTAAAAATGGATTAGGATCCCGTTAAATAATTTTTTTAGATGTAAAAATGATTCTAAATTATCAATTAAATGTTCGTTATCAAATTTGTTATTATTGGTCCTAATAAAACGAAGTTTAAAAAAATGATCTTATAATTATGAAACGGCAATTTTTTGAAATTGAGCGATTACTGTATAAATGTAACAGTGGGTTGCTGAAAAAGTAATACTAAAATACCTCGCTCTTTCACGTGGATATATATATATTTTTGTTTATATGTTCAATTTAGTAGTCAACCGTAAAAAATCGTGGTGATCTTATGTTTATGAAACGCAGTGTAATGACTTTTCATATTCAAATTTTAAAAATATATATAATTTAATATAATTGATTTGTAGTAAATTTAGATTTAACAAATAAGTTAGCAGATGCTTCAACAAATGCCAACCTATCTATTAATTCCGACTATGTGAATCTTCGACAATTGCTTGAGGCGTCTACAGATTATGATGATGACGCAAACATTCTTTTACCTTCTCAATTCATCGATGATATTAATGAAGTAAGAATAAATGCAAATAAACTGTATAAAAATAAAATATAAAGGCATTATAGTGTATATATTTAAGTTTTATTTTTTGAAATCATTACCAAACCTAAATAATAAAAAATATATTGAGAATTTGCATTTATTTTTTAGTTTTATTTTTAAATTAGCTAATACGAATGTGATAATCGAATTTGCAATCTTAAATCTTAAATTTCAAATAATTAATTCTTACATGAAGTGGATTTGAGCATTCAACATCTCTGTATAATTTTTAGTCCACTACTTCAAAAGAGAAACCTTCAACAACAACTTTACGAAAATCTTCATGGACAAATGAATTGAATGAAAAAATAGCAACTAATAATGAACTCCCGAAAGTCGGAGAGTATGATGAGCATTTTAAAAATTTAGCTAGCGCTAGCTATCGTATTTTGGAAAGTCTAGATGCATCTAAATATCTCGTATTACGGGCTAAAAATCATTCAGCTAAGCCTAAAGAGGTTTAATTTTTTACATTTACTAAAAATATATATATAAACATATGGTTATTTTTAATATTCCTTTCTTAAACTAATTTCTCAAAATAAAATAGTGTGTGAAAAAGAACACTTTTCTTATTTTCCTCTTTCATTTTTTTCATCTTATTGGCCGCACATTTTTTATACAAGAAAGAAAAATATAATACATAAGAAATTTTTGGCGTTTTTTATTTATTTTTTTTTTGCAATCGATTGGAATAAAAAAGTTGACGCTGTCAAAAAATCAAAAATACATATTAGTTATTAAAAAAATTTTGTGGCCTTAGGTTAATATAATTTAATATAGGTATGTAGTATCTATGTACACATCTTATAAATGTTGGTATAAAAAAATCAAATTTCACATAATATTATATACATATCTTTTGAATGTTTGTAAAAAAATCAAATTTCACATAATTTTTAATTTCAAAAGGACATGAGTTTTTTAGGTATTTATTATTAAATTATTAATTTTTTTAATATCTTAAGTTAATACGTATTTAAAAATATTATTGTTAAAAAAATATACATATGTATATTGTATTGCATTTTATAAAAATAAAATTGAAATGAATGTTTATTCAATTAATTGTTTAAGTAGTGAATATGCAGTTCGTTGTGTGTTATACTTATAACACTCATTTTTTCTTTCTTTTTTGTTTAATTTAAATTTTTAAGTACCAATTCTTTTCTTATTATTTATGTTATATTGGTTATATTGGTTGATGCATAATTATCAGCAGTTTTTGTGGACGCGTTTTTCTTCAGTGAAAATTGGAGTTTTATAAAATTAATCTTCTCTATTTAGTTAATAATAATGCCTGTCGAAAACCATATTCATATTCGTCATATTATGTTTTACCACTTCGAGAAAGGATGAAAGGCAACACAGTCATTTCGAGATCTCAACGAACTTATTGCCGAAGGAACAATCAGCGAAAAGCAATGTTATGAGTGGTTTGCTTGCTTCAAATCAAACGATATCAGCTTAAAGAATAGGGCAAAAAGAGGTCGGCCATCGAATTTTGAAGATTAAGCACTTTTGGCAGCTGTTGAAATGGACAAAAGCCTGACAACACGAATGCTGGTGTTAATCAATTCACGATTGTCCGTCGCCTCAAAAAACTTGGAAAGGCGTGGAGCAGTTCTCAAAGTAATGGTGAATACGCTCCCGAATAATCATTTAAACAAGTTTTTGTCAAATATTTTTTTTGTTTTTGTTGAAAAAAATTTATTGAAAAAAACTGTGGATAATTATGGATCAATATATAAGTTTATTCAATTGTGTAACTTTGACAGGCAAAACTAAGAGTTTTTTTTCTTTTTTTTAAATTTTTTTAACAAGTTTATAAAGTTTAATTTTAAACAGTTAGCTGAGGTTTTCGTTAATTATGATAAATTTTTGCAAAACTTTGACTAAAAATATAATAAGAAATATCCAACATAAAGAATATATTTTCGGTATATAATTAGTTAACAAACTGTATACATTACTAAATTTTTGTATTTTCGTGTTCTTTTTATAATACATTTGCTTTATTTTGTTTAACTTTTGTTATTTATTACTTTTGTTATATATTATATTTTTTTCTTGAAATTTGATAATGCATTCAAGTGAGAAAATGCCCGGATTAAATTTAAAACAAATTTATTGGGTTAGGAAATGCTATTGGCTAAGAAAAATAAATAGCAAAATACAAATAACAAAGACTGATATGAGTTCCCGAAGGGATTTATTTTTCTGAACACTTATAAAACTGTTGAAAAATATTATTTTTGGACGTTTTTCGTATTTAGCTTTTTTATTTTTCTGATCATATTAAAATATTTTCAAAACATTTTTTACATACTGTACATAAATGTGGATAAATAAATGAATAAATAAATTTATAATTAGTTAATTTATACATTTTTTCATTTAGGTTCGGGGTGGTCCAAAAACAGCACTTATAGTATACGCTACGCAAAATTGTTCATTATTGTATCAAGAAGCATTTATTATTACATATCGAAGTTTTGTTTCTTCTAAAGAGCTAATACAAAAGCTTATTTGGCGGTTTGTTTTTAAAATTTACAAATTAATTATGATCAGATACAAAGATGTTTAAAATATAACATGCATTTCGATTTTATTTTATTTTATATGATCATTTTATAAACATAATTATAAAATTTTAAAAATTAAAAAATGCATATTATTAAATCAATTTAAATATTTTTTGTAATTATTTTATTTTTATGTTTTTGAAAAAAATGACATCCCTGTTCAGATATCTTTACATGTTTGCACAAAAAAAAACGACGCATCAAAAAGCTGCACGTCAAACATTTAGCGTATTGGTTCGCGTTATACATGAATTGTGTAGTTTTGAATTAACGCGAGAATTAATCGATATAATCTCTTCATTTATTTACCGACTTATTCGCTCCGGAAATTTAGACTTTGCTAAAATTATACGGTAATTATATTATACGGTATATAATTTATTTAATTTCTTATATACATATAGTAGCTGAAAAAAACCGGATCATCCCTCTAAAAAACATTTGTAAGTGACAAACTGCCTATTTTTCTCCATTTTTTATGCTGCGTTATTCGTTTTCTGATTAATTTCGTTTTACACCTAACTTTTTCAATTTTTTCCGACATTCCCATTTTAGGGGCGGAAAGAAAAACCGGACCACAATTGAAAATTTAGTTTATATCCATTGTATATATGATATTTTTATTAAAAACTAATAATTAATTTAATATAATAAGTAATTTAAGTCATAAAAACAATTGTAGTATTCGTATAAGCTGCACTTGAAAAACTCAATTTTACACTAAAAAATGTATTACTCTAATTTTGCGTGTATAAGGCCGGGTGTTTTGAGCCAAATTTAAATTCGCACCAATGAGTTCATTCTGTTGTATCGGATCCGTTGTGCTCGTCTTTTTTTCATAAAAGTGGGCACAAAACTTGGACTCGCTTGGATCCAATACAACAGAATGAACTCATTGGCGCCAATTTAAATTTGGTTCAAAACACCCGGCCTTATACATGCAAAATAAGGGTATCTATTGTGAAATTAGAAAAATTGGTCTTTTGACAAGTTCTAAAAATTATTATTTATAAAAGTTTCTATTTAAAAGAGCAAAAAAGGCTATTTTTATATAGAAAAAACAATTTTATATAGAAAAAAAAATTTTTTCGATGTCATGACTTTTGGATCATTTTTATATTAGGTTGGGGAATAAGTTCGTAGCGTTTTAAATTTTATTTTATTTTACAACGATTTATTCTGTATTTGGTAATATATTTATATGTATTTGAAAGCGCTTTTTCTCCTCTACAAAACTGTGTTATTTGTTTTTTCTGAAAATTTAATTTTTTATTATTTTTCATGCTTAGAAATGGAGTACCCAGGAGGCAAAAATCAGCATTTTCGACATCTGCTCTTCTTCGCTTTTCATCGAGGGCAAAAAGCGGCCGAAGCCGCTCGGGACGTATGCAACGTGTATGGAGAAGGTGTCATAGGCGAATCTACAGCAAGAAAATGGTTTGCAAAGTTCAAAAACGGCGACTTTGACCTCGACGATACGCCTCGCAGCGGTCGACCTGTCGAATTCGACGAAGAGCATCTGAAGGGACTTTTGAAGGAAGACGGTCGTCAAACAAGCCGTGAATTAGCCGAAAAAATGAACTGCGATCATAAGACGATCCTGAATCATCTTCATTCGATGGGATTTGTCGAAAAATTCGGAGCTTGGTTGCCTCACGAGCTTAGCGAAATCAACAAAGAAAATCGCCTTCAAATCGCGGCTCAACACCTCGCCCGCCATCGAGCAACACGCGGTCATAAACAGCGTTTTTTGTACCGAATCGTCACAGGAGATGAGAAATGGTGCCTGTACGTCAATATGAAACAAAGAAAAGAATGGGTGGCCCCTGGAGACACGCCGAAGCCGAGAATCAAGCAGGATCTCCACCCAAAAAAGGCTATGATCTGCGTTTGGTGGGACTGGGAGGGCATGGTGCACTGGGAAATGCTCGAACGAAACGCTACGGTCAACAAAGAGCTCTACATTGCCCAGTTGCGCCGTGTAAACGAGGCTATTCGACTGAAAAGACCCGATCGACAAGGCCAAGTCATCTTGCTTCACGACAACGCCAGGCCCCATGTTGCACAAGTCGTCAAAGCCGCCCTCCAAGAGCTCGAATGGGAGGTTCTTCAGCATCCACCGTACTCTCCGGACCTTGCGCCAAGCGATTACCACCTTTTCCGCTCCTTGTCAAACCAAATGAGGGGTGTTACCTTCGACGGCGAAGAGGACCTCAAAAACTGGCTCAACAACTTCTTCGATACCAGACCGGGCGATTTTTGGCGAAACGGCATCAACAAATTGGTCGAGAAGTGGGAGGAGGTCGTAAACAGTAACGGAGAATACATCATTGATTAATTTGTTGTAATAATTATTGTTTTTTGTTTAAATAAATCTTTGTAAAAAAAACGCTACGAACTTATTCCCCAACCCAATATATAAGTTTCCGGAATTCAATTTATACAATTCCTCAATATACAGAATTCTGTATAATACAGAATTTTATGCTCTTTAAGATGGCACTAGTTTTTCTGAAAAATCCATATTCGAATCAAAAATCGATTGTTTCCGAATTATGGTCGATTTTTAGTGTAAAATTGAGTTTTTTAAGTGCTGCTTATACGAAATTGTTTTTATGACTTAAATTATTTATTTTGGGCTTAATTATTACATTTTAATATTATATATACAATGGATATAAACTAAATTTTCAATGGTGGTCCGGTTTTTTTTCCGCTACTGTACATATATGTATCCCTAATAATCACCAATAAACACTAAATTAAAAAAGTGCATATGACTTAATGAGAAAATTTCAGAAAACGATTAATAGAAATACTAGAAGAAAAATTATTGATTGCACATAAATCTTGTGCTAGCGATACGATTGATGCCAACGCTCGAGTTCCGTCAATTTTTGACTTTCGATCCTTGGAATTAGCTAAACAAATTACTTACATTGATGCGGAACTTTTTAACAGAATTGAGGTAATTTTAATCTGTCTTATACAGGGTGGCCCAAAAGTTCCCGCAATTTTATTTTAAATTTTACTAGTCTGCAAAACTGCGAATTCTTAATATTTTTAGGATTTTTGTTTTATTTTCGTATTCTCCATTATTTTTTTTACATAT
Organism: Bradynema listronoti; assembly: GCA_024678965.1. Classification (NCBI taxonomy): domain Eukaryota; kingdom Metazoa; phylum Nematoda; class Chromadorea; order Rhabditida; family Allantonematidae; genus Bradynema; species Bradynema listronoti. The sequence goes on from JANLNO010000005.1 coordinate 1,041,810, forward strand.
ACATGTAAGTTTTTTACAAATCACTCACTTTTACTAAAAGTTATAGTAATTTTAGTAAATGGCACTTATTAAAAAAAGATTTTTTGGTCGCACCCTTTTATGACTTTGACGGTTTATTACAAGTTTATTTTTCAATAAATTCTTGAAAATAGTTTGAAAATGATCAAGTGGAAAAAATTTTACAAGTAAATTATAAAAGCATATCATTTTTGATTTTTAAATTTTAGTCTTGATTTCTCGCCTCTGTAACAATCAAAAAATCTTTTTTTCAAAAAATGCCATTTACTAAAATTACTCTAATTTTGCGTGTATAAGGCCGAGTGTTTCGAACCAAATTTAAATTGGCGCCAATGAGTTTATTCTATTGTATTGGATCCAAGCGAGTCCAAATTTTGTGTCCACTTTTATGACCAGGAAGTAAAGTCGGGCACAAAATTTAGACCCCAAAGAATCTGATACAACAGAATGAACTCATTGGCGCAAATTTAAATTTGGCTCAAAACGCCGGCCTTATACACGCGAAATTAGGATACTATAACTTTTAGTAAAAAAAGTAAGTGATTTGTAAAAAAATTGTATATGTAAAAAATAATGGAGAATACGAAAATAAAATAAAAATCCTAAAAATATTAAGAATTTGCAGTTTTATAAATTATTAAAGTTCAAAATAAAATTGTGAGAACTTTTGTACTCTATAGTTATGATTCAAAAAATAATTAAAAAATCTAATTTAAAAAATTTTGATTTAGCCGGCTGAAATGTTATGGTGGGCAGAGGAACAAGATGTAAAAAAAAGTCCAAATGTTGTTACATTTACAGAACATTTTAATAAGGTATCTTATTGGGTGCGCACTCAAATTATTATTCAAGCAGAACAAAAAGATCGGGAAAAGTATATGCTTAAGTTTATCAAAATTATAAAGGTATGTATATTTGCATACTAATCAAGATTAAGTTTTTTTTATATGCATAAACATGTGATTAACTTTTTTTAATTTTTTAAAAACATGATCTGGTGATTTAAAAAATACATACAAAATGATTTTTATAGCATTTGCGTAAACTCGGCAATTATAATTCATATTTGGCCATTTTATCGGCATTAGAGTCTGGCCCAATTCGTCGATTAGATTGGCCGCGAAATTTGCGTGAGCAACTCACAGAACACACGGAAATTATGGAAAGCTCTCATTCTTTTAGGAATTATCGAAGATTATTAGCAAATACCATGCCACCATGTTTGCCTTATATGTATGTACATATATTTATTTACATATTTTTATTATAGTTAATGATAAAAAATAATATCAAGAAGATTTAAACATATTGCCTGCATTGTTATTTTTAAAGTTTCAATTTGCAAAATTATTTCTTACGAATTTATATACATGTGTACAAGATGCGGCAATACATAGCTCCAATCACTAATTGAAACTTTTGTTTTTTGCCGTATTTGTATATGTTTGTATTTGTGTATTGGATATTTATATATAGAAAAAAATTTTAGTGGACTTATATTGCAAGATCTAACGTTCGTACATGTCGGTAATCCAAACTATTTATTTTCTAATAAAACCAATGATATAACATCTAATGGCATAAATAAGAAAAATTTGTTAAATTATGGAAAAAGATGGCAGCAATTTGCAATATTGGACAATATTCGTCGCTTTAAAACATGGTTTATATACATATGTATAAAAGAAATCAGATAATACGTACCTAAATTATTATTTATATGTATGCTTTAGGTCCTATGATATTGAAAAAGATGATCGAGTAATAAGTGTATTTCAAAATTTCTCCAATTTTTTACAAGAAGATGAAACATGGGAGCGTTCATTTGAAACAAAATCTCGAACTCAGCGCCAGCGACAAAAATTATCGACCTAATTTATATTTTTTGTTAGTAAAAGCTTGATTTGTTTTAAAATAATTTGCATATTCATCAGTGTTACGTCAGAATTCTGATTTTCAAATTCTGATTTCCGAAACTTTGGCATTTTTTTCGAAAATATCGGAAATTTTAGCATTTAAAAAAATATTGATTTTTGAAAGAAAAATTTTTTTATAAAAAAATTTCCGATTTTCGGGATGCACCGTAATTTACGACTTACAATTTGCGGCTCTACGATTTGTTGTATAAGTTTAGCTTAAAACCTCGGACAAAGGCCAAAGAGCGTGATGCCTACGTTTTGTGACTTGGTTCCGAGTTGACTCCGGCATTTTTGCAATTAGCAGACAAACCCATTATATTTTTATATAAAAATGGCGAAATATAATGGAATTCTGCTCGTCTGTCATGGGTTTGTCGGAGCCAAGTCACAACACTGCTGCCTACTAAGGACATAAGCCTATTCTTAAGTTCAGTCTAATATCTGAAATCGTGAAGCCGTAAACGAGATTTGAATGGGCTTTTATTCAAGGATATTTAATTGATCTCTCACTTAAAAATTGATTTAAAATTATTTAACATTATTTATTGATTAAACTATTTACTTTACTCTCAAGTAAGTTAATTGTTGTTTTAAATTGGCAATTAGAAAGTATTAATGCATTTTTACGTTATTTAATTTTCAATTGGAATAAGCAATTCATTTTTAGAAAAAGCATTGATAAAAATACATATGTATTATATTCCAAATTATTATATTAGTTGTGATATTTATAACATTCCCGGTTGTTCATTTAAAAAGTTGTAATAAAATGTTTTATTTTATTTTTTATATGAGATAAGCAAATTTTCCTTTGTTCATTCACTTTTTTTAAAAGCCTATTTCATTGATATTTTTACATACTTATATGTAAAACGAAGATAAAAATAAATTTCAAATTTTTTGTACTTTAAAGATGGCCAAAAAATTTCATAGCAAAATATTAGAACGTCAAAGAATTTTTGAAAGATTTTAAGAAATTGCATCATTTGTTTTTAGTTGAAAAATTTAGACTAGTGCTTTTTAATGTAGAAAATTAATATATAAATAAAGATCTTTAAGAGTAATTAGATAACGATGTCCATTATTATATCCCTTATTATACTAAAAAATTAATGCACGAAATTTTAATTTTTTAAATTATACAATCTTTATTTTGAAATACTAAAAAAACGCGAATTTCTGCGGATTCCATTAACCTTTTGCAAATCACATTTTATGGACTGCTCTTTGCGGACTTAATTTTTTAAAATTATTTTTAAAGTGAAATTTAAATTTTTATTTTAATATATGTATATAAAATATCTATTCAAATGGATTTTTAAAAAATATTGATTTTATTTTTTTAACAACTATTTATTTCAACATTTAACATTTAAACATTTAACATTTAACCTTAACATCAAACCAAGACATCTACGACGTGTTTCATTTTGGGCGCCCGATTTGTTTGTGTTATAACTTTTTACTTTTTAACCAAATTGTAAAAAAATTTTTATATTCGATTTATAACTCTTTGGAAATTTTTTTGGCATTAAACTTTTCCACATTGGTTCCGATTTAGAAATTTTATATTTATTTGAGCTTTTTGCCATTTTTTCATAAAGGCAAAATTATTAAAATTTGCAACATAATGATGGACGCATCTATATTGAAAGATTTTGACATTTTGGTTCATAATGAGAATAAAATTACTCATAATAGATATTATTTAATCTATTAAATGAAATTTTATCAAAATTCAGATTGAAAAATTGAGTCAATTTCAAGTCAATTTTACCCATTTTTCACCTTTAAAAATAGTGTCAAAAAAGTTCAATATAAATTTTTTATATGACCAAGTTTAGTGTCAAAAAAATTCTCAAGGAGTAAAAAAAATTTAATGATAATAAATCATATTTGTTTTTGTGTCTACGATTCTTGTTTTTGTATGTCTGATGTTATTTGTTTATAATTTTTATCACCAAAATCTTTAAAAAAATTCCAAAAAAGATAGTTCTTAAAAAAATAATTCTTCTAAAAAAATAATGATGTTTATAGCTTTATATGTATATAATTAAATCTTTTCTTTGTTTTATTTGATAATTTACATCATTTTTATTTCGGGAAACAAAGAAATAGTAGATTTTTAAAGAAATAATTTCATGTGATACGCTTTGGGAGTTCCCAGGAATATTATCACGAGGTGTTTTATAAAAATATTTAAATTTATCAATTTTTGCGCAAAGAATCTTGTTCTTTATTTAACAAATAATAAATTATCTCTATAATTGGTGCTTGTTTCATACCTTTTCACATAACAAAAAGGAATAACAATGCACTCAATAGAAAGTTACAAATGATAATTCTTTTTTCATTTATTAGGTTGGCTAAAAACTGATATCATATTTTACACCGAACAAAATTTATTGCAAAAATCACAAAACAAAACATCATTCCAAAAAGGCATCCATTCTCTGCTTGAATGTTACGAAGAATCATTAACAATGATGGATAATATTTTTTGGATTAATGTTTTGTTTTGTGGTTTTTGTAATAAATTTTGTTTGGTGTAAAAAACGACATAACTTTTTAGCCAATTAATATAATTTTTAGTACAAATGTGTGGAATATTTGCTATTTGCCATGAACCAAACTGTAAAGAAAAGTTTGATCTTAAGCTTGCACAACAATTATCTCTGTAAGTTTTACATATTTTTTATGTTTTTTTCAATTTGAGTTTACTAATAATTTAGAAATAATTTTTAAAGGTTAACAGGTTATTATGATATCATTTTTTTTTTGATATTTACTTGTAAAATAAACATATATCACATACATTTTTTGTATATGTTTTAAAAATTTAGACGTCAAAAGCATAGAGGATCAGATTTTCGAGGAGCTTATCAACATCCGACGAACGGCAACATATTATGCCATGAACGCTTAGCTATAATGGATTTGAAATGTGTACAACCAATTCAAGGACGTAAAAATGAACATCAGGTTAAATGGAGCGAAGTACATGCATTTACAATATATAATAACATTTTGTAGGTAATACACAACGGCGAAATCTATAACCATGATGAACTTCATAAAACATATTTCTCTAAATTGACATTTAATACATCGTGCGATTCGGAAATTCTCATATATTTATATGAACTTTTTCATTCCGACAAAGCCAAATTTTGCAATTTGTTGCGTGGTGTTTTTGGATGTGCGATTATTTATGAAGATGAATTTTTCGTCGCTCGTGATCCTATCGGCATTAAACAATTATATTACGGCAAAGATAGTAAGGGACGTCACTTTTTCAGGTACAAACAATCATAATACCTTCATAATTGTTAATAAACTCTGTTAAAATATTTTTAATTTTAGCAGCGAAATGAAAGTTATTGAAGACCGTTGTGTTGAACTCTCCATTTTTCCTCCTGGGCATTACTGGACTTTAAAAGAAGGCTTTGTTCGATACTACAATGTAAAAATAATTCTTAAAAAATATATGTATTATAAATCAATAAATAAAAGACACCCCTGGATATTGAAATAAATTCACCCTAGTTCTAGACAAATTTCTTTTCATCGCTTCATTCAAATCTGTTTACGATTTCCTTTAGTGGTAAGTACTTTTAATTCTTATTGCATTACAAAAATTTCATCACAAATAATGACTTTTTAAGTTACAGTATTTTAAATTAAACAAAAAATTTTTTCCATGACTAATTTGGACATTGATATAAATTCACCCATTAAAAACAATGTTTAATGAATTTAAATTTGGAAAAAAATATTCCTATGTTCTAGTTAATAAACAAAAAACCAAAATAACTTGTAAAAACAATTAGCATTCTTATAAGCCCCACTTAAAAATGTCGATTCCATAGAAAAAAGACATTTTTTGTTAAGTTGTTTAAAATACTGTAACTTAGTCAAAAGGTCACCATTTATGCTGAAATTTTTGTAATGTAGTAAGAAATATCAAAAGTACTTACTAAAAGGAAATCGTAAATTGATTTGAATAAAGAAATTTGTTTAGAACTACGGTGAATTTATTTCAATGTCTAGGGCGTATTATAAAAAATTTAGCCAGACTGGTTTGATTACGTATCAGCCGTTAATACGATGGATTTGAATGCGCTGCGAGAAGCACTTATCGAAGCCACACATAAACGTCTTATGAGCGATGCACCATTAGGTGTTCTTTTATCCGGTGGCTTAGATTCGAGTTTAATCAGGTATGCAAGTGCCTTATAACAAACTGTATCGGTATACGCGTAAATTATTAATAACTACTTTTCGCTATAGTGCAATAGCATCGAGGCGCTTCCGTGAAATGGGTCGTACTCTTAATTCATTTTCTATCGGACTAGATCATAACGCACCCGACGTCAAGGCTGCACGACAACTTGCTGAATTTTTACGCACCGATCACCATGAAATTTATTTTACTATTGAAGTATATTTTATTACTTTTTCTAAACATTGACTTCAGTATTATACATATTTAGGAAGGTATCGCTAACATTAAAAATTTAATTTGGCACTTGGAAAGTTACGATGTGACAACAGTACGTGCATCAACGCCCATGTTTTTTTTATCAAAACATATTCACGAACTCGGAATTAAAACAGTCCTCTCAGGCGAAGGTGCCGATGAAATATTTGGCGGATATTTGTACTTTCATAATGCACCCAGTGATGAAGAATTTCAAAAGGTAAATATTATTAAAATATATATAAATTTAAAAAAGTTTGCAATCTTTAAAGAGTAACTTAATTCAAAATCGCTTCTGTATTTTAGGAATTGATTCGCCGAGTTAAATTACTTCCAACAGCGGATTGTCTCCGAGCTGATAAGTCGTGCATGGCGAATAGTTTGGAGATTCGTGTTCCCTTTTTAGACAGGAAATTTCTCGATGTAGCCATGCTCATTCATCCACAGTATAAACGTGCGCAAGAACAAAATGGAAAAATGGTAGAGAAGTGGATTTTGCGGAAGGCGTTTGACAAAGTATGTAAATTTATTATAACTACTTTTCACATAACAATCAAAATTGAAAAATTATTATTATGTTTGTGTGCATGTCATTACATTTCAATTCATTTGTATTATTGATCTTATCTTATATGTACATATTTTTATAACATTGTAAATGAATGATAAACACTGAAAACTCGAAAAATGTTTGAAAAAAATAGATTATAAAATTTAAAGTAAATTATTCAGGACGAATATCTTCCACACGAAATATTATGGCGTCAGAAGGAACAATTCTCAGACGGAGTAGGATATAACTGGATTGACCAATTAATTGAACATTGTGCTTCAAAGATTACCGATGATGAGGTAACATTAATTTATTCGTCAAATTTAATAATTAAAAAATAGCTCATTTTTTATTAGGTAATTTCGTTTTATAAAATAAAAAACACATTAATAGGGGATAATTTAGATGACAAATGCATCCAAAACCTTTACGTACAATACGCCAAAAACAAAGGAAGCCTACTATATTCGGAAGGTATTCCATGAACATTTCCCAAGTGAACAAGCAGCTCAAACGGTGATAATGTGGAAACCGAAATGGCAAGACAATGAAGACCCGTCGGGTCGAGCTAACGAAATGCACGATCAATCGTTGAATAAAGTGCGAAGCTCTCAACAAATTAAAAATGGATACGTTTCTCATCAAAACGGCGTTGGAAAATAGTATCCTACTATATATATCCTACAAGTAGTATGTCTCTTAATATAGGTATATATTCTTCAATTTCAGCCAGTAATTTTTATATATTAAAACTGAAAATTTGTAAGCAAAATTATGACAGTTAGTATTGTATTCATTAGTTTAAACAATTTTCCAATTTTATGGCTTCATTTTCCCGGTAATTTCCATAATTCACAGATTTATATATGTGTGTATTTTTATTTGCTTTTTGAAACATAAAAGATACATAAGGATGGAAAAAAACAATTTACAGTCCTTCTTGAGCCGCCAAATCCGGTCGAAGTAGTGTTGAAGCGCTCTGAAATAGTAGTTTTAATAATTATTGGTGAATTAAGTTAGGAAATGCATTGCGTTGATGCTTATAATTATTGTCGCATTTTTGAACAAATTGTTTAAAGCGATAATAATTATTATAACCCAACAAGTAAAGTTAAGTACTTTTGTGCGAATACTATCCAGTTTGGGGCAATTGGTGATACGATGACCAAGACCGGAGCAATAAGCGCATCCCTGATCATCCGGATTGACGAAATGCTCGCCATTTGTAGTCTCTGAGTTATCTCCGGCCAGCTGTTGAAGAAATGCCGGCAGTTGTTGACCTGCCTCCAATAACAGATGCTTGAGATCGGCTAGGACAGATAGATCTAAAAAAGTATTAATTGAATGAAATAAAAATTATAAAGCTTTTGTAATTTAATTATAACAAGTACGTAATATCTAAGTATTCAAATGAAGTGCGGCAAAATTGATCTATTTAAAATGTACCTGCTTTTCGGTTGATAAATGTTGTAGACATACCGCGCTTTCCAGACCGACCCGTACGACCGATTCTGTGAACTAAACGTTTAAATTAACCTCTCTTCAAAAAAAAAAAACACTTCCATCATATAAGCATATAATTAAAGGTACCATAATTTTCAATATCCTCGGGCATATCGTAGTTGATAACGTGCTGAATGTTCTCAAAATCGAGACCTTTAGAAGCGACGTCCGTCGCCACGAGTACGTCCTTCTCTCCGCGCCTGAATGCATCAACTCCACTATGACGATCCTTTTGATCTAAAAAAAGAAAACGTTAGGCATTTAATGTTTATACGAAATGGAAGAAAAAACAAACCTTTGCCACCGTGAATAGACGCCACATCAATTCCTTTCAGTAACAAATATTCATAAATATTGTCAACGTCGAGCTTCTTTTCAGCAAAAATTAAAACTCTAAAAATGAAAAATTTTAAAAATATTTTCTGAGCTATATGAATATGTAGGTAAAATAGGAATGCTAAAAAAAACAACAAAATAAAGAAGTACCTCGGCGCGGTCTTCTGAATAGCGCTTAAGATTTTGGTCAGTTTTTCTTCGGTTCGAACGTACTCGATTTCTTGCGTGACGTTCAGCGAAGCCGCTCCGGCTCGTCCGACGTTAACCACAACGGCACGAATGAGCGCGGATTTGGAGAAATTTTGAATCTTCTTTGGCATAGTTGCCGAAAAGAGTAACGTTTGGCGTTGACCCTAAAGAATACGGAATTAAAATCTCAAAATTAAAAAAAAAATGAAAGAATCGACGTGGTTAAAAAGTAAAAAATTTACGAAATATTTTAACAAATTCAAGAACAATGCGCAATAAAAAATAAATTAATAAAAACTTCGTGCTTTAAAAAAACAAAAAAAAAATTAATAACATAATTTTTCGTTACTTTAAAATATGAAAAAATGGATCGAAGTTCTTCTTCAAAGCCCATGTCGAGCATGCGATCGGCCTCATCGAGTACGAGATAGCGACACACTTGCAAATTAAATATCTTTTTGTTCAACAAATCCGACAAACGGCCCGGCGTCGCGACACAAATATGAACGCCTCTTAAAAAATATTATTTTTCATAAGTTCTATCGCTTTTCCATTTTATTTGAATCTTTTGAAGAATAAAAAATATTCATTTCTACTGAGCACTAAAACTTTTATAAAAGACGGTAACAAAAATAAAAATTTTCTTCAAAAAAAAAAAACAAAACCTTTCAAAGGTTCTGGCTTGATCGCGAATAGGAAATCCGCCGATACAAAGTCCGGTGCGAATTTCGCAATAATTTCCGTCTTCGAATAAACGCTCGCATAGCAAATTAATCACGTCATAGATTTGCTTGGCCAATTCCCTCTAAATATTGTTGAAATGCGAAACCAAATAGGCACAAAAAAATCGATGAATAAAATGAACTTACCGACGGAACAATAATTAATCCATAAGGGCCCTCACCGCGTTGAAATCTTAGCCCCATTTCCTGCTCCAGACAAAACATTATTAAGGGTAATACGAATGTTAGCGTTTTTCCGGAACCCGTGGACGCGATTCCAATCATATCACGACCCGACAAACTTAAAAAATAATTTACAAAAGAAGTTAGCACCCAATACGACATTCTTAATACTTCTGTTACACGACAATACGACACCAATAAGATTATTCTGAATAATTTTTTCTTTAAAAAAAAATTTTTTTTTAAACATACGCTACAGGAATGCCTTGCATTTGAATGCAGGTTGGACTAATGATTTTCTTGTCTCTAAGTGCTTTCAGAATTGTCGATGGAAATTTCATTTCCTAAAAACATTTTTTTAAATAATATTTTAAAAATATTACTTTTATGCGTGTAACAAACCAAAAAGCTGCCCAATGGAGGTGGACAATCATCGCCTTCAACGGAAATCCCCTTCTTCTTACGAAATCGAGCGTAGTCTTCCTCCGACTGGCAGCGAATGTGTTTGGGTGGACGCCAGCTAGAATATTTCCCAAATTTATTTTTAAATGCTTTATTTTAAATTTATTTTTAAATGCTTTATTTTAAATTTATTTTTAAATGCTTTATTAAGTTTTTAGGTTTATATCCTATCATTAAAAAAAGTATTTAGCAACCTTGTTTTAATGGATTTTTCGTATTTAACGCCTTTGGCCAGCTCGGAGGCGGTAGCCAAAGCGCTATTCTGCGTTACTGACAACAAAAGTTTTTCCTCTTCCTCGCGCATTTTCGCAAATTCGTCGCGATCGTCATCTGCAAAATGTTCTTTTTGTTAAACACAAAAATTCGCTATTTATTTATACATATCAGAGTATATATAAAAATTTTAAAACAAAGCCAACCCAAATCCTTTTGCACAATTTCGTTGTGCTTATCAAGAAGTGTTTTTTTCGCCTCCTCAGCTTTTTTCTCGTCCTCTCGTTTTCGGCGTTTAGCCATTAAAACTTCGTCGCTATCCTTTTTTAAAGCGCCATTAAAACCGTCTGAAGACGCCTTGGCGTGCAATACGTTTTTTAGTAGCGCTCGACGCTGCTCCTAAAACAGTCGAATAAAATAATTGAAATAATTAACAAAAGTAAAATGGTGTAATAACTCACAAGAAAACTTCAATCCGCTACAAGTTCAAATCGAAAAAAAATGTACCATTTCAAAGAGCTCTGTTTAAACGACAATTTTAATTGCTAGATAACAATAGTAAGAAAATTTGCTTAAGTAGTTTTTGCACTTAAATATTTTTTATCGACTTTCTTATCTCGTATTGTCTTATTGGTAGTACCGCTGTAAAAAAATTTTTTCGACTTACGAATTCGAAACGTCAAATTTATTTTGTCTTATTTTTGGGGAGAAATTATTAAAGCTTTTGCTAAAATGATTGATATTCACTTTTTTCATTTAACAGCATTGCCAATGGATTGAGATTAAAAAGTTTAAAAAATTGTTATTACTAGCTAGCAATTCAAATTTTTATTTTAAATAGAGAAAAAAAAATTAATTCGCAAATTTCCCAAACTGGAAATAAAACAATAAAAAGTGATAAGGCCATATCTTTTTTTTAATTTTTACTTATATACAAACCTTTTCTCGCTTTCGTTGACGCGCTGTCACAAATTCTTCGAAATCCGACTCGTCCGAAGACAAATTTAATCCTTCTTGACGTTTTTTCGCTTCTTCCTCTTCGATAGCGCGACGTCGCGCTTCATATTTGGTGAGTTGAGCCTTGATATCATTGCCATTTGAATTGTCTACTTCCATTTGAAAATTTCTGTAGAAACATCGATATGTATGATTAATGAAAAGAATTTAATAAACAAAATTTCCTTTCTCTCAAATTAAAGAAATTTAATTTTTAAAATATGCAATTTTTGGGATAGCATACCCTGAAATTTACGAGCCTATACATAAATAATGTATATAATTTTCATTTTTTTTGATGGCAATTCTTCAATTGCTCCCTTTTCACCTTGTCTGAACCCACCCAAAATTTCTATCTATATAAAATTGTTTTATTTTTTCACTTAAAGAAAACAAAAATTGTTCTTTTTTAAATTGTTTGAAGATTATTTAACTTTGAAACGAAATGATTGCATTAAATTTGTATTAGAAAAACATTTTTTAGAAAAAATTAAAATTCGTTTGTCTATGTATAATTAGTTTTTATCAGGTTATTAAACTAAATTATAATTTCAGGTTACAATTATGAGATCCTACGATGAATTAAAGGGCGAAATTGAAAAAATGATACAGGGCGTAAATCGCTATAATCCAAATAATATTGATGATTTGGAAGAATGTATTAGCTTAATGATTAAAGAGAATAAATATAACAAAGATATTTTGCTTACGACGCTAAAACTCTATCAGTTCAATCCAGATCGGTAAATTTTAATGATCTACATTTCTAGAAGATGTTTAAAGTTGTCAAATTTTTACATATTTTTTTTGCAGATACAAAGAACCGTATGTATGCCATATTTTGCTCAAGACTATGATGGTGTTTCCACGAAACGACTTTACGCTTGCTAAGTACCTCATTGACGCAGATCGAATGGATACGCCGGAAATGCGCCGCGTCGTTGAGCTTGGCAAAATTCTCGAATCCTGCAATTTTGCTTTATTTTGGCGACTGGTTCGGGGTGAGTTTCGAATCACCGAAAACGCTGAGGAGAAATATCGTCAATTGCTCGATATTAAGCGCATAATTGAGCCGATTGTCGGCTTTGAGGATGCTGTTAGAATTTGTAAGTTTTTTAAAATTCTTTTTTGACATATAAATATTTATTCGAATATTTCAGATGCCTGTCAGGTCATCAACGTCACATATCAACGCATTGAAAAGCCGCAATTGGCTCGTCTGCTTGGTGGCGTTAGTGGTACGTATTTTGTGGCATTCCTATTCATTCATTCTATTATTATAAGTATTATGCTTTTAAGATCAAATGTTGGCATCTTATGCAAAGGCTTGGAATTGGGAATATCACCCAAGCGACAATACCTATTTCATTCAAAATCACGAGGACACTATCAAAAGTCGAAATATAGATGAGAAATTACTCTTTGAACGTAGGCAATTAATAATTTTCTTTAGTACACCATTTACGGACTTATGGCATTTGTTCGGTTTTCCCTTCCATTATCAATTATACTTATGTGTTTTTTTTTCTAAGAATTTTTAATTTTTTTTGTTTATTTGCATTTTTTTCCAAATCAAAACAAAAAAAAAGGTATCAAAAAAGAAAATACCGAAATTTTCGCATATTATTATTATTATTATTATTTTTATTTTTAGAATGCTTTGAATTAATGCGATTCTAAAGCAGGGAAAACACATATCTTACAACTTTTTAACGCAACTAAACATGAACATTGTTACGAATTCATTTTGTTGATATTTATTAATTTACAATAAATACTGTGATTTTACATTTAATTTTGAAACAACTAAACACTGCGTACATATGTTACGCTTTAATTTTTTCAACTATATTTTGAATTTCGTCTTTGAATTTCTAAACTTACTTTTGAAACACATTAACAATATAGCATTTAGCGACTTCACAAACTATGTCCGAAAATATTGTGCGCGTTATTTTGGAGAAATGCAGAGCGATTATCAGCGAGAATGTCGGGCTCGACGACGGAATTCGTCAGTTGAAAAAGATAATGGTTGGTCGAAATTTTTTGCTATTCTTTAACTTTTCGAATTCGAATGGATATTGTCCTTTTTTTCTATTTTTAAATTCATATTTACTGGCTTATATATATATATATATATATATATATATATATATATATATATATATATATATATATATATATATATATATATATATATATATATATATATATATATATATATATATATATATATATATATATATATATATATATATATATATATATATATATATATATATATATATATATATATATATATATATATATATATATATATATATATATATATATATATATATATATATATATATATATATATATATATATATATATATATATATATATATATATATATTTATTCTTTTATTGAATAGGAAGCGGATTTGATTGGTTCGTCGGTTTTGTTCGACATTCTCACGACGCTGGATATTGAGTGCGGGCCGAATTCCGGATCGAATTTGGCGTTTAGAAAGTTGTTGTTAGCGGTTATAAATGAGGTTCGAATTTTTATTTATTTTTTTTGCTGTTGAATAAATGACAAAAATTAACTTATCCGAATATTTGCAATAGGTAATTCCGGCCGAAGTTCTTAACTTGGAGCTAAATGCCTTGGAAGCAGACGATAAGGCAACAAAGTCAAGAATCGTGAAACTGCGAACAAAAATCTAGTAATTCAATTTGAAAAAATGTTTAATTTGCTGTTGTTAAAATATTTCAACTTTTTAGCTATAAACAAGTCAAATTTAATTTACTACACGAAGAAAATGAAGGCTACGCGAAATTGATTGCGGAAATTCTTTCTACGCGAATTGACTCGGAACGTATTACGCGTGTAATCGAACGCTTAATTGGTTGTTAAAAAAAATGCTTTTTATAAGAAAGAAAATGGTGTTTTAAACCCATTGAATCATTAAGTATTATTTATTCATTATTACTCTTAAACATTTTTAAGAGAATTTTTTATGCAGAAAATTTAATTATATACCTACATATTATTAACAATTCGAATTGTTAAGGGCAATTTAATTTGGATCCAAATCGCGTCGTTGACATAATTCTCGATTGTTTCGAGCAACTCGTCTCTGAACGCGAATATTTTTTGAATATTTTACGCAAATTCGAAATTAATCGCGACGAATTGCGCAATATTCTCATCGCCAAATACATTTTTTCTGAGGTTTTTTTCAGCTATTTTTTTTACTTTTTCAGATATTTGGCATTTTTCTATTTTAGAATGCGGGCTATACGTCAACGGATTTGAACAGGGTGGCTTCGTTGCTGTGTCAAGCTGATCTCGTCGATTTTCGCTCTTTGTTTGCAATGGTATTTATTTTGGAATTAAAATATATTTTCTTTTTTTTTTTAATTTGCTTTTTCATTTGGTGAATAATAGACTCTTGATAAATTTTCTGTTCCGATCGGATTAAGTTTTTTCGACTGATTTTCAGATATCACCCACACAGGAGGTTATTCGCGAGGAGTACGCGACATTGTGCGCACTCGTTGTGCAGCGCGCTTTAAAGGCTGAAGTCATATCGACGGGTAGTCTGGTGGACACATCGAACTACGCGCCTGCAATGACTGCCGGCGACAGCATTTACAATGGTCCTGAACCGTCTACAAGCACGCCATCGACCATCTCGTTCGAGGTCGCCAACCAGGCACAACTAGCCGAAGACAATAAACTGGCCAACGGGGTTTTCGATGACGTATGCTTCTTTTCTTTTCTTTTTGGACAACATTTGCTGGCCATCCTGTTCACGATATTTTCTCTTTTTTTAATACTTGTCTTAATTTTAGCCTGAAGTACTGCAAAAGAACCAAAAATTGGGCTTCATTTGTGCATTATTGGAGCATGGCGCCTGGGAAATGGCGAGACAGCTGTTTAATTATTTCCCTGAGGGATATATTCTTGGAAAGTCGTATGTTTTAATGCATCAAATTTATTATTATATTAATAAGAATTTCTTTTGCTTGTTTTAGTAAACGAATATCCGCCGCAATCGCAAACATCGTTGGCATCGCAATTGATTTCTTTTATAGACAACAGTATGTTTTTCTCGCGTATCTATCCTCTAACTTCCTAATGAATACCTTTCTTAACTCGACTTTTCCAATTATATAAACCTGATATGCTCGAGAAAATTTTCATCGTTGAGTGGATAAAAAAAGATTCAAAGTTTAATGCTTTTTTAAAACGGGTATTATTGCAGAAAATATTTCCAAACGCGGGAATTTGCAAACTTCAAGCAACATGACAGTTGGAAAAAAATCACATATCCCATTGAAAAGGTGATTCCAAAACTTTTTAGATTTTCAATTTGATAATTTATCATGTTACCTAATTTGTTCAGGTTCAAAATTGGACGCAACTGATATCGATTGTGCAGCCGTTTCTCGATTTTCTGGGTCCGTATGTCGCGTCCCGGCAAGAAGTTGCCATAAAATTGATTCGTTTGTTCGCGTTGTTCTTCGACGATGCAAACGCCAAATCTCTACCAAATTTTCAAGCACGTACGTATTCTCTTTTTAGATGGATAATTTTAGTTATTGTGAATATGTTTGTTTTGTTTTTTAGTGAAGAATAGCATAATGAGCATGATCGACGGCTCGCTGCTACCCGCCTCCTCGTTGCTCAATTCAAATTTTGCATATTGCGAAGAGATTTGGCTGGTGATTCAGCGATTTCCTCCCGAAATCCGGTATCGAATGTATGGAAGATGGAAGAGTGTGCACACGACTTTGGCGCCGCGTCCACGCTATTGGGATCTGACCATTCAACGCGGCAAAGTACTTGGCATGACGCGATATGCAATGAAGTGAGAAAATATTTTTCAATTAATGTGTTTATGCGCTTGTTTATATTTATGAATGACAAGCGTTAATTTGTCCTTTTTTTCATATATCAGACGTCTGAGCAAGGAGACCGCAAAAGTTGTTGGCCGACAAATGGGCAAGCTTTGTCATACATTCCCCATGGTGACTTTGGACTACATGCTGGACAAGGTGCAAGATTTTCAAAATTTCATCTCGCCCGTCGTTGACTCAATGCGATTTTTGACGAATCTCGGCTTTGACGTTCTCTCATGTTTGTTTTTTTACACATTTCACATTTTTATTTATTCTTTTTCTATGAGATGGCCCACATTATTTATTTGCAGATGTACTGATTGAAAATCTATCCAATCCACAAAAAGACCAGTTTAAAACGACGGATGGAGCGTTTAGTCCATGGCTTATTTCGTTGTCCAATTTTGCCGCTGCTATCTATCGTCGTTATGCTATCGACTTTTCGGGACTTTTGCAATACATTGTTAATCAGCTTAAGGATGGAAAGAAGTATTTTTTAAGGAAAAAAGCATTTGTTTATATTCTTTTTTTTTTATTAATTTATTTTCAAGTTTGGATTTAATCGTTCTTCGTGAGATTATTTCGAACATTTCCGGCGTCGAATCCAGCACTGATCTCACACAAGAGCATTTGGAGGCGCTTTGCGGCGGAGATTATTTGCGTCAAGAGGTTTGCTTTTTCATTTTGGCATTTGATTCGGCTAAACTGATTTATTAACAGCGTTGAGTGAAATGCAATTTTTTAGGCTGGTTTTTCTCTCACAAAATTGAACAGGAAGGCTGTCTCACGTCTAAAGGAGGCTCTTCTCAAAAACGACATTTTTGAGTCGATTTGTATACTCATCTCACAGCAGAAGAATTTTATAATATACAAAGACTCACTTGAATATCCCTTAAAGCTGGTGACACACATGCTCGATCAGGTTCGATTTTTACACTTTCAAACAAAAAAAAACAACGTTTTCTAATCACTTCAGAGTCAGGAAACATTTGTGCAGTTCTTCTTCTTTTTGCGCGCTAATCTAAGAGCCGATGAATACTCGAAGCGTATTCCGTCCGTATCGCAACTTCTCACAAAATATCACATGTCAATCGAAGCTGCGATGTGCCTATCTCGACCTATTTACCTCAATCGTGTCAATGTTGGGATTTATCTTAATTTTAATTAATTTTTTAATTTTAGTGTTTTTTATTTCTATTGGAAATTGATTTAGATCTTATATGAGACTTCAAAGAAAAACTTAAAAGAAGATGGAAAAAAATCTGAGGAATTTAAGTCAAAACTCACCGACACGAACAAGGTCTTTTATTTCTATACCAATGCAAAGAATATTTTATGATAATATTTAAATATTTTCAGAATTCCTTATACAAAAATGCATTTGAAAATATAATAAATATGTTGGAAGAGGGACTTATAAAATCATTTACGGACACGTTTTGGATGGATATAACGGCTAGGTATTTTGTTTAATTGTTTTAGAACATTTTAAATTCCTTTTTTATGCTTTCATTCTTTTTTTCAGATTATATGCCACTTTTTGGTTGCTTTCCGTAAACGATCTTTCTGCACCATTGTCCGCCTACGAGCGTGAGATTGAAAAGTGTCGCAAGGAATTGTCGGATGCGGCGAATCACGGCAATGAATCGGTTTGTTTTATAATTAACTTAAAAATCATTGAAAAGATTGTTAATGTGTAATATTCTCAACATGAGTTGAGAATTTGACTTTCTAGTTGAAATAATTGCAATAGAATTCAATCTTTTTGCCGCAACTTCTTTTCGTCAAACATAAAAAAACTATTATTACTTCTATTTTTATAATTTTTTTAAATTTAGACATCTAAAGCCAAACGGAATGTAAAAGATGAGGAACGCTGGCGAGTGCTTGAGCAAAAACTAACTGAAGAAATGCGCAAGCAGACCGAACACTGCAAACGCATTAAGGAAATTCTCATTGACAAAAAGGAAGTGCTTTTTGCGGTAGCACAGAGTAAGTTATTCTTTTTTATACAAATTCTTTTTCGCACATATAATAGGTAGATTTTTCAGACCGTTCTAGTCAAATGCTTCGCTTCTTACAAACGTGTATAATACCACGTGCAGTTTTTTCTGAAGTTGATGCAGTATATTGCGCCAAATTTGTCGAGACGCTTCATGTTATTCGCACCGGGTTTTTCCAAACTATTGTCTTCTTTGATAAGGTTAATTTCAATTCGATTTATTTTTCTATTTTCATTAATCGGTTTATAGATTTTCACGGATGTTACGCCCATTCTGGCTGGCTTAACAGAACGTGAGACGAATTGTTTTGGAAGATTTTGTGCCATGTGCTTGGAGCTGATTCACCGTTGGCATTCTAGTCCGGCAATATTTAAAGAAGTAGACATATACTCTTCGAGCGACTTTTCTTTCTCTTTTTAATACATTTATTTGGAATTTGTTTGATGAACAAAAATGATTTTTATTCTCCAGGAATGTGAAGGCTATCCTGGTTGTCTTACAAAAATCCGCAAACGTGAGTCGGATGAACCTTCATCGGCGTCCCCGTTCACCTATGAATCCTATCGCACGATTTGCTTCAAATGGCAAATGCGTTTGTCGCGTTCGCTATCTTATGTACTCAGTAGTTCCAACTATGTTCTCATACGCAATGGCTTGACGTTTATGACAAAGGTTTGTAAAACGCTTTATCTATACAAATCAATAATGTATAATAAATTGAATAAATTTTTTTTTAGATATTGTACTCATTTCCAATCGTCACGCAAACGGTAAAGATGATCGAGAAAAATGTGACAACGTTGAGAGACAATGAAAAAGGCAAGCGTTTGGATTTAAATCTACTCGCTGCCAGCTATCTCGTCCAACTAGCCAAGCGAAACGTTCGTATCTACGAAACGAAAGAATTTTACAATCAGAAAACTACGGTTGGTTTTTGTTCGGAAACCGTGCTATTTAAACATAAAAAACAACTCCGAATCCCTAAACTATTCGATGAGTCATTTAGAAATCACAATGATAAATAATTTCAAATCCAAGAAAAAGTCGTTTAGCTTCTAAATGATTCGGAGTCAAGTCACAGCATTGTTCAGAAGATATTCAATAACATATTTTTTTACAATTTTATAATCTTTTTTAGGATATTTTATATATAAGCAATATTAGATTAATCAAAATAATTCAATAGTTAATAACCGATGGGGACAAAAAATATATCTTTGAATAATGTACAATAACATTTTGAGTAAATTTGCCTAGAATTTAAAAAAAACACATCCTACAAATTCGTTAGACCATGAGACTATAATTTAATTCGATTATTAGAAATCCACAACCATTTCCAACTCCACGACGCAAGCAAATGGTGCAGTCGCCACGCTGGTGGCCGAAAAACCGCGAACAAGCTCATCGTCCGCTAAGCGGAGAACAACAACAAACATAAAGTCAGCATCTGACAGCAGCAATGTGAGACCTAACGGTGACGATCTAAACAATACGTCTTTGACGAGTAACGGAAGCACGTCAAAGAGAAAAGCCATTTCGACTTCTTTCGCCGACGTTGAGGAATCGCCGGTGAACAGCCGTAAAAGGCATATTGAGACGAAATCATTCGTCAATGGCAGCGGCGGTGACGCCGACGACGAGCGCCATTCCTCATCGAAACGAAAGGCCAGAGAGCATTGATTAGTTTAAATTGGCTGGTTGTTAATATTTGTTATCATTTATAATTATCAAAATTAATTGGGAGAATAAAAATGTCTTCAAAAATTACGTTCAAAATCGTGTATCAACAGTGACAATAATAAGCAATAAAAAAAATCATTTATCACATCAAAAAAAAAAATAGAGCATCGTAAAATAACCGTCTAAAAAGCTTTGTAAAATAATCATCTGGTTAGCATCGTAATGTGCATACAAAAAAATATCTACATAATATGTACAAAGAAATACACGGAGAAATACAGGGTTAAAATCTATTTAAAGGTCACATCGTTGGAAAATGAGCCGGCTATGATATACTCGGGCGGTTCACCATTCCAGCCGCTATCTGTAACGGAAACGTATATGCGTTGCGGGGTGGCACGAGAGTTCATCCCAGGCCTGGCGACCACTCGCCGAATAATGTATTTCTTTCTAAATTTTTAAATTAGAGATATAAGAAAGAATTTAAACTAAACTATTTTAATATAATATTGAATTCAATTAATCAATAAGCTACCTAACGGGAAGCGGCATCGTAAAGCGCTTCGTAATGGTCAAATCATTCGCATCTTTGAAACAATTGTGTATAGTCCGCGCCAACAAACCTCGCGGCGCATCGACGACCTTTATGCGATTCGTTGTCGATTGCCTCAAAACGTCAGCGCCCGACTTCTCAGTGCTGATAAGTTCTTCAATAAACGACTTTAACTGACCTTCATTCAGCGATTCCTTGGAATAAGATGCTCTCTAAAATTTCTTCCTATAAGTTGTGATATGATTGCGTTCAAATTGTTATTCTTCTTCTAAATCTATACCTGATTCCATAGTAAGGAATGGAGAGATGTGTAACGAGAAACAAGAACCTCAATAGCCTCAATTTCTGTGCGAATTTCCTAAAGAGTAGACATATTTAAAATTGCATTATCAACGTTGAAATGGAAATGTCGTTTATTTTTTCACGCACATAAAAGTCGTCCAGATTCCACATCATCGAGCAGGAGCAGATCCGCCTACACAAAAACAATATCCGATCCATGACAAGAAGATAGCAAGGAGCGCCTAAAGTAAAATTGTGTTATGCGATATTATTGTTTAGAAGCAAAACAAATATATAATAAAAGTATTAGGCGTACTTTTCTCGACAAGAGTGTTGATGGAATCGACGACTATAACGGGCAGCAGAAGATCGATGAGTTCCTGCATGGCGATATTCTCAAAGTGTTGAAGAATCTAAATCTTACAAATGATTAAAAAATCACAAAGGTGGATGCACATACATAAAAAAAACTATAAACCTTTTCAACTTCCTTGGTTTCGTTAAAAAGTCGTCGCTGTTGTGCCACAGGAACCGGATTAGCGTTTTTCCACGTATCCATCCATACACTATTTGATTGACGCATGCGATCAGACAAACCTCCTAGAAAACCATTATTAATCTTCATATGGGATCATTTATTTTTTGTTAAAAATATTACCTTTTCCTTCGTTTTCCTCTGGAACAAAATCGCGTGGCGAATGCCAGCGAACGAAATCTTCAAGAACACATCCGGGATTCGCG
Source organism: Bradynema listronoti (assembly GCA_024678965.1). Lineage (NCBI taxonomy): Eukaryota > Metazoa > Nematoda > Chromadorea > Rhabditida > Allantonematidae > Bradynema > Bradynema listronoti. The sequence continues at coordinate 1,063,539 of JANLNO010000005.1, forward strand.
GCCTAATTGAAGAAAATTATAAAAATTTGGAAAAAGGAATAAAAAAAAATGTGCTAAAACCTTAAAGGCTTGCATGTCCGAAAGAAGAATTTCAATTTGAGCACGTGTTCGTTCACCCGATGCGGCATCAAGTGAGGACAAATAAGAAGTATGCCTTTCCACCATGTCTTCGGTCATTGGTCCGAAATTCTATAGTAAAAATCTCTTTTGGAAGTAAAAAAAGTCGTTTGTTCTTTGGCAAAACAAAAATTTTTTTTCAAATACCTGCGTTTCTGGAACGTAAATGAGCCGATCTGGATAATTTAAGAGGTATTCGCGTGGCTCCATCGGTTGAAGACCTCCAACCGCTTTGATTTCTGAAGTTGTGGATTCGAATGTCTCATTAACGTCAAAAAAATTCTCCTCTTCGTCGTTCACATCTTCAAGTTTAATACGAAATTTCAAATTCGATCGAATTTATAAATTAAAATGAGAAAAATTATATATATACCCTCATCTAAGGTCTGCTTAGATGATAACTTAAAGCGATCGTCTTTTATAGCAATACACAAGTCAATCATTTGGAGTTTTTGATGCAGTAAACATTTTGATAGGTCCAGTATTTTTTCGTTCTTTTCAAATAGACTAAATAATTACACAATTTTAAGATAAATTCGCAATAAAAATTTGAAAAAAAAAAAGTTATTCTTTTTTGGAAAAAAAATGTTCTTTAATGCGAAATTTACCCCGGTAAAGGCGTGCGATTTTCCCATGAATTGCGTAAGTATTTCACGAACGTATTCCACAAACATCCAAGCGAATGGAATTTGTAGTCGGAATCTCGTGAGAACGCGGCCACTAAGCATTTTGTCAACGATGCGGTCAAACTTCCAGTCGGAGCAGATTTGACATTACGGAGAATATCCTAAACGACTTTACTCTCCGTAGAAGTGTTGTCAAAATTTATTCAAATCAAATCTACAAACCAAAGCCTCTTGTTTGAATAGAATAAAGTTGTGATCCGTTTCCGAGTTTTCAGTTAGGGTGGCAGTTTTGGCATCGAATTCCTTCGACAGCCGCAGGCATTCGGCAAAGCAGCGGTTCTTCAATTAAGGAAATTATGAATATTAAGAAAATTATGAATTACAAAAAAGAAAACATTTACAGAAAAATTCAAATGCTCGATGTTCTTATTGGAAGCGCGAGATTTATCCTGTGAAGTAAAGCGAAATTGATTAGCAGAATAATTATTCATGATGGAATTTAACGCGCTGGAAGGTTTAGCCGTGAGTTCGTACATCCATTTTTCTGCAAAAGATGAAACGGAACACATCGAACACTGTCCGAGGCGACAATCCAACAAATTTGTTAACAACGAAGCTAAAAATAAAAAAAAATAACTATTTGAAAAATAAATATTGACTGCTCTTTAATATGCCCTTTTATAATTTTACAAATCAACTTACATAACATATATTTGGAATCGCCGTGAAACGACGCCGAAACAAACCATTTTGGTGCCGAAAATGGATCAAATTCGGTATAGGTAATGGATTCGTTCAAGAGGCCGGCGTTAACATTCAACCAAGACACACTCAGGTTTAATTGACTAAAAACACTTAATTAGAGATTGAAATAATTGTTAACATAAAAGGTTACCTAAATGGATTAAAGTCCGCGCCAAATGGATAATTAATGTCAATTTCCTTGTCTTGCTCATGATCAAATTTATCCTTTGCCGAACGAAATGATTCCTCCACGCCATCACTCGTTTCATCATGATTATTCTCGTTCGCGTTGGCGATTTCCTCGCGATTATCGCGAGCGGCCAGAACGCTCGGCGACGGCGAGGCGCAGCGATAGATAAAGTCAAGCTCCACGGATGCGCCCGCACGACTATTTTCGGTAAAGTCGGCGTTCTATAAGAAATACTCGGAATATTCGCAAAATAATGACATCACACAATATTTGTAAAAAGTAAAAAATAACTAACCACTTTTTTCTCAAACAGATCGTATATGCCGTTAAAGCATTTATGCGTCGATAGTGGCATTCGAATTCGCGCTGATTCGAAACGAGTAATCACGTTACGATTTTTACAAACGCCAAAATAAAGATTACAGGACGATTCACCGAATTGTACAAAAACCGGCAGTTCGCTAAAAATAAAGAATTAGTCATTAGAAATTTAATAAAGTTTCATAAAACGGGGACCATTCCACGTTGAGTACAGCGATCTCAATCGCCGAAAGAATTGTGTTGAGAAGGCTTTCGTCAATAACAAATCTCACTGGTCGAATAAGAACGTACGAAAAGACTCCAAACTAAACATTAAATTTATATAATTAATAAATCTTTCGATAATCTCAAAATTGTCATGCATAATGATAATAATAATTTATTTTCTATCACTCATACAATCATTTAAGCACCTGTCTGGAGATGGAAGAACTCTCGCAAAAGTCGTATTTATAGCTGGTAATTTCTTTGATAGCTGGACACAAATAATTTAGCTCATCTTTATTTGTCTTTTCGAATTTGCTTTCCGTTTCATCAATATTGGGAAATGTTAATAAACGAGAATCGTAAAAGTAGCTCAATTTCAACTCGTTTCCTTTATAATAAAAATTTTTCCATTCTTTTCTACGCATTAGAAAAAAAGATTCCTGAAAAAATTCATATAAAATAAATAAACGAGACAACGTTTTGTAAAAGTTATTACTTTCTCGTTAATATCATCTTCACGTGGCGTAATCCAATTTTTTGAATCATGTAATAAGCTTTCGAGTGAAGCGATTAAAGCCTCTAATTGTGTGACGACAGTAAAATCCGATATCTCAAATATGTCTTTGTCAGCTTCAATAATCGATTTTTCGAATCTCGCCATTGTCGTCTCTTCTAAAAAAATAATTAAAATTTAAAGATAGAATAATTTTTTATAAAAAAAGAAAATTATTAAGTTAATAACAAAAAATTCTAAACTGAAATGATGTCTGCTTTAATTGCTTTATTACAACTAAGGTTGGCCGGGCCGGGCCAAAATTTTTCGGGCCGGGCTGGGCCGATCGTCGGCCCGGCTCTGATCGAATTTTTTTTAAAAATTTAATAATTAAATTTTTTTAACAAAAAATTAAATCACTAACACTTTTTTCGCGAAATCATGCTTTTTTTTAAAAATATTTGCTAACATGCTTTATTAAACTTTTTTTTATTTAATCTTTTATTTACGACCGCAAAAAAACGTTTCGTTATAAAATTTTATTCACGAAATATCAAAGATTTATTTTGAAATTTGAAAACTTATTAAATTAAAAAATTATATTAAATTTTATGACGAGCCAAGACGGGCCGACCGGCCCAACCCGGTCCTGGACCGGGCTTTTTTTATTTTGACGAGCCGAAAAATACCGGCCCCGAGCCACCCTTAATTACGACCAAAAGAGGAGCAGTGGCCTAGTAGGCTCGAGACGAAGTTCAGTTCCACTCCCGATCCCACCTAGATGTTTTCATATTTGGAAGAAAATAGGTACTACATTTCAGCGTGGGTGATAAGTCGGCGCCGACCAGGCCTTGCAAGCCGCATCAGCGATAACGCATGTTTATGCAGCGAACCAGTCGAGATTTCGGTGGCTGGATGACCCTTATTCAAACCCAAGAAATGATTAGTTCCAAGATCATTTTCAACGGGGAAGAATTGATCTAGGGCCTTCACGTATCTCGTATTACAATCAAAGGTAATAAAAATTTTGAAAAATAAAATTTAAAGAAAAAAGCAATCTCATATGAAAGTTTCAAAGAGGGGACGAACTGAAGAAGTCCAACTTTTTTCCATTTAATAAAATTTTCTTAAAAAACAAAAATTTTTGCGAAAAAAACAAAATAAAACGTCAAAAGTTACGAATTTAAATGAAATTCAGATGCTTTCTTTTTACCGTTCAAGTAGAGCATAAAATTATATCAAAATAAAACATTAAAAAATTAACAAAATTGAGGAGAAATACATTTAATTTTGTGATTTTTGTTCCATGTTGATATATCAGTTGAAGCTATTTTTTCAGACTCTTCTTGGAATATTGAGCAATAATAATGTTACAATGTATAAATTCGTTGAACTAACGAGTCAAAAAAAAAAAAAATGTTGACTTATTCAGTTGGCCAGGAAATGATCCTTTGATGGATTTTCAATTCGATAAAACGCAATGAAAAAGAGGCTTCATTATTGATTTCGTCTGCTAAATGCGGCGGCAGCTCGTGGGTCTACTCGGCCGCAGCCGATCCCAGCCTCCGAGAGCGACCCGTGCACTAACCACTCGTAAAGATCTTAAATTAAAAGAGCTTCATTCTGAAGTTGGACTCAAAACTGATAGAATATTTGAAATAAATATGTTTCTAGAATTTATTATATTCAAATTTTTCGAATTTTAGAAATTGTTAACGCTAAATGCGTAACTTCCACTCAACAATGTGCAACTAGATCCACCTCTTACGGCATTAATAATAACAACTCAAGTTACAACAGCTCGTCGCAAGATAATTAATTTTCTAATCTTTTAGAATTTCCTTTTTTAAGTAATAATTTTTTTTTACTTTAGGTGGTGAGCAATGCGATAAAAGTAAAAGAGTTGATGAAGGTTTGCGCAAAAATCAACGCTCCCTTTCGGTTCCGCCGCCGAATTCGTCCGCATACGCCAATCGGAATGTTCCCTTGTTCTCAAATCCTTACGAAAATGATGCCGAAACCATAACGGTATACCCTAATTTCGCGTGTATAAGGCCGGGTGCTTTGAGCCAAATTTAAATTGGCGCCAATGAGTTCATTCTGTTGTATGCGGATCCAAACGAATCCGAAATTTTGTGCCCACTTTCATGAAACCGAAACAAAGACGGGCACAAAATTTGGACCCCAGCGGATTCAATACAACAAAATGAACTCATTGGCGCGAATTTAAATTTGGCTCAAAACACTCGCGGCCTTATATAAATTAGGGTAATAGAGTAAATGGAATTTACAAATTTCATTTGGTTTATTGTTTTAGCTATTTTTATATTTTTAAAACTTGATTTTGAAATATTTATGAAGATTTTATTTACCTACCAATCAATTTATTCGATTCAATTTTTACTAAGGTTTTTATATTTTGTGAAAAGAAAAGGTAATTATATATAGGCTTATTTATTTATAATTGTTAACTGAATGTACAGATGTATACGGACGGCTCGTGCATAAACGATTTACGAGCCGGTATTGGCGTTTTCTTTGGTTTCGATCATCCGCTGAATATCAGCCAATCCGTCGGACCGCCATTTAATAGTGGTTTCGCGGAAATTATGGCGGCAACCTGCGGACTGGACAAATTAATGAATTGGCCATTGTACAGGTGGATAATAAAGACTCGAGCATCTCTTGATTCGCTCAGTTTTGCCAAATTCCAACGAATAATTGATTTATTAAAATAGATCGGAAAACGTGAAAGTTTACACGGACTATTTGCCGATGATTCGATCGCTCGGCTTCCCATCATCACATGAGCGCTTTTATGCCGAAATTTCTCGCCTGAGAGAAATCGCACAAACATTTCCGCGCGGTGTTCTTTTCGAGCACGTATATGCACATACGGGTGATACGGGAAATGAAGAGGTATATTTTTTTTTTGCAAATGATATTGGCGTTTCAAAAATATTAATAATAAGCATATCGGCTTTCAGGCAGATACTTTGGCGCGACAGGCAATTGGACGTGGTCGGTCTCGATCGCGTTCCCGTTCACGTTCTCGTTCGCGAAGTTGGGATAGAAGGTAATCAATTTTATGCATATCATGGATGCAACGAAATTCCGACATTTTTTTTCTTCCAATTTTTGATTTCCGAAATTTTGACCATTTTTTCGGAAATTTTAAAAGTTGAAAAAATATTGATTTTTATTAGAAAAAAAAATTTTTTTTGTGATTTTTTTTTTGACCTGATTCCGGATTTTATTTCCATTGAATATAGTGATTTTTTCTTTATTACTTAATTTATATTTTTTAATTCTTAATTTTAGTCTGAACAGCGACGCTGGTCAAAATGCTCGTGTCATTTACATTCCACCTTTAAATCCATATGTATGGTGATTTAAATTTTTATATATGAAATTTATCATTTTTTTTCGCGAGTAAATTTTCCGTTTGTTATAAGTTCTAAAAATCGAAAATATTTTTTCTAAATTTGTAATTATATCTCATTTCTAAATTGAAAAAAAAAATTATGAAGAAATTAAGGATAAAAAAGCTACTAACATATTAATTGAAATAAAATTTTTAGCCTTCTTCGAGCTTTGTGCGTTCCTCGGAGGTGTCGGTTGAGCCGACCGAGAGCGCCTCGAATTCGTCGCTGAAGAAAGCCGCGCAACGTGGGATTAGCACGCAGCGACTCGGACGTTCGCGCACACCACGCAACACCACTAACAATATGCATAATAACAGTTCGGCATAAGCCTTTTTTTTCTGTATATACTGAATGCTGTGAAGAAATAAATGATTGAATGAGTGAATGTGTTTCTTTCTCTTTTTTGATAACATTTTGATATTTATAAAAAATTCATTTTTCATATTTTTAAATTTTTCAAGTGGAACATTTGTTTATAGAGCGAAAAAATGCCTAAAAAAGTTGTTCAAAGATATAAATTAAATTTTTTTAACAAACAAATTGAATATAATAATTCAATTTTCCATCTGCATATACACATTTACGAGGACGTTTGAATTTGCGCAAATTTTCATATTTTGAAATGACTCGCATGACGCACATTTTTGTGTGCGCATATGCCGTTCATTGTGCAGCTGCGGATAGCGATGTCTTCACGTTAGCCGCTTCTTTTTTTTGCCTTTTTTCGCATTGGCGGTCAATCTAGCGGGCTTTCTAATTTCACGGGTTTCACTATATTTATTTGTCTTTTAGTCATTTCCATTTGTGTATAACTATTTTTTTCTTGCCAAATTTCTTTATTTAAATAAGCACATAGGATAAGTTGCATCCTTTTCTTTAATTTTAATGCGTTGTGGTAGGGTTTTTAATAGCGGAATGCGCTATATTTATTGCGACTTTCTGTATTTTTGACTTCTCACGTCACCAATCTTAGGAAATGATTTTAATTTTCAGGTGCCGTTATGTTATCAATAAATTTAAAATCGCATTAAGTGATTTTTCCATATATTATGCGTTGTAAAGAAAAACCGTTTTCGAAAAGCAGAGATGAAACGGAAGATGTCGTACATCTAATACAACAATCCAACAACGAATTTGGTTGTACACGAGCGGCTCTCGTCGCCAAACTTATGAAGTTGAAAAATATTAATGAGGAAATTGCCAATGCCAATATCGAATGTGCCTTATGTCTTCGAGCTATAGTTTCTATTCATAATAAAGAATGCGAGCCAATTCTTAAAGATGTAGCAAGTTTAAAGTAAGATTTTATAGAACCTTCAATAAACTATTACATTTATGTGTATAATTTTTAAGACGAGAACGTTTCATTTGTTTAAAACCGTCCACGAATCTGGACGATATAGTATTTAAGTCTATACGGGAATTAGGATCGAAAAAATGTTCTTCGACCGAAATACACGATCACATTCGCCTAACATACGATATAAAAGTATAATTTTTATACTATTTTTAAAACTTTTCCAAAAAAAAACCAATTAACTAATTAATTTTATTAATAAATTGTTCAGCTTAAAAATGCGGATAATTTATTGAATCTTATCGAAAGAGCACTCGACAATCTTTGTCGTAAGCGTATAGCTGTTAGATTGGAGGGCGCTAATGAGAAAGCGTCCTTTTTTGTAACTCTCAACAACGATTACGATGCGCATGTAAATTTTTATAACTTTTCTTTGGAATTATTTGCTTGTTAGACCTTATTTTTGAACTCGGAAAGTAAGTTATATCGAGCGCGCAAAGTATCTCGCGTGTGATTTTTTTTAGAAATTGAGTTAGACAACAAAAGAAAAGCGAAGCATTGACTTAAAATTATATTGTATTTCATTTTTAAAAATAGTTTAGTAGAAAAAAATAATTCAATTTTGAAATAAAAACCTTTTAGAGATAAATCTATAGTAAAAACTCTTAAATGTTTTCCTTGTAATGGAAAAAAACGATTTTAGTCAACAAATGGACATTACAACGGTGTGCTAGAAAATTGTTTTCCATCAACTAGTTCGTCTAGCGTTCATCATAATTATAATGAAGAGTCACGGCCAAAGGGAAAGGGTTTTTCGCGAAAGCCTAGGTATTTTGGCATATTTTAGATAAAATATTCATCAAATCTTATGGATTAATAATACTTTAGAAATGGATCAGGAAAAGATTCGAATACAACATCAAGTAGCGGTAAAGGTGAGCTGAGACAACTTCAAGATAGCCTATCGCAGTTTTTCACTCCGACAAGTGTTCGTCGCTCGCGGCTAGCGTCCATAAATAACACCGGCGATAGCAATTTTCGAGGATCTGTGGAGGCGGTCGAGAAAGCGGAAGAGTCGAAACCGCTCAATAAGGGATGGCATATATATATATATATATATATATATATATATATATATATATATATATATATATATATATATATATATATATATATATATATATATATATATATATATATATATATATATATATATATATATATATATATATATATATATATATATATATATATATATATATATATATATATATATATATATATATATATATATATATATATATATATATATATATATTTATATTGTTTTTATGTTGTTAATTTTTTAAAAATTATTTTAGACATTAGAAATACTCATCGACGAAACGCCACATGCCGTATCAGCTCCGGCCGCAGGCAGCAGTGATAGTTCATTACGTTCTGGAAGTTTGTAATTCTTCTTAATCATTTCTTCCTATACATTTTTCAATTTTATATATTACTTGTTATTTACTTGATTCTTAAGGTCTGAGTAGCACAACACCGTCGCCGCATCGACGCACTGATCAATTACAAGATTCTTTGTCGCCGTATTTTAGCACGAACACCGAACGTAGGCGACGGCATGAGAAAGGCGAATATTTGATTTTGAGTAATGGTAACGCGCCTCGGCGAAAGTTCGGTGAGAAAAATTTCGAATGCCTTATAAAGCACGATATATTTTTATTATAATTTTTTTAGAAATGATGCCTGACACAAAAATATGTACAATTAAAGAGGATGACGAAACATTGGAAGTTGAAAAGGTATGTGCATTTTATCTATTTTAATATTGTCGATTTAATTTTATTAACGGCTTCCTTTTCAGCCTCGTGGCATTTCTCCAGTTGCTCAAATGAAAATGACGAAGTCTCCGCCTTCCTCGAGCCCAAAACGTGCGAGTTTGCGCGTTGCGATTCGCGGCGTTCGAAAACGACGTGAATTGCCTTCACGATTATTTGCCAAAAGAAAGGCCAATAAGCTGCTGAAATACGCTAAAGGCGGTACGTTTTTTAGCGAGTTTTTAAATCGTTTAAATACGAATTGCTTTTAAGCTTTTCGGCAAAATTCTAATGGCGATTCGAGTGCTGGAAGTACATCACCCAAAAAGAACTTTAAGAACGGAAAGCTCTTAACGGAATCCGCCTCGATGGTCAATAGGACCATGTAAGAATTTTTATATCAAAACATTTGATTTGTAAATTTTATTACTAATTTTTAAATTTTTTAACTTTAGGTCTTCACCAATGAAATCTCCAAAACTTAGTCCCTTCAAGGCATTTAATCCTACGGAATCATTCCACACGGAATCCGGTTGGCAAATCCCAGAAGAGGATTGCAAAATTTTCGATAAAGCTCGCGAAATTGCACAAAAGGTTTCCATTATTGATACTTGTCTTTTTTACAAAATATTGAACATACTATTTTATATTAAATATATTTGATAAAGTCTTTAAGCATATAACGGACTTTTTTTTAGGAACTTTTAAGCGATAGCCTACAAATTATAACGTCGGAAGAGGATTGCGTGTACCCGGTCAAGATTAAAATTGCCAACTATGAAATTAATTCATGGTATTCATCTCCCTATCCGCAGGAATACGTGACGCTTCCAATGTTGTATATTTGTGAAAGATGTCTCACTTATCTTGTCGACGAGGCTCCACACCTCGTAAATAATTTATAAATTTTACAACGAAATTATTTTACAATCGGGTGCAAATTTTATTATAATTATAGAAAAAATGCAGTAGCAAGTTTCCGCCTGGCAACGAAATTTACCGATGCAATAATATTTCCGTCTTCGAAGTCGATGGCAATCTGGCACGCGTTTACTGCCGAAATTTATGTTTGCTAGCAAAGCTGTTCATCGACCACAAAACACTTTATTTTGACGTTGAGCCATTTTTGTTCTACGTTTTAACGATGAATGATGAAAAGGGCTGTCATTTCGTTGGATATTTCTCAAAGGTCAGCAATTTATTGAATTTTCTTAGAGAAATGTACATATTAAAGAAAGTTTATTGGCTTTTTCTAATTGTTTAAAATTAATTTTAGGAAAAGTTCAGTTCGCAAAAGTACAATCTAGCATGCATTGTCACCTTGCCATGCTATCAGGGCAAGGGATATGGCCGATTTTTAATCGATTTTAGTAAGTTTAAAAAAATTTTGTACTTTTATTAAATTTTTCTCCCCATTAAGGCTATTTGCTGACAAGACGCGAGCATATGCTCGGGACACCGGAGCGTCCACTTTCCGAACTCGGTCGCGTCGCCTACCAAAGCTATTGGAAGAGCGCGTTGCTGGAGGAACTCTATCGTAGTTGTATTTTGTCGTCGGTGAAGTCACTTTCAATAAACGGTTACTAATAAACATAAATAAATACATATTAAGTTTATTTTAATTAAAAAAAATTATATTAGATATCTCTCAAAGAACGGGTATTACGCTTCATGACGTCTTAGATACTCTAATGATTCTTGGAATTATAAAAGTTTATAACGGAATGTATGAATTTATTTCAATTTTATGGATTAATTAATAATACTATAATGTTGTTTTCTATTTTTAGGGTTAATATTGCTGTAAATATTCAGCAATTAAAAAAGCATTGGAATCGCGTGAAAAGCAGCAAGACGAGAATTTGGTTGGAAGAACGATGCTTAAAGGTTAACTTGATTATTTGTTTTACAATTTAGTTAATCGTTAGTGTATTTTTTAATCTGAAATAATTTATATAATATCGGAAGTTTATATATGGAAAAATATGTTGCACGGCCATATACTTATTTTTCCGGCCATATAAGTTTTTTTTCACATTCATCTAAATTTTGTTTTCAATTGAGAAAAAAGTTACTTAAAAACAATTAAAGGAATGATAACGTCATAAAAATTGAAAAAAAAGTAAAAATGTGTCGGTTAAAAGTGAATAGAAAATAAAATATAATCAAATATGAAAAAAACATCTTATGTAAAGATACGTATATATTGGCGTCTTTTGTTGGCGGGAATATACGTATATGGCCGGGAAAATACGTATATGTCCGCGCAACATATTTTCCTATAACATATATACACTGCTGGAAATAAGTTTACGGACACCCATTTTTTTGCAATTTTTTTAAAACTAAAAATTTTTTTAAAATTTTTTTTTGCTAAAATATGTTTAAATAAGACATAAAAACACCCTGTAACGTAAAAAGTTTGTAGCGTTTTTGTAAGTTACATTTTTGGAAAATTTTGCGTTTTCAGCCTGGAAATAAGTTTACGGACACTGACCATAAATGAAACAAAACACATTTTATTGCTTTATTTTTTAACAATTAAACGAACAAACAATTTCAATAATCAGAGCTATTCCCGTTACGATTGATTACTTGAAAAACACGGTTGTTCATGCTCAAAACAAGATTATTTAATGTTACTGGCTCGATCGATTCCCAAGCAGCCAGTATGGCATTTCGAAGCTGATTTATGTCTTCGTAGATTTTATTGTCAGCGTAAATTCTACGGACCATTATTCCCCACACATTCTCTATTGGATTCAAATCGGGAGAACATGCTGACCATGGCAAAGGAACAATGTTTTGCTGAGCCAGCCGTTGTGTTAGCAGATCGGTGTGCAGGGGCGTTGTCGTGCATAAAGACAAACCCATCGTCGGCATGCAATTGATTAAATGGCACGAGATGCTCGCCGAGAAGCTGCTGGTACGTAACACTGTTTAGCCGACCGTTTACAAAAGTCAAATCCACTTTCTCTGAGCCACAAAATGCGGCCCATACCATCAGCCCGCCGCCGCCGTAGTTACGCGTAGTGAAACGCAATGGCTCCTTTCTTACATCATGCCAATAACCATTAAAGCTGTCAGGCCCGTTGAATCGTTTTTCATCCGACCAAATCACCTAAAATATCAAAAAACAGAAAAATTGATGAGAAAAAATGAAAAAAAATTATTCTTTACCTTTGTCCAGTCTCTGTTCATGTTTTGCTCGACAAATTGCAGTCGGCGTGCTTTGTGTGCTTCTGCCAAGGCTGGGGCTTTCTTCATTCGAGCTCTGACGATCTGATCCGACGCGTTGATAATGTTTTTCACCTGCCGAGGTGTCACCGGAGCTTGAGTTTCGCGTTGGATGGTAGCAATTGACGATGCGGTATTGGATGCTCGGCGCAAAATTCGTCTTTTATCGCGTTCCGTGAGCTTCGGCGGTCTTCCTGATCGCTTTGCCGTGCCGTAGCCAAGCGGATCTCGCAAAAAACGGCTCACAACATCCTTTGAACGCTCAATTTTCGTAGCAATGTAGTGAATGCTGAACCCTTCTTCGTGCAGGGTCTCGATCTTTCCTTTCTCAACTTCGGTGAGCGATTTCCCTCTTCCCATAGTTAAACAAAAAACTAAACATAACATTTAAGCAAAAATTTAACAATCACAAAGAAAAAGACCCCAAAAAATGATAAAATTACAAGTGTCCGTAAACTTATTTCCAGGCTGAAAACGCAAAATTTTCCAAAAATGTAACTTACAAAAACGCTACAAACTTTTTACGTTACAGGGTGTTTTTATGTCTTATTTAAACATATTTTAGCAAAAAAAAATTTTAAAAAAATTTTTAGTTTTAAAAAAATTGCAAAAAAATGGGTGTCCGTAAACTTATTTCCAGCAGTGTATTTTATATAAAACATTTATATTTAGTGGGCACCAAAAATTTATTCTCCAACAAAAGAATTCCCACTACGATCACCGTCGATTTCATTGATTGCGTCACCAATTAAAAACGAAGTATCTGATATCGCATATGAAAAAGAAAAGGTTCGCTTTTTAATGACTCGTAATATTCTTGAAAATTTCTTGTGATTTATAGAAGCCAATTGTTCGGAGAGGTAGAAAGAGGATTATTCCACAATTGGAACAACAAACAGCCAATCTTGCGGAGAAAAAAAAGACTCGTCGTCGTTCTTCCACCGTGGTTAACAAACGGCGGAAACAAATAGACGAAGAGTTCTTATCCGACGACGATGACAACGATTTTCATTTGAAGAAAATGAGTAAATTATTTTATAATTCTTTACAAACAAATAGATGTTATCTTATTTTTTTTGTTTTTAGAATCTTGTAAAGATGATCTTACCTCAAGTAATCACAGAAAAACGCCTTCTAGTGATGAAGATGATCAACCGGAAAACGAAAAGCCAAATCGATCTAGACTTTCGAAAAAGGATGAAACTTTTACAACGCCAAATAAAGAAGGAAAAATTGTAAAGTCTCGTCGATTCTCTAATACTACAAATTACAGACGTTCAAAAGCCGCCAATTCATCTTCTAGTGATGATGAAAATTTTCTTGTTGAAAGAAATAAAAAGAATCAAAATATAGTTGCTTTATCCGAAAATCGCATAGATTCTAGCACTGAATGTGAGAATAAATCTGATGATGATGGTGATGATTCCTCATCTGCATATGGCGAGCCAAAACGAAAGATCTCTCACAACGGACGAGGAAGAAGGCCATTCGTTTGCAATAATCAAACTTCTACGTCTAAAAGGACTTTTAGAGGCAGGAGAGGACGGCGTAAGAGAATCACTAATCAATTAAAAAGCGATAATCCATCGGATATTTCAAATATTACAGATGAGAAGGAACAAATAAAAAAACTATCAGAAAATTTGGACACTCTTACGCCTCAAATAAATTCTGAAAATTTTCAAAAGTGTTTTCAAGAAAGCAGTAGTACAACCGATAGTGATAGTGACGAGGAGAACTTTCGACAAAGAAAATATGCTAATACCAACGAAAATGTTCATGATCAGTTAAAAAAGAGAGGCCGGCCTCCAATTTATCGTCCTTCCGTGTTAAACAACGAATTCCATAATGATGAAGAGGAAGGAAATGAGGATGACGTCTGCACTGCTTCATCCGTATCGTCAATGAGCCCTCATCCGCTGGATGATCGCCAACCTTTGAAATGTGGAATTAATCGTGAACCAGATACGATCAACATGGGTGGTGAACCTGATATTATTAATATGGGCGGTGAGCCGGACGAAGATATTATGTCTGTTCCAACCATGAACGTTTTGAGTCCAAAAGCGCCGTTGGCGCCGCCTGCAAACGTAATCGAAGACGACGAGCAAATGGAAGACGATGATTTACAGACTGAAGGTTTTTTTTCCAATCAGACAAATAAGAGCGTAATAGAATCGTCCTCTCATGCAAGTTTCGAGCAGGCCTCGTCGCATCGAAGTTTTGATAATGTTACAGATGAATTTTATACGCAGCCATATCAACATCAACCAGTACAAAAGAACCTTACAACAAATGCCACCACTTCTACCGTTATTCAACAATCAGAATCTTTTTCCATTGAACAACAGTACAATAATTTTGTTTTTAATGTGCCTTCCACGTCGTCATATGGCGAGAAGAGTTCACCAGCATTTGACGTTGCAAAATCATCCTGTTTTGGAAATATTCCCCCAGCACACATTAGCAACACCAATCTTACATATTATCAACAACAGCAGCAGCAAATATCCGGAAATCTCTTTAATTCTAATGGAAAAATCGAGTCTCAAACATATGCGACAAATTCATCGATTCAATTGCAACAACTTAATAAAAACGAAAGTAATCGCTCTTTGTTTTTTTTTAAATATATTTTTTGGTTAAGTAAAAAAAATACTTGCAAAAATATTTTTTTGGAAGTATTGAAAATTAATACTCTTTAGCTGTACAAAATGAGAATGTACCCATTGCAATGGAGGATAGGCACGCGTCCGATATGCCAGTTTTGGACGCACCGCATGCCGCTTCGCCGTCACATCCGCAATTTGATCCGATGCCTTCGAAAAAGGCCGACGAAGAAGAAGA
This sequence comes from Bradynema listronoti, assembly GCA_024678965.1. Taxonomy (NCBI): domain Eukaryota; kingdom Metazoa; phylum Nematoda; class Chromadorea; order Rhabditida; family Allantonematidae; genus Bradynema; species Bradynema listronoti. The sequence continues at coordinate 1,078,863 of JANLNO010000005.1, forward strand.
CGAAGATGATGCTCCGCCGCAGCTTTCACCGAATGTGGTCAGTTTTTTTTCTAGTCAATTGTGATAATAATGAAGAGAAAATCGAAAATTTAGCCATCCAATGATGTGCAACCAATCACTCCGGTCGATGGCGAATTGACAGGAAATCTTCGTAGCATGGAGTCCACGCCGTCCAACGTTAACGTGAACACGGATTCATCGGGAAACGAATCGAATAACACAAAGTTGTCAATTAGCAATGCATCGCCGTCAATTAGCAATGCATCCATGGCAAACGTCTCGTACGATTCCTCAATCTCGCAGAAGAGTAACGCCATTATTGGAAGTATGGAGTCAACGGCGATGAACACGCAGGACAAATGTCAATATACCGGGAATTTTGTTTCTTCGTCGATTTCTCAGCTTGATTACTATAACTATACACAAGTAAAACGCATTTAATTTTCAGACAACTAATAATAAAAAATAGTCTAAGATAGATTTGCATTTATTTTTTTTACTTTTTTAAAAATATTATTAAATATTTATTTTTTATTTTTGTACAGCATGCCATAACTCGCTTTCCCGACGATTTCCCACCGGTAAATGAAATCAATAATTTATCTCCGCACAAAAATGAAAATACCAACAAAATTTCGTCAAGTGTGGATATGGCTATGAAAATGCGGCAAGACACTGCCGAATATGAGTAAGTTTAAATTTTATAAAAATTTTAATTTTCAATCCAATTCTTTCAAAATCATTAAGCGATGTTTAGAAGGCAAAAAAGTTTCGCGCAATCGCAATCGACAGCCGGCGATTTGTCAAAGTTGAAGCCGGCCGGATTGACGGTGAACAGTTCTTCGTCGAACATTGCCGGAGCGGATGGCGTCATTTCTCCGCCAGAAAATAATTCTGCACCGCCGAAATTATTGTCGCAACGTCAGACGTCTATCGATTTATCGCTTCATCTTCCAAATCCAATACCGCTCGAAATTTCGAAGAATGGTAAATTTTTGCTTTTTTCTTGATTTATCAAATTTCAAATTATAATTTTATATGGTCTATTTTTTTATTTAGAAGCGTTCTCTCCCATGTCGACTGGATATTTGCCGCCAACGCTTGCCGTACCAAATCAACAGCCCAAAGCATCGTCCACTTCTGGGAGCAAAAAGTCTAAGAAAAACAAGGAAAAACCTCCTACAACAAAGCTTGCAAGACGTAATAAGTCTGTCGACAATTCTAAGGTTTAATTTTCGTTTTAAAATAATTTTAATCATTGGTCACACTTTTTTTTTCAGAATCACGAAGATACTTTACACAACGCTCCTCCGAAAATTGACGCGCCAAACTTTTCGCAATTTATGAGCATGCCCTTCATGTCGGACTACATGTCAATGGCACAATTTGCGATGACGAATGGCGCCTCGACGACCAGCCAGATGAATTCGTTAGCGATGAACTCTTTGATGATGAATCAAACGACGAATGGTCCGTACTATGGCGCAAATGCCGCCAACTATTTTAATATGGCCATGTCTGCAACCAACGCCGCTTATGCCAATCAATACCAACAAATGAATTCATCCTTCTACAACACCGGATGGTCGTATTATGGTTAGTATTTGTTAATAAAAAAAAATATAGATATATCTCAACGGCATTTCAGAATACATTCTATATTCTACAAAATTTCTATGTTAACAGAATTTAATAAGTGATTTAGGAACATATCCCAACAATTCCTATCCGTCCGGAATGAACGCCAACCAGCCTTCGGCTTTTCGTTCGGACGTCTCGACACCGGATGCCTGTGGAAATGCATTGGTCAATCATAGCGCTGTTCGACCGACGAACACCCCCATTCCTTCCGTACTTATGAATGCAGTCTCTGTTAGCAGTGGTAGTAGTGCTCAGCCGTCTCCAATGGCCATCACGGAACAACAGCAGCGCAGTTTGAGCAGTGGTGCGGCAACCGCACTGCTCTCGCCGAATAACTGGACACCCATGATGGCGTCCGCGTTTAGCGCCCTCTCATTTAATAACCTGCCGCACGCGTCGACAAGTGGTGTGCTGCCGTGTCCGCACTCCGTTCAACAATCGGCGGCAGCGACCGCAGCAGATCCCTACGTGGATGTCCAACAATCTTATAACATGAATCAGTATTCCTCTTACAGCGCACACACTTGATTAAATAAAAAAAAACAAAAGAGCTTATATTTGTGAGTTTAAATCATTTTCTACTATTTTTATACAAGTGCCTAGAATTTTTTTGCAAGTATTTTGTAAATAATTTTTTATATAATTTTTTTGAAAATTTTTTCGAAAAAATTTGAAATTTGGATTATTTTGACTCCAAAACTTGTCTCTGACAATACAGACTTTCTGGTGGAGATTGTGACCTTACATTTCACGATATTTTAAAATGTGTAATTTTCACTATATTTTTTTTTTGCATTTTTTATCATTTCCACTTGTATCTTTTTAAAAGAAAATTATTATTTTTTAAATATTTACTAGGAATAAGTCATCCATATATGAAATTGGCTAAAAATTATTCAGACCCAAATTATACATAGTATTAAGTTCTTAAACAATAATTTTACTTATTCTTAATCAACTGTTCACATTTTACGGCAACTGGTCATTCCATTTTCCTTTTTTCGATCAGACCTTTTAAATATGTAATCCTCTTCTATAGTGTAATAATACAAAAAAGCATTAAATTAGTAAATATGATTTATTCATTGAAAACTTTTTATAAATTCATTAATGGCATAAATAATCCACTACAATATTATTATCAATGTCACTCTATCTTTTTTATTCCTTCAGATTTACTTTTTTCGGGTTTAATTTGTAATTTTTTTATTCGCCCTTTTATTATTATTTTCATTTTTGAGCTTTTGATGATTTGCTTATCTAATTTATCTACAGGGTGGCCTAAATGGGCGGAGGAGTTTGTTTTTGTTATAACTTTTTTACTTTTCAATCAAATTGTAAATTTCTTTTTGCATTCGATTCCCAAGGCTTTATTTGACACCAAGCTTATTGGTTTTGATTTACGAATTCGCTAAAAATTTAAAATTTTTTATCACTTTTTCAAAAAGTCAAAAATGTGTAAAATTGACGCAATTTTTGAATTGATTTTCTCTAATTTTTTTATTTAATAGCTTAAACAATGCCTTATAGAACGAATATTATCTCCATTTTCATTTAAAAAGTCAAAATAGTCCAAAATAGGCTTAATGCTTAGAGTGAATTAATCCTTATGCCACCCACTTTAATCAAAATGTCTTGTTTTTGAAAAAATGATACAAAAAGTTTAAATAATTAGCAAATTTTTAAATCAAAACCAATATCGACAAGCTTGGTGTCAAATAAAATCCTAAAGTTTTTAAAAATCGAATGCAAAAAGAATTTTACAATTTGGTTGAAAAGTAAAAAAGTTATAACAAATATAAATCCCGCCACCAATTTGGGCCACCCTATAAAATTATAGAAATCTCCATTTTGAATGTAAAAATTTATAATATAATAGCATAGAACAGGAAAAAGTAGAAAAAATTAGATACGAAAACATTGAAATTTTTTATAGATATATACTGAAATTTTTTTCTAGATCATTTAAAACAATTTTTAATTTTTTCTACATTAATAAATCAATGGATTTTTGAGCAACTTTATTTTGATCTCGCTAATCTTTATTGGCTTTTTTGTGCGAAACATTTGAAGTTTGCTGTCTACTTAAATTTATAAATTATTAAAATTATATTATGAATCAATAATTTTTCTTTACAATGAACTTTATTGAAGTGTAAAATGCACGATATATGTATTTAAAATATTCAAAAAATACACATAGAAATTTCAGTACTTGTTACGGTACTATTTCGGAATAAAAGATCCATCATTTTTTTCGGAGAATACCTGAAATTGCGGACTATGGGGTTTTCTGGTAAGCTGAAACGAAGAATCGAAAACTCCGACAAACACTTCTCCCAATACAAAAAATAAGATTTCTACGATGTATTGTGACAGATGCAAAATCCTCTCGGATATGATCGATCAGATTAATATTCGTATGAGTAATATGGAGGCGAGCCATAAAATTCTACAAAAGGACCATAAAAATCTACAAAAAGAAGTGAGCAATTTGAATGTCCGTCTTCTCGTCTCGAAAATGCTCTGTCTCCAATTTTCCTTCGTAATCTTATCGACGAAATACTTGAGGGCCACCAAAAAGATGACAAAGTATGGCGGCGAATCACGACTTTTAGCACTTAAACGTCTCCTGAGCCAAGACGTATACAAGACTTTTCAGAAAAATGAATGGTTAAGAGCACAAAATTCTGGATTATATATTGTGGAATTAGAAAAAATTGGCCACAAAACTTTTTAGAAACATATGCTACAAAAGCAGTATCAACAAAAAAGGTTTTTTTACATTAAAAATGGCACATTTTTAGGCTTCATTAATTTAACGTTATGCCCTTAAAATATTATGGGGTTAATTTTCTTTTAGTCAGCTATTAATTTTCAAGTGAATTAATGAAAAAAATTTTACGGTTATTGTTGTGTATGTGAAAAAGGTGACTTCCGTGGCAGGACTTGAACCTGCGACCAACGCTTAACCGGAGTGCTGCTCTACCGACTGAGCTACACGGACATCGATCACATACTTAGAATTTCTTCTTATAACTCCGTCACAACAGTTATTCTTAAAAAAGTAAGTATCCCATAATTTTAGAAGCAATATTTACGCTTTTATTTTAGATATGGTACTATAAAAGTAGGTACAAGTGTACGTGTTCCCGTTCCAGATGTTGATCGAGCAAAAATCGATGCTAGAAATGTCATGGGTGTTGTGCTGGAAGAAAATAATAATTTCTATGTCACCGGCACACGAAATGGTAAATAATTTTTTCTTATATTGAGTTTTTATAAAAATTAAACCCGGAGTTATAATTGGATAGCTTATCCTTTTCAGGTACATTAAAGCAAAGCTTCGCACGGAATCAAGTTGAACCGTGCAATTCCTCGTTTGTCTCTGTCGACGAAGTAATCCAAGGAGACTTGACTCTTCGATCAGCAGCAGGTGCTGCATCTGTGACTGGAATGTCACAAGGCTTCTTTCACTGTCTATGCCACAGAAATTGCGATACAAAAAGATGCGGCTGCAAAAAGGGCTGTTTGCAATGCAACAGCAAATACCACTCTAATAAAAACTGTAATAAATGATTTTATAGTGAATTAGCGTATTAGCGAAAAATTTTAATTTTGTTGCCTTTGTTTTTCGTTATTTTATAAATAAAAATATATACTAACGAATTTGTATCTTGTATAAAAATTGCATCAACAATTTATAAAAAAATAACTGAAAATAATTCGTGATAGAGAAATTAAAGAAAATTTGATAAAAATTAAATTTAGCTAATCATAATTATTTTGGCCTAATTTTGACCGGCCATTATTAGTTTTGGACGGCCATTATTAGTAATGGCCGATTTCTAATATTGGCCGTAACATATATACTCCAAAAATATATATGAACCCCAAAATATACCCCAAATACAGAAAATTTTTTTCGAAATTCTGGGGTGGGATAAAGTGCATTGACCCCAATATGAATTTTTGGAATAAGAAAAATCATGCTTTTTCTTGAAAAAAGTTTAGTAAGAATTTTTTGAGCACACAAATTAGTCTCCAGCCACTCGAAGTAGATAATAACATAAATTTTACAAAAAATTAAATTGCGAAAAATTTTTGGAATTTTATCAATGCCAAACATATTGTTTCAAATTATTATTTTGAAATCCCAAAATTTTCCAAGACTAACTTTTTTTTCCAAAAGAAAGTTGGGATCTAATGCACGAAGAAAATTTATACCAATTTATAAGAATTCGGTGTTACATAAAAAAATTGCTTTTTTTATGCAATGTATATGTCATATTATGTATATGTCATGGATGAACTTGGGATTTAACGCCAAAAATACAACTTGTTTTATTTTTAAATTTGTTCCATATAAGGGATTCACGAAGAACAATAGCCCAGCGTTTTCTCATTTGGAAAGCCCGACGCAGATGCGATCCTAGTGACGAGGTCAAGAAATCGTTGGCTCTTTTCTTAGAGGACAATCTCATATGGGAATGCCGTGATCGTATCGAAGAAAGTGATGTGGAAAATTGTGCAAAATCTCCTATTTGGCTCCCAAAAAATGATCGATTGACTCAGCTAATAGTTATTTATTATCATGAATTAAGTTTTCATGCTGGATGGGAACGACCTTAGCTGCGGTACGGCATCGTTTTTGGTTCTCTAGAGGACGCCGAATAATTAAATAATTAAAGATATTATAAGAAGGTCATGTTTAGTATGCTGTCGGTTTTACGCCGAACCTTTCAAATTGCCTCTGATGCCAAATTTACCGAAAGAAAGAGTAACTCGCAGTATTCCTTTTGAAAATGTAGGCGTTGATTATTTTGGCCCAATTCTTCGTCTTCAAAGTCCTTTGTGGCTTCCAATTCTTTGGCTGAGCAGTCCTTTGTGACTGGCCAAACTCGACCGTCTTTGGATGATCGTTTGCGGCTGTTTTAAGAAATAGCGTAACTTAACTTTTAAGTGAGGCGGGTGTGTCGCGGACGCGAGTGTTATTATGTTTAAAATAATTCAGTCTTGACTGGAATTTAAATGTGTTAATTTTATTTATGAATTTTGTTATTCACATGATCAATTAGGTTGAGATTGCAAATAAGGTATTTTGGTCATGTTGTGAACACGTGAATTAATTAAAGTTGATTGAAATTAAAATTAAATTTCTGTCGTTGCACTCCAAAAAAACCGGTAAAACAAGGGCCAAAAATAAGACCTCGGAGTGCTCTCGATATCGTTTTATTTTTAAATTTTCTCCATATAAGGATTCACGAAGAAACTCCACATGACGTCTTTTTTGGTGAACAAAAATGATGCACTTAAGTTTTTAAGATTGCATCTCAAGTAATGTGGTCTTATATAGTATTAACTGTAAAAATGAATGTAGTGTTCGAATTCAGGATCATTAGAAACCTCTTAAATACAAAAATTTTTTTTGAATATTTAGGGGGCTAAAGTGCAATTTTGGTTATGAATTTACGAATGTTTTAAATAACTACGAAATTTCAATTTTTACTTCTGCATAATCCTGATTGAAATTTTATTGAAATTTTTTCATTTGTAGGTTATTATGGAGTATTCATTTGAAAGCTGTGTCCTCTTAATTGACGAAATCAATGCTGAACCCGACAAAAAAAAACGAAAAAAGAAGGTGGAAAAGGCGAGTGCAGACATAAACGCTGGTATATTTTACTTTATTTCATATATATATTCATAAATTACTTTTAGTTTCTAAAGTCAAAACAACTTTTTCTATATTTGAGGGATTTTAATACAAAAAATGAAAGAAATTCTCTTATCATATGATTATTTTAAAAAAAATTCGCGCAGTGAAAATTTAAAAAATATATTTTAATTTTTTAATTAGGAACAACTATGATAATTATTGAGATTGTTGAATTATGATGAAACATTTTATGATAACATGAGCGTGTTTAATATTAAGTTCGGGTAAGACGAGACCATTCGAATATTGACTTAATTTTTATTATCTTATTTTTTGTCGGTTAAAAATTAAATTTAATGAACAGCTTCATTAAAGCATACCCAAGTTGTAGTTCAAAAATTTCGACTTTGTTTATAACAGAATAAAGGCCAAGTCAAAGTTCAAAAATTCTTTGAACAGCCGCGTCTTATTTACCCGAACTTAGGATAATTAGTAAATTTATTTAGAAATGACTCGCGGATTGATCGAAGTCGTCTTGCGCTATGAAGAGTTGAGGAGTAAGGGCGTGTTATTCTTTGACCGTGTCTTCAATTTTCTTAAAAAATCAAAATATGTGGACTTGAAACTCGCCAAAGTACTTTATACTTCAATCTTCCGGATACTAACTAAAGGCAATTGGCAGGGAGGGTTGTCACAAAAGTACGTTTACAATTTTTCAATTTGTTTTACAGTTATCTATATTTCGATAATTTTTAGTTCCCCAATTATTGATCTTTTGTGTTCCATCGAAGAGACGTTTCCAGAATTGAAGGTTTGTGTGAATATTATTTAGCGTCAAATATTTGTTAGCCAATTAAAATGAATATAAATTTATATTTTTTCAGCAGATTCAAGAAAAATTTAAAAAACAAGAAATGGAGGACAAAATAGCTCGCGAAAAATTGTCAGAGAAACACGCGGAAGAACTGGTAATTGGATTATTCAAAAAATTAATTATTTTAAATTTAATATTAACTTTTTATTTTGTATTTTTAAATTACTTCGATTTAGTATATTTTTAGTTAAGAGAACATTCCGAGACCAAGATATTTATTAAAAATATGCCAGTTTAGGACGCACCGCATGCCGCTTCGCCGTCACATTCGGGATTTGGTCCGATGCCTTCGAAAAAGGCCGACAAAGAAGAAGACGGAGATGATGCTCCGCCGCAGCTTTCACCGAATGTGGTCAGTTTTTTTCTAGTCAATTGTGATAATAATGAAGAGAAAATCGAAAATTTAGCCATCCGATGATGTGCAACCAATCACTCCGGTCGATGGCGAATTGACAGGAAATCTTCGAGGCATGGAGTCCACGCCGTCCAACGTTAACGTGAACACGGATTCATCGGGAAACGAATCGAATAACACAAAGTTGTCAATTAGCAATGCATCGCCGTCAATTAGCAATGCATCCATGGCAAACGTCTCGTACGATTCCTCAATCTCGCAGAAGAGTAACGCCATTATTGGAAGTATGGAGTCAACGGCGATGAACACGCAGGACAAATGTCAATATACCGGGAATTTTGTTTCTTCGTCGATTTCTCAGTTAATTCCAAATCCAACGTCTCTCGAAGTTTCAGAGAATGGTAAATTTTTGCTTTTTTCTAAATATGACGCATTTTTGATAAAAGAAATAATAAATTTCAAGTAACAATTTTATATGATTGATTTATTTTTTTAATTTAGAAGCGCCTTCTGTGACAAATGAAGAATTGAAAACTCCGACAAACACTTCTCCCAATACAAAAAATAAGATTTCTCCGACGTATTGTAATAGATGCAAAATCCTCTCGGATATGATCGATCAGATTAATATTCGTTTGAGTAATATGGAGGCGAGCCATAAAATTCTACAAAAGGACCATAAAAATTTACAAAACGAAGTGAGCAATTTGAATGTCCGTGTTACTCGTCTCGAAAAGGCTCTGTCTCCAATTTTCCTTCGTAATCTTATCGACGAAATACTTGAGAACCTCAAAAAGGTGGCGAAATATGGCGGTGAATTACGACTTTTAGCACTTAAACGTCTTCTGGGCCAAGACATACACAAAACTTTTCCCGAGAAAGATGATAAAATACGACTAAGCATTTTAAAATACGGCTCATTTCGCGATACTATATCATCCGTTTGTGACGACTATGGAGTAAACTGCTATTTTGTTTAAAAATAGCACAAACAAGATAGTAGTTTACTTTATAGTCGTCACAAACGGATATTATATCGCGAAATGAGCCATATTTTAAAATGTTGAGTCGTATTTTATCGTCTTTCTCGAGAAAAATCTTGTATACGTCTTGGCTCAGGAGACGTTTAAGTGCTAAAAGTCGTGATTCGCCGCCATACTTTGTCATCTTTTTGGTGGCCCTCAAGTATTTCGTCGATAAGATTAAGAAGGAAAATTGGAGACAGAGCATTTTCGAGACGAGAAGACGGACATTCAAATTGCTCACTTCTTTTTGTAGATTTTTATGGTCCTTTTGTAGAATTTTATGGTCCTTTTGTTGACTTCTATGGCTCGCCTCCATATTACTCAGAAGAAAATTAATCTGATCGATCATATCCGAGAGGATTTTGCATCTATTACAATACTTCGGAGAAATCTTATTTTTTGCATTGAGAGAAGCGTTTGTCGGAGTTTTCGATTATTCGTTTGTTACTTTTCGATACGGGTAACACGGACCTCTATGATCTCTTTGACTTATTGATTTGTTGATTTTTTTAACTTTTTCAATTTGTATTTAAATATTTTGAAGAAAATGATAAATTTATTCTGCGTTAAAAATTTATTCTGCGTTAAAATTTACTTAAAAGATTTTAAAAAATTCTTGATAATACTTGTTTATACATATTGTATTTGACTGTTTTTTTAGCAATTGAGTTTTTTTTATATAATTTATGTATACGATTTAGATGTTTTTTAAATTGTTGAGCTCTTCACTTATTTTAAATTATTTAAAACTATCGTCGATACTTAATTTTTTGCAATTAATTTTATTATATGAAATAATATTAAAAATACTAAAAATTTTATTGCCTATAACAAATAATAGACTTTTTTTGGAAGTAATGAAAAGGCGAGCCAAAGTACGCCTCGAGTTTCCCGAAAAACTTTTTTACGAAAAGACACTTGTTGATTGGAAAGAGAGCGTGCCTGATGAAGCGAATCATAGCTACGTGATTCGCAAAGCGCACGAGAATTTGCGCCTTTTTCCAATAAACGTCACTGGTTACGCCGAACTTCGCCAGATCAAAGGTATATATGTTGTCTAATGCTTTTTTCTTAACAGGTAATTCCAAAATTTTTTCTTATTTTTGAGATGAAGATTTTGTTGGAGATTTTTTTATTTTGTTGGAGATTTATGATTTATAAAAATATTTGAAGCGTGTCGCTGGTTGTATTTTGACATTTTTTGTATGTATCAAGATGTTTGTTTAAGGTATCGGCGAAAATATTGCGACCAGACTAGACGCGGCCTGGAAGCACGCATGCGAAACATATTTTCAAACGGACGAACCAACACTGGAACAGGTTACGGCTTTATGCGATGGAATATAATGAATTAAATTTATATTTCTTTAGATTTATGGCCCCTCGTTTATGTCACTGCAGGACAATAGCCGTAAGACGAAACTACTCACGGTGAAGGACTGTTGGCTGCGTCAGCTGACCGTTTGTCCGATGATGAGCGCCGAAAAGGCAAAACTTTTGGCGGAAAATTTTCCTACATTCCGCTCGCTTCTCAACTTTTACCAGCAAAAAAAAAGCAGAATTGAACGCTGTTGATGATGAGGATCCGGCTTTGAAATCGTTTTTACATAAAGAAATCAACGACATTCCCAAGTCAATGAGTTCTAAGCTATCTTTATTTTTGAGTAAAGTATAATTAGTACAGAGAGTGGATAGTATCATTTGATTTGGTTTTCTTTCGTTGGACGTGTTAAATAAAATATTTTCGTAAATAAACGTTATCATTGCCTTTTACACCTTACATTATTATTACGGAAATGAGTAGGCGAATTTATGTTTAATTTGATCATATAAAAAATGAGAAATTTCCAAAAAAATTTCCATTTTTTCTTTCTAATGTACGTGCGACTACGTCATCATATTTTAGACCAAGATATTTGTCAAATTGTTGAATTCGCGGCGTTTTCTTTTGCTTTTTATAAATTTTGTTTTCTTAGTCTTTCTAGTCATTTTTTTAAATAAGTGAATTTAAAAAACATTTAAATCGTGTGTATAAATTTAATAAAATATAAAAAGAACTCAATTGCTAAAAAAACAGTCAAATACAATATAAACAAGTATTATCAAGAATTTTTTAAAATCTTTTTAATAATTTTTAACGCAGAATAAATTTATCATTTTCTTTAGAATATTTAAGTACAAATCGAAAAAGTTAAGAAAATCAATAAATCACAGAGATCATAGACGTCCTGATTATCCGTTTGTGCTATTTTTAAGCAAAATAGCAGTTCACTCCATAGCCGTCACAAACGGATGATATTATATCGCAAAATGAGCCGTATTTTAAAATGTTGAGTCGTATTTTATCGTCTTTTTCCGGAAAAATCTTGTTTACGTCTTGGCTCAGGAGATGTTTGAGTGCTAAAAGTCGTGATTCGCCGCCATATTTCGCCACCTTTTTATGGTTCTCAAGTATTTCGTCGATAAGATTAAGAAGGAAAATTGGAGACAGAGCCTCTTCGAGACGAGTAACACGGACATTCAAATTGCTCACTTCGTTTTTTAGATCTTTAATGTCTTTCTTATGGCTTGCCTCCATATTACTCAAACGAATATTAATCTGATCGATCATATCCGAGAGGATTTTGCATCTATTACAATACGTCGGAGAAATCTTATTTTTTGTATTGGGAGAAGTGTTTGTCGGAGTTTTCAATTCTTCATTTGTCACAGAAGGCGCTTCTAAATTAAAAAAATAAATCAATCATATAAAATTGTTACTTGAAATTTATTATCTTTTTTATCAAAAATGCGTCATATTTAGAAAAAAGCAAAAATTTACCATTCTCTGAAACTTCGAGAGACGTCGGATTTGAAATTAACTGAGAAATCGACGAAGAAACAAAATTCCCGGTATATTGACATTTGTCCTGCGTGTTCATCGCCGTTGACTCCATACTTCCAATAATGGCGTTACTCTTCTGCGAGATTGAGGAATCGTACGAGACGTTTGCCATGGATGAATTGCTAATCGACGGCGAATCTTTATTAACGGTGAATGTCATGGATTCTAAGCTACGAAGATTTCCTGTCAATTCACCATCGACCGAAGTGATTGTTTGTACACCATTGGACGACTAAATTTTCGATTTTATTTTCATTATTAAATGCATTATTATCACAATTGACTAGAAAAAACTGACCACATTCGGTGAAAGTTGCGGCGGAGCATCATCTTTGTCTTCTTTTTCGTCGGCCTTTTTCGAAGGCATTGGATTTTCGAATAGCTCAACAACTGAAACTAATTTGCGTGCTCAAAAAATTCTTACCAAACTTTTTTCAAAAAAAGCGTGATTTTTCTCATTCCAAAAATTCATATTGGGGTCAATGCACTTTATCCCACCGCAGAATTTCGAAAAAAATTTAAGAGGTTTCTAATAATTTTTAATTCGGACACGACATTCATTTTTACAGTTAATACAAGACCATATTGAGATGCAGTCTTAAAAACTTAAGTTTTTGTTCACCAAAAGACGTCATGTGGAATTTCTGTTCTTCGTGAATCCCTTATATGGAACAAATTTAAAAATAAAACAAGTTGTATTTTTGGCGTTAAATCCCAAGTTCATCCATGACATATACATAATATGACATATACATTGCATAAAAAAGCAATTTTTTTATGTAACACCGAATTCTTATAAATTGGTATAAATTTTCTTCTTGCATTAGATCCCAATTTTCTTTTGGAAAAAAAAGTTAGTCTTGGAAAATTTTGGGATTTCAAAATAATAATTTGAAACAATATGTTTGGCATTATGATAAAATTCCAAAAATTTTTCGCAATTTAATTTTTTGTAAAATTTATGTTATTATCTACTTCGAGTGGCTGGAGACTAATTTGTGTGCTCAAAAAATTCTTACTAAACTTTTTTCAAGAAAAAGCATGATTTTTCTTATTCCAAAAATTCATATTGGGGTCAATGCACTTTATCCCACCCCAGAATTTCGAAAAAAATTTTTTGTATTTGGGGTATATTTTGGGGTTCATATATATTTTTGGAGTATATATACAATTCTTGATCAGCGTGATGAAAGCTTTCGAATGAGTTATCGCATGTCTAGTTTCGATCCAAAAAAATTTTTTTCATGTGGTTAGGGGTGGTCCTCAATAAGGTCCTTAAGAGGCATTCCCTCAAAAAATAAATCGAATTTTGTTCTTAGGTATTAAATTTATGCATACACATGATTTAAATGTTTTTTAAATTGTTGAGTTCTTCACTTATTTAAAACTATCGTCGATACTTAATTTTTTGCAATTAATTTTATTATATGAAATAATATTAAATATACCAAAAATTTTATTGCCTATAACAAATAATAGACTTTTTTTGGAAGTAATGAAAAGGCGAGCCAAAGTACGCCTCGAGTTTCCCGAAAAACTTTTTTACGAAAAGACACTTGTTGATTGGAAAGAGAGCGTGCCTGATGAAGCGAATCATAGCTACGTGATTCGCAAAGCGCACGAGAATTTGCGCCTTTTTCCAATAAACGTCACTGGTTACGCCGAACTTCGCCAGATCAAAGGTATATATGTTGTCTAATGCTTTTTTCTTAACAGGTAATTCCAAAATTTTTTCTTATTTTTGAGATCAAGATTTTGTTCGAGATGATCTATAAAAATAGCTTATACAGGGTTGGGCAAAAGTTTTGACCCATCGTTTTTTAAACATAAAATTTTTATTAATCAACAAAATTCAACAATGTTATACATATTCGAAAGCTAATAAAATTTTCTACAACATAAATCAATAACTATTCAAAATGGCCACCTTCAGCCGCCACACAGGACTGCAGACGCTTACGGAAATTTTTGACGATGGTCGCAAGCGTTTTTACAGTGATTTCGTCCCATGCCTTCTGAAGGGAGCGCTTCAGGGACTCGACGGTGGTGTGATTTGTAGAACACGCTTTTTGCTCCAGGATGGACCAAATTGCAAAATCCATCGGGTTCAAATCGGGCGAGTTGGAGGGCCACAAACTCTTGTCCCAGAAGTCGATTTTGTTGTTGTTCAAAAAATCGATGGTCGACCTCGCAGAATGAGCCGGCGCCCAGTCCTGTTGCAGCGTCCATTGGCTGTTCTTGAAGTGTTGTCGGCTCCAGGGGATCACGACATCCTTCAAAATGCGTTGTTGGTAGACTTCGGCGTTGATCTTGACACCGCGCTCCACGAAAACAAGCGGCGTCTTCCCATTTTTCGAAATTCCCGCCCACACCATGACGGATCTCGGGAAGTGGCGTCGCTGAACTCGGCTCTTTTCTAAAAATTCAATGTCAGTCTGATAGAGCAGAAATTTCTGAATAATACCTTGCGAATTTCGACGAATTTCACGATCATTCTGACGATTGACGACGCGTTCAATTGTGAAGATTTTTTCGTCTGTGAACAAAATCGACCCAAACGATTTTTTTTTAGCAGACGTCGCGCATTTTCGAGCCGTACGCGCTTCATACGCTCGTCCAAGTAGTGGCCTTTTCCGAGCTTGTAGCTACGAAGCTTCAGCTTGTTCCTGACCATTCTGTCAACCGATCGACAACTGATGTGCATCTCCTTCGCCAGCTTGTTCATCGACTTGCCTGGATTTCGGCGGATCCGGCATCTGAGCTTGTTCAGATTATCCGGGGTCGTTGCAGTGGTTGGTCTCCCACTGCGAGGCCTTTCCGCAGTCGTGCCCGTCTCCTTGTAACGTTTGAGAATTCTGTCGACTGTTTTTCTTGGCATACGGAGCAGTTTTATGATGTTAGACTGTGACGTCCCCGATTCGAACAATTTTACGACAGCGATACGGTTTGCTTCACGGTTCATGACTAAAAGCACAAAAAAAATTAACCAAAAAAAATCAACGTAGCTTGTACAGAATTTCACGGGCTACAATATACGATAAAAATTACTGCACATGCTGTCAATAATACTATTAAAACTTAAATTAAAAAACGATGGGTCAAAACTTTTGCCCAACCCTGTACATCTGAAGCGTGTTGCTGGTTGTATTTTGACATTTTTTGCTTATTTTTTTGTATGTATCAAGATGTTTGTTTAAGGTATCGGCGAAAATATTGCGACCAGACTAGACGCGGCCTGGAAGCACGCATGCGAAACATATTTTCAAACGGACGAACCAACACTGGAACAGGTTACGGCTTTATGCGATGGAATATAATGAATTAAATTTAAACGTTTTAGGTCAATTCTTTGAATAAGGGTGAATTTTTTCAATTCCTCGAGACGGCCAATGTATTTAAGGGTAGGAAAAACGTGCCATTTGTGCCTAAGAAAACTGTTTCCTCTTCTCAGCAACCATCGACATCCGCAAATGTGGCGGTTGCCACTTGGCAAAGTCAGCCGGTAAATTGCTTTGATAATGCGAGCGTCGCGTCAAATGCCACCTCGTCGCATTATAATAATAACGCTCAGTCGAGCGCGATTCCACGCAATCCTGGGGTATTTTGTTGTTTTTTCTAATACATTAGTGAATCGTACGCTTTGAATAATAAAATTAAATTTTTATAGTACTAATGAATTAAAAATACATGTCTAATTGGGCACCTCTCGGGACCGCGAAAAAGTGCCCGATTAGACGCGGCCAGGTGCCCAATTAGCAAAAAAATTTATTTGAAATTTTGTCGGGATCGGGAAAAAGTGCCCAATTACCGGGGTGCTCAATCAGACAAGTTTGACTGTATGAGAAAAAAATAGGTTCATAAAAATACTGGCGTTAATTCCGCGTCGTCATGTGGCGTTAGGCAACCGACGCCGACAATGTCGTTGTCGATGGCAGTGGAGGGCGTTTCCTCCGCCGGCACGCAGCCGTCATCGCCGCAGTTAAGCGCCGAGCAGTCGTTTCTCGTCTACGATCCGGCCCACTTCGCCAACAACGATTTGCTCTTAATCGTCGACGGCCGGGAGGAAAACGGTCGAAACGGCGGTCGCAACAATCATGCATCTATTGGTCAGCATCTCGAAAAGTTAGGCGTACGCTACGAATTTCGACCGCTCTCCGTTGGCGACTATTTGTGGGTGGCGCGGCGAAAGAGCGCACCCATGGCCAACTTTCGCGACGAGATCGTCTTGGACTACATTGTGGAGCGAAAAACTTGGGATGATTTAAAAGTTAGTATTTTTTCTCTTTTTTTTAGTTTTAAAACAGGTATTTTCCATTAAAAATGTTATCTTTAAATTAGTTGATACCTTTAAAGTGATTCATTAGCTTTTTGAGATTGTAAATTTCAACTATTAGCCATTTCTTCTAATTTAACCTCAAAACATTTGCAGCGCAGTATTCGTCAGACGCGCTACGCTGAGCAAAAGCGTCGACTGCGCGAATCGCGCATTCGCAACGTTGTCATCGTTGCCGAGGGCGCGCCCACAAGCGATCGATCACTGGAACAGGCTCTCGTGTCCACCAGCGTTGACAATGGCTTTCTTATTCATCGAACGATGAGTCTGCAGGGCACTGCAAAATTCCTTAAATCTCTAACCGAACGCATCGTTCAGCGCATGAAACTCGAACATGTACGTTTATTATTTTGCACACTTTTTTTTTTGTATTTTTAATTAGTATCTTACGCTGAGAACAACAGCCTTTTAGGCAAGAGAGTCTTATATAAAGATTATAATATCCTGGACCAAATTATTAGCCACCAAAAAGTGACTGATAAAATTGTTTGTTGCATTTATTTAAGAAAAAGTATTTAAATCAATACGAATAAATGATATCTATATATATTTAATTTTTTTTCTTTTTGAAAGCAAAATTTAGATGAATGTGAAAAAAAACTTATATGGCCGAGAAAATACGTATATGGCCGTGCATATTTTCCCTTATCATATATATATTTAATTTTTTTCTTATTATCTATAACAATTTTATTATGGTATTAAGTATTAAAAATCTTTCATTCCCATATATTCAAATTCTATAAAAAAAATTGTGCGTCATTTAAAAATGAAAATTTCGATTTCACATTTTCATTATTAGATTTTTCTTTTATTTTCTTTTTATCATTGATTGAATTTCGTCTTTATGCCATCATTTTTATTGTTTGAGTTGGACATTTTTTTTCTTTTTTGAATATTGTGTTTTCAAATGACTCAACTTTTTGATCCAAGAAAACAATACGACATTTTGATATTATTAGATTGTTCCATAATTATTTCGCATTTTTTTAATAGTTAGATTTTCGTTCGTTCTTATCCAAATAATGGAAAGACGCTTTTCAAGCTATTCCAATGATGTATTTATATGTATTGTATTGTTGATGTTAACGTTGAATAATGTAATTAACGCTGTCAATTCAACGCTGGACGAAGAGAACCACAAACTACAATAACCCCAAAAAAGTACCTTCCAATGAATCGACCAAAAAACATGAATAAATTTATTTAAACGAGAATTCATAAATTATCTAAGAAATGGATGTATGTGTGATTGAATGGTGATGATTACATACTATAATGTTTTGTTTTTATTATTGTTTTAATTGCTCAAAGTTCAATAAAAACACCAAATAATAATGTGACAAATAAATTTTTTTTGTATTTTTCTAAATATTAACATTTTTTTGAATACAATTGGGTTTACACCCTCATAGTAAACACGATCAAAAATGTATTAAATAAATAGGCCGGAGATTTAACTAAGGAAGAAAAATGTGATGACGTTTTATTGTTATTGTGTAGGCATTTCTCAAAGAAGTTTTTACCCTTCTATTTTATATTATTTCATTGTTTCTATCAAAATAATGCAATATAAAATACCCTAAGTTCGGGATGATAAGCCGCCGCCATGTATAAGCCGAAGCTCGGCGAAGTGTAAAAAATTCAAATATATAATATATACAAATATACTTCACTTCCCTTGAAAATTATTTTTGCTTTTGAAATGTGAAATGTGTAAAATAATGTGAATGAACCCCAAAAACGTGTGATTAAAATAAAACATGTCCATGAAAATACAAAAAAACTTGAGAAAATTGCAAAAAACTGCAAAATTTTCAAAAAAAAATTGAAGAATGAATTCGCTTCAGGACAAGTTTATTCTATAAGCCGCGACTTATCATTCCGAACTTAGGGCACATACTTTTTAAATTAAATCAGTTAAAAAAATTTTCTTATATTTCTTTAGATTTGTGGCCCCTCGTTTGCGTCACTGCAGGACAATAGCCGTAAGACGAAACTACTTACGGTGAAGGACTGTTGGCTGCGTCAGCTGACCGTCTGTCCGATGATGAGCGCCGAAAAGGCAAAACTTTTGGCGGAAAATTTTCCTACATTCCGCTCGCTTCTCAACTTTTACCAGCAAAAAAAAGCAGAATTGGACGCTGTTGATGATGAGGATCCGGCTTTGAAATCGTTTTTACATAAAGAAATCAACGACATTCCCAAGTCGTTGAGTTCTCAGCTATCTTTATTTTTGAGTAAAGTGTAATTAGTGCAGAGAGTGGATAGTATCATTTGATTTGGTTTTCTTTCGTTGGACGTGTTAAATAAAATATTTTCGTAAATAAACGTTATCATTGCACCTTACATTATTATTACGGAAATGAGTAGGCGAATTTATGTTTAATTTGATCATATAAAAAATGAGAAATTTCCAAAAAAATTTCCATTTTTTCTTTCTAATGTACGTGCGACTACGTCATCATATTTTAGACCAAGATATTTGTCAAATTGTTGAATTCGCGGCGTTTTCTTTTGCTTTTTATAAATTTTGTTTTCTTAGTCTTTATAATCTTTGCCTAGCCTCGTGCATATTCAATTTTCTTTCATTTTGTGGCCTTTAAATTTGTTGTACATAGTTTTTAATTTTAATGCTAATACGCACTAGGAACACGGGATTGCACGTTTTTTTTTCTACAATAAATTTCAAACAAAAAGAATCTATAAGTCCAATATAATTTCATAAAATTATAAAAAAATTTATCTGACAATGAGTTGCTTGGACTGTTTTATTTACTCAACATATTACACAAAAGTCGGAACGCCGAAGTATTAAATATTTGTGTTGGCATGCACTTCCGCTTTTTATTGAAGAAAATTATTTTTTTATACATAACAAGTGACATGGGTCCGTTGGTATCATCGATTTTTGCATAAGTTTACGTAATTAAAAAAATAAACGCAAACCATAATTTGGTGATAGTGCGGTACATGTGATACATATTTTTTTGCACATATATTATATTACTGCATGTGTGTCGGGTTTTTCTTTAATATAACGAGCAAGCAATACCGATGTTGAACAAAAATATTAATGAACGAAATGCATTATGATTTGCCGACTTTTTGATATAGGAAATTATAGTGATTGTTCCTCTTTTGTTTTCGAATTTTTTATATTTTGTCGTATAAATTTTTATTAGTTCGGAATATGAGAAACATATTTACAGAAGAAAATGTTTATAATAATTTTTTAACGATGTGTGACAATAACGACTTTTTAATTATTTAAAACATTTTTATAGTTGCCAATTTAAAATCTAAATTTATAAGTTTAATTAAATTAATTATCAATTTGAATCATTATTATATTATGGTTTGCTCATAATTATACAATAGTTTGCTATAAAATAATTAATAAGTATCTTGTTATCTTATGTATAATCGCCGCCTTTTCTAGCTCATCATATTTTGTTTTTTTGGTTTAAAATATAGTTGAATTAAAAAAAAAGAAAAATAAGTTTGAATTAGGCAAGTGTTAAGTTTTTACATTGCCATGCATTTTTTTTATTTTTATATATCAGAACATTTAGAACTAATTCCTCTTATTGTTATTTACGTTTTTCGCAGGTCGACTCGCACTTGTCGACGGCGTTTTTCATTCTCAACATTGTCGTCGTGAACGCCGAGTCGAGGTAATGTGTTTTGATGCATATTTTTAATTTTATTATTATCAAAAAATAAATTTTTTTCGTAAGAAAGATTATATTTTTCATCCAAGCACTTCCGAAAATTAGTGGGGCCATAATTATAATTTGCTTTCTTAAATTTACAATTCTAACGTTTATATTCATGAAATTATGATTACAATTCGTTAATCAAGCGTAAATATTTGTAAGAAAAAATTACAATTGTTTAAATGAATTAATTAAATTTAGTTTATTGTTTACAATTATAAAACCAATCGTAAACAATTCTTTACATATGAACTCATCAAAATTATTCGATCACAATTGATTAATCAATGCAAATCGAACAGGGCAGCATATAATTACAATTGATTAATCGAATGAAAACGAATGGTTTATTTAGTCATACGATATCGTAGAAGGCGGGCTGCGGTGCTTTTATTTAAGTGAGGTCCTGGTGTTTTATTTAAGTGAAGTTTTATTTAAGTAAGGTCTGGGGTAAGCTTTTCGTTTTCATTCGATTAATCAATTGTAATTAAATGCCCTGTTCGATTTGAATTGATTAATTAATTGTAATCGAATAATTTTGATGAAGTCATATGATTAATTAATTGTAATCAAAACAAAGAATTGTTTACGATTGATTTTATAATTGTAAACAATAAAAGTGCATTTGATTAGGATTGATTCTACAAATCGTAATTTCAAATAATAAAATTTTATATGATTAAATATTAGAAATTTAATCAATTGATTGTAATTGTAAGTTTAACAAGACTGTTGCTTAACATTATACTTTTTGGAACTATATTGTAAAACCATTCAATGAATAATTAAATATTATCTAAAAAATATTGTTGATTGAAGAAATTATTAGGTCGTCGTATAAATTTCTGAGAACTATGTTCTAACTTTTTTTCTACGATAGATAGAGACGTAGGTTTTTTTTGCATCTTGTAGAGCGCACCCGATTTGTAAGGAATATGTTTCAGCGATTTTTAAAATTTTTCTAAGGAAAAAAGTGCAGGGTGCTAAGCATTTTTTCGGAGAGTAATTTAATGAATGATGAGCTATGAGCTCCTCTTACATACACTATCACATTCTATAAATGAGCTTGATCGGTTGAATAGAAGGCGAGTTATAAAACTTCAAAAACGTCTAAAATGCCGAAATTTGTCATTTTTTGCAGTTTTTAAAAAATTTTGACGTTTTTTGAAGTTTCATAATTCGACTCCTATTCAATCGATTAAGCTCAAATTTATAGGGTGTAATAGTGTATGTAAGAGGAGTTCATAGCAAAAATTTAAAGTTCATTGAATCACTCTCCGAAAAAATGCTTAGCAACTGCAGTTTTTTCGTTTTTTTTCGTTGCATTTTCCTCTAAAAATGTTAGGAATAAAAATTTTAAAAATCGGTGAAACACGTCCCTCACAAATTGAGTACGCTCTATATGATGCAAAAAAACCCGTGTCTCTATCTATTGTAGAAAAAAAGTTAGAAGATAGTTGTCAGAAATTTATGCGACGACTAATAGTTTTAGAAAAAAAAACATTCCAAAGGTCTACATTGATTTGTTAGTATTATTTTCATGTTTCCACAAAAAATGTTGATTCATTTTCTGCGAAAAGTTTTTTATTTTATAATTGCGTTTACATACATATGCACTATTGATTTTTGAATAGATAAGAGGGAAAATTAACTTAAATTGTACAAGTTGATAAGAAATTTTTTTGTTATTTTTGCAAAAATTTGTCTGACAACGTTTTTCTATAATTTTTCTGCATCTTTTTTTAATAATTTGGTTAAATGTCTAGCAATTTTTTCAATGTTTGGTTTATTCTGAAGATTTATAAAGTTATTATATTAATTAAATTTGCTTTTTTAGTGAGAAATTCAATTTTTTTATTGTATTTACAAAAAAATGATTGTATTGTCTAATGATGTAATTTAATATTTTGTTGTGTTTTGCAGCGAAGATTCTCGCAAAAAAGGGAGGGGTCCTGATTCGATTAGTCGGGAAAAAATTTCCTTTCTATAAGCGAGTAAATCATGCAGAGTTCCGAGCACGGTCTGTTCGCTGGAGCCAGGCGGACACAAAACGCTGACGACGACGGCTATCGACGTCAGCCAAGCTCACAATACGCGTCTACATCATCTGCATCGCTTTCGGCCCCCGTAGTTTACGGGGAGTGCGATAAAAGAGCACTAGTATCTCGTAGCTCGAATCCTACGCTCGCCAATAGTCGGCGGCAAAAACAACAACGAAAAGAAGTAGCACTTACGTCGGCGGGCTTTTCCGGCTTGTCGTCTTTGTCGCATCAAGAAACTGCCGGCATTAGCGGAAGCGATAGCCGCAACAGCGTCGATTTTGCTAGCGGACAAAATCGCAAAAGTCGCGGACTTCGCTATCTTTTTGTCGGCGACCGAGAACTAAACGAACAGAGGCACCACAACTCGACCACCGGCATTAACGAGCGTACGCCGCTATTGCTAGCCGGCGGCTTGTCGTCCTCTTCTAGCGAGTCGCATTCCTTTTCTAATATCCCAAATCCAGCTCTTCAATCGGCAGCGGCGGCCAGTTGTGCGGACTCGTCTGCCGACACATTCACCTACGGCACGTTAATGGCCTCCACGTCAGTATTCAACAGCAGAAGCGCCGACGAATCGTTCGTTGATGCACAATTGCAGCAGCATCATGCCGTCATTCAAACCAGCGAGGAGAAGCTCGACGTTTACGGTTATAAAAAGAGCACGCTTAAAACGGTTGGTATTTTAAATAAAACTTTTGTGAATAAAAAAATATAATGCTTTGGAATTTATCGAAAAAATTCAAATTTTTTTATCGACTTTTTTTGGTATAAACAAAGTGAACTTTCTTAATAAAATTATTTTTGTTTAGGTTTTGACTACCATTATTAGCATATTGACTCTGGGCATTGCACGCCTTATTCTTCACTGGAATACGGAGTGGTGGGTTCGTTTTACTGCCAACAAATGTGCTTTGGCCGTTTGCGATCACGTTTTGATTCGGTATTTTTTAAGTATATAAAGCGAAAAATATCGAATTATAAGTTGGCTTTTATTCTGTTTTATCACGATTTTAATATTTGTTTGAAATTTTTTAAAATTTTTGTTTAAAAAAATAAAATTGAAATTAGTTTTTTCAAATATTTTTACTGCATTAATGCATTTTAAAAATGATTAATTGCTAAAAAAAACAATCGATTAGAAAATATGATTCTTGTACTGGCTAATTTTGTTGTTCTAGTGATGACTGCGAGAATATCACCTTTCGATCGGTTTACACGATTAAGGCTAAAAAGGACGCACTTCTCGTTTTACCTTTGGGCGGAGGCCAGTTTTTGCGGCCAGAAAAGTTTCGATACTTTACGTATCGAAAGCTGGCGTATTTTTGGCATCCCACTGAAATGCGCTTTGCCAGCGTTAATCAACTGGAGACGAACGTAAGTCTCACGTTTGAAAGATTATTTTCAAAAAATATTTGCTATTAAAAAAAAATTTTTTTTTTTTGTTTTAAATATATAATTATTTATTTTTTGTGTTTGCAATGGATTTTAAAAATTTATACCAAAAGTAAAGTCGAAGTTATTACACATTTTTGTATTTTTTGTCTTAAAATATAATTTTCGTACGGCAATATATTTTATATGCTTTATTTTTAAAGGTACCGCTACGCTATTTTCACGATTGCATGGCCGCCGATTTGTCTTCGGACGAGGTCCATCAACGCATTATCACATACGGGCGCAATCTGATTGAAGTGAAGCTGAAGCCAATTTACGTATTACTTTTCAAGGAGGCCATTTCACCCTTTTACATTTTTCAAGTGTTTAGGTAAAAAGTTTAGCCGTTAAATTTTTATAGTGTTAAAAAAATTTCTTGGAGATATTTTTTATTAGCATTTTTTAAATTTATAATATTTTGCAGCGTCACTGTTTGGTACAACGACAACTACGCCTATTTTGCGTCGATTATCGTATTCATGTCGGTGATGTCGATAAGTCTCGACGTTATTCAAATTCGGCGGCAAGAGCGTAAACTACGCAGCATGGTGCACACGCACGAGAATGTGCAGGTCATGCGCGACGGACGCCCGCAAGAGGCCTGCAGCGATACAGTTGGTTCATTTGGCTTCATTTTTACAATTATCATTTGGCTTCTCTACATTTGAGCAATTTTCAACCTTTTTTTTCTCAATAATTGCTTGAATCGTTTCGATTTGAGTCGACGAATTCTCATAATTTAGTCTTAAATTTTTTCAAAATTTTTATACTATTTATATTTGTGCTTTAGCTGGTTCCCGGCGACGTTTTGTTGATTCCGCCGCACGGCTGCGTGTTGCAATGCGACGCTATTGTGATGACCGGCACGGTGATCGTCAACGAGTCGATGCTAACCGGTGAGTCCGTGCCAATCACGAAGGTGGCGCTTCCCGACGTCGATGATGCGCACAACGAGCTCTTCTCATTTAAGGAGCACTCCAAGCATGTTTTGTATTGTGGCACACAGGTTTTACAGACCCGCTACTACGCCGGAAAGCACGTTCAAGTTTGTGTTCTGTTTGTTTTTTTTAGTTATGCGGTATTAATTTAACAAACAAAAGTATTTATTTTAAATATGAGAATGTTTTCATATTAAATCAATTTTGCTTTTTTAATTAGCGTTGTTCTTTATAACATTTAACGATTAGATTATTTCATTAATTTGTTTTATGAAAACATAAAAATTTAATAGATGCCTTACAAATTTCACTTTCTATTTTAGGCAGTTGTTCTTCGCACCGCTTACTCGACGTTGAAGGGCTCGCTGATTCGCTCGATTATGTATCCGAAGCCGGTCGATTTTCGCTTTACGAAAGATTTGTTTAAGTTTGTCGGTTTTCTGGCGTTCATTGCGGCGTTGGGCTTTCTCTACACGATTGTTGTGATGCATTATCGTGGATCCGGAATTCGCAAAATTATTCTTCGCTCACTGGACATTATTACAATCGTCGTGCCACCCGCGCTTCCCGGTATTCTAAAGCTATAAATATATAGAGGGTGTTTTTTTTTAAATTATATTTTTATTTTCTTTATAACTTTTGAACATTTCGATAAGATTTTTTCGATTCAACTTTTTTTTTGTACTCATTCGACGCCGAATTTCAAGTTGAATCGAACGAGCTATTACACATTGAAATTCAACGGTTTGAGACCGAGATATGATTAAAAAACCAGAAACATTCATAAACAAAACTATAATCCTAAAAGAGCACCCTGTATATTTTTATTTTTGGGTTTTTGTGCGATGTGATGCTTAGAAACTTAAGAAAACTTTGCATTCTCTTTTTTACCTTTTATTTTCAGCTGCAATGAGCATCGGAATATTCGCGGCTCAGATGCGACTTCGCGCAAAGCAAATTTTTTGCATTTCTCCGTCAACCATTAATACATGTGGCGCAATTAATACGGTGTGATTTTAAGAAAACCAGTTTAAATTATTGTTGTGTAATAAGATTTTTTTTCAAATCTATTTGATTGTTTACCGGCACGATATTGCAATTTCATGCAGGTGTGTTTTGATAAAACGGGTACGTTGACCGAAGATGGCTTGGATTTTAATTGTCTTCGCGCTGTACGTGAGGCTGATGAATCTTCCAAACCGATCATGGGGCACGAAATGTTCGAGTTCAGCGCTGATGAATTGCCCCCAAACGCCGAACTTCTCAAGGCCGTTGCCACCTGTCACTCGTTGACGAGGTAAGAGTTGTATTTTTGAAATTTTTTTTTGGTTAAACGCTTAAATTATGCAATAAAAAAATAATTCTATTATTATTTAATTATTATGTTATTTATTATATTATAATAATTATTTATCTATTTTATTATAGAATCGAGAAAGTGTTGAATGGCGATCCGCTGGATCTTATTTTGTTTCGTAAAACGGGTTGGATTCTCGACGAGGCGGCCTCTGACAATGTGGACGAGACGGCCAGTTAGTTTTTTAATTCATTTTAATTGTATTTTATGAAATATTTTTTAAACATTCGCTTTACATAGATTTTTACAATAACTTTTATTTATTTAGTGTTTGACATGCTTCAACCAACTGTGGTTCGTTCACCGCCACTGCATTCGGCGGTGGAATCGGAAGTTGAGTTGGCTGTTATTCGACAGTTTACATTTAGGTTGGATGCAATTTGATTATGTTAACAACAATTTGTAATAATTAAATTTTTTAGCTCATCTCTTCAGCGAATGTCGGTAATTGTGCACAATCCGAGCGAGTTCTCGCATCGAATGCATCTCTATTGTAAGGGAGCGCCGGAAATGATTGCATCGTTGTGCCGGCCGGAGACCGTACCGAACGACTATCAGCACTTTGTGGACGACTACGCACAGCACGGCTATCGGCTAATCGCCGTAGCGAAACGCGAACTTGAACTCAATTACGTCAAGGCGCAAAAGGTGAAGCGCGAAATGTGCGAATGCGATATGACGCTGTTGGGACTGATCGTTATGGAGAACCGTATTAAGGAGCCAACCATCGGCGTGATTAATCAACTAAACAAGTATTCAAACATTTTTTTTTAAAAAAAATATTTTCGGTACTAGATTAAGAGCGCCCATTGTGTTATTTTAAAGCTTTTAATTGGGCGTTAATTAATTTACTCATCTCATCTTCTCTTTGTTTTTATTAAATAATTTTTTGCGTTGAAAAAATAGTATTATAATTTACAATATTATGGTTATAGAGCAAATATTCGAACGGTCATGATCACCGGTGACAATTTGCTGACGGCGATGAGCGTGGCTCGCGAATGCGGAATCATACGTCCAAACAAACGCGCCTTTTTACTCGAGGCCAGTAATGGGTTGAAGAGTCGGGATGGAAGAACGCGTCTTGTTCTGAAGCAGTCCGTCTCCTCTTCTGAAGACGTGGTTTGCTTACTTTGCAAAAATAATTTACTTTTTTTTGTCAGAATTAAAATAGTGCATTATGTTGTATTGCATAGGCATCGAATTTGATGGAAAAATGGCAGAAAGATATAGTTATTCGGACTCTACTATGTTCTATTAGTATAATTACTATATTTTGGTATCACTAAACACAAAATTAAAAATAATAAAATCGGACCAAAATTAAAATATTTTTAAAAAATACATCAAATCTTCAAAAATAAGTCATGTTAAAAATAATTTTAATGTATGTTTTGGATTTCAATTTTTAGTTATTCGGACTCTATTATGTCTTATTAGTATAAATAATATATTTTGGTATTACTAAACATTAAATAAAAAATAATAAAATCGGACCAAAATTAAAATATTTTTAAAAAATATGACAAATTTTCGAAAATGAGTCATGTTAAAAATAATTATGATTGATTTTTCTCCACTAAATCACAATTCATTTATTCGTTTAGATTGATGATGACGAATGGTCGTCGGCAAATTACGACGTTGAGACGCTGGGCAATAAAACGCCCGAATCTTCGTATCATCTCGCCATTTCTGGCCCAACGCTGGCGGTGATTTGCGACGAATATCCCGAGTTGTTAGAGCAGCTAGTGTGCGTTTGCGACGTGTACGCTCGTATGTCCCCCGACCAAAAGCAATTGCTCGTTAACAACCTACAGGACGTCGACTATACGGTGGCGATGTGCGGTGATGGTGCCAACGATTGCGCCGCGCTCAAGGCCGCTCATGCCGGTACGCACATACATTTCGTTTTGTATTATCATTTATTTCTAGGCTTTTTATATTTTACTTGAAAATTTCTTTTAGCTTGTTTTAATTCCATAATCATTTAGGCATAAGTTTATCAGAGGCGGAAGCGTCTATTGCGGCGCCGTTTACCTCGAGAATTCCCGACATTCGCTGCGTACCGATGATAATTCGCGAGGGTCGGGCGGCGTTGGTCACCTCGTTTGGCGTCTTTAAGTACATGGCGGGTTACTCACTGACGCAGTTTATCACAATTATGCAGCTCTATTGGCTCAACACCAATCTCACCGACGTACAATTCCTCTACATTGACTTGGCGCTAATAACGCTTGTGGCGTTCTCGTTTGGCTACACACCAGCGTGTGAGCGTTTAGCACGCCAGCCGCCGCCCACTCGACTTCTCTCTCTGGCATCGGCGATTTCCATCGTTGGACAGCTATTTATTATTGGATCTTTCCAGGTTTTTCTTTTCTTTCCAAACTTCACATTTTTAATCATATAAAAATAATTATTATTTCTTTTCAGCTAAATAATTTTCTTTAAAAAATATATTTTGTTATTTCAGCTGTTCGCCTTCATATACGTCACTTATCAGCCGTGGTTTATTCCGTACGCAATGCCGCTTGCCGATGGCGTGGAAGACCGTCGTTCCATGCAGGGTACGGCAATATTCTGCGTGTCCACCTTTCAATATTTGACGTTGGCCATCATATACAGCAAAGGCTATCCGTACCGTAAGACGCTTTTGTCGAATAAGCCAATGTGCCTTTCATTGGTTAGCCTTACAATACTATCTGCGATTCTTACCGTCATTCCGCCGGAGTTTGTCACACGTTTTTTCGAATACGATCCCATTCCATACATCGAGGACCGAATATTTCTCCTTTTATTGGGATTTATTAGTGGCATGTTTTCATATCTCTTTGAAACATTCGTTGTTCAACTTCTTTTACTCGACGTGAGGGAAAAGTACATATTTTTTGACAATTTCTAGTGTGCTTAGTATGAAATTAAAAAATTGTTTGCTTAATGTAAACTTAATTTTCATTTTTAAGGAGTAAAAAACGTCGTCAACTAATATCTGGTTCGTCGGATAGTCCACGTTTCGAGCGGATTCTAGTCCATATTGGATTGGAGCCGCAATGGATTCGCGCTCAGGCCGGCGGTTCACTTTCAATGCCGATCATCCAAAAGTCGCCAGCGGTATTGCGAATGCCGAACACAATGCTTCATCCAGACTATCGTTCATCACCGGCGTTTGCATCTCAAAACAACATCGCCTCCTCGTATTCGACAGCTGCTCGTGCCAAATTCTCTACCTGCTTCGACGATAATGTCACCACGGAATCCAGTGATCATTGCATAGATGTGAATGATACAACGAGTGGCACGGCGCTGATGACACCGGATGGCGTTCACGGAAGTTCCACAACCGAGTCGAGTAGCGTTCCCATTTAGCTTTGTGGGGACATATTTAAGGAAGAATTGTTGCCCTATTATTAAGTTCATAAAGTCAAACAGGTGATAAATTTGCCTTATTGAGATTCAAACTTTAATAAAACTTCTATAACCGGTTTTTCTTAGCATAAATTTATAATTTTTTTAAAAGCTTTCTGTTTTTATTGACCTCAAGATCTGTCTTTTGTTTTTTGGAAAATGTTTTTCTAAATGTTTCCATTTTTTCCATTATCTTGATAGCATCAGATGAGTTTTTAAATTGGTCTTTTTTTAATTTTGTATAATGTTTTATTGAATTTTCTAAATGTTACATTCGAATTGTTATTATTTTATAAATATATTTTCAGGATTTGGGAACGTTTAAAAATTGATTTTAAACGCTTGTAGATCACTAATAAAAATTTGTAAAAGTAAAAGAAAACAAATGCGTTTTACGTCTACCACATTTATTTTCATCTTTCCGCATAACAAAACAATCAAAAATTTTCGTTACTTTCAATAAATGAGTTTTATGCACATCCAAAAACAATTAATTGCAAATATATAAAAACTTTATATTTTTTGCCTCTTAATATTAATATTTAAATATATGGCGATTTTTAACAATATATGTATTACCAAGCAAATTTGAGTTAGCAATACAAGATTAGGTCAATATTATAAATTTTTGTTCTCTTCATTTCGCTTATTTCTCTTTCTTTATTTGTTTTTGTCTTTCTTTTAACTTTTATTCCTCCATTTTTTTACTTTTTAAATTATTTTTTTATGTTGTTAAGGGTAAATAGATCTACTTTCTAAATAGTTTTTGGTATGTTGCTAAAGATAAAAAAAATTTACAACTATAAAAAATAATTTAAAATTAATCATTTTGTAAAAAATATTAAATCCAGTTATTACCGTGACCGTTATAGAAAATTTTTATTTTGTGACACGCTTTTATACTTATAGGTTCCACCTCATTAATATAAAAGGACAAAATGTTGAAAAAGCAAGCTCAAATTTTTATTTTACATAAATTAATAAAGTACCCTAAGTTCGGGATGATAAGCCGCGGCTTATAGAACAAACTCGTCCCGAAGCGAATTTCACTTCTTAATAAATTTGAAATTTTTTGCAATATTTTCTAAAATTTATCAAACATTTTCGAGTTTTATTTTTATTTTTTGTGTTTCAAAAGCAAAAATAATTTATTTAAAGAACAAATAACTTGTTGTTATAATAGAATTAAAATCCATTAAAATTTTCATCAGAAACAAAATGAAAACTTTCAAACAAATTATAAAATTTCTCGGGCAGAGCTTCAGCTACAATTTTAGCCTCCTCCTCCTCCTCCAAGATTTCTTGTTCTTCTTGCTCTAGTTCCACAGTTTCTTCGTGATCTGGTTCTTGTAAAATCGGCGCGCCTTCTTCCAAGGCGCGTCGAAATCCATTTTGCACGCATTCTTGAGGCATTTCATTGAAACTGTCGAGAATCCATGAGCAGATTCGATAATAAGATGCTCGACGCAACTGAGGTGACTGCTCTAACAGAAAGATTCGCGCGACGCATAAAAGAGTGACACCAGTTTTTACCGCCGATAAAATCCAAAATACCTATTTCTTTCGAAATTCTCTTCGCTTGTAAACGAATGGAAACTGTCGTAACCTAGATTGTGCTAATTAAAAAAATGTGTATAAGAAACTAAAAAAAAAGTGCAAACAGAATAGGGATAGAAAAGCCAAAAACAACGCTAAACTTAAAAAAAGGAAATAACTTGACGCTGTAGGGTTCGTTGTTGCAATACCCACTCCTTGATGCTCTCCTCCAAATCCGGCCAATAGGGTTTTTTTGTTCGGAATGCTCTCCTATTTCGTTTAGTCGCACTTAAGACGTGACTCATCTTTCGCCATCTTTTCACCATCGATTCGTCAACGTTGAAAAAATTCCCTGCTGCTCGATTTCCATTTTTCTCGGCGAAAGAAACCGCACGCAATTTGAATTCTGCAGTGTATGATTTTCGATGTTGATACATAAAAAATACGCTAAAAATGAAAACTTAATAATATAAACGAAAAAATATCTAACAAACAAAAAATTTCATCAATTGCAACAAAATTGAAAAAAAAGTGAATTCAATTTTTTACACTTCGCCAAACAGCGGCTTATGCATGGGGGCGGCTTATCATCCCGAACTTAGGGTAATAAAAAATGAATCTTCTAACAAGGATCGTAATTTGTGTTTCACACATCGTCATTCTTATAACTCTGCAAATATCTGGTCAATGGTGGCCACAGCCGCCACCTGTTCCTCCAGTACCTAGCAGTACGTTTTTATTGATACAAAAAATCGCTATAAAAGATTGAGTATCATTTTATAGATAGCAACTTATATATTAGGTTGTCCCATAAATTTTTATACATTGTTGTTTTTTCAGACGTTTAAAAAGAATTTTCTAAAGTGTGATACGTTATTCAAAGGCACGTTTTATTGCGGTTATTTTAAGGTATTGTTTGTATGGTTATCATTTGTTGGTAAAAAGTTATGCTGTTTAGAACAATGTCTAGTCAACGTGAAAAAGTGCGCGATTTGATTTTCAATCAGTTCAAGCTCGGCAGCAATCCGACCCAAGCGGCCAAAAATATTCAAGCGGTCACCGGCAAATCAACACCAACCAGAATGACTTGTTGGAATTGGTACCAGAAGTTTCAAGCCGGCCAGAGAAGCAAAAAAGACAAACCACGCTCAGGACGACCGTCTACCGTAAACAAGAGACGCTTACGCAGGTCCATCAAGTCGAATCCGGCCCAAACCACTCGAAAGCTGGCCGCCGAACTCAATTCGTCCAAGTCTACCATCGCTCGTCATCTGCATGTCATGGGAAGGACGCCAAAATCACTTCCACCAGGACAACGCCAGACCACATACAGCACAAATGACGGTGGCAAAAATCGAAGAATTAGGCTGGACAAAAATCAAACAACCACCATATAGCCTGGACATTGCTCCATCCGATTACCACCTGTTCCGGTCAATGGAACACTTCCTCCGAGATAGGCGCTTCACTGAAGTAGACGATATCAGGGCAGCGCTCAACGACTTCTTCACCTCAAAACCAATCAAATTCTACACTGATGGAATCCGATCAATGCGTGAAAAGTGGAAGAAGGTCATTGATAATAATGGCAATTACTTTGTTTAGATAAATTGTGTTTTGTTTTGTTGTTGTTATTAACTTTAGTTGAAAATAAAATTTGTATAAAAATTTATGGGACAACCTAATACATCTAATTTTATGTACTCTGTGTACGAAAGTTTTATACACACATGTAAAAAATTGATATGTTCATTTATAGTCAAACGTTTCTTTTGAGTTAGTGAACCTCGTGAAATAAGACTGAAAAATGCCAGAAAATTTCTCGAAAATTAATTAAAAATTAAAAATTTTGAGGTCTATTTTATACTTTTAGAAGAAAAAAGTAATTTTATTCGTTATATAGATCCAACTCAACAAAAATGCAATCTAAAACCATTCAAATATAAACGAGGATTTGATTCTATCCATTATCAGTTTATTGACTTTTGCGACAATTCTCAATTGAGATTGCGTAAAATTTTTTACAAATATCTTTCAAAAATGTACACGTCGTCACTTATGGGTTAAAATTATTCTCAAGTACATCCCTGAGGATAATTTTGATCGATGTATTTAAAAACATCGATTTTCTGGGAGCTAACATTTGAAGACGACTACAGTCAAACCTCGGTATAAGGACACCCCGCTTAAAAAAATAAAGTGTATATTGTAAACCTTTTTCTTTGTTAAATGTTATTCAGAGACATAACTTACTCGGACTTTGGGGTAGTTAATATACTCTGCTTATTAAACCCTCGCTTCACGGCACTCTCGGTATACAGCACCAAAAAAATGGGGATGTCGTTATGCTGAGGTTTGACTGTATAAACAAGTGATGGGTAAGTGGCTCACCGACAAACGTCTGGACTCTCTTCTTTTTGCATGCTATTTCTTAATAAAAAAATTTTCTTTTCGACGAGATAGCATTTTTTTACAGTTTCTTTTTGGTTTGTGAAGTCTATAACTCAATCGTTTTTTAATAATATTGCTCCAAAATAAACATGAATATCGGGCTTTTCGTTGTAATGAAAAGTTTTTTTTCAAAATTTAAAAATTCCTATTCTGGACCAAGTCAGGGTCCAATGAGCCGTTTAGAAATTCGTGGCTTGCGATGAAGAGAGACGAAAAAGAAAAAAAGTATGCGTTTTTTTTCGTCTCTCTTCATCGCGAGCCATCAATTTGTAAATGGCTCATCGGACCATAACTTGGTTCAAAATATGAATTTTTAAATTCTGAAAAAACTGTTATGTTTAGTAAATGTACCTCTATATACACATAAATTTTGGAGTAATTTTATTAAAAAATGATTGAGTTATAGATTTCACAAACCGAAAAGAAACTGTAAAAAAATGCTATCTCGTGGAAAAGAAAAAATTTTTATTGAGAAATAGCGTGCAAAAAGAAGAGAGTCCAGATGTTTGTCGGTAAGCCACTTACCCATCACTGCTATAAACAATATATTAAATATATTTACTAATTTGTAAAAAAAACGTCATTTAAATTGCATAATTTTGCTATTACATTAAGATCTCATAGTTTATTATTATGCAGTAATAAATGAGTCACAATCTTATTTTCGAATACCAATCAATCTCAAATGCATACAGGTTTGGTTTATACGAAAATCAAAATATTCTTTTTGCAGTTGGCCGAAGATAGAGAAGGTCGTAATTGCGTATACGTTTGCGTGTACGTACGTTTGAAATAGGGCAAACAAACATTTCATGACGGATGAAAAATATAATTTTTAAATTGTTTCGGTGTTTTTCTTCCTTCCTCCATATTGAATCAACAATTAATAAAATATTGAAAATAATTAATCTAATTAATGGAAAAATTTTCCTATATAATAAAAGTAAAGAACTAAATTTCAAAGTCAATTTGTTGAAATATTTTTTAAACAATTATTTAATAAACTTTCTTTATTTTATGATTCAAATTTATTTAATCAGGTATATAGAAAATGAGTTGCTTTAAAAAATTACTTACTACATATATAGTATATCTTATCACAGAGTACGAACTTTACAACTTTATTTTATTTAACTTTAACTTGCCTATAGTAACACACAGAAATATTCCACAAATTATCTGTTAAGCAATAAACAATGATACTAATCTCTTAAAAAATTAAATTTTATTTAGTCAATTTAAATATTCAAACTAACTGGTTCATACTTAATTAAAGTTCATATTTGTCCGTAACACCTATTATATGTTTTTTTTTAATTTAAAAATTCAATTTTTCCAATTATAAAACTTAAATCCTTTACAGAATGACTAATTCGCTAATATTTCACTTATTAATTTTAACTTTTTGTATGGGCATTACGATTGCCCAATGGGGCAATAGCTTTTGGCGACCTGGTGGCCGTCGTTGGTGGGATGACGGTCGTCGTTGGTGGGATGATGATGGCGATTTTGGCCCACGACGTCATAGATGGCATGGGCGCGGTGGCGGACGAGGGGAAGATTTTTTAAATTTTGGCCGAGGCGACTTTAGTCGGAGTGGTGAAAGTTTTGGTAGTACTTTTAACGGCAATCCAGGCGGCAATTTTGATAGGAATTTCAATGGCCAAAGAGGTAGCGATAATTTTGGTAATACGCGTAATAATTTTGGAAACGGTGGAGATGGTGGCCAAAGAAGAACTGGAAATAATTTTGGAAATAATGGCAGCGGAGGATTCAACAATAATAACAACAATGAAAATTTGGATAACACTGGTTTTGGTAATAATCGAGGGAGCAAAGGTAGCCATAATTTTGGTAATACGCGTAACAATTTTGGAAACGGTAAAGATGATGGCCAAAGAAGAACTGGCAATAATTTTGGAAATGATGGCAGCGGAGGATTCAACAATAATAACAACAATGAAAATTTGGATAACACTAGTTTTGGTAATAATCGAGGGAGCAATTTTGGGGGAAGCAGTAGAAGTAACGGTGATGACAGCAATAATTTCCAACCGCCAATTTTTTCAAGCGGTGGAGGTATAATGCAAAATTATTCTCGATTTTTTAAAAATTTTGAACATTTAGATTCATCATTAAATGTACAGTCACGAGGACCACCTGGAACAGCATAAATTTTAATTTATAAATATGAATAAAATTTATTTTATGGAGTTTTTGTGATCTCGCAATAAAAATTTTGGTTTTGTACCAATTGGATGTGCTATATTTTTCAACCATAAATTATTAATTCGAGGACATTTAAAGTTATAAAGCCAATCAACTATACAACAATAAATTAAAGAATAATAATAATAATAAAAATAATAATAAATCAATAATAACAATTGGATTCCCATGATTAAAAAAGTTATTATTCTTAAGGACAAATATTCTCTTCTACTTTTTCGTTCTTGTTATTTTTATGCTGATTTTGGATTCTAACCGTATCAAATAATTTTTCTTTACTTCACAGCATGCATCCTTATTTTTATTAGAGAAAATTTGAAAACACGAGAAAAAATAATGCTTTTTAACAAATTCTAGCCACCTGTCCTTGCAATGAATATTCATCTTCGCCTCCATTTGCATACAAAAACAAATTTTGTATATTTTCTTTAACTTATTATATTATCTTTTATCGTATATCAAGTTTGTGGTACTTGAATAGAAGATTATGAAGCGTGTCCTCCTCATGCCCCCCATTTTTATTCAAATTTTACTTATATTTTAATGTCTTGACTTTTAAAAATAAATATCTGAGGGTTGAATCTATTTAAAATTTTATCTTATTAACTTCAAAAAATTTTGTAATTTAATCCACACACTTTGAGACTTTTTTGATAATAAAATAATGAATAAATAATAAAAGGGAAAAACAATTATCAAATTTTAGAAAGAAAACGACTTTTATAAATTCTCAATTAAGGTGTTGTGCCCAATATGGCAACATTGGTTGAATGAAGAAACAGAATACGGAAAAGTATAAAAGTCAACACAATAAATTTTGGCACTTAATTAACTGTTTAATTTTTCCACTTTGAAGATTATCTTTACCTAATTTGCAGCAATGTGTTCGGAAAAAAGCAATTTATTTGCCTGTTGATCGTTTCATAAGTATTACCTCCATTTTGAAAATAATTAAACAACAAATAAATTTAAATAGTCTTAAAATTTTCTACATTTGCACAAAATTTTCAATATGTATACATTATAAATTTCTGACTTTTTTAATTGCAATTATATTTTTTAAACAAATTTTGCCCACAGCGGGAGTAAAATATATAAAGAGATGCAGAAATATGTAGAAAAAAACTTTTAATTATATTTTTTGGCAAAGTTAAAGCGTTTTTAATTTGCCGAAAAAACATAGACTAATAATAAAGTAAAATGAAACGCAGAGAAACAAAAAAGACTATCCAACGGTTAAGATCGGTCAATAAGAGGGCAATTTAAAAATTATATTGTTCAGATTATAACCGCATATTATGAATCATGGATTTTAATATAAGTAATCACACAATCAAATGATTACTGTAGCCTAAAATCTTAATTTCAATTTTTTTTCACATTAATTCTTTCCCTACGGAGATGTTGCTGGTGATGACAATAAAAGTTTACGCCACTTAGATCTTATATGAAAACAATTTGACTTTTGAAAGAAAAAGCTTTTTATTTGAAAAAACGATGCACATATGTGTACTAAATTTAAAGTTTTTACTTAAGTTTACTTTTTTCTGCAATTTACACGTTTTATAAAAAAGTTTTATTCGTAACTAAAATTTAATTAAATTTTTAACTTAAAAATTTATTTGCAATTTGTTTTTTAAACAGAGCCAAAACCACACACAGAAATTAGAATTGAAATGTGGTAATTGAAATAAATCGCAAATTAACGAATAAATTTATTTGTTGGGAAAAATTTTGCATCAAAGAGTAGCGCCACACAAAAATTTAATCAACATACTTGTTAAAAAATGGTGACATTATGTGGGTCAGGTATCCGATGAAATTGATTAGTTGACTTTACAAATTTACAAACAGGATAATTTTTCGTTTCACATAAAATCTAGAAAAATCAAAATGCTTCAACAATATTATATATTTTAAAATTTTAAGATGACACTTGATCACTTAAACATCTATACGTATGTAATTTTTTATTGTCTTGCATGAATATGAAGAACAAAAAAATAATTTCTACTATATGGGTACTTTACTTTTCAAGTCCTCAAAAAGAAGAATAAAAATAGCATCATTTTTTTATTCTCGAGTTTTTTTTATCCCATAAAAAAGAAAATGACTTTTCATATTATTATTTAATAAGCAGGCTTCATTTTACCAAACCCAGCAATTTGCTTATGGGATTTATTATAAGAAAAATTACAATAGCACAATAATCGTATTTTATAAAGTTAAACAACAATAATGCGTAATATACTGTTAATGCAGCATTTAAGGATTATGTCATCGCAAATTGTTTTTTGCCTTGCTCTCGCCCTTGTTTTTTTTTGTTTTTCTAATTTATGATTCTTGTGAAGAAAGAAGATTTTATTCTACAAACTCAGTAATTCCATTGTTGACGAATTAACATGGAATAACTCCATAATTACATAATCGCAATTACAAAATAATTTCAGGATTTTATGTACATATTTATTTTATACATTTGTGTTTCTAATGAGGTCGAACTTTTATATTTTCTGATCACAAAGTATAAAAATTAAAGTGAAAGTAGATTATAAAAAAGCAAAAAATGTTTAAATTATAAAAAAGTTTTTACTTATTCAAAAGTTTTAAGTCAAAACTAAAAAATTTAAGAACCATTTTATTGAAAATTAAATCATTAAATCTATTTTAAAATTTTTTTTTTTGAAAAAGTGAGAAAAAAATTTTGCGCTTTAGAAATTAACAGGATTAGTTTGTTAAAAAAAAATTGGCAGACAATGAGTGGCCAAAAGTCGAAAAGAATGTTATAATAAAGTGAATATAATAAAGTGAATAAAAGAAAATAATTAAATTTTATAATAATAATGACTTCTTAACAATGTTAGCCAAAATAAAAAAGATAACATAAAGATACAATAAGAAGCAGTACAAAATTTTTGGAAAACTAACAATAATGACATTGAAGTTGTGTACATTGACTACTGTAATTTTTGTGCAAGAAAATTTTTTAAAGCATATTCACGCTCATGCTCAAGACTGTAAAAGGGATTATCCACTCAGCTTGCCACTCAAATAACAATTTTCAACAAATATTTTCTTAACTAACTGCATGTCTTCGAAATTTTATAAAAATAAAAATAAAATTATGTAAAAGCAATAATAAAATTATGCAAAAGAAACATTAAAAAATTTTTGTATTTATGTACAAAAATTTTTAAAGTATTAAAAAAACATTTTGTAATTTTTGTAAAATTCAAGTTTTAATTTTTTTACTAACTCTTGACTGTGAACTTGCATAAAATTTTTAGAATATACATGAATTTTTTGATGAGGTTTTTTTGGGCACAAAAAAAATTTGCATGTCGAACGATATATAATTTGTCGAGCGCGCAAACTTTTTTTGTGGATACCATAAAAATTAAGTTATGTAAAAATTTCATACAGGTTTAAAAGTTATTGAAAATATTATTTGTACGTTTATGCATATTTATTATTATTATTCATTTGTTTCATATTATATATTTTTTTCCCAAATAGATATGTTTGCCTAAATATTTTTTTATATTGATATACCTCACAAATAAATAGAGTTTTTCATTCATTTTCATCATTGACATCCGTACCATCAGTGTCGGCATATTGCGTAGTGTTTCTGCTTGAAAGAAGACATGCCACACATAAGCATGAAACTGAATTGACGACTCCTGAAGCATTATTGACGTTCACTGAAGGAAGTAAACGACATCTTTGGCATATTTTATTATCGATGTCAGTTGTATTGATACCGACATTGACATTGATTTTAGTTGTTTTGCTATCGGAATTCGGTGTAATAGATTTAGATTGTTGAAAAGTATAAGAATTCACATCATGTACGTTTTTCATCATTTGTGCGAAACGAAAGGCTGCTGCCATTGATGCTGCGTGAAATTGATTCCCCATTTTTTCTCTAACTGATATGTGTTCGATAGTTGTCTTATCTAATTCTAAATTTTCATTATTTAAAAATATACCTACATTAAATATTTTTTAAAATATAACTCACGGTTTTGCTGTTGCTGTTGAACCATATTTTTAGCATTAAGTGCTGCCACCGTGGTGGCGAAAATTGGTGGCAAAAATGCAATGGCAGTCGGTGGTGGTAAAGTTACAATTTGTGAAGATGGCATGTGAGAAGGTTCAGAATTTTTTACTGGCTCTTTCTTTTTACTTGTAATGTCGAGGGGCTGTGAACGCTTTTGTGCAAATTCGCGTGCGATATTAGCTACTTGAATGTCATTAATAAATGGAGATTGTCGTGGAATATTATCGGCTACGGAAAGCCTCGTTTCTTTTCGTAGTTTGTTATTTTGAGATCGTAATTGTTCAATCTCATTGTTTAATTGTTGAATCCTATAAATTAAAAAATTTTTAATTATCGGCCAACTTTTCCAACAAAAATTGGTAACTTTTATATTGCAATTGGAGCATAATTTTTATACGTATTTATAGTTTCTAACCAATTAGTGGCGAGTACAATAGTCATTATTTTGCTGAGCTTTCTTAAATTTGAACTTTCCGAATGTGGGAGCACCCGTCGTAAGCCATCAAGTGCATCGTTTAAATCATGCATTCGACGGCGTTCGCGTGAATTTATACATGTTCTGATCAAATTCTGCTCTTCTTCGCTCAGTTCGGCACGCTTTTTGCTGCGTTCAGTGCTTTTATCCGAAGCGGAACTGGCACGTTTTCGCCGCACGTACGGTTCGATTTCTTCTGTGGATAGATTGGCAGCCATTTGTGAACGCTTAATTAATATTTTTGATTTGCATAATTTGATATTACAATAAAAAATTACTTTTCGAGAATATTCCTCTGATGATTCGGCACTACTATTAGATGCGACAGATGACATTGTACTAAAGCGATTAACGATTATTTTGGGTACCTAAATAATTTTAAAGAATGTATTATTAGGGCGATTCGACAAAACGGAACGGCCAAAACAAGATGGGACGAAACGAAATATGAACTTAAATTTAGATTTAAGTTTAAAACCTTTGTCTTCTGTTTTGTCCTGTCCGTTTCACAATTCCACTTATATCGAGTAAAGTAATTTAAAATACATAGATGTGAGGAAATGAATAAATCATATAGGTATTTATTTCCTTATTACAAATGTAAGCGACAGTAATCGCCGTTTTAAAATTATGTATTTTTTACTCAAAAGACCATAAAATGTCTTTTGATAACATGGGCAAATCACCGTATATTAGAAACGAAGATCTTATTCACTGAAAGAAAAATACGAATGGACCAGTCATGCAAAATAGTTTTTATGTATTTAATGATGCGAATCTACGAACATGAAAATTAAGTAAAAAGAAAGAAGAAAGAGAAAAGTTTTTTTCAAAAGACAAATAATTCCCTTTTATTGGTCAATATGAATGAAAAATTTTGGCTGGGCGGAGCATTTTTTCTGGGAATACAATTTTTTATAAAATATCTTTTTCAATAAATGTATATGCATAAAAGCGAAATTGATGGATATGGATAACATTGAACAAATTATAAAGAAAATTTTATTCTAATAAGGTCGGCTCATCCTATTATATAATGTGATTTTACCTAATAGATTATATATGATATTAATTCGATCAATTAAATCAATTTTAATTCAAAGCTTGGAGAGTAAATAATTTAATTGACATCATATAACTTTTACAAGAAAAACTTATCATAGTCGGAATTTTCTGCTCTTTATTATTATATACATCACTTGGTGGTTTCGATTCTTTACTTTGTGCTGGTGCAAAATATTCAAGATGAGCTCAAAATTACATCGGACAGAATCTCGAATACACTTTAAAAAAACTTTAGTAAATTATCATATATATTTTTACATAATTATTTCTTTTTCAGCTTCACGTTCGAAAAATGGTGATAGAAAGAAACAATCTTTGAGAAAAGTGTCGATAATCCGCGAGCACCAAAGCCGTCACCACGACTGGGGGATTAATGTGGAAGACGACATATCGAGGATAACTCCAATTTGTAGTACATATATGTATAAATGTATACGATAAAATTAGATGGTTATAATAAAAAATAGTTTAATATCTTAAAAAATTCCAAAAAATGTCAAACTTTAAAAAATTTTGATCTAAATGGATGTGAAAATTACTCTATTTATGACTATTCATATCACATTCTGGAAAGATATTGTTTAAATAATTAATCCATTCGAAATCACTGCAGGGATATGTTGCTGTAGCAAAAAAAAAGCTAACGGACCACTAAAGGGACATGTAATTATTTGAATTGAGAAATTAGGGTAATAGATTTTTTTACAAATCGCCGGGATTTATTTTTATTATAACATTTTTAGTTTGGATTCGATTTGCAAAAAATTTTTTTATTCGATTCCCAGGGAAATTGTCTGACACCAAACTTGGCCATATTTGTTCCGATTTACAAATTTTATAATCATTTGAACTTTTTTGATACTTTCAAAAATACAGAGAAAATCATTAAAATTTGTAATATAATTATGGACACGTCCATCGAACCTATATTGAATGATTTCGACATTTTGGTTCAAAATGAGAATGAAATTAATCGTAATAAACATTATTTAATCTATTAAATGAAATTTTAGCAAAATTCAAATTGAAAAATTGAGTCAATTTTTAGTCAATTTTACCCATTTTTCACCCTTAAAAATATTGTCAAAAAAGTTCAAATGATTATAAAATTTGTAAATCGAAATCAATTTGGACAATTTTGGTGTCAGACAAATTCTTCCAGTCTTGGAAATCGAACAAAAAATTTTTTGCAAATCGGATTCAAAATAAAAAAGTTATAATAAAAACAAATCCAGCCACCAATTTGGAACACCTTGTAGATTTTTATAAAATAAGTTGTTTTTTTGTTAAAGATAAGATAACCTCATTTTCCAGTTTTAACATACATCGTTGACTCAAAAACAAAAGACAATGCCGGACGACCAGCT
This sequence comes from Bradynema listronoti, assembly GCA_024678965.1. NCBI lineage: Eukaryota > Metazoa > Nematoda > Chromadorea > Rhabditida > Allantonematidae > Bradynema > Bradynema listronoti. Next base: position 1,121,715 of record JANLNO010000005.1, read on the forward strand.
TAATTTTTCTTCCAACCTCTCTAATTGTCCTTCTAATAAGATGCTGGAGACTTCTGACTCGTTTAATCTTCCGGCTGCTACTACTTCTCATGTTTCTATTCCTATTACGACTACCTCGATAATATCTGAAGCTTCGGAAAGAACAATCGAACGTCCTGAAAAATCTCAAAAATCCACTTCACGATTGACATATGGAGCTATCAGTACATGGATGCTAGACACTTTTGCGACGCCAACAGTGGCGCAACATACGATGATCGGAGCTTCTAACACAGTAGAAAATTTGCCTAATGATCAGTCATTGCCTTCTACAAGTAATTCCGCGCCAGTCGGGTAAACAATATTTGTTTACTGAATATTTACATTCTCATTCTTTATGAAGTTTTGGCACTTTTGCAAAAAGGCTTACTAATTTTTTTAATATTTTTATTTAGGCAACTATTTTTTATTTTTTATTGCGATACGACAAAAAAGGATGGGACAAAACGGGAAGAGATAAAACGATTTGCCTAACTCTAAAACTAAAACAAAATCAAATTGATTTAGCAAAGCTGTGTCTAATTTGGGCTTAAAGCTTTAGTCTTCATTCTATTCGAATTTAGAGTTATTAGAAATCTCTAAATTCAAAAATATTTTGAATTTTTTTTTTTTTTTTTTTGAGGGGAGAGGGTAAAATGACTCCAACTTTTTAACTAAAAAGGAAATTATTACAAACAAAATATCAATGGCCGTTCTTAGCTACAAATATGATTTTTAAAATTAAAAAATTTCATTCTATTTTGAGGTCGTTTTCAACGCACAGGGAACAACTGAAGCAAACATTAGCTCGTCTGATTATGCAATCTGAGGGATACGAGAATCAGTTTATCGACCACATCGACATGATAAATTCTTTCGAGTTTATCATTCGAAAGGTTTGGGAAAAGGTTTGAATGGGATTAAATTTAAAGTTTGTTTTTTAATTGATTTTTTTTTCTTGTTACAGCTACAAAATATGGAAGATGAACTTGTGGACTTGGAGTGTCGGAAAAAGACTTTAGACAAAAAAGTGGACGAGTTTAATGAAAAGTATTATAAACTGGGAAGCTTTGTCAAAGAAATGAAGCATCAACTGAGCTTGCCACCCATTACGCAGGATATTGTGCTATCGGGAGGCTCCGTCGTAGCCGACATTCGACCAAAGAATTTGTAAGGGTTTAGTATTTTTAATTAAATAATTAATTGTGTACAGTGCGATCGTAAATTAGTTAAACTTACTAACATTTTTATTTATAATTCATGTAAAAGTCGACGGATTCGCTTCTATAATAGGTGAGGGAATCGACCGATCACAATGAAATTTTTTAGTAACCCAGACTCATCTAAAGTATATCTTTCAAAAAGTTCAAGTGAATCCGTAGACCTTAATTATAAAATTTTTTTTAATGAATCTTACATTTATTTACGGTTACATTGTTTTATAGCGAAATTTTTTATTTATTGAGTTATCGACCACCTAAATATTAATTTCTTTATGTTTAAAGTATATTTCAATGTATTAAATAGAAAATTTTTCGTTTGAATTAGTTAGTTAACCCATTCGAAATCTGAGCATTTTTCTTTTTTGCGTTTTATTTTTGAGGCTGTTATCAAAAAAGCGTTCAAATTTTTCAGCAAACCATTTCCGTTCGCAAACCATTCTGTCTTATAAATATTTTTACTTTTACTAAAAACAAAATAACAAAAAAAGCAATTCAAATAATTGCATTTCGCTTTTTTTTGCTGCAGCGACATATCGCTGCAATGGTTTCGAATTGGTTAATTAATTGGGTTGTTTGAAGATTTACAAACAAGCCAAAATTAATATCCTTTAGGATTTTATAAAAAAATCATTTAGTTATTTTATTTCGGAAAAAAAATTTAATTTATAATTCTTAAAATTGATAATAATCACATTTTTTTATTTCACATGTACACTTTTTTATTCAGTTATATGCTTATGTCTCGCTTATAAGTAGGTATATTTTTGAGGACTTATCAGAAAATTGGCTAATAATTTGAGAAGTGAAATTATATTCGGGATGTAATTTAACTTAATTTTTTATAGACTTCAACAACAACAAGTGGAACTAGACGTCAAGCTAATGAAGCTTGATGATGCCGTATCCGATGTCACTAACAAGGTTTTCACTTTTATAATAATTTATATGAAAGTCGCACTATTTTGTGATTAAAGATTGTAATCAGTCAGAGGGGATAGGTTTGTAATTTTTATTTGAAAAAATAAGTTTTGAGCTCGTAGATCCCATTTAAAACAAATTTGATATTTGGATGAAATTTAAATTTTTTTCTTTGAAATTTTTATCTTTTATTTTTTCTACCACATCTCAAAAAAATATTCTTTGATTATTGGCTTATAGCGACTCAAAAATCGTTTTGATCCATATATTTTGTTTATATATTCTGTTTGCTTTTTAGTTTGCCGAATTGCGTACCCTACAAACGGAGACAATTGACGATAATGAGGATGTATCTGCGATGATACGACGTTCTAAAATCAATGATTCCATTAATAAGACTATGCAGGAAATTCGGAAGGTTCTTTTTAAACAAATTGACATGCTTAATTTGATCGAAGAGGAGTCCGGTATGAATATTAAATATTTTTAGATAATATTACTTAAAAACTAATTTTAACAGATTATGTTGTAGATGCAATTTTAATGTAAAAAAGTTGAAGAAAATTTTAATTTGGAGGAGTAAACTAATATATGTCTTGATTTAAAGAAAATTTCTTTTTATAAACTTATTTTATATGAGAAATGTTTAATGTAAATTGATGGTATCCAGTTTTTTTTCAGACAGACTTGTTGACAAGGCGCATGATGTGGCAAAAAAAGTCCTCAAATTTTGATAAACTAACGAGAAGAATTTATTTTTATTTTTTTGTTGAAGCTTTTTTATTGCTCTATCTTATACATATTTATTGTTCTGGAAATAGTTTTTTTTTCTTCAAATTTTGTGAAATCGATATGAATAAAGTTTCTCTTAGTTACATTTATGGATAACAACAAGAACATGAATTGCTTTTATTAAACTATTTTAATTTTATATTTCTAATTAAGAACTTGGATTGAGACAAAACTTTAATAATAGGCAGTAAAAAATTTTCAAAATATCGCATAACTTAATCAAATTATAAAAAAAACTTGGTCTGGATTCTTTATCAAAAATGTGAAAACAATACAATCTTAAATATTATTTGGAAAATTGTAATTTTTTAAATAAGTTTTAAACCTTTCTTATTAATATTTAACTACAGGTAAAATTTTGGTACGTATTTTTATTCAGAATTGCAATTTTGTCCAATATGATTGCGATGAATTAATAGCTTTATTTAAGTGTAACTATTTTAAATTTTAATTTAATTTTCTCGGGGAAGTAGAACTTTCCCGCGAAAACTTGACCAGGGAATGTTAGAATCTTCCGTGAGTCCTATATTTCTCGTAACATGTACATGTAAGTATATAAATTAGGTTCTTACGGATTATCAGACACCCAAAAAAAATTTTTTTAATTTTTTTAGGTTTTCTGGCATTAAGAATTCGAATTTAATGTTTTTTGCTAATTCTGTTGTCTTGTGCAGTTTTTGGCGTTTGCAAGCAGTGATGGGTAAATGGCTCAATAGTGGCTCGCAGCTCGACGTTTGGCTAGCGAGCCAAAAAGCCAAAATGAGCAAAATGGTTTAATTTAGAGTCAAATTTGACAAATTGAGCCAAATTTTTCAAGAAAATGTTTCATGGCTCGCAAGAAAACGAGCCAAAAATTGAATTTTTTTTGGTATTTGTCTCGTTTGGTCGCGGGCCATTGCGAGCCACTTACACATCACTGTTTGCAAGGCTTAATTTCATATCCAACAAGCATCAAACAAAACAATGAAAATAATGAACAATTAAGCGTAAATCGTGTCATGACAAATCTCATTTGGCAAAAAAAAATAAAAATTTTCTTCTGAAAAAAATGCAAAAATTAGCAAATTTTCGGGACTTTGGAGCCCCATGACTCGGGGCCCAGGTAGGAGCGACGGCTAATTCTTCCAGCTCGGTTCTGTTTTGGATCATGGGGAATCGAATAGCATACTTCTTGTACCGATCCTTTGAAATGCCGTATTCGTAAATTTAAACCCGGAAAGAGCCGTTTAGACATAAACCTAAACTAGTTTTGAATGTTTAAAAAAAGGTTTAAACAGCCGACCGTCAAGTTTTTTCGACTAATCTTGTTTTAAACATAAAAAATCCTCTGGACCAGATGTGTGCCGAAAATGATTTTGTTTTTTTTTTGGAAATCGGAATTCCGAAGAAAATAAAAAAATCCGAAAAACGGCCAAAAACCTCGGAAATCGGAACAAAATTTTTTTTATAATTTTTAAAAATAAATTTTTTTAATTTCGAAAAATTTTCGAAATTTGCGCATTTTTTCTGAATTCGGAAATTGGAGAAAAATGACTAAAAACAACGGAAAATAGAAATTGTAATTCCATTACGGCATTGCTTTAAACCAGTTTCGGTACTTATGCAAACCCCACCTCTTATTTATTTTTTTGGAATTTAAGCTTATATTTATTAGTTTGATTTGGTTTTGACTTTAGGTTAAGATTAAAATTTAGGCTTTTGCTGTTCAAAGTTTAAAAAAATAGGTATTTCAGGTTGCAATTATGGGATCCTACGATGAATTAAAGGGCGAAGTTGAAAAGATGTTACAAGGCGTGAATCGCTATAATCCGGATAATATTGACGATTTGGAGGAGTGTACTAGCTTAATGATTAAAGAGAATAAATATAACAAAGATATTTTGCTTACGACGCTAATTCTTTATCAGTTTAGTCCAGATCGGTAAATTTTAATGATCTACATTTCTAGAAGATGTTTAAAGTTGTCAAATTTTTACATATTTTTTTTGCAGATACAAAGAACCGTATGTATGCCATATTTTGCTCAAGACTATGATGGTGTTTCCACGAAACGACTTTACGCTTGCTAAGTACCTCATTGACGCAGATCGAATGGATACGCCGGAAATGCGCCGCGTCGTTGAGCTTGGCAAAATTCTCGAATCCTGCAATTTTGCTTTATTTTGGCGACTGGTTCGGGGTGAGTTTCGAATCACCGAAAAGGCTGAGGAGAAATATCGTCAATTGCTCGATATTAAGCGCATAATTGAGCCGATTGTCGGCTTTGAGGATGCTGTTAGAATTTGTAAGTTTTTTAAAATTCTTTTTTGACATATAAATACAGGGTGCGAAAAAAGTTCTGATAATTTTATTTTTAACTTTAGGAATCCGTAAAAAAAGTCAATTTTTAACATTTTTTTTATTTTACTTTCGTATTCTTTCATATATACAGTAGTGGACAAAATGAAAGAGATCTTTTTTGAAAATATGGTTTCTTGTATTTTTCTCGGAGTAAACAAAAAATATAAACTTCTAATAATAAATTCTATTTTGTAGCACTAAAAACTGTAAGCCATTTCCTCCGCCATGTTTTACAGTACCCACTGTGTAACGAGGGTCGAATGGGGAATTTGACGGACAGGGAACGTATCGAATACCATCGGTATTGCTCATATTAAACTTCGATTCGTCCGAAGCATGAATATGCCATCAGGATAGGTGTACCAACATGATAATGCCCCTAAACACAAGCCAAAGTGTCATAAAAAAGTTTGCGGCTCATTGAGTAGAGCTTTTAGAGTGGCCAGGTCAATCCCACGATTTCAATTCCATAAAACATTGATGGGGAGAAGTTGAGAGAAAGCTTACGAGCAGAAAATTCCACAAACAGGACAAGCTCGTTGAGACTATTCATCAAGAATGATCCAACTTGCCTAAAAACGTATTGAAAAATTTGGTCGATGCCTCGCCGTTGCCGGGCCGTTATCGATGCTGGTGGCGCCCCAACCAAATATTAAGTGCCGTTTTTTTAACCATTGTTTTATTGTTGTTATTGTTGCTGTTTTGGTTGAATTTTGCAATAAAATAATTATAAAAAATTCTCCTACATTTTGTCCGGCAAAATTTTGAACTGCTCTCCTTTGATTGGGTGCCAAAAATTTTTGGATAAACGGATCGGCAAAAACTTTTTTTTTATCTGAGAGAGCACGAATGATGCTACAAAATAGAATTTATTAGAAGTTTATATTTTTTGTTTACTCCGAGAAAAATACAAGAAACCATATTTTCAAAAAAGATCTCTTTCATTTTGTCCACTACTGTATATGTGAAAGAATACGAAAATAAAATAAAAAAATTAAATTGTTAAAAATTGACTTTTCTTACAGATTTCTAAAGTTAAAAATAAAATTATCAGAACTTTTTTCGCACCCTGTATATATTCATTCGAATATTTCAGATGCCTGTCAGGTCATCAACGTCACATATCAACGCATTGAAAAGCCGCAATTGGCTCGTCTGCTTGGTGGCGTTAGTGGTACGTATTTTGTGGCATTCTTATTCATTTTATTTTATTATTATAAGTATTATGCTTTTAAGATCGAATGTTGGCATCTTATGCAAAGGCTTGGAATTGGGAATATCACCCAGGCGACAATACCTATTTCATTCAAAATCACGAGGACACTATCAAAAGTCGAAATATAGATGAGAAATTAAGCTTTGAACGTAAGTAACAATTATCTTTTTATTTACATGTTGACCCAATTTCTTCCACCGAAATTAGCTCACTTTATACTTTTTTAAATAAAATTTTTAATTTTTATATGAAAAAATTTATAATTCTTCATTTAGAATGCTTCGAATTAATGCGATTTTAACGGAATCTTTTGGAGATAAATCCATCGTTATAATGTATTGTACTTGAATTTTTTTTTGTTGAAATGTGAAAATAAATTCTTTTTTCCTGAAATAATCTTATTTTGATTTTAGTGTAATTTACGCTTTTTCATATTATTTATTTTTCTATCTTTATGAAACTTTTTCTATCTTTAGAACTTTTCTATCTTTAGAATAAGCCTAAAAAAACTTCAAATTAGAATTTAATTTTTCATTTTTTTCAAATATAGTTTTTTTTCAAAAAAAAAAAACACGAAAAATAATTTACTTTAAAAAAATTTACTTTAAAATTTGTTGATTTATTCGTTATAAATTATTTTTTCTCACATTTTTAAGAAACACCTATGTGTGACACGGATTTTCACCGATTGGCCAAAGCCAAAACTGTTGTTGAGTTTGTCCAGATTCTTGGCGTCGAAATGTACGCTGAGAATTCGTGTGAAGCGGATTTGTCTCTGGACATGCTGAAGACTTTGAATACCGGCGAGCTTATTGTCAGTTCCACTTCTTATTATTATTCCAAACATCTTCCTATCTTCATTGAAACGAATTTTTTTTTCAGAATATCGGCTTTCGACGTGAAGATGCTCTCAAAATCACGGCGGCCTTTTTTCAAATTTCGTCTGGAAACTTTAATGCGAGTTTTTTTTTGTTGTTGTTATTCTTAATTTTACTAATTATTTATAACAATATTTTAGACAAAGACAGAGAAGACAAAAAAGAAACAGGTCCAATTTTCGATAGTGTCGCCGCAGCGTATTTACTACGAAGAAGAGCCGAGCGAACCGTCGCTGTTGGATCGTCTCAACAAAATGGAAGTACCTAAGAGAACTCAGTACAGTGACTATTCGGCGTCCATTCTCACCGCCGCCTATCTTAACAACGACCATTTTATGCGGGTACGTCACCACTATTTATGTACCATTTTCACACATGACATTTTTTTTAGCAAATTCTTCGCAAAGGTCGCTCTGTTGCCGATCATTCGAACAGATGCGGCTGGACGCCATTGTTGTTCGCCTCGCAGAAGGGCCATTGCAAGGCTGTCGATTTGCTATGCAATTTCGGTGCATCACTTCTGAGCGTCGATCATCGTGGCCGAACCGCTTTGATGCTCGCTGCCAGTTGGGGTCATTCCGAACTGGTAATATTATTTTTGTGCATAAGGAAAAGAAGGTTATTAAGTCGAGAAGAAACAAATTTGTGCTATTTTTCGGAGTTTACTCATGAAAAAAAATCAAAGCTTGAAACTCATTTGATAATCTCATCGTGCTATATATGTATTCCTAACAAATCTTCCAATCATCATTCTATTTACATATGTTGCGGGAAAATATGTTGCACGGCCAAATACGTATTTTCCCGCCCGACGGCCAAATACGTATTTTCCCGGCCATATAAAAAAATTTTTTCACATTCATTTAAATTATCGTAAACTTTTATCGTAAATTTTATCGTATTATCGTAAACTTTTATCGATAAAAGTTTACGACAATTTAAATGAATGTGAAAAAATTTTTTTATATGGCCGGAAAAATACGTATTTGGCCGGGAAAATACGTATTTGGCCGTGCAACATATTTTCCCGTAACATATATATATTTGTTATCCTAAGTTCCAATATATAAACCGAGTTTAAATGGCTCTTATCAGTTTATTATGTAATATCAAATATGTACGAGTTCAAATGTTTTGTGCCCACTTTTATATTCATTTCATGATGGCGAGCGCAAAATTCAAACTCGCATGGGTTCGATATAACAATAACAGATGGAACTCATAGGCGCCAATTTAAATCCCAAAAACCTCGCCTTATACACTGGAATTTGGAGTAATAATGAATGAAAATTTAATTAGCGTAGGTAGAAAATGTAAATTTAAAAATTTTAGGTGGATCTTATACTGAAAAGAATACGTCGTCCACCCATATTGCTCAGACCACCCATATCGTTCGAAAAGTACGTTGAAATGAAAGATAATAATGGGGAAACAGCATTGCATTTAGCCGTGGTGGCCAATCAGGTCAAATGTGTGATGGTATTGCGCAAATGGGACGTTAATCCGATGTTGCACGACGGTCATAACGTCTCCGCTTTTGAGTTGGCCAAAAAAATGGGCTACACGGAGATCCGCGAGATACTCGACCCACGGAAGAACGCATACGGCTGTGTCAACGGCGACTTCCGACTCGGTAACTCGGCATAATCCTCTAAATTTTTTTATCTAATTTCTACCGATGATTTTATTACCTTTTCTTTGAATCGTTTTAGATTTCTTTCGTTTCATTTTCTGGCTAATGCTAGAAAATATTTTAAGGATTTAATTGTTGTAATTTTTTAAAAAGGTCTGAATAAATTTAAAAAATTTTGTATTTGTTGATCTAGTTTCTAATGCAAGATGTTCAAATACGCTGCGTTTCAAAATATAAGATCACCCCGATTTTTTAAGGTTGACTTCTAAATTGAACATTAGAAAAAGCTACTCACATTTTTTATTTTTAAAAAATTTAAAGAAAAAAATTCAACCGATAATTTGTAATCAATGATGAGGAAATTTTCGGTTTTAGCAATTTTGACTTTGAGTAAATTTTTTCTGATGATAAAATTACTTTTCTAAGAATAAAATTCTAACTATTCGATTCAGAATTTAATTCTCTATCAAATGCTTTTTGAATCAAATTACTGGCTAACTTTGAAAAAAAGTTATACCCTAGTTTCGCGTGTATAAGGCCTGGTGCTTTGAGCCAAATTTAAATTTGCGCCAGTGAGTTGGAGTCCAAATTTTATGCCCGCTTTTGTCTCGGTTTCATAAAAGTGGACACAAAATTTGGACTCCAACGAATACGATACGATCAGAATGAACTCACTGGCGCGAATTTAAATTTGGCTCAAAACACCCGGCCTTATACACGCGAAATTAGGGTAAAATAAATTTTAAGAGAATGCTTAAAAAACATTTGAAGATCAATAGTTAATATTAGTGATGGGTAAGTGGCTCACCGACAAGCGTCTGGACTCTCCCTTTGCACGCTGTTTCTCAATAAAAAATTTAAAATGCATACTTTTTTTCTTTTTCGTCTCTCTTCATCGCAAGCCACGAATTTCTAAACGGCTCATTGGACCCTGACTTGGTCCAGAATAGGAATTTTTAAATTTTGAAAAAAAACTTTTCATTACAACGAAAAGCCCGATATTCATGTTTATTGTGGAGTAATTTTATTAAAAAACGATTAAGTTATAGACTTCACAAACCGAAAAAAAACTGTAAAAAAATGCTATCTCGTCGAAAAGAAAAATTTTTTTCTTTTCAAGAAGTAATTTTTCTTTTCTACGGAATGGCAATTTTTTATTGAGAAATGGCGTGCAAAAAGAAGAGAGTCCAGATGTTTGTCGGTGAGCCACTTACCTATCAGCGGTTAATATTTTTTCATTCGTCATCGAATTGCAAATTTACATGAGAGTTAATAGTTATGTTTTTGAAGTGGAATTATCACAATGCCAAAGACTTCAAAATTGTAATATTTGTGGAAATTGCATTTCCCCGTGTTAATGATGATGAAAAAATTTAGATGTTAAGATTGGTTATTCAATTCGAAGTAAATGCTTAATGTGAAAGTAATATTTTTTAGCTTCTGTTTATTTATTTATATAGATGAGCTCATTATCAAATGTGAATTATATTTAAACGAAGGCCGAAACATCAAATAATTATAATTTTCTACCACTTACAAAGAATTATTTCATACAGCTTATAAGGTTTTCGTAAAGATGACTTAGAATCATAAACACTACGTTAAAATTATTTATGAAGAGATTGACATTTTTTATATGTATATAATTCGATAATTGTTTTACATTCGCTATATTTATTCACCAAATAACTATAATTTATTCATCAGTTACATTAGTCTTTTATCAAATTTTGTAACAATCTCAATAACACATTATTTTCAGAATTTTTGCATAGGAAATATTTATAATGGTCCTTGATCTCGACCTATTTCGAAAAGAGAAGGGCGGTGATCCGGACAAAATTCGCGAATCACAGCGCAAACGCTACAAAGACGCCGACCTTGTGGATAAGATTATCGATTTGGATGAACAATGGCGCAAAGGTAACTTATTAATTTTAATTTAATGAGTAATTAATTAGTTATCACAAAATTGATACAAAAAATAATTTTTAGCTTCAAATTTTTTAAGTTGAATCAAATAAATTTGTTATAATAAATTTTATGTTTTATTTATAATAAGAAAAACTTAAGAGAATTTCAAGCGTGAAAACCTCAAAAAAGTGAAAAACAATTGTTCGAAAACAATCGGCGAAAAAAAAAAGGTTTCTTTATATATGTTTTGTTCTGTCTATGATTCATATACTCTAAGTTCGGGTATAAGACGCGATCGTTCGAAGAATTTTTGAATATTGACTTGGTCTTTATTCTGTTATTTTGTGTCGGTTAAGCATAAAATTTAATAAACATTTTTATTAAAGCAGGCCCAAGGCTGTAGTTCAAAAATATTGGGCTAAACTTTGTTTATAACAGAATGAAGGTCAAGTCAAAATTCAGAAATTCTTCGAACAACCGCGTTTTATTTACCCGAACTTAGGGTAATTCCGAAACAAATTTATTCTGATTTTTCTAATAGGGCACTATATCTTATAGTAGTATAATATATATCTTTTGATTTAAGATTTAAAAAAATCTAAAATGTATTGAAAAAATCTAAAAAAATACATTTTTATTCGATTTTCTATTAAAAAAACATCCAAACTTGTAGGGAAAGACTTGCTAGGACAAATAAAACAAGTATTTTTTTGGTACATTTTTTATACTTTACATCTTTTTTTATTACAGAAGGGCGAGTGTGATGGCGAAAAAAATGACGTGGTATCGGATGAGGTTGTTGAGAAATTGGAGCATTTAAAAGTCGACGATTTACGTGTATGTTTTTATTTATAATATTATATTATTAATAATTAACATTTTAAGGGTACTCTATCTTCTTGTGCATAAGGCTCTCTCATTCGAAGGATTTTTTAAATTTTTAATTCGTTTTTATTTTATCTTAACCATGAATAAATTTAATATTTTCTTTAAAAATGAAGAGCCTAGCTTCGTTTAGAATGAAGACTAAACTGAAATTGTTCGAATATCTGGGCCTTACACATGAGCACTTGAAATAATTAAAATTTTTTAAGTGTTTAAAATTATTAAGAATGGAAATTATTTATGGAATAATTTAGAAGTTGTTATATTATCGACATTCAAATTCTTAGACCGATGCGAATTTGCTAATGAAATAATTTTGCAGGAATGGAGCGTTAACGCGATCAAAGCTCTCCAGACGACAATAGACGAGAAAATTGCCATCGCAGAGATCAGCTCTGAAGCACTGAAGGCGGATCGTGACGTAAAATTAACGTTGATAGGAAATCTTGTTCATGACAGCGTTCCGGTCAGCGACAACGAGGCGAACAATAAAATTGAACGAACCTTTGGCGACACTACATCACGCAAAAAGTATTCTCACGTTAGTTTTCATCTTAAATTATTAATTTTTAACATTTTTTCTGAAATATTTTGTTGTGGAGCAGATTGCTTATTGGTCTGATGATTTTTTAATTTTTATTATATTGTTCTGATTTCCTTATGTTAACGGCTTAATTTTTTTTCAGGTGGATTTGGTAGCGATGGTTGACGGTTTCGATGGCGAGCGCGGCACGGCGGTGGCAGGCGGACGCGGGTTTTTCCTCAAAGGTCCGCTCGTTTTCCTCGAGCAGGCCATTGTAAACCTGGCACTGCGTACACTTTTTGCTAGCGGATTTGTTCCCCTCTATACGCCATTCTTCATGCGCAAGGAGGTGATGCAGGAGGTCGCTCAACTCAATCAATTCGACGAAGAACTCTACAAGGTTAATAGTACAAACTTCTTTTTGCAAAATTAATTTTCAATATAAAATTAAGTTTCGAGTTGTTATGCCAAAAATTAATATCCCTACCATCATTTTAGAATTTAAAATTTGCTTTGTTTTAGATCAGCTCGAAGGGCTCCGAAATTGTCGGTGATGAGAGCGTGGATGAGAAATATTTGATTGCAACCTCGGAACAACCAATCGCAGCATTTCACCGCGGCGAATGGCTCAATCCATCCGATTTACCAATTAAATACGCCGGCATGTCGACCTGTTTTCGTCAAGAGGTGGGCAGTCACGGCCGAGACACGCGTGGTATTTTCCGCGTTCATCAATTCGAGAAAGTCGAGCAGTTTGCGATCTGCTCGCCGTTCGACGATATTTCTTGGAATCTTTTTGATGAGGTCATTTGTGGTGCATTTTTTTTTTTTGTTAAACAAGTTTTATATTTGTTTTGCCTACGAAAAAATAATTTAACTAGCTATAATTACTATTGGATATAAGTCAAATAATATTGTGCACTCCGACGCGACCGATTCGCGTCGGAGAATTTTCCTTTTATATTTTTACGATTTTCCAAACTTTATAGATGATTGGTAATGCGGAAAAATACTATCAGCAGTTAGGCATTCCCTATCAAATTGTGAATATAGTCTCCGGCGAGCTGAACAACGCCGCTTCGAAGAAATTAGATCTGGAAGCATGGTTTCCTGGCAGTGGGGCGTTTCGCGAGCTGGTCTCCTGCTCTAATTGCACCGATTATCAGGCTCGACGGCTCAAGGTCCGCTTCGGACAAACCAAGAAATTGAGTGGCGAGGTTAGATTTATAAGGCTTGTACACGCAGTACATGTTGAGTGCTTGCACTACTATTTACTTTTTCATTTTTATATATGTATGTAACTTTTAAAAGAATTGATATTTGTATATTCGTAACAAATTTTGTGCGCTACGATGCGACTGATTAAGGTTGACTACGTTCACATGTTGAATGCGACAATGTGCGCTACGACGCGAGTAATTTGCGCTGTGTTGGAGAATTATCAAACGGAAACCGGAATCAAAATACCGGACGCGCTCAAGGACTTCATGCCGGCGAAGTATTGCAATGAGATTCCATTCGTTAAGCCGGCTCCCATTGACGAGGAGCAGAAAACGAAAAAGAAGAAGTGATCGATTAAAAACTTATTTATTAATATTGTTGAAAAATTACATTTTATTGTTTAAAAACGGCTTTAATAAATATTCGGTCAAAAATTAGTTTCAAATAATTTAATATGCAATTTAGCAATTCAAAATTTAATAATCGGATCATTATGGATTGTCGGAAATTATTTACATAACAAATTAAGGAATCTGTTCATTTTTCTCTTTATTTTTTTTAAAAATATAAACAGAACTTATTTTTAATCGATTTAAACTGAGATTTTTTGACCTTGATTGAGTAGATGAAAATAAAAAAGCAAATGGAATTGATGATCGCGTTATGCGTACTGCTACTGCAAACTTCCAATTTCAATGTTGATTATTATCTTTTGTTTTGGTTTATCAATTTCATGCATTCGTCCAAGTATTTCTCGTCCATGCAGATAAACAAATTATGGAATTTAATGGGGAAAGCTTGAAATACTTGAAATCTTGAGCGCATGTTTTCGGGCCCACCCTTCTTTAAATCTAAAAGATAGTGAATTCGTCTTTAAAAAAATTCACGTTTTTAACCTTATATTACTTTTTTCTAATTTTTTTTTGAGTCGCGTAGTTTGAGTATATTAGAAGTTAAAAATTTGTAGAATAATTTATGATAACAGCTTTAAAATCGGTCATAATTTAATTTATCTGATACCTATTAATAATAAAGTTAATCAAATTTATTGTTTTGCGCATTGTGAGTTAAAACAAAATTCTTTATTATTTGATTTTTTTTATTAATACCTCAATAGTTTTTTTTAAATAACATTTGCTGGTTATAAAGTTTTTATCTGATAAAAGGTGATAAAGAAAAAAAAAATTATTTTAAATTGTTTAATTAAAGTGAGCATTTATTTGAATAGTACACCCATTTTCTAAAAGACATTTTGGATACATTATTGTTGTATCTGGTAATTTTGTTTCCACATAAAACGGTCTTTCTTTTCTTCTTACCGTTTGATGTGAATGAGTTTCCGTTTAAATTAAATGAGATCTCCCGCATATGATGATGACGATGTTTTCAGCAACAACAACAAAAGTGAAAGTTTTCTTAAACTTATTTGATTTCAGCTGTGTGCTCTCATATTATCCAGAACAATTGAGCATTTCATTAAATTTTTTTCTCATGAAATAGATTGTTTAACTCATTCAACATTATTTGGTAATTTATTTTATCAAATTTTCTTTCAATTTAAAAAACCCTGAATTTTATCTTTTCATTTTTCATTGTGTTATGATTGCGATGATCGTAATTTCTATAACTTTTAAGATTAGAATATCCTAAGTTCAGGTAAATAAGACGGAGCAATTCGAAGGATTTTTAAATTTTGAGTTGATCTTCATTCTGTCGAGCTCGAAATTTTTGAACTGGAGCTTGGGCCTGCTTCAATAAAGATGCTCGTTAAATTTTATGCTTAACCGAGACAAAATAACAGAATGAAGGTCAAGTCAATATTCAAAAATTCTTCGAACAGCCGCTTCTTATTTACCCGAACATAAACATTTAATAATTGTCAAAAAATTATATAGCCTTAATAAGGTACATTTTGGAACAATGTCAGATCAACATAAATCGTCTGAACTTCCGAATCAGACGCCAGCTTCTATATCTTCGGTATTTAGTTCTACATATTTACCTTTAATATTTCGTTAGTGATTAATATGTATATTATATATATGTATATGTATATTATATAAAAATTTGTAAAGTTATGTTGACGTTCATATGGAAATTTGAATCTAAATAACTAATTCTTAGTTTATTATTTTAATTTAGAAAAAGGGTGAGAGTAGGTCGTCACGCCATCATAAACGTAAGCTTTCATTTCAAGAAGGAGGAAGTTCCCCAACATCGCAGGGTAGTTTGGAAAGTACAGCTGCGACAACGACGGCATCAAAACAACGCATCACAATTGAACGAACGCCGTCACAATTTAACGCCGCGCATTTCGACCGTCAGTCAATACGCAGCAGGTAAACTATGCGTGACTCTTAGTGCTTGGATAAATTACATAATGTGTCTGTTTCAACGCCGCTGCAGGAAAAACAACTATTTTTATGCATTAAAAATAAAAAGTGGGTGAATGGATTAAGAAAATAAAATTGCATATAATTAACTCCGTTTTTTATGTTACTTTGCGGCGTAATGTAAAATGATTACACAAAACAGAATGCTAATTTCTATTATATTTATTGAATTATTTTGCTCATAAAATGGATATCGATTTAAGCCGGAGTTGCTCAAATATAAGTCAACGCGACATCGTCTTGCAAGAGTGCAACGCACTTGCTTTATGCAACCTGTATTATCCGCCTCCACACTCGAATCAATCATCTTGCGGGATTTCAGGTGAATATGCCCTTTCATTGCCAACCAACACATTCCCACCACCACCGCCTCCCAGTCTTTACTGGTATCAACAATATATGGCGCCGCCACCGCCACCTCCGTTTTATTTTATGCATCAGCAAATGCCACTCGATTTCGAAACATTTAAACAAACAATGAAGGTTTCACTTTTGCCTTTTATAATATTAGGCTGGAAAGAAATTTTCTTTACACTTAAGACAAAAATTTTTTTTTTTCTTACTGAAACATTTTCAATGAATGGTAGAACTTTCCATGCGCTTCTCACCTGAAAATATATAAGGATGCTGCAGCATGCATTAAGCAGGATAGCCATGACTTCAATTAACAAACAACAAATTCGGGCAATCACCTTCTACTAGTGCGCCTTGGCCATAAAGCGCGGGCCGTAGCTGGAAACATATGCGATATTTTCGGGCCAGACACCGCTTTGTTCAATCGCTTCCGAGAAGGAGATATGGCAGTCAACAGGGCGCCTCACACAGGGCGCCCACCTCGACGGTCCTCCACAGCAGCATCAACGAGAATCCGGATGCAACTACCAGAGACTTAGCGACGACTCTCAGATGCAGTCACACAACCATTAAAAATCGCCTCCACGCTCTTGGTTGCAGAAAAATACTGGCACAATGGACACAATGGACACCGACACCAACAAAGCGGTGCGTGTCACCATCTGTCGGTCCCTCCCTCTCAGATCCCATAGAAAGGTGTTTCTGACAGATATTGTGACTGGTAACGAAACGTGGATCATGTTTGAGACCAACACGCGTAGAGCTGTCTGGTTTCCGCGATGAGACGCAACCGAAACCCGATCTGTATTGTAAAAAGGTTATACTGTCCTGTTGGTGGGACTCCGAAGGAATACTCTACTATAAATCAATGGAAGAGCAGAGAAGTGTGACAGCTACCGTTTACGCGGATCAGCTTCAAAAATTGGCTAAAGCAATTCAAGAAAAGCGCCGAAGACGTGTCGATGTCCACCTTCTACACGACAATGCTCTCCTCACATCGCAACGATCACTCGCCAGAAATTGATGGAGCTTGGCTAGGATACAGTACCACATCCACCATATTCGTCTGACATTGCGCCATCCGAATACCATTTATTCTTTGCTCTAAAGCAACACATGGCGATAAAATCTTCGCCAATGTCGACCAGCTGAAAATGGAGGTCCGAAACTTTTTTAACCCACAGAAAGCGGAATTTTGGAAGAAAGGGATTAATGATTTGCCCAATCGTTGGACAAAGGTTTTGAGTAATAATGGTGATTATATTATAGATTGATATTGTTTATCAATAAAGTTATGAAAAAAATAAAAATAAGGTGTTAGGTGTAAAAAAAATTTCTTTCCAGCCTAATAAAACTAGGTTTAAACTAATGCTATGACTTGGCTCTCACGGCTCGTTTGAAACCACTGAACGTTCATTTTTAAATATATGCAAATAAAATAATAATATAAATATAAAATGCAACTCGTTTTTCAGTTAGAAAAGAAAAAAATGAAGTTCGAATCGGATCAATCGTCGGGAACTTGCAGCCACTTTTTCTGCAGTAGCGTAGCGCAAGTACTATGGATGATCATTGCACTGACTGGTTTCGCGCTAATTACAGCACTTATTTTCGCACTCTTCTTCGTTTAAGAATATTTTATACAAAAATATCGTCTCTAAAAAAAATAATTTTTGTTATCAAAACAGTTGAATCTAAATTTTGGGTAGATACTTTGCGAGATATGGCATTTTTTCGTCGCACCAAATAAACCTCACTTTGGATAATAAATTTATTGAGCGTGCGGACATTTTTTATTGATAGCAGCACGCTAATTTACCAGAAAATTCGCATTTTGTACAAAATCTGTCAAAGTATATACCCAAAAAGTTCAGACAACTTTTAGTATCAAAAAATATCAATAATTTAAAGAGGCGTCTTGTACTATGATGTATCACTTTTGATCTACATAAACGAACTGCAAATAATTTCATTTCATTTTATTCCAAAATAGTGTTTTCCAAATAAAAATTTGACTTAATAAAAATTTGACTTGTACTATTTGAGATTCGCAATTAAATAATTTCTCAGATACGTTTAGAGTCAGTTTCGTTAAAAATATTTATTTAAATCATGCACCTGAAAATATTAATCAAAAATATTTGGTTTCCTGCTTAGAAGTTGGTTTAGAATGAAATTCCGTATCGAAAAGTATATATGCTGAAAAAATGAGCAAATTTTTATAGTTTTAATTTTCAATAGAAACAAATTACAAAAAAGTAGATCAGTGAACAGAAAATAATTTATGTGAAATTGTGAGAAAAACAATTCAATTGAAGTTCATTTCACATTAGTGCTCGATCGGGAAAATCATCGATGTCGTCATCGTCGACAATATCGACGTCATTTGTGTCGTTAAAAGCAAAAGAACCTTCAGCATTATCCAATGTGTGCATGGACGAGGACTCCTCCTGCATGTCCATGAAGAACTCGGCGTTCGCATCTCCTACGTCGTCGATTTCTTCACCCTCTTCCTCTTCGAGTCCAACGTCGCCATCGATGCGACTCTCGTCGTCGAAAGAATCGCTGCGGAAACTGTTCAAGCGATTGTTGGGCGGCGTTACGGTGCCGCCCTCGATGGGATGTTGAATCGAGAGCTCCAACGTCGACGAAGATGACGAAGCGGATTGTTGCAATTGTTGTGTGTTGCGTGTCTGACGATGTTGACGCAACCATTCATGATTGTGATGCACATTACGCAAAAACTCACCACCACTCTGCTCGCGTACGGTATTCAAGTTGCGGCTGCGTCGTAGTCGCTGATCCCGTTCCGCCACCGTCTCTCCGGAGGCGCTCGACATCTCAACGCCGTCGACGCGCGCCGCCGACGAAGTGAGCATGCTTGTCAAGTTGTGGCGACGCGTCGAGCGAGTTGCCAGCCCACCGCTGCTCGTGATCACGGCGGCCAATCGCGACGAATTGCTACTGTTGCTGGACGCCGTGCTCTGCAAACTATTATTCGCCTCGATGGGTGTTCGGGTGGAGTACCACTCGTCCATCATATCAATACTCTCGTCGAAATTTGGAGGCGAAATGCGCGTTAACTCGCAAGGATTGATTTCGACGGCTGAAAATTCATCGTACACAAAAGGTACAATTAAATAGAGATAAAAAATACGAATAAAAAGAGAATAATCAAAAAACTAGATCTTTGGAATTAGAGAAAAAAAGTTCTCATAAAGTTCATATGAGTTTTAGGCTTAGAAAATGATTAATAAGTGTTATGACGAAGCCATAAGAAGAAATTCTAAGTACGTGATCGAGGTCCGTGTGTAGCTCAGTCGGTAGAGCAGCGCTCCGGTTAAGCGTTGGTCGCAGGTTCAAGTCCTGCCACGGAAGTCACTTTTTTCACGTACATATGATAAGACATGACAATAGGAAAGGAAATTAATTACCCTAATTTCGCGTGTATAAGGCCGCGGGTGTTTTGAGCCAAATTTAAATTCGCGCCAGTGAGTTCATTCTGATCGTATTGGATCCAAGCGAGTCCAAATTTTGTGCCCGTCTTCGTTTCAGTTTTATAAAAGTGAGCACAAAATCTGAACTCTAATGGATCCGCATACGAACAGAATGAACTCATTGGCGCCAATTTAAATTTGGTTCAAAACACCCGCAGCTTATTTACTCAAAATTAGGGCCATACATACGAGTTAAAGAAGCAGCTTAATTTTTATATAAGATTTGGTTTCAGTTGTGCATAAAAAAACACTCTAAGGATCGTTTGGTACAAAACTTAAGTGTTAAAGTCGACGCACTTGGTATTCCCGACGTAACGGCGGTACGCCGTAAATGATACGGTTGCGTTGTGCGACGCATTCGCACGGGAGCGATTGGCGCCTGCGGCGGAGCACGACATCCGAAAACGGAGCTGCCGCTGCTCGACGGCGGTGTGATGATGTCCGACGTGACCATATCGACGGGATTTCCACCTAATCTGCTTCTCTGCTCGGTGAGCACTGATGTCGTCATCGCCAACGGGGTGGACGAGAATTCCTGTGGGCGAAACTTGACCGAAAACTCGCGTAGAATTCGTCGTGCGTTCGTGTCCGGTTGAATCTGAAAAATTCATCTAGTATATGATCTCTGACGAAAAGGAATCACTGCACTTTGAAACCGAAAATAGTATTTAATTTGAAAAAAAAAACAAAACAAAAAGTCATAATGAAGGAAAATTTAAAAGACAAAAAATTCGGTCAAGCCCATACAACTAGCAGCAATACCAAAATTTTTAGCACAATTTTTTTTTCATTTTCAACTATTTGAACAAACTTTTCGACGCTATGAGGAACGAAAATTAAAGAAATGATTGTTACCTCGGTAAAATTCTTGACCAACTTCATTCCCTTATCATAGAGTTGGTGTTTCTCGTAGAGACACGTCAGCAAATATATGGCGTCGGTGATAAATGGCGACTTTTCGACAACCATCTCCAGCCGTTCGATCGCGTTGGGCGCGTCGCAAATGTCC
The DNA here is from genome assembly GCA_024678965.1 of Bradynema listronoti. Taxonomy (NCBI): domain Eukaryota; kingdom Metazoa; phylum Nematoda; class Chromadorea; order Rhabditida; family Allantonematidae; genus Bradynema; species Bradynema listronoti. The sequence continues at coordinate 1,142,529 of JANLNO010000005.1, forward strand.
TCGGCGATGGCAAGCGCCATGAAGAATTGCGCGCGTTGATTGTTCTCGCCAAGGAATTCCAACGCCGATTTGGCCAGTGCTCGCGCCTCCGATGTGCGCTTCTGGAAAGAATTGATTAAAAATGAACAACCAAATACAAAAGCCAAAAGTTTTTGATAGAAGAAAAGCATGACATAATAATGAGAAACTAAACTAAAAATTTGTAATTGGAGAAAATTTAAATCCGTGAATTATTTTTAAATTTTATGCAACATTTTGGAGTTAAATCAGCTAGTTTTTCATGTCTAAATGTGAATTTTTTAATAAAAGATTTTAAAAAATAGATCTTGCCAATTAATCATATCATTTCATATTGTTATTTTCTCAAAAACAAATAAAAACAGATTTAAAAAAATGTCAAATTTTTTGCCTCAAAATCGAAAATTTAAGAGAAAAAAAAACCCGACTTACCTGACACATTAGCGAGCGAATCTGCGTATCGTACACATCGGCGTGCGTGTTATCGTAGAGAAGTGCCTCGCGTAGAAAACCCTCGCACTCCTTGTGTCGCTTCGTCTCCAAATGCATAACTCCGCGAAGAAAGAGCGCCTCGGCCTTTTGACGTCCGCTAACCGCCGAATTGACGGCGCGCTGCACGAGCGGCATAATCGAGTCGCGCGGCCGTCGCTGTAGTCGCGACAAATAAGAGAACACCACGTACGTCTCCGAGGAGCGAGGATTGCTATTGACGAGATATTCGGCCAACATTTCCAGTTCCTTTAGTTTCTTGGCCTAAAACACGTTTGAAAATAAAATATAAATTTAGTGATCAGGTTTTATTAACTATTAATTAACAAGTTCATTTCTCCCTTTAACAATCATAAAAATTAATTGCATATGCTTTTTTTTTAAATTTTTTGTAAAATTTAAAAAAGCTATCTCAATTTATTTTCCAAAAATTTATTAGGAACGCTCTTTTTTTAAAATTAAAAATACCTGAAACAAAAGCGCCGCATAGGCATCCATACCATAAGGCAATGATCGATCCATTAAATGCGCTTTCTCGTATAAATCCATTGCTTTTCGTTTATCGCCAATGATACGATGATAGTGCGCCGACTCAGAGATTAGCCTGAAAATCTCTTCCCATAATTTAGAGATTTTTTCGCACTGCTCAATAAAATTACATCACACAACCTTCACAAAAATGTTCAATTAAGCAAAGAGCTAACCCTTTACTATCAAAAAATTAAAGCTAAAATACGACAAATGCATGCATTAAAAAGCACAAACCTAAAATTGTCAGCTAGCATAAATTTGTTTAGGCAGCTAATGGCTAGCGGAAAATTCCGCTCTTGTTCGGCTTTCTTTGCGGCGAACCAGGCAGCCGTCTCGTCGCTGGACTCGGCGCCGATAAACTGCTCCCCATTCGTGTCGATTCCGGATAACGCCAGAATTGACTTGCACAATATCGCTTCGGGAACCTGTTCGACAATGCTGCTAAAACATATTTAATCGCTAATAATTATAAAATAGAAATAAAAAGTGAATGTAATTAAACACTAAAAAATAATATTCAAAAAAGACAAAAAAAACCAACAAAAATTAGTAAACAAATTTATTATTTCTATTATAATACCCTAAAAAATTATAAGAAAAAAAAATTTTCCTCAAATAAAAGCTGTAATTTTCTTACCGTAAGCTGTTGACAATTTTCGCCGATAAAGGATATGACGGTTTATTCACTTTACGAGAGCGCATATTCAACTTCATAATTGCGTGTTGAATTTTCGGTGTCAAATCGCTTTTCGGAATTGCCTCAAGACATTTTAATGCCTCCTCCATCTTTCGATTCTTCACTAAAACTCGATGAAGACGAAAACGAACCTCGGCAATATTTACCATCTTAAGGAAAATTTTTATGCCAAAAAAAAATCGAAAATAAAAAAGTCTAGGTAGATTTCATCATTTAGGTTCGTGGATAAATAATATTCTAATCAGTCAATAATATTCTTTTTTTTGAAATATATTACGTAAACTACACACCTCATCAAAATGATTCGTCACACTTTGTCGTTTTATGGTTTGCAGTATTCGCAGTGCATTATCGTACCACTAAAAATGTATCCTGAGATCAAAATTGAGACCACTTTTGCATTTCTTTTTATAAACCTACTATTTTCGAAACATACCAATCTAATTTTTGTCACTATATATATTTAGAAAAGACATTTTTACAGTTGAGGTGTTTTTGGAATTTTAAGAAAAAATACAGTATACCAAACTTACAGTAATTTTTCTATAGTATCCGATTTTCAAAAATGTTATACGGTATTTTTTTTATTTGAGTATAAGGCTTGAAAGAGCACAAAAAGTTGTGTAACTTCCTATAATTTCATAAGGATTCAACACCTTTTTCAAGTAATTTAAAAAAATTATCAATTTTAATCGCAAGTATATTTTAAAAACATAATTATATCATTTTCAAAGCAAATAAAAAAAATACCCGCTCGCTGTGAGAGTAGTCCAAAATCTCGAAATAGGCATTGCCAATGCAAAAGCACACAAACAACTGCTCGTCGATTTTCAGAGAATCCGCAATGCGATTCTCAGAAAGGACCAGTTCGTTGTAGAAGATAAGATCCTCAAATAACTCCAATGAGTGAAGCTTTTCTACGGTTCGCAAAATGCTGGATTTCATCGCTAAACAGTGAATTTAAAACGTGAAAAATATAACTAGCATTAAGCTGCAAGATAACATGTTAAGACGTTGGCTACCATTTGAGTAAGGATTTCTAGCGAAAAACCCAAACAGTTTGGGGTTAAACTGTTTGAAAATTTAAGCATTTTCAAAAATTGTTTTTAATTATTTTTTAAATTTTTTTACGCGCTAATTTAAAATACCTTAAATGGGATCTACTATGAGAATGCGGAAGCATTACTCTCCGCCCATTAATTGCACAAATTTATCTTTGCAATTAATGTAGTAATTTGATCTTCAGATTCTCACCACCAGCGGAAATTGTCGTGCTAAATCATATGTTTTTTTTTCCTCATGCAATCATTTCAAAAAATTTTGTCCTCAATTAAAATTAATTTATCCTTTTATGCTTATAATGATTAATTGAACAAGGTTTTTTTTTGTAATAGACTTTACTAGTTTTTTTTCCTTTTGTGGCCATTGTCCGACCAGTCCACAACAAGACTGTAAGAAATTTTGTGACTTCTGGTTTTTGGATTGTTCTTTTGCAGTGAAAAATGAATTTTTATTTTCTTGAAATTTTTCATATATAAAATATGCTTTTTATTTTTATTTTTATAAATTTCTTATATGAATTTCTGTTTAAATTTTTATGTTTGATTCGGGTACTTTTTTAGTTTCTTCCTTCTTAAAATGTATCAAATTTGTTAAAAATGGAGAATAAACAACGAATAATATAGGTCACTCAATTATGTCTTGTATTTAAGTAATAATGATTCACATTGCCTACTATCATATCAATTTTAATCAATGATCTTTAGAGATATGCCTAAAACCGCCCTAATTTTTTTTTACGAAATTTTGATATATATTACGCAATAAAATATATATTCATCGTTAAAAAAAGCAAAAAAATAAAAAATAATACGTTTGCATGGTTTTCAATGAAGTTGAGCGTACCTTTAATATTATATATTCGACTATTTTCTATTTTCATCCGCGAACATTTTCCGAATCGAAAAAAAATGAAAAAATAATAAATTTTATGTCTGCAAATATATTTAATTCATAATTTTTATGTTGATACATGGTCACTTTCCCTTGCGTTTTTTGAGTTTTTCTTTTTTGCTGCATTGATTGCATTTTTGTAGGATTTATTTTTTATTTTGGCAATTTTTATTTATAACACTCACTTGCCGTCGCTCCCAAAGATTTATTCATTTTTATTTTTTTCCTATACATATACCGCATTTGTAAACGCCTTTTTTTTTGATTATGTTTTTTATTATAAATTTCTTCATAATTTTTTGGAACAAAATTAAAATTCAATTTGTGCATGTATTATTTTTTTATTTTTTCCACTTTGCAGTTGGGTGTTTAGCACTTGGACATGGCGCAATTCGATTATTGGCCTCGTTACGAATTGGCAAATTATTCCTATACGTTCGAGATGGAAAGGTCATTTAATCCGAAGGCCTCAACGGAATGGATGCAAAACAACTGGATTCATTCGTTCACATTCTCCACACTCTACGTTCTTATGATTTATCTCGGAAGAAAGGTGAAATTTTGTTTATTTTTGGTCATACCTAACAATATGTATTTTAAAAGGAAATATGTATTTGTTTTGTTTAAGTTTATGGAGTCTCGTAAAGCTTTCGAGCTCGACAATGCGCTTTTTTGTTGGAATATGGGTTTGGCAGTCTTCTCATTTATGGGAATGATCAGGATGGCTCCCGAAATGTTTTGGTCCATTAACTCGAACTCGTTGGTCTATTCCATTTGCACGGCGTCGTACGCTCAGGGTGTTACCGGTTATTGGACGGAAAAATTCGCCATGTCTAAAGTAGTTTTTTTTTCATCATTTATTTTTGAAGCGAGAGTTAATTCTTTTTTTCGTACGTCATATTTAAAGGAAAATGTTGACTTAAATTCAAAATTTTTAGGTGTTTGAACTCATCGATACCGCTTTTATTATTGTGCGCAAACGACCGTTGATTTTCCTGCATTGGTACCACCACATTACCGTACTTGTTTACACCTGGCACGCGTTTAAGGACCACACGGCGTCGGGTCGTTGGTTTATCCTTATGAACTATACTGTCCACACCTTCATGTATTCGTACTATGCGCTGCGTGCGTTGCGTGTGCGTGTTCCCAAACCAGCCGCCATGTTCGTAACTTTTATACAAATTGCGCAGATGGTCATCGGCGTGAGCATAGGCATTTCCATTTACTTCATTAAACGTGCCGGAACCAATTGCCAACAAACCTGGTCCAACTTATATTTTTCGTTTATGATCTACTTTAGCTATTTGCTTCTATTCTGCAACTTTTTCTACAATGCCTACCTTAAGAAGCGCACCAATTGGAGCATGCAACGGCAGGTAAATGGCATAATTTTTATACATTAAATTAGTTGGTGGATTTGTTGTTGGAGATATTGGAGATTTACTGCGAAAAACTTTAAACAATTGTGTTACTTTACATGTCCAATTCGCGATTTACGATTATAACTTTTACATTTATATTTAGGATTTTAATTTAAAAAATTTTCAAAAGAACTTTTGAAAAAGAGGAAAGATTACAAATTACAGGTGAAAGCTTTTAACGGAACGTCGGCGAACGGCCATTGCGCGAGCGGTGAGGGCGATGCCGGCGTTACGGCTTCCGTCGCCGGCGATGACGAGAAACGTATCGAGGTCGACCGGGAGTTAATCTTGAGTAAAACACGGGCAGCGTCGAGTCTGACGACGACACTACCACCACAACAAACAACGAAGACGCCGACAGCAGCGGTCTCGACGACGCATCGTCGGAGAGCGCCAGCGTTCGTATTTCGCCATCGCTGATGCGCTCACATCGTCGACGTCTCCTGCGCGTTCGATAGAAGATGTGGGAAAGGAATTCAGCAAAATACATGTATTGTTGTTTGTTTTGTGTTGTTTGTTCTTTGAAAACCTCATTTCCCCCACGATATATGAACAAGTATATGTATTTAAAGAAAGGTATTTTAAAAAATAAATAAATAAAGATGTTTGTTTTCTTTCAAATTTTATCTTATTCATCATTATTTTAAAGTACTTATTGTAAAAAAATTTTTCTTTATTCCTTTTGCATTCTTTCTTTCTCACTTTATTAATTTAATTTTACTACTCAACTTTGTTACCATTTGCATACGTTGTGATGACGTTTGCGCGTAAGTGCATCGACCGCATCATTTATTCTTTTATTTTTATTTTTCCTGCTTTTATAATATGGTCATTTTGTATCTAATATGTATGCAATGCTTTAAAATAAAATTTTAATAATGATATGTCGGTTTTTTTTAACAAAAAAAATTTGTAATATATAAGTTCCAGGATGTTTGAAATAATAATTACCATGCGTGCAGAGTTTTGCCCGAGATTAGCGCCGCCAAAAGCATTTCCGCGCGAACATTTCGTTGATGCTTGTATGCGACCAGTCCGCTACGGCATCCCTAATACATATCTTTTTTAGCTGGCCGTGGGAAAAGAAAAAAATAATATAAACCTATAATATAAACCTTCTATTTTTTTATATAAACTCTATATGTAGCAAAAATTCATTTCATACTGCAAACAATTAAATTGTGAACAAAAAACTTTTTAGCATTTGAAATGTGCAAAATTCTTAGAAAAACCTAAAAAAAAAGTCATTTGATTTCGAGGGTCCAATAACTGGAAAGTACCCAAAATTCTTGAATAAATACAAGAAAAAGCAGGAAAACTAGGCATAATGATGTTCAAAGTTCGGCTATATGCCTGAATTTGATCTAAAAATCGATATTTTTTATCTTTAAATTCATTTAAGTTTAATATAATTCAACATCCTAATGTATTAAATTTTCATTACCTATTTTTTATTTGTATGGCCGTGTGGTCAAAATACAATCCATTTTTTTGAATCAAATTTTATTCATAAACATGATTTATTTACTTATAATTTGAATAATGCATCAATAAAACCATATCCTCTCGTCCATTTGTAAAAAATAAATAATTTTTTCGAGTCAAAAAAAAAATAGGGAAGAATATTTAAGGAGATGAAAGATCGCGGCTGGTACTCTCCCAGTTCTAGTACTCCTCGGCGTCGTCCATAACCGGATCCGTGGAGTCGGTGCTCACCTCCTCGTAGTCCTTTTCCAAAGAGGCGAGATTCTCGCGAGCTTCGGTGAACTCGCCCTCCTCCATTCCCTCGCCAACATACCTGTAAAAAATCCAATATCAATATTCGAATGGTGTTGTGACAGAACAAAGGCTTTACTCTCGAAATTCATATAAAAGAAATGTACCAGTGGACAAAGGCACGCTTGGCGTACATCAAGTCGAACTTGTAGTTCAGACGAGCCCAGGCCTCGGCAATGGCCGTCGTGTTGGAGAGCATGCACACCGCGCGAGGCACCGTTGCCAAATCACCGCCCGGCACAACCGTCGGACGCTGGTAGTTGATGCCCACCTGCATTAAATTGCGATAATCAATAATGGCGTTCAAGTTAACAAATTAAATTGTAACTTAAAAACAATAAAGAGCCTCTTAGTTCTTCACTTAATAAACCATCCTAAACTTAACCTTGAATTGCTTTAATAATAAACCTTAAAGCCGGTGGGACACCAGTCCACAAACTGAATGCTTCGATTCGACTTGATTGTCGAAATCGCCGCATTCACGTCCTTCGGCACGACGTCGCCGCGATACAACAAACACACGGCCATGTACTTGCCATGGCGCGGATCGCACTTGACCATCTGGTTGCGGGGCTCGAAACAGGTGTTGGTGATATCGGCCACGGAGTGACTCTCATGATAAACCTTATCAGCCGAAATGATCGGAGCATAGGCTGCCAATGGGAAGTGAATGCGCGGATAGGGAACCAAGTTGGTCTGGAACTCGTTTAGGTCCACGTTCAATGCACCATCGAAGCGCAAAGAGGCCGTAATCGAAGACACAACCTAAGACAATCATGGGAAATGTGAACAACAACATTAAATTTGAATAAAATACCTGAGAAATCAGACGATTCAAGTTGGTATACGATGGTCGGTCGACGCCCAAATTTTTGCGACAAATGTCATAAATGGCCTGAAATGTAACTCAGTTAATAATTATCAATTTCGATTGGAAAATAATAAATATAAATAAAACAACAATTGTACAAATTTAAACCTCATTATCAACCATGAACGCGCAGTCCGAATGCTCGAGAGTAGTGTGCGTGGTGAGGACCGAATTGTAGGGTTCCACCACCGCCGTGGACACCTGCGGAGCCGGATAGACGGAGAACTCGAGCTTTGATTTCTTGCCATAGTCCATAGAAAGGCGTTCCATCAAAAGGGAAGTGAAGCCAGAGCCGGTGCCACCGCCGAACGAATGGAAGATGAGGAAGCCTTGAAGGCCGGAACAGTTGTCCGCAATGCGGCGCAAACGGTCCAACACCGGGTCGATGATCTCCTTGCCGACGGTGTAATGACCGCGAGCATAGTTGTTCGCCGCGTCCTCTTTGCCTGTAATCAATTGCTCGGGGTGGAAAAGCTTGCCGAATGATCCGATACGGATCTGATCTGAAAAAAATCTTAACTAGTTAAGCTTTAGACATTAATAAAAGATAGACTACCAATTACCGACGGCTCGAGGTCAACCATTACAGCACGCGGCACAAAGCGATTGGATCCAGTATCCGCGAAGAACGTGCTGATAGAATCGTTATTCTTGTCAACAGTTGCATCGTGAATAGTTCCATCAGGGTTGATGCCATGCTCGAGACAATACAACTCCCAGCATGCATTACCGATTTGAACGCCGGCCTGACCGACATGAACGGAAATTACTTCACGCATTTTGATTATTCAAATCTTTTTAGAAAGCGAATAGTCTCTAAAAATTTGTGATTTAAAAACTAAACAAATTTACCCTCCCCCCTACTCGGAATTTCAAAAAAATTTTTATAAACGAAATTTACGAAATAAGACTGTAAATACTGATACTTTTCGATCGTAATTACTGTTACTTTCGATTAATTTCTTAAAAAAAATTTTTTTTTTTCAATCTACACAGAACTGACAACTGACAAACTTGAGAATTGAGTCAAACTGAATTTGTAATTCTTACGGGTTATCAAACCACAAAAAAAATTATTTTGCGATGGAAATTCGTATTCCTGAATTTTTTAACGAGTTTGAGATTTATTTTTTTATAAAAATATGAGTCTTAAAATATGATAAAGATTATGATAAAAAAATATGATAAAAAAATTAAAAGAAAATCTGCGGCAAAATAAAAAAAAATTGTTGTCCGACAACACGTAGAAACCAGATCCCCCCCTTTTTTTGGCCGATCAGATTTTTATTTTCTTAATTATCGTAATCGTGTGATTTTCTTGCGGATTCGTGCTAATAAAAATTTAAATTAAAGCAAAAACTAATAATTAAAATTTTGAGATACCGTAATGATCTATTCAAATTGCCTGGTTCAAAAAATTTTTTTTCCTGTGATTAAGGATGGTCATCCGTAGGATCCTTAGGAGGCATTTATGAATAAAACGACTATTGAATCTCAGAACCCAAAATAATTGTCTTATATTTTTATTACACTTAAAATTACGTCAATCATAAATAAAATTTTTATTATTAAATATAATGACGTAAAAATGTTTGTGCGGTCTTCTAGCCATTATTTACCAGATTGGGTGAACGCGAGATATTGCAAAAAATGGAGGTGTCTTATAATTTTATTACACGCTATATGTACACCATGATTCAAATTTTATGAACTAAAGTAAGATTAGAAAAATATGTTTCTTTTTGCGTTTCTTTCATATTTTTTTCTCTCTACTAAAAATTTCACTTTTTAATGCTCATGTTGTTAAAAATCGCCAAAAAAAATTTTATTGATCCATATTTATAGTTCAACAATAATGTGAGTAAAAATAAATTTTTAATGACCAGAACGGAAATTGATTATTTGACCAGCTGCTAGAAAAATGGAAAAAACTGGTAAAGAAGACACTATTTATATATAATATTGGATTTTGTCTACCAAAATCTCGTAGACGGGCCGCCTGGCGGCTGAATGACTTTGGTTGCAGATCGTTTTGGTGGATCCGTGGATTGTACGTCTAAAAACATACGCATACATTAATTTACATGTTGAATAAAAAGTTTGCTTTTTTGTAAAATTTTTCTATTTACTTCTATTCTTCATTCCGCTGGTGATTGGCCGGCCGGATGTGGGTGTAACGTGGTGGCCAACGGATGCACCAGATTGTTTTCTTTCATTATCTGCCAAAAATGCATCACCCGTGGTTGCGGCGCTTGCGCACGAACTTGCTAGTGAGGTGCGACGCGAGAAGGCGGGTGCACCAACGGCAGCACTTGCGATCCCGACATTTACTTTTTTGTTGTTGCGTGCCGAGAGGGATAATTGGGCAAGATTAAATGTCTACAACAATAGGCAATAAATGCATTAGGTGCACGAAATGTGAATTAAATTCAAATACATATGTATAACTACAAAATAGTAAAAAATTACTTTTTCTTTCAAGTCGATAATTGAAAAAAGATAAGGTGAATGTGGAGTCAGGTTTAAGAATTTAGCGCCTGTTACTTTCGTTTTAGTATTCACGTTAATGATTCGACCATCACGATAAACAATCTCACCATTGCAAATCGATATTGTAGGCGTGCATTTTACCGTATTATTTCCAAGTTTTCGAGATGATTCAAAATCCCAAAGTACCAAATCAGCGTCTGAGCCAATCGAAATCTTTCCCTAAAGTTATTCAACTATTAATAAAACCGAATAAAAATATAGATTATATATTTAATTCAACAATTCTTAAACTTGATGACTCGCACCTTTTTTGGAAACAGGTTGAACGTTTTTGCAGGATTTGAACTAGTAACTGCTACGAAGCGCATTGGATCTAGTCGTGCTGAACCGATTACGGCGTGTTGCCACAATAAGCTAAGGCGGTTTTCAACTGCTGCAAGCACACCACGTAAAGAACTTTCGCTATTCTGTATTTTAGAAGACGATATTAGAAGATCCGACATGTCATTTGATACGCATGTGCAAAGCTGACTGCTAAAATATTATATTTTTGTATATGAATATGATTAATTCACATTCAAATTTGAACTGACTCAGCCAAAAGTTCTAAGGCATAATCTGTCTCGGATTTGGGATCTTTGCCGTATTCAAATGCTAGGGATTTTAATGGTAGCTCCGTAATTACGTGCGCGCCATCTGCCCGACCAGTGCTTATTACACTATTTACTTGTGCACTTGCTTTTGCGTACAACAATGCAAAAGGCGCATTTACAAGTTGACTAAATAAACAAAGTCGTTGAACGCGTTCCACCTCCAACTAAAAACATAAAATGACTTTATTATGATGCAATTTTAATTACTCTAAATTTGTTTTGATATAATATTTTTTTGTGTAAAATGTATTACTTTTGCCAACGTGGAATCATTTGCACGATTATGCTTGTGAAGAAGATTTGCTATTTGTGCATTTTCTGGTAACAAGCAGCACTGCGCACCGAGTTGCCGAGAATGGTCAAGTGCTTCAAAAAGTCCAACATCGGATGAAAAATCCAGTAAGAAATTATTTACGCCCTTTTCGCATACCTAAAAATTGAATTGTCCTTATAAGCAAATTTTTTATCTTGTATTACCACTTCTGTCATTTGACCGCGCAATTGTTCATTCCATGTTCCACTCACAACCACTGATATACCGTAATTACATTTCGCATGTCCATCAGCCACTTTCCTTACACGATCAATTGCGGCTGCTAGTGACTCTCCAGTACGCGGACATACAGTCTCAATTATCTAAAGTTTTTATTATGTAGAATTATCTAAAGTTTTTATTATATATTTTCAAACAGGGCAATTTACTACAAAAATTGTCATACTGTGGTCGTTCCGCCAGCTAATGCTGCAGATGTTCCATTAGAAAATGCGTTTCCTATCGTCGATGCGTCTTTTGAAAATCGCGTGTGTACATCTATTCCCGCTGGCAATAACCAACGTCCATTCGCATCAATTACTTCACAATTGGCTGGCTCCGGAATTTCAATTGAGATTTTACTAAAAATAATTTATAACTTAATTATTTTTTAATCAAATTTTTCTATTAACACTTACGTTATTAAACCATCTTCCACAAGAACATCGGCAAAAAATATTTCATCATCGTTAATCACATTAGCTTTGCGGATTAGAATAATGTTTTCGGGGACTGCTCCACCACCTCCAAAATTACTGCCACTATCATCGGTACCATTTTGCATGTTTAAACTACCACCAGCACCACCACCGCCACCGAATCCGCCGTTACCAACGTTTCGTTGCTCTACTGAATTAATAGAACTTCGACCAAAATCTACACCTTGATTTTGTTTAGGACTTGTTCTTTCGCCTTGTATATTTAATTTAATTCCGTTATCGGTTGTCAGAGATTCTTTTGATTTCCGTGGACTAACAGACGTTTTTCTTTTCGTTTGGTCACCAAAATTCCGTAATTGCTGTCCTGAATTCCCTTCTATTCTTTTAATGGAAGAATCGCGAGCATTAGTTGTTCTATTTTTTTCTCTATTATTTTCAATGGGTTCTCTAATAATAGAAGCGATTGTGCTGCGCTGTTGTTGTGGTTTTTCTCGTCCATATTTGTCGTAATTATTTGCATTCCAACTAGTCTTCTTCACTTTGTTGTTGTCGTTTGCTACTGTCTTTTCCAGTATTTTGTGTTCTTGTTGTTGTTGTCCAATTCGTGCTGCTGAAGGCGAATAAGATGTATTCAAACTGCCAGCATGCTCGTGATATTTCTGTTGTCCGCGTTGTTGTTGTTCTTGTTTTTGATGTTGAGTATTGCAACCGCGTTGACTTACAATCTCATGAGCTTTTATCGAATATTCTTCTCTCATTTTTACTTTTTTGTTACTTCTTTTGGTTGTTTTCCTTTCTATTTGCCGACCAAATACATCATATTCAATAACTACTTCCACATCATCTTCGTCTTCGTCTTCGACGCTTGTTGTATATTCATTTTCCATATTCTCTATTTTTTTTTCATTTATTTCTTTGTCCGACGTTACATTTTTTTGGTTTATTTCTTCGCTTATAATACCAGCCATATTTGTTAGTTCTTCGGAAGGAATATTATTTATAAGTTCGAGTTTTTTTTCTCCATCCTTGACATCTTCTTCATTTTCAATTTCAATTTTATGGCCTTTATTTTTCTTTTCCACTTGATGGGCATCCTCAAATTCCTCGTTTTCTGATGTAATCTCAGGGCCAGGATCGCTCAATTGCATTTTAGAGGGCATTGGCGAATGCTCATGGTTTGCTTCAACATCATTTTTTGTTCTACAATTTACATAAATTATTAATTAAAATATATTAAAAAATTGTAGTACATGCTTATGCATTTTTATATTAAGTAGATATATACATAAAAATATTAGGTTGTAACATAATTATGGAGCGGTTTTTTTAAATCAAATTTTTTTTCTCGATTAATTGTCATTATAATTCAAATATCTTTGGATTTAAAAACTACACTCGGAAGTTTAGAAAATGAATTATCGAATGCCATATAACACATAACTTTCTAACAAAAACAACCTTTGAAAAAACGCTCTATATGATGTTATAATTTAATACATTATGATGTTATAATCTAATATATCAATAATAATTAGCCTAAGTTCGGGTAAATAAGACGCGGTCTTTCGAAGAATTTTTGAGTTTTGATCTGGCCTTCATTCTGTTATAAACGAAATTTAGCTAAAAAATTTTAAACTACAGCTTGTGCCTGCTTTAATGAAGATGTTCATTAAATTTTATGCTTAACCGACACAAAATAACAGAATGAAGACCAAGTCAAAATTCAAAAATTTTTCGAACGGCCGAGTTTTATTTATCTGAACTTAGTTTAATATGCAGAAATAATAAACAAATATACCGTATTGTGCGTTTAGATTTTCTACTATTTTGTTCATCATCTGGGGTTGTAACAACAACATTTAATGTGTCTGGCTCAATAAGTTCTGGACCTGGTTCTGATAAATTCATAAATTCGTTTTTATTTTTCTTTTCATCTATTCTCGAATCATTTATTTCATTAACTAAATTAAAAAATATATTTTAAACATCCAAATTTGGGAGAATGCAAAAAATACCTCCACCGAACAATTCGAGCATATCTTGTGACGGCTGGAATGCTCTTTGACGTGCGCGTGCAGCGCGAATTCCTGGAGGTGTATTTACAACTGGAGGTGGAAATTGAGGACGTGGTGATGATTTTGCGCTCGATGGTGATAGGGTTGTTCGTCTAGGCGATGAAGCTTTGGAGTGTTTAGCGGATGCCGACGACGTTGATGAAACACTAGAGCAGCGTGATGATAAAGGAAGCTTGGTTTCTTCTGTTTCGAGTGGTAAAGCCTCTTGCTTTTTGAGTGATGTTTTTAAAAAATTTACATTTATTTCCAATTCTTGTAGGTTTATATCTGTTTTTAAGTTCGGTTCTTTTTCAGCCAAAATTTCTGACGAATGAAAGACCTGCTTTTCAATTTTTTCAATATTTGGATGTCCAATTGTTGTTCTTTTTTCCTTCTCTTTTTCAGCGCTAATTTCATTTTCGTTTTCATCTTGCATTATGGATTCTGAACTACCAATCGCAAACTCCATTTCTGTTGACATATTAAAATCTGCGTTAAACTTTGGCTTTTGTTTATTTTGGGCAATTATCCAAGCTTCCTCATCAAAAGATTCTGCTTTGTGTTCGATTGAAACAGAAATCAATTTATCTTTGTTGACATTAGATACTTCATTTAAAGAGTCTTTAACAATATTAGATGGAATAGAACTAAAAACTAAATTTTGATCAATATGAACTGGTAAGGTGGCCACATGTAGATTTTCTAATTGATCATTCATAAATCCATTTCCGACTTCATTAATAATTTGAGTTTTTACTGCATTATCTTGCGACTGTTCACTTGCATATTTTAGAATTTCTATTCTAATTGTTGCAGGAATATGATGTGAGATGCAGTATTTACCCGATGGACTAGCCTCATCAAAAACGCGCACCTTCCTATGCGAACAGTTACATTCACGCAGCGTCAAAAATGGCAAGAAAGGAAACATCACCCTAAGAATTTAAATATTTTGTAAAGTTTAATAATATACATAAGTTGTTGCATTAACGTCGTAAAATCAGAATATACCTAAATGTAAAATCAGAATATGCCTAATATAAAATAAATAACGTGACCACTTAATATAAATCACCGAAATTATTTTAAAAATATGTATATGTTTTATGCACATATTCATCATATAATGTCTGTACAATTTACGTGTTATGCACTCTAATCCTTAAGAAAACTTATTTTTATTTCAACAAAAAAAATACAAAAAAAATTGTTTGCATCTTAGCCCAAACGATACGAAAGACAAATTTCAATATTTTTCATTCATTGAATAAAAACTGGTAAATGATACGTGTTTAAATTTTAAAAAATATACAACAATTTTTTTTGTAACTGTATATAAACATAAAAATGTTGATATCAAAAACTTTTTTACTCTTGCATAATCATAAAACAAATTTTTGAAAATCAACGTGATATTTTTTGAAATTAATTTTTTAGCTGATTTATTATTAGTATCTATATCTAAAATAAAAAATAAAAAATGTGTTTAAAAACTTAGAATCCAAAATTGTAATTATATACAAAAAATTAGTAACTATAAAACTTTGTAACATAGATTTTACTTTATTTAATAGAATTAAAATTGCATTGTCCATGTGTTATTAACTTTTTTTTTTAATTTGCAAAGAACGGCTGAAAATAACAGCCGGTTTGCAACCAAAAAATCAGATAAATCTAATGTAAGTAAAAATAAAAAACAGCTGAAAAATTGAAGATGGATAGAACTAAAAAAATTTATTATAAAAAATAAAAAATTTATGAAATTTTTAGTGATTAAAATAAGTAAATAAATAACAACATCGTTATTTGGCTATTCCGTATAATTTTTTTTTCATTTTTGTATTGCTTTTGCTAATACGTTCTTAATTATTGTTTTTGTCCACATAAGGAAAACATTTGTAAAAATATATATATGTATTCATTTCACATTATGTATGAAGATACTTTAAAAAGACAAAAGCGTATAAAGTATCCATATTCACCTGACACCTACATATATTATCCTATAGCGTTTGTATATTTATTTCACGCAACATCCAATATTGGTCAGAATTTTTTCTTATTTTTATTATTACTGAAAAGGAATACATAAAACGCTGGAAAATAAAAAGATTTTCTAAGCTTTCGAAAACATTCTAGGACAAAGATAAATTCCAAAAATATTAAAGAAAAGTGCCTACACATGTACAGAGGGAAAATGTTTTTTATATCTATCATGAATATTGTGCATCACATTATATAGTACTTGTTTGTATTGTAAATTTATCCATTTCTTGTGCCTCATTCAAAAAATATAATATGTATATATGCGTTTTCAATTGACTGCACGCTTTTTTGCAATAGTCTCGGAGATTGCCAAGTGCTCGCTCTCTTACACACGGGTAAAATGCCTCATTTTCTAACTTCTTTTTTTACCGCACTCTTTTCGAAATTGAGGTTATGCATAGAATTTTATACGCACGCACACACTGTTTTAGAATGACGAATTCCGCATTCATGTTAGTTAGTTCACAATAGTTTAAGTTAGTAAATTGTGAATTTCTCTGGAATGTGATGAAACGCGGAACAGTCACAAAAATGCCCTCAAATCAATTGTAATTAAAACACAATAAACAAGGAAAATATTTAATTTAAAAAATGAACTTGAAAATAAAGTTTCATCGTCATAAAATTATTATAAATCTATGACCTCTTTTCTCAATATAAATAAAAATAAATTTTCATTGAAAATAATAGATGTTCTTCAAATGTAAATTAATATGCATAAAATATGGAATTAAAATTTTTTGTTTTTATAATCCAGCATTAAAAAATTGACTCATTCTCACGGTTAATACAAAAAGTATATTTTTCAGCAAATAAAATCTCAAATACAGTTAATATGAAGTATTTGGAATAAATTTAAAAAGGCGCTTTTTTCACAAAAAAATTAAACAGCAAAATAACGTTCCAAGATGAATGTGACCTTCGTTCGTTTTCTAAGCTTCGTGAAAAGGGTGTGATTTAATTTGTAATTTTTTTAATTAATAGCAAATGATATTATTGATAAGTAATATACGTTTTATAAAATTTAAATAATCAGAGAAATAGATTTATCGGTGGATATATATGCCTTATGTATTTTTTGCATATTTTTGATTGAGAACAATTTAAATTAAAATATAAAAAATTATAAGAAAAAATCTAATCGAAAAATGTTTTTCAAAGTCTTCATTTGAATTTAATAAATTGAATAAATTAAAAGACATTTTTATTTATAAATATTATAAAATTATGTTAGGTATTTTTTTAGAAAGTTTTCTTCTTTCTCAGAGCATCTTATAATAATGTGCGCAAAGGTAAATTTGAAGTTTTTAAGCATTATTAACATATTTTTATGAGGCAAAACTTGCATTGCGATTGGGCACTGGCGTTTCCATTAGCGGCGGCGCGATTACTGAAATTTTTAAACAAATGTTTTTAGATAACAATGAATGAGCTTACAAACATGGTTCGACGAGCGAAAATGAAGTTTGAATCGCGAGCTGTAGAAGACATAATGCAAACCTTGAGGCAATTCAACGAATTAGAGCCGAAATTCGTTCAACATATCTTTCCGGATAAAGTCGCACGATGGTGTATTTCAATCTCTGGAACTATTCCAATATTATATAAGGTTTTGTTTTTTATACATGATATATTTCGACTATATATTTTTATGTTTTATTTTGATTTTTTAGGGTTCTACTTATCATATTCCCATAGCTTTATATCTTATGGATAATCATCCATATTCTGGGCCGTTTTGCTACGTGTGTCCAACTGAGACGATGCGAATTCGCCCTTCGGAGACCGTCGACGATAAAGGGCGAATTTATCTACCGTATTTGACCGAATGGCGATTTCCCGGCTACGATACGTGTGGACTTTTACAGGTTTGTTAATTTTCATTATTTTTTTGTTTTTAACTTTATTATTATTTTAATACAAGATTTTATTTTTTTATAAAGCATTTTTTCGGGTTTTTTGTGAAGAATTGTAAAAAAACTAATAAGAGGGACTAAACAATTTAAGGAAAAATTTGTGAAGAAATAAACAAATTGAATACGAAAACGGCAACAAAATTCAAACGGAAAAAGTTTCATCTTTATTTAGCTTTTAATCATATAAATATTAATTTATTTAAAATAAAATTTTTTTTATTTTAGGTTATGACATTTGTCTTTCAAGACAAATCACCAATGTATTCTATTTCGTCGAAGCCGTTGTTGAAGGGCAACTCCAACTCGGTTTCCACATCGCAAATCTCTGGCAATCATCCGCCGTACTCCATGGCAAAGCAAGACTCCGTTACGCCCTATCCGAATGCTGAATCCACGTCTATGCCGCAACCGAACGCGACACCGTATCCATTGCACAACGCGTTTCCGACCGGAAATTTGTATTCCACACAACCGCAACCGCCCTATCCGCCCGCATTGGGCACTGGCGTTTCCGTTGGCGGCGGCGTTGGCGCCGGCTATCAGCCGCCCTATCAGCCCTACAACAGTTTTTCGAACGTGCCGTCCGCGTTGAACACGGCCGGCACCGAGGTTCTACGAACCATTCAGCCAACACACATTCGCGATAGTTTAATTAGCGCCATTGAGGACAAAATTCGGGCTCGTCTTCGCGAAAAAATTGGTACATTTTTTGTTTTGTAATTTTAGATTCTTTATTTAAGAAAAAAATTTTAACACATATTTTTAGAATTTTTTTTTTCGATTATATTCATGAGTCAGACGAAGACGATAATATTTTTCATTTTCTCATAAGTTTTTAATTTTTTCGACAAAAAATTTTATATTCTTAAACGTCGATGTTTATTACACAAAAAAATTCTATAATTTTTTATAAGTCGAAGTTTTACTTTATTTCTTACATTTTTCTTATATAAATGAAATCATTATCTTTCAAATTAGCTCTTAAATGATAATTTCTATTTATTTTAGGAAGGCCATTTGCTGAACTTCAATCCGTCGAAGTCAATTTACAAGAATTGCGATTGGGACAACAGAAATTGAAGGAAATGTTGGAAAATTTGGAACGTGATCAAACTCAACTTGACATAATCATAACAACTTATCAGGTTATTTTAAAAAATATTTTTATCTATATTTTCATCGAAGTTTAAGCCGCACTTGGTCGAAAACCTTTGCCCTTTTTTAATTGTTTTATTTTTTCTTAGTGAGATAATTTCCAATTGCAGGATAAGAAGATAGAGTTGGAGAAGGCGCTCGCCACCTGCAACACTGACGAGGGCTCGACAAAAGCGGACATCGATGCAGCGATTGACGCGACAACCCCGCTTCATCGGCAAATTGTCGACTGCTATGCGCACGATTGCGCCATCGACGACACAATCTACTTTATGGGTCAAGCGCTGAAACGCGGCATAATCAACATTCAGACTTACTTGAAATACGTGCGCCAGCTTTCGCGAAAGCAATTCATTTATCGCGCCACAATGCAAAAGTGTCGTCTTAAGGCAAAATTGCCCATTTAAAAATTACATGTTCCTGCTTACTAGTTCAATTGATCATTTTTTATAAGTTCTATAAAGGCAACATTTTGGACGGGTCTTTTTCGTAAGTATATTTATTGTTCCGTACAGCATTTATCTATGTATAGACAGAAAATAGGCGTTTAGGTTTTGAAAAAAAAGTGCATTTGTAGTTACCAATTTTAGAAATTAGAAATTGTATTGTATTATATGATGTACATATAAGATAATTTCTCAAATGTTTGAAAGTGAAAGCTTTTGTATTCATGAGCATTTTCACTAAAATAATTATATAAAAATTTCCATCTTCAATAAATTAGTACTACCTATACATTTTTTTAAAAGCATTAACTTTTTTTCTCGATTATTGTCATGGTCATTCAAATAGAAAAAAATTTCACTTTCCGAGTAAAAAAAATTGCTGATTTTTTAATCACTTGTTTTTGAAAAAAAAAGGAGAAAGACGAGAAGGAAGAAAATATATGGAAATTGAATGACTCAGCGACACTGGTTCATGGTTTATGTGCACATTCATCAGCTTTTTTCCTATTTGTGTTCTTGTTTTGTGTGCACGTTTTATATATGTGTATGTATAAGAAGTTATGTATAGTTGATTTAACTACCCGGCGCCCTTCGCACATACCACATTTTTTTCGTTGTATTTTTTTTTATTATTTTACTACTATTATCAATGTTGATGTTGTGTCCAGTGTTTGTTGTCATTATTTTTTTTTAAATTGGACATGAGATTTTTGCTGTTCACTTTTCCCGTCCACTTTGCCTTTTTAACGCATGTTTTGCCATTTAAAGTTAATTTTTTTTTAAATAACTTTGCTAAATCGGATAGATTTATTTATTTTTTTCAACTTATTTTTTGGCTTCATTTTTGAATTTATCAGGATTTTTTGTATTTTTCTACGCATATAAGGTATATATAAATATATGTAGTAAAATTTAAATATTATCAGCTATTATATATTTATATTCTATAATTTCGTTTAAAAATTAAAATTTACTATTTTATATATTTAAAAATTAAGGTCAGATTTTACTATATATATTCTCTATTCTTCAAAGTGAAGAAAATGAATTTGTTTTTTCGACCTTTTTTGAAAATATTTAAAAACTTAAAATTAATGTAATATAAACAACTTTTTTCGATGATATATGTTTTTTATATTTGTTCAATTCATTACATTTATTTGTTTATTTAAAATTTCAATGACAAACCGATTTTTTAATTTTAGCAAGTTCAGATCGCTTGACATTCTTAATTTTTCTTTTTTGCAGGGTTAGGACATTCTGAAACTTTAGAAGTTTCACACAGGGAATTTTCACTCTACGCTCGACAAACCACGAAAATTTGTGTTAACTTACAAGTTAAATATTATATACATTTACAATTGTTTGTTTTTTATATTAGGTCGGCAACAAAGTATTTTTCATTTTTATATGGAACGACATTTATGTATTATAACAAGGCTACAACATCCAATTAATCCAAGAGGTATTTTTCATCATAATCTATGACTCATGCTCAACATTCATACAAAGAATAAATGTCCTTCTTAAAGAACTTGGTCGGCTATGACTCAAAGAATTTGAATCGCCAAACTTTTGTAACTTTGAGGTTTTTGCTTCTATTTCAGTCATTATAACAGCTCGAAGTTATGGGAGATAAGAAGCCATTTTTCTGGGCTGTTCGGTGGTGCCAAAACTACTCTTGTATCCGACATATTAACCGAGTTACATACAAATTTCCAACTTAAAATTTTTGAGTACCTCAATATCTCCATCGACAATTTTAGAGCTTTTCAAAATCATTCTTTTTTGCTATAATAGTCTTAATTAGGCCTAAGAGAAAAGCTAAAAAAATTAATTTCAAAAAAGTTGCTTCAAAAAGAACGTTTTTATTGCAAATTCGACACTTTTCAATTTTGATCTTTTATCAATAAATATAAATTTTTGCCCCAAAAATAAAGTTATTATAAATAATTTTTGTATATATTCTCAAGAATATATTCTCATATTCTCAAGAAAACGCCCTTTCAGATAGATAAACTTATTTTACAAAAACTTTTATTAGATCCAAGTTCAATAAAAAACGGAAAATACTTTTTTGCTGACCTAATATACAAAATTACACGATATTATTATCATTCGTTTATTTATTTTTAATTCCTATTTAAAGGTATTTCAACAATTCTATTAAGCGTCGCCTACAAATGCAGGCCATTAAATGCGTGGTAGTGGGAGACGGAGCAGTTGGTAAGACATGTCTGCTCATTAGTTATACAACAAATGCTTTTCCCGGCGAATATATTCCCACAGTGTTCGACAACTATTCAGCGAACGTTATGGTAGATGGTCGACCGATTAATTTAGGCCTTTGGGATACGGCTGGTCAGGAGGACTACGACCGACTTCGGCCACTTAGCTATCCACAAACCGATTGTTTTCTATTGTGCTTCAGTCTGGTAAATCCGGCGTCTTTCGAAAATGTTAGGGCGAAATGGTATCCCGAAGTTCTGCATCATTGCCCCAGAACACCCATCATTTTAGTCGGTAAACTTTATTTTCATTTAATTTTTTTCAAAAATAACGTTTATTATATATTAATTATGTACACATATAAGCAGACAAAACATTGGCGAAAAAAGGCGAATTTATATTTTGAGTCTGAAAGAACTAATAGTGCCATCTTAACTAACGCAAAATTTTGCTCGAAATATTTGAAAGTTAGATGATTTTAGGTACAAAACTTGATCTTCGCGAGGATCCGAAGTCTGTTGAAAAACTGAGAGAGCGAAGATTGTCTCCGATCACCTCCACACAAGGTCTTCAAATGGCCAAAGAAATCAAGGCAGTTAAATATTTGGAATGCTCGGCACTAACTCAAGTTGGTCTCAAACAGGTAAAGCATTTTTTGTGTACATAATTTTTTTATACCAATTAATTTGGTTTTGTTGTGACGGAGTTATAAAAATAAATTCTAAGTATGTGATCAAGGTCCGTGTAGCTCAGTAGGTAGAGCAGCGCTCCGGTTAAGCGTTGGTCGCAGGTTCAAGTCCTGCCACGGAATTTACCTTTTTCACATACACAACCGGTTTGATCTGTAAACTAAAGTCAAAGATGTTGCCATTTTGGTTAGTACTATAAATTTTAAATACTTTTGAAAAAACGAAAATGAGATTTATTTAGCTTAGATTTCAATAATATTTGATTTTTAATAAAAATTTTAATATGATTTTGATGATGAATATATTGGAGTAATGCAAAAAAAAATTTACACAAATATTTTTTTGTATTTGAATGATATCGGAAATATGCATTTTTGGTTCATTTGCATTATCGGACACCAAAAAAAAATTTTTTTTTAAATGATTACGAGGAATTCGAATTTAATAATGTTTTTATTTTGTTGTTTTTGTTGTGTTTTCATTTTTTTCCCAGTTTATTAAAGAATGAAAAAGAAAAAACTTAAATTATTTTCAAATAAAAACAAAAATGACTTCAAAAAAAAAATTTTTTTTCCCGTTTCATAATGCAAAAGAACCATTTTTTATAATTGAGATTAAAGCATACTTTATTTCTAGGTATTCGACGAGGCAATTCGAGCAGTGCTTTGTCCTCCTCCTGTAAAGAAGAAGAAGCCATGTTCAATTCTGTAAATTGTTTTTTTCAATTCCACCAAATCTGCCTATTTTTATTTTTATTGTTTGATGTTTGAAGAATGAATTTGTATAAATTTGGACTTTTTTATGATATAGCAGGGAATTTATTATGAATTCATTTAATTTTTTGAAAGTGAAATTATTTTTAAAATTTTTTAAATCCCTAAAAATGATAAATCCCGATGTTGTGGCTTAAAAACTTAAATTATTTACAAATAAAATATCCCAGGAAAAAAACATTTCACACACCACCACACATTCATATCACTTGAAGTTTTTTTGTTTCTTTGCGATTTTGGAGAAAGAACTTTTATCAATTTTTATATTCTTTCATACGTTTAAAATAAAACTATTGTTAATTTTAAAGCAATATTTTTTAAGTAAGCGGAGGAATTACCTAAGTAATTGAGAAACAAGTTGAATACTAATGATTTCTTGATAAGTGTTAAAATTTTCTCAAAAATTCGAAAAAAATTTGTACATTATAAAATTGAAATAAGTGATGATTGCTCGACAACTATTTTTTACTAAAATATGATGAATTTCATAGTTTTTAAGACAATTGAATTGTGTTAGTTTAAAAAATTGTAAACAAAATAGTAAAATCTAAATGTTTTTTTTTAATATTAGAAGGTTAAAATTTTTAACCATCTAATCAAAAAATTGAGCCATTATTTTTAAAAGAGCCAAGTTGGCTCGCGAATTTTAAATGGCTCACGAGCCATAGAGCTAAATGGCTCGTCAAATTCCAAATGGCTCACGAGCCAACGAGCCAACTTGGCTCTCTGGCTCTTGAGCCATTTAAAATTTTAAGAGCTATTTGGCTCTATGGCTCGCGACCAAAAATGCGAGCCAAGAGCCACAATTCGAGCCATTACTCATCACTGGTTAAAAACACTCTTTCAACTAAATCTTCTTTTCTTGAAAGTTGGAATCGCAATTGCTGCTAGTCGATTACGGCCACGCTCAAACAATTTTTTCAAACATTTTTTAATAAAATAATGCCTAAGATAATCGCCTGGCTAAGACAGAAGCTAAAGTGTAGCTATAATATACCTTCAGCCTATAATATACTTTCAAAAGCCTATAATATACTTTCAGCCTAAAGTGTACCTGGATCGCAATTGTCTCGATCTCCAAAAAATTGTCCATTTCGCATGTTATGCTATCTATCTACATGAAAATTTTACAAAAAAGCAGTATTGATTTAATTTTTTTCGTTTTTATTGACATAAATACTCTAAATACCTAAATTTTGTTTCAAAAATGTTTGAAGGTATTTCATCGTATATGGAAAAATTTGATCGAATTAAATGGATATAATTTTAAAAAATAATAAATTCATTAAAATAAAAACTTTTTTATAAATTTGTCCGAGTTACTCCGGCCGCATAAAATACATTTTTAGAGAGATCGAACATCCATAAATAAAATTACAACAACGAAAAAGTAATATGCAAAAAAAAAATTATGCGTCCGCCTCCTCATCCCACATGCCATTCGAAGTGGAGTCCGTGTCGTCATCACTTTCGATTGGCTGAACATTGCGGAACTGCTCCTTCAGCGCCTGGGCGAGAAACTCGCCGCGTGGATCGTTGGACAGCGGCGATCGGCGCCGCAACAGCGTACCGTTCGGAGATCTATACATGGCGAAAATGTGCACGTTTCAAAAAACAAATTTAAAAATATTTTAAAATAGTGAGATAGAAATCTTTTAAATTATAAGAGTTAATTCTGTCACTAAGCAATTAATCATAAAGACCAAATAACTGATCAAAAAATGAGTGCAAAAATAAAGAAATCGGCATACCTACAGCCCTCGACCTTTTTCAGCTTCACGTTGTTGATATCCTTAAGCACGTCTCGGAGCGACGGCTTAATGGCATTAGAAATCGTCGTCTTACGCGAGTTCTCGCTACTCGACTCACTCAGTGATGTAGTCGAAGCAGCTGAACTGCTAAACGCCGATTTGCTTTTGAGAAAATCCGGTGGCGGCGGCGGTGGCGGCGGCGGAATCGGCGGTGCCTTGCGCGCCGACGGAATGTCGCTGCCGCCGCCACTCGTCGTTGGCATGGTTGGCATGACATGCGCTGCCTGAAAAATGCAAGAAATTGTTTCGATACAAAATATATTGATTATGTACATATTCAAAAATTTCGAAAAAAATAACTCTCCAATAATGGAACTTTTACGACTATGAATTTCAGTTTTTTAAACAATAAATTCTTTTTTTAAGAATTGAAATTCAACATAAACATACCGGAATATTCGGCGCCTGGAGTTGCAAAAATTGCTGTTGCTGTAATTGGAACATCATCGCCAACTGTTGCTGTAAAGCGGCCAACTGCTTCTGCACGTCGGCGAGATTCTGTTCGCCGCCGGCGGCGCCAACATTCACAGCCGTTATCGCCGAGCCGGACACCTGTGAGAGACGCTCGTCGTCCAAATCGTCCAACTCCTCCTCGTCGAGAGAGAACATGCTCGGCGGTGACGAGGAAATGTTGGCACGGCTGTTGCATCGACTTCCGGACAGGGGACCTAAAAAGTGATTTTAAAATAGTTTCAAAAATTCAAAATGATAGCTGGTCAAATCCAAGAGTTATTAGTAGGAAAAAAAGTTCACTACGTTTCTTCCACTGCGCTTGAAGATGACTGTAGTTGCGACGCCTCGGCGGATGAATTTGCACAATCTGCCATTGCTGATAAACGCCTAGAAATAAATCAAATTTTTGGCATACGTGAAATCCAATGTATTCTAAGAAGATTTAGTGCCTTGATCAAAGTCCGCATCCAGATGTTCCAAATCGTTGAATGTTGCACAAGCGCAAGCCAATGCCTGTTGCTGTTGATTCGGTTGCAAAAGAGGAAGAAAGCATTCAAATTTTTCTTTTTCCATTCTAAATGTTACATTTTTTTAAATTTCAATACTTATACTTTAGAAAAAATTTCTCGCCTAAAACTATTGTATAGTTTGAAATTTTAAAGATAAATAATAATGTAAAAACATTTTGGTATAAGATTATGTATGCTTAGAAAAGTTATGAGAAGTCCAATTCAATAAAAAATAAAATAAGCAGAATTGCAAATGTCTGCATTTTATATATAAAATTATTATCATTTTAGTGTCATCTAGTACTAAAATTATTCAAAAAAAATTCAAAAATTTGTATTTTGTAAACAGATGTGTATGCAGATCGTAAATTTGAGTGAAAAGATATCATATTTTCGTTAAAATGTAAAAAAAAATATAAAATTTACATATGATTTGCCATTTTTGTAAACACTCGAATAAAAATTCGTGACGAAAATTGCCAGCCTCGTCGTGCCCGCCGTGACAAATCGAATTCCTAAAACAATATTTGGCCTAAGCTTAAATAAACATCAAAGAAATAACATAAATATAATATTTCTCACTTTTACCTGAATTTTATTTCTGGCTCTGAAAATGAGCAAGTTTACTAGCCTAAATAAGCCAGCCACTGTGGGATCACCAGCTAATTCCATGCTGTTATATTGGGATCGAATCTGACCTTCAGTGCTCATGAACTTCTAATTAAAAAATTACAACATTTAATAAAGAAAATAAATTGTTAGAAAATCATTACAATTTAAAATCGATTCAAAACTTAATTGGTAAATTTTTGATAATTTCCAGGTGGCCGGACCGGGCCGAAATTTTTCGGGCCAACCGTCAGCCCGACCTCGATTTGACCCGACTCGAATTTTTTCAACAAATATTTAATAATTACATGCTTTATTAAACTTTTTTTTATTATTTAATCTATATATTGCTTTTATTTACGATCGCAAAAAAACGTTTCGTTATAAAATTTTATTCATGAAATATGAAAGGTTTATTTTTAAAACTTTTTAATTTAAAAATTGTATAAAATTAATGTGGAGGAACACGGGTTTAAACGGGCCGAGCCGGGCCTAATTTTTTCGGGTCGGACTTTTTTTATTTTGACCAGGCCGAAAAATGCCGGCCCCGAGCCACCTTTAATTCCATTGAAAAGTTAAGAAATAAAAAAATTTTAGTGTGAACTAAAATATTTAAAAAATTAAATTCCGCCGAACAAATATTTCTCTGTAAAACGCATTAATATTAATTCTTCATCTTATTCAGCTGCAGCTGAATAAGATGCAAAGAACTTTCTACGTGTGGAGCTCCACGCACTTTTTTCGAGAACGTTTATAAAAAAATTAAATGCACTATTGTGCCAAAAAAATAAGGTGGAAAGTCTTCTCATTTGGATAAATATCCAATTAAATTTGCTTAACTTAAGCGGTATTGAGAATTGCGGTCGGTCGTTTGCGGTCTTATTTTAACTTTAAACTTTCTTAAACTTAGCTATAATATTAATACCAGTTAGGGTTTTTGCCTAATGCTAGCGACTATTTTACCCATTATTATATTCAGAAATAGTATTAAAAAAGTTTCTTATTTAATTGTCGCTGTTACAAATATAACATTATTTCATACAATTATAACACTATTTTTTCAATTATTTTTGGATAATGAGTGCCGAAAATATTGCTGTAACGCGATTTCGCGAATATTTGCGCATCAACACCGAACAGCCTAATCCACAATACGGTAGAGAATTGTATTTTTTTACTGATAATTCTATTCGTTATTTTTTTACCTGATAATTAGAATCTACAAATTCTAATTATTTAAACAAATTAAATTGCTAATTTAAATTGTAATTTTCCATAGTAATCTTGAATAGTGTCGAATACAGGTCACACTCAAAAATAATTTTTTTCTACATTTTTTAAATTTTTTTCTGCATTTTTTTATTCGCAAATATGGTTTTTCATATTTTTATCTTTTAGCTGAATGTAAGAACTTTTTATTGAAATACGCAAAGGAATTGGACTTGGGAACATGGGATATTGAGGTTTATTTTCATTTTTACTATCTCACTATCAACAATTATATTTTTTCTTTTAGTGTGTTCCCGGAAAGCCCGTTGTTGGATTTACGCTTAAAGGAGCCGACGAAAGTCTTCCATCGATCTTATTATATTCTCATACGGATGTTGTGCCTACCTTTCCAGTAAATTACTAAATTAATTTATTGAATTCTTAGAAAGTTCATTTCTTTTACAGGAGCATTGGAAATATGATCCATATAGTGCATTCAAGGACGATGAGGGAAACATTTATGCTCGAGGGACTCAAGACATGAAATGTGTCGGTATTCAATATATGGAAGCATTGAGAATTCTTTTGGCTTCTAAAAAGACCTTCCTTCGCACTATACACATTGTTTGGGGACCAGGTAATAATATTTAACGTAGCAAGTGCTGCGAGCATTGGTATTTGGCATCAGCAAAATTCGAAAATATCTATTTATGAAAAGTATTAATCGATATTTCTTTTTTAATGACAATATTCAATTAGGTAAATTCATTAAGATGAGGAAATAGGAGGAGTCGATGGAATGAAGAAATTTACAAAAACCGACCAATTTAAACAACTCAACGTGGGATTTGGACTCGACGAAGGCGTTGTCAGCGAGGACGACGTATATCGGCTATTCTATGGAGAACGCGCCCCCTGGTGTAAGCTTAAAATAAACCTGGAAATTTATTTGAAAAAGAAAAAAAAGAATTTTTTCGATTTTTTCTCATAATTAAAAACTTTTAGGGGTAAAAATCACTTGCAGAGGCTCGCCCGGACATGGATCCCGTTTTATTGAAAATACCGCTGGACCGAAATTGGTATCAATTCCGTTCGTTTCTAGACTCGATTAGTAATTTGTTTTGGTATTTTGATAGCTTTCTATTATGAAAAGCTTTGACGATTATCGCAACAGCCAACAAAAATTATTAGCCGAGAATTCGGATTGGACAATTGGTGATGTGACAAGTGTGAATTTAACGAAAGTTCAGGTTATTCTTATACGATTGTATAGATTTTTACTTGGTAAATTCTTTGTTTTTTACAAAACTCATTAATTATTATTGCGCATCATTGTTTAGGGCGGAGTTCAAGTCAATGTAATTCCATCTGAATTGTGTGCTTGTAAGTTTTTTTTTTTAATCTGCTCAATTAATTCATAATTCTTTTGGAATATGTTTTACATACCTTTTTCTATGCAACCAAAACAAATAAAAATTCGAATTTTTTTGCAGGGTTTGATATTCGCATCACTCCTCGTGACAAATTCGCGGTACGATTTTGATCTAAAAATTATTAGATTGTTTTTAAATGTCTATTTCAAATCACAATAATTTTTCGATTAGAATATCGAGGCAATGCTTAATGAATGGTGCGTCAAAGCAGGCGATGGCGTCACCATCGAATTTGAACAGGTATATTTTTCTAAATAAAAAATCCTTTTCAATTTTAAATTTTATTTGATAAATTAAAAAAAAATTGTTTTCAGAAAACAATGATCGACGCAATGACTCCCAACACAAAAGCCGATCCGTGGTGGAATGCATTGGCGTCGTCGCTGGAAAAGCAGTAAATATGTTTATATTTTATATGAATAAGCAGTAAATTTTAAAACAGCAATTCAACAAACTCTTTGTGTACGTCCTAGGCACCGAGTTAATAAATCTGACTGATTCTTTGTTTTTTGTCCCAAATGTTATAAATGTTATGTTTTTTCAGAGGCTGCAAAATAAAATCCGAGATTTTTTTTGGCGCAATTGATGCTCGATATTTGCGTGAGGTTTGCTTTTGATTCCATTTATAAAAATGTATTTTTATTTTGCCAAGTAATATTTATTTTTAGCTTGGCTACAAAGCCGTCGGCTTTACGCCTGTAGTCAACACGCCTCAGCTGTTGCACGACCACAACGAATTTCTTAGCGAAAGCCAATTTCTAAGAGGTATTGAAATTTACGTTAAAGTTATCGAACGACTCGCCAACGTTCCCAAACATTAATAACTATTAATTCCAGTGACCAAATGTTTGTCATATATTTTTAACTTACTTATTCGGGCAAAAATCACTTATTTTTTAATCATTAATTTTGTTTTTTTTATTAGGTTGTCAACACTTCGAAAATTAAAAAAAATAGTTTTTTTAATTTTTTAAAATTTAAGATCTATTTAGGATCCTTAATAGTAATTATCTATTTACAAACAAAACTAAAAGCTCAATATATTTTTAAAATAATTGTATACTTTTTTGCAAATTTTTATCGTTGACTTTAATCTTTCTAAAGAGATGATTTATAATAAAAAATAACTATACAATTCTTTTTTACACACACAAATTTTTTTTTACGAGAAAAAAAAACATCGTTATGTAATCCTATAACGTTTGAAATGAAAAATGATTATTTTTTGATCGTTTGGGGGTTAATGCGTAAAAATGGCGCTAATAAGCCAAAATCAGATTATAGGACACATTTTCCATAATAATCGCTTTTGTTTTCCCAATAGTCTCAGTTTTCTAGTTATTATTTCAAAAACAAAATATCTTATTTATAATAAATTGTGAACTTGCATCTTCACAGATTCCTACATGTAATTCTAAATTCAAAAAAAAAATTTACAAAGTTAAAAATAATCTTATTTAGATTTCACCTTGAAAGAAGATTTTAATTTAAATACGAAATCTCGTTTAAAATTCTCTTTATAAAATTGGAAGGTTTTCATTTAGAAAGATACTTTCCAATAAAATGTTTTTTTTTTCATCTAATATTTTTCATAATTTTTTTGACTGTTGAGTACAATCACGCGTAACGTGTGCTTTGTATTCATCTGTTTACGCGCTTTAAAATCACGTACAACAATTCGTGATTTCCGAGATATTTTTGTCCTCCGTTATGCATGTTCTTTATTCGCTTCCGTTTAATTGTTTTTCTATCGTTTTTGTGGACACTTGATGTCCTAACGAGTGGAGTACGAGTAAGATATTTACACGAGAAAAAATATGTATCATTTTAGTTATCTAAAAAAGTTTTAATAATTACAAGTATATTGATTTTTTGTTAAATCTTAAACTTTTGTCATAAATTTTATAAAAAAATGTGTTTGTGGAAAATCAAAAATTCTTATTATCAAATCGAGTATTCACCCTATCTTCTTGTAAAGCAATTAATTTAATTTAAAATTAATTTAATTAAAAGATGTAAATAAGTCATCTATTGGTTTAAGTCATATTCCTTTTTATAATTTTTTACCTTATTTATATTTGAGAAAATTATTTATAGATGAATCACTACTAAACGAATAGATGGTCCATTTTCAAATAATGGACCAAACGTAATGGGAAATCGAAAGAATGCCATAACAAATAACTCGATTTTATTTGTCATCCTAATAATTATTACCGGTATTATCCAAAAAAATTTCTGGAATGAAAAAATTATTCTATCAAATTATAGATTTTACAGTGGCCCAACATTATCTAACCGCAATGGATTTTTTGAGAGCCGCAAATGGTATTTTATATTATTTTTACTTTTTTTTATTTCATCCTTATTATATTTATTAAATGCGTATAACTTTTTTAAGAGGAAGAGGTTTCTTTTCTCACAGATAAAGATTTCATCAATGCAAACAACGTTCACATTTTATTTTGTAAGTTTACTATCTTAAACTCGAGGGTTTTTAAAAATAATTGGTAAAAAATTTATAGCTTCAGTAAGTGCAAGCTCACGCCGAGTTTTGTCTTCTCAGCGTTTCTTTAAAGGTGATATTCGTGGAAAGGCAGCTTGGGGGTAAATATCGTTCATATATTTCATATGTTGTATTTCTACATAATATCTTTATTTTATTTTTTATTTAAAGAGGTCAAATCATAACAGAGCATTCCTGTTAAATAGTTTGGAGAACATCGCTCTGCACAATAATAAAAATGTTAGACACAACGGCGTAGCTAGTCATGTTAGTTTTATGAATGACTTAAAATATTATCAAATAAACGTTAGATTTAACTTATACTTTAGATCAAAAAATGGTTAGGCGGTCGGATACCATACGCATTAAGTACCGAATACACAGAACGGGAGCGAGCCATTATAGCTAAAGCTTTTCAAGTAAAAATCTGGCTAAATATGCACACGAACACATAAATTTATTAATTTAGGAATACCATTTGAAAACATGTATCCGCTTTGTGCCGCGCAGTGCTTCAGATTATGACTATTTGTACATTGCCAAAATAGATGGGTACAGCACAAACTCTTTAGCAATAACTCTCGAATTTTCATTTATTTAATCAATTATTAGTTGTTTTTCGGACGTTGGTCGTACCGGCGGACGCCAAGAACTTTCGCTGGATAATGGTTGCCTACATCTTGATACAATAATTCACGAATTAATGCACTCAGTCGGTTTTTACCACGAACATGAACGCTGGGATCGTGATCAATTTATTACCATACTGTGGCCGAACATCGACCGCGGTTTTTAAACAAAACTTAATCAATTTTTCATTTTCAAAATTTAAAATTTTTAGAAGCATATGATCAATTTGGCCGAGTTGATTTGAAAGAATCATCCTATTATGGACGACCGTATGATTATTTTTCGGTTTGTTAAATGATATTATAAAATTAAATTTATTAAAAAACAATATTTATTTAAACTTTTTTAATTTATGTTTACAATAATTAATTTTTGTATGTTTTTCGATAATGCACTACGATAGCATGGCGTTCAGGTAATAAATTTTACGAACATTTAAAATTAACAGTTTCGTATTATCTAATCTAAATACATTAAAGCGCTATTTTCGTCTGTTACTTTCATTTTAATACCTTTTAAATTGCGCCAAAAATTAATTGCCGAATTGCTAATGCATTCGAAATTTTTCTGCGACTTTTTGGGTTCAAAGCTCAGTGAGAGGTCGTTTTTTGAAATGCAGGATATTCCAAAGTGGCGCCGGGATTTGTTTTCATTATAACTTTTTAAATAAAAAAATTAAATCTCTTTAAATAAAAAAATAAAATAAAGATATTATGTAGAAATACAACATATGAAATATATGAACGATATTTACCCCCCAAGCTGCCTTTCCACGAATATCACCTTTAAAGAAACGCTGAGAAGACAAAACTCGGCGTGAGCTTGCACTTACTGAAGCTATAAATTTTTTACCAATTATTTTTAAAAACCCTCGAGTTTAAGATAGTAAACTTACAAAATAAAATGTGAACGTTGTTTGCATTGATGAAATCTTTATCTGTGAGAAAAGAAACCTCTTCCTCTTAAAAAAGTTATACGCATTTAATAAATATAATAAGGATGAAATAAAAAAAAAGTAAAAATAATATAAAATACCATTTGCGGCTCTCAAAAAATCCATTGCGGTTAGATAATGTTGGGCCACTGTAAAATCTATAATTTGATAGAATAATTTTTTCATTCCAGAAATTTTTTTTGGATAATACCGGTAATAATTATTAGGATGACAAATAAAATCGAGTTATTTGTTATGGCATTCTTTCGATTTCCCATTACGTTTGGTCCATTATTTGAAAATGGACCATCTATTCGTTTAGTAGTGATTCATCTATAAATAATTTTCTCAAATATAAATAAGGTAAAAAATTATAAAAAGGAATATGACTTAAACCAATAGATGACTTATTTACATCTTTTAATTAAATTAATTTTAAATTAAATTAATTGCTTTACAAGAAGATAGGGTGAATACTCGATTTGATAATAAGAATTTTTGATTTTCCACAAACACATTTTTTTATAAAATTTATGACAAAAGTTTAAGATTTAACAAAAAATCAATATACTTGTAATTATTAAAACTTTTTTAGATAACTAAAATGATACATATTTTTTCTCGTGTAAATATCTTACTCGTACTCCACTCGTTAGGACATCAAGTGTCCACAAAAACGATAGAAAAACAATTAAACGGAAGCGAATAAAGAACATGCATAACGGAGGACAAAAATATCTCGGAAATCACGAATTGTTGTACGTGATTTTAAAGCGCGTAAACAGATGAATACAAAGCACACGTTACGCGTGATTGTACTCAACAGTCAAAAAAATTATGAAAAATATTAGATGAAAAAAAACATTTTATTGGAAAGTATCTTTCTAAATGAAAACCTTCCAATTTTATAAAGAGAATTTTAAACGAGATTTCGTATTTAAATTAAAATCTTCTTTCAAGGTGAAATCTAAATAAGATTATTTTTAACTTTGTAAATTTTTTTTTTGAATTTAGAATTACATGTAGGAATCTGTGAAGATGCAAGTTCACAATTTATTATAAATAAGATATTTTGTTTTTGAAATAATAACTAGAAAACTGAGACTATTGGGAAAACAAAAGCGATTATTATGGAAAATGTGTCCTATAATCTGATTTTGGCTTATTAGCGCCATTTTTACGCATTAACCCCCAAACGATCAAAAAATAATCATTTTTCATTTCAAACGTTATAGGATTACATAACGATGTTTTTTTTTCTCGTAAAAAAAATTTGTGTGTGTAAAAAAGAATTGTATAGTTATTTTTTATTATAAATCATCTCTTTAGAAAGATTAAAGTCAACGATAAAAATTTGCAAAAAAGTATACAATTATTTTAAAAATATATTGAGCTTTTAGTTTTGTTTGTAAATAGATAATTACTATTAAGGATCCTAAATAGATCTTAAATTTTAAAAAATTAAAAAAACTATTTTTTTTAATTTTCGAAGTGTTGACAACCTAATAAAAAAAAACAAAATTAATGATTAAAAAATAAGTGATTTTTGCCCGAATAAGTAAGTTAAAAATATATGACAAACATTTGGTCACTGGAATTAATAGTTATTAATGTTTGGGAACGTTGGCGAGTCGTTCGATAACTTTAACGTAAATTTCAATACCTCTTAGAAATTGGCTTTCGCTAAGAAATTCGTTGTGGTCGTGCAACAGCTGAGGCGTGTTGACTACAGGCGTAAAGCCGACGGCTTTGTAGCCAAGCTAAAAATAAATATTACTTGGCAAAATAAAAATACATTTTTATAAATGGAATCAAAAGCAAACCTCACGCAAATATCGAGCATCAATTGCGCCAAAAAAAATCTCGGATTTTATTTTGCAGCCTCTGAAAAAACATAACATTTATAACATTTGGGACAAAAAACAAAGAATCAGTCAGATTTATTAACTCGGTGCCTAGGACGTACACAAAGAGTTTGTTGAATTGCTGTTTTAAAATTTACTGCTTATTCATATAAAATATAAACATATTTACTGCTTTTCCAGCGACGACGCCAATGCATTCCACCACGGATCGGCTTTTGTGTTGGGAGTCATTGCGTCGATCATTGTTTTCTGAAAACAATTTTTTTTTTAATTTATCAAATAAAATTTAAAATTGAAAAGGATTTTTTATTTAGAAAAATATACCTGTTCAAATTCGATGGTGACGCCATCGCCTGCTTTGACGCACCATTCATTAAGCATTGCCTCGATATTCTAATCGAAAAATTATTGTGATTTGAAATAGACATTTAAAAACAATCTAATAATTTTTAGATCAAAATCGTACCGCGAATTTGTCACGAGGAGTGATGCGAATATCAAACCCTGCAAAAAAATTCGAATTTTTATTTGTTTTGGTTGCATAGAAAAAGGTATGTAAAACATATTCCAAAAGAATTATGAATTAATTGAGCAGATTAAAAAAAAAACTTACAAGCACACAATTCAGATGGAATTACATTGACTTGAACTCCGCCCTAAACAATGATGCGCAATAATAATTAATGAGTTTTGTAAAAAACAAAGAATTTACCAAGTAAAAATCTATACAATCGTATAAGAATAACCTGAACTTTCGTTAAATTCACACTTGTCACATCACCAATTGTCCAATCCGAATTCTCGGCTAATAATTTTTGTTGGCTGTTGCGATAATCGTCAAAGCTTTTCATAATAGAAAGCTATCAAAATACCAAAACAAATTACTAATCGAGTCTAGAAACGAACGGAATTGATACCAATTTCGGTCCAGCGGTATTTTCAATAAAACGGGATCCATGTCCGGGCGAGCCTCTGCAAGTGATTTTTACCCCTAAAAGTTTTTAATTATGAGAAAAAATCGAAAAAATTCTTTTTTTCTTTTTCAAATAAATTTCCAGGTTTATTTTAAGCTTACACCAGGGGCGCGTTCTCCATAGAATAGCCGATATACGTCGTCCTCGCTGACAACGCCTTCGTCGAGTCCAAATCCCACGTTGAGTTGTTTAAATTGGTCGGTTTTTGTAAATTTCTTCATTCCATCGACTCCTCCTATTTCCTCATCTTAATGAATTTACCTAATTGAATATTGTCATTAAAAAGAAATATCGATTAATACTTTTCATAAATAGATATTTTCGAATTTTGCTGATGCCAAATACCAATGCTCGCAGCACTTGCTACGTTAAATATTATTACCTGGTCCCCAAACAATGTGTATAGTGCGAAGGAAGGTCTTTTTAGAAGCCAAAAGAATTCTCAATGCTTCCATATATTGAATACCGACACATTTCATGTCTTGAGTCCCTCGAGCATAAATGTTTCCCTCATCGTCCTTGAATGCACTATATGGATCATATTTCCAATGCTCCTGTAAAAGAAATGAACTTTCTAAGAATTCAATAAATTAATTTAGTAATTTACTGGAAAGGTAGGCACAACATCCGTATGAGAATATAATAAGATCGATGGAAGACTTTCGTCGGCTCCTTTAAGCGTAAATCCAACAACGGGCTTTCCGGGAACACACTAAAAGAAAAATATAATTGTTGATAGTGAGATAGTAAAAATGAAAATAAACCTCAATATCCCATGTTCCCAAGTCCAATTCCTTTGCGTATTTCAATAAAAAGTTCTTACATTCAGCTAAAAGATAAAAATATGAAAAACCATATTTGCGAATAAAAAAAATGCAGAAAAAAAATTTAAAAAATGTAGAAAAAAAATTATTTTTGAGTGTGACCTGTATTCGACACTATTCAAGATTACTATGGAAAATTACAATTTAAATTAGCAATTTAATTTGTTTAAATAATTAGAATTTGTAGATTCTAATTATCAGGTAAAAAAATAACGAATAGAATTATCAGTAAAAAAATACAATTCTCTACCGTATTGTGGATTAGGCTGTTCGGTGTTGATGCGCAAATATTCGCGAA
Organism: Bradynema listronoti; assembly: GCA_024678965.1. Taxonomy (NCBI): domain Eukaryota; kingdom Metazoa; phylum Nematoda; class Chromadorea; order Rhabditida; family Allantonematidae; genus Bradynema; species Bradynema listronoti. The sequence continues at coordinate 1,179,766 of JANLNO010000005.1, forward strand.
ATCGCGTTACAGCAATATTTTCGGCACTCATTATCCAAAAATAATTGAAAAAATAGTGTTATAATTGTATGAAATAATGTTATATTTGTAACAGCGACAATTAAATAAGAAACTTTTTTAATACTATTTCTGAATATAATAATGGGTAAAATAGTCGCTAGCATTAGGCAAAAACCCTAACTGGTATTAATATTATAGCTAAGTTTAAGAAAGTTTAAAGTTAAAATAAGACCGCAAACGACCGACCGCAATTCTCAATACCGCTTAAGTTAAGCAAATTTAATTGGATATTTATCCAAATGAGAAGACTTTCCACCTTATTTTTTTGGCACAATAGTGCATTTAATTTTTTTATAAACGTTCTCGAAAAAAGTGCGTGGAGCTCCACACGTAGAAAGTTCTTTGCATCTTATTCAGCTGCAGCTGAATAAGATGAAGAATTAATATTAATGCGTTTTACAGAGAAATATTTGTTCGGCGGAATTTAATTTTTTAAATATTTTAGTTCACACTAAAATTTTTTTATTTCTTAACTTTTCAATGGAATTAAAGGTGGCTCGGGGCCGGCATTTTTCGGCCTGGTCAAAATAAAAAAAGTCCGACCCGAAAAAATTAGGCCCGGCTCGGCCCGTTTAAACCCGTGTTCCTCCACATTAATTTTATACAATTTTTAAATTAAAAAGTTTTAAAAATAAACCTATTTTGTCTTCATCAAACTTAAATCTATAAATTGAGTTTAGCTTTCTATCATTGACATAAGAGTCGTTAATTAAATTACACCAAACAAAAACATGATCGACGATGTATGGATTATGATTATTTTTAGAAATATGTTTAATAAATGCATTATTATTTTTGTCAACTTTATTAATCTCTAAAATTCCATCCAATTTCACCAATCCCATAGTTTTTGACTAAAAACTCTTGAGAAAATGAGTATTCAAAAGAATACTCACTAGAAGTCAAATTCAAATTGAAGTAGATTATTTAAAAGGCAAATAAAATTGTAAAAATTAAACAAGTTTTGAGTCACAGTACAAAAATAAATATAAGTATAGATAATGTTTACTCCCTGCAATATCAGAAGTCATGTTTATTTAATCCACAAGAAAACAGTTTACAGAAATTGAAGATCTCTTGAGAATTCACTTCATTTCGAGTGCATGCTTCTATTGGAACTGCTCAAACTAAAATATAACAATTAAAATAATCTATAACTAAATCAACTTACATCTGGACCAACGATATCCAAGTAACCCAAGATGGCATCGGAGCTAATGATTATATGATGATCAGCGACTTCTTCTAAATTGATTGTCGAGACCGAGTTTTCAAGATTGGCGAATGCAAAGCGCTTTTTTCCGATCGAAATTCCGAGGAAGTAGCCACCAGAATTAAAGATACCGGAGAACGAATCGTCAAGCTTTCCATGTGAAGTTCCGACGTAGAAGCTAACTAAACTAATCAATTAATATTTATAAAATTAAGAAATTAGACATACCATGCCATTCCGAAATGGTTCCGTCCTCCCAAGTAGGCTGTCGATCTTGACTGACTCCCATCTGCAGATACTTCTGACCACGATATATCTCACCAAAACCAAAACCATGCGGATAGTTCGGGAATTCTCCATTAGTCGGCTCGAAAACGATGAAATCTCTTTTCTCGGAAATGGCGCTCACAACTACCTGAAAAGTTTAAATTTAGCAACTAGTTCGAATAATTGGAAAACAAACCTCAATTTCCACTGTCGGATCCAACACATTGTACAGCTTGAGTTTTTGATCCTTCTTGAGCGATGCATGAGGGCCATGTCGGAAAGAGATCGCGCGCTTCTTGTCAAAGACCACAACACATAGATGCAAGACTTCATTCGGCTTAGAAGTCGTAAATAACGTCTTTTCAAGATTTTCCACGGTCACTTTTTGCATTGTCAATCTAAACAAGCATTTGAATTAATGTAAATTATAAAAGTAAATAGAACGCGCTACTAAGAAATAAAGCAATTAATTACGTAAAAACAACTAAAGGTCGGGTAAAAAATTTGGATTTTTGATGATAAAGGCAATGAAAATAACAACATCCTCCAAAAATCGATTCGCAAACTAAAAACGCGAACAAATGAAAATGTTTGCAGCAAAAAATTTCATCAAAATATTCGCTAGCTGCGCCCAAATTTGTATGCAAAGTGCGCTTTTTCTTTATTCATTGGTAGTGTTTTGGATAGTTTATCCATAAAAAATATGCAGTTTAATTCTATATTTTTTAATATTTAATATTTATTTTAAAAACCTGCAAAGGTTCAAGTTCACAGAAATAAACAAAATCTCTTCAAATATAAAGGCTTTAAGCCAAAATGGTAAGGAGGGCGGTCAGATTATGACTGACTTTTGAGGCATTTTAGCCTTTAAGTTCGTTATAATTCATGAAAATAGGGCATTATTTTGACAGTGGAGAATAGTAACAACTTAATCATTCCATACAAGAGTTCGCGCATAAAACAATAGTGTGTCAGAGAAGCCATTCCATGCAAGAGTTTGCGTTAAAATAATGACTGCGCTAGAAGACCTATATACGTACTAAATTTTATTTTACCAACGCCAAAGCCACAATTTTAAACTTTTGATAAAGTGCATTGCTGAGGAACTTGAGTTTAAACTTTTAATAGAATTTTATAAAATATTTTTGCAAAAAGTCGTCAGAAGATTCTTTCAATAAAAGGTCGAAAAATTTAACTAAAAATCTTTATTAACATCGATCTAAAAACGATACATTATTAAATTTAAAAAATGGAGGTACTTTTCAGCAAAAAAATCTTTTCTAAATGATTTTTTTTAGGTTTTTAGGTTAGTTAGAAGTGCAATTAAAAAATTTCAAGCACACCAAAAACAAAAAAAATCGGTAAAAAAACATTAAATTTTTCGAATACCTAGTACGAAAAAATCTAGAAAAGTCATTAAAAAATTTTTTTGGCAGGTCTAATAACCGGAAAGTACCAAAATCGGTTTTCTGTTATTCCAACGTAGGTACATATACAAACACGGGGAATGAGTTTGTTAATGACGAGAAAAAAGGATGGAAAGGTATTTTTTCGTCGAATTGCGTGTTTTCCATTCCAAAGTCGGAATCTACGTTATTCATTTGTACTTGAGAAGTCAATATTTTGTCGGCGTTTGAGCAAAAACCACATGATTGCGGGCAATAATCGCGCATAATGTCTTCAAAGTAACCCAATTTACAGCGACTGAGCAAATTTGAGCACATTGTTGATTTATCAATACAAAGTTGCTTGGAATCTATATAATTAAAAGTAAAAACAAATTGAAAAAAAAATTGTAACCTCTCAGCGCTAGATTTTTACTTGAAGCAATTGGATTGGTTTTTGAAATCCTGTTAATTCTATTTTGAAATGTATTTTTGAACGCAGCAGACTGCGATACGCCGAATCCGACTAATCGCCGATTTTTCACGAAGTTAAAATTTGATGAAGGCATTTGAACACCCGTAAAAGCCAAAGATTGTATTCTGTTATTGAAAATTGTGGATTCTGGCGGTAAATTATTTTCGACTATCTAAAACGAAAATAAAATAATTAAAAATAGTTTTAAAAGTATGTAACGAATAGTAAAAGGCAGAGGTGTACAGGAATTCCAATTTCTGAGGTTTTTAGCTATTTTTTTCGATTTTTCAATTTTCTCTGGAATTCCAATTTCCGAAATTTTAAAATTATTTCCAGTACACCATTCACTGATGTAATTAACCTGACACTGGTACATTCGACGAATTTTTTCAAGATCAATAGGACTAAAATTATTTGCTGCACCAATAATCTTCGTCATTTCGGAAACTTTTGCGTTTAAAGTCTCGAGACCATTCTTGCTGAAGCATCACTTTTATTAAATATACAGGGTGGCCCAAATTGGCGCCGGGATTTGTTTTTGTTATAACTTTTTTATTTTTCGACCAAATTGCCTAATTTTTTTTTTATTTGATACCCGAGAATCCCCCATTTTGTGTGGTATCATATTTGTGCATTAAGTTTCAAGTTAAGCGTATGCAATAATTCTTCGGCCGAATCCTCTTCTCCGATGAAGCTCACTTCCACATCCATGGCCACGTCAACCATCAAAATTTTCGATACTGGAGCGACAAAAATCCTGGCTGGTATCGTGAAGAACCGCTTCACTCTTCTCGAGTGAGCGTCTGGGTGAGCTGCAATTGGACGTCAAGGAGTTGTTGGACCGGTCTTCTTCCACAACAACGTCACAGCGGCCTCATATCTGGAACTTTTGCAGCAGCGATTTCTGCCGGTTGTTCAGACTTGGCCTGGATTTGCTAGTCTCATCTTCATGCAGGTGAACGTCGTATCATATGAACGTCGTATCGAGCGGTGTATTGAAGTGGACGGACGAAGCGTCGAAATCAATTTCGGAAATTGAAACATTTTTATTGTTGTTTTTTTTTTGTTGTCATTTTAATAAATTTTGTTGTTATGTTTGATACCACACAAAATGGGGAATTCTCGGGTATCAAATAAAAAAAATTAGGCAATTTGGTCGAAAAATAAAAAAGTTATAACAAAAACAAATCCCGGCGCCAATTTGGGCCACCCTGTACTAAAAAATTCGTAGCGGCCGCATATGCGACTTTTTTGACAATATTTTTAAAGGTGAAAAATGTTTAAAGGTGAAAAATGTACTCACTAGAAGTCAAATTCAAATTGAAGTAGACCATTTAAAAGGCAAATAAAATTGTAAAAATTAAACAAGTTTTGAGTCACAGTACAAAAATAAATATAAGTATAGATAATGTTTACTCCCTGCAATATCAGAAGTCATGTTTATTTAATCCACAAGAAAACAGTTTACAGAAATTGAAGATCTCTTGAGAATTCACTTCATTTCGAGTGCATGCTTCTATTCGAACGGCTCAAACTAAAATATAACAATTAAAATAATCTATAACTAAATCAACTTACATCTGGACCAACGATATCCAAGTAACCCAAGATGGCATCGGAGCTAATGATTATATGATGATCAGCGACTTCTTCTAAATTGATTGTCGAGACCGAGTTTTCAAGATTGGCGAATGCAAAGCGCTTTTTTCCGATCGAAATTCCGAGAAAGTAGCCACCAGAATTAAAGATACCGGAGAACGAATCGTCAAGCTTTCCATGTGAAGTTCCGACGTAGAAGCCAACTAAACTAATCAATTAATATTTATAAAATTAAGAAATTAGACATACCATGCCTTTCCGAAATGGTTCCGTCCTTCCAAGTAGGCTGTCGATCTTGACTGACTCCCATCTGCAGATACTTCTGACCACGATATATCTCACCAAAACCAAAACCATGCGGATAGTTCGGGAATTCTCCATTAGTCGGCTCGAAAACGATGAAATCTCTTTTCTCGGAAATGGCGCTCACAACTACCTGAAAAGTTTAAATTTAGCAACTAGTTCGAATAATTGGAAAACAAACCTCAATTTCCACTGTCGGATCCAACACATTGTACAGCTTGAGTTTTTGATCCTTCTTGAGCGATGCATGAGGGCCATGTCGGAAAGAGATCGCGCGCTTCTTGTCAAAGACCACAACACATAGATGCAAGACTTCATTCGGCTTAGAAGTCGTAAATAACGTCTTTTCAAGATTTTCCACGGTCACTTTTTGCATTGTCAATCTAAACAAGCATTTGAATTAATGTAAATTATAAAAGTAAATAGAACGCGCTACTAAGAAATAAAGCAATTAATTACGTAAAAACAACTAAAGGTCGGGTAAAAAATTTGGATTTTTGATGATCGGCAGCCTACTTGGAAAGACGGAATCATTTCGGAAAAGCATGGTATGTCTAATTTCTTAATTTTATAAATATTAATTGATTAATTTAGTTGGCTTCTACGTCGGAACTTCACATGAAAAGCTTGGCGATTCGGGCTCCGGTATCTTTAATTCTGGTGGCTACTTCCTCGGAATTTCGATCGGAAAAAAGCGCTTTGCATTTGCCAATCTTCAAAACTCGGTCTCGACAATCAATTTAGAAGAAGTCGCTGATCATCATCCAGACACGCAAATCATTAGCTCCGATGCCATCTTCGGTCACTTCGATATCGTTGGTCCAGATGTAAGTTGATTTAGTTAGAGATTATTTTAATTGTTATATTTTAGTTTGAGCCGCCCGAAAAGAAGCATGCACCCGAAATGAAGTGAATTCTCAAGAGATCTTCAATTTCTGTAAACTGTTTTCTTGTGGATTAAATAAACATGACTTCTGATATTGCAGGGAGTAAACATTATCTATACTTATATTTATTTTTGTACTGTGACTCAAAACTTGTTTAATTTTTACAATTTTATTTGCCTTTTAAATGGTCTACTTCAATTTGAATTTGACTTCTAGTGAGTACATTTTTCACCTTTAAACATTTTTCACCTTTAAAAATATTGTCAAAAAAGTCGCATATGCGGCCGCTACGAATTTTTTAGTACAGGGTGGCCCAAATTGGCGCCGGGATTTGTTTTTGTTATAACTTTTTTATTTTTCGACCAAATTGCCTAATTTTTTTTTTATTTGATACCCGAGAATCCCCCATTTTGTGTGGTATCATATTTGTGCATTAAGTTTCAAGTTAAGCGTATGCAATAATTCTTCGGCCGAATCCTCTTCTCCGATGAAGCTCACTTCCACATCCATGGCCACGTCAACCATCAAAATTTTCGATACTGGAGCGACAAAAATCCTGGCTGGTATCGTGAAGAACCGCTTCACTCTTCTCGAGTGAGCGTCTGGGTGAGCTGCAATTGGACGTCAAGGAGTTGTTGGACCGGTCTTCTTCCACAACAACGTCACAGCGGCCTCATATCTGGAACTTTTGCAGCAGCGATTTCTGCCGGTTGTTCAGACTTGGCCTGGATTTGCTAGTCTCATCTTCATGCAGGTGAACGTCGTATCATATGAACGTCGTATCGAGCGGTGTATTGAAGTGGACGGACGAAGCGTCGAAATCAATTTCGGAAATTGAAACATTTTTATTGTTGTTTTTTTTTTGTTGTCATTTTAATAAATTTTGTTGTTATGTTTGATACCACACAAAATGGGGAATTCTCGGGTATCAAATAAAAAAAATTAGGCAATTTGGTCGAAAAATAAAAAAGTTATAACAAAAACAAATCCCGGCGCCAATTTGGGCCACCCTGTATATTTAATAAAAGTGATGCTTCAGCAAGAATGGTCTCGAGACTTTAAACGCAAAAGTTTCCGAAATGACGAAGATTATTGGTGCAGCAAATAATTTTAGTCCTATTGATCTTGAAAAAATTCGTCGAATGTACCAGTGTCAGGTTAATTACATCAGTGAATGGTGTACTGGAAATAATTTTAAAATTTCGGAAATTGGAATTCCAGAGAAAATTGAAAAATCGAAAAAAATAGCTAAAAACCTCAGAAATTGGAATTCCTGTACACCTCTGCCTTTTACTATTCGTTACATACTTTTAAAACTATTTTTAATTATTTTATTTTCGTTTTAGATAGTCGAAAATAATTTACCGCCAGAATCCACAATTTTCAATAACAGAATACAATCTTTGGCTTTTACGGGTGTTCAAATGCCTTCATCAAATTTTAACTTCGTGAAAAATCGGCGATTAGTCGGATTCGGCGTATCGCAGTCTGCTGCGTTCAAAAATACATTTCAAAATAGAATTAACAGGATTTCAAAAACCAATCCAATTGCTTCAAGTAAAAATCTAGCGCTGAGAGGTTACAATTTTTTTTTCAATTTGTTTTTACTTTTAATTATATAGATTCCAAGCAACTTTGTATTGATAAATCAACAATGTGCTCAAATTTGCTCAGTCGCTGTAAATTGGGTTACTTTGAAGACATTATGCGCGATTATTGCCCGCAATCATGTGGTTTTTGCTCAAACGCCGACAAAATATTGACTTCTCAAGTACAAATGAATAACGTAGATTCCGACTTTGGAATGGAAAACACGCAATTCGACGAAAAAATACCTTTCCATCCTTTTTCTCGTCATTAACAAACTCATTCCCCGTGTTTGTATATGTACCTACGTTGGAATAACAGAAAACCGATTTTGGTACTTTCCGGTTATTAGACCTGCCAAAAAAATTTTTTAATGACTTTTCTAGATTTTTTCGTACTAGGTATTCGAAAAATTTAATGTTTTTTTACCGATTTTTTTGTTTTTGGTGTGCTTGAAATTTTTTAATTGCACTTCTAACTAACCTAAAAACCTAAAAAAATCATTTAGAAAAGATTTTTTTGCTGAAAAGTACCTCCATTTTTTAAATTTAATAATGTATCGTTTTTAGATCGATGTTAATAAAGATTTTTAGTTAAATTTTTCGACCTTTTATTGAAAGAATCTTCTGACGACTTTTTGCAAAAATATTTTATAAAATTCTATTAAAAGTTTAAACTCAAGTTCCTCAGCAATGCACTTTATCAAAAGTTTAAAATTGTGGCTTTGGCGTTGGTAAAATAAAATTTAGTACGTATATAGGTCTTCTAGCGCAGTCATTATTTTAACGCAAACTCTTGCATGGAATGGCTTCTCTGACACACTATTGTTTTATGCGCGAACTCTTGTATGGAATGATTAAGTTGTTACTATTCTCCACTGTCAAAATAATGCCCTATTTTCATGAATTATAACGAACTTAAAGGCTAAAATGCCTCAAAAGTCAGTCATAATCTGACCGCCCTCCTTACCATTTTGGCTTAAAGCCTTTATATTTGAAGAGATTTTGTTTATTTCTGTGAACTTGAACCTTTGCAGGTTTTTAAAATAAATATTAAATATTAAAAAATATAGAATTAAACTGCATATTTTTTATGGATAAACTATCCAAAACACTACCAATGAATAAAGAAAAAGCGCACTTTGCATACAAATTTGGGCGCAGCTAGCGAATATTTTGATGAAATTTTTTGCTGCAAACATTTTCATTTGTTCGCGTTTTTAGTTTGCGAATCGATTTTTGGAGGATGTTGTTATTTTCATTGCCTTTATCATCAAAAATCCAAATTTTTTACCCGACCTTTAGTTGTTTTTACGTAATTAATTGCTTTATTTCTTAGTAGCGCGTTCTATTTACTTTTATAATTTACATTAATTCAAATGCTTGTTTAGATTGACAATGCAAAAAGTGACCGTGGAAAATCTTGAAAAGACGTTATTTACGACTTCTAAGCCGAATGAAGTCTTGCATCTATGTGTTGTGGTCTTTGACAAGAAGCGCGCGATCTCTTTCCGACATGGCCCTCATGCATCGCTCAAGAAGGATCAAAAACTCAAGCTGTACAATGTGTTGGATCCGACAGTGGAAATTGAGGTTTGTTTTCCAATTATTCGAACTAGTTGCTAAATTTAAACTTTTCAGGTAGTTGTGAGCGCCATTTCCGAGAAAAGAGATTTCATCGTTTTCGAGCCGACTAATGGAGAATTCCCGAACTATCCGCATGGTTTTGGTTTTGGTGAGATATATCGTGGTCAGAAGTATCTGCAGATGGGAGTCAGTCAAGATCGACAGCCTACTTGGAAGGACGGAACCATTTCGGAAAGGCATGGTATGTCTAATTTCTTAATTTTATAAATATTAATTGATTAGTTTAGTTGGCTTCTACGTCGGAACTTCACATGGAAAGCTTGACGATTCGTTCTCCGGTATCTTTAATTCTGGTGGCTACTTTCTCGGAATTTCGATCGGAAAAAAGCGCTTTGCATTCGCCAATCTTGAAAACTCGGTCTCGACAATCAATTTAGAAGAAGTCGCTGATCATCATATAATCATTAGCTCCGATGCCATCTTGGGTTACTTGGATATCGTTGGTCCAGATGTAAGTTGATTTAGTTATAGATTATTTTAATTGTTATATTTTAGTTTGAGCCGTTCGAATAGAAGCATGCACTCGAAATGAAGTGAATTCTCAAGAGATCTTCAATTTCTGTAAACTGTTTTCTTGTGGATTAAATAAACATGACTTCTGATATTGCAGGGAGTAAACATTATCTATACTTATATTTATTTTTGTACTGTGACTCAAAACTTGTTTAATTTTTACAATTTTATTTGCCTTTTAAATAATCTACTTCAATTTGAATTTGACTTCTAGTGAGTATTCTTTTGAATACTCATTTTCTCAAGAGTTTTTAGTCAAAAACTATGGGATTGGTGAAATTGGATGGAATTTTAGAGATTAATAAAGTTGACAAAAATAATAATGCATTTATTAAACATATTTCTAAAAATAATCATAATCCATACATCGTCGATCATGTTTTTGTTTGGTGTAATTTAATTAACGACTCTTATGTCAATGATAGAAAGCTAAACTCAATTTATAGATTTAAGTTTGATGAAGACAAAATAATTGAAGAGCCATATCAAATTATTTACCACAAAATCTCCGTTAGACCAAATAAGATTATTTTAAGATTAGTAGATGCTAATAACAACTTAATTGAATTTGATAGCGTTAACCTGTTTATTGAGTTGAATATGAAAGAATTAAAAATATAAAAAATCAACTATTTTTATTTCATAATTTTTTTTATGTTTTTAGTGTATTCAAGAAGTCTTGACTTTCTCTGGTTAATTCGATATTAGCTAAATCATTGGTTAATGAATTTAAAAATTCTTTATTCTTTTTGCTTAATTTTGGTTTACTTTTTCTAAGCTTTTTAGATTTAGTTTGCTTCGGAGCAGTTAAATCATTATTATTCTCATTATTTTGAACCTTAATCAGCTTTATTTTTATATCTTCATTTTTTTTATTCAAAATAGTATAGTTTTTAGTATTACCATCAAAAATTACTAATGTCATTTAATAGCAAAATTATTCTTGATCTAATGAAGTAATCGATGGAACGATCGCAAAAAAACGTTTCGTTATAAAATTTTATTCATGAAATATGAAAGGTTTATTTTTAAAACTTTTTAATTTAAAAATTGTATAAAATTAATGTGGAGGAGAGGCTAAAACACGGGTTTAAACGGGCCGAGCCGGGCCCAATTTTTTCGGGTCGGACTTTTTTTTATTTTGACCAGGCCCCAAGCCATCTTTAATTCCATTCAGAAAAGTTAAGAAATAAAAAAATTTTAGTGTGAACTAGAATATTTAAAAAATTAAATTCCGCCGAACAAATATTTCTCTGTAAAACGCATTAATATTAATTCTTCATCTTATTCAGCTGCATCTGAATAAGATGCAAAGAACTTTCTGCGTATTGAGCTCTACGCACTTTTTTCGAGAATGTTTATAAAAAAATTAAATGCACTATTGGGCCAAAAAAATAAGGTGGAAAGTCTTCTCATTTGGATAAATATCCAATTTAATTTGTTTAACTTAAGCGGTATTGAGATAATTGCGGCCAGTCGTTTGCGGTCTTTTTTTAACTTTTAGGCTAAACTTAGCTATAATATTAATACCAGTTAGGGTTTTTGCCTAATGCTAGCGACTATTTTACCCATTATTATATTCAGAAATAGTATTAAAAAAGTTTCTTATTTAATTGTCGCTGTTACAAATATAACATTATTTCATACAATTATAACACTATTTTTTCAATTATTTTTGGATAATGAGTGCCGAAAATATTGCTGTAACGCGATTTCGCGAATATTTGCGCATCAACACCGAACAGCCTAATCCACAATACGGTAGAGAATTGTATTTTTTTACTGATAATTCTATTCGTTATTTTTTTACCTGATAATTAGAATCTACAAATTCTAATTATTTAAACAAATTAAATTGCTAATTTAAATTGTAATTTTCCATAGTAATCTTGAATAGTGTCGAATACAGGTCACACTCAAAAATAATTTTTTTTCTACATTTTTTAAATTTTTTTTCTGCATTTTTTTTATTCGCAAATATGGTTTTTCATATTTTTATCTTTTAGCTGAATGTAAGAACTTTTTATTGAAATACGCAAAGGAATTGGACTTGGGAACATGGGATATTGAGGTTTATTTTCATTTTTACTATCTCACTATCAACAATTATATTTTTTCTTTTAGTGTGTTCCCGGAAAGCCCGTTGTTGGATTTACGCTTAAAGGAGCCGACGAAAGTCTTCCATCGATCTTATTATATTCTCATACGGATGTTGTGCCTACCTTTCCAGTAAATTACTAAATTAATTTATTGAATTCTTAGAAAGTTCATTTCTTTTACAGGAGCATTGGAAATATGATCCATATAGTGCATTCAAGGACGATGAGGGAAACATTTATGCTCGAGGGACTCAAGACATGAAATGTGTCGGTATTCAATATATGGAAGCATTGAGAATTCTTTTGGCTTCTAAAAAGACCTTCCTTCGCACTATACACATTGTTTGGGGACCAGGTAATAATATTTAACGTAGCAAGTGCTGCGAGCATTGGTATTTGGCATCAGCAAAATTCGAAAATATCTATTTATGAAAAGTATTAATCGATATTTCTTTTTTAATGACAATATTCAATTAGGTAAATTCATTAAGATGAGGAAATAGGAGGAGTCGATGGAATGAAGAAATTTACAAAAACCGACCAATTTAAACAACTCAACGTGGGATTTGGACTCGACGAAGGCGTTGTCAGCGAGGACGACGTATATCGGCTATTCTATGGAGAACGCGCCCCCTGGTGTAAGCTTAAAATAAACCTGGAAATTTATTTGAAAAAGAAAAAAAAGAATTTTTTCGATTTTTTCTCATAATTAAAAACTTTTAGGGGTAAAAATCACTTGCAGAGGCTCGCCCGGACATGGATCTCGTTTTCTTGAAAATACCGCTGGACCGAAATTGGTATCAATTCCGTTCGTTTCTAGACTCGATTAGTAATTTGTTTTGGTATTTTGATAGCTTTCTATTATGAAAAGCTTTGACGATTATCGCAACAGCCAACAAAAATTATTAGCCGAGAATTCGGATTGGACAATTGGTGATGTGACAAGTGTGAATTTAACGAAAGTTCAGGTTATTCTTATACGATTGTATAGATTTTTACTTGGTAAATTCTTTGTTTTTTACAAAACTCATTAATTATTATTGCGCATCATTGTTTAGGGCGGAGTTCAAGTCAATGTAATTCCATCTGAATTGTGTGCTTGTAAGTTTTTTTTTTTTAATCTGCTCAATTAATTCATAATTCTTTTGGAATATGTTTTACATACCTTTTTCTATGCAACCAAAACAAATAAAAATTCGAATTTTTTTGCAGGGTTTGATATTCGCATCACTCCTCGTGACAAATTCGCGGTACGATTTTGATCTAAAAATTATTAGATTGTTTTTAAATGTCTATTTCAAATCACAATAATTTTTCGATTAGAATATCGAGGCAATGCTTAATGAATGGTGCGTCAAAGCAGGCGATGGCGTCACCATCGAATTTGAACAGGTATATTTTTCTAAATAAAAAATCCTTTTCAATTTTAAATTTTATTTGATAAATTAAAAAAAAATTGTTTTCAGAAAACAATGATCGACGCAATGACTCCCAACACAAAAGCCGATCCGTGGTGGAATGCATTGGCGTCGTCGCTGGAAAAGCAGTAAATATGTTTATATTTTATATGAATAAGCAGTAAATTTTAAAACAGCAATTCAACAAACTCTTTGTGTACGTCCTAGGCACCGAGTTAATAAATCTGACTGATTCTTTGTTTTTTGTCCCAAATGTTATAAATGTTATGTTTTTTCAGAGGCTGCAAAATAAAATCCGAGATTTTTTTTGGCGCAATTGATGCTCGATATTTGCGTGAGGTTTGCTTTTGATTCCATTTATAAAAATGTATTTTTATTTTGCCAAGTAATATTTATTTTTAGCTTGGCTACAAAGCCGTCGGCTTTACGCCTGTAATCAACACGCCTCAGCTGTTGCACGACCACAACGAATTTCTTAGCGAAAGCCAATTTCTAAGAGGTATTGAAATTTACGTTAAAGTTATCGAACGACTCGCCAACGTTCCCAAACATTAATAACTATTAATTCCAGTGACCAAATGTTTGTCATATATTTTTAACTTACTTATTCGGGCAAAAATCACTTATTTTTTAATCATTAATTTTGTTTTTTTTTATTAGGTTGTCAACACTTCGAAAATTAAAAAAATAGTTTTTTTAATTTTTTAAAATTTAAGATCTATTTAGGATCCTTAATAGTAATTATCTATTTACAAACAAAACTAAAAGCTCAATATATTTTTAAAATAATTGTATACTTTTTTGCAAATTTTTATCGTTGACTTTAATCTTTCTAAAGAGATGATTTATAATAAAAAATAACTATACAATTCTTTTTTACACACACAAATTTTTTTTACGAGAAAAAAAAACATCGTTATGTAATCCTATAACGTTTGAAATGAAAAATGATTATTTTTTGATCGTTTGGGGGTTAATGCGTAAAAATGGCGCTAATAAGCCAAAATCAGATTATAGGACACATTTTCCATAATAATCGCTTTTGTTTTCCTAATAGTCTCAGTTTTCTAGTTATTATTTCAAAAACAAAATATCTTATTTATAATAAATTGTGAACTTGCATCTTCACAGATTCCTACATGTAATTCTAAATTCAAAAAAAAAATTTACAAAGTTAAAAATAATCTTATTTAGATTTCACCTTGAAAGAAGATTTTAATTTAAATACGAAATCTCGTTTAAAATTCTCTTTATAAAATTGGAAGGTTTTCATTTAGAAAGATACTTTCCAATAAAATGTTTTTTTTTCATCTAATATTTTTCATAATTTTTTTGACTGTTGAGTACAATCACGCGTAACGTGTGCTTTGTATTCATCTGTTTACGCGCTTTAAAATCACGTACAACAATTCGTGATTTCCGAGATATTTTTGTCCTCCGTTATGCATGTTCTTTATTCGCTTCCGTTTAATTGTTTTTCTATCGTTTTTGTGGACACTTGATGTCCTAACGAGTGGAGTACGAGTAAGATATTTACACGAGAAAAAATATGTATCATTTTAGTTATCTAAAAAAGTTTTAATAATTACAAGTATATTGATTTTTTGTTAAATCTTAAACTTTTGTCATAAATTTTATAAAAAAATGTGTTTGTGGAAAATCAAAAATTCTTATTATCAAATCGAGTATTCACCCTATCTTCTTGTAAAGCAATTAATTTAATTTAAAATTAATTTAATTAAAAGATGTAAATAAGTCATCTATTGGTTTAAGTCATATTCCTTTTTATAATTTTTTACCTTATTTATATTTGAGAAAATTATTTATAGATGAATCACTACTAAACGAATAGATGGTCCATTTTCAAATAATGGACCAAACGTAATGGGAAATCGAAAGAATGCCATAACAAATAACTCGATTTTATTTGTCATCCTAATAATTATTACCGGTATTATCCAAAAAAAATTTCTGGAATGAAAAAATTATTCTATCAAATTATAGATTTTACAGTGGCCCAACATTATCTAACCGCAATGGATTTTTTGAGAGCCGCAAATGGTATTTTATATTATTTTTACTTTTTTTTTATTTCATCCTTATTATATTTATTAAATGCGTATAACTTTTTTAAGAGGAAGAGGTTTCTTTTCTCACAGATAAAGATTTCATCAATGCAAACAACGTTCACATTTTATTTTGTAAGTTTACTATCTTAAACTCGAGGGTTTTTAAAAATAATTGGTAAAAAATTTATAGCTTCAGTAAGTGCAAGCTCACGCCGAGTTTTGTCTTCTCAGCGTTTCTTTAAAGGTGATATTCGTGGAAAGGCAGCTTGGGGGGTAAATATCGTTCATATATTTCATATGTTGTATTTCTACATAATATCTTTATTTTATTTTTTTATTTAAAGAGGTCAAATCATAACAGAGCATTCCTGTTAAATAGTTTGGAGAACATCGCTCTGCACAATAATAAAAATGTTAGACACAACGGCGTAGCTAGTCATGTTAGTTTTATGAATGACTTAAAATATTATCAAATAAACGTTAGATTTAACTTATACTTTAGATCAAAAAATGGTTAGGCGGTCGGATACCATACGCATTAAGTACCGAATACACAGAACGGGAGCGAGCCATTATAGCTAAAGCTTTTCAAGTAAAAATCTGGCTAAATATGCACACGAACACATAAATTTATTAATTTAGGAATACCATTTGAAAACATGTATCCGCTTTGTGCCGCGCAGTGCTTCAGATTATGACTATTTGTACATTGCCAAAATAGATGGGTACAGCACAAACTCTTTAGCAATAACTCTCGAATTTTCATTTATTTAATCAATTATTAGTTGTTTTTCGGACGTTGGTCGTACCGGCGGACGCCAAGAACTTTCGCTGGATAATGGTTGCCTACATCTTGATACAATAATTCACGAATTAATGCACTCAGTCGG
The DNA here is from genome assembly GCA_024678965.1 of Bradynema listronoti. NCBI lineage: Eukaryota > Metazoa > Nematoda > Chromadorea > Rhabditida > Allantonematidae > Bradynema > Bradynema listronoti. The sequence goes on from JANLNO010000005.1 coordinate 1,196,177, forward strand.
TTTTTACCACGAACATGAACGCTGGGATCGTGATCAATTTATTACCATACTGTGGCCGAACATCGACCGCGGTTTTTAAACAAAACTTAATCAATTTTTCATTTTCAAAATTTAAAATTTTTAGAAGCATATGATCAATTTGGCCGAGTTGATTTGAAAGAATCATCCTATTATGGACAACCGTATGATTATTTTTCGGTTTGTTAAATGATATTATAAAATTAAATTTATTAAAAAACAATATTTATTTAAACTTTTTTAATTTATGTTTACAATAATTAATTTTTGTATGTTTTTCGATAATGCACTACGATAGCATGGCGTTCAGGTAATAAATTTTACGAACATTTAAAATTAACAGTTTCGTATTATCTAATCTAAATACATTAAAGCGCTATTTTCGTCTGTTACTTTCATTTTAATACCTTTTAAATTGCGCCAAAAATTAATTGCCGAATTGCTAATGCATTCGAAATTTTTCTGCGACTTTTTGGGTTCAAAGCTCAGTGAGAGGTCGTTTTTTGAAATGCAGGATATTCCAAAGTGGCGCCGGGATTTGTTTTCATTATAACTTTTTTAGTTTGGATTCGATTTGCAAAAAAAATTTTTTTTTTTTTTTCGATTTCCAAGACTGAGAGAATTTGTCTGACACCAAACTTGTCCATATTGGTTCCGATATACAAATTTTATAATTATTTGAACCTTTTTGACACTTTCAAAAAAAATCATTAAAATTTGTAATATAATTATGGACACGTCCTAATCATCGAACCTATTTTGAATGATTTCGACATTTTGGTTAAAAAATGAGAATGAAATTAATTGTAATAAATATTATTTAACCTATTAAATGAAATTTTAGCAAAATTCGGATTGAAAAATTGAGTGAATTTCTAGTCAATTTTATACATTTTTCACCTTTAAAAATATTGTCAAAAAAGTCGCATATGCGGCCGCTACGAATTTTCTAGTATATTTAATAAAAGTGATGCTTCAGCAAGAATGGTCTCGAGACTTTAAACGCAAAAGTTTCCGAAATGACGAAGATTATTGGTGCAGCAAATAATTTTAGTCCTATTGATCTTGAAAAAATTCGTCGAATGTACCAGTGCCAGGTTAATTACATCAGTGAATGGTGTACTGGAAATAATTTTAAAATTTCGGAAATTGGAATTCCAGAGAAAATTGAAAAATCGAAAAAAATAGCTAAAAACCTCAGAAATTGGAATTCCTGTACACCTCTGCCTTTTACTATTCGTTACATACTTTTAAAACTATTTTTAATTATTTTATTTTCGTTTTAGATAGTCGAAAATAATTTACCGCCAGAATCCACAATTTTCAATAACAGAATACAATCTTTGGCTTTTACGGGTGTTCAAATGCCTTCATCAAATTTTAACTTCGTGAAAAATCGGCGATTAGTCGGATTCGGCGTATCGCAGTCTGCTGCGTTCAAAAATACATTTCAAAATAGAATTAACAGGATTTCAAAAACCAATCCAATTGCTTCAAGTAAAAATCTAGCGCTGAGAGGTTACAATTTTTTTTTTTCAATTTGTTTTTACTTTTAATTATATAGATTCCAAGCAACTTTGTATTGATAAATCAACAATGTGCTCAAATTTGCTCAGTCGCTGTAAATTGGGTTACTTTGAAGACATTATGCGCGATTATTGCCCGCAATCATGTGGTTTTTGCTCAAACGCCGACAAAATATTGACTTCTCAAGTACAAATGAATAACGTAGATTCCGACTTTGGAATGGAAAACACGCAATTCGACGAAAAAATACCTTTCCATCCTTTTTTCTCGTCATTAACAAACTCATTCCCCGTGTTTGTATATGTACCTACGTTGGAATAACAGAAAACCGATTTTGGTACTTTCCGGTTATTAGACCTGCCAAAAAAATTTTTTAATGACTTTTCTAGATTTTTTCGTACTAGGTATTCGAAAAATTTAATGTTTTTTTACCGATTTTTTTTGTTTTTGGTGTGCTTGAAATTTTTTAATTGCACTTCTAACTAACCTAAAAACCTAAAAAAAATCATTTAGAAAAGATTTTTTTGCTGAAAAGTACCTCCATTTTTTAAATTTAATAATGTATCGTTTTTAGATCGATGTTAATAAAGATTTTTAGTTAAATTTTTCGACCTTTTATTGAAAGAATCTTCTGACGACTTTTTGCAAAAATATTTTATAAAATTCTATTAAAAGTTTAAATTCTATTAAAAGTTTTAACTCAAATTCCTCAGCAATGGACTTTATCAAAAATTTAAAATTGTGGTTTTGGCGTTGGTAAAATAAAATTTTTAGGTTTCAAAAAATTATATTTCATCAAATCATTTGCTTTTCAAACGATTATTTTTTATTTTTTATAAAATTTCTTTGAGACAGGCACCTACCAAAGGCAAAGAATTGTTTTATTCTTTGTTGGAACGCCCACAACGAAGGATAAATAATGTAAGAAATGAGAAGAGGGGATGAAGAGAAGAGTAAAAAACAATTTTTTTTGAATAAATGCATTAGTTAATTTGGGTGGATGCCTATTCTTGTTTAAATAAAAAAAAAAAGTGAGGTAAATAGAAAAATTTTAACGCAATGTATCGATTAGGCGGACATTTTTTAATTGTTTTACCTATTAATTATTTATATTTTCAGCTTTAGTATCATGGTGGAGGTTACCAATAGCAAAGCGTACCCGTTGGCAGATAACGAATTGTCATCAAAGATCTTGGAGTTGATCCAACAGTCGCTTAGTTATAAGCAATTGAAGAAGGGGGCCAATGAAGCCACAAAAACATTGAATCGAGGAATTTCTGAGGTTTCTTTTAGTAATCATTTTTGTTATCTAATTCAATTTTTTAAAATATCCTCATATCTTATTCTTATATAATTTAAAAACAACTAGATAAAAAAATTATTATCTTTGGAATTTTATTTTTCCAATTTAAGGCATCTTAAAAAATCGCAAAAATTTCCTTTTTTTAAAAATTTTTCGAGACTAAACGAATTAAAAATGTAGAAATGAAAACTAAAAATGTAGAATTTTATTTCAATTTTGCAAATATCTCTATTATTTTTTTAGCTGATCGTAATGGCAGCGGATGCGGAGCCGCTTGAGATCATCTTGCATCTGCCCCTATTATGCGAAGACAAGAATGTGCCATACGTTTTCTTGCCGTACAAGTCAGCGTTGGGACGCGCGTGCGGCGTGACTCGTCCTGTTGTCGCCTGTTCGATCACGCAGAACGAGGGTTCGCAACTCAAGGCTCAGATTCAAAAAATTAAGGAAGACGTTGAAAAGCTTCTCATTTAAAAGCTTAATTTTTTTGTTATTGTTTTGCATCTTTGTTATATTTTTGTTGACAAATATGAAAGAAAAAATTAATTTAAAGATGTATTTTTTCGGTGCCTATTTTAAAGGTTTTAAAAGATATCTTAAATTTATAAACTAGCCATTTTGAAAACCGCACAGTCGAAAATTCACAAACAATAATTTTCGACAATATTGCTATAATTTGGAAAATTTATTTTCTAAAATGGAAAAAGTTTTTATTTTTAGCAAATAACCTTTCACTAATGAATTTTTCAATAGCTCAATGGAACAGAAGGTGGGTTTGGAATAATATTGGGGAGCGGAATAATAGAGCGTGGAGATTTAAGTGGTTTTTCTCGAGTTAAGTAAAACTCCATTGGCGCCCAAATATTTTTGAAGGAGGCTAATCAAATAATCCGTCCGTAACGGCCGCGTTGTTACATTCGCTATGGGAATTTGTTGAATTTCATTATGAAATTTTTATAAAATTTTTTTTATCGAATGGTATATTCCAATTGAAATTCAATACATTTTAATTTTTTATGCAATAAAAAAATTGCAAAAAATAAAGTTTATTCAAACATTTTTATACAAAATTTATTGATTTTTCCACGCCTTTCGTCGTTTATCAAGTTCGGCCAACGTAATCGGCGGACCGGGGAAACGAATCTGTTGTTTACCCTCTATTGAATTGAGCATCTCTTTCACATCGCCTTGTATCTTCACAATGTTATTACCGTAGGCAGTGTCGAAACGGTAGCCTGTCCAGACAACGATCTATAAAGAGAAAAAGATCGTATAATCAATTACAAAAAAAAACATTTATTTTCGAAATAAATAGAAATTCTTAAATTACGAAAACCAAAAAAAGTATTTTTATAATAACAACTTGTTTTTACCGGAATGATTGGGACAACGAAAAATCGATTTCTGGTCAATTGCGATGAAAAGGACAAAATTGCAGCTACCGACAAACCGCCCAAAAGTTCCCAAACGCAGGACTCGCGAAGTCTTGCAATCTAGCAAAAAAAAAATGCTAAAAATAATATTTTTTACAAATAATGAAGGCTTAAAAATTCGATCACTATATACATTTTAAAAAATCAATTAAAAATTATTCTGGCAAAAATTCCAAAACGAATAAATAATCTGATTAAAATATGAGGAAAAAACGTATAAAATTTACCTTCCACATATTCTTTTTTTCGAATAGTGTATTTTGTAAGGCAATCCTCTTTTCCATCTAAATAAAATTTTTTATATACGAGTCAGAAATTATTATTAAAATAATACGAAATATTCTTTCCACACACCTGATCATCGTAAAATGGTTTGAGCGTTTCAAGCAAATTATTCGTTTCATTCGTGGACATCCTAAAAATGACATTTTAAAGGAGGCTATAAAATTTATAAATTCAAAATAATTGATTTGAACATGCAACAAATTTTATAAAAATAGAAACGTTTATAAATAAAATTTTATTGGGTGATTAAAATCAAGAAAAAACAAAAAAATGCCTCAAAATTATAAAGTTCCTTTTTCAGCTTGAATTCGTTCAATAATTTCAGATGGCAATGTCCTTGGCATTGAAAATATATTTACGTTTTCGTCTTCCAAAATGTTGTCGACAATGTCTGGAATCAGATATATGTTCTAATGTGTTAATTTTTATAATAATAAATAATGGAAATTAGTTACTTCTGATTGTAGCCAGCTTTTTGCCATAACAATAGTGTGCCTCATAGAAAATAGCAGACGCGATAGGCGGAATAGGACATGTGTACACGAAATTTTTGTGTATGTAGGCGGACATTGCCGAGAATAGCATAGTGAAGGCACCGCCGACCGCCACCCAGGCAAATCTTTCTCGTGCAGTCGCTAGCTAAAAGAATAAATCGCAAAAATTTTATATTTTTGCGTTTTAAAATGGTATAAAAGTAAAATTGGATACTCGATAAGCCGCTTTACGTTCTTCGATTGCTTCGTAAAGAGCAATTTCTCGTTCCACCTAAAAGACTTTTAATTTTCTTGAAAAGTTTTTCCAAGCAAAAAAATATAAATTTGCATGTTTTCTTCGAATGGACTGCCATAAAAGTATGCAAAGAATCGCATATTTACCTTTTCTTCTTCTAACCGACGAATAATTTGTTCCGGTAACAACGTTGAATTCACTTGCCCCGATTGTGAGCCGAAAAAACTGAACATGACGCTGAAATAAAAAATAAATTTATTTACCATATAATATTATGAAGGTTGAACTTGATTAACGTTCAATTTGCATTAAAATTGAAATCTATAAAGGAAAAAATTGAAACAACTTGATTTTTAATTCCAAAAAATTCTCAAAGCTTTATCTACAACTTATCATCATTTTACGAATATTTTTTATAAAGGGAATTGCAAAAGAATTCAAAAAAAATTTTCGAATTACTGGCGAATAAATTCTAGTCAACTTTGCAAAAAATTAAGATTTGCGCTTTTTCACATGTAATTTTGCAAAAAATTAGAAGCAAAAAAGTTCAATCGATGCTTAGAAATCACTTTTTCTGGGAATTTTTGTTTTTTTTCTTATTATTAAAATTTATATCAAGAAGTCGATCATTAAGAAGTAAAATAATTCAGGACAAAATGTTTTATTTTATAATACATATTTATAAGTTTAATGGGCTTTTAGGAAATTTTTTTACAATATGCACCTACAACTTTGTTAAGCATTTTCAACCATAAAAAATCAGGTATGTTTTACATATATGCCTACATATTGGTATGTCTTCTATGTTCGTTTTTAAGAGTGACATGGGACAAGTCGCTTCCCGGCTATTGTCATCGCTCAATTTCGTCGGCGTCGAGAATAACCCGATAAATTTTGGCCCGACGGAAACGCTAAACGATAGCGGCACACAGCGTAATTGCGGCTCTTCCGTGTTCGGCACGCATTTCCTCATGGGTGGAGAGCTATTTGTAAGGGTTTTCTCAATCCAGATAGTAAAAAAGTTGAATTTGTTTATAAATTGATAGACATAGGCAATAAACGTGCATAAAAACATTCATTTCTTTTAGTCATATGGCGAGAAGCGCAAATGCAATGTTGAAAAGCGAACGAATGAGAAAAATGATGCCGTCAAAATGGACACATTTCTTTTCGGCGACGGCCTTGATTTGGAACTGCTTGGCAAAAGGGCGTTAAAGGTATATCAAAATTTTCTAATTTGATATGCACAATTTTATTTTTGTATCAATTTTTCAGTTTCCATATTGTCAAAGTAAGGAAATTTCGGACACTGTGAACGCTTTGCATGCTCTCATAAATATTCGACGAGATTCGGTGAAATTTGTAAAGTAAGCATTTTCAATATTTTCAACAAGAATTGATGTCCAAAATTAAATTTTTAGTCATAATCATTCTTTAATTCGAATAATTCGTATCATTTTTAGAGTGGAAAGCACAAGAAGATCGATGCTTTGGAATTACCGACTGGAATTTATATTCGATGCCGATGTCGACTGTTATATTCAAGTACACTTTTGCGCCAAAGAAGTCGTCGATGGAGACTATACACAGTAAAAAATTTTTAATTTAATTTTTCGAATATAACAATTATGTTTATATAGGATTGTGTCGAAATACCCGTCCATCGATTCATCCGAAAAGTATTATTTTGAGAGCGGAACCGGAAAAGTGTTCGATAAGTACAACTTTAAGTCACATCGTCATGATTCGAAACTAGTAAGAAAACGCATTAATAATTAAACATAATCTTAGGTTTAAATTAACTTTTTGTCCGAGTAAAAATAATAAATACCTGTAAAAATATTTAAAAAATAACATGTACTTTCATATAATAATGCTACATATAGATGAATTACGACGGAAGTGCGTATTTTCCCGTAGTGATTGAGATTCGCACGACCAAACAACCCATACAAACCCAGACTACCATGTGCAGTATTGAGCGCTCAACGGATCAGTCATCGGCGCTTTTATTGAAGCCACTGAAGCAAAAACTTATAGTAGATGGCGTCGTTTATTTGATGCAGGAAATCTTCGGCATTGAAAACAAAGAGATAAACGACGGCGCAAATTCGTCGTTTGCCGCCGATGAGAGTTGCGGCGAATGTATCATTTGCATGGGCAATCCGCGTGACACCGTCATTCTTCCCTGCAGGCATTTGTGCATTTGTAATGGGTGCGCGGAAACACTGCGCTATAAGCTCAACAATTGTCCCATTTGTCGGTCGCCGTTCAAGGCGTTGCTGAAGCTTAGAACGGTGAAGCCGATTACTCACAGTTCCGGCAACTTCGGTTCTTCCGGAACTGGACGCATGAGGTGTGTGATTTCAATTAATAACATTTTTATTATAATTATTTGCGATATTTTAGACATGAAACGATGACGCTCATAGAAGCTTTAAATGGTCCTTATCAAAGCGATATAAAACTAGAAAACACCGTGAACTGTGAAGGTGGTTCAAAAAAAAAGAAGAATGAGGAAATGAAAATTGAGGTAATGATATTTTTAAATCTAAACTTTTAAATGAATACAATATTTTATCGATGTTTAATTTAATGTTAAGACTATGTATAATGTCTAATTATGTATTTGATCGTTCAATATAAGGATTTTTTAAAGAATATACAAGCGTCTCGCGAAAAGAAATTCACTAAAATCAATCCGAAGTCGACAAGAGCGGTGAGTTCCGAAGACTTGAGTTCTTCAGCAGCGCGCCATTCAGCTCAACATCACGCAACTCTCGTCCGCGTGGAAAGCCGTTATTCACAGCAATTAAAAATGGGCGATGAAGCAGTTTGATGCAAATTAGATTGTCATAAAGTTTAATTTTTTAATTAAATTAGATTATATTTATTATAATCAATGAGGAGTTACTAAAGAACTATACTCAAATTAGATATGTATATATTTTGTATGACATCCATATCTATTTGACAATTCCTCAAATTTTTATGTGCATAATTTTTGCTTTATTTTACTGCCGCCAAAATTATCATTTTTCACTTATATTTCCATAATATCATTGCACTAATATTCCTATATTATATTTTTTAAGTCTTTATTTTCAAGATACAACATTGGTTCTTTGGGAAGGATGCCCAATAAGCAAATGCCAAAAACTTATGAATTTGCTTTTAATTTTTACGATTTTTTTTTGTGATATTTCATATTTATTGTAAGTTGAAATTATATGTATATATTAGTGATGGACCGAGACCGTAATATTGAACCCGAGCTGAGTCAAGTCGGGTGATCGGCTTGAACAAAACCGAACCAAGCCGAGTCTTTTTACTGTCATAATTTGCGCAAGTTTTTTCAACGTTTGGAGGAATATAAGTGTTTAAAATCCGTCTAACGCGGTCAGAAATGCTATTTTTACATCATCATTATTAATAAAAAAATTATTATAATATTTTGTAAATTTAAAAAAAGGAAGAAACTTGCGCACTCCACGTTCACTCTACAGGAAAAGTGTTGATAGATTCTAGAGCTCACGTTACTGCCCCTAGCGAGCTGAAAATTTTGCATTAGGGGTTTTCAAGAACTCTTTTTCGATTCTATCAAACAGTTTTATAGCACCCCTCTAAGACCCTATTTTAGGATCAGGACCGGTCCTGGTTTTATTTTATTGATAAGATAGTGTATTCGACTCAGAATTTTATGACAATTACTTTTTTGTAGTTTATTTTTTGTTTCAGAGTCTCCGGAATCCTATTTAGGTCCAAAACGTTCTAAATTAGAAACTTTTCTGAGCGAGTTAAAATTTTTGCTTTGGATAGTTTTCGAAGACGCTCTTTCTATAACGATTTTTATAGAACCTTTTCAAGAACCTATTTTAGGTTCAGGACCGGTCCTATTTATAAAAAGACAAAAAACACTTATTTTACATTAAAATTTTTAGGAGAAATTTGATAACAATTCGACCATCGCATGGATGTCTCAACAGATAAATAAATTTAGATATACGCCATTTTTCAAAATTTTATTTAAACAAAATGGCAATAACAAACGTAACACTAAAAATTGATATCAAAACATGTTTAACAAATCGTTTACTCGTCATCAGCGTACCATTCGACAATTTCGTCGTACGCTACATTTATCTCGCCGTCAAAGAACATAAGCTCTTCTTCTTCGGGCGTCACGCTGCGAGAACGTCGTTTTGGCGCAAACTCAGCTGCATTTGTGGAGGCCGTGATGAGCTGTTGTTGCATGAAGAATGAAAGGCGCTTTTTTGCGTTTTTTTAAAATTAAAAAAAGCCAAAAAATTCATAGATAAGCCCGAGAAATGGCGTCAAAGATGCTCATTTTTGTCGACTTGTATTAGGGTTTTCGGAAAGAAACCGCGTTTTGATCCAAAAACAAAATTTATTATAAAAACAAAATTACAACACTTTAATCCAAAAGGTATTCTCCATTATTATCAACTACTTGTCGCCAACGTCCACGCAAAGAATGGATGCCTCGAAGAACTCCGCCGGCTGCGACTCGAAGAAGTTGGACACCCAAATTTCGATCTCGTCGTGGTTTTTGAACTTTTTCTCGGCCAGTGAGTGCTGCATCGACCGGAACAGATAATAATCGGATGGTGCCAGGTCTGGGCTATATGGCGGATGAGGAAGAACTTCCCAGCCCAATTCCTCGATTTTCTGCGAAGTGACCTTTGCGATATGCGGCCGAGCGTTGTCGTGGAGGAATTTCGTCGACGCCGTGTCCACGCCTTGTCGCCCTAAGGCTTGGTCAACGCGGCTCAATTGGTCTTTGTAGAGGTCCGCCGTAACCGTCTGACCAGAATCCAGAACCTCAAAATACACCAAACCTTTGCTGTTCCACCAAACACAAAGCATAACCTTTTTGCCGTGTATGTCCGGTTTTGGAGTCGGTTTTGGCGCCTCACCGGGGTCCAGCCACTGCCGCTTTTTTGTGGCGTTGTCGTATTGGATCCATTTCTCATCTGATGTAATGATTGTGTCGAAAAAACCGCTGTTCTTAGCGCGGCGGAGGAGAATTCCGGCCATTGCCACTCTGCTTGCTTTGTTTGCATCACTCAGCTGATGCGGCACCCACTTTCCGGACCTGTTCGTCTTGCCTATTGCGTGCAAATGGTCGGCAATGGTCGTTTGACCGCAACCAAACCGTTCTGCCAGCTCTCGAATTGTTTGGCACGGATCCGACTCTATTGCTTCCTTCAACAGGTCATTGTCGACGACTTCAGGTCGATGTCCATGTTCATGATCCTCCAAGCTTTCGTCGCCACTTCTGAATCGTTTAAACCACTCCTGGCATTGACGTTCAGACAGAGCTTCCTCGCCAAATACTTCAAATAGCGCACGATGAGATTCAGCAGCCGATTTGCCGTGCTTAAAGTCGTACCACATGCAAGCTCGCATTCGAAATTTTTGATCAGACATTTTCTAAAAACTTTTTTAGTAAAAAATCAAAGTATACATAGACAAGTTATATATCAAACGATGCGCAAAAAAACGCTCTGATAGATAAAACCAATTTACAAAATCTTTTATTATATGAGAAAAATAAATAAACAAATCCAACCGCGGTTTCTTTCCGAAAACCCTAGTACATCATTTTAATGACTCTAATTTGAACAAACCACACATAATATCCTGGTTATTAAAAGAACTAACTATGGCTTATACGTTATATGCTAGATTTGTTTTTATGACATATTTTGGTAAATTAAGTCATAAAAATTTTGTAAAAAATTGTTATTACATTTAAAAAAATTTTGTTTACATATTAAAATCAAAAAGTTTCCAATCAAAACGAAATTTATGTGCACATAATATATTTCGCTAATGAAAAATTTTACATTCAATTACAAAAGTTTTTATTTTTAGAATTCTTTGTAGCAATGCCTCGCTTCATTTCAGTTAATTTAATTTAAATAATTTTTAGACTGCAATTTATTTCCCCTTCCCTCCAAAAAAATTAATTTAACCATTTGAAGCTTTTTTATTTATAGACCCGTTAGGAAAATGCTCAAAAAAGGATCAAAACAGGACGACAAAACGGGGTGAACAGAAGACATAGATTTTAGGCTTAAATTTAAATATAACGGGTTTAATACTTGAAAAATATTGGCCAAATTGGCGAATATGGAGATTATGTATATATATCCATATACCATTAAAATACTCGTGATTCGTGAAGTCCGAATATGCATTTATTTTTTTTCGGAACCTCTTACAGAATCCTTTATGACCCTTTATATGAGTGCTTCTATATAAAAAATGGTGGAAATCCCTGCTTTTCATTTCGTTTTGCAAATTTTGTCATTTTCCGCGTCAAAGAGTTTGAATTGTTTTGTCACGTGGCAAAAGATTGTAATTCTTGTCATTTTCCACTTCTAAAAGTCTGGCTTGTTTCCGTGACAAAATTTTTCTTCATTCTTGACGTTTAACAACTTTGAAGTACATATGTTGAATATTCTACGCCTACATCAAATTTGCCAAAAACGTCATAGTCTCTTAATTTACCTCCGTCAGTGCTCGCCGGTTTTGCATAAAATTGATGATTTTTGGCGGGATTTTACTCGAGGGTCATTAAAACGCGCATTTAAGGTTTCGGAAGGATGTTTAAAGCAGATAAAAGTCAAAAATACTATTATTTTTACCTGCTTTAATCTTTTTCCATCTTTCCGAAACTTTGAATGCGCGTTCCAATGATCTTCGAGTGAAATCCCACCAAAAAAACACTAATTTTATACAAAATCGGTTAGTCCCATATTCGCCAAATATCCCAAAATATTTATTTAAGTATTGGTGATTTGACCTATCAAATCTTGCTGAATGTGGTGGCCATGTTGCTCGTTGCCATTATTCAATTAGAAGCGCTGCTTAACAACAATGTTGGTGTGAATTATTATGGCCACACTGAATTTATCCCTCCATCAAATTTTTTCATTTTTTATATATTTCGTTTGTGTTTGAAATAGTACTCAGTTAAGCATTGGCATTATAAACAATTTTAACTATAGATAGAGAAAATGCTTAGTCGATGCTGGAAAAAATTAGCCATTGGTTTAGAGTATCTTTTTAATTGTTTCCATTAAAAATCAATTAATATTTTACTAAAATCCATAATTTTTAATTATTTTTTGGATATTTCATATTCAATCATTTATGCAATAGTAAAGATAAGCAATGCATTTTAGCCCAAAAATGTCGACAAAGTTGAATTTGATAAAAGGAAAAAAGCAGGTTTGTCTTTTAAAAAGTAAAATAACATTATTTTTAATAGAAAATTTTTAATTATTTTTAATTTTACATAATAGTATATATTTTTTATAGGAAAATACAAAAGAAAAGCTGGTACTGATCTTTCCCGAAGGAAGTGATAATGAACTACCAATTTTACGCTCGTTATTTAAGGCGTTTATTGATGGTGTCTCTGACATAACCTTTGGCAATCCCGTTATTGCCAAATACATTGAAGAAGGATCTCTTTCTTTGTCCGATGGAATGCTGAGTGTTTTGCCGTCGATCCAAGTAATAATAATAATAATTTATTACGTTTAAAAAGCGTGAACAATTCAATAATTAAATTTAAAAAAAAGTAAATATATGATTAAATTTACACACATATGTTTTAATTTATATAAATTGAATTATGTACATTAGAACATTTTAGAACGACGAGGTTTTTTCCTGGTGGATTACTACATTGATTGGCTTTACCGCAAAGGCTATGCTTTCTATTGAGGAAATTTGTCCACAAGATCGTACCGCTATCTATAGCAGTTTGTGTAGACTTTCACCTTACCTTTCGCATAAAGCCGATGTATTAAAGAAGGTTGGTTATGCATATTTTATTAGTGATTTAGAAATGTAATACTTTTTAGTTTTTTTTAAATAATAATTTTTGTATATTTAGAAAAGCGCTTCCTGCAAAAAATGTCATTCCAACGAAGCAAGCGGCAATGTTGGCTAAATTTTTACTATACATTTTAGGTGATTTTTATTTTTATTTTTTTTTAGCCGGATCGATCTCAATCTGCAAAAGAAAATTCTCCAAAAATGCAAATTAAGTGTCCCGGTTCGCAATGTCCGCGTCGAAAGTATGTAAAAAAATTTTATTTCACATAATTAGACAATTAAATTTTCGTATAATCGGAAGAAATATGCTTAAAGGTGATAAAAATCATATTTTTGTAGGAAAATGCAATGCGAATTCGATGCGCAAGCTCAGACACTTAAGAAGTATTGGCGTTTGGTTCGCCAGTGCATTCAGCGTTTAATGCGTAATGAGCCAATTGCTACGCCGGATGTCAAAAAGGTCGTTCGTAACGGCCACGTTGTTGCTCTCACTATGAGAATAACTGCGTATGGATTTCTCTAATTCACCATTGCAATTTAGATACAATTTTTAATATTATAGATTATGCAAGTTAGATCCTCATCAACTTTATAAGCGTCTTGAATGCGTAAGCACCGAACACGTAATGCAGCTGAAAATGTGTTTATGGGAATTTCTAGTGACACCGAACAAAGTTGCTTGTTTAAAAAGGGTAATTTAACTTTTTTTAAAACATATTTAATTTAAAAAATTAATGCATTTTATTAAGTTTTACGATGCAAAAGCTGCGGCAAATATCATTGCAATTGCACAAGCGAAATATTTTATAAAAGCTTTACTGGATGAGTTTTCTAAATTTCAAGAATCCGTTAAGAAAGTTTCGACTTATTTGGTCGTTTTGGTATACGTCAAGCTATGTATTTTTAGTATTTATTATATAATTTTGCAACCTTTTAGGAGGAAGAATATTTGAAACACTCTGGCATTACCTGGAAGGTAATAAATCATCATATATTTGATAAAGTAATTTATCAAGACGAACTTTTTAAAAGTTTTTTACCCGCAATGGAAAATGCTCTTGAGTAAGTCATTACATTTTAAAATATACGCGAACAATTAAGTGGAAAAAAAAACTTTTTTTTAGAATGAAGTTGACCGGTGATTGCACAATTCAAAATCCTCATCCATTGGTGGACGAAGAAGTAAAAAGACAATTTCCTGATTTATTTTCGGGCGTGCCAGAACTTGTCAAAAGTTTCCAGCTTTTTCATAGGCTTATGCTTACCAGCAGGGAAATGTTTCGCAGGGCGGATTTACTTATGCAAACATTTGTGAAGCAGCAACGCTTTTTAGTAAGATTTTTTATTGAAATAATATTAATGTGACTCATTGACTCTGTGTTTTAGCATAGTAGAGCAAAGGTAGAAATATTAGAGAAGGATTTCGATTTTTTCACACAAATGAGGAGAATGATTCGGAAATCAGTTTGTGATTCAAAAAAGTTAAATTTCGAAACTTATTCCGCTGAAATGAATTTCAATTCAAATAACGTTCAAATAAATAGGTATTTATTTTAAATTTATATATGTACAAGTTTTTTTTAAATATTAATTTACATTATACATTTTTCAGAATTGTGGACGAGGAAGCTGACGAAGCGGAATTCATTCGTAGATTTAAGGATCTTTTAGATTATGGACAAAATCCAACGGGACAATGCAAATCTTTGGGTTTGTTTTTTCAACATTATGTTATTTTCTTTTTTGTTAAAATTATTTTTATTTAATGATTTTTAGATGAAAGCAAAAGGGAAATTATTTGTAAATATTGTAACCAATCACATTGTTGGTGTGATGAATGCTCATTTTACCATATGATTTTATGCGGATTGATGGACAAAGACGTGGATACCATGGGGCTTGACATTGATGTTGATGTATTAAAATTTTTATTACACTTTTATTATGAAATCTTTGCTTTTGGTAAAATTATTTTTCGTTTATTTTATTTGCTTAGGATTTGAGAATGATGTTTTTTGATGGTATTCTTGATGAGAAATTTTACGATAAAACAACTAAAAGGCCATTAACAATGGAAGAATACATTATTAGAGAGGCAAAAAGAAGTTCATCGAATGAGAATTCGTCCGATTTTTCGCAGTTAAAAAATGGTTGGTACAATTATTATTTTTTATAATAATATTAAACGTTTTTTTTTAAATTTTAATTTTAGATTCTTCGGATGTCAATACGTCATCTCTGTTCACATTACATGAAGTATTATTTTTATTTTATTCCATTATTCCATACAAGTTTTTTCAATCAAATTAAAAAAAAAATTAACATTAAAAAATTTAAATTGGTATAACAAATTACCTGAAGTCAATATTTAATTTTTTGTAATTAAATAAATATTTTAATTTTTAGAATGCACAACCCGACAAGCAAATTATTGATCCGCAATCGAGCTGGGATGTCAGAACGCTTGATTATTATTTTGCAACCTGTAAATGTGAAGTCGAAGATTCGGATGAAGAAAATTGTATGATATTTTGAATGTAAATGAAGGAAAAAATAATTAGTATCTTTGCTAGGCCATTGTTCAAAGCTCAGTTCTACTCCGTCTGGAAAATCGTTGACTAAACGACAAGTGGAACTTCAACAAAGACTTAACAGTAGAATATTGTCTAAAAAATCTTTGTTGAAACGTACGGTATCCGGTACATGGATGAAAGGCAGCGATTTATTACAAGAATTTATTTCCGAGGACAAAAAAAGTGTAAATACTAAATTGAACTATATATTATGATAAAAATTTCATTTTTTAAAATTTAGCTCGTTCACATAGATAAAAAAGGCATTTGTGTGACGCAAATAACAAAAGCTACTTCCAGGTAACCAATTTTGCAATTGCTTGTAAATATAACTTTTTGGATAATTTTATAGCAATATTTTAAAGATTTTTGCTTATTTTTAACAGGAGTTTATTTGAACCTAAAAGACTTGACGATATCGATGACTCTTCAAGTGATGATTTAGTGGATAGTGAAGGTAATCTGAACGAATATTTTTTCTATCTACATATTCGGTTGGCAAACAAATAATGTTGGTTTTTATATGGAGCGACATTATTTTAAAACAAAACTATAACACATTAATCTAAGAGATATTTTCCATCATGATCTATGACTGATTCTCACCATTCATGCAAAGAATGAATGTCCTTCTTAAAGAACTTGGTCGGCTATGACTCAAAGAATTTGAATCGCCAAACTTTTGTAACTTTGAGGTTTTTGCTTCTATTTCAGTCATTATAACAGCTCGAAGTTATGGGAGATAAGAAGCCATTTTTCTGGGCTGTTCGGTGGTGTCAAAACTACTCTTGTATCTGACATGTTAATCGAGTTACATACAAATTTCCAACTTAAAATTTGAATACCTCAATATCTCCATCGACAATTTTAGAGCTTTTTAAAATCATTCTTTTTTGCTATAATAGTATTAATTAGGCCTAAGAAAAGCTAAAAAAATTAATTTCAAAAAAGTTGCTTCAAATTGCAATAAAAAAGTTTTTATTGCAAATTCGGCACTTTTCAATTTTGGTATATATCTCAATAAATACAAATTTTTTTCCCAAAAATTGAGTTATTAAAAATAATTTTTGTATCATAATATTCGCAAGAAAACGCTCTTTCAAATAGAGAAGATCGTTTTAAAAAATCTTTTATTAGTTCCATGAAATAGCCAAATAAACATTGCCGGTGTTACTTTTTTGCCAACCTAATAATTACCCTAATTTCGCGTATAAGGGCCGGGTGTTTTGAACCAAATTTAAATTGGCGCCAATGAGTTCATTCTGTTCGTATGCGGATCCATTAGAGTTCAGATTTTGTGCTCACTTTTATAAAACTGAAACGAAATTTGGACTCGCTTGGATCCGGTACAACAGAATGAACTCATTGGCGTCAATTTAAATTTGGCTCAAAACACCCGGCCTTATACACACGAAATTAGGGTACTTAAAGGAGAGCAGTGGTCTAGTGATTGTGCGATAGGTTTTACTTTGCTTGAAACGAAGTTCGGTTTTGCTACGATCCCATTTAGGAGTCACCATATTTGGCCCACACCTCTTGTTTTTGAATTTTCGTTGCATTTTACAAAGATGTTTAAATAATAAAAAAAATTTGAAAATTTTTAAATTTAGTACGGCGTTACGTAATTATTTTTGCAAAAAAATAAAAGCAAGAAAGCAGAATGGGTCATAGTTGCTAAACTTTTCTTACTTAGCGTGAAGAAGCTTTCGAATAAGCTATAGCACGATCCGCTTAAAAAAATTTTTATTGTAGTTTCATACGAACATATGGTCCATTTTTGATAATAAACACAACCTAATTTTTTTTACAAAAATAGATAATCTAAAAAATGATCTTTATTATTTACTTTTTCAATGTTGTTTTTATTTTTTTTAAACGTGGATTTTTCCAAAAAGGCACTTTTACAAATTTTATAAATTTCGTAGAATTTTTTTTATGAAAAATACATAATGCAAAACGTAAATGCAACAAAAATTTTAAAAACAGGACAATGTGGGTATCACATTGCAATGTGGGTATCACACAGTATGGATGAATATAGCCGTGAAGCCTCATCAGCAATACCACATGTTTATGCAGCAAACCAACCGAGATTATCGGTGGCTGGATGACTCTCATTTAAACTAACGAAATGATTATTTCCAAGATCATTTCCAACAGGGGGTGTTGATTACATATCACGTATAATTAGTTATTTTAGATGAATTGGATGAAGATAAAGTGGATATGCAGAGGATTTCTGTAAATATTTTTAAAGAAATTGAAAAGTCTCTGGCCAATTATACGGAATCGGAGAATCTAAACAAGAAAAATTTTGATAGCGGCTCCAACTCTAGCTCAACTATTAATAAAGATTGTTTTTCTTCTTTTTTTGGTTCTGGTTGTCGAAAACTTATCGAAAATCTAATGAAGAAAACCATTGAAAACAGTGAAGGTATTTTTTGTTTGTTAATTTGTTTAAATTACCTTTATACATTATAATTTTTTAGTGAGGCCGCCTATTTTAGAAGATGACACCGATGAAGTTGGTTTTTTTCTTATAAATTTTTGTATATTTTATGGTTATTTTACTTACATTTGTTTAGTCATTATCTATTGATTCTTCGATTGGGCGTTGCTCTCACGAACACGACCATCACGATTCTTGTCAAGTATATTTTCTAGCAATGCAATTTTATTAATTTTCTGTTTTTTTTCTAAATAAATTTTTCAGGCTAGTAACGATGACCAACGCGAGCGTCTTGGCCGATGTGATTGTTGCTATTGCTCATACATTGCGAACGATATGCCGCCTCGACACGAAAGTCGAAGAAATGAAGAGATCCGTCAACGTCTACGCAAAGTGCTTAAACAAAGAGAAGAGGTTTCTGGTTTTAATTTACTTATGCAATTCTTTTGTTATATTTTATTTTTTAGAATACACGAGGTAAAAATTCTGTAAGTTCCGATGGCAGAGTGTCGGCAGAAGTTGAAAGTGAGCCCAAAAATGTGAGTTGATTTTAATTTTATTATTATTGTTAATTGTTGAGAATTCATTTTTTTAAATTATTTGTTTTTATTCAACAATAATTGATTAAGAACTTAATGGAAAATCGAACTGTTGATGAACTCTTAGAATTTATTAATGAAAAAGGTTCCAATGAAAATTCCTCTTCAACAAAAGCTGTTAAGAAAGCGCGACAAAAACAACGGAAATTGGTAAATTTATAGTACCCTTCGTGTATTAAGGCAACGCCCTTTTTGAGAATTTTGCTTTACAGAATAAGATTAAGATCTGGAGTAAAAGTGAGCAGATTATTTTTAATTATAACATAATGAATACCAACTTAAATTTATAAATTGTTTGAACGGCCGCGTTTTATACACAGAAAGTTAGGAATTTTTTGTATGCTATGTTTTTAATCAAAAAAGTAAATTTCTATTTTAAGGAAGAAAAGTTGAAAAAAATGGAATTAGAAAAAGTTCGTAAAGAAAAAGATGTTCAAAATGTACCTCAGGCGAAGAATCCCATTCAGAACGATGTCAAAGTTTCCACCCGCAAAAACGTAAATTTTCATTACTTTAAATTTACATTATAGAACACTTTTTGTTTTATAGGTTGAAAAGTCGGTAAAATCTTCGTCAAATACGAAAGAAAAATTTCAACAAAAAGAAGACAACAAAAATGCTGATAGATCAGATAACAAAAAGCCTGAAAAGAAGTATATAGCTGTTTCAGATACTGCTAAAGATAAAAAAATTGCTGAAAAAATTTTGGCCAAATCTGATGATATTTCTTCATTTGTTACGCCGACAAAATTAGCTCGAGCCTTCGAAGAAAATTTTGTTGTCACTTTTTCAACCTCGCAAAAAAAGGAGGAAAAGCCGAAGACATTTAAATCGCAAGCAGCGTTAGCTTCGAAAGCCGTACAGGGCAATAAACGAAATGAACCGAAAGTTGATAAACATTTAGCGAATCCAAATCGTTCAATACTTACATCTACTGCTAGCACAAAGCCGAATGCTTCACTAGCAACCGGTTCTTCGGCTGCAACTGTTAACGAGAAAGGAAAAAATGGATTACAGACAAAATCGACAAAAGAAAATGAAGGTCGACAATCGACAAATTCGTCGCACTTTAAAACTATCTCTGAAAATACGAAAGGCTCTCAAGCCGCTGTTATCGATTCAAAAACGCATCGAGAAGAGGCAAAGGCCAGTAGAAGTAATGTCTTGCAAGTTACACCAAAGACAAATTCACTATCGAATGCTTCGTCGAAGATGTCATCAAATGTAAGTTTATCTTTGTATAAAACTACATATGTATGGATACATTTTATGCTTAAAAAAATAATGATATTAGGACTATTCATCATCACTATTCAATAATGAACATGACAATTTTATGCAGCCAATTACTTTGGTTGTCAATGATCTATCGGATGAAGAGGCACTTTTTCTTCGCAGACGTGCCGCTATGATTGCCGCTGCGGCAACGGCAACCGGCGCAACTTTGCCGCCACTTTCGTCCTTAACGCCAGAACAACAACAGAAATATTTCGCCTGGATTAAGCAAATAGAGGCAAATATAGATAACCCAAAGGGAACGCCAACATTTACAGAAACACCGACGACAATCTCCAATCAATCTGTTCAACGACCGGCTTCAAATTCAACGCAGTCGACGTCGAGAAATCCCAGCGCGGGTGCAATTGGAAATGGACGTCCGTCAGAAAAATTACACACTCAAAAGACGACCTCGGAACTGAGTACAATGGCGAGACAGCATTTGGACTTTAACAATGCAAATATTTCTCAATTTTTACCATCACCCCATTTATCGCCCGTAAATGGTAAATCCCTGGGAGCAATTTGTGAAGCACAGTCGTCCGACCAACTAGACTCGGGCTTGAATGAAACTAACCCTTTACAGCAGGCGGCAGTACCGAGTATTTTTTTTTCGTTTTATTTTACTAAAGTTTTCATAATTAATGTTATTTAGATTGTTTTCACAATTTTTTTTATAGCTGCTCGTTTTGGAGCGATTGGAGAAAAACCGATTCCTCGAAAAACTTTCAATCCGTACGCTGCGTATGATCGTGAAACAAATTGTATACTTGGCTTGTCTCATTCTCCACTGAGTTCATTTATTACTCCTTTATCACAATCACCGATTGTTTCGACATTTATGGCTGGAAGAAGTCTAACACCAACACAAAAACCTGCCACTAATCAAATAACACCAACAACGGATACAATGATCCAAAATGCGAACGTATATGAAGGGTCAGCAGCCGCTAATGTATGGAGCAACAATGGGATTGACATACAATCCAATTTACCAAGTGCACCCGCACTTGCATACGACGGCAACAGCCTTAGGAGACAAAAGTAATGATGATTTTTGATTAATAAATTATTGAAAATTTTTATCCCAAAAATAAATGTTCAATTTTTCGATGGAAATTTTTTATTTCTTTGATGATAAAAGGGAAAAAAATCCTAAAATTTGTTGCACACATTTTTTTTTTCAGTATTTCGATTTGGCAGAACGACGATAATGCGAAACGCTTTTTGGAGTCGGAAGAATGTGCCGTATTTAAATTTTTTGATTCGTAACAAAAAATCGACTGCCTGACGTTTTGCTCGAGCTTGTAGTCTAGGAACTTGATTATTATTTTTAAACATTAGTTTAGCATCTCATGGTTTTCTCTCTATCTTTTGGCACAATTTCATTTTCCCGCATCATTGTTAAAACAATTGTGGAAAGCGTGGAATTTGCAGCAGATTGGATTATAATTGTTTTTAGCTTTTAGAAATTTATTCAGTTTGTTAATTTTTTTTCGAGAAAAGGGTCAAATTATTTCGCACAAATCGCCTTTTCTCTGTTTTTTTTTTCTTTTTCAACCATAGCTGTTGATTTTTCTTCACTTTTTTTTATAAACTAATGAATTTATATAAATAAAAAAGAGCAGATACAAATTGAAAATTATATAAATCAAGTATTTTTGAAATGCTTCAACTATCTTATATGCTCAATTTAATTTTTGTCAACGGAATCCGGTTATTTAAACTATTAGTTAGAAAATTCTTCGAAAATGCAGTGCGACGATATAACCTGGAATATGCTAAACAAGGGCTATTGCTCCTACAAAATCCTGTAAGTGATTTGGGAAGTTATTTATGATTTAATTGTTGTGTTGTTTTTTTTTAAATTTAATTTATCTGATAAGCATATTTATTGTAAATACAAGTTTTTAGCGCAAAAACGCAAAAGTTTTGTCGCAATGAATACAATCTCACGGGTTTATGCAATCGCGCCTCGTGTCCACTATCCAACAGTCAATACGCTACGGTTCGTGAGGAGAAGGGCGTCTGCTATTTGTATATGAAAGTCATCGAGCGAAGCCATTATCCGAAACGTCTATGGGAAAAGGTGAAACTCGATCGTAACATGACGAAAGCCGTTCAACAAATAAACGATAATCTACTGCACTGGAGTGAGTACGTTCGTCACAAGTGCAAGGCGCGTCTTCTTCGGATTCATCAGTATCTTTTACGAATGCGCAGGCTAAAGCTGCAGGCGAGGTAGGTTTTTTTTTTTGTACCTACTCCTTTTTTTAAATAATTTATGTTTTATGCGTGTATTAGTTATATTCAAAAACCAGTTCTTTTTCTACTCCTTTATCTCACATATATTCTAATCATAAAATTTTTTGGAATATTTTTCACTAATAAGATATATGAGTCCGAGTTAAAGTTTTTAATTATTACATTGGGAAAGTAAATAAATATATGTGATATCATTCCAAAGAGAGAAATTGTTTTCTGCATTTAGACAGCAAAAAATTGTGCCGATTCAGCGCAAAATAGAGAGGCGCGAGACACGAAGAGAGGAGAAAGCGCTCATTGCGGCCAAATTGGACACGGCCATTGAGAAGGAACTTCTTGACCGGCTGAAGAAAGGCACCTACGGTGAGATCTACAACTACAACCAAAACGCCTTCAACAAGGTCATGAACGAACAGGAGCAGGAGGACGAACAGGAAATCGAGTACGAGTACGAAACCGAAGAGAACGTGAGTAGTTTTTGTGAATATTTATTTGAATTTTTTTCTATGCTACCTGTTAATAGTAACAATAATATTACATAGACTTGTAATATAATGAAGCATATTCTTTCTAATGATTGTTTCAAAAAAAGTAAAATTATCCAATTAAAAGTACCCTAATTTCGCGTGTATAAGGCCGGGTATTTTGAGCCAAATTTAAATTCGCGCCAATGAGTTCATTCTGTTGTATCGAATCTGTTGGGGTCGAAAATTTTGTGCCCATGTTTGTCTCTCGGACTCGCTTGGATCCAATACAACAGAATGAACTCATTGGCGCGAATTTAAATTTTAACTCAAAGCACTCGGCCTTATACACGCAAAAAATGTTTTTCAGGAAAGGATGTACGATCGGGAATTCGTCGAGGACTTCGATGAGTCCGAGAATGAAGGTGATATCGAAGAAGTTTGTTGAACAATTGTTGTTATATTTGTTGTTTATGATAAAATAAATGAAAAAAATTTATAATTTGAATTATTGATTTGTTTGGAATAATTTTTTAATAAAAGAGAAATTTTTGAATAGGATTTAATTTTTTTATTAAATAAAAATTTGCAATTTTTTGTGAAAAATCCAAGAAAGTGATTTAAGATGAAATCTTCTTTATTAATTTGTACAAAAATATAAATTATGTTTAAAATAAAGGATAAATTCCTTGTTCATAACGTGGAGCGATTCTCGAATCAATTAAGTAAAGTGAAGACACCACACGAGGATATAGTAGCAAATTAGGGACAACGTTTGCGTTATGCGTTACAATTAGATGATATCCATGTAAGTCCCTCGTAGAGACCGTCGCCCATTGTGGCACACGAAGGCTGTACATACCAGTTCCTATCTCTTAATCGCAACAAGCCGAGTTTGTCCTGGATTTCGTTCGGTTTCATGGCTAAAAACCAGTGTTGTGCGACTTGGCTTCGTGTTGACTCCGGCAAACCCATGACAGACGAGCGGAGCGCCATGATATTTCGCCATTCTTAACAAAAAATATAATGGCTTTGCCTGCTCGTCCGCCAAAAATGCCGGAGTCAACACGGAGCCAAGCCACAACGGATTGTTTTCACGTTATCAGGAAAAGAAGAGTTAAACAATTCTAGACTTTTTGAAATATGCTTTAAAAAATTCCGAGAATCCTAAAAGTAAAATCGTTATTGGATTCTTTTAGCTAAATTTCCAAACATTCTAATATTCTACTTAAAAATACAACACTTTTTTGAATTAGGAGAATTTGTAGAAAAGTAAGTGCCAACCGTCAAAACAAGGATGGACAAAAAAAAATGGCCTCGTAAAATTCGCGAAAGAATTTTTTTACTTTTTTGGGATATAAATTTTGGATATTTAGGCTTACCGCCGGGCAAATCTTGCTTGTTGGCAAAAACGAGAATAATTGCGTCCTTCATTTCGCGATCGTTTATTATTCTATGAAGCTCTTGCCTTGCCTCGTCCACTCGATCCCTGTCCGCAGCATCCAACACGAAAATAAGCGCCTGTGTA
This sequence comes from Bradynema listronoti, assembly GCA_024678965.1. Classification (NCBI taxonomy): domain Eukaryota; kingdom Metazoa; phylum Nematoda; class Chromadorea; order Rhabditida; family Allantonematidae; genus Bradynema; species Bradynema listronoti. The sequence goes on from JANLNO010000005.1 coordinate 1,220,503, forward strand.
CCCGTGTAATAATGTCGCCACAACGGTCTTATTTTATCCTGGCCGCCAACATCCTAAAAGAGTTTTTTTGTATTAAATTATAGTCAATTTAGTTTATTTTACACTTTTCACAATACCCAAACGTTAAATTTTATATTTTTGTATTTGACGGTTTCCACGTTGAATCCAACCGTTGGAATTGACTTTATCGATTGTCCAAGCTTCAGCCTGTACAAAATACCTGAAAATAATGACAAATAAAAAATATGTACGCATGCGAATGCGCTAGAAAAATTGTTCTACTTGTTTTTCCGGCGGCATCCAAACCAAGCATCAGAATTCTCATCTCCTTTTTTCCGAAAATTTTCGATAACAATTTTCCCATGGCTGTTGTAGATGACTGTGAGGATAGTTATGCCGATGGTTTGCCTAAAGAAAATATATCTTTTTTTTTAGTCGAAACAAGGCTCAAAATATTTTGATGATACATCCTCAGCGACAAGTAACTTTATTGATCTATTAAAGAGAATAAAGTTGGCATCATTTTTTGCAACTTATAGTGAGGATATTTTTTTAAAAAAAATTCTTAACATAGAAATCAGCACTACTAAACAATCAAATGGGCTCATAAACGTTATCCATGAATCTCTAATCCCCGTAATCGATACTCAAAAATTTCTTTAAAAATTATTGCTGAGCATTGGCGTTTCGCAAAAATATTTTTTGCATAAAACAACTTTTAACCAATCATGTAATTGTCGCGCGCGTTTTTTTTTCAGTCTTTCTAAAGCCATCCTACGAATTCGATATTATTTAAAGGAAGAAAAATGGTATGCCCTAATTTGCAAGTTGTTTCTAATAAAAATTTTTAGTATAATTTTATTATTTTTTAGGTATCGCTTACTTCGAAAGTAGAGACGGGTCATCGCGATATAGTTGTAGGTTATATTTCAGTAAATTATTTAACATTTTTCTTTACGAACTTAAGTTCAGCACGATGCGCAGATAAATTATTATGGTACTCGGCTCGCTACCTGTTCAAGCGATCATTTGGTGAAAATATTTGAGATTAACTCGAATGGCCAGAGTTTTCCGATCGCCGAATTGACCGGCCATGATGGTTGTTTTTTTTATTTTCAATTAGAATTTTTTATAAAATGAAATACCGATAAAAGCAAACAAAAAATTTCAGAAAAAAGTGGACTTTTAAATGAATATTTAAAATAATTATAACATTCACTACATTGTTTTTATTTTACAGGTCCAGTATGGCAAGTTAATTGGGCGCATCCCAAATATGACAACGTTCTGGCCTCCTGTTCCCATGACAGGTAATATTTAATTTTTGATAACAATAATTCAATTTTCTAACTATTCGGCCCCTTCACGTCTTATCAACTAATTCAAAAAGTAGTCAAAAAATTACGATTTTTCGCGCTCTTGAATCGATTATAATTTAAAAAATACCATTTAGAAAAGCAATTGTGTGGAAGGAGGTGAATGGAAAGTGGCAAAAGGTCTACGAGTACAATCAGCATGACGCCAGCGTGAATTCGATTAGTTGGGCGCCCCACGAATACGGTTTGATTTTTTCCTGCTGTTCGACGGATTGCGCGATTTCGATCATTCAGTTCATGGGCGATGTTTGGAAGCCCATCAAAATTCCCAACGCACATGACGAGGTGCGTATTAGGACGTGAAATATGTTTAAATAACTAGTTTTATAATCTTTTATTTGCAATTTTTGTTCACTTTTTAGGGCTGTAATGCCGTCTCATGGGCGCCAGCCAAACGCACCCATTCCATCACAAATCCCAGCGAACATTATGATCCCAAGCGTATTGTCTCCGGTGGAAACGATGGACTTGTGAAAATTTGGAAGTAAAAAATATTCTAAAAACAAAAAATTTCAGAAAAAAAGTGGACTTTTAAATGAATATTTAAAATTTTTGCTCTGAAATAGTTTTTCCAATACAGTTGAATTAAAATGTTCTTTGATTAGAGAGGAGTCTCCGGACAAATGGGTTTTGGAGGTGCAACTGGAGGGACACACAAATTGGGTGCGAGACGTCGCCTGGGCTCCGTCGGAGTCGAATCAAATAAGCACAATCGCTTCATGCGGCACCGTATGTTCATCGATTTTGTTAATGCATTAGGTTTCCTCTGGTTGGGTGACTTGGGTGTCAGAAAGAGAGCCAAGGAAAGTGGCATTCCAATATGTTTTAAATGGCACAAAGGGCTAAAGTTCCACTTTGTTCTGATCTACTTTGCTATACCGTTAACGTGCATTAATATTAGGCCATAAAATCTGCATATTGGTATATAAGAGACAAATTAAATAGTCTATTTTTTGATTTAGTAGACATTATTTCGCCATTCGTAATTTTTTAGGACGGCCGTGTAATCATTTGGCGATGCATGAATTTGGATGAGAAAAAGTGGGCCAGCAAAAATCTTATTAAGCTCGATGAAATGCTTTGGCACGTAAGCTGGTCGCTGTGCGCGACAGTGCTCGCGGTCTGTGGGGCCGACAACAAGGTTTTTGTTGCACATTAAAAACTTCAATTTTTTGAAGTGATGGACTATCTTTTTTGTCTAAATTTTAAATCGATTTTGTAGAAGTTTGCATATTTTCTTTGACGGAATTTATTTTTTGCAATTTGCGCGTATAAGCCGCGGATGTTTTGAGCCAAATTTAAATTGGCGCCAATGAGTTCATTCTCCGTTGTATTGGATCCGTTGGGGTCCAAATTTTGTGCCCACTTTTATGAAACCGAGACAAAGGCGGACACAAAATTTAATCCAATACTGCACAGAATTTGGGGGGCACAAAATTTGGACTTGGTTGGTTCCGATACGAACAGAATGAACTCATTGGCGCGAATTTAAATTTGTCTCAAAACACCCGGCTTTATACGCGCGAAATTAGAGTAATAACATATTTATTTTAAATTTTCATCAAATTTTTTACTTCAAAAATCGAGACAAATTGTTAGATTTTATTTTAGGTCAATTTATTCCAAGAACGACTACCTAACCAGTGGATTCGTGTCTCGGAGCCGGAAGACGATAAATGAAAAATTAATTATATTTATATGATTTAAGTGGTTCTATTCATTTTTTGCGTTATTTGCAACAATCAATTCCACTTTCAAAAGCAACTTCTCCGCCCCTTCAATATTTATATGAAATTTTTTCCTTTGTGTGGACTATCTTGTTGCTTTTGTAAAAGAATATTACATTTAAGGTTTAATCGTTAAGACATAAATTAATTTTTTTCTCAAATTCATTTTTATTATCACGAATACACATCTCTGAGCACCACACTCTTCAATCGTTCTATTCGTTCGGTCTGCACGTCGGGTTGTAGAGTGGAAAGCCAGGACTCGTCGGGAATGTTCAAGTTCAGCGCCGAAAAGCACATCGAGATGACGAGAATAGCGATCGTTTTTGGCCGATGTTCAGCGATGAGACGCGGCGCCACGTACATGTCCTGAAGAAGCATGGCGGCCACTTGATCAATGTTCGAATTCGTCTCGAATATCCCTGGATGCCAGTCGCGAAGGATCGCTAACATAAGCGCCAAATGCTGGAATAAAAAAAATCTTTGTCTAGTTAAAGATGGCTTCTATTATATCTCAATGAGTCCAGTTTGTTGGAAAAATAAAATCTATCCAAACCATTGGCTTGTAACATAATTAATTGTTAAACTTAAATTTAATGCAACAACGTAAAAAAATGATATTGTGGATTAAAGTAATGAGGTAGGTTATTCACTTTTTTTATGATCGATCCTCTCTTTTAAACCCCACATTTTTTTACTTGAAAAGAGCATTAAACAGGCTATGTTAAATGCCAAATTTTTTTACTTGGTGCGGATGCTCAAAACTTAGTCGAAAACGCAAATAGCGCAAGACGATTAGCTCCATTTCGACCAGACTCTCGCGAATGGAATACGACAATTCTCCGATATCCAGCGGAGGTTTGTTCGGATGCAAAATGCTAGAAAAAATTTCATCGAACAATTAATAATAAAAGTCTACGAATAAGAACTGAATAAACCTGTACGAAATGTTCATAACGTCTCGGACGGTGATTTTGGAATCGTTGTTGATTTTTCCGGCCAACAGAAAGCAGGACGCAGCCATTGTCTAAATTTTATATTTTATTTGTGTGCCGAGCCGCTGAGAGAGAGAGAGAGGCACACACGCATTCTAGAATAAAACCCACGTATGGGCAAATTTCGGCGGGGAATTTGTTTAGGAGCACTTTGTAGCAATATATTGATGCGTTTCCGATTGTTTCGCTTTTGGCCTTGAGCCGAATTCCTAAAGAAAATCGATGGCATAAAGAATTTCCACTCGTGCATAAGTTCACCTAGCTCGATGATGTATTCGAACAGTTTTCGATGTCCGCCGTTAGCGACAGAGCTCATAATGCCGGGAAAAACCGAAAGATTTGGAACCACTCATTTTGCAATAAATAGAAAAGTAAGTTTCAGCATGTCTTTACGTGTATATCGCCCATCGAAAAGTAAAAAACAATCGAAATTTTTTTTTTTTTTTTGTTGAAATAAATAACATTAATAAAGTTTACAAAAGCTTCAAATGAACAATTTGTACATGGGTAGGACTAAATACGTGAACGAAATGAGATTTGAGATAATTTTCTTTAAACTATGGAAAACATTTATCGCCAGATGAGCAACGGTCACGTCTCAAAAAGACGATCCTATCGTTGTCGTCCAAATTGAAGCGGCTCAACAAATCGTCCCTGGTGCGGCAAATTCTCTCCGCCGAAAGGCCTTTGCGCTCCAGCGCCACGGCGACAATCTCGTCGGGGTCGAATCGAAGCAGCTTCGCCGCCACGCAAACGACGCGATGAATGGAAAGCGAAGTGGAGAGCACTCGCTGCACCTGGCGATCTTCAAATTTCTGGAAGCGAAAATAGGTAATAATTTATGTATATGTTGCGGGAAAATATGTTGCACGGCCAAATACGTATTTTCCCGCCCGGCGGCCAAATACGTATTTTCCCGGCCATATAAAAAATTTTTTTCACATTCATTTAAATTATCGTAAACTTTTATCGATAAAAGTTTACGATAATACGATAAAATTTACGATAAAAGTTTACGATAATTTAAATGAATGTAAAAAAATTTTTTATATGGGCGGGAAAATACGTATTTGGCCGTGCAACATATTTTCCCGTAACATATAGATAAATTCCATGTCTGATTCATTTCTATGGAAGCTATTTAGTAGATGCTAAGTCCAATCACTAGCATATAATATTGCTATAAACAATTTATTTATTTTTTTTTTTTTTTACTAAAAAAGCTCAATTTTTACCAGAAAGATTTTTCGCGAATTCGATAAAAATGAATTGCTCTCCGCTAAATTTTCATTTCTTTCAAAAATAACGTCGTATACTCGTTCCAACCTTTGCTTCGTACGCAAATGCGATGGGTCCATGGCGTCGAGCGAGGACAAGCATTTCAGCACGTACAATTCAATGGAACGCCTCTCCACTTCGGAAACGTCACAATGGTCCAGTTCTATCTAATGCATTATTTTGCTATTGAATTTTCATTTTTTTTACATTTATTCGCTACATTTTCAAAAAAATTTCTATACGAACAACTTCCAATTTGGCGTTTACAACCAGACCGATGTGAAAATCAAAAAAGAAAAAAAAATCAAACCAATTTTGTCAACTTGGCAATAATTAATTCACGAGACTGCAAGCCGGGCACTCCCGCCAACCGTAAGGCTTTTGCATTGAGCTTCTCGAGTTTTGGCAGTCTGGCTAATTCATCAATTGAGCTCCACTAAAGCATATTAATTAACATCCATGTATGACGGTAAAAATGTCATCCCTAAGATCTTACCTCACAAATGGGATTATTCTCAATGTTAAGAACCTTCAAAGATGGGAAAATTTTCTCTTCATTGTCGGCATCAAAGCGAATATTTTGCAGACCGCATTGGGATAAATTTAAGTGTTCCAATCTATGCACATATATTTAGTATTAATACAAGCATAGTAATCTCTATATATACCTAAAATTATGTAAAGTGAAAAAAGTTGGGCACCTGGGTAAATAGCTCAGCCTGATAATCCGTGAAATACTTGGAATTTCATTCTGTTGCAAGTCGACTTGCTTCAAGTTTTCGCTGCTTTCCAGTGGCGGTGAATATGAATCCAAAGCGTTACATGCGAGATAAATCTCCGCAAGGTTGGGAAAAACTTTCACGATCAAATTAGCCTTAACAATTTACCGAAATAATACATAGATAAATAATATTTGACACTATAAAAAAAACCGTTTCAGTTGAGAGAAACGCGTTTTGCAGCGAGATCTGTAGAACTTTAGTAAAAACAGAAAGAATTTTCTCCGAAGAAAGTGATTCCATTCTTGTATTACTAAAATTAATGCTTCTGAAACGACTTTAAAATGGTAAAAAAACTCAATTTAATTTACTTTAGATGAAGTGTTTTGAGATTTGGAAAATATGACAAAATTTCGAAAAGATTCGTCCATTTTGCTATTAGTGTTCCCGTTAAATCCAATTCAATACACTTGTCGAAGCGCGTGGAGGAGGCGGAAATGTGTGAAACATTCGTATTAATGAGCACAATGCATTTTAAGTCAAATATATTTCTAAAAAATCAAAATTAATAAAAAAAATCTAATCATTGAATATGTAAAAAACAAAAAAACATTTTTTTAGGTTATCTGGAAAACTTTTTTTTTGTGCCATAAAAACCAAAAATGTGATTACTTTTGTTTGTCGTAAATACGATTCAATTGTACGAATTCCCAACGACCGTCGTTGGTGGCGAAGGAAATTTTGTCGTTTGCATATTTGCTGGAGACTTCCGCAATAAGATCATTTCCCAATATCAAAGCTTCGGGCCGTACAAATGAGCCGGACGTTTCCGTCCTTAAATATACATATGTAGTTAAAATTTTTAAAATTACGAGAAAATTTTTGTTGTCAAATGGTATATTACTCATGAATTACCTTGCTGTAAAATATTGTATGCCGTGAAGAGACCCGTTGTGTTTTCCACGTTTAGGATTATCCCAATCCACCCCTATCCAAACTCCGACGGATGTGCCGGGAATTTCGCCACAATAGCAAACCACACCCATTTCGGATTCGTTTGTTCGCAGCCGGACACGATCACCTAATTCAGGCAAAAGCGGCATCTAAAAAATATTTGAAGATTTCGAAGAAAAAGAATTAATATTTTATTTCCTGGATCTCTAAATTTGAGAAAGGCTTCTAAAATTAAGTCTCCGAGGTAGTTAGTTTGTTCAATTTTCACTTTTCAATTACATACATTTATTTGAATTTAGCGGTTTGGCATAAGCCCATTCAAACATAAATAAATATTTATGGAAAGAAAGGAAAAAGACACGTTTTTTTCTTCCGATAGATAGGTATCGATGGTTGAAAATTCCTTTTTTATTATATGCTTTTTTAAGCAAATATCTATACATATATTTATTTTCCGTAAAATTTTCAATACGCTTGTCGCGACAAGCGTATTGGGATTATATTTAATATTAGATTGAAAGGTAGGTAATTTCTGACTCACTGGTAATAACTTTCAAAATTTATTTTCAGACACCCTCAATTTCAATAAATTTCAATTTGAAATTTTTCTGAACCTTATCTCACCTCTTCCCGCCAAAACCAATTCTAATTCCTTCCTATCCGAGTTTCGATTCAGTTCTTTTTATCTTTTCGCTTTTCTCACAAAAAAGGCTGATATCGACGCTCTGACCTTTCTGATCACTGCAATCGCCACTCTCGTTATTCTATCTCGAATTTATCGTAATATTGCAGGTTTTTTCTTTTATATAAATAAAATTGTTTTCCATTTGACGAATTATTTTATTTTACGTTTAAATTCAAAGGGGATTATATTTAATATTAGATTGAAAGGTAATTTCTGACTCACTGGTAATAACTTTCAAAATTTATTTTCAGACACCAAATTTTTTCGGCTGTGTGGAGCGTTCAAAATTGTGGAGGACATGTTTTAGCGATTTTAAAAATATTCATTTCTAGCATTTTTACAGCAGAAAACGCATTACAAAACGCACTAAACAATCAGATCATCCTGAATTTTTGCAGAGAGGATCCTTTGGACTAGCTATGAATACTCCTTAAATTTGGAGTGAATCGATTCAGCAGAAGTCGAATTATAAAAATCCGAAAAATGCCAAAAATTGACCTTTTTTTAACAATTTTTGGCATTTTTCGAATTTTTATAATTCGGCTTCTGCTGAATCGATTCACTCCAAATTTAAGGAGTATTCATAGCTAGTCCAGAGGACTCTCTCTGCAAAAATTCAGGATGATTAAAATCGCTAAAACATGTCCTCCACAATTTTGAGCGCTTCACACAGCCGAAAAAAATTTGGTGTCTGAAAATAAATTTTTAAAGTTATTACCAGTGAGTCAGAAATTACCCTTCAATCTAATATTTTTCATTTATCGCACTCCTTTTCATTCACTTTCACTTTTCTCCCTTTCGCTTTCATTTATTGACGAACAGTCTTTCTCATCTCTTTCTCAACTCGCTCCCATCAAATTCCGTTCGCCACAACGCTCGTTTGATGGCGAAAACCGTTTGTTAACAAACAAAAAGACAGAGATGGCGAATCAGATATAAGCTATTTTACCCCTTTCAAGCATTTTTAGCGTGAAATGATTATTTAGAGTATTTTTTTCTGTATTATTTTATTCTATAGTTGTGCAGGATTTTACTTTTTCTTTTTTATTACTAGAAAATATCGAAGAAACTATGGAGACAACCGAGGAGATTTCGGCATTTCAAAAACGAAAAATCGCTTTAATAACAGGGATCACCGGTCAGGTACGTAATCCAATTATTTTTTTAAATAATCAAAAAAGGAAGTTTATAATTGCATAGAAAATATGAATGTACATTTTTTTGTTTAGGATGGCTCGTATCTAGCTGAATTTCTATTGGCAAAAGGCTATAAGGTTCATGGAATAATTCGTCGATCGTCCTCTTTTAATACGGGGCGAGTGGAGCATTTATACTCCAATCCCGTGATTCATTCCGGCGGTCCCTCCTTTTTCCTCCATTATGGCGATATGACGGACTCTTCATGCCTGATGAAATTGATTAGCACTATTCAGCCATCTGAAGTTTATCACTTGGCAGCGCAGAGTCATGTGAAGGTATCAACTGAAGTCGTGACTTTTTTGAGATAATTAAAAAATTGCATTTAATGAAGAATGAAGAAGCATCTTCTGTATGTTTGCCATAAAAATGTCAACAACGAAATCTTTTCAATGAAGTTTTTTAAGGAAAGTTTTTTTAAGATAGAAATACTCTCTATCCGTGACTATTTTCAAAATCGGATCGGAGATCTTAAAATTAAAATTTATTTTTTGCTTCAATCTTCCGAAGTCTTTTAATTTTTTTTTTTTTTGAAGTGGTAGAATTAAGTTTATTTGAGTATAGAGAATTTAAAAGTCTATACAATTTCTTGCTTTGAGTTTGGATGCTGCGCAAAAAATTTTGGAAATTATTATTGAATGGTGCTTATATGCAAATCGAGTATGCGAATTTTTAGTACAATGACTATTGTATTGATCGGTTTATTGAGAATTCTTTTAGGTGTCATTCGATTTACCCGAATACACCGCCGAGGTGGATGCTATTGGTACTTTGCGACTTATCGACGCCATTCACGCCTGTGGTCTTACACGTAAAGTTCGATTTTATCAGGCGTCCACTTCGGAACTGTACGGTAAGGTACAAGAAATTCCGCAAACCGAGACGACTCCATTTTACCCACGATCGCCTTACGGTTAATTTTAATTTCCTGTTTGAGAGTAAATTAAATACTTTGTTCTTTTGGTAGAAAAATTTATGTCTTTCATTTATGAATCTGTTGTGTATGTGAAAAAGGTAACTTCCGTGGCAGGATATGAACCTGCGACCAACGCTTAACCGGAGCGCTGCTCTACCGACTGAGCTACACGGACCTTGATCACATACTTAGAATTTCTTCTTATAACTCCGTCATAACAGAATCTTTATTTAGCTGTCGCAAAACTCTATTCGTATTGGATTGTCGTCAACTACCGTGAGGCCTACAACATGTATTGTTGTAACGGAATTTTATTCAACCACGAAAGCCCTAGAAGAGGTAATGAAATATTATAACTGAAATTTTCTTTATTTAATTCAAACATTATTTTAGTTTCAAACATTATATTATTTTAGGTGAAACGTTTGTTACACGTAAAATCACACGTTCGGTGGCAAAAATCTCTCTAGGCCAACAGGATGTGCTAGAGTTGGGAAATTTGAACGCGAAACGTGATTGGGGACATGCGCGCGAATATGTGGAGGTATTTTTTAAATTTTAAATACATAAATCAAAATTTTTATTTTATAAAACAGGATAAATTTTATTAAAATTTATACTATCCTAAGTTCGGGATGATAAGTCGCGGCCTATAGAACAAACTCGTCCTGGAGCGAATTCCACTTTTCATAATAAATTTGAAATTTTTTGCATAAGATCCAAAATTTCTATGTAAAAAAAAAGTAAAATAGATATTTTTAGGCCATGTATTATATTTTGCAACATGAAAAACCGGACGACTTTGTGATTGCTACCGGAAAGTCGTATAGTGTTCGACAATTTGTTGAATATGCTTTTAAGGAAATCGGAAAATCCATTACGTGTGTTTAATAGATCATTCATTTGCAGCTAAATTTCTAAACTAAATTAATTCTCGTTAGATGGGAAGGCGAAGGTATTGACGAAGTTGGAAAAGAAATGGATACTGGGATTGTACGCGTGAAAGTTAATCCCAAATATTATCGTCCCACAGAGGTGGAGCAGCTAATTGGCAATCCAAGTAAGGCAGAACGTATATTAGGCTGGAAAGCAAAAGTCTCCTTACAGGTATGCATGGTCTTTTAATATAACGTAATATTTTAATTTCATTAAGAGGATCAATAATCGCCAAAATTTGAACTTGCAAAATTAAATAAATTTTAAAAATAATAAAGGACTTTTACACTTTTTTAGAATTTGTTGTTAATACAGGGAGCGGCAAAAAAAATGACCTCTAAATTGAACTTATTGTTGCCCGAAAAACTTTAAAGTTCAGAATTTCTACACTTTTTTAAAAGATTCTACATTAAAAATAGTATATATAAGCAATGATTTTGTGAGCTTTTCACTCTGCTTATAAGTCTTTTCTGGGATGACGACAAAACAAGAGAAAATTTTGGCGTTACATGCGCTAGGAAATCGGTACTGTGACATTGCGCGAAAGCTCCGCATCGACAAGTCCAACGTCAGGCGTACTATCAAGCGCTTTGAGGAGCTCGGCCATGGCGGTCGCCGTCCAGGAAGCGGTAGAAAACGCACTGTGAGAACTGCCAGCAACCGGGAGCGCATTCGAGAGCGGGTCAGGCGAAATCCGAGGGTCTCGATGAAAAAAATCGCCCGCGACACAGGAATCAGCGACCAAACGGTACGCCGAATAGCCAAAGATGATCTCCATCTCAAGCCCTACAAGCTCCAAAAAGTGCAGTTCCTCACCGACAACAACAAGCGAGATGCAAACAACTTCTTCGTCGCCACGCTCCTCTTCAGTGGGACAAAATTCTCTTCAAGGATGAGAAGCTGTTCATCGTCGAACAAGCCCACAATCACCAGAACGACAGGAGCTGGTCCGCAGATGTCCCCGGCACGTCGGCAATCGTCGAACACCGCCAAAATCCTGCGGCCGTGATGGTTTGGGCTGGAATTTGTGCTAGCGGCAAGACACTTCTGGTTTTCGTGGATCAAGGGGTCAAAATCGACCAAGAAGTCTATCACCGCGACATTCTCGAGGCCGTAGTGTTTCCGTGGTCCCAGCAGCACTTCGGCGATGCGAATTGGACGTTTCAACAGGACTCCACAAGGCGAAAACGACTCAGGACTGGTGCAAAACCCATTTTCCCGATTTCATCACGTCTGCAGAATGGCCGCCTTACTCGCCGGATCTCAATTCGATGGACTACAGCATCTGGTCCATTTTGGAGGCCAGGGCCTGCGCAAAGCCACACAAAAGTTTGGAGGCGCTGAAGCGTTCCTTGCGTCGGGAATGGGACCGATTGTCGCCGGAAAAGGTGCGTGGCGCAGCAGAAAATTTTCGGAGGCGTTTGATGCTCTGCCGAGACGCACAAGAAGTCCACTTCGAAACCGGCTGAATATATTATAGGCAACACTGTTGTTCATTGTTTTTTGTTGTTAAAATTTGTTTTTGTTGAAAAATAAAAATTTTATAAACTTTTTGCTAGAGGTCATTTTTTTTGCCGCTCCCTGTAATTTCAACTAAAATTTTTTTATGACAAATTAAATATTCATTTTTTCCAGGAGCTTGTAAAAGAAATGGTTGTCGCCGATATTAATTTAATGAAAAGAAATCCAATTGCATAATTTTTGATTTTTTTACTTACAATATTTATTACGCAAATTCAATTTAATTTTTAAATAATTTTTTTAAATAATTTTTTAATTTGCTCTTTTAACTAAATTTTTTTTGGGTTGCTTGTCATAATCTTGTCATAATAATTAATTTTTGGTTCATTGTTTTTCCTATTTTCTCTTTTGGGATTTTTTTTTTTAAATTGCATTCACTTCTGTAATACACATTCCTTCATTATTTAATTAAATTAATTTCTAGCCAAAATTCGTTTTTAGTGTGATCAATTTTTGTTTTGCATACATTAAATAAAAGGCATTAATATTATTTGCAAACATTTTTTTCTAACATATTCTCACGCTACAAATATGTGCAAATATTTTTGAAAAAATTCCAACTTAAAATAAATGAACCAATTCTAAAAAAATCATTTTGAAAATACCTTAATTTAGCGTGTATAAGGCCGGATGTTTTGAACCAAATTTAAATTGGCGCCAATGAGTTCATTCTGTTGTATTGGATCCAAACGAGTCCCAAATTTTGTGCCCACAAAGGCGGGCACAAAATTTGGACGCGCTTGGATCCAATACAACACAACGAACTCATTGGCGCCAATTTAAATTTGGTTCAAAACACCCTGTCTTATACACGCGAAATTAGGGTAATGCATAAAAAACAAGTAAAGATTTAAAATAAATATTAATTTTTCAAGAACATTCTAGAATTATTAGCGTAGACGATTTTCTATGAGTCCGTTAAAAGAAGTTACACCTGGACATTTTTGATCGAGTAGCCGAACATTGTCCACTCCACAAGCTCCTTGATACGCTCCATCGTTGACGCATTCAAACGTTATCTGTATGTAATAAGATAGAATTTTTTAAATTTTAGTTTTATCCAATTTTATATATATACATATCTCTTTTTCACGTGATCTTATAAAAGTTTGTTTTGTCTATATTATCCTGGATTCAATATACGAGAAAGAAATGCTTTTAATTTTTTTTTGCACTTTTTGTTAAACAATTTAATTTTTTACAACTTTATCATTTTGATCTATTACTGTATTATTTTTCTAATTTTTTGTACTTAAACAATTCTTCCGTTTTTTCATAATAATTTTTCATCCCCAACCAAACTAGCAATTGAATTATTGAAGAATTAAGAAGATTAACAAAAAAGAACCTTATGTGTTCCTTTGGGACAGCTAGCAATTTGCTCTTTCCATTTTCTACTACCACGCCAGACTCCTCTTTCTGTTTCAAATACACATAATTCCTTATTAATAAAATTATTTGATTCACAACAGACGCGTAGGCGTACATCTCGCGTAGCTTCCCAAACCCGAAATAGAATTGTTTGACTTTTTTTTCTATTTACATTTGTCGATAATATAGCCCGTTGATTGGGTTTAACATATGCCGCTGCGAAACGTCTATTTGTTTTTGAAAATATTTCTAAATTTTTTTGTTTTTTAAATGGAATTGCTATACACCAGGGATGCGTCGGATATCCGATATCCGGTATCCGATATCCGATATCCGGCACTTTTTTCTATCCGAAATCCGATATCCGAAAAAATGACCCGATTTTCTGATAATTTCGGATAAGCATAGGGTATTTTCCCAAAAATTTAAAAAAAATTTAAGGTTTTTAAAATCAATCTTTCTTGAAACGATGTTCTTAAAAAAATTGTCTCGCAATGAAATTTATTTTGTATTTTTGGATATGGTTAGTTGTTTTTACATAATAATAAAAAGGCCAGGGCCTGCGCAAAGCCACACAAAAGTTTGGAGGCGCTGAAGCGTTCCTTGCGTCGGGAATGGGACCGATTGTCGCCGGAAAAGGTGCGTGGCGCAGCAGAAAATTTTCGGAGGCGTTTGATGCTCTGCCGAGACGCACAAGAAGTCCACTTCGAAACCGGCTGAATATATTATAGGCAACACTGTTGTTCATTGTTTTTTGTTGTTAAAATTTGTTTTTGTTGAAAAATAAAAATTTTATAAACTTTTTGCTAGAGGTCATTTTTTTTGCCGCTCCCTGTAATTTCAACTAAAATTTTTTTATGACAAATTAAATATTCATTTTTTCCAGGAGCTTGTAAAAGAAATGGTTGTCGCCGATATTAATTTAATGAAAAGAAATCCAATTGCATAATTTTTGATTTTTTTACTTACAATATTTATTACGCAAATTCAATTTAATTTTTAAATAATTTTTTTAAATAATTTTTTAATTTGCTCTTTTAACTAAATTTTTTTTGGGTTGCTTGTCATAATCTTGTCATAATAATTAATTTTTGGTTCATTGTTTTTCCTATTTTCTCTTTTGGGATTTTTTTTTTTAAATTGCATTCACTTCTGTAATACACATTCCTTCATTATTTAATTAAATTAATTTCTAGCCAAAATTCGTTTTTAGTGTGATCAATTTTTGTTTTGCATACATTAAATAAAAGGCATTAATATTATTTGCAAACATTTTTTTCTAACATATTCTCACGCTACAAATATGTGCAAATATTTTTGAAAAAATTCCAACTTAAAATAAATGAACCAATTCTAAAAAAATCATTTTGAAAATACCTTAATTTAGCGTGTATAAGGCCGGATGTTTTGAACCAAATTTAAATTGGCGCCAATGAGTTCATTCTGTTGTATTGGATCCAAACGAGTCCCAAATTTTGTGCCCACAAAGGCGGGCACAAAATTTGGACGCGCTTGGATCCAATACAACACAACGAACTCATTGGCGCCAATTTAAATTTGGTTCAAAACACCCTGTCTTATACACGCGAAATTAGGGTAATGCATAAAAAACAAGTAAAGATTTAAAATAAATATTAATTTTTCAAGAACATTCTAGAATTATTAGCGTAGACGATTTTCTATGAGTCCGTTAAAAGAAGTTACACCTGGACATTTTTGATCGAGTAGCCGAACATTGTCCACTCCACAAGCTCCTTGATACGCTCCATCGTTGACGCATTCAAACGTTATCTGTATGTAATAAGATAGAATTTTTTAAATTTTAGTTTTATCCAATTTTATATATATACATATCTCTTTTTCACGTGATCTTATAAAAGTTTGTTTTGTCTATATTATCCTGGATTCAATATACGAGAAAGAAATGCTTTTAATTTTTTTTTGCACTTTTTGTTAAACAATTTAATTTTTTACAACTTTATCATTTTGATCTATTACTGTATTATTTTTCTAATTTTTTGTACTTAAACAATTCTTCCGTTTTTTCATAATAATTTTTCATCCCCAACCAAACTAGCAATTGAATTATTGAAGAATTAAGAAGATTAACAAAAAAGAACCTTATGTGTTCCTTTGGGACAGCTAGCAATTTGCTCTTTCCATTTTCTACTACCACGCCAGACTCCTCTTTCTGTTTCAAATACACATAATTCCTTATTAATAAAATTATTTGATTCACAACAGACGCGTAGGCGTACATCTCGCGTAGCTTCCCAAACCCGAAATAGAATTGTTTGACTTTTTTTTCTATTTACATTTGTCGATAATATAGCCCGTTGATTGGGTTTAACATATGCCGCTGCGAAACGTCTATTTGTTTTTGAAAATATTTCTAAATTTTTTTGTTTTTTAAATGGAATTGCTATACACCAGGGATGCGTCGGATATCCGATATCCGGTATCCGATATCCGATATCCGGCACTTTTTTCTATCCGAAATCCGATATCCGAAAAAATGACCCGATTTTCTGATAATTTCGGATAAGCATAGGGTATTTTCCCAAAAATTTAAAAAAAATTTAAGGTTTTTAAAATCAATCTTTCTTGAAACGATGTTCTTAAAAAAATTGTCTCGCAATGAAATTTATTTTGTATTTTTGGATATGGTTAGTTGTTTTTACATAATAATAAAAATCATGTTTCTTTTCTACATGATTTTTATTTTGTTTCCTTTTTTACGATGTTCATTTTTAGATGTCTAGCGATCATAAATGGGAAACTTTGTTTATAATTTCGAATATGATTGAAATATGCATAAAATGTGTCTTTGTTAAATTTTGTTAAAATAAAGTTTTTTTATGCTCTTAAATTTATCCGAAATTTATCCGGTATCCGATATCCGGAATCCGGCACTTTTTTGTATCCGAAATCCGATATCCGATCCGATGTTTTTTGAATATCCGATATCCGATATCCGATCCGACTTTTTTTCATATCCGACGCATCCCTGCTATACACTATAATAAATTATTACTGACCAGCACGTGCGATTCCCGTTAATCGATTTCGGTATCTACCTTCCCAATTGTGCCATGTACGTTGTATGAATTGTTTTTTTCTTTCTTGTTCATCAATTTCACGAATGCGTCGTATACGATGTCTATACTGACGGTCACTTGGCTTGAGTTCGTCTACACTTGCCGTCCATTTGCAAAGTGTTCCTTAAATGTTGCCTTTATTTATTAAACTAGTAAAAAAAAACAATTCGTACCTTCCTCAAAATCGCAAAATACTTGTTCGCACATAGAGGCACCATCTATTATGATTTAATTTTATAAGTTTACATATATGTATTTAATATATAAAATACCTAATTTGATATTGCTGCTGCCTTCAGTACTATCGTCAAGTACTAATATTTTCCTGCTAAATAAATGTTTGTTGATTATTTTTATTAACTTAGGTCTAGTAAAAATAACCTATTTTTTAATTGCTCGTTTTCTTGTTGCAGTATTTCTTCCAATTTTGCGGCAGAAATATTTTCATCTAACAATAAATTTATATTAACATATTTTCTATTGTTAAAATTATTCCATTCATTTGCACACTTAATATATAAATACCTAATTAAAAATGACCTGTTATATCTGTTGAGTCTTTGTCATTATTTATTAATGAAGAATGAATAACATTATTAGTTTTTATTTTTGGAATTGCTTTTGCTATTGGAGTCCTAGTTTTCTTCATTAAATTCATTCCATTCGTTTCATTGAAATTGATACGTGGAATAATTGATTCATCAATACTTTCTTCTCGAATAACATGTCCCGGTAGTGCTAATGCCGTTTTCGTTCGGTTATTTTTTACATATTGAATAAGTCCCAATATTTTTTTCATTATTTTGCTTTCTTTATTAATAGGAACTTCATTCAATTGAGTGTTATTATTTTGTACAAAGGGGTCTTTGTCAATGTCTTCCGTTATAAGTTCTGAAGTCGTCATTATGGAATGAATTGGCGTACTTGTTGTGTTTATTTCGTTATGCATTCTTATCAATTTCATTGTAGTTGTACTTAGTGTGTCGGATGTGTTTATAAATGTCATCAGCATTGTTTCATTTGGCAACGTTGTTGTTAAATTATTAAATTTATATTTGGTTGTAATAAGCTCAGATGGGTATGTTTGTCTTTCAGATATTATTTCTGATGAAGAATCGAGAATTATATTATTAGAAAATACAGATTCAGGTGATGATGATCTCGAAGAATTTTTAGATTCGTCGCTATTTTTATCTTCAATGATTTCACTAGTTGTAGTTATTTCAGGAATGATAATTGAACTATATATATTACTGTTTGTTGTATTTTCTCGTATAAGACTCTGGTTCAATTTTGAATTTTCTATTTCGGAATTGTATGTTATTTGTTTTTGCATTTCAGATTGTTTTGTATGTTTATTGAAGAGTAACTTCCGTTTTTGATTTAATTCTTCTAATTTTAAATTGAAAAGTTCTTTTATCTTTTCATAACGATTCTTGAGTTCGTTTAACAAATTAACAAGACTATGAAAATAATCTCTTGATTCGGTGTCATTTTTTAATAGATTTATTTTTTCGTCTAAATCCTTGATATTTAATGGATTTGAAGACGGCTGGGCTAATTTATTGTCTATTTGAATAGTTTTGTTTTCGTCTAGAATTAAAGATGTTGAGCTTTTTTCTTTATTACGATTGACACCAATGATATTTGTTAACAATCTTGGACGAATAAGCAATTGACCACTAGTTCTTGAGTGTTTTAAGATCAGCCTCTGAACTCTTTTTAGTTTTTCTGCTTTAGACATCTAAAATGTCCATAATTATTTTGGAATATTGAAATCATTTTAAAAGTTATAAGGTTCATTAAAAAATTAGAAATACAAAAAAATATAGATCATAATTGTGGTTTTTATTATTAGTTTAAAATGTAATAGCAAAATAATTAAAAAACGGCTCACTTTATTGTAATCAATTTCTGTTCCGTTTTGCGAATAACGCTGTAAAAGAGTTACAAGTTGTCTGTCTGAAAGCCTTTGCAATGGAAGCCGAAATGAGCGATGCAAATTGTTCTAAATTATTGGGATTACCAATATTCATACATAAGCACGCATGACATACATTCGTTGTATTAGGTATCTGTTCTATAGATTTTCGTATTAAATCGTTTGATGAATCCTGGAAGGTTTTTGATCCATGAATGCGGTGCGGTACAAGTTTTTTGGGTTGGACTGAATTTCTGCTTTTTAAGATTTGAATATTTCCTCCTGACATACTAGTGAATGATGAATGCGAAAACACATTAATACCTCCACTAGAATGACTCTTGGCGTCAGTCTCCACATTAGCTCGTACTTCTGGTTCATCATTATCAATTAAGCTATCTCCATCGTTTGCAACTTAAACACATTTAAATTAACTAATTCCATTATTCTAATTTTTATTTCATACCTATTGTATAAATGCAACAAGCTATTAACAATATTATTTTAATTGTTGGCATCGTATAAACAATAAAATTACGTAAAAAGAATTTATTTGATTGACGTTCACAATTGTAATAACGAAGATAATTTTACTGAGAATTATTTGCGGTTATCTGTATTCATTGCAATTTTGGAACAAGTTTCAAAACATGTTATCCTCAGTTCTTATGATATGAGGATTTCACGTGGACGTTCTTTTGTGATTTTCTCGCAAAAGAAATTTTTTATCAATAAAACTCTTTCGCTAATTATAACTCATTTTTTACCGTTTTTTTATCTTGCGTAATCACATAATTTATATGAACGAAAAGTAAATAATAATAATATAATTAATATTATATATAGAATAATGCCCCTCAAAATGCGCGGTAATGCTTTGTATAATTGAAATAATAATAAAAATACAAATATACAAACATTTTTTATACATATATGCATATAAAATTTTTAGACTTGCATAATTTAAGTGAAATTCAACCTCTTCGAGGCTTCTCTTCGTTTGGACCAAAAATGCTGGTAGGAACCGAACCTGTAATGTTTTTATACATGCTCTGTTCGTTTATGAAAATGCCTGCTTTTATGACCCTGCTCTTCGAAAAAGCTTGCTATACAAAATTTAATTTGGTAGGAGCTTTTAATTTTATTTTAAAAAATGACATACATACATTTTAGAGCGATACGATTTGTAGGGAGGATCCAATTATTAAGCATGTTGTTCAGGATGAAGTGAATCGCCTTTTTACTCTTTCCTCGTTGTTTCTTTTGATTCCCTCTATTTTTGTGGGCCTCTTTCTTGGATCATGTATGTTTTTTATTAAAATGGCTTAAAAATTCAAAAAACAATGGCTTAACTTAAAATTATGCAGAGGTATAGTCATTTAGTATTAGGCAGAGAGATTAGGCACTATAACATTTTTTGTTTCCGATTTCCAAAATTTCGTAATGACTGTATTTCCGGTACATCTGCTATTTAGTAAGCGACATTTGGAGTATAAAATTTTCTATGCTTATATCATTTATTACTTTGGTCGTATCGAATGTCAATTATATAATTCAAAGCCATCTCATCACATGGCATGCTTATTGGCTTTTACTGAGTGATCTGGTATTTGGCTTAGGCGGTGGATTTTCAGCCGTTATTGGTAAATTTGAATTTTATTATGTTATACAAAATTAGTCATATTTTAATTTTTAAGGAATTCTTTTTGCTTATGAAGCAAAAAGCTCATCCGAAAATCGTAATGTAAAATTTGCCTTGATGGAAGGTGTAATTGGACTTGGTGCAGCTATTGGATCGATTTCTTCCGGCTTCATACGCAAGTACTATAAATTTATGTATATAAACCGCGACTGTTGAAACAATTTTTGAATATTTTTTTTGGCTTCTATTCTGTTATTAATTTATCGGATATACAATTAAATTTTGGGGAATGATTTATGAAGTAGGATAAATATAGAGATTGGAAATAAAAAGTTCATCTGCCAATTGCATCAAAATGAATAACATTTTAAGATTCAAAAATTGCTCCAACCGCCCTCGGTTTATAAGAGGGGTGTACCGGAAATGATTTTAAAATTTCGGAAATCGGCCAAAAATCTCGGAGATCGGAAATTTTTAAAAAATTTTCATAATTTTTAGAAAAATAATTTTTTTAACTTTCGAAAATTTCTGGCCATTTTTTCGGCAATCGGAAAATGGCTAAAAACCTCGGAAATCGGAATTCCGGTATATCCCTGGTTTATACTCATGAATTTGTTTACGTTTATATTCTTGTCTAGTATTTTCGTGTAAAATTTTAGGCAAGTTGGTTTTGTAGGTGTATTTGTTATTATACAAATCATTCTTCTAATGGCATTACTCTACATTATAATATTCATCAAAGATATTCGACCTCCACCAAATGGTTAATTTTTATAAAATGCAAAATCGTTTTAAAAAAGTGAAGTGCTTATGCTGCTAGGATTTTTTCGAATTAAATTTTTCGCGAAATTTCAGTAGACACATCGCGCTCACTAATTCAATCGGTTGGCGATCGGATACGCGAAGTTGCAGAAATGTATGCGAATTCATCTCGAGATCGTTTTGCTCATTGTTTTCTTAACATCGTTTTAATAGCCCTATTTGCGGAATTTGTTTGCTTTGCAGGTAATTGGGAAATATTGTATAACATTTTTTAAAATTTATCGAAATAAATTTATTTTAAAGGCATGTCGGATATTCTTTTCCAATATATGCGACTTCGTTTTGACTGGACGGATGTCGAGTATGGCATATTCAATGGCATCGGAATGGGTATGCCTAGCTTGGCAGTGATTCTTATCTACCCGATTCTTCACAAAAAGTTCAAACTCTCAAACGGATTTCTCGCCATATTGGGTAATTTCATGTCTCGAAATTTTTTTATAAGCGCGATGAGTTATTTTACCACGCATATATTTTGATTTTTTTAGGTCTTATAACTAAAGCTATTAATGTGGGGATACTAGCTATAGCAACGGTGGGCTGGCTAGCAATGGCATCGCTAATATTCACGGTGTTCGTACGGTTTATTTCCACCAGTCTTCGTTCAATGGCCAGCTTCTATGTGGCCAATAACGAACAAGGTACAATGTAAAAAATGTGGAAAAAATTAAAATTATTTTATTGAACCAATGACAAAAATTAGGAAAGCTTTTCACACTCATCGGCCTCTTGCAATCAATCGCATTTATTATCGCATCGCCTATTTTCAATGGTGGATATCGAGAAACACTTTATTTCTATCCGGGCACGATGCTTATCGTAATCATAGTTATCCTAATCACCATCATCCCTTTTATAGCGTATATTATCCAACATCCGGAGGAAAAGCGATTACAAGAGGAACATGCCTGGCGAATTCAAAATAATAATGAAAACGTTAATCACGTTCCGGATTAAACATAATACAGACATTTATATACATCCCTCACAATTATAATAAGGTCCTGAATTGCTCACTTTTTCATATTCACTTAAAACTTGTAAATTAAGTGCTTTAAAACATTTATATCTTACCTAATTAATATAAATAAAATTGAATTTTTTTAAAATCATTTAGTTAGAAGATGAAATCTTTTTTTAATAACTGTCCATTTTATTTAAACAACGAGACGTCTATAAGGCGTTGGTCGTCCGCCGTCGCCACGGTTTGCGCTCTCTACGGCGCTGAATGGAGGCGGTGCATGTGCAGGTGGATGATGCGCCACGCCGTAGGTGCGCGTCGTTTTGTGAACCGCATTATCGTCACCATTGCCATGATTATCAGTTTTGCTAATCGTGCCAGAGTAATCCCCATTTCCCCCACTATTTTTGCCTCCGCTTCCACCGCCGCTATAACCGGCGTTGTCGCTCTTTGAACTGCCACGATAGGTATCGCTTTTAGTGGCTGGGCCATAGGTATCGATACCACCATTGTCTCCACCGTATCCTCCGCCACCATTACTCTTCTTTGGCAGAGCTCCATTTGTACGGCTCGGACATGGACAATATTGAGCGTCATCGCCCGGCTCACCGGGCGCTCCCTGTAGGCCTGGTTGGCCATCGGCACCCGGAAGTCCCACAGCTCCCGTAGGTCCGGCCGGACCCGGCGCGCCATCGCTGCCTCGTTGTCCATCAGGACCAGGATAGCCGTCTGGACCCTTCTGACCTGCGGGACCGGGTTCTCCCTTTGGTCCTGGTGGGCCCTTCTGGCCTCGAACTCCATCACGTCCTGGAAGACCAGGTTCTCCAATTTTTCCTGACTTTCCAGCCTCTCCTGGAATTCCCGGATTGCCCGGATAACCAGGACGTCCATCCTCGCCGTTTCTTCCAGGAGGACCGGGCAAACCTAAAATCATATTTTAGGCACCATTCAATTTTCTACTAAATGATCTTATATCAGATGCATTTAATTTACCATCTGGACCGTCCGGACCAGGCTCTCCTGGAGCTCCGGGCGGACCTCGCGGTCCGTGAGGACATACGCGGCAACCGGCACCCTAAATTTGTTTGTTTTTTACGGATAATTTTATTTATAATGTCTTCATTGACTTACTGGATCAATAGCTATTGGCGGCGCATTACCAGGCAAACCAGGAGCTCCTGGTGTACCTCGGGCACCTAAAAACATTAGAATTATGAGATGCAAAAAATCTATTTTTTAATTACCAGGATATCCGTCCTCTCCGGGACGTCCAGGTGGACCAGGTGGTCCGGGTTCACACGTATTCTGGGCATTGCAAGCTAAAATTGTTCAAGATTTAAATTAATAATAATATAATTTATATATTTATTACAGCAGCTAGGGCCAATTGCGTCCGGCTTAGCGTAATTATTGTGGAGCGGGTAGCTTTTAGGTAATGATTCGCCTCCATAAGACTAAATTTTAAATAAATTTGCCTATTTAATGATATGTTTGTATTTTTCTGGCTTTATTTCACCTGCCGTTTATAACGCAATATGTTTGACGGAGGTCCGGACCGTTTAATACTCATCAATTCGGACCACGCTTCGTCGGCCATTATTCTAAATTCCTTCGAATCGGCTCTCAGCTAAATTTTTGTGTTTATTCCTTAATTGAGATCTATATGGATTTATACCTGATCATTGATATTGTCGATTTTCATCACCAGCATGGGTAGGTAGAAGAAAATTGATAGCAGTGATGATAGAGAGACCACAACGGCTAAAAAGCCAACGGTTTTCGCTGAACTCATTCTACGAAAAAACTTCAGATTCTTCCACTTTGGCCTTTCTCAGCTAGCCAAACGTCGACTAAATATATAAAGTGTAAATGTATGGATGAAATGCTTCCAGCAGCGCAAAAACCTGATGCAATTTTTTTTGACTTGATTGTAGGCTAATTTCCTTCAAGTGGGGTGGAAATTCGTTTTTCTTTTTTCCAATCAAGCCACAACAATAATGAAAAAAAAACAATTTATCGCCAATTTTTTCTCAGCACTCGATTTCCCACTTGAATTTTTATAGACGTTAAACAAAAAAATGAAACGAAACGAAAGCGACCAATTATTAAGCACTCGGATAGCCTAGTGCGTAAGATGTGATGTGATCGTATTGTTGCCGCTTATTGTACTTTAAGAAAAATTGCTTCTGGACGGATAGCGCGCAACTTTTTTTTTTTTTAATTTAGCAAATAGTCTGAGGAAAGAGAAAATGCAAAATTGTGAAAATGTGAACTCCAGCGATGAAAAATGAAATAAAATCAGAAACTTCTTTCAAATATGCTTTTTTGTGTGCAATTTTTGGAACCGAAAATAGAAGAAAAATAAATTTATTTTACGAGTAAAATTGTAAATATTGCTATTAAGCACAAAAATATTCCGGAATTAAAGCTTTATACATATAAAAATTCGATTTAAGAGAAAAAATTGAACTCCGTTTCCAAAATTAAGCAACTACTAAGTTATTGCTTTCCTCCTAGCCAATGATAATTATTTTTACCAAGCCAAAGCTCATCATGTTTATGTGTCCAATTTGTTTAGAAAAAAAAAATCAATTTTCAACATCCGATTAAAATTGGAAAACATCATTTTTCGAAATTATACTTTTGAAAAAATTCCTAAGATCATAAAGTTGATAAAGATCCTAAGATCGTAAATTATCCATAAAAGTTTGAATTTTAAGACACAATTTTACAAAAAAAAGGGGATTATAAATATTAGGTGCAAAAAAGTGTAAATTCGAAGTTGTTATTTTTGAATTTGTTTCCTCTTTTTCGACCATTTCCGCTTAAAGTTGGTACGACTTTGTGGAGCGAAAACTTTCCTTCGTAAATTGATTTTCACAAAATTATCGCCAACTCCCGAGGACGTAGATGGCTTCGCAACTCTTCTTCTTTTTGACGCTTTTTCAAGAGGTCTCGACTTCGGCGGTGTTGCAGTTTCCATTGTCGTTTCATTTTCTTTTTCATCCTCATTCGATAATTTTCCTAAAAAAATGATGCCACCTCAATTAAGTATCTCAAAAACCTCGATTAGAAAGGTAGGATAGCATTTCAATAATAAAGTTTTATTATTATGAAATGAAACTATTTATTGATTAATAAAACAAACAGTAAATCACCTGGCGTTTGTAGTAGAAATCCCACATTTCTACACGCTATCGATCGTTGAACCAATTTCTTCGGTGACGGACTTCCAAGCAACTGTTTTTCACGACGTAAAGGTGAATTTTCTATGTTAAAATTCATGCAGGATTTCATCGGAGAAATCGTTAAACCCTTAATTGTGGATGCTAGCGGTGTACTTGGCCGATTTTCAACGGACTTGATCTAAAAAATTCATCTAAAAAACTTCTGAAAGCCCAATAGAATGTGAATAAATGGCACAAATTTAGCACATAATGGTGAATGTGGGACCAGGCGGGTTTTTTTTTTTTTGGAAAATTAGACATATAGAATTTTTGGTGGTTCCACATTCGCCACTTTGAACGCACTACCAACCATTGCCCTCAATCCAAAAATATCTCGTTTCACTGAAGACATGATGACACACCTTTACACCTAAAATTTCCAATAATTATGAGCCTTCAAGCCTCAATAATTAATTAAATTGATGCAGCCGATCTAATTTTTGCTAGAATCCCTTTGTGACTTTGTACAAAATTAAATGTATCCTATATTGTCAGTATTAGATTCAGCTATTTCAAAAACCCCCGATTAAAAATTTCCAGCAGCTCCAGTTTCAATTTGAAAGTTGGGATCCGGAATGGTACTGGACAGTATAAAGAAGACGGATTAAAAAATATTGTCAGATTTGGATTAAAAACCCTTAGTAAAAACTGAAACCCCCTAGTAAAAATTTTCCGCAGCATTGGCTGCAATTTGAAAATTAGGATCCGAGGTGATCCTGCACAGCGTCCTACAAAACCCAGATCAAAAAACTGATTGCGCCATCGTCTAAGTTGACTTCCAAAAACCTCCGAGTCTCGAAAATAGGAACATTGATTGAGTCTGAATGGGTGAAAAGTCGTAAACAAATAAATAAATAAATAAATAAAGAGAAATTAGCCTTTCCTATATAGGATACATAAAAAAAAGGAGCGCTTTGGCCCTCCTGAGCTCAAAAATCATATTTTTCACGCATTTTAAATGGAAAAGGAAATTATTTTAAATTTAAAAATTGAAAAAATCATGGCATTTGGTCTTCCTGCCAAGACTCATCCTACCATGAGCAAAAAAAATTAAAAAAGAGTAGTTTTGTCGACCGGAAAATTTTTTTTGTGTGACATGTTTAATTTGTAATTTGAAACTGTGATCCTTTTCGGTTCATAGTCTAAATGTTTTCAATTTGCAAATTTATTCTGATTTAAGTTCGCACTTGTTAAATAATGAAGATTTATACTATTCGCAAAATTTTAATCATTTATCTTGATCGTATATTTCATACATTTTAGTTTTAGCAAGATGGGAGCGTATAAGTATATGCAAGAATTGTGGCGCAAAAAGCAGAGCGACGTTATGCGCTATATTTTGCGCATTCGATGCTGGCAATACCGTCAGCTAAATGCCATCCACCGCTGCCCCAGACCCACGCGACCGGAAAAGGCGCATCGACTTGGATACAAAGCCAAGCAAGGTAACATTTATTGTACAATTTTTGAAATGGAATTATGGCGTAGCCCTAGCATTTTTTGTTGTGTGATTACAGTTTTAATTTTGCCTTACCATTCAATAAAACATAAGGAAACTTTTATAGCTTCCATTTAGCTGAAAGTAAATTATCTTGAAATTTCACATTCACATTTCTCGTTGTGAATTTCTTCGTTATAATTAAACTAAATTGGTTTAGGTTACATTATTTATCGTGTTCGCATTCGTCGTGGCGGTCGCAAGCGCCACGTCACAAAGGGTCAAACCTACGGCAAGCCGAAGACTCACGGCGTGAACAAGCTGAAGAACGCTCGTAATTTGCAAGCAGTTGCCGAGGTATTTTTTTTTTGCTTTAAAAGTTATACCAAATTAAAAAAAAGTTTAACTTAGAAAAAGTCATCTCGACAAAGGATTTTGTAAAAATATTATTTTAGTTTTTATAAAGCATAAATTATTATTTTAAAAATTTATAATTTTCAGGCCCGCGTCGGCCGTCGCTGCGGTGGACTCCGTGTTCTCAACTCCTATTGGGTTGGACAGGATTCTACGTACAAGTTCTACGAAGTGATCCTTATCGACCCGGCCCACAAGGCAATTCGCCGCAATCCGGACACCCAATGGATCACGAAGCCGGTGCACAAACATCGTGAGATGCGCGGCCTCACGTCGGCCGGTCGCAAGAGTCGTGGTCTCGGCAAAGGCTACAAATTCTCGAAGACCATCGGCGGATCGCGCCGAAAGTGCTGGAAGCGCCGCAATACGCAGCAATTCCACCGCAAGCGCTAAACGCCCATGCATCGCGGAAAGAGCGATTCGTTCTCAACTTTTCACGAATTCTCCTACGTTTTGTTGTTTGGAAATTGTGTTGTTATTATTCATTTAAAAATAAAATGTTATTTACATCATCTCAGCTTTTCACACACGCTAAAAAATTTGTAAGCAAAAAATTGCTTTACTTTTTTTAAACGAAAAATTACACTATTATGCTGGTTCATTTAATTTGTTTGTGAGCTTTAAATAGAATCTTATTAGAAAACAATCTGGCCAAAAACATTTATGAGCATTAATGCGTTGAACTATAATAACCGGAAAAATAATTGATGTTTTGACTAGAAAATGTAAGAATTATATATTGGGTTTTATATAATTATAATAAGAAATTTGGCTTCTTTGTTTTTAATTATTATTGTTTTCTATATGCTTTACAAGAGGAAGGAAATCGAATGCGATTTACGTGCTTGTTGCTCCGAGTAGTCGAATCGTTTAAGGACATTTCCATTCTGAAAACAGACGTTATTAAGCTCAAAGTTCATGCGGGATCGGGCGGATATGGAATTCCGAGGTATTTTTTTTATATTATGTTTCCACATTGCCTTTTCCATCGCTAAATTGTCAATATGGACTTAAGTTGTGTTCGTTTTTGGCCATAAGGAATATTTGGCGAATATGGGACTAACCGATTTTGTATAAAATTGGTGTTTTTTTGGTGGGATTTCACTCGAAGATCATTGGAACGCTCATTCAAAGTTTCGGAAAGATGGAAAAAGATTAAAGCAGGTAAAAATAATAGTATTTTTGACTTTTATCTGCTTTAAACATCCTTCCGAAACCTTAAATGCGCGTTTTAATGACCCTCGAGTAAAATCCCGCCAAAAATCATCAATTTTATGCAAAACCGGCGAGCACTGACGGAGGTAAATTAAGAGACTATGACGTTTTTGGCAAATTTGATGTAGGCGTAGAATATTCAACATATGTACTTCAAAGTTGTTAAACGTCAAGAATGAAGAAAAATTTTGTCACGGAAACAAGCCAGACTTTTAGAAGTGGAAAATGACAAGAATTACAATCTTTTGCCACGTGACAAAACAATTCAAACTCTTTGACGCGGAAAATGACAAAATTTGCAAAACGAAATGAAAAGCAGGGATTTCCACCATTTTTTATATAGAAGCACTCATATAAAGGGTCATAAAGGATTCTGTAAGAGGTTCCGAAAAAAAATAAATGCATATTCGGACTTCACGAATCACGAGTATTTTAATGGTATATGGATATATATACATAATCTCCATATTCGCCAATTTAGCCGGTCATAAATTTTTTTTCAACTAGAAAACTAAAATATACAATGTTGTGACTTGACTTCGACCCATGACAGACGAGCAGAGCACCGTGATATTTCGCCAATTTCTAAAAATTTTTTTTATACATTAACAGTGGTAATTGTTTCAATTTATTTTCCTAGATACAATGGAATTGGCGGTAACGGCGGCTCCGTTTTCTTGCGCGTCGACGACAAATTAACCTTTAAGCAATTCACGGACCATTTTGAAAATAATTCGAAGGAAATTCATGCTGAAAACGGCGAGAATAGTCGACAGGTAAAATTAGCTGGTCGACATGGCTCCGATGAGGTAATAATTGCATACGTAATTCATCTATAAAATTATATTTTATGTTTTTTTTATTAATTATTTTTGCCGGCCGGTTTGGTCTACTTGTCTAGTTATAGAAAAAATTTGATTTAATTTCAGTGGATTTTTTAAGTAAAATATCTTCATTTTCTTTTAGTTTTTAAATGTGCCTTATGGCGTAGAATGCGTGGATGAGTCGTCCATGTTATTGGCCCGATGCATTAACCTTAAAAAACCGTACTTAATTGTTCGCGGTGGTCACGGCGGCCATGCCGCAAACAATTACAAGTAATGAATTATTTTTCGAGATTATAATAGCCAAAATTAGGATTTATAATGGTAGATATCAGTAATGTAACAAACCCAAATTTTTTTTTCTGAACGAGAAATCGAATCCAGCATTTTTTCCGAACTTTGAATCCAAACCATTTATTGTTTTATATATTTTCGACAAAAAAACTCTTTTTGTTCAAAAACTTTTTTGTTATCTGCATAATTTTTTTATTATAATTTGTTTTAAGTTTTTTAAACAAAAAGTTTTTTTTATCAAAAATTTGCAAACATTGCTAAAACTTTACAAAATAGGCTAAGTTTGAAAAAGTTGGAACTTTTTGAAAAGTTCAAATCCAAACTCGGACTGAACCTTTTTATTATTTTTTTTCATACCCAAACTTTTGGATCTTTAATTTTTTCGCGTCCGAAAAAACATCCGAGCCCCGGAATTTTTTCTATTATTAAATATATCTTTTATTAAGTTATTATTTTTGCTATCGTCAAATATAAATGATAACGAATGAAAAAAACCAAAAATTGACATCAATCAAATTAGTTTTATAGACGTGAATTAGGCGAATGCATGTCCGTGTATATTCACTTTAAGTTACGGCCCAACGTCGGTCTGCTCGGTTTTCCCAACGCGGGCAAGTCCACACTTCTCAAAGCGCTCGTTCCCGAAAAACCGGTGAAAATCGCCAACTATCCCTTTACAACGTTGAAGCCGCAAATGTGCTATTTGAAAATGAATGAACACGCGAAAGAGAACATTTCGGAAGAGGTTTGAATTCCATTATTTTAAGTATATTTTAAGAATTTGCGTATTATTGATCTTTAAATATTTCGACATTTGAGTGGTCACTTTCTTCAACACTGCAGTTTTATTACGATTTTAGTTGGTAGTTTATAATTGTGAATTTTTTCCTCAAGAATTCCATAGCGAAATACGCGTTGAAAGACCAGCCGTTCACTCTATCCATTGCCGATTTGCCCGGCATTATCGAGGGAGCGTCGCGTAATCGCGGTGTCGGCCACGCTTTTCTTAAACACCTCGAGTATAGTGAAATCATCGCGATGGTTGTGGATGTGCACGGCTTTCAGTTAAACGCCTCTCTTAACGAACCTTTTAGGTATTTCATTGTACCGAATTAATAATAATTACTATTTATTGCGTAAAATATTAGTTCTTTTTCAATAATTTTTAGGACGGCCATTGAGACGGTGGCTTTGCTTAATCATGAAGCTGAAGTCTATAGTAAAAAGTTGCTACAGAAACGATTCGTACTTGTTCTCAATAAGATCGATATTAAAGATGGGGAAAGGGTTTATTTTTATTTTTCAATTAATATTTTTTATTTTGAAAAAAAATAATAGAATGAGTAAAAATTAATTATTTACAAAAATTAAATTGTCACTAAATTTTCGATATTTTTTAATTTCCATTAATTTAGAAAGCGGCCGAAATAGCTAAAATATTCGGGGGCAATACGCCAAACGAGCGAAGAAGCTGGATTGGCCATGTGGCGAAGGAACTGCGACCAAAACGACCTATAGCCTTTGAACACGTATCGGCCATAAGCGCAAAGAATGCGAATCTCGGAAACTTGATGAATGTATTAAAATCTATTCATAAAAGTCTTCATCCACGCAAACAAATCGTTTTTGAGGAAGAAATGCTGGACAAAGGAATTACCCTTGCGTAATCGCGGTTGTATATTTGTCGTTAAATTTTATAAATTACATTCTCATATTTTACTATTTCATTTACAAAAAAAAACAGAAACATTTAAAGAATAAGTATAGGTATGAATAAGAAAAAAAATACATTTATCACAAAACACATTCAAGAAATGCACATATGAAAATGTGATTATAATAGAAAAAGAAAGAAAAGAATGTAATTTTTAAAATATTTTTTTAACTATTTTATGTATAAAAATATGAAGAATGCCGCAACTTTTCGAATGAAAATTTTTCTTTATGCAAAGCAAAGTGTTCAAAAGTTCGTCAAAGAGCAAAAGGGAGGCAAAATTATTATTTTGATACGGTTCGCATCCTCGACTGCTTTTCATTACACAATTCAAAGGAACATCTTTCTTCGGACTGTCCGTACAAATTTTTTCTTTTCGTAACAAATTTGAAGATGTTGAGAAATGTATGCATAAACGTTGCAAAAATAGTTAATAGTGCTGAAAACGCGTATGTGACGCACAATGGTTAAGTATACAAATATTTATAAGTTATAACACCAACACAAAGATTGAATAAATTATTATATTTTATTTCATTACTTTGTTCAACAAACCAAAGTGAATATGTATGTATAATGGATGACAAGAAAAATTCAAAGATGATAAATTAAAATTTATATTTTTGCGCAAAGGAAATTTTTTGGCCAACTTTTAGAAAGAATTTTGTATTTGTGAAAATATCTTCAGTTCCTTCTTAAGGAAAAATAGAGTTACATTTATCAGCGCGCATTAAAAACACATCCCCCACCGAAAAGCTGAAAAGTAGAAAGGGAAAGTATGAGAAAATTGGGTGAAAAATTTAGATAAAGGTCAGTAGAATGAGATTTATGGAAAACTAGAATAAAATATAATATGAAAATGGACTGTTATAGAATTTCTATAATAGAAATAAGAGAAATAACATAGAGAATGAATAAGATTGCGCTTGTTTGGAACGAAAACAAACAATTTAAAATAGAAAAATTAGAAATATCTTTAAAGCTAAAGTAAGTAAAGTAAGAAAGAACAACGTTTCGACAATTTTTAAACTTTTCAGGTTCATTTAACAATAAAATTGACCGTGTGCATATTTTTTAGTTGGAAGCTTACCAAGACACATATAGTGTGTCACAAAAAATCAATGAAAGTGGTACTAATTAATTAGAATTATTAAAATTAGGTAATTTTTATGTTAAAGCCAAGAATAAACATTTGTTAAAAAGTGAATTTGGCTGTCTGAGATTGAACTTAAGTAAATCAAAATTAATTTGTTGAGGTGGGAAAATTTTGGTCATGATTGAGCATGACTGGTAATAATTGAATGAAGTCCAATCTTGACCAAAATGAGCATCAACCAGATTCACTTTTGACAAAAGTTCACTCTTGGAACATTTACGTAAAAATAAATCAAAATGAATATATATATATATATATATATATATATATATATATATATATATATATATATATATATATATATATATATATATATATATATATATATATATATATATATATATATATATATATATATATATATATATATATATATATATATATATATATATATATATATATATATATATATATATATATATATATATATATATATATATATATATATATATATATATATATATATATATATATATATTTCAAATAATCTTTTCACTTATTCTATTTTTCAATTGGGGACATTTTAAATAGGTATATCCATATTTTGTTCCTGCATTTATTATACATATCTTCCTGAAAATGGGAACAATAAGAAATGTCGTTTTTAAGGAAGCACATAAAGTTTTTTTGTATTTGGGCTCTCATGCTTTTCAAGAAGAGAAATTCTAATAGTCACCATCAAAAAAGGAAATTGGCGTTTGAAAAATGAGAAAAGTGCCATTGGCTAACAATTGGCCGGTGTACGCTGTTATGAAAAGTGAAAGTTTGTTTCAATTTTATTTTTGCTGCATAAAAAAGTGACTTATCCTTTTACGATTAAAAAACCACAACAATTTTATCAAAAATTATGTGAAATTAGACTCTTAATTTTAATCTAAATGAAAACTGACATTTTTTTTCAAGTTCATTCGCAATATGGAATAGAATGCTATATTTTTAACTTTTTTACATAATATGTATATGTAAAATAAAAAGTTTGAAATTTTAAAATATAAGAATTGTTACTTTTACTAAAATTCTGAAGGCTATGGGCCATTTGTTTAGTTGTGTAAAAAATTAATCCAAGAATAAATATACAACATCATATAATATTAAGGAATATTCTTATGATTATTACGATTATAAAAGTCTTACATTGGGTACATACATATTTTAAAATTTTACCTACTTATTAGCGTACATTTTTTCGAATACACATGTATTACTAAATTATTGTAAAAGCAATTAGTTGCTTTTGCCGTTTTATGGATTTCTTGGTATAAATATTAATGTATATCTATTTATGTACGATTTTCAAGCATGCACTTACGCTTTAATAAGTTGGGAGAATTTTCTGCTTTATTGCTTTCTTTTCTAATTTTCTTTGCCCGAGAATTCGTAAACTTATTTTTTTAAACGTTTTCTATTTTCCTAAATTATTTGAAATTTTTTACTTTATATGCATGCGTACGTGGCCAAAAATAAAAAAATTACAATTTAGTTTCAGTCATTTTTTCATATTTGATTCGATTCAATTTAAAAAAATTTCAAAAACTTTTATTACTGAAATGTTCCAACCATGTATTTATTTTTATTTATTGTATTTATTTAATTTTTTTGTTGTTAATATTTTAATCTTAAATAGTATTTATAAATTATCTAAAAAACCGCGTACGCATTTTTTTAAATTAAGAAGTATAATTTTTGCATAAAAGTATCCCATTCGATTCTCCATGATCCAAAAAGGTCGTAACAGAAAATTCTTTATTCGTTATACATGGAATCTGAGTTATATGACCTAAGATTTAGCCTAAACCTATGAGTCCCAGGATAGTCCAAGATTCAATTTGAAAACACTAATTTTTGTGTGATAGTGTAACGCATTAAAAAAAACTTAACACTTATTTTTTTAATTGCATTCAAGAAAGAAGACGCATATTTTTGCAAAATGGCCTTTTAGTTATTTCGGCCAGTCTGAAAAATAAAAAATTAAAAAATACGAAGAGCGGCTGTCACCACTAATAATGAAATGTGGATGTGATTTCTAATTGCTTCACCATATTTTTACGACTTTTTAAATACACTTTTGCAATTTTCTCATCACCTTGCGCAATTTTGACTTAATTTCCAGAATTAAAAAAATAGAATTAGTTAAAAATATGCAATAACAGTGAAAAAAATTTTTTCGAAGATAAAGCAATATTTAAAAACATTCCAACTTATAAATATATATTTGTATATGATATTTATTAATAGTCTTAAATGATCTGCAATTTTTATATGAAAAAGAGAAATGAAAATTATATGTATTTTTTGGACTTTCAGTTAAAAGGCGGGTTTTTAACATTTTTTGGAATATTTTTTTCTGATTATTAGGCATATGTATCAGGAATGTCTCGGAATTCCGATTTCCGGGAATTTTTGCATGCCAATTTCCGAAAATTTTGAAACTTTTGAAACTACAGGATGGCTGCTCAATTTTTTTAAAGCTAAAGCTATTTTTAAAATTTTTGTACATATGACTTAAAAATTTACAACCATATTAAAAAATAATCGAGAATTCGGAAAAAGTTCCATAAAATATTAGATATTGGATCATTTAAGTAAAGTTGTAAAAAAGATCTCCAAATTTTTCAGCTACTCAGTAATAAAGTGTCACATCTTTCATTTAAAATTTTTTAAAAAATTATTATTCCAGCGATTTTTTTATACCGATTTGCCATTAGCGAAATTTTGAGTTTCTCTCCATTTCCAATTTCAGAGTGTCAAATTTATTTCCGCGATTTTACAATATGTATATGTATACATATATACATATATGTATTATAATTTATTTTTTGATTATACGGAAGTAAGAATAAACAAAAAATTGTTAAATCTCTTAGTTTATATTTTTCTTACTTTTTTATTTTTTTTTTTGACCACTTCACACTATATTGCATCGAAAGAAAAAAGCCGCACAATGCTAGTAGAAAAATGAGGCAAATGGGAATTCCAAGCAGAAAACTGTCTAAATTTTTCTTAACTTTTTTTCAGAAAAATGAAAAACTATTTGTTGTTTTTATGCATTGTTTATATCCCATACATTCATTCCCTGTTTAAAATTTACTTTATGTTTGAAGTTAGAGGTTAACTTTTGCTGTTTTTATAAGATTTGTAAACATGTGACTGCAAAAATTAAAAATTACATGACAAAGCATGTTTTGATTTTTTTCCAAAAAGATTAAATTAGTTATTTATACCATTATTTATTTATGACACCTATTATTTATCTATTAAAACGTGTTAATTTTATGGGAAAAATTTATCATTTTAAAAATTCTAAATTATAATCATATTTTTTTGTCCTATTTAAAAAAAAAACTATATGCGTATGAATAATTAAATAAATATTGTTTAAAATTTTTAGATTTAGTTTTACAGTGAATCGACACTTTTTAATATGAATTTACACGCTCTAAATTTTTAATAAAAGTCAATCTGAAATGACCATGGATAATGCTAATTGGCAATTTGGAGCCCAACCACCAATGGAACCGATCATCGAAGAAGATGATTACAGTTAAATTTATATCAGTTTAAATTTTATAAACCTTGTTAACAATATTCTTATTAGGTAGTTATATAAAATTTACAAATCATTCTTATTAAGTGTCGCCATCATGTTCATACGCATTGTTGGCGACAACCGGAGGTGATAGCGTACAAGCGACACCATCGCGACGTAAAAATCTCGAATTGGTATCGCAGAATCTACCACAATCTAATTTTAGCGAATGTCGTATCATCGAGTCGAAACAGCGGGTTCGCGAAATTCACACGACTGAAGAAGTTGATACTTTAATAAGGCAAGCGTATTTTCAAACGTTTCAATTTAATAAATCCAAATTAATTTTTCCGAAAAAATTACCTCATTAAAATCAAGAATTTTAATGAATTATTTTCAAAAAGTTCACAAATTTTTATTACTAATATAGAAAATTTTATACTAATTTAAAAATATGTATATTATTTTTCTTTTTTTTTGATTTATTTGTACTTTTTTTCTTTGAAATAATATATTTACGGTTGCATTGTTTGGTTTCTCGCAGTTGAAATTACAATTGTATTTTGTTTAAATTTTGAAAATTTTTACATGTCCTCTTTTTAAGGCGATTTCTTTTCTAGCACATGATAATGATGTGTGAATAAAAATGTTGAGATTGAGTGAACAGATTATGTAGAGGTCAAATTAATTCGTCTTGAAAACCTCCCTGCGTGTGATTTTTGTGGTGCTTTTGTTTTGCGGTCGGATCGATTCTTATTTTCATTTTTTATATTTATTTTTATTTATTATTTAATTAAAGGAAAATATAGCGTATCAGCGTAAAATAATAGTAGCAAAATTTTCTAATTATAAATATTTTATTTATATTACATGATTTCAAAATAATCTTCTTCCTTATTAGCTTATTTTTCCGCAATTTTTGTATTTTTAAAAATTCGTTACTTAAGAGATTTTTTTCAATAACTTGACAATATGTCCATCAGTTTAAGCATATACTTGCATGTCCATTCCATCACAAGATGAAAAACACATTACTATAACATATGTACAATTTTGTATGCTTTTTTCGTGCGCCAAAGAACAAAAAGCGATTAGCATACGTGCACAATACGTGCACAACAACTCCCAACCTTTCTTTTTTCCATTTGAAAATGCGATCACTAAAGCATATAAACGGGAATATAAGAAAAAAGCAAAAAGGCTATTTTATAAAATTAAGCAGAGAAAGAAGAGTATTTTCAACTTTAAAAGCATAACTAACTAAAATTACTAGTAAAAATATGTCGAAAAAAAAATTAAAAAGAAAAATGGAAAGAAAAGAACAACTTATAAGATTATTAAGAAATGTTTAAAACATAATTTCGGCAGAAAATAAAAAATAAACCTTGTTCGGTGTTCCATTTGAACTCGCGTTCAATCGTTTAAAATATTCTAATTTTTTTTTGATCTTTTACTTGTCGATCCAAGATGCTCTGTTCTATCGATGAACCAAATGTATGGTCAACATTTTGATTTTTTAATTTTTATTTACGTACTTATTTTATTTTCAACATTTTATTTCTTACACGTGCATAACAATTCAACATTTTATTTCTTACATACCACTTTTTATATTTTTAAATTTTTTAAAGTATTTACATTTTATCTTTTATGATTTTTCTGAATTTATGAGTCATTTTTTAATTTAATTCTTTCTTTTTATGATTGATTTTTTACTATATGTATTTATTTTTTAATTCTTAAGTCGCACATTTACACTTCATAAAATGCGAGAGAAAATTTTTTAAATTCTGATAATTTATATACTTATATAAAAATACATACAAAATAATACAAAAAAATTACCTAGATGAAAATAAAAACTTTATAAAATTGATAAATTTATAATTTTCTATTTATACATGAAAATTGTAAGCAATTTTTAATTTTAAATTATTTTATTAGCTAGAAAGATGGATATAAAATATGTACATATATTTTTTGCACGGTATTAAATCGAACTAATAAAATTTCGAGAACATTTATCACTCATTATATTCATATTTCGTATTTTTTCGCGCAAATCTCGTTAATAATTCTTGATTTTTTTTGACAAATTTTCATTTTTTCTATTATATATTAATTTAGGCCATTTAATTTACATACCATCAATGTAATTTAAAGCAAAAAAGATAGGACGCAAAGCATTATTATTGATAAGAAATTATTTATTATGTAATTTTCATTTTTACAAACACATATTTTCACTTACATATTTATTATTAGTAAAAAGCATAATTATTATAATTTTGTAAATTTAGTACTCTTCCAAAAGAAGCAATTCCTGAACAGTGGAAACATATTCCAAGCGAAGAGGTGGTCGTCGATTCAAGGTTTTTAAAAAAATTATTTACTATATATTAGGTGTGCAAATATGAAAGTTCGTTTTTTTACGATTCAAAAAATTAAAATTCCAAAAAATTTTCAATTAAATTTTTATTAACAATAACAACCATTATTAACAACAACATTATTCCAATTTATGGGCAACTTATGGATTCCATCAAAAAAAATTTCGGTTGTTTCGACACAATCCATTCATCGAATCATTTCGCACTTCTTCTTGTTTTGTGAACTTCTGCTCCGCCAATCCGTGAGCCATTGATCGAAATAAGTGATAATCCGACAGAGCGATATCAGGAGAGTAGGGCGGGTGGGATAAGATTTCCCATTTCAGTTCTTTTATGACATTTTTGACCAGTTTACATGAGGTCTAACGTTGTCGTAAAGCAATATTGGGCACTCGTGTCTTGTGGTTCATTCTGATCGTTTGTGGCAACTTCTCTGATCAGATTGATTAATTGCTCTTTATAACGAGCCGCCGTAACAGTTTCGCCAGTTTTGAGAAGTACATAATACAAAATACCCTTCTGATCCCACCATATGCAGAGCAGCGTCTTCTTTTCATGGATGTTGGGCTTGAGAGTCAACTTTGGTGCCTTTTCTGGATCTCTTTCGTTTTGGATTATCGAAATAAATCCACTTCTCATAACCAGTGATGATTCGATGCAGGAATGACTCGCGTTGCTGCCGTTCAAGCAAAAGTTTGCATGTTGTTCTTCGATTTTCTTGCTGGCGTTCAGTCAATTCACGCGGCTCCCATCGTTTTTTCTTCTGAATCTTGCCCATGTCATGCAAGCGATTCGAAATTGTTTGCTGAGTCACACCTAACGCGTCAGCTAGTTGTTGTCGCGTTTGTCTTTATCAAATAAGGCTTGCAGTTCATCGTCTTCAAACTGCTATGGTGGTCTACCGCGGTCTTTGTTGCTCAGGTCAAAATCGCCTTCTCTGAACCTCTTAAGCCGTTTCTGACAGGCTCTGGCAGTGATCGTATCTTTGCCATAAACTCCAGCAATCATTTTGTGAGAATCGGCGGCACTTTTCTTCCAGTTAAACATGAATAAGAGAACATCCCGTAGATGCTCTTTTGTTGGCGCTTCGGTGGTCATCTGTAAAATTGTCCTAAAATTTTACATGCAAACCTTTTTTAAAAATTCAAGAAGCATTAAATAGCGCTTTAAACACTCTACAAGATAGATACGCACAAATGTTTTGAAAAAAAGTTTATTCATGAAAAAATATTAGACAAAGTAAAACGAACTTTCATATTTGCACACCTAATATATTATAAGTACATGTATAAAAATATATTTACATGCGAGTTAATACTAATCGAACTTTTAAAGATAATAATTAGTGAAGATATTCAAATTGTACCATATGCATACTATAGTACTGAAATTCTGGTTTCCAAGAATTTTAGTCAAATTAAATTCATGCCAAGTATACTATTACAATATCAATAGCTATTGATAAACGATTACCATATATAAATAAAAAATATATGTAAATAAAAATATATACCATTTTTTATACATTATATTAAGGAATTTTTTTATTTCAAATTGTAAATTAAAAATAAAATGTTTTGATACAATATTATACGTTATTCGAAAGAATTTTTTCTTCTACAGGATAGTGTATATAGTGTGATTTTTTATTCGGGCTAATTTTTGTTAATTTACAAGTCATTGGTACAATTCGACAAAAATGAGCATTTTCGACATTATTTATAAGAGAGGCAACATGGTGTTCTTTTCTAACATATTGATTAAGATCGATCCCGAAAATACGGAAAATTTTGTAGTACGTATCAATCGAATCTTTCAATGTCTGCCTTGTAATAATATTGCCTAGGTAATAATATTGCAAAGCTGAAAATTCTCTTTAGAATAATATACATTTTATTTTTAATCCACAATTTCAAATTAAAAAAAAATGCCATGACTTATCCGACAATCCAATATTATTGTAGCATGGCGCATACTTATCTTACTGAGCTTGCTGGTGGAATACCATCCGCACGCTCTAGTAAATATACATATACATATGAAACTCATGTGGACGAACCGGAAACGAAAGGTTATGCAACATTAAACAATTTCCATTCACAATCAGATATTATGTCTTCACCAGCTTCCACAGCTGCAATGTATGCCAATACAAGTAACGTTCAATCCCACGATAAAAGAAATGGAGATGTTAGCGCAAAATGTTTTGATTACAAAAACGAAAATGGAGTCGAATTATATAACTCACCAGCTACTGATCTAGAGAGGCATTCCACATCAACTCAAAAAGTTATTCTTTAAAAAAAATAAATCTGAAGCTCTAATTTTTTAAATAAAATTGCATATATATAGGTGACAAGAGTAACTAAAATAACAACAACAAGATCTGTACGACAAATTCCTGTAAATCCTGATAATATCGTTTTTGATGCAGATGGAAATCCGTTGCTGAACTCTTTCGACAATGGTATGTATATTATTAAAAATATTAATACATACATATTTATAATATATAAGGTAAAGCGATACTCACATACTGCAATTTACGGATCGACACTTGCGGACCCGATAGTTGCTGATCCAACACTTGTGGCTATCAAATTTTTTTGGGAGCAGATAATCGGTAAAAACCAAATTTTTTAAAATTACCTAGTAGATAAAAAGAAAAATTAAAAGGGAAAAATTGTATCATTTTTCAAATTATTTTTTAACAATTAAAATTAAACGAATGGTCCATGTGGAGCCAGAAATGTAAAGGTAAAAGACCAGCAAATTATGAATTCTCAAGTATCGGGGATTCACAAATATCTGGTCTGCAAGTATCGGTGCGCCATATAATGTATACGTTTTATAATGGTAAATTTAGTAACCACATCATCACCGCAATATGATGGTGATGATTATGCCGTTGATAAAAGCTTGGATGAAAATTATGCTAATGGAAGTGCCTTAGGTATAGATCTCAGTCGAACATTTATTTCGGAGCACGAAGAATATAGTACTTCTCCAACATGCTCAACATCATTTCCCGCTACATTGCAACCGCCATCGTCAATATCATATGACGGCTACATGAATGGCGTAGCTCCACGTGATTATGCATTACAAAATGGCGAAATATCTTGTATGTTATAAACATATGTACAGGGTGGCGCATCCTTGTGACGGGATTTGAATTGACTCTAACTTTTTAACCAAATTGTAAAAATTTTTTTGCATTCGATTCCCAAGAGTATCCCATTTTGTTTAATATCAAACTTTTCGATATTGGTTTCGATTTACAAATTTGCTAATCATTTTTTGCCACTTTTTCAAAAAACAAGATATTTTTGTTAAAGTGGATGGCATATGTCTTTGTTATAACTTTTTTACTTTTTAAGCAAATTGTAAAATTTTTTTGCATTCGATTCCCAAGGTTTTGCAATTCTGTTTGACACCAAACTTGTCGAATTACGAATTTACTAATCATTTAAACTTTTTTACCATTTTTTTAAAAATAAGACATCTTCATTAAAGTGGATTGCATAAGGTTCAAATCATCCTAAGCCATTTTGACTTTTTAGTGAAAATCAAGGTAAAATTCGTCCTAGAAGACATTATTTAAGCTATTAAATAAAAAATTAGTAAAAATCAATTCAAGAAATTGCGTCAATTTAATGTCAATTTTACTCATTTTTGACTTTTAAAAAAGTGGCAAAAATGTTTAAATGATTAGTAAATTGATAATTCAAAACCAATATCAACAAGATTTATACCCACGAAACAAGATGGCTCCCGGAGCAGCAGCACAACTGGGGAGGAAAAAGAGGCTGCATAAGCATCACACGCAGGCAACACCCGCCACAAAAAATTGCACCGACAGATAAGCGACAACGACAGCGTTGTCTCAATGGAGGGCGATGACACCCTCAGCCAAGTCCATCAACTCGTAAACATGGCTGATCACCCACTACACAAGGCGATCAAACTTCTACTTAACGTCGTGCAGCAACAGCAAGAAGTTATTCAGAAGCAACAGGCGAGTATTGATGCACTTACCGCTCAGCTGTTATGGTGCCAACGACCGAAACAACAACAACAGCTACCATACTGGCTGAAGACCCTGCTGAGACAAAAGAGCGAAAGCGTTCGTTGTAATCATGGGCGAATGGCAAAACTTCTGAACGCCGTGCATTGGACATAAATGCGCTAACGGTGAACTCGACGTTGAGGCTGACGTACTTACTTACATTTCGCATCGGTCTCGAGAGCGAAAAGCAACCCGCGACTAACAAAGGTGATTCTCGCCAACACATACCAACAACGGGCAGTTATGAGTGCAACACGAGCCCTTAAAAATTCGACGACGTTCAAAGGATGTTGATAATCGTTGTGTTTTACCTGTAGAGAGTGTTATTTTTTTTTGTGTGACTTCTAGAGATGTTATCCATTCTTGGACTTTATTTAATGTGTCTTTAAAGATAGATGCTATGAGGGGTATTTTGAGTACTTTTTATTTTAGTTTTCCTGTTGTGAGTTTGTTTTTTGGGCAGTGTTCTGAAATTTGTGGTGCTAATCATAGTTTTATACCTATTGTTTTAGAGGCTACTCTTTTTAGTATGTTTAAGGTTTGGTGTTTTAGTTTTTAATTAGCTTTTTTTATTTTATTTTTAAAATTTCCATTTGTGGTTTGGGAGAATTTTGGCTTTTCTTTTTTTTTTTTTTTATTTTTTGTTTTGCATACAGTTTTAGGATTTTTATTATTTTTGGTTTATTACAAAGATTGAGTTTAATTTAAATTTATATTTTTATTTACGATTTTGGTTTTAGTTTTGATTGGTTTTTAATATGACGTTTAATCTTATAAGTGTTTAATTTTTTTTTATAGGTTTAATTTTTTTTTTTTTTTGTTTTTCTTCAAGGTTTTGTTGTGGTTCTTATCTATTAATGAGTAGAGTTTTTTGTTGGATTTTTTTTTTTACTTGTTTTCATTAAAAATGTTTTTTAAATTCTTAGGTGGTTATTTAATTATTTTTTTCTGCTCTATGTTTTTAAATGGCAGTCTTAGCGTGAGGATATAAAAGTAGCATAATAATTTGTTTTTTTATTGGATTCTAGTATGAATGGGGGTTTTAGTGTTATTTATTTATTTTTTTTTTTGAATTTTTATTTTTTTTAAAAATTAATTTTTTTTTTTTTACTAAGATAAGTCTTCGGAAATTTTTTTATTATTTTTGCTGGGGTAGTATTTTATTTAATTTCTTTTTACTAGTTTTATATTTAAAAATTTCTTCGGAGTTAACAGGATTTCATAAATTTTTTAGTTTTGTATTTTTTTTTAAGTTTTACATCGATGTTGTATTTTTTTTTTTTTTTGTATAGGATAAGATTCTTTTTA
This sequence comes from Bradynema listronoti, assembly GCA_024678965.1. Taxonomy (NCBI): domain Eukaryota; kingdom Metazoa; phylum Nematoda; class Chromadorea; order Rhabditida; family Allantonematidae; genus Bradynema; species Bradynema listronoti. The sequence goes on from JANLNO010000005.1 coordinate 1,264,197, forward strand.
GACTGTTCTTCTTCTTAAAATGACTTGATATTAGTTTAACCCATCGTGAGATAGGGTTGTTTATCTAGTAAATTTTTTTTTTTTTATGTTTTAGTACGAAAGGAATAGATGTGGTTTTTTAAAATTTTTTTTTTTCTTTTGTTTTGATTTTTTTTGTTTTTTTTTTTTTTGGTTTTTTTTTTTTGAATTCTTTTTTATCTTCTAGGTTTTTGGTCTATGATAAAATTTCTTGTTTTGAATGTGGTTTTGATAGTGTTGGGTTAGTTCAGTCTTCTTTTAGGATTCAGTTTTTTGTTCTTATGCTTGTTTTTGTTATTTTTGATATGGAGTTAGTTATTTTTGTTTCTTTTTTGGTTTTGGATTTAAATTTTTTATTTTTTTTTTTGTTTTTTTTTGTTTTTTTTCTTATTATTTGGAGTGGTGGTTTAAAAAGTTGGTTTGGTTGGTTTAGTTTTAATTTTTTTATTTTTTTGATTGTTTTGATCTTTTTAGGTTTTTTTTTTTTCGGTTTGGTATTTTTTTGGTTTGTTTTTTTTGATTTTTCTTATTTTTTTTTTGTTTGGTTTTAGTTTTCGGTTTTTTTTCTTTTTTTTTGTTCTTGTTTTGGTTGTTTTTTGTATTATTTTTTTTAGTTTTTTTTATGTTTATGGGGATGGGTTTTTTTTTTATTATCTTTTTTTTTTCTTTTTGTTTTTAGTATATTGTTTTTGATTTCTAGGTTTAGTTCTTTTTTTTTTATTATTAGTTGGGATTTTTTAGGTATTAGGAGGTTTTTTTTGGTTTTGTTTTATAGTAATTGGGATAGGTGTAGTGGTTCTATAAATACGGTTCTTACTAATCGTTTGGGTGATTTTTTTGTTTTTTTTTTTTTTTTTTTTTTTTATAGTTGTTGTTTTTTTTTTTTTTTTTTTTTTTAGGTTTTTTTTTGGTGTTGTCTGCTTTTACTAAAAGTGCTCAGTTTCCTTTTAGGGGTTGGCTTCCTAAGGCTATAAGTGCTCCTACTCCTGTTAGTTCTTTGGTTCATAGTAGGACTCGGCCAAGCATGACTAAAGCGGAAGATTTTCATTTTCGAAATGAACTCAGAAAACGTCGTGCACTTTCCGAGCGCGTGCGCATCCGAGGATTTCCTGGCGGAACGTGTGAATTCGTGCCAATCCAACCGAAGCATCGCGGCCCGCTTCTGTGCTCAGTTTCCCGCGATTCGCGGGAAACTGAGCACAGAAGCGAAAAAAATCGTAATTTTATTTCTTTTATTTATTTTAATGTAAGTAGTCTTCTAAACAAAGTGGCCAAACTTAACTTTATGCTTAGCTTAGGTATCTATGATATTTTTCTTATTTCGGAAACATGGTTAAAATCTGATATTGAAAATTCTATTTTATGTCCCCCAAATTTTAATATAATTCGCTGTAATAGGAATTCTAGAGGAGGTGGTGTAGCTTTATTTATCCCTTTTTTGCCTGTAAATAGTGTTTTATCAAAATATTTTGAAATTTTGTGCATTGACTTATTCCTTTCTCTAAACAAAAAACTTCGGATCATTATAATATACTTGCCTCCTAAATTTTCCAACAAATCTAAGGCTATAGAAAAATTATGCAGTGAGCTTTATGCTCTAAGTGATGTGGATTTTCCTTTTTTTCATAATGGGTGATTTTAACTTACCAAGCATTGACTGATTAAATCTTATTAGCACAAACTGTACGGAAAATATTTTTATTGACTTAATTTCCTCCATAAATACGAAACAATTAATTAACTTTCCCACTAACTCCACATACTCAGCTTTCATAAATGTTGTTGAGTTCGCTGTTGAAAAATTTGTCCCGATCAAAAAAAATTCCTGTAATATCCTAACCATATTAAAAAACTTGTGACTTATAGGAACTCTCTCTGGAAAAATATCCATCACGATAAAGTGCTAAAAAAATTTCAAGACTCAACGACAAATTTATCCCGCGAAATAGTTAAATTTCACCTATCTAGAAAGGAAAAAGTTTTTCAAGCAAAATAAACTTTTTTTAAATTTCATTGGCCAAAAAATAAAACCAAAAAATGCTGAAATTCCTGTTATTGAAAATAAAGGTAATTTAATTTTCGATGCCCAAACTAAATGTGATCTTTTTGCAAACGAATTTGGAAAAGTTTTAGGAATCAAAAAATTAATCTTGCTTACTTATAACCCACTTCTCCCAACATCTACTATCTATAGTGCATATGTTTCTGATTCAGAAATGTATAAACTTTTAAGAAAATGCCCAAATAAATAATATTCCAGAAATTTTTATTAAGAAATGCTCTCTGACTTTATTCTTTAACATGCATTTATCGCTTATCATTATCAAGTGGACTATTGTCCACCCTGTGGAAAAGCGCAACTGTTAAGCCATTATACAAAAAAAGTACATATGTAATAAAAACTAGATATCTAACTATCATCCTATCTCGTTAACATCCCCGATTCCAAAAATTATAGAAAAAATTACCAAAAAAGTTTTTGTAACCTTTTTAGAAGTGAATAGCACTATTCCAGAATATCAACATGGTTTTCGTGATAATCAGAGTGTCACAACCCAAATGCTTGATGTTCTAGATGATTGGATATTAGCCTTAGAAAAGAAACTTTGAGTTGATGTGGTTTATTTTGATATTGACACTGCTTTTAACACTGTTAATCATGATAACCTTTTTGCTAAACTTTTTAACTGTGGGTTTAAGGATAACTTTTACAATGGATTAAAAACTTTCTCATTGTTCGGACTTTTTCTATTCAAATTAATGATCGCCGATCTTCTGAATGCAAAATACAAAGTGGGTTCTACAACGTTCCGTCTTAGGGCCAATTCTTTTTACCGTTTACATGCATGATATACTTAAAAACACAATTTTCAAAAAGTTAAAATAAAATCTTTTGCTGATGACACTAAAGCCTACATAATCTTCGATAAAGCCTCTCCAAACTATCATGCTAAGCTTCAATTATTTATTAATTATTTATCAAAATGATGCCTTAAAACTGGTCTCAAAGTAGCGGTACAAAAATCAAATCTATTGCATATTGGTTTTCAAAATCCAAAATTTGATTGCACATTTAACAATGAAATTATTCCAAAAATAATAGATAGTGTGCGAGATTTAGAACTGTTTGTTTTTCCCAACTTAAAATGGTCACCTCACAGGCGTAAAAGTTGTGTTGCAAATATGAAATTCTATATCAGCTTTTAAAAGTAACGATCCGAAGTTTTTTGTCAAGTTATACATTTGCTGTATACATTCTTGATCATCCCATTCTTGAATTCGCTTCACCAGTCTTTAACAGTATTATTCTTTCTAACATTAATATGCTGGAGTCTGTACAACGCCGTATAACTAGCTCTATTATAAAGCGATGCTTTAAATCATTCCGAATCACCTAATTATGAAGAGAGATTAGCACTTTTGGGACTAGAAAAGCTAAAACATCGTTTATTAAAACTTGATCTCATTTTTGTGCATATATTAAAACTTGGCTTTCTTCTTATATCTTTTCCTAATATTTAAACGCTCATCAATTTACTTACCCAGTGTTAAAAATAATATCCGCAATAATTCATTTTTTGTTCGTGCAATTAAAAAGTATATTAGGCTAAAACCTGCTCTCATAAATATGTCAACTATTAATGCTTTTAGCTCTGCCATCACCTCAAATGATCTAACTTAAAGATCTTAAAATATTTTATTATTACTTAAACGATGTTAATTTGACGTTTAAAGCCTTTGCTCGGCGGTTCTAATTGCCTGAAACATTCCCCTCTTGGTAGTTGTGGGTTTTGAATTCAATTTAAGACCGGTGAAACGATGTCGTCGTGACCGGGAGGATATTAATTTTATCTTAGCATAAAAACCAAAATGAGCTAAAAGAATTTAACCATCACTCGACCATTTCCAAAACTAATCATACATAACCTCACCACTTCTATCTAAACTAAGCTTTCGCTTTTCCTTACCTAAGCTATTAAATAAAACCGAACCTAACTTCATTTTTCATCCGATGAATTGTTTAATTTAATTTAATTTCATTTTATTTTATTTTACTTACTTTACTTGTTTGTTTCCATTTAACCATTTGTTCTCACTTAATAATTAACGTTGAATCATATTATGAACTAGTCTCGATTTATCGTAATAAATTATTATATTATTATTATAAGTTTGGTGTCAAACAGAATTGCAAAACCTTGGGAATCGAATGCAAAAAAATTTTTACAATTTGCTTAAAAAGTAAAAAAGTTATAACAAAACATATGCCATCCACTTTAACGAAATATCTTGTTTTTTGAAAAAGTGGCAAAAAAATGATTAGCAAATTTGTAAATCGAAACCAATATCGACCCAATATCGACAAATTTGATATTAAACAAAATGGGATACTCTTGGGAATCGAATGCAAAAAAAATTTTACAATTTGTTTAAAAAGTTAGAATCAATTCAAATCCAGCCACAAAGATGCGCCTCTCTGTATTTTATTATTGAAACATAAGTACCTATATACATTTGTACAAATACATTTAGTAGTACCAGTTGCTCCAGGTATACCAGAAATAACAGAAATTCACGATGGAACAATATCTTTGCGATGGCATGTACCATCTCGCGATGGAACTGCGGGCCCTATTTTGGGATACAGAGTATTTAAGATTATAATGATTATTGACCTTATACATACATATTTAACAAAAAATATTTTTAGACTTCAAAAAAAACAATAAGCGATAAAATGTTTATTATAATAAACATTATTATTTTTATCTTAAGGTTGAATTTCGACGTGCTGAAACCGATATTTGGGAACCAGCTCACGACGATTTACTCACCGACAATGAATGCAAGAGTATGTATACAGTTTTATAAATTATTCGAATTTTTTTTATAAATATCTACAGAATTCGATTTATTCTCACTTTGATTTTTAAAGTTGTCAAAAAAATATATAATGCAGCTAGAACATAATACATACACGTATATACAACATTATTGCAATACTCTAATATTCATTTACGTTGTCATTTACATTATTCTCAAGTGGAAAAAAAATCGGCGAGAAAATTGGGAAAATGCTTTTTCATTTCACCGAATACGAAATACTTTTAGTTGGCAATTGTTGTTTTTAGTTGTAGATTCAGTTTTTTTTCTTTTGTATTTTTGTGGTTAACATCAGAATTTTAGGAGGCGTATTAGAATTTTAGGCTGTGCATTTTCAAATTTTTATTTTTACGTTGTATTTTTAAAATTTTTCGTTCGTATTTATTTACATTTTCTATGATAAGCATTTTTACATTTTTTTTGAACCGGTATATATAAACGTCTAGGTGCCTTTTTATAAAAAATATTTTTATTTGAATTTTTTTTTGCTTTTTTTGTTTTTGTATGATTTTTTTATTTCGCTCCTACTCATTCTTTATTAATAGATCGAAATAATAAAAAAAATTTTAGTTCTTATATTTTTATTAATAGGATATAATTCGATTAAAAGATGGCTATGATCCTTTTTGGGAATTAATTTATGATCTTTTTTTGAATTGTTAGTTTATTATAATTTATATTATGTTCAAATATATGTGGATTTATGCAAATATGTATTTAATAACTTGTTTTAATGTTTAAGGGTAATTCGTCAAATTACAATAAATTTTAAAATGGAAAGTTTTTTGGATCGCTTACGCCAACCAAATGACTATCTCATTTTCCAACATCGTAAGAGACGTGAATTATTCGACCAAAATTTCATGTCGGATATTGATAATTATAGTGTAAATAGCGCGCTTATGCCTAGTGAAACGCGCTGGGAGCTTTTTAATAAAGAATATCTATCATTTAATAAAAGGACACGTGTGTTAAAAGGAATTTATACACCAGATGATTCAGCCTATAATTTGCTTTTTACGCCTAAAAATGATTGGCATCAAAAAACATCGTCGGTTGATGAATACAATACTTTGCAGAAAACAACTTTCAAAGAAAACACTGAAAATATTGGCAAAGGCAGGACTATCCTGTATAAAAAATCTAGGATAATAATAACTATAAAATATATTTATTTTATATATAAAAACTTTGTAAATAAACAATTTTTTGGAAATTTATTTCTAGTATGTATTATAGTTACCAATTTGGAGTCAGAAGACACTTATTTTTTTCGGACATCGGCAGCAAATTGTGCGGGTTTTGGTACTGCGTCTGGTAGCACACCGCCTATCTACATTAATCCTGATGGTTCTGCACAAATAGCAAGTAATTGCATTATGCAATTTAAAACAAGTTCATGTAAAAAAAATTTGTAAGATTTATTTTTAAAAAAATCAAAAATTATATCTGACAAAAATTAAAAAATTTTATGAGATATTTCGGAATTTTTAAATTAACTTAGACCTAGGCTAAGCTTCAGATTGATTTTTTTATGAACTGTTCAATGTTAGTTCCCAATTTGTCGCATTACCTATACAAATAATACAATGTATGTAAAAAATAATAAATTACTATTGCATATTATCATAGACCCATCTCGACCGAGTAGGCCAATTATAGTGGATGTTGGAAACGACTGTGCAACTATTGAATGGCATACTAATTTGTATGACAGTACATCCATCATTGGATATATGGTTTTTATTTGTTATCTTTTTTTAACATTGCTTTTTTATTTATATAGGTATAAAAAAATTATAAAATTTAGGTCGAATATCGACCACAAGGAGCTACATCATGGACATCCTCAAATGATTATCCCGTGCCAGGTCCTCGCCATGTTGGTATGTTTTGCCGTTTTATCTTTCATAAATCTTAAAATAAAACTAGATATTTAAGCGCCATACATAAATATGTACATTAATTTTCAGTTGAAAATTTACGGCCGAATGGCATTTACGAGTTTCAAATATTGGCCAAGGATTGTGATGGAAAAATTTCTGCTCCTAGTGTATCTTCGGGACCTGTACAAATTCGACCCGCAGTACCTATTCGAACAACACACAGTCAAGTGACGGAAGCTATTGCTCCACCAGGCCAGCCACAAGTATTAACTATGATAATAATAAAATAACAAAAATATGCATATTTATAACTAAAGGCTGTGGAGATCGGAAGTGAAAGCGTACGCATTAAATGGACCCCATCTTCGTCGACAATAAAATCGCCAGTTACCAGGTTTGATGCTATAACCGACACAACACGTGACGACAACATACCAACGATTAGCTATTTATTGGAAGGTCGGGAAATTGATGAATCTTTTTGGACAATGCTTTCCCCACCTATGCTAGTCGACAGCCATTTCACTGGTAATGGTTAAATAAATTATCTTTAGCATTAAAAATATATGACGTGCAAGTATCATATTTTCATTTTTTACTTATTCAGTTCAGTTTATAAAAGATTAAACAATAAATACATACATATATAAATTGTGTAAGTTGATATAGCTCTATTATTATGAGAAATAAGGTCGCACTAAAGTTTTTATTGCACTTGTATGAGAAACTTTTTCAACGATTAAAAATATAACAATAAATGCTCACAATATTAAAAACAAATACATATATTTCCGCGTTTTTCTTGACGAAACGAATTGTGAAAAGGTCATCCGGTGGCATATTTTGCCGTTTAAAATTTTGTTTACACTGATTTCACATCTTTATTAATTTTAAGTACAAGGATTAAAGCCGAACTCAATTTACGAATTTCGTGTATCGGCGCTTTCGCTAAAAGATAATTTGCAATCATCACCTTCATCTATTTCTTCACTTATACGTACTTTACCTAAAGAGGAATGTGCTTTTGAGACTGAATATGATACGCAACATACCGGGCTTCCAAAACGACCTTCACCACCACAGTTGTGCGATTTTGGTAGTAGTAGCAATAGTGTGACTATTTGCTGGGAACCGGCGCAAAGCAGATTACCTATTCTTGTATGTGCAAAATCATTTTTAACGTGTCATTATATATAATTTTGCTTGTATACATACCTAAATATTCATTATAGGGTTACGAAGTTGAATTTCGAGATTTAATGGAGGGAGATAACTGGCAAAAATTTTCGGTTGCCCCTCATATTGTTCAGCGTTGCAAAACTACTAGTAAATTTTTTAAAATTATATTTCACTTTTCTAACTACAGTCGACTCCCCCATTAACATAAACCTCCCATTAACATAATCGTTTTGGCAGCTTGGTTGGTTTTCACCCATTAGCCCCCTTAACATAACGCTCCCCCATTAACATAACGCTCCCATTAACATAGTTAACGCGCAGTCCCTTGGCGTTATGTTAATGGGGGCGTCGACTGTATTACAAATTATAGTTGGAAATCTATTTCGTGGACATCAATATCAATTTCGAATTTTCGCTCATAACGCAAATGGTCGCTCACCACCTTCAGATTCATCTATGATTATCAGTATTGGAACCTCTTTAAGTAATTTATTATTTTTTTTAATATAGGAAATGGGAAATATATATTAAATACAAATTTTAATTGAATTATAGAAGACGCAAAATATGTAGAAGCTGAACGGCATGCCACTGTTGCTTTATTACAAGACGAAATGATTCGAGAATCACCACCAATTCCGGATCGTGATGACTCGCCACCGCCAATTTATCGCCAACCTCCTGGCGATAATTGTATCTTTTAAATATAAATATTTTATTAATTCTTACAAAAGCATTGTCAAAAATAGTAAATGAAAAAACACTTAATTAAATTTTATTTAGTACAATATCGCGACCCGACTTTGAAAGAAGTTATTGACTACCTAAAGAAGAATGATCAGGTTAGTTTACATACTGTGTTTAAATGACAGAGCCGACTTCGGAGTCACTGACTCCGCAACAATCTTGTGACCTGGCTCTGAGTTGAATCCTGCATTTTTGGCAGACGAACGGACAAACCTATTATATTTTTCTTTTAAAATGGCGAAATATAGTGGTGCTCTGCTCGTCTGTCATGGATTTGCCGAAGTCAACTTGGAGGTAAGTCACAACACTGCTTCGCAATAAAATCATTAATATAAACTTTTGAAATAATTTCGGTTATGTATTTTGTAATATTTACTCTCCTTTTTCATTAAAATGAAGTTATTTTAAAGGAGGTACGGAGTTATCGGAGCCACGAGACTCCGGCTCACTTTCGGAGTCAGAGCAATTTAGAGAGTCAAAGCACCATACTGCATAAATAATTCGATTTATAAATATTTTTCAGAATATATTACGAGATGCTTCTTCGTATTTGCAGCGCTTAACATTTAATAATGATTCTGTAAAAGAGGATACACGTAATTATGGAGGAATAGTTATATTAATTGAATTACTAAAGAAGGAAAATCAGGATCTTGAAATTTTGCGAAACGTTTGTGGTTGTTTGAAAAATTTGGCGTTTGGAAAAAGCGCAATGGAAAATAAGGTTTTTTCAAAGTTTTTAGATTTTTCATAGTATAATTTTTTATTTAGAAGCAAATTGTTGATTGTGGTGGTATTCCGGCGTTAGCTAACGTGATTCAACATACAAAAAATTTACATGTTATTGAGGAAGCAACGAATGCACTTTATAATATATCTTTTTTGTTCAATGTATGCTCATTATTTTGCAATAATTATTTAAATAATTGAATTTTTAGTTTATATATGTATTTTTATAATATTAATTTTATCCAATTAAACAGTTTATTTCATTTAGAGAAATGTGTGCCTTTAAAATAACTCATTTCTTTCACATTAAATATGTTATGCATATTTTAGAAGGCAAAATTAATAATCTTGGAAAAAGCGACAATTATTGTTACAAATTTTGTTGTAATTCCATTTTCTGGTTTTGTCACTTTGCCAGCATTAGAACGGCAAGAAATTGATCCACACCAATGTATTAATAATTTCCGCAGTGGAGTCGGAATTTTAAGGTAAAGTAAAATTACATTAAAAGTAAAATTAGAACAGAGCAAAGTAAAATTACAACATTTTATTTTTTATTTCAGAAATATATCATGTGTGAATGATAGTGCCAGAAAAATATTACGCTCGCAACCAAATCTTATTGATGCGATTTTACACTTTTTCGCAAATGCCGTATATAACAATCAAATTAAATCACGAGCAGTCGAAAATTGTGTTTGCCTATTGCGCAACCTAAGTTATAGGTATGTTTCACAAAATTTAATAAGTGTACATAAGATATTTTTAATATTTAGAGTACAAGAAGTAGTGGATCCTAAATTTGATCCAAGCAGTAAAAATAATCGCAACAGCATCACCCGAACCAATAATGGAACAGGAAGTGCTCGCGAGCGTAGCAAATCAGCACCTTCTTTTAGCCCTAAAGGAAAATTAAAAACTTCAAAGAAAAATGAAATCGCGAAAAATATGACATATGGAAATCGTGTTACAAATAAAAAAAGTGGTCTCTTTCCAGAAGGAAAATCTATGGTATGTAATTTTATTATACATATCATAAAGGTATTTAGGTTCATAAAATTTTTTCAGGGTCCTAGTCGATTGTGGCATTTTGAAACGGTGAAGCTTTATCTTCATATACTTCAGGAATGTACCAATCCTATAGTGTTGGAAGCATCTGCTGCTGCTATTCAAAATCTCGCAGCTTGTAGTTTTTACGGTAGCGCGGAAGTTCGTACAGCAGTGAGAGTTCATAACGGTCTTCCAATTTTATGCGAACTTCTACAGTTGCGTGATGATTTAGTAGTAAAATCAATAGTGTGCGCATTACGAAATCTTGCATTTGATCCGGTTAGCAATTTTTTAAAAATAAAATTTATAAAACATTTACAAACAATTTTAAATAAATTTAGATTAATTTACAAGAAATATCTAAATATGCATTATGCGAGCTGATTGAAAAATTACCACGTACAGGGCAAATAACTCGTAATGAAAACATCTCCGGAGAAACTATGTATGCGATTCTTTGTATTTTACACGATATGATTGCATTTAGCTCCGAACTTGCATTATCTATTCATAATGCCGGCGGTACCGAACGACTCATTGCCCTCGAACGTTTATATCCTGCTTATGACGTAAATGTTTGCAGGAACGCAGTTAAAGTAATTCGATTATTTCAACTAAAACTTCATTTTTATCAATTTCAAAAATTAAAACTTGTTATATATAAAGGTGCTCTATAACATGTGGAAATACAAGGAACTGCATGAAACATTCCAACGTAGTGGTTTTAATGAAAGAGATTTTCATGCGACAACTCTTTCACGTGCTCGACGACCTATAGCTCACGGGACGTCAACGCCGACACCTAGTGGTCAATTCGACGGTACAGAGACATTAACACGTGCATTTTCATCTCAAGGAGGAGAGCGCCATAATTATTATAATACTGATGCCAACATAAGTACTCCTAATTCAGTATGTTTTCACATTACATAATTATAAAATTGCAAAAAATTATCTAAATCTATAGGCATCAAATGGAATAACTGGAAATAGCTTCGATAACGATCCACTTTCTGGTACAAGTAGATCGGCACCAATTGAACATACAAACAACGGTGGAAAACGCTACGAACGTGAAATTAGTGTTAGTCAGCCTTACAGATGATAAACACATATTACGAATACATTATGCATTCTTTTTTTTAAATGCGTTTTAGCCAAAAAAAGAACCTGTTTATGCGTTGGTTCTTAAAAATGTTAAAATCGCCAATGGCTCTAACATTGTCGACAGTTGGGTGTAGAATTATAAAAAGTTCAGATCTTAATTAAATATAATTAATTATCTATCTATAATAAAAATGCTCAAATTTAGTGATTCATAAATATTTATAATAAACTTTTCATTTTCATATTACACACTAATACATATAAGCTTAATTAATCTTGTCTGAATACTGCCAAACATTTTTCTATTTACTTAATTTTATTTCGTCATACTCTATTTTTATTAGTTGTTTCAATTAATATATTAAAAATTTTAAAATTGTTGTGATTTTATGGATTTTTTAATGATATTATAATTATGAAATAAAAATATAATTGGTAATTAAAAAAATGTGACAATAAATTTTTACATACTAAATTAAAAAACACTTAATTTTTTTCACATTGATTTTACGCCCAAATATGAAAACGCCTATTTTAAATGCCTCCAAACTTTCACTACATCATAAAATTAACTTTTTATTTCAATAGTGTCCCACAATTCAAAAAATAATGTTTTGCGCATGCAATATTCACCGACGTCTTTTACTGTATTCTGTTTCTTTTCCACATTTTTTACTATTAAAAATTAGAAATTTTTACGTTAACATTATTATCACAACAGTGAAGAAAAAAAACGTGATTGCAAACTTCTTAATTTTTACATACATTGCATAATTACATGTTGAAAAGTAATAATTGTCAATTGCGGAATTTCAACAGTCAATCGGAACTTAATAAATCTTATTAAATCCGATGCTAAATCTGAATTTTTGTCCAATTGCTATATTGATCTTTATTTTTTTAATTATAATTTATTATGTAAATCCGAGTTTAATTAATTACAAATATAATATTGGTAACTTGGAGTTGTTTTGTCCATCAAAAGGTAATTTCAATACAACAAATTTTTAACACATAAATTTTTTTCTACATAAATGTAAAATATACATAATGTAATTTGTAAATAGACGAATGGCTCGCTGTTGGGACGAAATGTTATAAACCATTAAAAGCAACTGCAACATTTGAAGAGGCCAATACCATATGTCAAATGGCCAAGTAGAATTTTACATTATAACAAATTAATTAGCTACAAAATTTAAACATTATTCAGACACAACAATTCACAGATTATTCAAGCAAAAGACTGGTTTTTATATTACCAGTTAGCACAGCGTTTGCTTGGTATGAATGTAACAGCGGAGTTTTGGACTGGATGGTACTTTATCAATAACGAAGCGCATAATCTTCCAAGAACAATTTTTTCTTTAAATGGTACTTTGCATGAAGATATATGGAATAGTTTGTGGGCTGCGTTGGAACTGCAATTATGGACAATTCCTCTAAATAAGCGATTATGCATTTCCTGGCGTTCTGGACCGCTTAATGCTGTTGACTACGGTTGGCATGTGCGCAATTGCAGCGATCTGTTACCAATAATTTGCGAAACATTTCCTTGTTTTAAAGGTACGGTCATTTAAAGAAAAATATTTAAAAAAAAGTTTTAAAAATAATTTGAATCGGCTAATAATGGCTTCGAATTACATAATATTTCACTATGAATTATGATTGTTTTTGAATATACTCATATTACAAACAAAAACAAAATGTATAACTTATGATTATAATAGATATTGATGGGCTGCCTCAATATCGATGTAGTGACAACAGCGGTTGCATTTCTAAACAAGCATTCTGTGACGAAATTTACGATTGTCTAAATGATGAAGATGAAGATGGTTCGTTATGTCAATTTAAATGTCCAGATAAAGCCGTTATAATTGACAAATGGTTTGGCGAATTTTATTCACCTAATTTTCGATATAACATTCGAAATTATGATGAAATAATATGCAAATATCGATGGACTATTATTATAAAAAGTCGTGATATATTGTTACATCTTCAGGTCTTTTATAATTTTATTAAAATTTAATACAGAGTGGCCCAAATTCGTCCTCGATTGCATTTTTGTTATAACTTTTTTATTTCGCATCAAATTGTATTCGATTCCCAAGACTTTAGGCAACTATTTGACACCAGGCTTAGTTTCGCTTTGCAAATTTGCTAATCATTTAAACTTTTTTACCATTTTTCATAAATAGAGGCAAAATCATTAAAATTTGTAACATAATGATGGACACATCTTAATCATCAGACCTATATTGAATCATTTTGACATTTTGAGGATAAAATTAATCATAATTGACATTATTTAACCCCATTAATGAAATATTAGCAAAATTCAAATTCAATAATTGAGTCAATTACAAATCAATTTTACACATTTTTTACTATTGGAAAAATTGGCAAAAAAGTTTAAATAATTAGCAATTTTGTAAATTAGCAAATTTGTAAATCGAAATCAATATCGACAAGTTTAATAACATAAAACAGTTGCCTAAAGTCTTGGGAATCGAATACAAAAAGAATTTTACAATTTGGTTGCGAAATAAAAAAGTTACAACAAAAATGCAATTGGGGACGAACTTGGACCACCATGTATAATATAATTTGAATGAATATATAATAAATTGAAAATAATATCATTGAAGTTTTACGTTATTTTATAGTTCGTATCTGTAAATGTTGATAACGAAGAATCGCTTACTGTTTTCAATGAAATTGACAATAAAACACATTATATTTTTTCACCAAAAACTGTCACTCTTTACGGTGACCGCGTTGAAATAATATATTCTAAAAAATTTGGAAATAAATCTGGATTTTATGCAAAATTTCATACTTTGACAAGCGAAAGTAATAAGCAAAAATAAATTGTTATTTTTTTTTAAATTTCAATTATTCAGTATGTGTTCGTACTTTTGATCAAAATATTCAACAAGGTTATCTTACTCCACCAAGACTTTATAATATGTTGGATCGGTTTCTTGGCAAAGTAAATTGCAACTGGACAATAGAAAATTATGAATCACAAATTATTTCAATCGTCGTACGTTGTTTAATAATTGTCTATATATAAAATTTTCCTATTACATGTTTAATTGAAACTTTTAAAGATTGAAAATATACATTTGACAAAAGACGATTGGATAATCATTTACGATGGATTAAATTTATTCGGAAACTTTTCCTCTACAGTCACACCACCAACAACATTTCTGGTCAGCGGTCGCCATATTAGAATATTATACGCAACGTCTAAAGATGACGAAAATCTCGGTTTTCAAATTCGTTTTCATCGCTGTATGTAAAATTATTATATTTATGTACATCTGTGGTGTACCAAAAATGGTTTTAAATTCCAAAATAGGATTAGAATTTAAAAAAAATATAAGTTAATAAAAAAATTTTCCCAAATTGTCCATTGTTTGGAAACTAGAATTCTGGCACATTCTTGACCCACATACGTATTTAGATCAATTGATATCTTAATTATTAATTAAATTTAGTAGCTAACAATGTTCCCGTAATTGCAAATAATGGCAGCATCGAATCTGCCCGTTATAGATTTATTTCCCAACAAGTTTCTTGGCTAATTAGTGTATCATGTAATCCCTTATCACAAAAATGCCCGTTTACCGTGTTATTTGAATATATCGAAATGGACGACAATGACGACGTTACAGTATGTTTATTCTCATTATGATATGTATTTTAATTCATTTTTATTCCATTTCTGTGGGTATGTATTTGTGATGTTTTTTTATATTTTATATATTTATATATTTATTTTTTGCATTTTTATTTTAGTTAATAACTGAAAACAAAAGTATTTCGATTTGGAATACGCCAAAGTAAGTATTTTTTATGTAGCGAGTTAGTTAAAGAACTAATAAAATCGTTTTTTGGCTTATGCGGCGTGCATTTCATTCACCTATATCAACTGCTATTTTTCGAGTCAATTCGTTTTCAAAAAGATTTCGGATGAAGGCTATTTTTTCAAAAGGTTTTTATAAGCAATATTTTGATGTTGTTTTTTAATATGTTAGAATTTTATTAATAAAAAATTACTTTTCTATTTTATAGATTGTGTAAATCCTGAAGCGATATTAAAAAACAATACTTCACATCAAAATTTAACTGATTTTCCGCTAGGAACGATTATAACATGGACAAATCTGGATGAAGGAATTTTATACAAAATTAAATGTTTGTTGGGTGGATATTGGAGTGAGTTTAACAACATAGCACATAATGAAACTATTTACAACAAAATAGGTAAAAAAAATACCACAAAATGTTATGAAAATTGTAATGTAATAATTATTTAGAAACATTGCAATGTTTATTGCCAATCATTAAAAATGGATATCCATTGAAATACGATTACAAAAATGGTTATTTATTATACGCATGTGAACATAGCTTCAAACCGTTTGATCCAACTGAATCATTTTGTAAAAATGGAATATGGATTCCCGCACCGAGATGTTCCCGTAAGTTTTAACATATATGTTCTAACAGAAACTTCTAAGCATATTAGTGAAATAAAAAAAGAACATATATTTGTATTACAATAATATGTATATATGACAATCCAAACAACACGTAATTAAATATAAAATAGGACATTTTATTAATATCAGTGTTCTTAGGAATACATTTGATAAATTAAAAAAAAATTGTATAAAATTGTTTAAATCAATTTTTAAATTGAAAAATTGAAATCGGTTTTTTTAATTCACTGAGTGAATTTCACTCTGTATCGAGTCTTAATAAAATTCCAAAAATTTCGATGATCGTGTTTTTGGATCATCGAAAGGCATAAAATTTGAGCTTTCGTCAAATAATGTGTCCTTTAATGCGCATTTTTATTCCGAACCAAGTACCAAAAATGGCGTTCCAACTGATTGAGTTAAGAAAAAGTTATGATCTAAAATGTAACGACAATTTTTAACATTTTTATTAGGAAATTTATAGTAACACTAAAAAAATTTTGTTAAAAATCTCGAAAAATATGTGTTTATTTTTTAGTTGTAACTTTTCGTTAACTCAACCAATTGGTAGACCATTTCCAATATTCGGCTGAGAAAAAAAAATTTGCGTCGAACAACATATTTTTTGCTGAAATTTGCTGCATGACATTTGCGCTT
Source organism: Bradynema listronoti (assembly GCA_024678965.1). Lineage (NCBI taxonomy): Eukaryota > Metazoa > Nematoda > Chromadorea > Rhabditida > Allantonematidae > Bradynema > Bradynema listronoti. Next base: position 1,280,953 of record JANLNO010000005.1, read on the forward strand.
GTATTTCGTAAAAAATTTTCTTTAGAATTCTATAAAAACTGGATACAAAATGGGTTAAAAAACAAAATTCAAGTTCGATATCTTCAATTTTAATTTGGAAGATAAGGATGTTAGGACATTTTCGTAAAAAGCATAAATATTCACAATTTATACGTAAATTATTTCATGGGAATATGCGATTGCAATCCATTGATTTAAGCGAATATTCAAATAAAATCATAATCATTAATTATATTCGTAATTATAAAATTACTGATTAATACGTGCATCTTTTGTTAATTAATTGGTGAACAAAAAAAGTATAGCAATTATTTTTTTAAAGTAAACTGTTTAATTGATTAAAAATTGTGCATTTATTTCTTTATGAGTGTAAGAAATTCTTCACGTGTTTTTGGATCATCTCGAAATACTCCCAGCATACATGAAGTCGATGTAATGGCATTAATTTTTTGAACGCCGCGCATCACCATACACATATGTCTAAAAATCTTTTCTGTAAAATAAATGTACATATTGTTTTTAAAATTTTCCAAAACTATGCATAATAATTTCTATTAAAGAAAATTAATGCGTACGAAGCTTCTATGACGACGGCTACTCCAGTAGGGTGAACTGCTTGTAAAATGGCTGTTGCTATTTGCTTCGTCAACCGTTCTTGTACTAAATTATTAATAAATTTGAGAAAAAATCTATATTTGAAGAAGTAGAAATATTTCTATATTACCTTGTAACCGTCTACTAAACATTTCAACTATTCGAGCAAGTTTGCTGAGTCCAAGCACCTTTTTGTTTGGCAAATAACCAATGTGCACTTTTCCATTGAAAGGAACAAGATGATGTTCACATAAAGAAAACATTTCGATATCGCGTACAATAACCATTTCATCATGATCTTCATCAAATACAGCCTCATTTAGAATATCTAGAAATATTATGCATATTATGCTCTATTAATAAATATAACGTTGTTTATTTGTATAATATACGTATCATATTTAATTAATTATATTCAAAACATCACACCATCGAAATTTTCTTCGTATCCCTTCGTAAAAAATAACATCGTTTGTGCTGCGCGAAGAGGCGTTTTGCGTAGACCCTGCCGATGTACGTCTTCACCAACATGACTTATTATTGACTCATAGGCACTTACCATATGTTCAAGATGTTCATCTTCGTCCTTTCGCTTATTCGGTGTTTTCTGTAAATACAATTATTGTACTTGTCATATCTTTACTTATTTTTGTAGTATGCAAAAAAATTATAAACACATCTATTATACATGTACCTACCTTTACATCATCTTTGAGTATTATAGTTGGAGTTGAATCAAATGATAAACCGGAATCAGAATTAACGTTTGGTCTAAAGGCTGATGTTGTTAATGAAGGAACGTGTAAAAAATCTGTATTTATATTATTCTCGTCTTCTTGATTTGTTTTATCTTTTGTATCTATTGTAGATTCCATAACAAATAGTTTAGTCAATAATTAGTTTCCTGCGTTTTCTGTAATAAGTTAATTTTTTACAATAAAATCCAAGGAAAGTATGTATGTATATTATATGTATAAATATATGTATAAAGTTAAAAATATTATAAAGAATATAACATAATTATTTTATAATCTAACAAATTTATCATATAAATATAAATCACAATTTATTATACGATTGTTAAAGAGGAAAACTAAAATTATTTAGCCGTGCGTTTCCTTTAAAAAATAAATAACATCCTAAAAAAATCTTTGGCCCTTCGAAAACGTGCAAAATAATATTCCTTTTACGTTGTCCCGCTCTTTTGAATAATACTTGCTTTTTTACTTAGCTCTATTCATACTCTCCAATTGTATTTGTGGATTGGTAATATATATTATAAAGAAAAAGACGGAAATGAAAGTGTGGTTCTACTAAAATTATTTGGTTTGTATGAAGCTATGGATATATATAAAGGTGTTTTATAAATTTATTTGCAAATAACAGATATTCAATTATTAATTTGGTAGAGACAGATTTTTTGAATTTGCCAATTTAATGCACATGTAAACAATCTGGTCTTAAAGTCGTAAAGAACATATGCATATATATCCTTTGCATAATAAGATAGTAGTAATCATTAAATATAAAATCTGCACATCAAAGCTACCAATAAGGTTTCGCTTTTTATTTTTTAGTGATAGCGATTCAAAAGGTTTCAGTACTCTCATTCCTCCAATATTTTTACTGACCGGTTTTTTATTACATTTAATAGATAGCTGTTTTTTTATTTTTATGTTGTTTTTCACTTTATTCTATGTTTTCATTTAATTTGAAATTTTAGTTAATTTTTTAAAGCATTCAATATAAAATGTAAAAGTAAAGTAAAATTTTAATAAATGCTTAAATAAGGACAAAGTCGTAAGATGTTTATCTTTGCGCAATGATCTAGTTTTGTGAAGAAATATCAGAATGCAAATCCTTATATTGATCATAGTCATATCCACTTTTTTGCTGCATGTTTTTTTTCTCTAATTAGTTATTATGCTAAATAAGATTTTAAATTTTTTAAAATTCTTATAACATCTTGTAAAAAAGTTTTCGTTTAATTTTTATTGAAAGACATTAAAAATTCTTAAAAAATTTTCTACACTTTATAAATAACAAATATTATAATAATTATAAATTATAAGAATTTGGCGTTTATGCTTGCTTTAATCCACAATTCATAAAGTTTTAAAACTATCCGCAATGTGCGCCAGTGGCAGTAAAATTAAAAAACGTGACATAACTTTATTATATTTTAAAAGTAAATAAAGAATAAAAAATGATTCACATATTCACAAAATTTGTGGAAATGTGCGAAGAAATTGATATTTTTTATTCATATGAAAAGAAATAAACAGATAGAGATCATACAAGAAAAAATAGAATCAATTCTTATATTCAGTTTAACAAATTATCTAATTTGAAAACGATAGACAAGAAGATCAATATTTGCGTATCAAAAATTTTTTAATATCGTACGTAAATTTCGAACTTTATTAAAAAATATTATTTTGTATAAAAAATACTGATTGATTATCGAGTAAACAAATTGTATTTCTTTATATATGCATCCATGTTTGTTTTTTAATAAAAAAAATTATTGATTAAAAAATTAATAAAACATAATAAAATTGGAAAAAAATTATTTTATTATTCTAATAACTTTTTCTCCAACATTAAAATAATCATACCAAAATAATGTATTGTAAAAATTTAAATCGGTAACTCAAACAATTGTTAGAATTCGAATGTGTGGAACCATTAGTCATTGCAGCACTTTCGGAAATATGGCAGCAAACAGAATTAAAAATATTCTCCCCAGCAATATTGAGTCATATGACCAATGGCAAGCGCCTTGGTAGTCGTGCTGTTTACAAATGTTTCAGCGGTGATACATTTGAAATGCACGGTTCACACGCATTTACTATTTGCTCGCGGTCGGGTGATTGGTTACCAAAACTGGACGTCGCATGTGCTGGTAAAAAATAAAAGTTTTGTATAAGTTATTTCTAGAGAAATTAAATAAATAACAAAATGCAGTTAGCAAAATAGTTTTTTCACTTTTTCAAATTTTTTTAAAATTAAAAAAATAAAAATCGTATAATTATTTGTATAGTCTTACAGCATCATAATTGTTTTAGTACATTCACCATTTATGCATATGTATATGACATAGATTTGTTCAGAAAATGTATGTTTTGCGGAGTATGTTCACGATGGTGTATATCGAAGCCCAATTACACCTATCGGTGAATTTGGAGAAATTGTTTGTCGTAAGGGATTTCGTTTAAATGGTTCGCCAAAACGTTGCAAACGATTGCAAAAAAGTGGAAAAGCCCGTTGGGACACTGAAGAGCTACTTAATTGCACTCGTAATAATTTATAAAAGGAATGAATTATTTAATATAGTATAAAATTTTTATAGAAGTTGATATTTGTAAAGAAAAAAATTGTGTTACTAGCAAAAAATTTATATTACAAGCGGAACGATATTCGTCTGGATGTCAACTTAGTTAGTAAAATAATAAAAAATAATACATATGCATATGTTACAATTAAAAATTTAAGATGAACATTTATGTAGTGAAGCAAAATGTTTAATTGAAAATGGCAATTATTCGTGCAAATGTAATGATGGAATGCAACTCTATAATATTCAAACTTTATCGAAATTTATAATACCGAATCATAATTTTTTGCTGGAAAATAAGACATGCATACGTAATTTTTTTTCAACTATTTTATATAATAAAAATTTAATTTGTAATAATAGTCTAAGCGAAAAATGTATATGTTTGTTAATTCATAAATTAATCATATCATGATTTAATTTATCATGAATTAAATCATAAAAAATTAGAGTATTCCGCATTTCTATTAGAATCCTTACACTGCGCTAACACAGCATAACGTTGTGTTACTATTACCTTCTGGGATTAAAATCAAGCAACATCAAATGCATATTTTTGAAACAAATGATATTTTCAAATAAAAGTGAAAGCATTGAAGTTTAATTCAGGTCGGCGTTGTCCTATTCCTAATATGATTCTACCCGAACAGCAGCACAGCACTGTTAATTATGATAATAATTTATTTTTGGTTGGCTCAATAGTAAAAATCTTTTGTGAAAATTCTACGAAACATTTTGAAATACAATGTCTTGACAACGGCGAATGGAATCAAACTACGCGTTTGCAATGTCCATCGTGTAAAATAAGAAACCTCCTATGCTAAAAAGTTTAAATGAAATATTTTTGTCTACATTTTTTAGCAAAATGTCCAGCTATAATATTGCCAAATATGCGTACCTTGGTCTTAAATAAACAATCCCATTATGTTACCTACGACATTGTATACTTTAAATGTATTTCACCTGCAGATATACTTATTGGACCAAATGCAATTTTATGCGATCTGGACGGTAAATGGAATGCTCCTGCACCAAGCTGCATTGGTGAACTAGACTAAATGTTCACGCATACATATATATAGAATGTTGAATAAACATATTAAAAGTTAAAAAAATTAGGAAAATTCTGTGCCTCTTTGAAAAACATTTATTTAAAAAGGATACATTGGTAAAAATTAAAAATTTAGAATCACAATGCAACGAATTAATTGCAAATCCTAGTGAAAATATTACCTTAAAATTTACATCCTTTACGGAGGGGAGCATTGCAATAGCTTATTGTCGATTAATAAATGGCAGTTTAATTGAAAGCGGTCGTTTTAAGTGCACATTAATCGATGATGAGCTTCAATGGACCGGATCGTTTACAGAGTGTGACGGTAAAAATTACTATTAAAAACTAACAAAATTATATTTGTATATCGCACATACAAACATAAATAATATATTATTGATTCTTGTAGCCTTCGAATCAAAAGCGAGCTGTTTGTTTAAAGTGCCTAAAGAAATTGTTGTCACTAAGACTAATCCCAATGTGGGAGATTTAATAAATTTAGAATGCACGCAACCGAATTATATTTTATCTGGTTAGTAATTTTCTTTTTTTAAAACATATAAACCACTTAATTAAATTAATTAGACTAATTTAAGTATTTAGATAAATTTTCTTTAAAGTGCGATACAAATCAAAATTTAATAAAAGTCGAGGGTAAAAAGTTACTGCATATTATTCCTATATAAAAATTTTTTATGGAATTATATTTTTAAGACGAAAATTTAATTCATCGAAACAAACGTGATTCAATTGAAGTGTCATTGGCTTCGGACCAAAAATTATGCATAAAAAATCGTCACTCTTCATCTACAGTGTATACTGGTGAATCAACAAACTTATTCTGTCATCTTCTACCCGGATGTGAACATTATCAGGTGCCCTTTGGAATTTCACATTTTATTATAGAAAATCGAGCAAAAAAATTTTTTCAAAAACATTACATATATATATATATATATATATATATATATATATATATATATATATATATATATATATATATATATATATATATATATATATATATATATATATATATATATATATATATATATATATATATATATATATATATATATATATATATATATATATATATATATATATATATATATATATATATATATATATATATATATATATATATATATATATATATATATATATATATATATATATATATATATATATATATATATATATATATATATATATATATAATATATATATATATATATATATATATATATATATATATATTAGGTCTAAAAGTTAATTTCCGCGTTTTTTTACGCTTTTTAAACTACATGAAACTAGAAAAACTTAAACAAAACTTTTATTCAAAATAATTTCCGTCATTAATAACAACATTTTCCCAGAGTTTGGGCAATTTATGGATTCCATCATAATAAAATTTTTCTGGTTTGGCTGCTATCCATTCATCAAGTCATTTTTTGACGTCTTGACGATCTTGAAAGCGCTGCTCCGCTTGACCATGAGCCATTGACCGGAAAAGGTGATAATCCGACGGGGCGATGTCCGGAGAGTACTGATAGAAAGCTGATAATACAGAGAACATTACAACATAAAATTCGTTATATAAAAATAATTTTATTTTGGCAAAATATCAACAACAAAAAAACGCGGAAATTAACTTTTAGACCTAATATATATATATATATATATATATATATATATATATATATATATATATATATATATATATATATATATATATATATATATATATATATATATATATATATATATATATATATATATATATATAGGTACGATGGATAAAAGCAAATAATTCGGATATTGTTTTGAATGCAAATGTGTATGAGTATACGCTAATCGCTTACATTGAATCTGCTAAGGTTAATAAAATTATCTAAATATTTAGACTTTATCTAACTTGCATATGAAATTAACTAATAAATTAACTAGTATAATCTCAACAATTATATAAATTATAAAAGGTTGATGACTCTGGTGAATATTTATGTGCAATTCTTGGAGAGAATGGAAATATACTCGACGTTGCTTCGTGGATATTAAAAGTATCGAGTGGAAGATTATTAAAAAGCTGGAGAGAAGTGTTGGAAAATGCGCGTCCGATAATAAGTAATTCAAATAAATTCATTAGCTTTCTATTATATTTTTCCAAACACAGGAATCTATCGTAGTAAACAAATTTTTTATATTTTATGATTTTAATTTTATTTTTGGATTCTTGATTATTTTTTGTAATTTTTTCACTAAACAGTCCTTTTTACAAAAAGTACAAGAATTTAAAAATGACACTAACTTCAAAATATTCGCATTTTTCTAAAATAAATAGTTAAGATTAGTTTTTTTATTTGATAGTAAATTTTCAAAAACATGTTATTTTAAACATTTGAATTTTTATCGTTTATTCTTAATTTTAGCTTTTGTAACATTTTTTTTTTGAAATGAGTATTTTTTAAATTCTGGTAATAACTTTTTCTAAAACTGACTGTTTAGTAAAAAAATTTACAGTCATATACATATTAAAAGTTAAAAGTGGACAATCTGAAAATAAATAAAAATTATTAAATATTTTTTTACTAGTTAGAAAAAATTATAGGAATTTAAATACTGTTTTATAAGTTTAGTTCGAGCATTTGATAGTACTAAAAATTTACGTGGATGGAATGCTTCAATTCATGTAATTTTTGCTTCGTTTTACACACATATGTTATTTAAGTGATGTTAAATATTTTAGTGGACTCAAATGGTAGATGGTTCATGGATCTATTCACCATCACAATTTGGATTTAAAGAGTAAAATAAATAAAATTTTATTAAACTAAAATTTTTAGAAGTTTCTATATTTATATACTTTTTGTATGCATACTTTTTTGAATCGAGATCTTAATCATATTTTTTTGCAAATAATACTAATACAAACTTTCCGTGCACCTCTTACAGTTTAAAAAAAATTAATTTCTTACATAATTTATAATTTTATTTAGTTATTTGATCACACCGATGATCGATGTAAAATCAACGTGGCTTGGCATTTCTGTCAATTTATCAAATTGCCACTCGAAATGTCTCGTATGGTTAAGTTACTTCAGTGCCGATACTGCAGCTTTTGATGGTAACATCTCTGCGGAAAAATTTAATACACTTGGTGGAGCGACGCTTGATCCTGACTCACATAGCATACATTTTGTGCTGCCCTTTTCAAAAGTCTGGATATTGGTTAAAGTGGATCCGCAATCTGCTGATTCATCACTGCATTTGAGCAGTTTACAAGTTACTGTAACAGCGTGTGCACAGGTTTTACTTTTCGTAAACATATGCAGTGTATCCACAAGTTTTAAAGGCACCCCATTTTTCATCGAAAAAAATTTTTGAATAGATCGAAATAAATTTTTAAAACTGGTTCCTAGTATTAATAGTATTATAATATTAAAGTAGTAAACACTTGGTAAAATTTTGTTTCATTTGAACAATGACTTCTATTTGAAAAATTACTGTAAATACTTATTTAAATTATACCAATATTAATATTTAGCCATAGCGAACATAATAGTGTAATTTTACACAAATCGATCAAAAACTAATAAAGTTATAGACAAAAAATGCGGTACCTATAAAATTTCTATATTTACTATGTTGCAAAATAATTTTTTATCAATCAGGTTCGACTTGGGCTAACGGTATTTCCGGAAACAATTGTTTCACCCAACAATCGTTCGGTTACCGGTATTTGTGCAGCCAGAAATACACGGGCAATAAGCAGCTTTACGCAGCTAACGTGTGGTCCACAAGGAGTTTGGTCAATAATAGAGGAATCATGGAAAACCATTGATAATTTAACAGTTCTTCAATTTTCCAATTGTATTTGCGATGATAATCACGTGGAGCGATATGGTTCTTGTGTTGAACGCGGTTTCCATTAATTATTCAAATGACTGCCTATAATATGTAATATAAATATATATAGGACCACTTTGTTATTCATGCGTGATTTCGCGAAATTCGACATGCAAATTTGAACGTGATGCTCGTTTTTGTGAATCCAATGAAATATGCAGTAGTCGTACAACTTCAAACATGTTAGGCACTATTATAGAAAAAACATGCACGCCATCTTTTACTTGCACAACGACAACGTTTAAAAATATTGAATGGTTAACGTATCATTATTAAATAACTAAATAATAATATTTTTATTCAGGTGTATGGCAGGTAGAACTGAATGCTTATTTTGTTGTGAACACGATAGTTGCAATTGGCGTCCGGAACAAGCCATAATCGATTTCTCAATAAGTTCAACTACCACTACAGCAACAAATAAAATTCTCAGTTTAATGACAACAACAACGACAAAACCCATGACAATTAGTGAAAGTTCAACGCCCAGGTTCAGGCTTTAAAATTTTATTATGTAAATTTATATGTGATAAGTTCCCGGAATTTTATTTTTATGCGTTTTTGATACTGTTATTGTAATTTTATATCAATTTAAATATTTGTATGAAATTCCTCGTTTAATTTAAAGTGCCTAAATTTAATTGTATCAAAGTTATGTCGTCAAAGTACTGCCGCACAAGGCTGAAATGAAGACAGGCAGCACTCCACGTTCACTCAGTGTAAAAAATGATGATAGATTCTAGGTCATGGAACATTGGCATATTTTGGCTGAAAATTTGTACTCGGGGGTTTTCAGGGGTGATTTCAAGATTTGTCCAAACAGATTTTTGATGCGACCCCTCTGGAACCCTGTACTAGGACCAGGACCGGTCCTGATCATAATTACTCGAGTGAGTAATGATTTAAGAACGAAATTTTACGAAAATGACGATAGTAAAGTTTATTTAACAGTCTGAATCCTCTGGGACCCCGTACAGGGACCAAGAAAATTGATGATTTCTGCCACGGCCCATCGCTGCACCCGCGAAATAGCCTCAAATACTGGCGTGAGGTTGAATTTTGCAGCCGTTTTGGGATGCACGTATTGTAGGACGATGTCATTGTCCAAAACGAAACGCAAAAAACGTCTACAGTCGCGTCCATTGAGTAGAGACGAACTTTGGTGGGATGGTATGCCCCTCAGTATACTCGACGAAAGATTTTTTTTTTAAACAACGTAATCAACTTGAAACTTCACTAGGAGATACAGAATTTAATGGGGAACAATAATAACTTGACCATTTTAAGATATCACTTGAATTTTTTTTATAAAAAGTCACTTTTTGTGGATTCACGCTTCGAGGGGTAGCCTGAGTCGCTGTCGAAGTTGAAGCCACAGCATCAACTGACGCTTCGTAAATCGCGCGGCGCGCTGCAGCAGACTTCGCGTGACCGTCCGCTATTTTTCTCTTCTTTTCAGCGTTAGCGATTCTAGCCGCTTCCATCGATTTCGAGCGATTTATCTGAAAATTCCCAAAATCGAAAAATGTGCCCTCAGTATACTCGACGAAAGATTTTTTTTAAAATAACGTAATCAACTTGAAACTTTACTAGGAGATACAGAATTTAATGGGGTACAAGATCACATCAAAAAAAATTAAGTTTGTGTCGACATTTAGGAACATTTTAGGATCTCCGTACAGACCCTGTCCCTAAATAGGACCATAATGATATTCCGGACAAAAATAAATAACATATTCGTATTCATCATGCCCAAAAACCCCCACAAATAAATTTTCAAATTAAAAAATTCAATAAATCGCGAGTAATGACTTTTTAAAAATAATGATCGTCTATTATCAATTTAAACGTGGAGTGCAGGCAGCGACATTGTTTGCATGACCGTTTTTAAAAATAGAACCATCTATGATGCCGTGAAATGTTACAAGTAAACGAGAGAGACTATCTTTAGAGCTGTCGCAATCACCATCAACAAGATGCAATGCCGGATTTGAAGGGAAAGGAAATGCGTACGATGACCAAAGAGCTAGTGACCAGCAAAAAGCAGGTCCAAAACATTGTCAAGAAGAGGCTATGACTTCGCAGTTACAAGATTACTAACGTCAATTTCCTGAATGATGTAATAAAAGCGAAACGGTTTAAACATTTTTAAAAAATTCCGGAAACTTTCGCGCTATCCCGTATATCGTAGAACAAAAATTACAAACATTTAAAAAACAAGCACTTATTGAATTAATAATTCAGATCTCTGTGGCCAATGTGCCTTGACCGTCAATCAATAAAAATTATTTGTTCTACATTATTTCGTGTACGTTCAATAGCACCAAATTTTTTTGAACCTACAATTTTATCGCTACCAACAATTATTGATAATAATCCAAACTTTAAACTTCGGGTGGAACAATTTGACATTCCGCCTGCCGGTGAAGCATATCCATTTGATGGTACGGAATCCGAAATTTTATGGGTAGTCGAGGATGCACATGGTGTTCAATCAAACTGTACCACGCGCGTTGAATTTGAAACTATAGGATATAGTCCAAGTAATGAATTTGGAGAACAATTGATCGATTGCCCACAAAATGAATATATAGATGAATATTGGAATACTGAAAATAATAAAGTTGCCATGCGTCTTCCCACTATAAAATTAAAAACAAGTATTAATAGAATTTACAAATTTAAAAATTTTTCAGCTACTAATATTTCTATATATGTTTAGTGTTGGAAGATATGTTCATTACTCAAATGATAACTGAACCTCGTAATGGAAGCATGATATTTTTGAATCGCTCTATTTTTGTAAGTGTTGATGCATCAGTATTACATCGAGGGCGCACAACAAAAATAAGTACAACACATTGCAATTTTTGGTATCGTGCCGTTGATCGTGGCTGTCCCGTTTGGGCAGTTGATCGACATCAATTTGTTTGCACGACGTCGGCACAAATGAATGTATGCTTTCGCAAACAACCGTGCTCAAAATCACAGCGCGAGTTTCCAGTAGATAGCAGAACATTACTCTGCCGACCAGGTCACAATGGCTGGCGAATAGTAACCGACCGTTTAGGAGCAGTTCAGCTTGATATCACTATTCCCATGCGGCGAGCGCCCGTTTGTATTGGTCAAAAATTATTCTTCCTTAAAATACTAAATATTTTTTATGTATCTAAAACTATTTTATAATATACATGGATATTTTTAGAAGAAATTTTATCACAAGTGACATTGTCAATTAAATTTAATCTTAACAATTCCATTGAGCATCATGCTTGCAATTCTCGTCTTTCTGCCACGGTACATTTAAAAATCCTTCTAATATGTTTCTTCATAAAAAATAAATTTATTTATATATGGATATTTTTTAATTTTTTTTCTTTTTATTTTAAATATATTTTTATTTTAAATACTAAATGTCTAATAGTGTTATGTATAATTTGACATTCAGATGAAATTAGAATTAGCACATTTTCTCGATCTTCGTTGTCCTGTAGTGGAATGGCAGTTTTCTACAGAGACTCTTACATCTGCATATCTTGCATATAATTTTACTACTAAATATCCTGATGCTGATCAAATTTTTGTGTGTATAAAACATACCATAGCAAATTTATTTAATGACTTGCCTGCATTTTCGGTAAGCTAATATAGAATTAATTTTTTATATACATGTAATAAAATTAATATAAAAAATTAATAGATGGAGTGCAAAAAGAGTATTCGTTCTCATATTATTCAATATAATGTAACATGTCCTGCCGGTTGGGGAGCAAATAAAAATATACGTTGTGGTAGGTTTTTAGTAAGCATTTTATAATTTGTCAAATATTAATCTATAGAACGGTGTCCGGCTGGTTATTTTGCAACTCAGGGCCCATGTACGGCTTGTCCACGTGGTTATTTTTCTGCAAATGAAGGATCTTCAATCTGCACTTCGTGTCCTATTGAAACAACTACTAATGATGATACCAGTACTTCCCTTGATGACTGCATTCGTAAGTGATTACAATAAGCGAACAAGAAGGATATGCTTAGTTTAATTTAAGTTAGAAATGAAATTTTAGCCTTATGTCCGCCTGGTCAGTTTTCATTAACAGGCACTGGTGCTGTGCCATGTTCTCTTTGTCCATTAGGAACATATCAATCAGATACAGGGAAATCATTATGTATCACGTGCCCAATTCATTTTACTACAAAACAACGCGCATCTAAGTCCCAAAGCGATTGCCTACGTAAATTTAATAGTTATTACTCGCTTATTTATTATGAATTTTACAAATTGTCTATTCCATCTATTTTACAGCTAATTGCACCTCTGGTAGTTATCTAATGTATTCAAACAAAAACGAAATTAAAAGCAGATGCGTTCCTTGCCCAAAGGGTTTTTATCAACCAGAATTTGGAAAAACTTTTTGTTTACGATGTCCAATTGCAACTACAACAGCTACAATAAACGATGCTAATTCCTTGCAATTTTGCAAAAGTAAATTTTTTCTACTAAATATTAAAGTAATCCTCATATGTATATATGCTTGTAGGACGTAATTGTCAACTGGAAGGTTGTTCTAACCATGGAACGTGTCATCCGATAACGGATAAATGTGAATGCGAAACAGGTTTTACTGGCATTGATTGTTCTATTGCACTTGACTTATGTTCAGCCGCTTTTTGTTTGAATGGTGGTACGTGCATTTATGAAGGTGTAAATAATGGAAGTCGATGTTTATGTGCAAGAGGTTATGTGCATAAAATTAAATAAATTTGTTATAAAGTATATAGCCTAAGTTCGGAATGATAAGCCGCCTTCATGCGTAAGCCGTCGCTTGGCGAAGTGTAAAAAATTCAAATATATTTTACTTTGAAAATTATTTTTGCTTTTGAAATGTGAAATGTTTAAAATATGAATGAACCCCAAAAACGTGTGATTAAAATAAAACATGTCCATGAAAATACAAAAAAACATGAGAAAATTGCAAAAAACTGCAAAATTTTCAAAAAAAATTTGAAGAATGAATTCGCTTCAGGACAAGTTTGTTCCAATAAACCACGGCTTATTATCTCGAACTTAGGAGTAATATTAAATAAAATTGAAAATTATTTTTAAATTTATAAAAAATGATACATAAAAAAGATAAAATTCATATATTCGAGTTCTAAAAATATAAAAATGAATTTATAGGAAGTTTTGGAAAGCGTTGCGAGAAAATAGATCCCGCATTATATCAATGCACAGCACTAACAATAACTACATCAGCATTTTGTCGTTTACAGCGCAGATTCTCTCCAATAATTGCTAAACCAAAACAAACAATTTTATTACAACGCCCAACTGATCAATTAATCTGCTCAAACTTACATTTAAATGCATTTCCTAATGGGCGCTGCATTAATGGAAAAGTATTATGCAAATCAGGATTTAAATTTTCGATTGAAAATCGTAAATGTATTCCAGAAGAAAAATTCTGCTCTTCTGGACTATGTCGTAACTATAATTGCTCTATCTCTAGAGATAAAATTAATTTTCGTTGTTCTTGCCCACAAAGTAAAAAACAAAATTTGTATTTAGATATATTTTTATATTTATTAAATCATTAATCTATTTAGACAGAAATGGTCAATTTTGTGAATATTCACTAGAAGAAACCGAATGTTCAAATTCTTACAAGTGTAAAAATGGAGGAATCTGCGTTTATCGAATATCTGAAAACGGAAATTTAAAACAAATATGCGCGTGCGCATTTCCCTGGATAGGCTCCTTTTGTGAAATACAAGCACAACATGTGGATCCTTGTGCTCACACCCCTTGTAGTCCATACGGTACATGTAAAATAATAGGCAATGAATTCTATTGCGAATGCTTACCTGGTTAGTCAATAAGATATATACTAGCGGTCTATCTAAATTCCTATTCCCGAAAAAATGGGCAAAATTTCGAAAATTAAAAAAATTATTTTTTAAAAATTATAAAAATTTTCTAAAAATTTCCAATTTCCTTTTCCCGAGGTTTTTGGCCGATTTTTTCCGATTTCCGATTTTTCAATTTTCTTCTAAATTGCAATCTCCGATTTCCGAAATTTTAAACTCATTTCCAATACATCTCTGATACACATGAACAAAATTCTATCTAAAAAACAATATTTTTAGGTTTTTTCGGCGAATTTTGCACCCAATTAAATGATACTTGTCCAATTTCATCAAATAATACAGCAAAATGCTTAAATGGTGGTAACTGCATATCGACAATAACGATAGAGAATACGACAATTTTTCAATGTATATGTCAACAAGGATTTATTGGAATGTATTGTGAAACAGAAAGCATATCCAAAGAAAATTCTGAAAATAAATGCGCTTCTAAAATTTCATGCGAAAATAACGGAATATGTTTCGAAGAAACGAATGGAAGTGTTCATTGTAGTTGTTTATCTAATTACATAGGTAAACGTTGTCAGGTAATATCTTTGATAATGGGATAATATATAAAGTGCTTTAAAAAATAATTTTAAAGTGGAAAATTGATTTTTGCTCAAAAATGCTAATTGTGAACAATAATAATGAATGTGACGTACGAGGTGAGTGTGTTCAAAGTTCTAATGAAACGCCACAATACAATTATGTTTGCAAACTGGGATGGGATGGTATGTCCAGTTAATAAATCTTATGTTTTTTGATATTAATTATGATATTTAGCTACCACGAATTGCATGATACCGAATGAGAAATGTAATGATTATCAAAATATTTGTTATTCAAAAAGTACGGGTGAATGCATAATCGATCTTAAGAAAGTTACTGAAAATCCCGTAGCTATTTGCGTTTGTTATTCTGGATATTATGGACCCAGATGTGAAAAAGCTGTTGATTACTGCCAATTTTTGGATGTATGTCTGAACGGAGGCACGTGCATATCGTCTTTTAATGACTTTATATGTCATTGTAAAACAGGTATGTAATAAACACCTGTTTACTATGTATCATGGAGGTGTACCGGAAATGATTTTAAAATTTCTGAAATCGAAATTTCGAAGAAAATTGAAAAATCGGAAAAAAATGGCTAGAAACCTCTGAAATCCGAAATTTTTAGAAAATTTTTACAGGAATAAAAAAAATTATTGAAAATTTTCGAAAATTTCCAAAATTTTATCTATTTATTCAAAAAACTCAAATTGGAAAATAATGGCTAAAAATCTCGAAAATCGAAATTCCGATACCCGAACCTTTTTTTAGTATGTATTTAACGAGTCTTGTACTACAATTTGTAATTTCAATGTAAACAAAATTGAATTCATAAATATAAATATATTTTATATTCTATATAGGTTTTACTGGAAGACATTGCGAGCATCATAATATAACCAATGTACCTATATTTTCAAAATTTTTCATTTTTGTATACATATATATTATTAATGGGCTGAGCCAGCAGTATTGAACTCAAGCTGAGCCGAGCCGAGCTAGAAAAATTCCGAATCTAGCAAATAAAAAAATATTTTTTTTGATTTCAAGAGAGAAACTTGCGATAATTTTGATGACTAGGTTTTTCCCAGACGACTCCACAAAAATCGAGCCGATCCGAGCCGGCAAAAAATGGCTTGAGCTGACTCGGCCCATCACTAATATATACTAAACATTAAATTATTATTTTAACATTTAGATATTGTGTAGTGATAAAATTTGTGGTGAAGGAATTTGTCGAATTGATAAATACACAAATATACCATATTGTAGTTGTCCGCCCCAATTAACGGGCCCTTATTGTGATAAAAGTAATTTATTTTTTATATGTATGTAAACTCATTTTTTGTTGTACATCATAGACATTCATTGAATTATAAACTCAGCAAATAATTCAAAATTAATTTAGGAACATATATCGATTCTTATAGCATTTATTTTTATAAAAACAATTCAACTCTTATGTCTGAAAAAATTTCATCAAAATCCGTAAAACTTGATGAAAAACGTTTAAAAAATGGAATTAGTATTTGCGGGTTTATCAAAATCAATGGAAAAATTAATTCAAAGGAACAGCAAACAAACCAAATATTTGCTACATTCAATATTATCGATGATAATATTACGTAAAAATGCTTCGAATTACGTATAAGTTTTAAAATTTGCGATTTTTCTCATTTATTTAGAAGTTCGAATAAACAAATTATTACATTCACCATTAATGGGATTATCATTTCTAATTGCAATATCACTAGTGTTTTTAAATTGAAACTGAATGTTTGGCAATCGGTGAGCAAATTGAATTACCTACTAACTATAACTATATAATTGTAACTAAAATTATTAAGATTTGTGTACTTTTTTCTGCGACCAATTTTAATGACAACTTTTGGAATACAACTTATAATGTTTATTTTAACGGTCAACTATTATCAGCGTTAAAATGTTCTAAAAAAATGCCTCTAAATATTTTGAATGGAAGTCTAGAAACAGCATTATTTTTTGGTAGTGAGAAAGAAGATTATATTGCCAACAACAATATCCCTTTCGTTGGTGAACTCACTAATTTTGAGGTAAACATTTTTGATGATAGTTAAATTATTCGAAATAATTTATTCAGATTTTTGACGGCCTGCTCGATGAACTTACTATACAGCACATTAGCGAAAGTTGCTTGAAAGTTATTGAAATTAATTTTCCTTTTAAAAGATTAGTGCATTGGTTTTCTAAAAACAAAACAGATTTTGATATTATTGATGCGCATAATACTCGAGCGATGGTTGTGCTACCAAACATATGTGTGAACTATGGTTATTTTTATTAGCTTGGCAAAAAAGTACTTCGACAAAAATTTCAAAATTCTAAAATTTTCTAGAAATAATTCAAATAATTTTATAAGTTTGATAGCCTTGTAGAACATTCTCGAAACTATTATTATATGAGTATATAAGGACACGCGCGCAGAGTTTTGTTAATTTTCACTAATGATTAGTAAAGACCATATTCGAGCTATCATCTACTACGAGTGGCTCCAAAGCAAGAGTGCAAGCGCGGCTGCTGCAAATATCAACAGCATAATTGGTGAAGGGACTGTTCATCGTGCGACGGTCAACAATTGGTTCAACCGCTTTGCGAACGGAGATACAAGCCTTGAAGATCATCTGTGTGTTTGGTGGGATGCGAAGGGACCGATCTACTACGAGTTGCTGCCCGTAGGCATGACTGTCACAGCTTCTGTGTACATCGATCAGCTCCAGAAATTGGCTGATGCAATGCAAGAAAAACGTCCAAGACGTTCAACAGTTCACTTGCTCCATGACAATGCTCGACCACACGTTGCTTCCTTCACCCGCCAAAAATTAACCGAACTTGGCTGGCGCACGGTTGCCCATCCGCCGTACTCACCGGACATTGCGCCTTCTGGCTACCACCTGTTCCGACCGCTCAAGCATTGTTTGCACGGAAAAAAGTTCGACAAGTATGACGACCTCAAAATGGCAGTCGACAACTTTTTTTTATCTCAGTCCTCTGAATTCTGGGAAAAAGGCATAGGTGCTTTACCTGATAAATGGGTAAAAGTTATTGATGTCAACGGTGAATATATTGTTTAAAATTATTTGTTCTGAATAAAGTTATAAATAATTGAAAAAAAAGTTAAATTTTGTCGAAGTACTTTTTTGCCAAGCTAATAATTATTATTAAAATTATAAACATGATATATGTCATGTTATATAAGGTTTAGATAATCAAAATGAATCGCCATCTGTACTAAAATGTCCACAGGCGCAACATCATATATTGGGAAGATATCGTCGGTTAATGAATATTTTTTGGGATGAAAGAATTGATCAAATGTTTACACATTTATCCAGTGATAAACCCATAATTAATGTCCGCTCCAACTTCCGCTCTGGTCAGTCATTTGATGCCGGTAAACACCGTGTAGTTTATATTGCAAATAATCGGCGTGGGCGCATAGCTACTTGTGAATTTGAAATTGTCATCGCTGAAAAAAACTGTGTTATGCCAAACTATAGCTCAGAATCTGTAGCTTTACAAATCAAGCATTTGTCTTTTGAAGCTGATACTAAAAAATCTAAAGCAAACTACAAAAATGCAAAGAATGATTCGTCAGCTTTATCTGTTGTTAAAGATGCAAAAGATATGGCAGAAATTAGTTGTATAACTCCAATTCTTATATTCAGTAATCCAAAAGCATTTTTCTACATTTGCGATTCTATGGTGAACAACAAAAAAATGAAATATGCATCATTTTAATTTAAAAATTTATAGGGTAATTGGGACGCGTTTTTACCAAATGATATCTCCCTCAATTTGCCAACATGTGTTCCAACGACAATGGTTAAACAACAAATTTCGGGAGATATATCTTTTGCTGAGGGAGATTGTCGATTTGTTAACGATTATTTGGAAGCCGTTTCTGAAAGCATTGATCGCTTATCGAAAATGCTTGATGGTCTTTGTCGAATGCCAAATTGTAAAGGCCAATTAATATTGAAAACCAATTGTTCGGTTGATATGTCAAAAAAGAATGGTGAAAATATGTTAACTTATGTTCATTCAAACACAAATCGTACTAAACGAGACCAAAATTCAACACGTGGTGGTGTGCTTATTCGATATGTTCTTCAGATAAAGTAAAATATTAGGTCTAAAAGTTAATTTCCGCGTTTTTTTACGCTTTTTAAACTACATGAAACTAGAAAAACTTAAACAAAACTTTTATTCAAAATAATTTCCGTCATTAATAACAACATTTTCCCAGAGTTTGGGCAATTTATGGATTCCATCATAATAAAATTTTTCTGGTTTGGCTGCTATCCATTCATCAAGTCATTTTTTGACGTCTTGACGATCTTGAAAGCGCTGCTCCGCTTGACCATGAGCCATTGACCGGAAAAGGTGATAATCCGACGGGGCGATGTCCGGAGAGTACGGCGGGTGGGAAAAGATTTCCCATTTCAGTTCTTTTATGGCATTTTTTACCGATTTTGCAACATGAGGTCTGGCGTTGTCGTGATGCACTCGTGTCTTTTGGTCCATTCTGGTCGTTTGGTGGCAACTTCTCTGTTCAAATTGATTAATTGCTCTTTATAACGAGCCGCCGTAACAGTTTCGCCAGGTTTGAGAAGTTCATAATACAAAATACCCTTCTGATCCCACCATATGCAGAGCAGCACCTTTTTTCCATGGATGTTGGGCTTGGGAGTCAATTTTGGCGTCTTTCCTGGGTCTGTCAATGATTTCTTTCGTTTTGGATTATCGAAATAGATCCACTTCTCATCACCAGTGATGATTCGATGCATGAATGATGCCGTTCAAGCAAAAGTTCGCACGTTGTTTTTCGATCGATTCATATGGAACTCATCGTTCTTCCTTCTGAATCTTGCCCATGTCATGCAAGCGATTCGAAATTGTTTGTGGACTCACACCTAACGCGTCAGCTAGTTGTTTTTGCGTTTGAGCATCATTTCATCAAGTAAGGCTTGCAGTTCATCGTCTTCAAACTGCTTCAGTGGTCTACCGCGGTCTTTATTGCTTAGGTCAAAATCGCCTTCTCTGAACCTCTTAAACCACTTTTGACAGGCTCTGGCAGTGATCGTATTTTCGCCATAAACTTCAACAATCATTTTGTAAGAATCGGCGGCACTTTTCTTCCAGTTAAACATGAATAAGAGAACTTCCCGCAAATGACGTTTTTCCGGCACAAAAGTTGACATCTTCTAAATTAAAAATAACACATGTTTATAATGTTATACAGTGAAAGTCATATACTGATAGAAAGCTGATAATACAGAGAACATTACAACATAAAATTCGTTATATAAAAATAATTTTATTTTGGCAAAATATCAACAACAAAAAAAACGCGGAAATTAACTTTTAGACCTAATATTTTTAAGAACAAAATCAAATTACGCAAAAAGATTTATATGTAGTGATACTACTCATGCTGTGGAACCAGCGATTCGAGAACAAATGTTATCTAATTTTGGAAAAGAGAACTTCTTTAATGAAGGAGCAAAGTTAGGATGCACACAAAGTGAATTTCCACTTCTTCATATCCGTATCGCCAAAAAAAATGGGGTCATTTTTAATAAATCATTTCATTATGATAGTCATACGAAATTTACCATTTCGAAAGGCGCTTCACATGATAGTCAAGAACAATTTATACTACAATGCAGCACTTGCGGTCCTGGTGAAACGTGGCAGTTTTTAAGAAATGCAAGCAAAAACATTCCTTTTTCGCAAATTATTGATGTAGGAGAACTTGTAATTTGGGCTGCGTCAACTATTGATGACAGTAATATTGTCGGAGTGAGCATACATAATAATGTACTAATGCGCGCACAGACGGGAATTTGTGCACCGTGTCCTGCTAATACATACAAATCACGAGCTGGAGTGGAATCATGTACATTATGTCCAACCGGTAAAGGCACTGGCGAATCGATTGGCGCTACTACAAAAAATGACTGCTTCTGTAACATATAAATTATTGTATTGCTACAAATAATACATCTATTTAATTTAGTAAATTGTACACTAGGTAGTGTATTTGACTTTGAATTAAATACATGCATAAAATGTCCAAAAGGTCAATATATGCCATATTATGGAAGATTGAAGTGCCTTCCATGTCCGATGGGTGTAACAACAGAAAATACAGTAATTTATTTTATACTTACTAATAATAAAATGAAAAATTGACATTTATATATATTAGCGGAAATAATTATCTGAACACATTACGAAAAAATTTTTAAAAGCTTTTATTTTGATAACAACATCGAGTTGATCAAAAGAATTTTTTATTTCTGGAAAACCATATTCATCGTCTAAAATGCGAAAAAAATTATCCAAACAGTACTTTTTTGCTTTTATTTTTATTAATTGGTGTTGCCATTCCAATTTTTTTGTAATAATTTGATAATTATTCCAAAAATAATTAAATTAAGTCATAAAAACAAAGAATTTCTATTACCGGCATCTGAAAAATTCGATTTTACATTAAAAATTGACCATAATTTTGAAGAAAGGTGATATTTATATTTTTTCTAAATGCCACATAAAATGCTACAAAAAATTCCTTTGAATCAACAGCTTATTACTCAAATCAATGTTATCAAAATGATGTTGAGACAATTGCACCTGAGATAGTTGCGGCCAACAATTGCGTCCTAAGCAACAAAAATAATTTTTCAAAAAAAATTTATAAATATTTTGATTTTTTTCCAATTTTTTCAAATACAGAGTACGTAAAAAGTTCAGAAACTTTTTTTATAATGAAATATAATGAATATATTCTTTTGTAATGAATATTTTTCCAATTTGTTTATATTTTTGGACTCACCATTCAATGCTCTTTCAAATGGTATATCGCATTTCTATGTTTTGTATAAGATATCTAATGAGTGTGAAAAAGTGCGCGTTTTGATAATTTTTTGCTTGTTGGTTAATTCTACAAAAGGTTTTATTTTTTAACAGGAAATTCTTCAATTTTGAACAAGCTCAAAACATCAAGAACGACATTATGCTTTCTCCTGGATCTTCTGAGCCAACAGAAAAAAATCGTCTCGCGCACCCAGAAAAAAAAATATGCAAAGAATAGAAAATGAAAAAATATTTAAAAAATGCAATTTTTGCAAACAAATTAGAAAAATATTCATTACAAAAAATATGCATATTCGTTATATTTTATTACAAAGTTTCCGAACTTTCTACGCACCCTATATTTTTTAGTAAAAAATTTTTAGAAATGGCGCATCTTTGTGGCGGGATTTTAATTGGCTCTAACTTTTTTACTTTTCAACCAAATTGTAAAATTTTTTTTGCATTCAATTTCCAAAAGTATCCATTTTGTTTAATACCAAACTTGTCGATATTATTCCATTCATTTTTTTGATTTCCATTTACAAATTTGCTAATCATTTAAACTTTTTTGCCACTTTTTCAAAAAACAAGACACTTTCGTTAAAGTGGGTGGCATATGTTTTTGTTATAACTTTTTTACTTTTTAAGCAAATTCTAAAATTCCTAAAATTCTTTTTGCATTCGATTCCCATGGTTTTGCCATTCTATTTGACACCAAATTAGTCGATATTGGTTTCGAATTACGAATTTACTAATTATTTAAAAAAAAAGTGTCAAAAAAGTTTAAATAATTAGCAAATTTGTAAATCGAAACCAATATCGAGAAGTTTGGTATTAAACAAAATGGGGTACTCTTGGGAACCGAATGCAAAAAAATTTTACAATTTGGTTAAAAAGTTAGAGCCAATTCAAATCCCAAACAAAGATGCGCCACCCTGTATAATAAGTACTTGTTATAAAGGGCTCGAAAAGTTTGGACGATTGTTTAAAAACTTGTCCAGCCGGAGAAGAACTTGCACAAGACGAAGAATGTATAAAATGCGCATTAGGTAATTTCATAATTTTCTGTTAGATGAAAAGTTATCAATTTATATCAATTATGTAAATAGTAAAAATAATTTTTAGTATTATTTTTAAGTATCAATAAGTTTAGTAATTATCCTAAGTTTTGGTATATAAGGCTCGCCTTGTACATATGTTATGTACCAAAACTCAAAGTACTAATTTTTCAAGTAAGAATGACAAAATTAGTATTTTTGTAAAATTAAGGTAGTTACCGGCAGCATTCAACAATTAAAACATTTGAAACTAATCAATGTATAAATTGTCCGCTTGGATTTACTACTTTAACAGCAGGCTCAACTTCATTGGAAAATTGTAATCGGGTCTTTTGTCCTCCTGGTTTTCGTCAACGTGTAAATGTTACAAATGAAAAAATTAATGTAAAAAATTTTACCCTTATGGACGTATGTGAAATTTGTCAAATTGGTTTCTACCAGGTTTTATAATTTGAATGAATTAAAATTATAAATGAGTTATCTGCTCCTTTTTAGGATCAATATAATTCAACTGATTGTAAAAAATGTCCCTCTGAGATGTCAACCAACGTAATTGCTGCAACATCTATTAAAATGTGCACAACATTTACATCATTAATATTTTGTATACCGGATATAGCTGACTCTTGTCCACCGTACATGGAATGTCGTTTGACTTTGAGTCCGCATTTTCTTGCTCAGCGTGAAGCAATTTATTCTTGTAAAGAAATTATTAATGTCGTCAGCGTATTGATGATTAATTCATCTCATTCATTAAATAATTGGATACTATATGCATTTGCAATATTTAGCTTTGTTCTTACTACTTTCCTTTTTTATCTTATTATGATTATTCGGAAGAAGTGGTAAAAGTTAGATAAAATATTTTTTTGTTATAGCTACCTTAATTTCGCGTGTATGAGGCCGGGTGTTTTAAACCAAATTTGAATTGGCGCCAATGAGTTTATTCTGTCGTATTGGATCCAAGCGAGTTCAAATTTTGTGCCCACTTTTATGGAACCGAGACAAAGACGGGCACAAAATTTGGATCCCAGCGGATCCGATACAACAGAATGAACTCATTGGCGCTAATTTTAATTTAGCTCAAAACACCCTGCCTTATATACGCGAAATTAGGGTATTTAAAATTTATAAAAATCTTGTTGCAGGATCATGCTTTTTTATCAATATTGTCCAGAATGGATGATGTGTTGTAAAAAAATGACCGTAAATGATATATTTAATGATGATTATATTCGCGACTCATCTCGTGTGCTAACAACTCAAGAGCCAGCCACAACGATATTCATTGATTCAAATTCTGAAGATTTACACAATAACGCTGATAGGAATAGCGGGAACTCTGAAAGTATCATAACAAATTCTTTCTTACAAAATAATAGAAAATCAATTAAAAACGTATCTGATTCCAATTTGACGCGTTGGTCAGCCTCGGATTCAGAACACGCAACGACTATTAGTGGTTCAACTACTGCAAATAAAAAACGATTATCTCTTCCCTGGAACGATGTTCGTTTAACATTTTATTTTTATTAAACTAATTATTTTTTAATATAACAATTTTTTTAATATATTTTTAACGCTTGTAATTTAGGACTCATCAATTTATAATCCATTAGATGAAATACGCTCGAGTTTTATCGAATGCCTTGTGAATAATGATGAGCTTGAAATTACATTGCCATTACATTCAAATTCAACTGAGGAGACACCCAAAAAAAATTTGTCACACTCTTCATCAACACCGTCTATTCCTTCAATTCATTCAGATAAAAATTTTGCTGTAATTGAAAAAAAACTTTCGTTACAAAAAGGAATACCTGCACAAAAATTAACTGTTCAAACAGGACGTAATAGAGATACCACAACACTTCAAAAACCGTTATATGGTATTAAAATATTCAAAAAACAAAAAAAAATAATATTTAATATTTTAGATCTAGATCAACAACAACATCGGCAGACAACTAGAATTGATACAGTGGCGCCGATGATTTTCACGACCGCACATCGCTGTCAAACATCGGACTATGCGCGCGCAACCGATGCGATCGGTCGCTACATATTTGGAGGAGACAACGAAAGCGTCATAGATGAAACTCATAAAAGCATTTTCCGTTCTAACTATATTCCTTTCTCAAATTCATCGAAGTTACCTTCATTCTCATCAATAAGGACACGTGATTACTCTTCAGCGAAGCAAAGAGAAATCCCAGAAGGAGGCGACAACATAGGTAATGAGGAAATTTATTCAATCTGAATCAGAAATAAATTTAGATCGACCGCGTTTTTCACCAGATGGAGCTCGCGGATTGCATTCTTTATCTCCCATTAATAAAGCATACGCGCCTAACAAAATAAATGAAAATCGACATATTGGTCACAAAACATGTTTGACCCAGCACGAAAAGAGACGATCTTCTTCACAAGATTCAAGAACATTAAATGAAGGCACATTTACACCTGATATATATAATTCGGAAAACATTCCGGGTAAATATTCATTCGCAGGTGATGAATTAAAATCTATTATGGGAAAATCATCGCCTCATTTGTCGAATAGTCGTCCGCCTTCTATCCATTCCTCAATAGCGTCATCTTCAGCTAGAAAGGAAGATGTAAAATACCAGACTGACGTATCTTACGATGACGATGATGACGTATGTTGAATATTTAGCAGCACAACGACATTTACTTTGTTCAAGTTTTTAAGGCCAAAATGTTTTTTTTTTGAAAAATTTTAACTAACTACTTCAAAATTTAAATTTTAAACAGTGCTGTGATCATCAAACTAACTGACTCGGAGTTACATCAATGTAATATGACTCCAGGTCAATTAGAAGGTAATTAAACGACTCTCTCTTTCAAATTTGGGAGTAATTATAACTCTTAAAGGACCCACCGATTTAAAGTCATTTGGAGAGTCGGTCGTTTAAGAAGTTCCAGCATTGATTTTGAATACTTATTTTTAAATTAATATTTAAAAAATATGAAATAGCTATCAGCTATTTAAAGCTATCAGCTATTAAAGCTATCAGCTATTTAAAAAATGGAATCTAAAATTGAGCAAAAGTCGGATAAGCAAATGTCTGTGCACTTACTTTTTATATTTAGAAACGCAGATTTTTTATTTTTAGGCATTTTTCTCCTAAACATACGAAAAAATATCATTTTTTCGTTATCTTGTTTTATTGTTATATGTATGTTTATAAAAAAATAAAAGTTGATTGGCTTTATACAGAAAAAACGAGAAAATAGAATACTATAAATAACAACAAAGAATCATTTTTAAGCGAAAAAGTATCTAAAAAAATAATTAAATGATCAATTCAATTTCCTTAATCGCTGTCTTCGATTAGAATCGTTTGAGACACAGCTGTGGAATCTGTCGTGGAAAACCGTGAAGCAATTGGAAGACCATATGAAACAACAGAAGAACCGGTGAGATACGGCAATTTACATGAATTTCTTGCCTCGACAACGCCTTCGACGAGAATACGATAGTCATCGAGACTAAAGAAAATAATATGAAAATTCTACTAATGTAAATTATAATGTGGTGAAACGATCTGCTACAAACTCGAGATATTTTTTATTTGTAGCCGGTGTTATTTAGTTTTAAATCCAGACCTGCTTGACGATGGTATGACGTTTTCCTTATCGATGGCAATTTCATTATTTGAAGTTTTTTCGATGTTGTCTTTTTGCTGTCTGGCTGAGCTGCGGGACTGTGTGGGCGTAGTTAAAATCGAATTGCTCGTCAATTTTACCAATTTGTCGGAAGAATTTGATGAGATTGACTTAGAATCGCATGTTGATTTGTTGAAACAATATTCCATCAACGCCATGAAAAACCGATCAATTTCGCCATCAGTAACTGTCCACAAACAACCGACAAGACATGGACATCGGGCGATAAGATATTCGTATATAATAGTTTTCCCATCAAACGTTGGACCAAGATCTTGAATACAGCCACTAAAAATTAAAAAAATAAACACATTTTTTAACAAATTATATTACATAATTTCGATAGTGTTACAACAATTGCGGCCGGAAGTTATCGACATTATTATTTTTAAAAATATTTGAAGTATTACTTCTTGCCTGAGCCGCAATTGCCGCGACCGTAATTATCCAAATTCAATTATCCCAATAATCTTCATTAAGTCAAAAAAAACAAAAAATAATTAAAAAATGTTTTCAATATTTAATTAAATATTAGCTTGGCAAAAAAGTACTTCGACAAAATTTAACTTTTTTTTCAATTATTTATAACTTTATTCAGAACAAATAATTTTAAACAATATATTCACCGTTGACATCAATAACTTTTACCCATTTATCAGGTAAAGCACCTATGCCTTTTTCCCAGAATTCAGAGGACTGAGATAAAAAAAAGTTGTCGACTGCCATTTTGAGGTCGTCATACTTGTCGAACTTTTTTCCGTGCAAATAATGCTTGAGCGGTCGGAACAGGTGGTAGTCAGAAGGCGGTGAGTACGGCGGATGGGCAACCGTGTGCCAGCCAAGTTCGGTTAATTTTTGGCGGGTGAAGGAAGCAACGCGTGGTCGAGCATTGTCATGGAGCAAGTGAACTGTTGAACGTCTTGGACGTTTTTCTTGCATTGCATCAGCCAATTTCTGGAGCTGATCGATGTACACAGAAGCTGTGACAGTCATGCCTACGGGCAGCAACTCGTAGTAGATCGGTCCCTTCGCATCCCACCAAACACACAGAAGATGTTTGCGCTGGTGAGGGTTCGGCTTCAGTTGAGCTGCATCCCGTGGGAGCCAAACGGCGTGCCTGCCATTGTTGTCATAGACTACCCAACTTTCATCACCAGTCACCAGATCTGCGAGAAATTCCTTTCGATGCGGTTGAAAGAGCAGCGACTCACAGATGTTCACACGTGCTTGCTTGTGGGCTTCGGTCAGTTGGTGGGGAATCCATCTCGATAGAACTTTTCGGTAACCATGCTCGTGAAGATGGTTTTCAACTGTGGCATGGGAGTATCCAAGTGTCGTCGCCAGTTCACGAGTGCTAACTTCCGGATTGGATTTGACAACGCTCAGCAATTCGTCGTCATTGGTGGTAGAGGGTCGTCCACTGCGCTCATGATCTTCAAGGCTTGTATCTCCGTTCGCAAAGCGGTTGAACCAATTGTTGACCGTCGCACGATGAACAGTCCCTTCACCAATTATGCTGTTGATATTTGCAGCAGCCGCGCTTGCACTCTTGCTTTGGAGCCACTCGTAGTAGATGATAGCTCGAATATGGTCTTTACTAATCATTAGTGAAAATTAACAAAACTCTGCGCGCGTGTCCTTATATACACATATAATAATAGTTTCGAGAATGTTCTACAAGGCTATCAAACTTATAAAATTATTTGAATTATTTCCAGAAAATTTTAGAATTTTGAAATTTTTGTCGAAGTACTTTTTTGCCAAGCTAATATATTGCCCTTAATACCAAAAACAAAATATAATTTTTTAAAATTTAATGTTACTCTAAGTTCGGGTAAATAAGATGCAATTGTTCGAAGAATTTTTAAATATTGATTTGGCATTCATTTTGTTATTTTTTGTCGGTTAAAATTTATTAAAGCAGGCCCAAGCTGTAGTTCAAAAATTGAAGGCCAAGTCAAAATTCGAAAATCTTTTCGAACGGCCGCGTCTTATTTACCCGAACCTAGAGTAATTTAATACAAATTTTTATAATCTCAATATATGGTACCTTGAACATCCCATTAAAACGGACACCGCCCTACAATCGCAATGGCGAATATACGATCGTCCGAAATAACGCCTCCCACTTCCATGACCCAAATATCTATAATAAAGGCTTTATATTTATATAACAATCATATATGGACGATTTCCTCTCCCTTCATCATAAAATTTATTTTTTGAGGGGGAGGGTTGTAGTCGAGACCGAGCCGGAAGTTATTTTTCTCCAGACACGAAGCGCCAGGAGAAAAAATTGTCAAAAAAATGGTGCGTAACGACGAAAAATAGGAGTTCATAAATAGGAAAAATAAAGGATTCGCAATGACAAAAAAAGGCCATTCGTTTTAATAAGTAAGGCATCTTACCTTCCTTCGCCTCTGCGAGAAGTGAAATACAAAGCGAAGCTCTCAAATGGAAAAAATAAGAAATCAAAAAAAGGTCCTAAGCGGTAAAGGTTAAGAAAGAACTAAAAACATTTTTTGGAAAGGGGAGGTGTTTATTTTTGTCAAATTTACTCCCCCTCCCAGCTACGATAAGAATAATATTGTAAAAAAAATAAACTACCAATAAATCATTCTTCTAAAGTAAAAAAAAATACAGGATGGATGGAAAGTTTCCGCACTTTTTTTTAGATGTAGTGACATCTTTATAAGTTTATTAAAAGTGAATGATCCGTAAAAAAATTTACATACATGTATATGTAAAAAATAATGAAGAATACAAATATAAAAATCCTAAAAATGTTAAGAATTCGCATTACTAAAGTTGAGAAAAAAGTGGGGAAACTTTTCATTCACTCTGTACGTACAAAAGAATTTACAAAAACATGTCGTGTGCCGCCAAAACGTTCTTAATTTCTGCTCGAGACGGAACTTTACCAACAACTCCGTTCCATTTATATTTCTCCATAAAAGCGGAAATACGTTTTTCGGTATTCGACAGATCGCCACCCGGATTAAGCACATAATATGAATTTCTACCATCAACCTCTTTAGGAATCTGAATGCATGTTTTAGATAAATTAGCTTTTAATATTTAAAATATTTTTTCATGATAAACTTTACAGCTTTTGAGCTGTTCGCTAAGTAGCTGAAAAAGTGCACGGAGGGAATTCTTGAGACGAGCGGAGCATTTTCGAAAATTGGTAGACACTCCCATGGCAGGAAATTTAATTGCTAAATAGAATAGCATATTTAAATCGAGGGTCTAATAAATGAAAAAAACTCAATTAAATTATTATACAATATTAATTGTTTTACAATTCTGACTACGAATGATTTTTTTAATTTCTAAGCTTTTAAATTAAAAAACTAAAAAAAAAATACCGGGGGCACAACTAAAATTGTATATTTCTTTGCTTTTGTCAAATTTGTACGTATCACGTCGTAATATTTCAAAATGCTTGGTAGTTGTGACTTCGCGGAATTGTCGGCGGTTATGTGTCTCATTAAAGCTTCCCAATCTTGCCTTAACGCATGATCACAAATGCGAACGAGTGTCTAATAAATGTGCAAAACAATTGGAAAATCATATGCATGTATCAAAGTTCCCGATTCAGGACTGCAACGGAAATAAATTCAAGTTTCGGAAATGGAAAATTTTTTATAAAAAAAATTCTTTAAAACAAATTAATCTTTTTTCAACTTTTAAAATTCCGATATTTCTGAAAAAATAGCCGAAATTTCGGAAATCAAAATTGTGTTGCATTATTTGCAGGATACAAAAATCGTCAAAATATAACTTACCATTGCTAACTCTTGTGAAAAACCAAACGTTTTCTGAAATTTTCTCTCAATTTTGCACAAATTTTTGAGCTCTGACTTAGAAACATATGCAGACGGCGTCAGAAATAAAGCCATATCGCCGAACCACGCCGCTTGCCAATCTGTGAGAAAATCCTAAAATTATTTTATTATTTAGTTATTTTAAGAAAAATTCCGAATTTTGACTTTAATATCCGCGTCCAATTTCCGTCGCTGTTTCCAAAATGCTATCGCCTCAAGAGGCTTCGAGTTGAGCGACTCATTATTTTCGTCCAAAACATCGCGCATTCGTTTTAAAATATCGTCATCCTAAATAAACTAATTGATTTAGAGAAAAAAGTATGCTTCGCTAAAATTTACTTTGCTAATTTTTTTAATTGGCAAAACGATTGGATCATGCGCAAAGTGACATCTGACCAGCCAAAGTACGTTAAATGTATCAACGATCAAATTAATAATGGTAATATCTAAAATCGTCCAATATAAAAAAATGTAATGAAATAAATCTTTTACTAAATATTTTTTACAAAACTTCATTCTTTTCTCATTAAAATTAGCTACCCATCTAGATTTCATCGTATTTGTGGAAGATACCACATTGCACAATGTGAATGTTGCTGCCTAGGCCTTGCAAATTGTATCAGCCCCAAACCGTATGCTATTAAACAGCAAATTAGCTGTGTTTATCAGTCATCCAAACATTTCAATGAGATTGATCTCTTCAAATATAAGATATCCAAAAATAATGTTGATAACCTTTCGGAAGATTGTAAATAAACTTGGTAAAAGCGGTCGTATCACAAAAAAAGAAATTCTCCTTTTCGTCGACTTCGTCCAAATCAGTAAGCGTTTTAAATTTTTCATATTGAGATATCCGAGCGTATTGTCGAACAGAGGGCACTGCTGCCTCCAGCAGATAATATGCTTTATGTTTAATTTGCTCCAAATTTCTACTGAGAAATAGACAACTTCGCTGTCGCCATTCACTATAAGATAAAGAAAAATAGATGAATTTTTCATCGAAGCTTTATTAAAATAAACCGTAAAAATAAGTGCCCATATTTTTTCTGACACATGTAAGCTTCGTAAATGTCTTCATCCAAAGATGATGAATTTTTTACTGCCGCCAAATATGCAGTTAGCGGGATTTCAGTAGAAACTAACAAATTTTTGGAATAAAATAAGGATTCTCTTTGAAGCAGCTCAAACAATAATAAATTTGGACGAAATCGAAAAGGAGCAAAATTGCACAACTAAAAATATAAAATAAAAATTGAATAGAGAACATAGGAATAGAAAAAGACCTGTAGTGCTTCGTTGGTGTACGTTTTCTTTAAGGAATCAGATAAATTTAACACGTTTTCATAAGTAAGAGTGCTAGTTATTGCTTGAACCCATAATTCCGAAAAGTAAGGTGTTATAAACGCCTAAATCAAGAAAAAAAAATTTTAGGAATTTGACAAATTAATAGCTAAAAAATAAATTAGATTTAAATAAGTAAATGCTGAATTTCTGACAAAAGACATATGATAATAAAAAGTCGTAAAAAATATTTTTCGAATTGAAGTGTTGTATAAATGTTTTTTTAAATAAATTTTATTACCACTTAAAAAATACAATCATAATTAAACAACCTAGATACCTCCATTTTTGTCGCATTCACACAAAGAGCTTTACGCTCTGCCAACACCACTGGTCGAACCAATCGACATTTTCTTCGAAATTGCTCAAACTCGGAATGATCGAAACCAGATAGCAAAAAGGAAATCCAACCAATAAAAAGGGAAAATCGCCAATTTGATGGATTCTCTTTGGCGTTAAGCATCTGACAAAAGACGCAATTACACGCGGCATTATGTTGAATTAAGGAGTTTTTTGATTTTTTTGGTTTCTCATCATCGTCCGACACGTTTAGACTTTGTCTATAATTTAATTTAAAAAAAATAAAGAACTTTTTGATTTTAACGCCTATATTATTTTTAAAGAATCACGGAAATTTGTTCTTTACTTCCATTGAATTGTTACATAATTATAGAGCTTTTTTTTAATGTCGAAAATAAAATGTTTAAACTTAAAGAATGAATATATAAATTGAGGAAATACCATATTAAAATGAATAGTAAAAATAAAAAGCTTATCTTCAATTCCAACAAAATAAAAAGTAATCGAAAAGTTCAAAAATTATTCTCAAAAAATTTTAACAATATAAGAACTTAAAGTAAAAGAACTCACTGAAGTTTGTTGGTTACTTCTATTAACAAAGAATCACAATCTATTTTCTTCCTTTTTGTAGTATCAGGTGTGTGAGCATGTTTAATTAAAGCACAGGTTGGCTATAAAATAAAACAACATTCAAAATTTGCAATATATTAAGTTTAGAATGCTATTAAATTGCATTATATCTTATTTTTTTAAACTCAATAAGTTCCTACTGTTAGTAATGCGTTTAAACAAGAAGCATAATCCGAAAGATTGTTTTTGTCCAACACCGTCACCGATTTCTCAAAAATCAAATCGCCCAAAGAAACAATAATGCTAAAAAGTGTTGAAATAATTAAAAGGCAAAAAAAAAGCTCGCGCAAAAATTTGTTTATAAAAATACCGCAATGGTATAGAAAACAGAAAGGCATGTTTCCATGCCGTAACACAAAAGGCGTGCGCCTCTCGAACCAAACCGACTTCCAGCATCTCGCTCGCGCACGTGTGCGATAACTCGAAGTAATCAGCCACCGATAAAAATATTCGCACTGTAAATAAATTTCGCTTAAAAAAAAGAAAAATCTCAATTTAAATTAATAAAAGCAAAAATTTAAAAAAAAAATTAAAAGCCGTACGAAACTCGTCGGCAAGCATAAAGTCGTCGAATTGATTAATGCGTTGAAGCAAAAAAACTGAAATAGACTCTTCTTGTTTGGCAAATTGTGGCAAACGACTCTGCAAAATCATGCTGCAAACATCGAGCGCACTGCTGCGATTATACAAAGGATCGCCAATCTTAAAAACACAAGAATTATAGAAGAAGACATTCGAAAAAATTGTGTAAAAAATTATACTAGCTAAACAAAAAAACTCTAGAACAAATTACATCAAAAAAAAAAAAATCAGTTTTAAAATCTAACAAATAATCTAAATCCGTAATAAAAAAAACCTAGACCTAGCTGAGTTAATCTTAAATTAAGTATTCACATATTATAAACAAAAAATACAATTTTATTCAGATTTCAATCATAAAAAAGCCTCGCCTCGTTTAAATTGGCATACGGCATTCTCGATGCGTGAACTAGCGCGTTGCGTAGCAAAATTTTACAAAAGTAATAAAGATACGTTCGCTTGTCGTCGCTGCAAATTTGATTAAACTTTTGCACAATTTTGCTTATCTCTCCCGTCTAAATGTCGAATAATTTTAAAATAATAAAAGTTTAAGTAAATATATATTACTGCATTTTCACTAGAATGCATTTTAAAAACCAGTTGACAGCAATCGATAAAAGCGCTATAGCCATCACTGCGCACAACGTCCTTCATTATGTTCTCTTCGCGAGAAAGCAAAATGCCAAGCGCGTTCCAGTCCTGAAGAAAGGTCACCCACCAAAGTAACGCAAACCAAGTGTTCATATCAATGGGATGTAATTGCACAGCCTCGCATAATATAGTAACTGCTTTTAAATACTAAATATTATAATTAATATAATATTTACAAAATAAAAGAAGACAAATAATTTAAAAAGTTTTAATTAACATAAAATATACAAAAGTTATGTTTTTTGTTCAAATTTAATTGCTAATTTTAATCATTATTAATCATAAAACTTTTTTAAACTAGCTAAATAAAAAATTAGGTTTAATTTACTTTTTCATACCCAACTACCTTAATTACTAACAATAGGTCAGATTTTTTCAGACCAACATTTAAAAAATATATAAAATTATATATTTTGAAATTTCTCGTAACAAAATGATTTTAAAAAGTTAAAATATCGACGCGGCTCTATTTTTTTCTAATTTTTCGATTTGCCCGTTTTTTTACAATATATATTACCCTAATTTTGCGTGTATAAGGCCGGGTATTTTGAGCCAAATTTAAATTGGCGCCAATGAGTTCATTCTGTTGTATTAAATCCAAGCAAATCCAAATTTTGTGCCTAATTTTATGAAACTGAAACGAAGGCAGGCGCAAAATTTGGACTCGCTTGAATCCGATACGAACAGAATGAACTCATTGGCGCCAATTTAAATTTAACTCAAAACACCCGGCCTTATACACGCGAAATTAGGGTAATTAAAAATTTACCAACCTGTCCTTCGAGAATTAAAATTGCAGCGAGTAACTTTGGTATTGGCACAAAATATTGCTGATATTTTGATTTTAATTTTAGTAACTTTGAATAAAGTTGAGACCATCGCGAACAAAACTTCTAGAATAAAATTTTTAAAATAACAAATGAAAGTATAAATGATAATAAAATGAATACACCTGCGAGCTCGTGTATGATAAACTATCCGAAAAGTATTGACATAAACTTATTTGCTTATTAAACGAAGTAAAATCGTAAAATCCATCATTATGAAATTCATAATGAACAAACTTTTGAAACATCTGAAGTTGAAAAATAAATCAATTTAGCCAGTTTTAAAAATGTTTGAATAAGCTAAAGATACTTGCTTCAAAAATTCTTTTTGTGATTAGATTAGAGGCGGTCCTCCTTGGGATCCTTAAAAGACATTTCCAGCAAAAAAGACTATCTAATTTGTTTGCAAGATCCAAAATAACTCCCAAATAAAGCAAAAAAATTTCGAAATTTTAGATAGGCGCACTATAATTTGAGACTTTACTATTTGCGGCTCGGTGATTTGTCGAGTCTAAGGTTAATCTAAAATCTCAAAGATAGGGGACTACGTACTGCGGGCTAATGGCCTAAGCCTAAGTTTAGCTTAATATTTAAGTCGTGAAGCCACAAACTAAATCTAAATCTCGGATCGCAAATTACGTGACCCTGTAAATTGCACCCAAATATATATATTACAAATTAGTATACTTAAAAAACAAAATTACCTTTTCTTGCAATGTTGTTAGATTTTCTATATACTCTATAAGGGATCCCATAAGATTTTTTCGTTCAAAATTCAGCTGATTCACATCAAGTGAATCAGATACTAGACCATTTTCGTCTGCAGACACATACATCCTTAAAATCATATAAAATCAATTATATATTATTACGTATTTAATAATATAAAGAATAAGATTCTACGAAAACTTAATAGCGGTAAACTAGTAAAAAATTTAAAGCTAGACTGCAATTTATCCCCCCCCTCTCAGAAAATTTTTGATTTTTTAAATTTTTTTTACTGTATTTAGAGGTTTTCAATTATGCTAAATCCGAATACGATAATTATTTTTAAAAAAAATACCGTATAAGACTAGTTTATCGTTGACCAAATTTTGGAAAATAACTTTTTTTCGTCGGAATACAATTTTTAGCTGATCCTAGCGGCTTGGTTTGAAAATTTTTGCATATTTCTAATATAATTCGTGGCCAGCTTTTCAGGGACTATCGAATGAAGTTTTGCATGAAGTCTTTTGGTGAAAAAAGGTTGCTCTTAAGTGTTTAATACTGGATCTTAAGTAAAGTGGCATTACCTGTAAAAACCTGTAAAAATGAATATCGTATTCAGATTCAGGGTCATTAGAAATCCCTAAATACAGAAAAAAAATTTGAAAATTCTGAGGTAAAGTGCAGTGACCCCAAATTTAGCATAGCTTTTCTCTTATTAAAATTATTTTTAACACATCATTTTTTTGTAATAATCACTAGTAATTTCAGATTACTCTCCCCTCCCCTCTCTTATTTGATTATCTTTTCATCTAAAGTTAGTTGGTAGGGTAGCTTAAGCTTAAGTAAGATATATGCATAAGTAAGACGCATGTACATGGCTATTTTTTTTAATTTTTGAATATGAATTTTCTGCGGCGAGCGTAAGGCCAAACTAATATTTAAAAGTAGTACTAATTTTCTTTCAGAAATCTACAGTCAATATGTATTTTTCATGCAGAAGCGATTTTGGCTATTCGATAGTAGACAGAACAACATTCAAGCAAGCTCTAATTACCCTAAGTTGGGGTAAATACGACGCGACCGTTCGAAGATTTGGCCTTTATTCTGTTATTTATTCTGTTATTTTGTGTCGGTTAAGCATAAAATTTAATGAACATCTTCATTAAAGCAGGCCCAAGATGTAGCTTAAAAATTTTGAGCTAAACTTTGTTTTTATGAAGACCAAGTCAAAATTCAAAAATTCTTCGAACGGCCGCGTCTTATTTACCCGAACTTAGGGTATCTATTTTAAATTGATTCCAAAAAACATTGGAAAAGTGCTGCCAATTGGACAAATATCAAAAAAAAATCTAAATTATTCTATTTTAATATCTTATTTAAAATTTATGAGTTCTTTTAAATATATATAATGTAGGTAAAAAAAACACTTCAAATATAAAAAATTAGGTAAAAAATGTATGAGATACTCCATAATTACTCGAAAATTAAAAAAGTTATAAATTGAAAATCGTTAAATTGCCGTCTATTGTCGAAAATTTCAAATCATGCCTTTAATGAAGTAAACTTTTTATTGCAAAAAAGTTAACAAGCTAGCTTGTTAACGTTTTTTTTTGGCGCGCCCTATATTTTCCACTATTTTTTAAAATTGTTTATACTTGTAGTTTCCTCTGCATATTATTTTTTAAGATTTAGGCTTTTAAATTTTAGGCGATTTTAGACTTTGTTGCAAATATTAAACACAATTTATGCCTAAGTCTACTCCTCAACTTAAAGTTTACGCTAAAAGCTTTAGAGAGTTAACTTAAGTCTAAATATAAAAATACTATATGGAGGAAGGAGTAAGGAAGGAAAAGGGAAAAACTGAATAAGAACCCCAAAACAGTGATAACAAAAATCCCATCAGAAAATTAAGTAATGGACCCTCAAAAATAGTACAATTATCATACTACTTCACCAACACAATAAGTTGACTTCCATTTTATAACAAATTTTTAAGAAAATTATGTTGGGACTGATTACAGAATTTAAATGGGCTTTTTTCCATTTAACTTCCGATTTATTTTTTGGTGCTAAACTGTTTTTTGTGGAAATCCTCTCGGGGGTCAATTTAGTCGATTTACCTTTTGTTATATTTTTATTTCTCGCTTCGAGTTAGAATTGCACATGTATCTTGATTATATACTATAATCTCCGACATAGAGAAACATAACATTATTCTATATTCAAAACTATTTATGTATTTTATTTTATGACATATTTGGCACTTAAGTACTATAATTTTGATGAATATTTATTTGAAAAATTTGTAAATTTTTATTTTGCCTTTACCGCTTTGTTTTTTTTGTATCATTTTTTTATGAATTTGAAAGGTCAATAACAATAACATTATTTTACATTTAGTAATTGTTTGCAGTTTTTCTATCTGACTATAATCGCACATTTTGAGCATAAATATTAAACTATTACGATATTGCTTATATATTTATAAATTTTTTTATTATTTTTTGTGTTTTATTTACAGATTAACATTAATAATAACATAGGAATAACATAAATTAGCACAAGGTGATTCGTCAAAATGTTATTTGCTTAAGTGCTTAATTTGGCGACATTTTTTCTCAATAAATTTATGAAAGTTTGGTAAGCTTTATTTTATAGGCGGAGCATTGGGCAAATATTTCACATCTTTTTTGTTATACTGTTTTGCAATAAATGAACTTTTTAATTCGAATAAATATTTTTTAATTAATCACTTAGTTTATTATGTTTTATCTTTACAAAATAGATTATTCAGATTTCGAAAAAATCTGAAAAAATTTTACTACTGCAGATTTTATTTGAATTATTATTTATAAATTGAATCTAAAGTTTATATTTCATTTATTATCTAAAGAAAATCAATTAAACAAACATTGCTAGAAATTTGTTTTTTTTTATTTAAGCTAGACCTATCGAAAATTTTTATTTAAAATTATTAAATTATCATAATCTTATTATTCACTTCCTAAATGAAGAAATTTTATCTTTGGATTTATTTTATTCTCTTCAGCCTATCGAATTTAATAATTTCTGCCTTATTTTTTTATTTCTAAATCTTATTGTGTTGAATTTAATAATGTATTATTTTTTATTGTTATTCAATTGTTTAATTTTGAATATCTACTATTATTTGAGTTTTATTGGATATGTATAGATTTTACTTATTTAGTTTTTGAAATACAATTAACTTAAATTTTAAGCTATTTTTATGAAATTATAAGATGAATAACACAAATGAGTTTCTATCAAACTTGCATATTAAGCATCAACCATTGAAGTACTTCATAGGAGAATCTACAATGGAAAATCTTTATTTGCCAAGAACTGTTCCGTTAGCAGACACATATTTTTATCAAAATCCCAAATCTAGTTGGAGATTTGATTTTAACGACGATTCACTTGTTAATAATGGCTTACCATTTCTAATTGCGACCACAAGTTCTAACAATAAAAGACGTAAAGTTTTATATATACTTTTTAACTACATATTTGAATCCCTTTCAAAATTTTGCTAATTTTTGATGATAACAAAATATAGAATCATAAAAAGTTTATTGATTTTATATTTTATAATAATAAATTTTTAATTATTAAAATAATAAACTATAAATTTAAATTAAAATATCAAATATATATTAAAGGAAATTCTTCCAATAAAAAGATTGAAATGGAATCCTCGGTTAAAAAATCGCGTCGTAACCGTACCGCATTTACGGATTATCAATTAAATGAACTTGAACAATGTTTTCTCGAATACGAATATCCAAACGTTTCAGTGCGTGAGCGGCTTGCTGCACGTCTCAATCTTCCTGAATTGAAAATACAGGTATGTAATGCTTTGTTTAACAAACTACATATAATTTGAGTTGTATAATATAATATACGCTGATACATACAATTTTTATTTGAAATATTTGTAAATTTTTATTTTGAACTTACAACTTATTCAATTAGTTATTATAGTTTAAAATTTTATTAAAAACTTACAAAGACCTTTTATTTCCATTTTCATTTTTGTAAGTACAATACTTTATTAAATTATAAAAAGTTAACATATTCCCTGAACTCTCCATTGTCTAAAATAAAATTATTTTTTTAAATTCTTTTGCAGTAAGCTAAAATTTAAAAGAAAAAAATGCTTAATTATAATATTGTACCAATTTACTGTCATTTTTTAAAGCAATACAATATGTATGTATATGTAAATTTGATCGATTAAGATGGGATTATAAAAATCTTCTATTTTTTTAACTTACAATTAGAAAAGAAATTTATAAAGGAATGCTATTATGATTTTTACTTTTAAAACAAAGACTAATCGAAAAATACAACGAAAGTAAAAAAATAAAACGGTGAGCAAATTAAAAGCAAGAAAAATAAAGTAATTGTAAAAGAGATAACTTGTTCGCACGAAATTAATCGTGGCATTTTATAAATCATATTTTCTGTAAATAAACAATTTCGCATCGTATTAGGTAAATGAATATGCTAAATAGTATTACAAATTTTAAAAATCTTAAAATTTCATTTGTACAGAGTAAAGGCTTTTAAAAAATTTAAATCATTTTTTACTTTTACAAATTTATTTCAATATATATCAATATCATATCATTAACACATAAAAAAACTTTAAATTTTTTTAATTACATTGTATGCTTAAAATGCTTTAAAGGTTTGGATGAAGAATCGTCGAGCAAAACATAGAAAGCACGAACGTAACAAACCTATAGTTAACGACAACTCTTCACACTCAAAAATATCGGACAGATCACAAGCTGCTGTCACTAAAGAGAATGCTGCAATTAGTAAGTATTTTAATTTAAAAAATCATCTCTGAATATATATGTAATATATAAAAAAGTATATTTATAGATAATTTTTATACAAAACAAATCTTTTTTAAACGTTTAATATGTTTTTTGATGAATAAATACAATTTTATTTAATATTTGCATGCATTTTTTAAAATATATTTAAAATATATCAAATATGTAATAAAAATATATCAAATATGTAATATTTACATTTTACAATTAATAAATATTTTTAAAATTTTTATTTAAATTACATTATATTTTTAGCCTGGAATCCAGCGCTAGCGATGGCTTCAGGATTTTATCCTATGTTTACTAACAATTTTTCGTGAATTTACAATGTATGGCCAATATTATGAGGAAATGCGGATTAAAAATTGTAAATAATATAAGAAAATTGGATAAGAAACATACAAGTTAATTTCCGCTGTCATGCATTAATTTAAAAAATGGAATATTTTTACCATCTTTGTACTTTTTCCAGTCATTTATTACATATATAGCTATTTTTTAAATACATATATTTGTATTTTGACAAATTGCAAATTCTTTAAAAAATAAATGCAATTTCTTCTTCCCGATATTTTTAAGATTTAAGCTTAGAGGACTTTAATTTTAAACTTTAAGCTTAGGCTGAACTTAGGCTTAGGGTTAGGCTAAGCTTGACTTGTTTAAAATTTAAAAATAAACATTTATGGGGGAAACTATATAAGTACCAAAATTAATTTTATAGCTAACACATTTTATTAAACATATTTAATTATTAAAAATATATTTACTTTTTACATATTAAATTCAATTTGTTATTACATTTTTCAAAAAGAAAATAAAAATAAATTAGTAAATCATATATTTCATATATCATACCAATAAAAAATAATATATTTTATTATATTATCTATGCAAAATATTTTCATAACATTTTTCTATCAAATCTGTCTACATTTTCACGCGAGTATCCTTTTGGCGTGAGTTTTACTTTTTTCCGCAGAACTTAACGCAATCGTTGTAATTTTGAAAATTATTGGCATTGCCAAGAGCACCATAGAAAGTAAACAATAAACAATTTTTTTGGGTCTTGCTGTAGAAATATCGCGGAATATGTGAACCAGTAGTTGCATACTTACCAGTATCATATTCAAGACTGCAAGTGTATTCTAAATATATATAGCAATTTTATTAAATTCTTTATAAAAAGAAATTTACAATATAAAAAATAAGAAAATCGTATAATTTCAAACCTTTAGATGGACAGCACAAGTCATTTTTACACGAGTATCCTTTTGGACATTCATTACAGCTTAATACACGATGCGACGAATCAATTCCGGCGCGTACACCGCCATCACACAACGCTCAAATTTAAAATAGATTTTGTTAAATTTTTAATACAGGGTGGCGCATCTTTGTGGCGGGATTTGAATTGGCTCCAACTTTTAACCAAATTGTAAAATTTTTTTTGCATTTGATTCCCAAAAGTACCCCATTTTGTTTAATATTAAATTTGTCGATATTGGTTTCGAATTACGAATTTACTAATCATTTAAACTTTTTTGCCACTTTTTTAAAAATGAGTAAAATTGACATTAAGTTGACACAATTTTTTTAATTGATTTCCACCCACTTTAACGTTTTTTGAAAAAAGTGGCAAAAAAGTTTAAAAGATTAGCAAATTTGTAAATAGAAACCAATATTGACAAATTTGGTATTAAACAAAATGGGGTACTTTTGGGAATTGAATGCAAAAAAATTTTACAATTTGGTTAAAAAGTAAAAAAGTTGAAGCCAATTCAAATCCCGCCACAAAGATGCGCCACCCTATATTATATTTCATACTTACGAACTGGAATCACACGACCATCGTTAGTATTTGCTGGCTGATGACTATCATCTACATTTGAACAATTATCTTTACATTCTTGAGCTGATTCGAAACGGTTCAAATTGCCATTACAACCGAAATAAAAAAACGGTTGGCATTGCTTTGTTCCTGTATGATAATAAAAGCGTTGACCAGCTGATGAATCGCTGCAAGATGTGTCTCCTTTATCTCGTGCTAAAAATTTTAATTTCCTTAATTGCATTTTAAAAGTTTAAAGAAATGCAAAAAAATTACTATATATTAAAAGAATAACCTAAAAGGCAAACACTCGAGTCGGTCGCTTCTGCATTAGCTATGTTAAAAAATACAGACGAGATAATTAAAAAATACAAAATGAATTTAGACATTTTTAATTGTGTAAAATATATAATAATTTAGTGAAACTAAATTTCAACATTATAAATATCTGTTATCAATTTTCATAAATGTGACGAGATGATTGATGAAGCAGTAGTAAATTCTCCAAAAAATGGAAACGCGTTATAAAAAAACAATAAACAAATAATAACACTTAAACACT
Source organism: Bradynema listronoti (assembly GCA_024678965.1). Taxonomy (NCBI): domain Eukaryota; kingdom Metazoa; phylum Nematoda; class Chromadorea; order Rhabditida; family Allantonematidae; genus Bradynema; species Bradynema listronoti. The sequence goes on from JANLNO010000005.1 coordinate 1,324,066, forward strand.
TGAAGATGTGTCACACTTTGTTATTCCGTGGTGGGTCATACAATCGCCGCTTATATTGTTTCTGTCTTTTGCTAATTGTCTTCAATTAGGTTTTACGTGTTCTTTTATCAACCATCTTTCCGATGGCCTTCCTTTTGCAGTCCTATGGCCCCCAAAATGTCGCTTGTGTCGTCTCTGTTGCCATTCCTTCTGGCTACGTGTCCTGCCCAAAGAAGTTTTCGTATTATGACTGTCTCGTATGCGTCTGCGAATTGTGTCTTCTTTCTGATGTCTTCGCTTTTGATTTTGTCCATAATTCGCACTCCGATTACTTTCCTTTCCATTGCTCGTTAGCTTGTATTTCTCGTAGTCCACTTTTCTGATCCGTATATGAGGTATTACCGTGGAGTTGAAGAGGTGCGTCCTTGCTTTTACGTCGATTGCTTTCTTTAGAACTTCTTTTATATTGTCGAAGCTTGACCATGCTGCACTCCTAGTCTGCATATTTCGCCGTCGATTTTGTGATCCGATGTTACCAGAGATATACGTACTATCAAACGATAAGTGCAATATTAACCTTTCATACAATATTTATATCTACCTATTTACTATTTATTGTACATTTCTAAATTCTGCAAATTAGTATTTAATTAAAAATGTGAAAATGCATTATATGAAACTCCAATTTTTAATATTTTAATTTAATTATAATAGTAAATTCAAATATTTTGTGACTTTTTTGTAACAATGTAGACATTTATGTATACAAAAATATAAAATTTTATATGCAAAATTTTAAAAAAATATGCAAAATTAAAAAAATTATATAGTTTTAAACTGCTAGTTTAAAACAGATGTTTTAAAATTGCTAATGAAAAAGTTGCCATCATTTAAGGAATAAACTCTAAAGTTATAAAATATCATCGCAATACTATACAAACTAATACAAGCCGACACAATAAAAAATATATTTTACAAAATACAAAAAAGTTTCCGATATAGAAAAATGCACTCTTTAAAATGATATACATAAGTGATTTGATTTTTTTTCAACTTGTAGCTGATTAAAGTTTCCTTTATTAGAATATTTCATTAATCGTCGAAACATATGAAAAAGTAAAAAAGAAATGTTTTTTTACGTATTTCGATACTACAATATCCCATCAACATATGAAAATTTTAAAATCTTTCAAAATCATTGTTTTCTGCTATGCTAGTATCTATAAATATAAATTTTTGCCTTAAAAATTTATCTACCTCAAACAACTTCTACATTGAACACTCTTTTAGATACAGTCGACGCCCCCATTAACATAACGCCAAGGGACTGCGCGTTAACTATGTTAATGGGAGCGTTATGTTAATGGGGGAGCGTTATGTTTAGGGGGCTAATGGGTGAAAACCAATCAAGCTGCCAAAACGATTATGTTAATGGGAGGTTTATGTTAATGGGAATTTATGTTAATGGGGGAGTCGACTGTAGATAAATAATGGGTTGAACGGTAATTTTTTGCCGTTTTTTCTTTATTAAAAATGTTTTTAAAAATGAGGAGTCCATTTCAAAAGTCTAAATTTGGCGATTCGAAAGCTCTTTTTTTTCTGTCTCATCATTTTTTAAAATGCTCTAATTTTTGTTGACAAAAAACATTTTTAATAAAAAAAAAATGAAAAAAATTATTTTTCAACCTAATACATTCCACAAAAATTTTTATTGTTTAAAAAATAAAAAAATACACAATCAAACTAAACGCGCTTTTTAAACTTAATATTAGGGTTTTCGGAAAGAAACCGCGGTTGGATTTGTTTATTTATTTTTCTCATATAATAAAAGATTTTGTAAATTGGTTTTATCTATCAGATAGAGCGTTTTTTTGCGCATCGTTTGATATATAATTTGTCTATGTATACTTTGATTTTTTACTAAAAAAGTTTTTAGAAAATGTCTGATCAAAAATTTCGAATGCGAGCTTGCATGTGGTACAACTTTAAGCACGGCAAATCGGCTGCTGAATCTCATCATGCGCTATTTGAAGTATTTGGCGAGGAAGCCCTGTCTGAACGTCAATGCCAGGAGTGGTTTAAACGATTCAGAAGTGGCGACGAAAGCTTGGAGGATCATGAACATGGACATCGACCTGAAGTCGTCGACAATGACCTGTTGAAGGAAGCAATAGAGTCGGATCCGTGCCAAACAATTCGAGAGCTGGCAGAACGGTTTGGTTGCGGTCAAACGACCATTGCCGACCACTTGCACGCAATAGGCAAGACGAACAGGTCCGGAAAGTGGGTGCCGCATCAGCTGAGTGATGCAAACAAAGCAAGCAGAGTGGCAATGGACGGAATTCTCCTCCGCCGCGCTAAGAACAGCGGTTTTTTCGACACAATCATTACGTCAGATGAGAAATGGATCCAATACAACAACGCCACAAGAAAGCGGCAGTGGCTGGACCCCGGTGAGGCGCCAAAACCGACTCCAAAACCGGACATACACGGCAAAAAGGTTATGCTTTGTGTTTGGTGGAACAGCAAAGGTTTGGTGTATTTTGAGGTTCTGGATTCTGGTCAGACGGTTACGGCGGACCTCTACAAAGACCAATTGAGCCGCGTTGACCAAGCCTTAGGGCGACAAGGCGTGGACACGGCGTCGACAAAATTTCTTCACGTCAACGCCCGGCCGCATGTTGCAAAGGTCACTTCGCAGAAAATCGAGGAATTGGGCTGGGAAGTTCTTCCTCATCCGCCATATAGCCCAGACCTGGCACCATCCGATTATCATCTGTTCCGGTCGATGCAGCACTCACTGGCCGAGAAAAAGTTCAAAAACCGCGAAGAAGTCGAGATTTGGGTATCCAACTACTTCGATTCGCAACCGGCCGAGTTCTTCGAGTGAGGCATCCATTCTTTGCGTGGACGTTGGCGACAAGTAGTCAATAATAATGGCGAATATCTTTTGGATTAAAGTGTTGTAATTTTGTTTTTATAATAAATTTTGTTTTTGGATCAAAACGCGGTTTCTTTCCGAAAACCCTAATATCTACTAACTTTTTGGAGTCTGACTTAATTAAATGCAAAAAATTATATTAATTACCTACTTAATATTTACCGTATGTTGTTTAAAAAATAATTTAAGTTTTTATAATTAAAAATTGAAGATCGACATTATTTTTTATAAATGAAACATATTTCTGAGAAGAATTCAAAATGAATTGTAGAAAAAGTGAATGTTTAAAAACAAACTCATATATGTGTATTTAAAACATAAACGGTTGCGCAATTGAAAAATATCAATTTATTTTACTCTGCATTTTTCTTTTTGTATGTTCATCAAGTTTATCTTAACGTGGTATTTGCAGTAAAAAGAAAATAAAAAGATATAAAATTTCAAAAAATTTTTATCAAGTTGACTTTTATACTATCAAAATGTGATGTCTTTTTAATGAAAAAAACAATTTTTAAGTACCTTTTATTCTAAATATCATTAATCATTAAAGAAATTAGTTAAGAAATAAAAACATACATATGTAAATGAAATAATTTTTTTATGATAATCTATACGTAAAAAAAAGAATGTTTTTTGTTTAAAGTGCTATTGGGATAAAATACATCTTTTTGGGGACATAATTTCAGCCCCTTTACTCAATATTATTATAGAGTGGCTTACTAATTTTTAATTTTTAGACGATTTTGGGGTTACCCTAGTTTACTCCCCCCCCCAGAACTAAATTTTTTTTTTGAAAAAAAGTGCCCCTTTGGTTCAAAATTTTTTTAATCGACTCGGCAGGGGAGCAAAATTAGACCACAGTTCCTATATAATTCTTGATCATGAGAGGTTTCGAATGAGGTAAACATGTCTAGATTCGGTCAAAAAAAATTTTTTTCTGTGGCTCTCCGTAGGGTTCTTGGTAGGCATTTCCTGTAAAAATGATTACTATATTCGTTCTTAGGACCAAAAATAACCCCCGGATACGGTAAAAAAAATTTCGAAATTCTGGGGGGAGGGGGTTAAACTAGGATTGAGCCTTTATTTTTATTTAATTCAGAATACCGCGGAGCTTTGTTTGATATTAAATATATTGATATTTCTTTCGTTTTACGGATTTAATAAACGTTTGAACTTTTTAGCATTTTTTCAGAAATGAAGATATTTACGTTAAAATGCTAACTCATCCATCCAAGTATCATTTTTTTGACTCCCGGTAAAAGGTAGATTCATTGTTGAAATCATTATTTAAATAATTGAACACAATTTTACTAAAAATAAAATGAAAAAAATTCTTGTGGCTTATCAAGCAGCAAAAAAAATTTTTTTTAGTGATTTTTTTAGATTTTTTGGCGTGGGGTTTTGTATTAGCTTGGCAAAAAAGTACTTCGACAAAATTTAACTTTTTTTTCAATTATTTATAACTTTATTCAGAACAAATAATTTTAAACAATATATTCACCGTTGACATCAATAACTTTTACCCATTTATCAGGTAAAGCACCTATGCCTTTTTCCCAGAATTCAGAGGACTGAGATAAAAAAAAGTTGTCGACTGCCATTTTGAGGTCGTCATACTTGTCGAACTTTTTTCCGTGCAAATAATGCTTGAGCGGTCGGAACAGGTGGTAGTCAGAAGGCGGTGAGTACGGCGGATGGGCAACCGTGTGCCAGCCAAGTTCGGTTAATTTTTGGCGGGTGAAGGAAGCAACGTGTGGTCGAGCATTGTCATGGAGCAAGTGAACTGTTGAACGTCTTGGACGTTTTTCTTGCATTGCATCAGCCAATTTCTGGAGCTGAGTACACAGAAGCTGTGACAGTCATGCCTACGGGCAGCAACTCGTAGTAGATCGGTCCCTTCGCATCCCACCAAACACACAGAAGATGTTTGCGCTGGTGAGGGTTCGGCTTCAGTTGAGCTGCATCCCGCGGGAGCCAAACGGCGTGCCTGCCATTGTTGTCATAGACTACCCAACTTTCATCACCAGTCACCAGATCTGCGAGAAATTCCTTTCGATGCGGTTGAAAGAGCAGCGACTCACAGATGTTCACACGTGCTTGCTTGTGGGCTTCGGTCAGTTGGTGGGGAATCCATCTCGATAGAACTTTTCGGTAACCATGCTCGTGAAGATGGTTTTCAACTGTGGCATGGGAGTATCCAAGTGTCGTCGCCAGTTCACGAGTGCTAACTTCCGGATTGGATTTGACAACGCTCAGCAATTCGTCGTCATTGGTGGTAGAGGGTCGTCCACTGCGCTCATGATCTTCAAGGCTTGTATCTCCGTTCGCAAAGCGGTTGAACCAATTGTTGACCGTCGCACGATGAACAGTCCCTTCACCAATTATGCTGTTGATATTTGCAGCAGCCGCGCTTGCACTCTTGCTTTGGAGCCACTCGTAGTAGATGATAGCTCGAATATGGTCTTTACTAATCATTAGTGAAAATTAACAAAACTCTGCGCGCGTGTACACATATAATAATAGTTTCGAGAATGTTCTACAAGGCTATCAAACTTATAAAATTATTTGAATTATTTCCAGAAAATTTTAGAATTTTGAAATTTTTGTCGAAGTACTTTTTTGCCAAGCTAATACTTTTTTTGTTTTTGCTATGTTTTTCTTGGTTTTTTTTGCAATTTTTATAAAAATTCAAACAAACAGAAAACAAAACAATGATAAATATTTAGCAATTATATTTAATTTTTTTTTGCTGCCCGATAATCCACGCGAACCGAAAAAATAGGTAATTTCATTTTTACTTATTGTCACAAACTGGGAGAAAGAAAGTGGAAAATTTAGCAACGTTAACGCACAGGGAATGTGCTAGACATGAACTCCCAAATTCGTGAGATAAACTACGAAAAAGTGTGATAAGCGGAACCCAGCAACCAAAGTAACCTCACTTTCAGACGCAACCAATAATCAATAAATGTAAAAGATCCACAGGATCAAGTCCATATAGAGTCTAAAAACGAGAACAAAAGGAATCCGTTTATTGAACTGAAAAACAAATTTAACGATGAATTTTTCGAAATAAATAAGATAAACAAATAATTAAATTAAATTAAAATCCAACAATAAATAAAAGTCCAACAATAAATATGTCAATAATATTGGCACGCTCCCAAAAAGATGAAAAGTCTAAACCAAAGAGAACTGAAATCGATAAATTAAATGCTTCCAGTAACCTCACTTTCAGACGCAACTTCTTATGATATCGATAAAGCAATAAGCGAGTAAAGTAACCTTCCAAACACTAACACACCAACAAATGAGCGAAAAAAATCCGAGCGAATTTTCACGGATTTTTTTTGTAATTACGAAAAATGGAGTTACATAAAAGTATAGCTCCACCTTTGAAAAAACAACATAAAGAATTCAAAGTTGGAAAAAAATATTCCTGTTCTAATTAAAAACCAAAATAACTTGTAAAAACAACTTTATCATTAGTATAAACTGCACTTGAAAAACACTAAAAATCGACATTGATCCGGAAAAAATCGATTTCTGATCCGAATATGCATTTTTCAGAAAAACTAATAGTGCCATCTTAAAGAGCACAAAATTCTGCATAACATATTTTGGAATTAGAAAAATCGGTCCCATAACTTATTAAAGAAAGAAGATCCAATTTAACGATCAAAAAAAGTCAATTTTTAAAGGAAAATGTACCATTTTTGGCCCATTTTTATGTAAAACAACATAAGCGGCGATCAGTTGTCTGCGACCACGGGACAACAACGTGTGACACGGACCTTCAAATGTTCAAGTGTAATTAGAAGGAATATTTTTTTCCAACTTTGAATTCTTTATGCTGTTTCTTCAAAGGTGGAGCTATACTTTTGTGTCACCCCATTTTTCGTAATTACAATAAAAAAATCGGTGAAAATTTTTTTTTACAAATTTTAATAGTGGCAAACAATAGATTACTGAATAAAAAATCACAAAAAAAACATTGTTCTTTTGAAGAGATATCGCGAAAGTTTAAGTTGAGCTATGCTTTTGTATCGCACGATATTAACATTTTATACCGTTCTAAGCCAAGCCAATTAAATTTTTAACTTTATTTCGGACAAATTGACACAAAAAAGTTTCAATAAAAATACGATCAATGTCGTACCGTTTTTGTTTCTATTCCTCATTTCTTGCGTTCTCGTCTTCGATTGTTGTGCGTGGGTACAAAGGATTATCATGCAAAAACGAACACAGATTCGAGCAGATAGTGAAAACTCTCTTCAACTACACGACCAAAAGGATTGTAACTTTTTAGTCAATATTTTTAATTTTAGGCAAACATAAAATTTACATTAAAAATATATTTTAGCCAATTCTGGTGCGAAAAAGCAACAATTGTCGCCGGGTTCTTTTTCGGATCCCAAAACTCGTATCTATTCAGCCATTAACTCGAAGACAAATGAACAATTTTTCATCAAAGTTGTCGACTCGAATGTCGCTGCTCTGCAGGAAGAAATTTATAAAACTGCTAAATTTCAGAAATACAACGCATTCATCGTCCAACTTCACGCTACTTTCCTAATAGAAGTGAAATTTTTTTAATAATTATTTTTGGACAATCATTTGATCTTATTCGTGCTTTTAAATTTGCAATTTTTTAGGAATGCTATCGCGTGTTTCTAATAAGAAAATGTCACTACGGTTCACTAGATGCGATTATTTCCAGGAATGGATTTATGCCAATGCACCCCGCTCATCTCATTAAGTATATTTAGAGCTTTTTCTTGCATAACATTGTGCTCCAACTTAAATTTCATAATAAAATAGTTAATAATTTTTAAGAATAATGATAAAATAAAGTTTTCATCTAGATTAACTTATTCACTGGCTACGGCACTTGATTTTCTTCACGCAAAGGAGCTATCACATGGCTTCATCACAATGGATCATTGTCTCATAGATGATCTTGGCTACGCCAGACTCTGCGGTTTGAACAACGTTTTCAAGGGGACAAAAGCCAGTCGCTACAGATGGATTGACAGCAAAAATGTAGGCTACTTGGCTCCAGAAATTATTGAAAGCAAAAATGAGTTAGTTTTTAATTGTGCGATATTATTGAAAAAATTAAAAGTTAAATCTATAAAATTAGATATATTTTAGAGAGCATGTGGATCCGTTTCTCGTTGACATGTACGCGTTCGGCGTTGTCCTATATCGATGCCTTACTGGCCATTTTCCTCGTTTCCTCAATAAAACCCCACCAACTAATATTATCGACGCCAGCCAGATCGAAAAACTCGTCGCGAACACGGATTCGCGCGAAAACATTCTTTCTCCACCGCTCGACCACTTCAATCGGCCCGACGAAAAAAAGTATTCGGTGCCGATACCGACAGCATCGGCAAAGTATCGTGTCAGCAAACTTCCAACGACCACAAATGAAGTCTGCGAGCCACGGATGGCGGTTGCTGAAGCGCGGAAGACCGTTCAGCTTTTGCTAAGTAGCAATTTGAAATTGCGTCCTCGGGCCGGCGCACTGCTCTGTTCTCCATGGCTGCGACGCGCTATTCTTCAAGAAGAGACGTGCTCGTCCATGAATGCATTATCCTTCAATTAACAACGTATAGCTCTTTTATATGTAGATAACTAACAAACTACTTTACAAATATCTTTATATGTATTTATATACACAAACTGATTATTGGACAAAAATGTGTATTTAAAATAAATTGGTTTTTGAAGCTGAAAATTTGCATATTGCCTAAATTTTTCTATTTTTCTAATTATCATTTAGCTCGAAATAATCAGCTACAATTATCAAACATAAATAATTTTTGGAATCAATTTTATACGGCCAATTTTTTATTATTTGATTTATGAATTTATCATTTTTAAATACTGTCACACAAACGTTATTAGTCATTGCTATTTTTAATGTTCAAAAACATTTTTGCCAAATTTTTATAGCTTACGTTTGTGGAATTTTAAATATGACTTTGCATTTCAAAAATTTATTATGTTGTCGTTTTCTGTATGCATATACATGTATGTGTGAAAAGATGTGGAAACGATCACGCATTTTATTATTCTCTTTTTTCACTCGCATAAAACCGACTATAAACAGTTTCACTTGGTCTTCATGCTTTTTTTGATGACCCCATTGTAGCCGTTCGGAAGAATTTACGACGTTCCCAGAGTATTGTTGGGTAAGCTAAAGCAATTCTTGCATACTCAATATTTTACCTTATTCACATTTTTAAATATTGACCGATTGAACAAACAATATGATCAAAATAATATGTCAAAATATAAAGTTGTATAATAAAATATTGTATAGTCATCATCAACGAAATATAGATAATAAAAGAAAAAAAAACAATCTTTCAAATTTACTTGTATAAATAAATATTTAATACTAACAATACGTTTATTTATTATATGCTAGATTATTGTGCTTAATAATAATAATAATGATAAATGAATGTAATAGGAAAATTAGCAAAATTTTGGGAAGTGTCAGTTGTTTTTGTTATAATGTTCGCAAGAGTGCTCTCCACATTCACATATCTAAAGATCATCACGTAATTTTTAGGGCACATGTATAAAGATACAGCTTTAAAATGTACATATTATTTTCTCAAAACTAGCGAGAAAATTAGATAAAATGTTCGAGTTTTATAAAAATTTTAATTTTTTAATTATCTTTTTTTATTTTTGCTTTTATTGTTGTTTAACACCTAGGCATTTGAATGAATGCAAATTTATTGACAATGTTTATACGAATAGACATCAAGATATTACCTACATTGTTTTCTACTCAATTTTGTATGGTTATTTTAAAAAGTTAAATAAAATGACCATGTGTTTTACAAACAAAACGGTTTTGTTTCTTTTGATTGTGTGTATGATTCATTGTTTGAGAAAATTTCATTTTACGGATTTTTTTTTGTTTATTTTAAAGTTGGGAAATTTGCTTGTCCTATGTTAAGGGAAAGAATATTAAAAACGGAAAAAATAAACGGTCATTTAAGAAAAAATGGTGAAATAGAAATTTAATTTTAATGTTGCGATTTTTCATTGGCATTTACAATAATTTATATTTTTTCTTTAATTTTAAAAAAATATTTAATGAGAATTAACATATGCCGACTAGATGTATCAAAAATTTTATTATTAACATAATGTGGCTCGAAATTTTTTTTGAAAAGTAAATTTACTCGCAAAGTTATGGCTACCGACTTAGTTAGTATTGGTCGGTTGGCGCTGGTCATCACTACTTTGATTTTCTGTATTGGTTCTCTGCTAATCACAATCATTGCGGTGTCTACGCCAAACTGGCAGGTTGTTTATATGGCTGAAACGCATACTGAGCATTTCCATGGGTTATGGTTAGATTGTGTTCTTCGAAAAATGAATCCCATGCAAGGTATAGTAGTCAATTTGTAATATAATTTTTCCAATTTCGTTTGCAAACTTTTTGTCATAACTTTTTTATTTCGCAACCAATCTTCAAAATTCCAAAAAAGAGATTAGGATTTTGTTTAATAATAAATTTGTCGATATTGGTTTCGATTTACGAATTTGCTAATCATTTAAACTTTTTTTGCCACTTTTTCAAAAAATAAAACATTTTCATTAAAGTGAGTGGCATAAGAATCAACTCATCCTATTTTGAACTAATTCGATTTTTTAGTTTAAAATGAATGTAAAATTTGTTCTAGAAAGTATTATTTAAAGCTATTTAAGCTATTAAATAAAAAATTAGCAAAAACCAATTCAAAAAATTTCGTCAATTTGATACCAATTTTACTTATTTTTGATCTTTAAAAAGTGGCAAAAAAGTTTAAATGATTAGCAAATTTGTAAATCGAAACCAATATTGACAAGCTTGGTATCAAAATCCTAATATCCTCGGAATCGAATAAAAAAAGAATTTTGAAGATCGCTTGCGAAATAAAAAACTTATGACGAAAAAAAGTTTGCAAACGAAATTAAAGCATCCCTTATAATACTAATACTTGTTGGTGTTTTAGCGAGCGCTGTAGAAAATGCTCAATGTACCTACAAATTTGAGAATGCAGAATATTTTTACCCAGCAGATGATTCGGGATCGGGAGTTCAAAGTGAAGACATTCAACATAAATTTCAAGGTACATAATAAATTACCAATTTTGTAAGATGTATATTATATAATCTTTTTTACCTGAATAAATTAAAGGTTGGCATAAGGCAGTACTCACCTTTTTCGCAATTGCGCTAATTTGTGCACTTGCAGCATTTTGTTTTACTTTATGTGCTCCATGTGTGAGAGTTTGTGCTATAGTTTCAAATGCTCTATTCTTTTTGGCATGTAAGTTTTATATATTTTGTTTAACTAACAAAAAAATACATATATTTGGTTGATGCATAAATTTTTCCGCCACTTTTTAAAACATTTTACTGTAACATTTTGGGAGTTCCCGGAAATTTCTTTTTAATTATATATATAAGGGCTGCTCGGTAGTGCATCCGATAGCATTTTCAAATTTTGGAATTAACTATCGTTATGACAGAAAAAATTGAAGTCGATCGGAAGCAGATTCGCACGCTTTTCCTTTACGAGTATCTGCGTCAGTAATGAGCCAAAATGCACCAAATTTCTCTCAGTTATATACCATGAATGGTCCTTTTGGTGCAAAGCAAAAGCATGCGAATCTGCTTTCGGTCGACTTCAATTTTTTCCGCCTTAAAGATGGTTAATTTCAAAATTCTACTGAATGCACTATTGAGCAGTCCTTATATACTGATTAAAAAGAAATTTCCAGGAACTCTCAAAATTTTACAGTAAAATGTTTTAAAAAGTGGCCATAAACTTTTAAAAAGTTTATGCATCAACCTAATAATTAAAGATAAGAATATAATTGAATACAATTTCTAACTTAAGTTTTGAGCGCAATGACTGCTATCATCGTATTTTTTATCAACTCACATAGAATCGACGTACGATTCGTGCACGGAATTACGATGACACACGAAGTATAAATAAGATTTTTTTATTAATTTTAAACAAATTTTTATTTTTAGCATAATATTAAATTAATTTAATTCCTATTGCTTTATAATATTTTACAAGTTTATTTACTACACTACAAATTTACTTACTTCAGTAGTATCACTCACAATACATGTTTTAGCAATTCAAGGGCTACTCATTTTATTTGGCTATTTTTGGCGTATTTGGTTTTATGTTCACATTTATGATAAGTATACTTGCTACCGTACTAATTTTTGTTCATGACAACAATCAGCATCGGCAACAAACGCGCAAAACATTTCCTAAAGATACTACTGTAACATCAATTAGCCTTTAATTAAATGTTTTTACTTCTAAAGAGCTCAATGTAAAAGAACCTCAACTTGAATTATCCTAAGAAATTAGCATATAAAAAATAAGAAAATAGTTATATGCATTTTTTATTTTTGAATAGATAAAATTTTAAGAAAACAAATAATAGATAATAAGCTCTATAAGTATAAGTACCCTAAGTTCGAATAAATAAGACGCGGTCGTTCGAAAAATTTTTGAATTTCGACTTGGCCTTTATTCTGTTATAAACGAAGTTTGATCCAAAATTTTTGAACTACACCTTGGACCTGCCTTAATGAAGACATTCATTAAATTTTATGCTTAACCGACACAAAATAACAGAAAGCCAAGTCAAAAATTTTTTGAACAGTATTTAACAGAACTTAGGGTACATATAAAATTCTATTCAATAATTTTTATGATAATATCTATATGTGATTTTTAAGCTTTAATTGTCATTTCTATTTAAAATGTATATTTATGTAAATAATTTAATAAATCATTATATATTGTGTTTTATTATCAAGCAAAATTAGCAATTTCTTGATCCAGTTTTTCATTATACATTTCTTGTCGTTTAATTTCCCATTTCAAATATTCCATATGCTCGTTGGATTTAGCCTTTTTATCACTAAACTTTTACCTAGAAAATTATGTCATTTTTATTTTTATGCAAAATATTACTTTTGAAGCAATAAGCTACTAAACAATCTTCGTTCCATAAAAAATTCTTCGCATTTAAGAGAACATATTTCAAAACTTAATTCTTTAAATGTTTTCATGAGATTATTAAAACATTTCTCGATATTATCTTTTTCCTCTGCATTCTAAAATAAAATTCGATAATAATTAAATCGTGGAGTCAAATAGCCCACTTTTGCTCTAGATAATAGTTGGGAAACAAACTCGGCTCTTTCTTTGTACGAATTTTTATCGACAATTAATAATTCCAGTTGGCTAAATAAGCTTTTTTATATTTTATATTTAAACTGCATGATCTAACAAAATTATTACCGTCTCTTTAGCATTTCCCGTGCGCAAATTGCGTAAAATATTTGCCGTTTCTTTTCATAATCCGCGTGCATTTGGCAAAATCTTGGTGACGAAGTACTTATATATGAATAAATTAGGTATTATGTATAAAACTTACTTTAAGAAGTCGTCAACGTTCTTGTTGATAAGATCACCATCTATTTCATTACTCTTCAGGATGTCAATATTATTGCCAAGTATGTCAACTTCGCTACCACTAGTTAATTTTTCTAAATTCCTGAAAAATTGCCAAAAATATTGATCGACTTGTTTTTTTGTGAGTTCTGCGTCTATATGGGGAATTGCTTCTAGCATATCATTGTAATTACTTTTTTCTTGTAGATTTTTTTCCTAAAAGATAAAAATTTCATCTGATTTTTAAAATTTTTAGATATGTTATGGGAAAATCAGATTTCCGGCCATATAGGTATTTTTCTGGCCATACAAGATTTTTTTTCACATTCATTTAAATTTTGTTTTCTATTCAGAAATAATTTTTAAACAACACATTTTTATTTTTTTTCAATTTTTTTGATGTAATAGTTATTTACAAAAAGTTATTTTTTAAAGTACCATAATATTTTTTAAATTTAATTTACACAACAAAAAATCTTTTTTAGAGAATGTTAAAATTATTTTTAAATTATTTTAAAATCTAAAATTCAGTTAATGAACAAAAATTCATTAATGAACAAACAATATTAAAAATCATAAACTGATTAAATGTTATTTTTTGTTGGAGCTGTGGTGACAGCGACATGTCGACTCGACTTTTTGCAATTACATTTTTTCGTAAAAAAAAGTAATGTGTTGTTCAAAAGTGAAACAATTTAGTTGATTGAGAAAAAAATCTTAAATGGCCGGGAAAATACATATATGGCCTGGAATCTTATTTTCCCGTAGCAGTATATAGTCTACCTTTTCAGAATGAAAAATTTCTTCTTGTATCAACTTTAATTTGGGAAGTTCAGCAGCTGATGCAATAAAATTTTGCTCAGCCTTTCGCCATCGTGATATGCCACCTTTATCTAATTTTAATTTTTAAAATTGTTTTACATATATAGAGCAGTAGTTATAAGTTCGGATACACATGAAATTTTATTTAAACGGGTGTAAATCAGTCATTCTTTAATTAAATCAAAAAATTTTTTGTTTGATATTTTTTTCTGAGATTTTCTCACTTTTCTATTTTGTTCGGAATTCCGATCGTTGCATTTCTGCTAACGAGCGAAGTGCCCTTTCCTTCCCCCTCCTTATATTACATTGATTAATAAAAAAATAGACTAAATAGTTCCGAAAGATAAAATTATTTGGATAATAATTTCTCTTTGAACCCGAAACTCCCAAAATACATAATTAAACTTAATATGCGGCAGGAATGGAAAATACAATCATTACAGTCGTTACTATAAAAAAATGAAAATAAAAAATCGAAAATTTTTACGATACCACCCTTACCATGATCTTTTTTGGCAATGCGCGGAAATTTAATGGACTCATCAGCATTACCACTTGTCGATGTTCTAGGATTTATTTTCTGCGGTTTCTTTTCAATAGATGGTAGTTTAACTGTTTTTACTTTTGTGACATCTCTTAATTTTTCTATAAGATTTTGCTTTTCTATCTGTGTTTGGGAGGCTTGCTGAGCTCTTAGTATTTTCATTCTTTGTAGAGCCATCACCGACTTTCCAATTAATTTAGGTCTATTAACCCGTAACATGGGTAATTGGTCTTTCGGCAAAGCTTCCTCTTTTTTCTCAATTTCAATTATATCGCTTTTATTCAATAAATCATATTTAAGCATAATATCATCATGATCGGATAAATCTTGCATTCTATGATCCGTTAAGAGAAATAGTGTAATAATAAATAAAATTATTCATCTATTAGAAATAATGCTTATATAATGGTTTTTGTGTTAACATGTTGTCTAGAATTAGTTCGTGAAAACTTTTAATGTTAAGTCATGCAGAAAACAGCTAATATTTTCAGATTATATGCTCATTTAAATTTTTTTTACTTTTTCTTAAATTTATTTTTTTTGCATTTCATTTTAATAAAAATGAAAAATAATTTAAAATGGCGAATTCGATGAGTACGGCGAAATTGACAGAGCTGAATTCTGAAAATATAAACCTAACAGATCCCAAATTTATTGAATTGAATCAGGTTGGAATTTTTCATAAACAATATTTTTGTAATATTTTGTAATCAAAAATTATTTACAAAAATATATAAATATGTGCACAAATATGTTATTAAGACATTTGTATGCTTTGATTTGGAGTCCGAAAACGACGCAACGCAGCAAATTGAAATCAGACGCGTAGTTAGTGAAAATATCGCTTGGAGAATTCGAACAAATGCGCCCACAAGATACATTGTTAATCCGAATTCTGGTGTTTTGAGCAACGAAATCACATCAACTAAGGTTTATTTTTTGACTTTTTTTAGGAAATTTTGAGCTTATTTTTTACATTTTTTATAGATTATGATTCAATTAGTCGAAAATAATTATCATCCCAACCATGAAATCATTGTACAAGCCATCCGCGGAAGTAATAAGGATGTTTGGGCTAGCGAAAATGCAAAAATGGCTGAACAGGTACAAACTATTCCTCTACAATTAAGTACGACAATTGTTAACTTTGATGATTTTTCCGTCGATAGTCAGGTATTAAATTTATTAAATTTCTAGCAAAAAAAATTTTTCTTTGAAATTAGTGTCATTTTTAAAATGATTAATTTTTTGCAAAAATGAAAATAGAAAGGAAAAAAAGTGGTAAAAAAAGACCACTACAAATTACATATAAAGTAGTATTTTTGATCTCAAATGATGTTTCCGAAAAGTTTAATTAATTTTATAAGCCGTTTGCATAATTTTTCTAACCGATGGAAAAACTAACGTAAGTTCTAGAGAAATTTATACGTACAAATGAATACAGGGTTTATTATGTTACATATTTTAATCATTTTGCCTTTATTTTTAAAAAGTATCAAATAGTTTCAAATGATTATAAAATTTGTAAATCAGAACCAATATGGACAAGTTTCGTGTCAAACAAATTCTTAAAGTCTTGTTAATCGAATAAAAAAAGAATTATGAGAATCGATTGAAAAAAATCCTGAACTTTTCTCGCATTCTATATATGAAAATAAAAAAAACTTTATTTAATCTATGTTAAATTTTAATTTTAGGCTCAACAAGCATCACTTGCGAAAATATTTTCAAGGAACGCATCTGACCGCAATCAACAGGAACGAGAACTCAGCGAAATGCTGCGATTGCTCCATTCTGATTGCGAGGCCATCGAGAACAACATAAAAAAGGCGGGTAGACTGAAAGAAATGATCGGCAAAAATTTACACGATAAGTATGAATTTTTTTATAGTATGTACCAGGGGTTACCGGCGATGCCTTTAAAATTTCGGAAATCGAAATTTTGAAGAAAATTTAAAGGGAAAAATTGTCCAAAAAATCGAAATTCCGTTACACCAATAAAAATATGTACATGTTTCTTTTAAGAATATAATGCTACTTCTTTGCTTTCTCTATAATTTCTGTTTTAATTTAACACAAAATACCAAGAAAAACTAACAAAAATGATTTGTACACTTAAAAACTATAGAACGAAATCAAGCAAGTGCCGTTATTTTTTCTTAATCTTTACATAACTCAAATTAAATAAATATGCATTATTTATCTTTTTTATTAAGACATAAAGAACTAAAATCTCTAAAGATGGAATGCGAAATGAAGGATTTTGAATTGTTAAAGCTGAAGCAGAAGATGGCCGAAATGCCAAATTGTTGCGTATCCTAACCAATGAATTCCTTAAACTCCTAAAAAAAGGATATCGTATTGATTTTCTCTAAAATAGGTATTGATAATTCTATTGTGGTTGATAATTCTATTGTAGGTAAATAAAACTTGCATAACATTTTTGGGATATTTTTTGTGGATTTTTAAGAGAGTTCAATGCAAAAATTGCAATTTTTATTTTGTTTTTTGGGGATTTTTTTTAATTTTTTTTCTGTTACTGAAAAAAAATAAAGATTAAAATTGGCAAAAAATTGATTACATAAAAAAATCTAAATTGAAGATGTCCGATTAAGGGTTGGTTAAGAAGAATTCGAAATGAAGAAAATGATGATTTTGTAGACGATTTTTCAAAATTTTATTTTTTTGTTTCATGTTCAAAAATAAAATTTTTTTTAACATTTATTTTAAAAAATTATAAATAAATATATAATTTTTACATTTATAGTTTTTGTTAATATGCAATTTTCTGCATTGAACAACAGGCCTATTTGCTTGGGAACAATTTTAAATTTATTTTTAAATTGATAAAAAAAAAAAAAAAAAAAAAAAAAAAAAAAAAAAAAAAAAAAAAAAAAAAAAAAAAAAAAAAAAAAAAAAAAAAAAAAAAAAAAAAAAAAAAAAAAAAAAAAAAAAAAAAAAAAAAAAAAAAAAAAAAAAAAAAAAAAAAAAAAAAAAAAAAAAAAAAAAAAAAAAAAAAAAAAAAAAAAAAAAAAAAAAAAAAAAAAAAAAAAAAAAAAAAAAAAAAAAAAAAAAAAAAAAAAAAAAAAAAAAAAAAAAAAAAAAAAAAAAAAAAAAAAAAAAAAAAAAAAAAAAAAAAAAAAAAAAAAAAAAAAAAAAAAAAAAAAAAAAAAAAAAAAAAAAAAAAAAAAAAAAAAAAAAAAAAAAAAAAAAAAAAAAAAAAAAAAAAAAAAAAAAAAAAAAAAAAAAAAAAAAAAAAAAAAAAAAAAAAAAAAAAAAAAAAAAAAAAAAAAAAAAAAAAAAAAAAAAAAAAAAAAAAAAAAAAAAAAAAAAAAAAAAAAAAAAAAAAAAAAAAAAAAAAAAAAAAAAAAAAAAAAAAAAAAAAAAAAAAAAAAAAAAAAAAAAAAAAAAAAAAAAAAAAAAAAAAAAAAAAAAAAAAAAAAAAAAAAAAAAAAAAAAAAAAAAAAAAAAAAAAAAAAAAAAAAAAAAAAAAAAAAAAAAAAAAAAAAAAAAAAAAAAAAAAAAAAAAAAAAAAAAAAAAAAAAAAAAAAAAAAAAAAAAAAAAAAAAAAAAAAAAAAAAAAAAAAAAAAAAAAAAAAAAAAAAAAAAAAAAAAAAAAAAAAAAAAAAAAAAAAAAAAAAAAAAAAAAAAAAAAAAAAAAAAAAAAAAAAAAAAAAAAAAAAAAAAAAAAAAAAAAAAAAAAAAAAAAAAAAAAAAAAAAAAAAAAAAAAAAAAAAAAAAAAAAAAAAAAAAAAAAAAAAAAAAAAAAAAAAAAAAAAAAAAAAAAAAAAAAAAAAAAAAAAAAAAAAAAAAAAAAAAAAAAAAAAAAAAAAAAAAAAAAAAAAAAAAAAAAAAAAAAAAAAAAAAAAAAAAAAAAAAAAAAAAAAAAAAAAAAAAAAAAAAAAAAAAAAAAAAAAAAAAAAAAAAAAAAAAAAAAAAAAAAAAAAAAAAAAAAAAAAAAAAAAAAAAAAAAAAAAAAAAAAAAAAAAAAAAAAAAAAAAAAAAAAAAAAAAAAAAAAAAAAAAAAAAAAAAAAAAAAAAAAAAAAAAAAAAAAAAAAAAAAAAAAAAAAAAAAAAAAAAAAAAAAAAAAAAAAAAAAAAAAAAAAAAAAAAAAAAAAAAAAAAAAAAAAAAAAAAAAAAAAAAAAAAAAAAAAAAAAAAAAAAAAAAAAAAAAAAAAAAAAAAAAAAAAAAAAAAAAAAAAAAAAAAAAAAAAAAAAAAAAAAAAAAAAAAAAAAAAAAAAAAAAAAAAAAAAAAAAAAAAAAAAAAAAAAAAAAAAAAAAAAAAAAAAAAAAAAAAAAAAAAAAAAAAAAAAAAAAAAAAAAAAAAAAAAAAAAAAAAAAAAAAAAAAAAAAAAAAAAAAAAAAAAAAAAAAAAAAAAAAAAAAAAAAAAAAAAAAAAAAAAAAAAAAAAAAAAAAAAAAAAAAAAAAAAAAAAAAAAAAAAAAAAAAAAAAAAAAAAAAAAAAAAAAAAAAAAAAAAAAAAAAAAAAAAAAAAAAAAAAAAAAAAAAAAAAAAAAAAAAAAAAAAAAAAAAAAAAAAAAAAAAAAAAAAAAAAAAAAAAAAAAAAAAAAAAAAAAAAAAAAAAAAAAAAAAAAAAAAAAAAAAAAAAAAAAAAAAAAAAAAAAAAAAAAAAAAAAAAAAAAAAAAAAAAAAAAAAAAAAAAAAAAAAAAAAAAAAAAAAAAAAAAAAAAAAAAAAAAAAAAAAAAAAAAAAAAAAAAAAAAAAAAAAAAAAAAAAAAAAAAAAAAAAAAAAAAAAAAAAAAAAAAAAAAAAAAAAAAAAAAAAAAAAAAAAAAAAAAAAAAAAAAAAAAAAAAAAAAAAAAAAAAAAAAAAAAAAAAAAAAAAAAAAAAAAAAAAAAAAAAAAAAAAAAAAAAAAAAAAAAAAAAAAAAAAAAAAAAAAAAAAAAAAAAAAAAAAAAAAAAAAAAAAAAAAAAAAAAAAAAAAAAAAAAAAAAAAAAAAAAAAAAAAAAAAAAAAAAAAAAAAAAAAAAAAAAAAAAAAAAAAAAAAAAAAAAAAAAAAAAAAAAAAAAAAAAAAAAAAAAAAAAAAAAAAAAAAAAAAAAAAAAAAAAAAAAAAAAAAAAAAAAAAAAAAAAAAAAAAAAAAAAAAAAAAAAAAAAAAAAAAAAAAAAAAAAAAAAAAAAAAAAAAAAAAAAAAAAAAAAAAAAAAAAAAAAAAAAAAAAAAAAAAAAAAAAAAAAAAAAAAAAAAAAAAAAAAAAAAAAAAAAAAAAAAAAAAAAAAAAAAAAAAAAAAAAAAAAAAAAAAAAAAAAAAAAAAAAAAAAAAAAAAAAAAAAAAAAAAAAAAAAAAAAAAAAAAAAAAAAAAAAAAAAAAAAAAAAAAAAAAAAAAAAAAAAAAAAAAAAAAAAAAAAAAAAAAAAAAAAAAAAAAAAAAAAAAAAAAAAAAAAAAAAAAAAAAAAAAAAAAAAAAAAAAAAAAAAAAAAAAAAAAAAAAAAAAAAAAAAAAAAAAAAAAAAAAAAAAAAAAAAAAAAAAAAAAAAAAAAAAAAAAAAAAAAAAAAAAAAAAAAAAAAAAAAAAAAAAAAAAAAAAAAAAAAAAAAAAAAAAAAAAAAAAAAAAAAAAAAAAAAAAAAAAAAAAAAAAAAAAAAAAAAAAAAAAAAAAAAAAAAAAAAAAAAAAAAAAAAAAAAAAAAAAAAAAAAAAAAAAAAAAAAAAAAAAAAAAAAAAAAAAAAAAAAAAAAAAAAAAAAAAAAAAAAAAAAAAAAAAAAAAAAAAAAAAAAAAAAAAAAAAAAAAAAAAAAAAAAAAAAAAAAAAAAAAAAAAAAAAAAAAAAAAAAAAAAAAAAAAAAAAAAAAAAAAAAAAAAAAAAAAAAAAAAAAAAAAAAAAAAAAAAAAAAAAAAAAAAAAAAAAAAAAAAAAAAAAAAAAAAAAAAAAAAAAAAAAAAAAAAAAAAAAAAAAAAAAAAAAAAAAAAAAAAAAAAAAAAAAAAAAAAAAAAAAAAAAAAAAAAAAAAAAAAAAAAAAAAAAAAAAAAAAAAAAAAAAAAAAAAAAAAAAAAAAAAAAAAAAAAAAAAAAAAAAAAAAAAAAAAAAAAAAAAAAAAAAAAAAAAAAAAAAAAAAAAAAAAAAAAAAAAAAAAAAAAAAAAAAAAAAAAAAAAAAAAAAAAAAAAAAAAAAAAAAAAAAAAAAAAAAAAAAAAAAAAAAAAAAAAAAAAAAAAAAAAAAAAAAAAAAAAAAAAAAAAAAAAAAAAAAAAAAAAAAAAAAAAAAAAAAAAAAAAAAAAAAAAAAAAAAAAAAAAAAAAAAAAAAAAAAAAAAAAAAAAAAAAAAAAAAAAAAAAAAAAAAAAATTTTTTTTTTTTTTTTTTTTTTTTTTTTTTTTTTTTTTTTTTTTTTTTTTTTTTTTTTTTTTTTTTTTTTTTTTTTTTTTTTTTTTTTTTTTTTTTTTTTTTTTTTTTTTTTTTTTTTTTTTTTTTTTTTTTTTTTTTTTTTTTTTTTTTTTTTTTTTTTTTTTTTTTTTTTTTTTTTTTTTTTTTTTTTTTTTTTTTTTTTTTTTTTTTTTTTTTTTTTTTTTTTTTTTTTTTTTTTTTTTTTTTTTTTTTTTTTTTTTTTTTTTTTTTTTTTTTTTTTTTTTTTTTTTTTTTTTTTTTTTTTTTTTTTTTTTTTTTTTTTTTTTTTTTTTTTTTTTTTTTTTTTTTTTTTTTTTTTTTTTTTTTTTTTTTTTTTTTTTTTTTTTTTTTTTTTTTTTTTTTTTTTTTTTTTTTTTTTTTTTTTTTTTTTTTTTTTTTTTTTTTTTTTTTTTTTTTTTTTTTTTTTTTTTTTTTTTTTTTTTTTTTTTTTTTTTTTTTTTTTTTTTTTTTTTTTTTTTTTTTTTTTTTTTTTTTTTTTTTTTTTTTTTTTTTTTTTTTTTTTTTTTTTTTTTTTTTTTTTTTTTTTTTTTTTTTTTTTTTTTTTTTTTTTTTTTTTTTTTTTTTTTTTTTTTTTTTTTTTTTTTTTTTTTTTTTTTTTTTTTTTTTTTTTTTTTTTTTTTTTTTTTTTTTTTTTTTTTTTTTTTTTTTTTTTTTTTTTTTTTTTTTTTTTTTTTTTTTTTTTTTTTTTTTTTTTTTTTTTTTTTTTTTTTTTTTTTTTTTTTTTTTTTTTTTTTTTTTTTTTTTTTTTTTTTTTTTTTTTTTTTTTTTTTTTTTTTTTTTTTTTTTTTTTTTTTTTTTTTTTTTTTTTTTTTTTTTTTTTTTTTTTTTTTTTTTTTTTTTTTTTTTTTTTTTTTTTTTTTTTTTTTTTTTTTTTTTTTTTTTTTTTTTTTTTTTTTTTTTTTTTTTTTTTTTTTTTTTTTTTTTTTTTTTTTTTTTTTTTTTTTTTTTTTTTTTTTTTTTTTTTTTTTTTTTTTTTTTTTTTTTTTTTTTTTTTTTTTTTTTTTTTTTTTTTTTTTTTTTTTTTTTTTTTTTTTTTTTTTTTTTTTTTTTTTTTTTTTTTTTTTTTTTTTTTTTTTTTTTTTTTTTTTTTTTTTTTTTTTTTTTTTTTTTTTTTTTTTTTTTTTTTTTTTTTTTTTTTTTTTTTTTTTTTTTTTTTTTTTTTTTTTTTTTTTTTTTTTTTTTTTTTTTTTTTTTTTTTTTTTTTTTTTTTTTTTTTTTTTTTTTTTTTTTTTTTTTTTTTTTTTTTTTTTTTTTTTTTTTTTTTTTTTTTTTTTTTTTTTTTTTTTTTTTTTTTTTTTTTTTTTTTTTTTTTTTTTTTTTTTTTTTTTTTTTTTTTTTTTTTTTTTTTTTTTTTTTTTTTTTTTTTTTTTTTTTTTTTTTTTTTTTTTTTTTTTTTTTTTTTTTTTTTTTTTTTTTTTTTTTTTTTTTTTTTTTTTTTTTTTTTTTTTTTTTTTTTTTTTTTTTTTTTTTTTTTTTTTTTTTTTTTTTTTTTTTTTTTTTTTTTTTTTTTTTTTTTTTTTTTTTTTTTTTTTTTTTTTTTTTTTTTTTTTTTTTTTTTTTTTTTTTTTTTTTTTTTTTTTTTTTTTTTTTTTTTTTTTTTTTTTTTTTTTTTTTTTTTTTTTTTTTTTTTTTTTTTTTTTTTTTTTTTTTTTTTTTTTTTTTTTTTTTTTTTTTTTTTTTTTTTTTTTTTTTTTTTTTTTTTTTTTTTTTTTTTTTTTTTTTTTTTTTTTTTTTTTTTTTTTTTTTTTTTTTTTTTTTTTTTTTTTTTTTTTTTTTTTTTTTTTTTTTTTTTTTTTTTTTTTTTTTTTTTTTTTTTTTTTTTTTTTTTTTTTTTTTTTTTTTTTTTTTTTTTTTTTTTTTTTTTTTTTTTTTTTTTTTTTTTTTTTTTTTTTTTTTTTTTTTTTTTTTTTTTTTTTTTTTTTTTTTTTTTTTTTTTTTTTTTTTTTTTTTTTTTTTTTTTTTTTTTTTTTTTTTTTTTTTTTTTTTTTTTTTTTTTTTTTTTTTTTTTTTTTTTTTTTTTTTTTTTTTTTTTTTTTTTTTTTTTTTTTTTTTTTTTTTTTTTTTTTTTTTTTTTTTTTTTTTTTTTTTTTTTTTTTTTTTTTTTTTTTTTTTTTTTTTTTTTTTTTTTTTTTTTTTTTTTTTTTTTTTTTTTTTTTTTTTTTTTTTTTTTTTTTTTTTTTTTTTTTTTTTTTTTTTTTTTTTTTTTTTTTTTTTTTTTTTTTTTTTTTTTTTTTTTTTTTTTTTTTTTTTTTTTTTTTTTTTTTTTTTTTTTTTTTTTTTTTTTTTTTTTTTTTTTTTTTTTTTTTTTTTTTTTTTTTTTTTTTTTTTTTTTTTTTTTTTTTTTTTTTTTTTTTTTTTTTTTTTTTTTTTTTTTTTTTTTTTTTTTTTTTTTTTTTTTTTTTTTTTTTTTTTTTTTTTTTTTTTTTTTTTTTTTTTTTTTTTTTTTTTTTTTTTTTTTTTTTTTTTTTTTTTTTTTTTTTTTTTTTTTTTTTTTTTTTTTTTTTTTTTTTTTTTTTTTTTTTTTTTTTTTTTTTTTTTTTTTTTTTTTTTTTTTTTTTTTTTTTTTTTTTTTTTTTTTTTTTTTTTTTTTTTTTTTTTTTTTTTTTTTTTTTTTTTTTTTTTTTTTTTTTTTTTTTTTTTTTTTTTTTTTTTTTTTTTTTTTTTTTTTTTTTTTTTTTTTTTTTTTTTTTTTTTTTTTTTTTTTTTTTTTTTTTTTTTTTTTTTTTTTTTTTTTTTTTTTTTTTTTTTTTTTTTTTTTTTTTTTTTTTTTTTTTTTTTTTTTTTTTTTTTTTTTTTTTTTTTTTTTTTTTTTTTTTTTTTTTTTTTTTTTTTTTTTTTTTTTTTTTTTTTTTTTTTTTTTTTTTTTTTTTTTTTTTTTTTTTTTTTTTTTTTTTTTTTTTTTTTTTTTTTTTTTTTTTTTTTTTTTTTTTTTTTTTTTTTTTTTTTTTTTTTTTTTTTTTTTTTTTTTTTTTTTTTTTTTTTTTTTTTTTTTTTTTTTTTTTTTTTTTTTTTTTTTTTTTTTTTTTTTTTTTTTTTTTTTTTTTTTTTTTTTTTTTTTTTTTTTTTTTTTTTTTTTTTTTTTTTTTTTTTTTTTTTTTTTTTTTTTTTTTTTTTTTTTTTTTTTTTTTTTTTTTTTTTTTTTTTTTTTTTTTTTTTTTTTTTTTTTTTTTTTTTTTTTTTTTTTTTTTTTTTTTTTTTTTTTTTTTTTTTTTTTTTTTTTTTTTTTTTTTTTTTTTTTTTTTTTTTTTTTTTTTTTTTTTTTTTTTTTTTTTTTTTTTTTTTTTTTTTTTTTTTTTTTTTTTTTTTTTTTTTTTTTTTTTTTTTTTTTTTTTTTTTTTTTTTTTTTTTTTTTTTTTTTTTTTTTTTTTTTTTTTTTTTTTTTTTTTTTTTTTTTTTTTTTTTTTTTTTTTTTTTTTTTTTTTTTTTTTTTTTTTTTTTTTTTTTTTTTTTTTTTTTTTTTTTTTTTTTTTTTTTTTTTTTTTTTTTTTTTTTTTTTTTTTTTTTTTTTTTTTTTTTTTTTTTTTTTTTTTTTTTTTTTTTTTTTTTTTTTTTTTTTTTTTTTTTTTTTTTTTTTTTTTTTTTTTCTTATATAATGGTTTTTGTGTTAACATGTTGTCTAGAATTAGTTCGTGAAAACTTTTAATGTTAAGTCATGCAGAAAACAGCTAATATTTTCAGATTATATGCTCATTTAAATTTTTTTTACTTTTTCTTAAATTTATTTTTTTTGCATTTCATTTTAATAAAAATGAAAAATAATTTAAAATGGCGAATTCGATGAGTACGGCGAAATTGACAGAGCTGAATTCTGAAAATATAAACCTAACAGATCCCAAATTTATTGAATTGAATCAGGTTGGAATTTTTCATAAACAATATTTTTGTAATATTTTGTAATCAAAAATTATTTACAAAAATATATAAATATGTGCACAAATATGTTATTAAGACATTTGTATGCTTTGATTTGGAGTCCGAAAACGACGCAACGCAGCAAATTGAAATCAGACGCGTAGTTAGTGAAAATATCGCTTGGAGAATTCGAACAAATGCGCCCACAAGATACATTGTTAATCCGAATTCTGGTGTTTTGAGCAACGAAATCACATCAACTAAGGTTTATTTTTTGACTTTTTTTAGGAAATTTTGAGCTTATTTTTTACATTTTTTATAGATTATGATTCAATTAGTCGAAAATAATTATCATCCCAACCATGAAATCATTGTACAAGCCATCCGCGGAAGTAATAAGGATGTTTGGGCTAGCGAAAATGCAAAAATGGCTGAACAGGTACAAACTATTCCTCTACAATTAAGTACGACAATTGTTAACTTTGATGATTTTTCCGTCGATAGTCAGGTATTAAATTTATTAAATTTCTAGCAAAAAAAATTTTTCTTTGAAATTAGTGTCATTTTTAAAATGATTAATTTTTTGCAAAAATGAAAATAGAAAGAAAAAAAGTGGTAAAAAAAGACCACTACAAATTACATATAAAGTAGTATTTTTGATCTCAAATGATGTTTCCGAAAAGTTTAATTAATTTTATAAGCCGTTTGCATAATTTTTCTAACCGATGGAAAAACTAACGTAAGTTCTAGAGAAATTTATACGTACAAATGAATACAGGGTTTATTATGTTACATATTTTAATCATTTTGCCTTTATTTTTAAAAAGTATCAAATAGTTTCAAATGATTATAAAATTTGTAAATCAGAACCAATATGGACAAGTTTCGTGTCAAACAAATTCTTAAAGTCTTGTTAATCGAATAAAAAAAGAATTATGAGAATCGATTGAAAAAAATCCTGAACTTTTCTCGCATTCTATATATGAAAATAAAAAAAACTTTATTTAATCTATGTTAAATTTTAATTTTAGGCTCAACAAGCATCACTTGCGAAAATATTTTCAAGGAACGCATCTGACCGCAATCAACAGGAACGAGAACTCAGCGAAATGCTGCGATTGCTCCATTCTGATTGCGAGGCCATCGAGAACAACATAAAAAAGGCGGGTAGACTGAAAGAAATGATCGGCAAAAATTTACACGATAAGTATGAATTTTTTTATAGTATGTACCAGGGGTTACCGGCGATGCCTTTAAAATTTCGGAAATCGAAATTTTGAAGAAAATTTAAAGGGAAAAATTGTCCAAAAAATCGAAATTCCGTTACACCAATAAAAATATGTACATGTTTCTTTTAAGAATATAATGCTACTTCTTTGCTTTCTCTATAATTTCTGTTTTAATTTAACACAAAATACCAAGAAAAACTAACAAAAATGATTTGTACACTTAAAAACTATAGAACGAAATCAAGCAAGTGCCGTTATTTTTTCTTAATCTTTACATAACTCAAATTAAATAAATATGCATTATTTATCTTTTTTATTAAGACATAAAGAACTAAAATCTCTAAAGATGGAATGCGAAATGAAGGATTTTGAATTGTTAAAGCTGAAGCAGAAGATGGCCGAAATGCCAAATTGTTGCGTATCCTAACCAATGAATTCCTTAAACTCCTAAAAAAAGGATATCGTATTGATTTTCTCTAAAATAGGTATTGATAATTCTATTGTGGTTGATAATTCTATTGTAGGTAAATAAAACTTGCATAACATTTTTGGGAGTATTTTTTGTGTGATTTTAATAGACGAGTGTCGTTCAATGCAGAAAATTGCAATTTTCTTCTTTTGTTTTTTTGGCGGCGTTTTTTTTTAATTTTTTTTCTCTGTTACTGAAAAACAAATAAAGAGAGTTACAAATTGGCAGAAAGAATTGATCTACATCATAAAAAAATGCTAATATTCGAGAAGATGTGCCGATTGAAGGGTTGGTTGAAGAAGAATTCGAAGAGCTCGAAGAAAATGATGATTTTGTAGACGATTTTCTCAATATTTCTATTTGATTTTGTTTCATGTATCAAAAATAAAATTTTACTTTTTATACGATTTATTTTATACGCAAAAATTATAAATAAATATATAATTTTTATAACAGTTTATAAGTTTTTTGTTAACATGCAATTTTCTGCATTGAACAACACGGTCCTTTAATTTAGCCGTTGGGACCAATTTTTCAAAATTTAACTTTTTTTAAAAGGACATAAAAATTATTCGAAATGTATATGTAATTGGTAAATTTTTTCGACATTTCTGTTTTTGAAAATTATTGCTCTAACATTGTGCTCCAAAAATGATTAATTTGATTTGCCCGACATGTTTAAAGAGAGAATAGCGCCATGTTTTGCCAGCTAAAAAATAAATGGCATTATTTTCGAAAAAAATAGTTGTTTAATTGATTTTCAAAATTTTATAAATTTATTAGTCGGCAAAAAAGTATTTTCCGTTTTTTATTGAACGACTATTTTTGGATCTAATAAAGTTTTTGTAAAATAAGTTTATCTATCTGAAAGGGCGTTTTCTTGAGAATATTATGATACAAAAATTATTTATAATAACTCTATTTTTGAGGCAAAAATTTATATTTATTGATAAAAGACCAATAATGAAAAGTGTCGAATTTGCAATAAAAACGTACTTTTTAAAGCAACTTTTTTGAAATTAATTTTTTTAGCTTTTTTTAGGCCTAATTAATAATATCATAGAAAAAAAGAATGATTTTGAAAAGCTCTAAAATTGTCGATGGAAATATTGAGGTACTCAAAAATTTTAAGTTGGAAATTTTTATGTAACTCGGTTAATATGTCAGATACAAGAGTAGTTTTGGCACCACCGAATAGCCCAGAAAAATGGCTTCTTATCTCCTATAATTTCGAGCTGTTATAATGACTGAAATAGAAGCAAAAACTTCCAAGTTGCAAAAATTTGGCAGTTCAAATTCTTTAAGTCAAATCTGGCCGAGTTCTTTTCAAAAGGCATTCATTTTTTTCATGGACGTTGACCATGAATCATAATTTATGATGGATAAGGTTTTATCTTGGATTAATTGAAGATTGTAATTTTGTTTTTATAATAATAAATGTCGTTCCATGTAAAAACGGAAAACACTTTCTTCCCAACCTAATAGTTTTTAGCGAGAACGCATCACCTTTCCAAATATTTTCTCCACTGATTCCTCAGTATATTTTTGTGATGGTGGGGCGAACGAATTAATGTAGTAACTTATTAAAAAGATGACAATTAAGCTGAACAAAAACGCCATAAATACGAAGAAATATGAGGCCCAAACGCCACCGAAAAATAGTTGTTTATTATTAGTTTTGCCTAAAATTTCTTGCTTGTCGACTTTTTAAGTAATTTCGACAAAAGTTGAGAAATGTATGTACATTGGGGTGAGTTAAGACAGTGTTCATCTTTTGTATCCAGCGACAAGCGTGGTACGGAAATGGCCGTATAGTTGTAGTTGAGAAAATTTGCGCTTACACAAGACGTTCGATGCACTGTCAAACGTCCGCCGTTTCTGCTAGGACTTGCTAGATAGTTTGTGTAACTTAGCGCACCTTCTGATGATCTAAAATATTTTCAAAATTGATAACATTTAGTCGAGTTGAATTTTTATTTCTAAATTAGTTTTCCATCAAACTAATTAAGTCATATACAGTAAACTAGCTTTTTTAAATTTATTAGTTATAAATGATAGGTATATTGTAATATTTTTAGAATCTTAAATCTTTTTTAATTTTTTTATCTATACAAAATGATGTTGTTATGGGGTGCTAGGGCGTTAGGTAAACAATGACCAAAATATTCCATTATACAATGTATACCTAATAGCCATTTTGGCCATTGTATTAGCTTGGCAAAAAGGTACTTCGACAAAATTTAACTTTTTTTTCAATTATTTATAACTTTATTCAGAACAAATAATTTTAAACAATATATTCACCGTTGACATCAATAACTTTTACCCATTTATCAGGTAAAGCACCTATGCCTTTTTCCCAGAATTCAGAGGACTGAGATAAAAAAAAGTTGTCGACTGCCATTTTGAGGTCGTCATACTTGTCGAACTTTTTTCCGTGCAAATAATGCTTGAGCGGTCGGAACAGGTGGTAGCCAGAAGGCACAATGTCCGGTGAGTACGGCGGATGGGCAACCGTGCGCCAGCCAAGTTCGGTTAATTTTTGGCGGGTGAAGGAAGCAACGTGTGGTCGAGCATTGTCATGGAGCAAGTGAACTGTTGAACGTCTTGGACGTTTTTCTTGCATTGCATCAGCCAATTTCTGGAGCTGATCGATGTACACAGAAGCTGTGACAGTCATGCCTACGGGCAGCAACTCGTAGTAGATCGGTCCCTTCGCATCCCACCAAACACACAGATGATCTTCAAGGCTTGTATCTCCGTTCGCAAAGCGGTTGAACCAATTGTTGACCGTCGCACGATGAACAGTCCCTTCACCAATTATGCTGTTGATATTTGCAGCAGCCGCGCTTGCACTCTTGCTTTGGAGCCACTCGTAGTAGATGATAGCTCGAATATGGTCTTTACTAATCATTAGTGAAAATTAACAAAACTCTGCGCGCGTGTCCTTATATACTCATATAATAATAGTTTCGAGAATGTTCTACAAGGCTATCAAACTTATAAAATTATTTGAATTATTTCCAGAAAATTTTAGAATTTTGAAATTTTTGTCGAAGTACTTTTTTGCCAAGCTAATATATTTTGCCACCGTTTATGTTTTTTTATAAATTCATTGTCTATATAAATGTATATGTTATAAAAAGATAAAATATTTTTTATATTGCTTGTTTATAATAAAATGTATATTTTAATTATTTTTTGCAACCTGTGATGTTGTGGTGCTAATGGTGTTTTAATTCCATATTGACTCGGTAGATTAGATCGTGCCGTAATGTTTGATTCCCCACTATCTTCTTTATTTATCGATGTAGAAGGAGCATCATGCGATTGTTGTTTCTTTTTTTTGTGCATCTTCGATTTGTTAAACTATCGTATATAATAAATAGAGAAACTCATAAATAAATTTGTGTAGATTAAAAATCGAAAAATTAAACATTCAAAACCACAAGCATTGTTTTTTTATCATTTAATACTGGAAAGAAGGGCTTAATAAAAAATAATAAAATTTCTTTGCACACATTTATGAATTGAGCTGAAAACTTATTCGCGAAATTCCATATGTTGTGGTACTTCAAATGCGTTTAATTTGTTTTTTTTTTTGCATTTAGTAAAATGGAAAAAAAACACATCTCGTTGAGAGCTGTATGAATAAAATACATAAAATTTCAAATTGATAAAACTTTTAAAATAATTTATATATATGACATTTTAAAAATAGATTTAAGCTTTATTAAATAAAAAACGGGATATATTTTTATTTTATTGAAAAATGTTAATGCTATGTAAATTAAAGTATAAAATTTATTTATTAATGGTATTATTAAAAATTTTTGATATAATGAAATTAAACATTTTTCATTGGATATAATTACATCTTTAATGATCACATTTTTAGAAAACGACCTATGACCGTAATACTTTTAAATCGATCTTTTTGTTAAATGCCATAAACGCCAATGCGATAATTATACCTAGCGTTCCGATATAAAGTAAACCGCTGCTTCTTGATTTCTTTGCCTCATCATTGTTAATGCTAATTATTTTTCTCGGTTCTTTGCTGCACATCATTCCACATTCTACACGTTCTTGTAATGTAATAATAGCCTCACGAGCACCCTTCCAGCTCTTTGGTCCATTTAATCTATATACGTATGGCGCATTTGGACCAAATAGAAGCTTCCAGGCTAATATTGGGTCCGTTAAAATATACCATAAAAAGGATGGCATGCAACCGATGAGCTTTGCTATTTCATCCATGAATCTAACG
Organism: Bradynema listronoti; assembly: GCA_024678965.1. NCBI lineage: Eukaryota > Metazoa > Nematoda > Chromadorea > Rhabditida > Allantonematidae > Bradynema > Bradynema listronoti. The sequence continues at coordinate 1,355,045 of JANLNO010000005.1, forward strand.
TAGTCCACCTTAATAAAATTTTTGTCTTATTATAAATACATTTTAAAGATTTAAAGACATATATAAAAAAGCCGTTGTAATTTTAAGGGTTTTTTAAGTTTTATCTAATTTTAAACAACAAATTTAATTTTCTAATAAATATATGTATAATAAAAAAGAATTTTTAAAAATTAAATTGTAATAAAATAGGATGAATAATCAAAAATTAAACATGATTAAAAAAATTAACTTTTTAAAAAATAACGTGATTTTTTTTTTACATAAAGGATAAATGTATATATAAGAGTTTTTGATCGTCAATTTTTATTAAACTAAAAATTTGTATATGTACCCAAAAAAATTATCTTGAATGTGTAAAAAAATTTGAAAAAAATATATTTATATAGTATTTTTAATGGAGAATCGAAAAGAATTGTGAATAAGTTTTAATATGATTTTTATATTGAAAAATAAGAATTTTAACATCAAAAACCATGTATACACATTAATATGTATTAGTTATTTAATTAATTAATAAATTTTTATTGCTAACCTGAATTGTATGCCTTCTGCTTTTTACAAAGCGATTATGATTTTCATCCAATTTCTTTTTTACATCTTTTTCCATTTCCTTTTTATCAGGAAGTTTAGTTTCCCCAGTAAACACAGAAAAATACAACCGAGCTTGAATTTCAGAAATCGGCATTATTGATCCCATAGGCTTAAAACAAAATATTTTTAATTATTAACCAATTATAAAAATAATAACTTTACTTGAATATATCCAATGGCTGCCAAAGTATTATGATCTGTTAAATTAAGAGGATACATGTATTTGTATAGTTGAACTTCGTTTTCATGAACGAGAATCAAATTTCCTTCTTCAACTAAAGGAAATACGAATGAATAACCCGTCGAAAGTATGACTTCATCGATATTGTCAATGAAAGTATCATCTTCCAAAATTATCCCATGTTCAGTAAACGATTTTATATTAGGCTTTACAATAATTGTTCCACTAGAGAGACGATTATTTAATTCATCGTTAAGAGTTAAATGAGCACTATAAATATTTCCAATATACCATATAATTAAAATGTGAATTATTATACTATTAGATTGGTCAGAAAGTTTTGATACACCTGTGTCAATAAAAAATTTTCATTATCATTGATATGTATGATGAATATATGTTTTGAAAGCCCGTTTTCTTGCAAACATTTTGGTATATAAAAGTTCGGTTTAGTTTAATTTATTGTAAAGTTATAGGTTTTCAAAGGAAGCCCATTATGTCAAAAAATCGTCAAAAATGCCCATGTTTTACGAGTTCAAGCAGGGACACAATGTAGCCGAGGAACATTTGCGCTACATTACATATATTACATTTCACCGCTGATTCGCGAAATTTCGTTCTGGCAATACACATCGAAAAGACAAGGCACGTTCCGGACCATTGATAAACGGGCACTGCTCCGCTTCATCGAATCTGATCCAACACAGACCACACGCAAATTGGCCGTCGAATTCCACTCTTCAAAAAATATCATCGCTTATCATCTCCACAAATTGGGCAAAAACAGCAGACGCGATCAAATTGTCCCACACGAGCTGAACGAAAGGCAAAAAATTCGGCGAATTTCCGACTGCATTTGGCTGCTACACAAATTCAGCTATGGAGGATTGGATCGAATGTGACGAGAAATGGATCTTGTACGACAACCGAAAAGCCAAATTCCAGGGCCCTATCGGACTTTTTCGCCCAGAAGTCGCGCGCTTTTTATCGACACAGAATCCTGATGTTGCGCCCTAGTTGGCGAAGAGTAAAGCAAAAGAATGGCGAATATATTGATGAAAACGATCCATTGTTGTTGTAGAAAATTTAAGTTTTTATAAAATTGTTGAAGGGTATCAAAACTTTATGATCAACCTAATATGTATTAGTTTGAAAAATACGCATACTTAAGAACACCATGTTTAGGTTTGATTCCGAATTTTTCATGGTTGAGACGTTTTTCAATGGTTCGTCTTATCAACCATTCAATATACCAAACAGGTAAGTTGGTAAGAAAAAAATTTGAAATTCGACGATTTACTATTAGGTCCAATGGAGTACTATTTTCGACATTTCGTGGGAACACCCAAGTGCCTTTTCTAGCGATTAAATATACCTGTAAAAGACTAAATTATTATAATAGAAACTAAATTTATTTTTCAATACCTGATCACAAACACGGCTTAATTCAACAGCTACATCAATTCCTGAATTTCCACATCCGACACATGTGACTCGTTTATTTTCATAACCTTGACTATCTTTATATGAATGTCCATGTTTTATTACACCTTTAAAATTCTCTTGTCCAGGCCACTTAGGTGGAAAGTATGGAATTGTGTGATGTCCGACGCATAATAAAACTCCATCATATTCTTCTAATTTTTCCTCATTCTTTCTAAAAATTGAAGGAACTTGTTGCTAAATATTTATTAATTAGTTTACTCACTCGTTCTTGTATAAAACCATCCACTTTCCAGTAGTAGAATACGAGCGAGAACGATAAATATTTTCGACTTTGTGATGGAATCGAATGTATTGGTCGAGTTTAAAATGTTTTACATACATTTTAAAATAATTGTGGAGCTTTTTATTGTGCATATAATTTGGATAATCATTTGGTGGAATAAAATCGCTGAAATTAATCATTGTTACTTAATATTTGTTATGATTATGTCAATTTTTTCAAACCTATATGCCGTTAGTTCTTTTGAAGTATTAATTATGGTTGATCTCATCACAGTGCCTTCTATAATAGTTAATTTTATTTAGTAACAGATTCTTGACAATATTTTAACCTTCAGTTTCTTCTGGTTTAAAGCGCCACAAACCGCCAATATCATCTGATAGCTCAAAAACGACAGGTTCAACTCCATAGTCAAGTGCTTGTCTAATGATTGATATAATAAGAATAAATTATGATAACAACATAAGTAAAAATAAATTACAGAATTAGCCAATTTATTTAATTCCAGGATTTAAAATGATTATCTTTTTTCGTTTTTTATGTGTTATCGGACTGAAAAAAATTTTGTGATTTTTTTTAGATTTTTTTGCCCAAGTAAAATAAATTATTAGGTTGGAAAGAAATTTATTTTACACTTAAGATAAAATTTTTTTTTCCTACTGAAACATTTTCAAGTCTAGTGGATGGTAGAACCTTCTAGAACTTTCCATGCGCTTTTCACCTGGGGGTATATAAGGATGCTGCAGCATTAAGCAATTAACAAACAACAAATTCGGGCACTCATCTTCTAAGAGTGGCGCCTTGGCCATAGGGCATAGGCCGTAGCTGAAAGCATATGCGATATCTTCGGGTCAGACAACGTTACCCATACGACTGTTAATACTTGGTTCAATCGCTTTCGAGAAGAAGATATGGCACTCGACGCACAGAGCACCCATTATGCAGGAATGCTCTACTATGAATTTATGGAAGGGCAGAGAAGTGTTACAGCTACCGTTTACGCGGATTAGCTCCAAAAATTGGCCAAAACAATTCGAGAAAAGCGCAGAAGACGTGCCGATGTCCACCTCCTACGCGACAACGCTCGTCCTCATATCGCAATGATCACTTACCGGAAATTGATGGAGCTTGGCTGGGATACAGTACCACATTCACCATATTCGTCTGACATTGCGCCATCCGAATACCATTTATTCTTTGCTCTAAAGCAACACATGGCGATAAAATCTTCGCCAATGTCGACCAGCTGAAAATGGAGGTCCGAAACTTTTTTAACCCACAGAAAGCGGAATTTTGGAAGAAAGGGATTAATGATTCGTTGGGTAAAGGCCTTGAGTAATAATGCTGATTATATTATAGATTGATATTGATTATCAATAAAGTTATGAAAAAAATAAAAATGAGATGTTAGGTGTAAAAAAAATTTCTTTCCAGCCTAATAGATGTTGATTTTTGCTAAATGTTTTCTTTATTGAGAGTTTATGACGTTTTTTCAATATAATTTAAAGCAAACAACAACTCACCATTCTGCTCAAAACAAAAAAATTTCGGCATATTTGCCACCAATATTTTAGTAGATAATACATAAATTAGAACAAAATGTAAATTAATTAAAAAGGAATATAGTGTGCAACAAAATTATAAGATTTTTTTTTGCAATATCTGCGTTACATCCACCCAATCTGCCCAAAATATATTACATGTATAAATAATGACTAGAAACATTTTTACGTCATTATATTTAATAATAAAAATTTTATTAACGAAAAACGTAATTTTAAGTATAACAAAAATATAAGACATCCTCACATAATACGTATTTAATTGAAAATTAACAACGAACTCATTATAAATCATTATATAATAAATTAATACTTAGTAACGTTGCCTTGATCGTTAAGAGCCTGAATCATTCGCTTGGGAATACTACTGTACAATTTTTCAAAGTTTCGACGCTTAGACGATGCCACGCTGCCAAGATCGCGTGTTGAAGCTCGACAACAAAAAGGCAAAATTTATTTTATTTTATTTATAACTCAATCCAAACAAGTCCAATCTTTATAAGTCCTCTTGCATCTTATGCAAAAATGTTTGGGCTTTAAGATGATATAGGCCCTAATACCATAATCTTCGTATTAAGATCAAAAAATATCGATTTTTAAAAAATTTTAAAAAATTTTTTGAATAAAATTGAGTCTTATGTAAAAATAACTTATCGTAAAAGGATCTTATAACACACTTGATAATTGTTTGAACAGATACCAATACGTTTATGCAGATTGCAAGCAATTCGACAGCGTTGCCTAGCTTCAATACTCAATTTTGGCAGCATGGCGACGAAACCTTGAAAAATTGTACAGCAGTATTCCTAAGGAATGATTCAGGTTCTTAAAGGTCAAGGCAACGTTACTAAATATTAATTTATAATGATTTATAATGAGTTCGTTGTAAATTATCACTTAAGTGCGTATTATGTGGGAATTTTTGTTACACTTAAAATTACTTTTTTCGTTAATAAAATTTTTATTATTAAATATAATGACGTAAAAATGTTTGTGGGTCTTCAGTCAATATTTACATTTTTGATATAAATTTTAGGCAAATTGGGTAAATGTAACGCAAAATATTGCAAAAAAATTGAGGTGTTTTATAATTTTGTTACATACTATAATTAAAATCATTTTAAATCCTAGATCAAAATTGAATTCTCCTTATACATTACGGGAAAAAAGATAAAAAAAAGTGAAGCTATCTTTTTTTCCCGTAGTATATATTTTATATATTGAATATTGTTTTACCTAGCAGCAGCAATACCGCTAGCACCCGCGCCAACAATAGCTACTTTTTTCTTGTTCATCTCTTTTTAAAAAATAATTTCTTTCTGGTAATAACAAATTTTAGACAAAAATCTAAATTCAGTCATAATTAAAATTTAAAAAAACAGGACGCATTTCTAATGAATTTGAAATGTTTTTTTTAAATCATGCATATATATGGTTTATTTAATAAACTAATTTAATTAAAATAGTGTAAACATTTTTCGTAATTTTTATTAAGTGAATGAAGAATCTTAATTAAATTCTTTTTTTAAATTTATATTTCTTGTAAAAATGACATTGTAAAATTAGATGAATTAAAAGTAAAAAAATTTCCTATGTTTTTTTTTCAAAAAACTAACATGATAAATGAAAGTAAATATCAGTTGGTAAAATTCCATTTCCAATAAAGCATTTATTTTTTAATCATAGTGTTTGTGGAAGAAAAAAGATAGTCTCAAAATTGAAATTTAAAGATATCATATATCTAAAAATTCATTTTGCGTGTAATAAATGCGGGTAAACAAAATCAAAGTGATTATATGCTCAACGTGCTAAAATAACATGTAATAAATTTTTTTACATGAATTTCAGAAAATAACATATAATAAATTATTTTACGTGAATTTCTGAAAACGGCTAGTTGTAAAAATTAAATTTTTCATATTAAAATTCGAGTAATAAAAAGATTGGAAAAAATAATCATTAAAAAGTTATATTTATTTTTTTTATCAAGTGCAAATTCATCAATTTCTTTTTTCCTATAATTTTTATTACCACGCACAATTATATACAAATAATTTTTCCATAAAAACAGACTCTGAATTTTAAATAGTTTTAAATTGCTTAAATTAAAGTTTAAAATTTAATTAATAATTCCAGCAATATTGTAACTTTAAAGCCATTTTTATGAGAAATATTTAATGTAGAACTAGGCCCGATGCGCATAAGGATAAATCAAACAATGATTCTATCCGTACCTTTATGCACGCCGCTCTTTCGTCAATCATTACTGTGTCAATATATTTGCAAATTAATCCGTAAAATTTTATCTAATTAAATGTTTTTACTAAATAACATATAATAAATTATTTTACGTGAATTTCTGAAAACGGCTAGTTGTAAAAATTAAATTTTTCATATTAAAATTCGAGTAATAAAAAAATTGGAAAAAATAATCATTAAAAAGTTATATTTATTTTTTTTATCAAGTGCAAATTCATCAATTTCTTTTTTCCTATAATTTTTATTACCACGCACAATTACATACAAATATTTTTCCATAAAAACAGACTCTGAATTTTAAATAGTTTTAAATTGCTTAAATTAAAGTTTAAAATTCAATTAATAATTCCAGCAATATTGTAACTTTAAAGCCATTTTTATGAGAAATATTTAATGTAAAACTAGGCCCGATGCGCATAAGGATAAATCAGACAATGATTCTATCCGTACCTTTATGCACGCCGCTCTTTCGTCAATCATTACTGTGTCAATATATTTGCAAATTAATCCGTAAAATTTTATCTCTCTGGACATCAATTTTTATCGGTGGATAAAATTGGCGGATTTACTTTTATGCACACTGGTCCAGATGAAAATCTAATATATATATATATATATATATATATATATATATATATATATATATATATATATATATATATATATATATATATATATATATATATATATATATATATATATATATATATATATATATATATATATATATATATATATATATATATATATATATATATATATATATATATATATATATATATATATATATATATATATATATATATATATATATATATATATATATATATATATATATATATATATATATATATATATATATATATATATATATATATATATATATATATATATATATATATATATATATATATATATATATATATATATATATATAATATATATATATATATATATATATATATATTAACAGTCGACTCCCCCATTAACATAAATTCCCATTAACATAAACCTCCCATTAACATAATCGTTTTGGCAGCTTGTTGGTTTTCACCCATTAGCCCCCTTAACATAACGCTCCCCCATTAACATAACGCTCCCATTAACATAGTTAACGCGCAGTCCCTTGGCGTTATGTTAATGGATCGATTATATATATATATATATATATATATATATATATATATATATATATATATATATATATATATATATATATATATTATATATATATATATATAATATATATATATTATATATATATATATATATATATATATATATATATATATATATATATAAATGACTTCATAATGATGAGTTTAAATAAGAAAGTTATTTAAATAGATGTAATAAGTATAATTTTGCTAAATCATTCTATCATATTACAGTGATAATATATTTTTAATATCTAATAACATTCAATAATAACATTTAGAAATATTTAAAGAAAATAAATACTTTTCGTTATCTTGTTTTTTATTATCCATATTCTTTAATCACTGTTCTCTGATGGAAGTAATTGTGTTCCGAAATGTAGAAACATGACAAGATGCAGATTATATCAAACAATACATTAAATTTGAATTGTCGTAATTTTTGCGTGAATTTTTTTCATTTGACGCCCAAAAATTAAGAATTTTTATTAGTGATAACGTTAAATTTGAATTGTCGTAATTTTTGCGTGAATTTTTATCATTTGACGCCCAAAAATCAAGAATTTTTATTAGTGATAAATTTGAATTGTCGTAATTTTTACGTGAATTTTTATCATTTAACGTCCATAAATTAACAATTTTTATTTGTGATAACATTTAGGACATTTTTTTTATTTGTTGTTTAATGAAGGAAAAAACAAATAGAAATCTATTTTAGAAAAAATAACTGAACGGGAAAGAAAAATTGGGCCACAGTTTTTATACAATTATTGATCAACGTGATGAGAGCTTTCGAATGAGGTATCGCATGTCTAGTTTCAGTTCAAAAAATTTTTTTTCTGGTTAAGAGTGGTGCTCCGTAGAGTCCTTAGGAGGCAGAAAATGACTATCGAATTCGTTCTCAGGACCCAAAATAACCCCAAATACAGTAAAAATTTCCCTAAATTTTGGAGGGAAGTAAACTGCACTTTAGTCGATTTTTACATTATGCCAAAAAACTTGTTGAAAATTTAAAAAGTATAACATCACTTTGCGAGAACACTATATTGTGTACTTTCATAAAAAACTTTAAATTTTTACACAATGCCAACGTTTCCATAAGAAAAATGTCTCATTTCAGAAATTCTTAAACGATTTTGAAATAAAACATTTTTAAGACATTTTTTCTAGTTTTTTTTTATACCATAAAATAACTTTCACTGATTTTGTTTGTCTTTTTTTTCTTTGTCTTGAATAGGTAAAAGTTTCGGCTCGCGCGTTTGCTCTGGTTAAAGAATTAATTTGTTTTTTGATTTATTTGGTTAATAAAGTTTATTTTAAAAACCAATCATTTATACAACAAAACTAAACGCCCACAAAGCTCTGGAGTGAATTGGACTGAGTTCGCAGATCGATTAGCGTAAAAAGCAGAGTCCATTCTCTTCAGAGATTTTACAAAAAGATCTATAGTGTATTTTTACGAACTGTGGTATTAATCACATAAACTATTTGTATGTTCTTGTTGGACTGATCACATGTTTTGACATTGATTGATGTATTTACACGCATATTTGGACATATTTCATTAACCTTTTATCTCTTTTAATTAAACATTTTCATAAATATATTTCTCTTAAGAGTTCTTTATATTCTTCGATGACAAAATCAAATTTGTACTTTTTCGAGATTTAATTAATTTGAAATTCGGTGGGTGAAAGGAAACTAACGTAATTCCGCATATGCTGAATCTTCATTTTCTACCTTTTGAAACCAACATCCATATGTATAATCATTGATTTCCTATTTGATTCTTTTCAATGTTCTTAATTAATCTCATCGGTGTATTTAATTGAAGAAACAGTATTACAAAATTATTTTGAAATTTTCATTAGAATTATTTTTTATATATGAAAAATTCAATAATCGAATTAGCACATTCTTACATCCGAAATTAAAAATCACAAAAACCACAAATTATCATTTGCCTCTTTCTTTAAACAAGGAAATTTTTTTTGCAATTACCGTTAAATAATTTTCAAAAATGCAAGAAGTTGGAAAAAATACACTAACAAAATAAATTAAAGCTTAATGATTAATGTCAAAAATTTAAAAAAATATTATAAAATGAGCAAAAATTTAGAAAAAACATGGAAAAATATGACAAAATAGAAAATAATTATAGTGATGAGCGAAAAATATACAATGGAATTATAATAGCCGCCGACGAGCGTATCGCAACCATAACCTGTCTCCGAGCCACGCATCCCACATGCCTTGCGACGCGGCGCGTCGAGAATTGCGTCGCGCGCTCCATCCCATGCCTTAGGTCCATAGAGACGATACACATATGGATAATTAGGTCCGAAAAAGACATGGAACGCCATACGCGGGTCTTTAAGCACTGTCGAAAGGGTGAACGGATTGCAACCGATTAAGGACGCCAACTCGTCCATGTAGCATACATAGTCCACCTAGAGATTAAAAAAACAGTTCAGCCCGGATGTTAATAATTTAATTGGGAAAAAAAAATCATTTCTGTCATTTTTATTTTTTCGTATCAATGAAGAAGTGAAGAAATTTAAGAGAACGATGGAATCCCACTGATACATGAGTATGATCTTGAACTGTATTTTATTTTATCTTTTAAGTTCAAAAAATATCATTTTTTAAAAAAAAATCTGGTTTTAAAACAATTTTACAATCTCCGAATTAGATTGAAGTTTGGTGTTACATATTAAAATTATATACTAAGCTATAACTTAGTTCTAGGCAAAGTGATGACGTTTGGACCCAAATTTTTGATTTCGAACGTAAAATGGCTCCGGACATTTTTTCGCCATTAAAATTGTCATATAAATTTTTTGCTTAATAAAAACTTTTAATTTATTTTTTAGTCTTTTGAACAAATATTAATGAATATAGATACAATGTTTTACTGCCTTAAAAATTTATTATAGCAAATATAATAGTTGCTTAAAAAATAAATTACTTGTTTTTATTAAATCAAAAAATTTTTATGACAATTTTAATGATGAAAAATGGCCGGGGTCAAGTCGAAGCTAAGTTAGCACTCCGTTTCTAGAAATATAAGTTCGTAAAATTTATTATTCGAAATTGAAAAGATATTTTAATTAACTAAAAATTTATTAGATTTTCAGAGTCCACACAGCCATGTATAATCAACCTGAATAGTGTGCCGTCGACTTTGTACATAACGACGTTGCATCTGAAGTTTCGTTGCTTCAAAGTCCGCTTTCATCTCTTCACGAGAAGGCAAGACGCAATTATTGGTAAAAACTTCAAAGAAAACGCGAGCCTGCATTTCCGAAATGGGCATAATCGAGCCCAATGGCTGAAAAAAAAACAAATAGCAAAAAGGTGATAACATAAAAAATAATTTGTAAAAAATTTTTTTGGAAAGCATTCTATTAAAAAAGATAAATAAAAAATCTGTAAGGAATATAAATATGTATTTTTCTAATTGAGAAAATCTAGCACCTGAATACATCCGATAACTCCCAAGGTGTTGTGATCGCTGGTCTCCAATGGAAATATATACTTATACAATTCTACCTCGTTTTCTTTCACTGAAATCAAATTTCCATTCTCTACTAGCGGAAAGCCAAATGAATAGCCGGTGCACAGAATAACCTGAAACATCAAATCAAATCAAATAAATCGAGGAAATTAGACAAAATAATAAATCACTACATATCCCTAAAAATAACCGTCATGCATAGTTTATGAAAATTCAAATAAAGGACATAAAAATCTAACTATTTATTATAATGATTTAAAATAAATTTACACAAAAACAACCGTACGTGATCCACGTAATCAGCGGAAGTACCGTCCTCGAAAATAAGTCCGTTTTCTGTGAAATTAGAGATATTCGGCTTTACTACAATAGTGCCGCAGCAAAGTCGATTCGACAGCTCATCGTTCACCGTCCAATGTGCTCTAAATACAAAAAATAAATGAAAATAATAATGTGATAGACTTTTAAAAAATATTTTACAGAGTGCGGCATTTTCATGCCTGTTTTGTCATAATTCTTTTATTTTGCAACCGATCTTCACAATTCCTTTTTATTCGATTCTCAAACTTGTCCATATTGATTCCGATTTAGAAATTTTATATTCATTTGAACTTTTTTGACAATATTTAAAGGTGATAAAATTAAATTAAAATTGACTCAATTTTTGAATTTGAATTTTGCTAAAATTTCATTCAATAGGTTAAATAATGTCAATTATGATTAATTTTATCCTCATTTAGAACCAAAATGTCAAAATCATTCAATATAGACATGATGATTAAGATCATTATGTTACAAATTTTAATGATTTTGCCTCTTTTTGAAAAAAATGGCAAAAAAGTTAAAATGATTATAAAATTTCTAAATCGGAACTAATATGGACAAGTTTGGTGTCAAACAAAATGGTAAACTTTTGGGAATCGAATAAAAAAAGAATTGTGAAGATCGGTTGCAAAATAAAAGAATTATGACGAAAACAAATTCCCGCACCCTGTAAAAAAATTGAATCTGGGAAAAGCTGGCTCATCTCGAAAAATTAGAAAAAATTTATTTTTAAACTTATTTATTGTTGAAAATATAGCTCTATTTTTTTAAAATATTTTCTTCTTTCTAGTTTATTTTCCATTCTACAGATTTTATCGCTAAATAAAGATAGTCAAATAGTTCTCGTGGGGAAGAAATACTAAGACTTACGCAAAAATGTGGTGTTTTGGTCGGAGTCCATACTTTGCATGGTCGAGGCGCTTCTCCGCAAAGTACGTTATGAACATTGAACTGATTTGAAACGGAATATATTTGAGAAGCGTGGTCAGAAAACGACGATTCAGCACTAAATCAAACGGCTCGCTGTAATCCATGTTGCGGTTGAGCACCCATGTTCCACGACGCGTCACCAAATATACCTTTATCAATACAATACTCGGTTAAATTTTTGTTTTTGAGTTTAAAAAAATAATAATTTAAAAAGCAAAATATTTTTAAATTTTTATTTAACTTTAAATTAGAAAAAATAAATATATTTTTAAAATTGAGTTATTCGAAAGAAAATACTCCAAAAGCTTGTTGCTCAAATTTTATGAAAATCCATGGACAAAGAGAAAAATGAACCTGTTTGGCGATGCGACTCAACTCCACGGCAACGTCGACGCCGGAATTTCCGACACCAACAACGGCAACAGTGGTGTCCTCGTAGCCACGATGGTCCTTGTACGAATGAGAATGAATTATTTTTCCTTTGAAAATATTTTGACCCGGCCATTTTGGTGGAAAAAAGGGTTGGGTATGGTGTCCTGTGCAAATGAGCACACCGTTGAATTTCTCCGTGTGGCTTGCAGTCGGATCACTTAAAAATACATATGTATGTATGTATGTATGTATGTATGTATGTATGTATGTATGTATGTATGTATGTATGTATGTATGTGTGTATGTATGTATGTATGTATGTATGTATGTATGTATGTATGTATGTATGTGTGTATGTATGTATGTATGTATGTATGTATGTATGTATGAATGTATGTATGTATGTATGTATGTATGTATGTATGTATGTATGTATGTATGTATGTATGTATGTATGTATGTATGTATGTATGTATGTATGTATGTATGTATGTATGTATGTATGTATGTATGTATGTATGTATGTATGTATGTATGTATGTATGTATGTATGTATGTATGTATGTATGTATGTATGTATGTATGTATGTATGTATGTATGTATTAGGGTGTCCCATAAGTTCGCGGGCACTTTGCAATAAAACTTTATTTGATTGTAACATAATATTTAATAACAACTATTCTTCAAAGTAGATGCCATTGCTTTCCACAGCTTTCGTCCATCTTTGAGCCAGTTGTTCAATTCCACGGCGATACCATTCTGCCGGTTTGGAGGCGAAAAACTCTCGACACCCATTTTCGACTTCCTCCAGAGAATCGAAGGTCCTGCCGCGAAGAAAGTGAGCCATCGAACGGAACAGATGGTAGTCGGATGGCGCAAGGTCCGGACTGTACGCAGGATGAGGAAGAACTTCAATTCCAGGCAGCTCCGAAATTTTTTCCTTGGTGAGAGCAGCGGTGTGTGCTGGAGCGTTGTCGTGTTGCAGGAGCGCGCGCTTTCGATTGATCAATGCGGGATAACGAGCCGAGAGAGCGGCGTAAACACGATCCAGTTGTTCAGCGTATAATGCGGCGTTCACTGCAAGACCATTTGGAACAAGCTCAAAGTGAATTATCCCCTCGAAATTCCACCAAACACACAACATGACCTTGTGGGCGAACCGATCCTGTTTGGCGACTTGTAGAGCTGGTTGACCGGGCTGGATCCAAATGTTCTCCTTATTGGCGTTACGGAAGAAGATCCACTTTTCATCTCCAGTAACAACTCGACGCCAGAAACGAAGATCCTTGGGCTTTTCGAGCAAATGAGTGCAGATGTCGACGCGTCGTTGCTGCTGAGCCGGCGTCAATTCGTGAGGAACTTCTCGACAGCGCCTGCTCACTAGCCCGATTTGATGGAGGTGGCGATCGATGGTGGACTTGGAAGAGCCGAGCTCTGCCGACAATCTGCGGGTACTGGTTTGTGATTGCTGTTCCACAAGCTCGCGCAGAGCCTCATTGTTTACGGTCGATGGGCGACCTGACTTGGGGGCCGATCTTCAAGGCTGGTTTCGCCGTCGTTGAAGCGCTTGAACCATTGGGCGGCTGTGGTTTTGTTGACCACTCCTGCGCCTTCCACATCGCAAATTTCGGTTGCTGCAGCTCTTGAACTCATCCCTTTTTTCCAATAGTGACGCAGAAGTACGCGAATCTCAAATTTTTTGTCCGTCATCTTATAACTAAAAAACACCTTTTTTGAATCACAATTACAAAAAGCGATACACCATATTAAAGAGGAACAAAAATACTATAAAATGATATCAAACATTAATCGATTAGTGGCAAACGTCATAAAAAATTTAATGTTTGAAAATATTAGCTTCAAGTGCCCGCGAACTTTCGGGACACCCTAGTATGTATGTATGTATGTATGTATGTATGTATGTATATCAAATTCTGCCAAAATAATTGATTGAAATTTTTTAATTTAACAAAAAATTATTTAAATTAAAACCGACGACCAAAAAAATTTATTTTTTGTTAATTTGCTATTTATTGTTATTGAGAGAAAAAATTAATCAATTATTTTTAAAATATTTATTATTTTTTCGCTTAGAATTTTTGTTAATCAAAAAAATTTCTATCAACAGAATAAAACATAAAACTTTTAGAAACGAAATAATAAAAGAAATAATTTTTTTTTTCATTTTCAAATACATACTCGATTTATGTATGTTAATGCTTTGATCAAAAACATACAAAGTAAATGTATTATCAATTTAAAAAACCTTGAAGAGACGTTGCGATAAGAGACCATCCAGCTTCCATCCTTTGCGTAGGTAGGAGAGCGGACAATGCTTTCGACCTCGTGGCCGAACCGAATGAACTTTCCTAGTCCAAAATGCTCACTGTAGCTCTTTAAATAGTTGTGCATTTTGCGGTTGTGCATAAAATTAGCCAATTCGGCGGGTGGCGGAAAGTCGCTAAATAAAAAAAATTCTTTTAATTTTGTAAATTAAATTAAAAAAGAATTATAAAATCAAGTTAATAATTATTATTAATACCTAAAAGCGGTCATTTCTTTTGATGTGTTAATAACCGTAGACTTCATTACCGATGATCCTACAATTAGAAATTTTAAAAATTTTGAATAGATTATATAACGGCAGCAATACCAAAACTATAATAATAAAGAATACCATCTGTTTCCTCGGCTTTAAAACGCCACAAACCACCGACATCGTGCGATCTCTCAAAAATGACCGGTTCAATTTCATAGTCCAACGCTTGTCTAAATATTTTTTTAAAAATAGTAAAAAAGTGTTATAAAATCAACATATACATATCATCTACTACCTACATAAAAATTTTTGAATTTTTTGACACAAACAAAAAAGATACCTTGCAGCCGCAATTCCACTAGCTCCTGCGCCGATAATTGCCACACGTTTTGTCTCGATCACATTATTCTCAGAGTCCATTATGTGTCTAAAAAATTGTTTTAATCCTCTGAATTTCCATACTAATAACAATAAAATTTATTTTTCACACTTAATTATTGGAAAAAAAAATTAATAAATAAAAATATGTATGTTTTTCGGGAAAATAAGATTCCTGGTTACATAAGATTTTTCTTTCATCTTATGGCCAGAAAAGTACGTATATGGTGGGAAAATACGCATTTAGTATATGGCCGAGAATCTTATTTCCCTGTAACATGCATTGTAATAGCACTCAAACATAATCTTTAAATAAAATGTAGATCATACAGTTTTTAAAAAGATGAATATTTTAAAAATGCGACAATGCTAATTCGGTGGGAAATTCGCTAAAAAAAAGTAGGAAATAAGAAAAAAAACATTAACAAAACGAATATTCGTGCAAAAATCGGAATTGTTTGTGGTCAAACGATATGAATTTGTTTATAATGCGAAGACCATAAAACTTATCCACAAAGGTCAAACTGTTTGTGTACAATATTTAATACAATATTTAAACGCAACAAAGAAAATATAATAGAAAAAATATAAGCCGATTTAGTAGAAATATGCAATAATATGCAAATGCTACCAGAAGAAAGATTTATTGGAAACAATCAAAAAAAAATTTAAAGAGAAATTTTAATTTAAAAAAAATTAACATTTATGTTAAAATAACAAAATTATGTTATGCATATTTCTTGATTTTAATCATTTTTATCTGATATATTTCATATGTACATACAGATTTTAAAAAATATTGTAAATATACTAAAAAAATAATAATGCAAAAATATTTAATTTTACTGGTTATTATAAAATTTTAAATTTTTGTAGTTACGCCTTGTAGTTACGCCTTTATAGTTACATGTTACGCCTTGTATTTTTATTTTTATTTTTGATAACATGTTATCTTAATTTTGATTGATAATGTCTATATGTAGTTTGATACACGTTTTTACGATTTTTTTATTAGATATTTTAAAAATTAAATATGACGAATGAACTTATTGTTGCCGCCTAAGCTAAACTGAATTAAGTAATACTAAATTACAATAAATATTGCATTGATTTTTTATCAGAAATGAATATTGTTCAATCAAATATTTAATAAACTCAGTAAATTTGTATTTACTAAGTACAGCCGTACGTGAAAAAGTATAAGTTTGAGTTCTTTTGTTATTTATTTGCAATATATATTTTTTCAATTTTTTAACATAAAAGCTTTAATTTTAAGATGAACTAGGCCCTGATACCGTAATCTTTGTATCAAGACCCAAAAATATTAATTTTTAAAATTTTTAAAAAAATTTTTGAATAAAATCGAGTCTCTTGTAAAGATAACTTACTATAAAAGGATTCCACAAATACAGTAGTACATTTGGCAATTGTTTGATATAAGTTCAAATTATGTGCATTTGCTTTGATACCATTTCATAAACGTCCAATTTATACTGTAATCTAGCCCGCTTCGTGAAGAACCTGGATCTTTCCGATTTCGATGATTTAAGCGACCGCCCTTTGCTTATTGAATGATACTGGCCTAAAGAATATCATTAAACAGAAACGACGATCAGAATTATCCAAAAGTTACATTATTACATATTTAAGGCGCCTTTAAACTTTTTTTCAGGCTAAAAACGTAACATTTTGTGAAGATGCACGTTATGCACTTTACATAAAACTTATTGCGATTTTTTAAATTACATCTGTTTACTCATCTCATTAAATGATATTTCCAGTTTTTGAAACCTCAGAGATGATTCTACATGAAATGAGGGCCAAAAAACAGGTGCCTCCAAACTTTTTTCTTTTAGTGTATATCAAAATACTCACAAAAATGACATATAAAATACATAACAAAATATTAATATAACATAATGATTTTATTTATAGGCAAACATAAATCCTATAAAACTTTCTTTTATTATAAAATTCTAATTTTACATAATGTTAAAGGACACGTTTTTAAGAAAAAAAGATGTATGAGAGATTGCTGCATAAGAAAAAGAAAAAGACAAAAAATGTTAGAGAGATTGCATAAGAAAAAGACAAAAAATGTTATTTCGTTTTGTTTCATTGTTTTTATGGTCTAGTGGGTTTTCAGTATGATTTTGCTATAAATTTTCAATTCCTTTCATAACCAATTTTTTTAAAAATCTTTTTTTTTATGTTTTTATAAAGTTTTTTATATATTTTATGTATTTTTATACTTTATTGATAAAAAAAAAGAAAAAAAATCAAAAATCAAAAACAAATCAAAAAAAATCAAAAACATTATAGGTATATTTACATTATTTTAAAAATAATGATCGAAATAACGATGTGATGTACATGAACTACACCAATACTTCACAAATAAAATTCCACCTCTTGTGCTATATTTTACGCTGTCATCAAAAATTCTGTTTCCACAAATATAGCAATGTCTTGGTAATAGTTTCAATTGATTTAGCTCAACACATACAAAGTTCGGTAGATCAGCTTTTTCATTCTCAATATTCTCATCATTTTCTTCTTCGTCGTCAAAAGCTGGACGCGCAACAACGCTTTCTCTTACTAACTGTAACTTAGAAGGCTGCCAATGAGGTATTTTTTCAATGTTGAAATTAGGTAAACCTATAAAATGAATAAATATATAGTAAAATAAAAAAATAAAATATGTTATATACAAAAAATAAAAATGCTTACCAACTGGTTTATTTCCAACTATTTCGTCTTCCGAAAAGTGATATCGATGTATTCGCGTTTTCATACCTAGATTCACTATAAACTGCCTATCACAACCCAAGTGATCGGCCACTCTTTCTCGCCAAGCCTTCTTTGTTGAAAACGGCAGCTCATTGCGGATTGCAATCGGCGCACCACAAGCCGAGTACACATCAGCTGTATAAGAACGGTTCATAACGTGAACGTAAAAAAATAAACTATAAATAAACAAATAATAAAAAAAATAATAGAACAAATATTATTGGCTTGTATAAAATGTACATCATAAAAAAATGAAACAAAAATAAAATATTCTTGCAAACTATATGAAAAAAATATATAAAAAATATACAAAAAATATATACATAAAAATATACATAAAAATTTATAAAAAAAGCGGAAAATGAGCAAAAGAGTATGAAAAAGAAAAATACAAAAAAATATAACTAAAAAAGGAAAAGAAAAAGAAAAGTGAGAAATGAGCAAAAGAGTGAGCAAAATTTTTTCAAATTTGGACGCATCTTTTAACAACAATAAAATTTTTGTTCATTATAAAAAAAGAAAAATATAAAAATTACGTGTTATTGCTATTATTATTTTTATCATATCAGTATGTCTCCTTTTTTTCCTTAGTGTATAAATTTTTCGCATGTTGTTGTTATTGTAATAATGTTGGTCCTTAATAAATGTCATAAATTCGACAAAAATTTCTGGACAATCTAATATAATATTCAAAAAAATCCTTTGCTAGCTACGCAACCTATGCAAAAATTCAAAATTTAAATATACCTAAATTAATTAAGTAATTAAGAAGTTCTTGACTTTGATTCTTAATTTTGATTTTGACTCTGATTCAATTAAATGACTTAGGTAATTTTATTTAACTAACAACATTCGAACCAATGTTAAGAACATTTTCAAAAAGTAGAAACTCGTTATCATTTTATATAATTTATCGATAAGCGAATTCGTAGTATGTGATAAGATGTGCTCTCATAACGATTTTTCTGGAAATATTACCCGTTTATTATATGTAATCATTCATATGTCCTAATTATTCACATATTGAATATGAAAATAATGATAGCAAAAATAAGTTTATTATTTTCCACAATTCTAATAGTGGCAATGGCAAATACAACGAGAGTCGACCAATGTGGACAGAATCAATTTTGTAGAAAATTACCGGTATATTGTAATATCTACATCTTTTTTTATATTTTTAAATTATTTACATTTTAGAATTTATGTCGTGAATTCACGTCAACTTTGCTAAGTGGTTTTACTTTCAATGAATTGCCATTTATCGCTAAAATGACTGTTACAGAAAAAATTCCTGATAAGAATGAATCATTTGCTTGCGTGGCCGTGATCATATCTGAAAAAGATTTATTTGTAAATGAGAGATGTTTTAGGTATTATAATATCTAATAGAAAATAAATTTTAAAAAAAATGTTGAGACTGGACATTTCTATCAAAAGTTATTTTAAAAAATATTTAAAAAAAACCTCGGACATTTAAAAAATTCACTCGGTATGTAGGCTGGCGGAAAATGGCAACATATTATTCGACAATGATTTAACAAATCGAAATTATACTGCACCAACTGATTATGGTAACAGCATTCTTCACAATGAAATTGCACTTCTAAGCGTAAGCTTTATATTTGCTTCATTCAAAAAAATTACTTCTTTAGTCTTTAGTTTTCTTCGAATTTTCAATTTACTAATGAACAAATTTTAAAAAGTGCTTGCGTTGAATCCATCCCGGATTTTTCATTTGGCGGCATCATTTGCGGATTTGCAAGTAAAGTTTAACATTTTTTATTATGTTATTATGGATGTAACAAAAATGAATTTTAAATTTCGGAGATCAGAATTTAGAAATAAATCAAAATTTCAGAAATCGGAAATCGAAAGGCCAAAAAAAATTTTGCCTGTTTTATAACAAAAATTACCTAATATTTTTTCGCTTTCTAAAATTTCCGATATTTTTGAAAACGAACAACATTCTGGGAAAAAAACGTCGGAAATTAGAATTTCGTTGCATCCCTTTCATGAATTTTTATTTACATTATTTATAAATTTGTTTTTTTTCTTTCTCTCCTATTGGTTTTTGCGTCACTATTTTCATTTTTACACGAGATCAAATATTTTTAAATTTCAAACATTGCGGATATAAATGCAAGTATTTATAATTATTAGGCTGGTAAAAAAGTCTTGGAACAAAAAAAATTTTTTTTCATTTATTTATAATTTCATAAAAACAACTTATTAAATTTATCTATCCGAAAGCTTTTTCTTGCAAATATTATTAGGTGTACAAATATGTTTTTTTACGATTTAAAAAATTAAAATTCCAAAAAATTTTCAATTAAACTTTTATTAACAATAACAACCATTATTAACAACAACATTAGTTGTTGTTGCGTTTGAGCATCATCTTCATCAAGTAAAGCTTGCAGTTCGTAGTCTTCAAACTGCCTCGGTGGTCTACCGCGGTCTTTGTTGCTCAGATCAAAATCGCCTTCTCTGAACCTCTTAAACCACTTCTGACAGGCTTTGGCAGTGATCGTATCTTCGCCATAAACTTCAGCAATCATTTTGTGAGAATCGGCGGCACTTTTCTTCCAATTAAACATGAATAAGAGAACTTCCCACAAATGCTCTTTTGTTGGTGGTGGGCATCTGTAAAATTGTCCTAAAATTTTATATGCAAACCTTTTTTAAAATTCAAGAAGCATTAGATAGCGCTTTAAACACTCTACAAGATAGATACAGACAAATGTTTTGAAAAAAAGTTTATTCATGAAAAAATATTAGACAATGTAAAACGAAATTCCATATTTGTACACCTAATATGATACAAAAATTATTTGTAATAACTCTATTTTTGGGGCAAAAATTTATATTTATTTAGATATATACCAAAATTGAAAAGTACCGAATTTACAACAAAAATGTACTTTTTGAAGCAACTTTTTTGAAATTAATTTTTTTAGCTTTTTAGGCCTAATTAATACTATCATAGAAAAAAAAATGATTTTGAAAAGCTTTAAAATTTTCTATGTATCGAGTGGGGTATCTAGGTCTAAAATTGAAATTTGTATATAACCCAATTAATATGTCAGATACAAAAGCCGTTTTGGTATCGCCAAATAACCTAGAAAAATTGCTTCGAGCTGTTATAATAAATAGTAGCTGAAATAGAGGCAAGAATTTTAAGATTGCAAAAATTTGGCTGTTCAAATTCTTTGAATCACAACCGGCCAAGTTCTTCAAGAAGGGCATTCATTTTTTTCATGAATGTTGACCATGAGTCATAGATCATGATGGAAAATACCTTGTTGATTAATAAGTTGTTTTTATAAAATTATAATTAAATTTAAAAAAAATTTTTTGTTCCAAGTCTTTCTTACCAGCCTAATATTATGAAACAGATAACAATTTTTATCAACTTTCGTGTCGATCAATTACTTTTACCAATAATGATGGCATTTATCGATTTCCTCGAATTGATCCACAATTTATAAGAGTGAGTCATGTTAATAAAGTTATATATATATGCTATATTATTAAAAATTTAATAAATGATACATACATTTTTTGAATTAAAAAGAAAATTAAATAAATTATTTTTTAATAGCAGGACCTAAATGTTGGTGCAGCTGTCTTTCGGCATTTCTCCGTTAACGAAAATGAAAATGATGAAATCTGGCGATTAATTGGATTTACAAATTCAGGTATGTTTAGATCAAAAAGGTTTGACTAGGAAATAAACACATACAGGGTTGGTGAAAAGTTCCCGTACTTTTTCCAGATATTTCAACAGTACATAAATACTCTATACAAAAGTAAATGCAATCAACATTTTAAATAATAACATTTATTAGATCGATAACAACACGATAAAACAAAAAAATTACAACAAATGCTCAAAATTGCCTCCTTGGGCCTCAACACATTTTTTAATACGCTTTGGAAAATTGTTGACGATGGTCGCACACTCTTCCACCGTAATCTCGTTCCAGGCGCGCGTCAGAGCCGTTTTAAGCGCTTCAACGGTAGCGTAACGTGTAGCCGAGATTTTTTGCTCCAGGATTGACCAGACGGAGAAGTCCATCGGGTTGAGATCCGGCGAGTTTGGCGGCCAAACGTCTTTGCCCCAAAAGCCTGGAAACAGCTCTTCGCAGACGGCGATTGTCGAATTGGCCGAATGCGCCGGCGCCCAGTCCTGTTGAAGCATGAATCCGTCCGGGCCGAAGTGCTGCGACGCCCACGGGTCCAGGACGTCGCGAAGGACTCGCTACTGGTAGCTGGCGGCGTTGATTTTCACGTTCCGCTCGATGAAGATCAGCGGCGTCTTTCCGGTGGCGCAGATCCCGGCCCAAACCATGACCGAGGCCGGAAAGTGACTGCGGCCGATGGTTTTCGCCGCCGCGGTTTTCTGTTGTCCCTTCTTCAGCAGTTGGCGGCGATTCTAGCGGTTGTGGAGCGGCTCCACCGTGAAGATCTTCTCGTCAGTGAAGAGCACTTTGGACAGGCGACCACCGCCGACCAGCCGACGCATTCGGCGGCATCTTTGTAGCCGCTTCGCCTTCATGGCTTCGTTGAGGAAATGAACACGGGCGATCTTGTAGCTGCGAAGTCCCAGCTTCTTTTTGACGATGTGCCGGACGCGTTCGTGGCTGATTCCGAGCTCCTTGGCCATCTTGTTCATCGAGATCTCTGGATTGCGTCGAATCCGGCACCACACCTTGTTGACGGTCTCCGGGGTGGTGGCCGTGGTTGGACGACCGCTTCGAGGGCGGTCCGCAGTGTCGCCGGTCTCCTCATAACGCTTCACGGCATCGTAGACGGTTTGCTTCTTGTAACCGGTCGTGCGAACAATGTCCGCTCTCTTCATTCCTTGCTTGTGTAATTCGACCACAGTGACACGTTGATTTTCACGAGACATAACTTCAACAAAACTAAAAATAAACAAATAAATAAAACACATTCTGGACCAAAATTAAATGAGGAATTCAATAAAATCATCAGAAATGACAAATGACTTAACTAACTAAGTCAAAAATACAGAAACAAAAAAGTACGGGAACTTTTCACCAACCCTGTATATGTAGCAGGGGTGCGTAAAAATTGATTTTGAAATTCGAAAATTGGAATTTAGAAATAAATTAAAATTTTGAAAATTGGAGGGAGTGCAGGAAGCCAAAAATAGAAAGGAAAAAGTATTGGAAATAAGAATTCGAAAATTGGAATTCCGACACTCCTTGTATCTATATAGATGGCGGCATTTCCACTTTTTCGCAAGCAGATTGCGACATGCTAAACGCTCGAACAAACGGTCGTGTTCAATGTGCAGCGATCGAGAATGCTTCAATTAATAATAAATTTTTTTTGCCAAACTGGAATAGCGATTATTTGGCTACGAGCTCAGCACTAGTGCCGGCTATTGTTTTCGGCACCATAATTATACTGGCAATAATATTATGTGTTATAACGATACGAGAATCACGCATTAATTCTAATTATGATATTATTTGAAATTTAAAACTAATTTTCTTTTATGTAATAAATGTAAATTAAATACCTAATAAAAAATATTTAAAACAAAGCAATATTTTCATTTTGTATTACAAAATATAAAATCAAAATTAAGAACAACTTTGAATTTTAAAAGTAAATGTAATGGAAATTAAGAAAGAAACAAGTAAAATTAACTACCTATTTGATGGTTGAAACACCATACGGTTGGATCATCAGGTATGTAAAATTTTTTCTGAAGCCGAACCAAACCACCGGCGCATAGCCCGTCATTTATGAACAGCACGAAACGAAAATTTCTAAATACAACTAAACATATGACATAATCGCTCGGAAAAAAAATGAAATATTTTTGAACACAGGTCTGATTAACCAATAAAAATAACAAAGGTTAAGAAAATAAATTATAATTATAATTTTAACTGAAAAAAATCTCCATATAATACAAGATATGAAATCGAAGATTGTAATTTTTTTAATGCATTATTTATAAAAGCGATTAAAGAAACACATTCTCAGATATTTCAGAATTTTTCACATCGAAATTTACGACTTTTTGCAAGAAATTTTTAAATTTTTTACATCAAATTTATAACTAATAATTAACAACGATGATTATTCAAGATAAAGTGTTCAAAACATAAATAATTATGACAATGAGCACATCTAGCAAAAAATAATGTGTCGCAATGACATTTTGAAATCAACGGAACTTCTTGAAAGCAATATTGCGGTGGTGTTTTGAACTCCGTCAAATGCTCTTCATAATATTTAGCGGCGTGAAAAGCATGCTGTATGAAATTAGAAAAGAGTGGTGCAGAAAATTGATAATGCAATTGGCTAATTATTTTTGCGATGTGTAATCGCTTCGATAAGATGAATTCTGGATGTCGACGACGTGACTTTTCGGAGATGAGTCGAAGAAAAGTTTTTAATTGACGATTGAAATAAACGTCAAGTTGTTGCATTGTTCCTGTAGTCTTTGAGGGAATAATTTCGATCTACAATATAATTCTTAACTTTTTTAATTTTTATTTTTAATTTTTATATTTATAAAATATATTTTAAAACGTATAAAAAATTATAAAAATATATACCGTTATATTTTTTTCTTTGACAGATGGCATCTCCATTGCGCGATTATAGCCTGCCCAACTATCAATAAGCAAAATTGAATCTTTGTTGACATTAGGAAGAAATACGTTGTTCATCCAGTTTTGCATATGTGTACTAGTTAAAAGGCCTGAATTCGTTGAGACACATTTTAAGTTTTGAAAATCGGCTAATTCATTATCAAATTTTTGTGGTGCTCCCGCAGGTTCGTAAAAGCAAACCAACATCGGAGTTTGCAATGTTCCATCAGCGCGAATAACAGGTTGAATTGTATAGCTGTGAGTAGTTGCATTTGGTCGTTGAACTAACGCTTTGACTGATTTTACACCTTTCGTAATGAGTGTGCGGCCAGTATTTACCTCCAAGTGAATGCCGGTTTGGTCAGTGTTATAGACCAGCTCTTTAGCTACTTTGCTATATTTTCAGATAAAATTTTGTAGAAATGTAGCAGACACCTTTTGTAATTCAGCTTCCTCTGTTTCCGATTTCCAAGTAACCGTTTTGGTAACATTTCGACTAACAATACGGTGGCATTTTTTAAATTCGTGTATCCATTTATCGGAGGCTTTAAAATCGTTAAGTCCTAATTTTTCAGCAGCTAATAATGCTAACTCCTGCAGTACCATTTTATTTACGATGTTATATTGCATTCGCAATTCAAGAAATTTTTCATACACCTCTTTATCAATAATTTTCCATTTTAAATAATGAGTGCCACCCTGCTTGACGTAGGCTCGCATTCTTAAATATTTTTAATCAAAATTTACAATTACTTAAATTAACGAAAAATTGAAATCTTATTTACCTAACAATATCCCCTCGGAAGGAAAGTTTTTTATATTTATGTCGAATTGTTTCAAATGTCCACCCATAATTATCGTAAAGTTAGACTATTTTTTTCATCGTTTCTAAATCATACTTATCCGTTTCAAGTTTCGAACTTTTTTGTGACGGTCCAGCGCATATTTCCGAATCGCTTTCATCGGACGACCACTCATCTCCAGATGAAATATCTAATGTTTCTTCTTCAGAAGAAGACAATACTTCTATGAGTTTTTTCTCCAAATCACCTTAAATTATAAATTTTTTGTTTAAAAGAATAAATGTAAAACTTAATATATACTTTGGATAAAAATTTATACCTTGGATAAGCTGCAGTACGGCTTTTTCCTGTTTCGAAAAATTGCCCGAAGCGGAGAAGTTTTTGAACTTTTGCAAAACTGATTCAACCGTCTTTTTATCCATTATTATAAAGTAAATAAATGATAACTAAAATTTTATATAAATTAAGATTTTTAAGATTAATTAGTTTATAAAATAATATAGCAACTCTATTTACATGCATAAAAGTTTTATTAAGAAAATGAACATGATTTTTTTTAATAATAATTTTATTTTACGGCTTCGCAGTTTGCCACAAAAATAATTAAAATTTCTAAAAAATTTGATGTAAAAAATTTTAAAAATTTCTTGCAAAAAGTCGTAAATTTCGATGTGAAAAATTCTGAAATATCAGAGAATGTGTTTTTTTAATGTTAAATATGTTTAAAATATGATATTCAAGCAAACAGCATAAAAAAAAAATTTTGACCCAGCTGGGGTTCGAACCCCCGACCCCTTGTATCTACCGTAATAGGGCCTATGGGCCGCTGATTTTTTTACAGTTGGTATCTCCACACTAAGTCATGCCTACATTCCAAAGGGCGACGCGATCCCAGTGTAACATTTCGGAACATTCCTCAGACATTTTCTGCCTAAAATTAATAAAAAATTTAAAATCAGATTAAAAAAAATTATATTGAAAACAAAAAAATAATTTTATTTACAATTTTAAATTTTTTAAAAACATAATAGAGGGAAAAAACAATTATAACGAAACGAACTCAACGAACGGATGGGTAAACGTGGAAATTCGAAGCGCGAAGATGGCAGTTAAAACAACGGCGGTAATACCTGCGAGTCCAGTATTTCTCGATTGCATGGCCGCGCTTATTGCATCGGGGAATGACCTCAGCAACATTGCTCGCAACCTTCTGACGGCAAATCTTTTCCTCCTCATTATCACCTTCACTCACTTTGTTGCCCTCAAACTCATTTGTATTGGATCATTATCACAAACGTGGAAATTCGAAGCGTGAAGATAGCCCTCACGGACAGGGAAGTTATTGAACGTTATTTCGTGGTATTCACATTTCAGTTTTTTTTCACAAAAGGAATTGCCGCTGCGCGGCTTAAGGCCATCAGAATTGAGAAAATTGCCACTGCGCGGCTAAGTACCTTCATAAGGATAGAAATTTTTGAAGTTGCCACTGTCTGGCCTAGAAATTCTTCCTTTGTCTGGTTTATAACAAATGCCGCTGCGCGGCTTAGTTTATTCGCGAGGGGGAAATTTGAAATTGCCACTGAGTGGCTTAGGCTCATCCAAAGTGCTTTTTTCGGCCAAATCTGCCAATTTTTCAGTAACTTTTACAAATTTACTAAGAAGCTCCATTTTTTATAAAAAAAACATAAACACATTTACAAACAATTTATTTATTTATAAAAATCAAGCATAAAAAATAAATAAAAGAATATTTAAAGTGTATAAAAATTGATAAAAAAAAGTTAGAATCTTCCCAAAAAAATTTCACATTTTATAAAAAAAGTTAACATCTCTCGAAAAAAAATTCTACATTCTTCAAAAAAAAAGTGAAACTAAAGTGTCAAAAAAAACTAAACCAACTGTTACAAACATGTGCACACGCCATTGCGCTTTCAAAATCGTGTTTTCTTGGCTCAAAAATATTGACCTGAAAACAAATTTATATAGATATAAAGCATATATATTAGTAAAAAATTCAAAGATAAACAAAAGCAAGTTAAATATTACCTATTCACGATGTTGAAAGCGCAATGGCGTGTAAAATCCAGTATTAAAAAATATAAAATGATAGTTCCATTACGAAACATACCGTATTTCCTCTAATTGAAGCCCCGGGGCTTATATATTTCGATCACCCTCTAGGGGGGGCTTATATTAGAGGGGGGGCTTACATTGGAGGGGGGCCTGTATATTTCAATGTCGTCGCGCCGAAGGCGCGACGAAAAATTTGGAAAAAAGGCAATATTTTTCACAAAATTTTTCACAAAATTTTCACAAAATTTCATCAAAATATAAAACTCTACCCATTTTATTCAACGAATTAACTAACAAAAAAAATATTCAATGAATTAACTAAAAAAAAAAAAAATAGGTAACTAACAATATTACGGAAAAAAAGTAAAAATATCACGGATATTTATAAATCTTCAATTTCTAGAGATTCATCGCTTAAATATCCGTTCTCATCGTCCTCTTCATAGTCGATCTCTTCTTGAATTGGAATTTCGTCACAGGCTTCACGGGCTTCTTTGAGCATCTGTAATCCTTCTGGAACTGGACCGTATTCCTTGAAGCAATGTATTTTATTATCTTCTCCTCCATAATGAGAGTTTGTGATACCACAATCTAAAAAAACAGAGATTATAAGATAAAGGCAGTCAAGTAACTAACATTTGAATGTCTTTGCTCTAGCACGGAAATTATGGCGGTTTAGAAACTTTTCAAGCCATCCTCTGCTCGCCTAAAATAAACTTCAAGATTGATCAATGTACAAAAACAAACTAGGTAACCTTAAAAATTTCCTCGGCATCTTCCGCATTGAACATACGGTCTGCTTGGAGTTGGACGATTCGCCTCGAGATCTTCAGCTTCTTTTTACGAGATTCTCTGATCCATCTCGCCAATTGCTCGTCCAAGTCCTCGAATTTGAGCGGCCTTCCACATCCCGGTAGCTTCTTCTTTCGTTTTCCAGCTGGTGAGGATTCCCTAAAAAAGAAAATGAACAATGCATATACTTAATATACCTAATTTGGGCAAAAAGTAAACTTACACGAATCGTTTCAGATCCTCTTCTTTCTTTACCCATTCTCGGACATTTTTGCGATCTACTTTGAATTTCTCGCTTGCTGAATGAATAGAAATCTGCTTTGCATAGTTGACAACGTCCAATTTCCAATCCACTGAGTAGGCCTTGCGTTTCCTTGCCTTATCGAATTGTTCCTCTTCGTTGAAATCATCGCTGTCATACGCTTGAAGAAGATCCATTTCTTGACACAATTCAAAAAATAACAAAAAATATTCAGCAAAAAATATTCAACAAAAAATATTCAAAAAACATTAAAAAATTTTCATGGCGGGACAAAAAAATTACAAAAACAAACCCCGGTGTATAGGTATTTGCAAAAAACATTAAAAAATTTTTATGGCGGGACAAAAAAATTACAAAAACAAAAAACGGTGTATATACAATAACAAAAAACGGTGTATATTTGCAAAAAACATTAAAAAATTTTTATGGCGGGAAAAAAAATAAAAAAAAACGGTGTAGAGAAAATAGGGGGCTTATAATAGAGGGGGGCTTATATATTTCACTCAACCTCCAAGGGGGCTTATATTAGAGGGGGCTTATATTGGAGGGGGCTTCAATTAGAGGAAATACGGTATATAAAAGCAAAAAATATAAATAAATTAAAAAATATTGAAAAACAAATCGTGGCAAAACAAAATTGGCTTAACTTTCGTTTTGCCAAATCAGCGATTTAATTTCACGGCGAATAATATTGCAAATTTTTGGCAGAATATACCGTAATCGAGCGCAAATTTGAAAATATTTCAAATGTTTAAAAGATTACATTTCAAAAGTGTAAATAACAAATTTCGAACAATTGTTCGATTTGATAACAAATTTCGAACAATTGTTCGAAATTTGTTATCAAATTTCTGTAAGGAAAGCAGAATATTTAAAACCTTTAGAAAGAATGTGCTGCAATAATTATGAATCAACCCAATATAATTTTAAATATACCTATTGTAGAAAATGACCAACACAGGAAAGAGTTCGACTAAGGATTTGACAGATAGTTTCACAAGGTATCAGATGATTTACGAGTCCTACTACACCGACGCAGGTGCCTTTTTCAACGCCACCAGGAAGCCAGAATCTTCCAATTTTTCGGAATTTTCTTCACCTCCGTCTGCACACAACGTTTCATTTCAGGAAAATCGCCCAAATAAAGTCTCCATTTGCAAATCAGACGTTATTGAGATCGCGGATTTCAGTAAGTTATTATTTTATTCGCTTAGTATCAAAGCTTTGAATAAGCATGACCTTTTATAAAAACAAAGAATTTTTAAAAAAAATTTAGTCTTTTTGCGGAAATCTTCACACTCCTCCCTGCTCCTCCACATTCGAGAATGAAATTTGAAAAAAATGACTTCTAAAAAACTATTTCAGATAAAAAGGGTAAATTAAGCAAATGCGATACGAAGAAAAGCTGTTCCGCGGAAAATGTGTCCGCGCGACAGGAAAAAGCCTTCTATGAACGCATCTATCCAAAATCCAACAGAAGCAAACTTCCGTCGCGTAAATTTCTCGGAGGGGCGCCAAACGTTCGAATTTTGAAGCGAAAAATGTCTTGCGATCCGAAAATATCAATTTTTCCATTGGATTAATAATATAGTCGAGAGTTTTGTACATGTATATATATATTTTTAATATGCATTCACTTACGAAATAAAATATATATTACCCATTAACAATCATATTCTCTTTTGTTTAATTTTTTATTTTGGTTTACATGTGATTTATGATGTACCATTACACGAGTAGAATATTTAAACTTTTTCAAGAAGTACTGCTATGCCTTGTCCACCGCCGATGCACGCCGATCCAAGAGCATATCGTACATTTCGACGACTAAAATTGCACAAATAAATAAGAGGAAGACAATATCATCCCTCTTGATGAATTTTCGAAGATGTAGAAAATACGATTAGATGTATCGTATAGATAAATCTTTTTAGTTATATAAAATTATCTAAAAATTGATCAGTAAAAACTCTCAAATACTTTAATTCGCGCGCCATGTGGCCAATAATACGAGCGCCTGACGCGCCTAATGGATGTCCCATTGCAATAGCGCCTCCGTTAACGTTGAGTTTGTCCATGTCGATTTGCAGCTCTTTGCGTACGGAAAGCACCTGAGCTGAAAACGCCTCGTTTATTTCAATAATATCAATATCGTCCAGTTGGATGCCGGTTCGTTCGGCAATTTGTCGAATTGCCTCAACGGGTCCAATGCCCATAATCTCCGGTTCGCAACCGACTACTGCAAAATCCACAACTCTTGCTAGCGGATTTAAATGCAACTTGGAAATTGCCTCTTCATTAGAGATTATTACGGCCGCTGCTCCATCGCTAACGCCCTATTTAATTATTGATAAATGTAAAGAAACATTTGTAAATCGTGCATATGTTGTGTATGTAAACATTAGTCTTCATTCCTCAAGAAGTCTAATATATGAATTTTACCGACGAGTTCCCCGATGTCACAAGCCCGTTTGCCTGGAAAACCGGCTTCAATTTACTAAGCGCCTCGATATTTGTTTGTCGAGGATGCTCGTCCTTTTTTAAAATATCATCTTTTCCATGTTTCGTTTTAATAGAAACTTCTTCCATTTCAGCGTCAAAATATCCAGCATTAAACGCTAAACTTTCATTTAAATATATTTTCTAACGTTTACTTTTGAATACCCAATTGCCAACGTTGTTGTGAACGCGATGCATATTCATCAACTTCTTGTCTCGTGATTTTATAATGTGCACCCAATTTTTCTGCTGTTTGACCCATATGCAATTTACTGTACGTGTCGAAGGAAGTTTGAGAAAGAAAATCTTCAAACTAAATGTAATCAGATTTAGCTTTATATGTTGCTCTGAACATAGCATAAAACCTTAAGGTCAGAAAAGAGAGGAATTCCAAAGCGAGTGCCTCTTACGCCAAATGGAGTTTGACTATAAGAATAATAAGTTTGGTAATTTTCGTTATAATTATTGTTATGTTTGTGTATTCACATACCTCATAGATTCAGCTCCTCCAGCTAAAACAACTTTAGACACTCCACACATTATTTGCTAAAGCATAATATTTTAATACATATACAAATATGTAAATATAACTTTTAAACAGAATTATAACCATGCTTGCGTCGATAACGGCTTGAAAGCCCGAACCACATAATCTATTAACGATAAGAGCGGGAACGTTTTTTGGGACATCGGCTCTAAGACCAGTGTGTCGTGCCAAATAAATTCCGTCTCTAGAAGTTTGAAGAGTGTTTCCTAAATATTCATAAGTAAATAAAATATTTTGATTAAATGTTGACATTTCTCAAACCGAAAATAACGTGATCGACATGTTTGGGATCTAATTTAGCATCTTTTAAAGCAGCTTTTGCAACAATAACTGCGAGATCGTTAGCTGTATGATTGAGAAGCGCGCCACCGAATGCGCCAAATGGCGTGCGTTTCGCTCCCACAACAAACACACCTTGAGCATAGTGAAATGGTATTTTCTTTATAATATTTATTAGATAATTTGTTGAGAAATTGATAAAATGATAAAAAATGAATTAAAGTAAACCTGTTTTTATCATTGTGTATATCAAATTTTTAAAGCTGACTTCTATCTATATTGTAAAAATATAAAATTTATTTTAATGTAAATTGTTATAAGATTTTTAACTACTTAATTTTAAAATATTAACAAAATGATATTTTAAAATTAACAAAATTTTCATGGTGCTCCTTTGAAATGCAGCAGTCAATGTTGTTGTAATTCTTTTTTATGTGGGTAAACTACAAAATTTGTACATTTCAAATAATGTTAACGTAAATTAAATTAAAAATCTATCATCGTAATCGTTATGATTGAAATCAATCAAGATGATAAATTGTAAACATGTTTGGTAATGTATCGAATTCTACTGATAATTTTCTTACCATTTTATGCACTGTTTAATTGGTTTTTCGAAATCAAAATAAGTTTACGCGGTTTTTATTGCGAGTCAAATAAAAATTCATTCTTGTTAAATTTAATTTTTTTAAGTTGCAATTTAAAAAAAATTTAATTTTACTATATTTAAATGGTAAAAATTAAAATTTCAAAAATTTATTTTTATTTACATATTTTAAATATGATATTTATAAAAATTATTTTGTAATTTTTAAATATATTAAAATTTATGTAATCAAGTTTTTAAGTATCATTTTTAATCAAGAAAATTGCAAAATGCAAGGAAATTGCAAAATTGAATAAAAACCTTTACAATATTACATACATATATTTTAGCATACTCCTAGAAAAATCCATATGAAAAAAGTAAAAATAAAATATTAGAATATAAGTAATTGGATAAATGTGCTTGTCTTGTTACAAGCATGTAAAGAAAAGTCGATGAATATGTATATTTGTTACACTTTTGCTTTCGAATTGTCGAGACACAGAATGTACAAACGAAATAAATGCCGTTCCGTCCAGTGCTTGCCTCCAACTTGCGGTCAACCCATTGCATAGAGAAACCCGCATTGTCGCCGCCACAATTGCAATCGGCTAATTGATGTCTAATGTGCACCGGACAACTGATCAAAAAAGATTCGCTATATTTAAACTGTTTTTTATTTCCCGTGTTTCTTAATAAATTGTGAACTTTTTTGACAACAACTGTTATTTTTGATCTTTTTTCATTTAGTGTCTTACCTTCAAAAAATATTACTTTTATTTAAATTTTTCATTTTTATAAAATATAATAAGTCTTTAATAATATATTCCTTTTTTTAATATAAAATTCATTTTATATAGGAACATTCTAAAAACTATGTTTTATCTTGTATTAAATACATTTTAAACGTAGTAAATTATTATTATTAATTATAAATTCCTCGCGTTTATTTGAAAGAAAAACAATAATTCATAAGTGAAATTAGATAATATTAATAATACGGATTGGCCAGGTCAAGCAATGAAAAATAACAAACAAAGGAAATATGAGGTGTGTAGGAACTAAAATGAAAAAAGGACAGATGAGTTAAAAACGGCACAGCCGAGAAAATGCAGCGTTAATGCTTTAGGAATATCTGGGAAACATCTGCCATTTTATATTTTGTGTACGCACAATACATATACATCCACAATTTCAATTTGTGTTTTATAACATTATTAGATAAAAACATAAGCAAATTTATGATCTAGACAAATGCCTTTTCTTTCTATAGTACCGGGTAACGGTTTGCACAAGGTCCATGGGGATTCCCATTGAATTTTCGTTTTTACTTATTTTTATATTCGAACATATTTATTACAAAAATAAAATATTTTGCAATATTCAATTGTAATGCTGTAGATTTTCCATCAAATAAATTTGAAAGGATTTAATTATCATTTTATTATATTTATCATGATTATTTTCTATTGCAATGAATATTAAAAATATATTTAATATACATTTTACGAGAATTTAAAAAACTTTCCATACTGCTTTTGTAGAAAATAACAATACCTACGTAATTTCATACGCATCTATTTGTTTATGTACATTTGTATTTTAAAGAAAATAAAAAACCATAAAGACCACACGCAGTCGAATTCAAATTACCAAAAAAGCGGAGACTGCGCCCCATTCGATTGAATATTTATGCCATTTTATTAAATTCAGCTCATTTTTAATAGTGGATGATTTCCGGCTATTGCATTTTTACTAAAATGGAACAATTATAATTCATCAACTTACTTTTGTTAGCTTTTGGATATAATTTGTTTTATCTTTATTTAAATTTAAGTTATTATAATCTAAATTAACATATTAAGTAGGTCTTGTTTCATCATTACAATTTTTTAGAGATAATTTTTTTTGATTGTAAATATTTATGTACAAGGTGTTTTTTTAAGATTCCATTTTTGATTTCTTCATAACTTTTGAACCTGTCGATAAAAATTTTTCGATGCAACTTTTTTTTACAATAAGGTACTTATTCGACGCAGAATTTCAAGTCGAATCGAACAAGCTATTACACATTGAAATTCAACAGTTTGATACCGAGATATGATCAAAAAATCAAAAATATTCATAAACAAAAATGAAATCTTTAAAAAAACACTCTGTATAAATAAGATCCTTTTTTATAGTCAAGAAGAAAAATTTTAATTTTTATCTTTTTAATCATTAAATTTGCTGCCAGCGGCATGTGCTATTATTTTATATTTTCTACTTGTTTTTGTTTTTGTCTTTTTCGATTTTATGCTGTGCTTATTTTTAAAAAACATGCTGTTTTATTTGTTTTTATTCTTTTCTCTGTCGTATGTTTGCATATGTGCTTGTGTGTACAGGCTAAACAAAATTTCACAGGAAAGATTTCACTTAGCAATAAGTGCTTTAACTCAGACAAGTGAATGAGAATTCATGGCAGACAAAATGAAGCCAAGAAAGCATGAGATAAAAAAAGCAAAACGGAAAACAATACATTGAGTGCAAATAGAGAGCATTATTGGCAGACGAGAATTTTTCAATTTCTTTGGCAAACACTATTCTTAACGTCGGAAAATAAGCAAAAGTGACGAGAATATTGTTAAACAAAAATATTTTGAGTTACCGACTGTTATTTTCTTCTTAATTTCTTTGTATTTTAAACTGATCCACAACGATGAAATAAAAAATCCATTTTTGTTGTTAATATATTAAATTAATTTTATAGTTTTAATTAAATTTTAAAAAAAATTGGAATACAGTCAAACCTGTCTAATTGAGCACCCCTATAATTGAGCACCCTCCCTAATTGGGCACTCCCGAGTCGGGAGTGCCCAATTTGTCGGGAGTCCCGACAAAATTTCAAATAAATTCTTTTTTATATTGAACAATAAATTTTTGGCAAAGTTTGCAAGCTAGAATAGTTATTGTCGCTTCAGTTGACTGCAGGCGGAATAAATAGTTGATGGAATAAAAATTATTCGAGAAGTATTCGTTTTTGGTGACCAACGAAAAGTTATCTAGAGTATTTTCGCAAAACCTCTGTAATCAGGCACCCTTTCTAATTGGTCACCCCCGAATTAGACAGGTTTGACTGTATATATATATTTCATAGTAATATAGAAAACACTTTTTATATAAAATGGGAATGTATAAATTTTAGAGAAAAAATGCGAGCAAATTTATGATTTCCCAATCAGTCGAAACCACTATGAACGCAAGGCTAATTTGTACAAATTCTAAAAATGATGATAAAAAACTATCTGACAATGCATTATTTGCACAGCTGATAGATAGTTTGAAATTGGATGAATGGAAGTGGGATCGACAAAAGACCGAAGTATGGGATTGTTTTATATTGACTTGAAAAATAGCAAATACATAGAAAGTATTTTAGAATATACCTCTTGATGTAATCTTTCAAAACGATGATCATACTGCGATAATACATCCAAGTTATTCAATCGGCACGGCAGCTGTGTTTGGCACACGAAGTTTGAATGAAGCGACCATTGCTTATTGGGAGATATATGTGCCAGCAACTTACGGCACGTCAATGATGTTCGGCGTTGGGCGAAAAACTGCCAGGACCTGTTCATTGTGTCAATTTGAACCATTGATTGGTGGATCTACTCATGCCGGAGATATTAACAACGAAAGCATGGGCTTATCCCATTTGGGCGTTTTACACGGTGGGAAAACTCCAAACACTAGGCAATTTTGCGAAAGCTTAGCTAATAGTAAGCCTATAAACATTGGCATTATTTTCCACGGACCTGAAGGATGGTTGGCATATTCAATTAATAAAAACCCATTTAAAATTGCATTTATTGACATCGATCTCAGTTCAGACACGTATTACCCAATGATTTCAAGGTAAAAAATTTATATTTTTGATTAAAACTTTAAGAATAATTTAAATTTTATTTTTTTAAGTTTTCATTATTTTCAATTTTTTTTTAAATTTTATAGCAAGATAAAACATTCGTCGTTAACCTTTTCCTTCCCCCGAGTACATTTTTTAAAAATAATTTTCGATGCGTTTTTTCTATTTTTTTATCACCTAAATGACAAAATTATCACAAAATATGTAAAGTTATAAAGATAGGGTGGATCGACATTTGCGGATGCGACATTTGCGGTCTTTCAACTGATTAACCTTTTGAGAAGCATAAAGATTTTTTTTCAAAAAATTAATTTTATCACTTCGATTTAGAATTTAATTCTCTACCGATTACTTTTTAAATCAACACTCTAAGTAACTTGGAAAAAAAGTTACAGTAAAAAAGTAAAGTCACTCAAAAAATTTCCAAAAAATAAAAAGTAACTTTACTTTTTTAGCTGTAACTTTTTTTTAATTTAACTAGAAAAATGATTTAAAAAGTAATGGATAGAGAATTAAATTCTGAATTAAACCGGTAAAATTTGGTAAACTTAATTTTCTTAAAAGTACTTTTTGATTCTAAATAAG
This sequence comes from Bradynema listronoti, assembly GCA_024678965.1. Taxonomy (NCBI): domain Eukaryota; kingdom Metazoa; phylum Nematoda; class Chromadorea; order Rhabditida; family Allantonematidae; genus Bradynema; species Bradynema listronoti. The sequence goes on from JANLNO010000005.1 coordinate 1,392,343, forward strand.
CTAGCCAAAATTGAAAAATTCATAAATGTCGCATCCGCAAATGTCGGTGGCCGCTTTTAGAATTTTTTTTTTTTGAAATGCTTATAACACTTATTAACGGAATTGATAATTTACATAACTAAATACAAAGAAAAAACTACAATTTTAGCACGGCACAACGAAGTGTTTTTACACTACGTCAGCAATTAACAATAAAATTCTGCAAATCGTTAAGCGACATATGTTTAAATGAAGTTGTAAAAAATCTTACGACTTATTTCCCAGAAGATATCGAAATGCTGAATTTGCCCTTACACCTTTCAAAGTCCGTGATCAATCGCATGATGCATAGAAAGCAAATGTTAGTTCAGGAAATGCCGCATAATTTAGACTACAGTTGTTTACATTTGTGGATTGATCAACCTAAACAATTCGCTGATCGAAAAAGACATTCTGAATTTTTACAATTGGAGGAATTTAAAAAAACCAAAGTGAATTAATATATTAGGTTGACCAGAAAGTTGTCGGATTTATGACATTTATTAAAGATAACATTATTACAATAAAAACAACAACATGTCAAACATTTATATATTAAATTGCTCATAAAAAATAAACTTTTAAATGACATATAAAATACGTAACAAAATATTAATATAATAGAAAGATTTTATTCATGGACAAACATAAATCCCATAAAACTTTCTCGACAACTTAATAATAATAATAACAATAATAATTAAAAACTTTATATTACATTTTTTATATTTTTTGCGCGATTCTGATTTATTTTTGTTCGAGTCCTTCAAGACAGCTTTAACGTGTGTATATCTATTTTTACAATAATTTTAACTTTTTGATTTTTGTCTCCTACCATAATAGTCTTTGAAAAAATATTTATGATTCCGACGAATTGTTTCTTTTTCTAATTTTTAATTTTCCACATTTGAGCGACGCAATTTTTGAGGTAAATTCTAGTCATTGTGTATATATTTACAATTGTTTTTCAAAGCTACTAAAACCAAAGATGTGTAAAAATCATTACTTTATAATTTATTTTTTCTGATCTGATCTTTATTTTTGATAGATTTTTTATTATTGCAAAGAATTTTTCTTGATCATCAGTATGTGAATGAAAAGTTGAGTGAAAAAAAAGGTAGAAGTACAGTCGACGCCCCCATTAACATAACGCCAAGGGACTGCGCGTTAACTATGTTAATGGGAGCGTTATGTTAATGGGGGAGCGTTATGTTAAGGGGGCTAATGGGTGAAAACCAACCAAGCTGCCAAAACGATTATGTTAATGGGAGGTTTATGTTAATGGGAATTTATGTTAATGGGGGAGTCGACTGTAGGCGATTAATAACAGTAGGTCATCACATATCATCCGCTTTGTTCGGAATGAAAAAAAAATAGAATAGGTAAAAAAATTTGATAAATGAATGGCCAATAATAAATAACTAACAATTTGTATTTTCATTAATGAAATTAAGTAAAAAAAGATATTATTATTAAACATAGTGGTGATATGATGATATGGAAAAAATCGAATATTCGAATATTCGAAATTCGTTATATTATTTAATAAATACATTATTATGAAAGTAAAAAATTTTAAATATCAAAGTAAAAATGCAAATCAAAAAGCAATAAGAGTATAAAAGAACGAGAAATGCAAAATTGATCGATCATTATTCCAGCGTATATGGTTCCTGTTGAATTTGTATATTACGAGCATTTCTGGCTCGGAAGCTAGCCGTCTCTTTGTAGCAGAACCAGATATTTGCCGCATAAAGCAAAAGACATCCCATACCGGCGACCTGAAAATCAATTTTTTGGTATGGAAATATAACAATAAAAATATAACGAACGTACCATCGCAACCGATAACGGTTGGTACATGGCGTACGAAGAATAACTGCACGAAACTGCTCCGGCACAGTAATCCACATTTTTCAACAAATGTCCGACTTCTTCTTTCCTGGAAAAATGTAAAATCAGAAGATCATAAATGAAAAGGGAGGTGAATATAGAAAATAATTTCAATAAGCAAAAACGAGATTACAATTTCTAATGCCTAATTTGAACATTTTAAGTATTGTGTTGTCAAAATAATTATATCAGCATTTTTTCGAATGCCTAAAAAATAAGTTTTATTTTTTTAAAGTTTATCGTTTATACGTTGATTGGATAGGGACTTTCACGTGTATCTTATTTTATGGTTCTAGGTTTTTTAAATCTCAGAATATTCGATTTGGAAAAACGACTAACTAAAAGATTTCAAGAGCACATTTATGGAAATTATGGAAATTCGATCAATCATTATTCCAAAATCGAATATCCTAAGACTTAAAAAATATAGCACCATAAAATAAAATATATATGTGAAAGCCTCTAACTTTAGCAATCCAATCAAAGCACAAATTAATAAACTTCAGACAAAATAATACTTATTTTTTGATCATTTAAAAAAAGCTTTTTTTATTTAACAACGCAGTAGTTTCATTGCTCCTGTTCACTACTCTCAGTTACTATTATATTTTACTTATATATAAACGGATAAGAAAAGTTACTGAGTGACTTCTTCGATCTTGCTAGCGAAGGTCGAAAAAAAAAAAGTACCGAATAACCAACCAAACCCGAGAATCACGACGATCACAAGATCCTAAACAATCGCGATGGATTGAAATTCATAAATTTTTAAATAAACCGAATATATACAATCATCGGTATGCGATCATCGCTGACGTAATTGTTCCACCAAAACAAGTACACTAATACTGCACCGGCGGTCAGAAATAAAGACATGGCCGCCAAGTTTCCAAAGATATTCGGACCTCTTGAATCGAAAAATCGATTAAGAATGATAGAATTTTTTCGTGAAATGAATACAAATTACCTAATAAATTCATTAATTATAAACTCACACTTCATAACCTTCCGAAAAATGCAGTGACGTAATTGTATTATTGCAGCGTTCGATTTCGTATGTGTCAAGGCTAAAGATAATTGTTTTACTTTGATAAAGCATAGATACATGTGTAGCATTTGCATAAATTAAAACCTAAACGATGTCCAGGTATAATTTCTACGAGTGATGTTTAATTTATCGTATTTGCATGCAATGTTCAAATCGAATTCCCAGCCATTCAATGACGTGTAGACGATTGAAGCAAAAATCTGGAATTTTGAATGTTCCAAGAAAGGAATCGCACAAATAAAACAAAAATTAAATTACCAATTCAAGAATGCGAATGAAACCTAGCGGCATCTTGAGTTGTTCGAAATCCATACGTGAGCGCACGTGTCGCATAGTCTCCATTGTTGTGGACGAAAATATGAGCACGAAACTCTTTTTAAACTTTACATTTGAATAAATGAATTTAAAAATAGAAAATTCGAATAACGTGAATAACGTCTTGAAAAATACAACGGGAAAAATCAAGAGAAATTTCAAATGACAACAAATTTTACACTAAAAACTTTATTTCGTTCTGTCATTTTGATGAGAAAAATCACAAATTATATAGGAATTTCCTTTTAGGAAAATCCGCTCCTAGCAAATTCGTTCTTAGCCATAATTGTCAATGAATGGTCTAGCTGGCGCCGACAACGATCGTCGTATCGTTGGTGAACGTGTACTCGGGGATGTTTAAGTTTAGAGGCGCCGGTCCCTTACGAATTCGACCCGACGCGTCGTAATGGGAACCGTGGCATGGGCAATAGTAGCCGCCAAACTCACCCGCACCAGCTGAAAGGCAATAATTGTCTGATGGATGGAATATGGAATAAAGATTGAAAGAAAAATTATATTATTATTTATTTAAAAAGTCGTTTATTTCCTAAAGATTATTTTTAAAAAAGCTTACCGATCGGCACACAACCAAGATGCGTGCAAATTCCGATCACCACCAACCACTCACTCTTCTTCACGCGTTCGCTGTCCGCTTCGGGATGACGCAAATCCGAGACGTTGACTGACTCCTCCTTGGTGATTTCCGCCTTGGTTCTGTGACGAACGAAGACGGGTTTTCCTCGCCACTCGAAAGTCTTTGTCTGAATTTTTAAAAAATATTTACAATATATAAATCATAAAACACGTGCAACACTCATAAAAAAAGTAGCGGAATAAAAAGTGAAAAAGTTTACCTTCCCCTCGGGAATTTCATTTAAGTCAATTTCAATAGAAGCAAGCGCCAACTGATCGGCGGCCATAGACTTGTAAATAACAATTTTTTGGATGAATTCCCGAGCCGTTATCATTGTAAGCATTCCGCCGACTAAAATCATATTTAAAAATAGTCAACAAACAACTTGTATAAAATGCTTCAACTTTTTTAAAAACTTTTAAAAAGCGCTAAGATTGGAATAAAGAAATTTGTACCGCCATAAAACATCGCATTGAATCGGCCCTTTCGGTCATCTTCGCTCTCGATAGATGGTTTAGTGGGATCGCGTGTGGCATCGTTTCGGTACGCGTCAAAATTGGGAAACGTAACGTCCGTATGCGCAAATCGACGTGTTGTCACTATAAAAAAAATCGAATTATTATTTAAAAAATATTGTCTAGAAATTGAAGAAAACAATTTTGCAATACTTTTACGAATTTGTAAATCGCTTTTTGTTCAAAAACATTTCGCTCTTTTCCCAGTAAAAATTTAATACATCCACGTACCTGTAATGCCCTTCGACAACGAAAAACCCAAAAAGTTCGAAAGGGTATTGTTATGCTGGCTGACGAAGGATTGTAACGATTGTGCAGTAATAAATCTAGCGGCGGGATCCTTCACGGAAACGCTTTTCGAAACTTTCGGTCCCGGAAGCTGTGGAGCTTGACAACAAACTGGATGGGAACCGCAGATCTGCAAAAAAAAGGCGGTAAGATATGAATTAAAAGCAAAATTAAAATTTTTTGCAGCAAATAAACATATGTAACCTTTAAAGCTTTAAATGAAGAAAATTACCAGTTTAGTAGCCGAGTTGGGCGTACGCAATATGCTCGACATAGCGATGCGACAACTAAAAAAAAAATGACAGAAACGTATTTTGCATGAATTTATTAATGGAATAAAAAATTTGTGAGCATTCAAGCAAGTAAGATTAGTAGAGTATTTGCATGCTAATTGAATGGCCATAATTAAGAGAGACACTTAAAGTAATGGCAACTAATCACCAACAATACCTTATGGAGGCCTTTTTCGATAGATATAATGGAAAAAAAAATTTTCGCAGCTCTAAAAAATTTCAATTTACTTGGCCAAACAGGAAATGAGAGGCGTACATTTAAATCGTGAATTTGGAAAATGCTCTTTTTCTCTTTTTCTATCAAGCACTTTTAACCTACTTTTCCAATGTTTAACATTCACGTTTCTTTAATTTGAGTTCTTTTAAGAAGGAATTAAAGTGCAAGAAACTTTCATCGATAATCAATAATTTTAAAAAAAAAGTTTTTAAGAAAATGCCCGATTCTAGTCAAATTTTTGAGAATTCACTTCTATTGAATGAATTGCGCTAACCCTTTCCATCGATAACTATCAAACGATAACCCTTCAAAAATGGTTTGTTTATATTTTTGGCGACATATAAAACTTTGTGACGACATCTTAATTCGATTCTCCATTTTATAGTTGCCATCGCGCAGACGCGGTTTCCAAGATTCTTCCGGTGGGCAGGAGCGAGTCCGCACGCATTTATTGTTTTCGTCTCAATCCGAACACCATACGGCCAAACGAAAGAAGCGAACGCATAGTGCGTGCATTTAATATGAGATGGATTGGAAAATAGATTTTTCTTTAATCGACTTACATTTTATTAGGTTGAGGCAAAATTTTTTACCCATCCGTAAAAAAAATTTTTTTCTACGATAGATAGAGACGTGGGTTTTTTTGCATTTTGTAGAGCGTTATCGATTTGTGGGGACGTGTTTCAGCGATTTTTAAAATTTTCATTTTTAGCATTTTTATAGAGGAAAATGCAACGAAAAAAGTGCATGTGGCTGAGCATTTTTTTTTTCGGAGAGTGCTCAGCCACATGCACTTTTTTCGTTGCATTTTCCTCTATAAAAATGCTAAAAATGAAAATTTTAAAAATCGCTGAAACACGTCCCCACAAATCGATAACGCTCTACAAAATGCAAAAAAACCCATGTCTCTATCTATCGTAGAAAAAAATTTTTTTTACGGATGGGTAAAAAATTTTGCCTCAACCTAATAGATAAATTCCATCAAATGCTTCATAAAAAGGACGAAATGGTGCAAGCAAATCCGGACGAACTGAATCCATCTCAATGGACGGGAAATCAACGCGTTCTCCACTTTGGTCCGATGGCACAGCGAGATCCCTTTTTTTATTACTATCCCAAGGGATGGGATCTTCTTTATCCAGCGCAATTCGGATTTTTTCCTTATAGAACAAAGTATGTGAAATATTTTTTCTTTTATTTCTTGTTTATATAAATTAGATAAATTTATTATTTTTTAGTAAGTTTCGAGGCAGCTCTCCAGTGGTCTGCATCTGCGCTTTCGGCATATTTCTGATGATTGGTGGCGCGATTATGATTTACTTTGGGTTTTTCGTTTTCTACAATACGCCCTTTTGGCGATGGACAAACAAACAAAAGCAACAATCTCACTCATTGCCGCCCATTCAAGTTGCCGGGCCGTGTATTTTTCTCCTTGGCGCACTACTAAGTCTATTGGGTCTTGTTTGCTCCATTAGCACGTCGCAGGTTAAAAAAAAATTTTTTTTTATATTTAATTCAAGAATTTTGGTTGCTCAATTTCTCTTAAAAATCCAATGTGACTATTGAAAGAGAATAAATGTTAGCATTTTTTAGTCGAACATTTATTTAATTGTATTTAGTTTTTAAATGAGAAATTACGATACTATCATCATCGCGGGCAACCGGCATCCGTTACCGTTTACACAACAAGATTTAAAGTATTGTAACAAAAAACTTTTTTAATTCAGTATATCAATTCTATTTCTTTTTTTTTAATTCTAAAATCACTTTTGAAAAATGTTTTAGCTTTTTGGTTTAGCAACCCAGAGCCATTTATGAAAGCAATCCCTATCAACCGCTGCCTCCGCCGGCCTATCCGATCCTCGAAAATCGTCACGCGGACTCTTCGTACTTGAGTCCTCACGCGGAAATGAAACTCTATCCACCCGTGTATGTTATGCGCACATTTTTTAGCGAGTTGTTTTTTTTTTGTCTACAGGGTGGCTGAAAAGTTCGGGCAATTTTTTCAAATATTTCAGCAGCACCAGAATACTGCATAAATGGAACAATTTCGCAAACAAAAAGAACTATAACTTTATTAGGACAATAACATTAAAATTAAAACAAAAAAATTACAACAAATGCTCAAAATTGCCTTCAATGGCCTCAATACATTTTTTTACACGCTTTGGGAAATTGTCGACAATGGTCGCGCATTGTTCCACCGTAATTTCATCTCGGGCACGCGTATCACAACAAAAAATTGCTCGAACTTTTCAGCCACCCTGTATATATGAGGGTGGCAAAAATGGTGTCATTTTATTAAATTTTTCTTAAGAATGCCCGGTCAGTCCACACTTTCGCTCCACGGTCGCCCGTTGAGCTTCATGGTCAGCCCGTACAATACGTTACGTGCCATTTCCGTTAATCGGTACTCCTTTTTTATAATTGTTGGATGAAAATTTTGCTGATCATCAATTTTTTTGTTTCGTTTTGAATATTTTTTTACTAGTTTTTATCCCGAGCCCGAAATTCAACGCGTTAATTCCATTGCTAGTCAGCGACAATCTGCAGGGTCGGTGGGTGCGTCGAGCGCTGGTTTCCAGCGACGAGCGCGCTCTGCCGGCGTGTCCGTGCATCGATCATCCTCGAATCGAAGTCGATAGATGTTTTTTACTACACAAAACAAAATCGCTTTTATGCACTTCGAAAAAATTTCGAAACAAAAATTCTAATCAGTATTTTTTAGTAAATTTTACGAATGTTTTTTAATCATAGTTAGGAAGATTTTTTTATTACAACCTATTCAAACATTTAGCAGCATATTTTAGATTCGTCTAGTTTAAAATAATTTTATTTTTTTTATTATTGTTTGCTATCCCGTTTATTTTTTCTTTATATATTCTTGATTTTTGCCCACAAGCTTTAGCGTTTCGCTCTTTCATACATACATATTTTTTTCTTTTGCTCATCAAATTTAATCTCAATTTTGCCTTAATTTTTTTTTGTGTTGTAATTTTAGTAAAAACATTTTTGCTCGTTTTTTTGAAGAAAAATAACCGTTTGATTTTTATCGGTATTGCGCTTTTTTAAGTTTTAAATTGAATTTTTTTTGGGACTTAATTTAAAATCTAAAAGTTAAAACTTAAAAGTTAATTAATTTTTTTTTTTGGTTTTTATCATATGGCCGACCCACAATCGTTTCGAAATTTCTCGCTTATCAATTGGAATACCATCGAGTATTTTGTACCCGTTGAGTTTACATTTTGCGAATATTTGGGCGGCGGAAACTACGGAAATGTTATGTGAGTTTGCATTTGGAAGTAAAAAAGTTCAAATGTCTTTTGGTTCATTTTTTGTTTTATAAACAAAAAAAAACGGCATTCTTAAGCTATAACAATAATATTTAAAAAATAGCATTTACCGAATTTGATATTCACTTACGGTTTTTGTATAATAATTACCTAAAATTGTTGTTATATAAAATAATCACGTTTTAAAGACAATCTAAAAAACGATATGATTCGATTATTTCGATTTTTTTTATATACCAATTAAATTATTTTTTTACCTTTTATTTTTAATACCTAAAATTTCTAGCAATGTATTTAAAGGACGCATGAACACCAAAATATAGATTTCCACACAATTTGTTCTAACTTTTTTTCTACGATAGATAGGGATGTGGGTTTTTTTTTGCATTTTGTAGAGCGTTATCGATTTATGGGGGACGTGTTTCAGCGGTTTTTAAAATTTTCATTTTTAGCATTTTTATAGAGGAAAATGCAACGAAAAAAGTGCATTTTTTCGGAGAGTGATGGGCAAAAATGCCGAAATTTTGTCATTATAGCAAAAGTTTCAAGTCCATCGGATCACTCCCCGAAAAAAATGCTCAGCCACATGCACTTTTTTCGTTGCATTTTCCTCTATAAAAATGCTAAAAATGAAAATTTTAAAAACCGCTGAAACACGTCCCCCATAAATCGATAACGCTCTACAAAATGCAAAAAAAAAAACCCACATCCCTATCTATCGTAGAAAAAAAGTTAGAACAAATTGTGTGGAAATCTATATTTTGGTGTTCATGCGTCCTTTAAATTTTCTTATGTTTTTTTTTATGATTTAGTAAGGTTAAGGCGAAGGATGGAACAGAGCTGGCGGTCAAAAAGATGTACGATCCATTTAGTAACCCGATGAAGGCTCGTCGAGTCTATCGCGAAATCAAACTTTTACAAATGATTAGTCACGAGAATGTGATTCGATTCATTGACATGTACACACCAGATCTTGAATTCAACTCATTTCGAAATGTGTAATAGTAAAATTTTATACTACACTGCGGGAAAAAATTATGGCCTCACTCAAATTTTTTCAATAACTTTTCAACGAATCAACTTTTAGGCACATATGAAACGTCAAAATGATCACAATTGACTAAAGAATATGATATAAAACTAAAAAAGTTATAAAATTTAAAAAAAAAAAATTTTTAGATTTTTCTGAAAATCGTCAATTTCAACCTGGAAATAATTATGGCCTCACTTACTTTTTTTTTAAGTTTTATAAGTTTTTTTAAAGTTTTTATATTTTTTTGAGTTGATCTAATAAAGTTTAGATATTTCTAAGAAAAATGCCTTCTAGTAGGAGTCTTTCAGCACACGAAATGGGACAAATTGAGGCATATCACGATCAAGGTCTCAGCAACCGGCGAATTGCCGAAAAGATTGGTCGTTCGCCAAAGGTTGTCAACAATTTCATCAGAAATCCACTCGGATATGGCACCGCAAAGCACACCGGACGTCCAAGCAAGTTAAATAAGCGTGATAAACGTCGAATATTACGCAGAGCGTCAAATACGAACTCTTTTAGCTCGACAATTCAACGAGAGCTTGAGCTTCCAGTCACTCCTCGCACCGTTCGGAACGTTCTTAAAGCCTCCCCAAACATTGTTCGCGCCCATATGCAAAAGGCACCTGCTCTGACCGACAATCATAAGCTGCGCCGCCTTCAATTTGCACAAAACAACGTCAACCGCGACTGGTCAAAAGTAAGAAAATTTTAGCCTTGATTGAATTTAACCTTGATGAACCTTGAATGAATTAGGTGATTTGGAGTGATGAAAAACGCTTCAAATTGGATGGCCCAGACAGTTTCAATGGCTATTGGCACGATATAAGAAAAGAGAAACTTCGATTTTCGACACGGAACTTTGGTGGTGGTGGCGTTATGGTTTGGGCGGCTTTTAACGACACAAATAAACTCAAACTCGCCTTTCTAACTAATCGTGTGAACAGCGAAGAATATCAGGATATGCTTAGCGCGTGTCTGATACCTTATTATGAAGATCACGACGAAGAAGGGCTTCTTTTTCAACAAGATGGAGCACCGGCGCATCGCAGTCTCAGCACAATTACATGAATGGCCGCTCGCCAAATTGAACTCCTGCAATGGCCAGCATGCTCTCCCGATTTGAATCCAGTGGAGAATGTCTGGGGCATATTGGTGCGACGTATTTATGCCAATAACAAAGTCTATGGCACTGTGAACGAGCTTCGAAATGCGATTTCTCGTGAATGGGCGGCTTTGGATGGCAACTTGCTTCAAAATTTAAATGCAAGCATGAATAAACGTTGTTTTCAAGTCATAAGCCGCAATGGTGGTCCGACTGATTATTAAATTTGTTTTTTTGTTGTTTTTGTTGTTATTCATTGTTGTTAAATTTGAATAAATTTTGTTTTTCTGAAGTGAGGCCATAATTATTTCCCGGTTGAAATTGACGATTTTCAGAAAAATCTAAAAATTTTTTTTTTTAAATTTTATAACTTTTTTAGTTTTATATCATATTCTTTAGTCAATTGTGATCATTTTGACGTTTCATATGTGCCTAAAAGTTGATTCGTTGAAAAGTTATTCAAAAAATTTGAGTGAGGCCATAATTTTTTCCCGCAGTGTAATTGTTGTGTATGTGAAAAAGGTAACTTCCGTGGCAGGACTTGAACCTGCGACCAACGCTTAACCGGAGCGCTGCTCTACCGACTGAGCTACACGGACCTTGATCACATACTTCGAATTTCTTCTTATAACTCCGTCACAACATCTCCCCGTTCAAGATGTTAATAGATGCAACCACAAAGATGTGGAAGGTCACAGGACTAGATCCCCGGACCAGCTTAGCACCAATGGCAATACATTGAAATACAAGCATTTTTACGCATAATAGAATTGCGCGACCAACTGCCGGAGTGGTTTTTGGAATAGAAATTCCGGACTTATGCTTGGTTCAACATTACGCGCAGCCTAAGGGAAGCTGACCACTAACTTCCCGGCCAAATACCGGCTTACGGCGCTACCAGTTCGAGATGATGACGCTTGACGCGCCCTCTCATCCTGATCGCCAAATTGTTGTGTATGTGAAAAAGGTAACTTCCGTGAACCTGCGACCAACGCTTAACCGGAGCGCTGCTCTACCGACTGAGCTACACGGACCTTGATCACATACTTCGAATTTCTTCTTATAACTCCGTCACAACACTAATAACTATTGTATAAGTGGTTTTTAGATATATCGTGACTGGATTTGCCGGTGTCAATCTTAAGCAGGTTTTGGATCAGCAAAAATATACAGGCATTCGCATAATCAATTTTGACCACGTCAAATATATTATTTATCAGCTGTTACGTGCGCTGAAATATCTTCATTCTGCAAATGTAAATCGATAATTTTCAAAGTTACTTTTTTACTAATAGAATGAATAATGCAATATTTCTAGGTGATACATCGTGATTTAAAGCCCAGTAATTTGGCCATTACAGCGGAATGCGATCTGATCGTACTGGATTTTGGTTTAGCGCGCACTGTTTCGGCCAATAACGATAATCTCACGGCTTATGTGATTTCTCGCTGGTATCGAAGTCCGGAGGTAGCTTTAATTGAACAAAAAATAATTATAATTTTGCAAATATTCCGATTTGTTTCTATAGCACTAAGCTTAAGGTCATTTATTGGAATAACGTTTCCTACAATGCCAAAGCGGACGTTTGGTCGGTGGGATGTATTCTAGCGGAACTGCTCACTGGACGTGTACTTTTTCCTGGCTCAGAAGCCATGGAGCAGTATCGATTGATCATCCGATTATGTGGTAGTCCGACAAACGAGCTTCTTACTAAAATTGAACAGCAAAACTCGCCGGCCATGCGGATGGTTATCGAGCGGATGGGCGGCTTCTCTCAACGTCGATCCTTCGCTGACTGCTTTCGCAATTCTCCACCTGATGCAATCGATCTTTTGGACAAAATTCTCGTTTTGGATCCGGATGAGAGGTGAGATTTGTTTGCATTAATTATTTATAGATAAATTGGCTGTAAATGTGCGTTTGCATGGTACAATTTAGTATAATACTAGTACTTCTTTTCTAATTTTTTATTTAAGTAAACTCTTCGCAAATTTTTGTATCATACTGGCACCACTTTTATTATTTTATATTTTTATAATTATCAGAAGATTAAATATTTCCAAACTTTTCTTCATCACAATTTATTTTTAAGAAATTAATTGTTAATTAGAATTTCCGTACAAGAAGCTTTACAACACGCGTACATGAGTGAATATTGCATGCCATCGGACGAGCCGGTCGCCGACGAGCCCTTTAACATCGACGACGGCGACACATCGAAGACTGTTGCCGATTGGAAGAGTAAAATTTTATTACTTTATTTTTATTTCATCTATCTGGGCTCAATTTTCAGAAATAATATGGAACGAAATCCAGTCGCATAAGTCGAATCGTTTTGTGACGATGCTTTGACTTTCAAGCGTTCAAAATGGTAGCGGCGAATAGAGAAGTGCATGTGAGACTTTTTGGCAAGCATGATTTGTGCAAACTTATTCTAGTCGTAAAAGTGCCATCTAATGAATTATTTTATGTCCCATCGGAAACAGGTTTATTGTTCTAGTTCAAAACCTTTCTATACCAAATGTGCATATATATTAAATTAATTCATTTTTACACGTTAGTCCTTTGTGACTCATTTTTTACACATTTTATTTTATTCATATAAAAACAACTTTTTCATGACAATACCCACATAATTTTTTGAGTTTCGTTGTAAAATTTTCTTAAATTTATATAAATTTTTACTTGAACAAGACATTCCTTATTTTTTAATAAATATTTTTTGAACTAATATTTACTTTATTCGCTCAAGTCGTTTAATATCAATGTAGTAAATATTTTATTTTAACATAATTTTTTGTCTTCATTTTCGACTATTTTAAGTTCGTGAATTATATTATCAAATGTCCGCTTCTTCCGGTCAAAGGAATACAAAGTCAGGCTACTATGCAGTTGAGCTGAACCGTACCGTTTGGATTGTACCAAAATATTATCAGGATTTGACGCCGGTAGGAACTGGTGCCTACGGTACAGTATGGCAAGTATCTTTTTTTATTATTTATCTACACAAAAATAATATGCCATCTTTGCTACATTTCAGCTGTACAAAACATATCGAAATATTTTCCATTTTGTGTTTAGCGCTGCGGAATGCACCCTCACCGGCGACAAAGTGGCCATTAAAAAATTCACGCGTCCATTCCAAAGTGCGATTCACGCCAAGCGTACGCACCGCGAATTGCGTCTTCTACGATTGATGAATCATGAAAATGTCATCGGACTCTATGATGTGTTCACTCCGGACTCGGATGAAACCACGCTTAACGACGTGTATGTATTAATAATTATTTATGAAAATTATATTACATTTCGCTTAATTTACTGATGATATATATACACACACACTGAATTTAGTTATTTTGTTTCCATTTTGATGGGCTCTGACCTCTCCAACATTTTAAAAATTCAACGGCTAAGCGATGAACACATTCAATTTCTGGTTTATCAAATCTTGCGGGCGTTAAAGGTTTGAACACATCTGACTTGCATTTTGCATAAATATATTTTTAAAGCATTTTTAGTACATCCATTCCGCCGGTATTATTCATCGGGATCTGAAACCATCAAATATTGCTGTTAACGAGGATTGTGAATTAAAGGTTATTTAGACATTATTTTCGAATTAATTTATTTCTTGAAATAATAAAGATTTTTACTTGTAGATTTTGGACTTTGGACTTGCCAGACACACGGATCAGGAAATGACGGGCTATGTGGCGACAAGATGGTATCGTGCTCCCGAAATCATGCTTAATTGGATGCATTATACGCAAACTGGTAATATTCATATTTCTGACAAAATACATATATTAATTTTCAAGCATCGAATAGACGCTTTTATAAACCATATTTTTTAGTCGATATTTGGTCGGTAGGTTGCATAATGGCTGAACTTATTACTGGACGTACTCTCTTTCCCGGCTCCGATCGTGTGTCATTTTTATTTTTTTTGCTTTGTTTTTTAAATTTGAATTATAAAAATTACTTTTTATACTAAACATTGTCTCAGATCTCGATCAGCTAACACGAATAATGAATGTTTGCGGAACACCAAATGCGGAGTTTCTTTCGAAGATTTCGTCGGAAGAGGCGCGCAATTACATTCGCAATAAGAACCCAGTTGAGCGTCAAGATTTTCGCGCTTTTTTCAAGAATGCCACACCGGAGGCCATTGACTTCTTGGAAAAGACGCTCAATCTCGATCCGGATTACAGGTCGGCTAAAAAAATTGTGTAATATAATTAGTTTGGCTAATTGGATTTAGTCGGAAAGCCTGAACATGACTCATTATCTATGTTTCAAGTAAAATTATTTTTTTTATGAATATAGGCCTACTGCCTCTGAAGCAATGGAGCACGTCTATTTTCGTCAATATCACGATCCGAATGACGAGCCGAGTGCGGAACCCATTGACATGGACATTGATGGCGACAGCGATCTGACCATCGACCAATGGCGCGAAATGATCTGGAAAGAGATTGAGGACTTTAAGCTCGAACATCCCGTACTCGGTGATCGAAATGCCACACCTGGTGATTCGTCGCCCTCGGCAAGGACAGAGCAAGCAGAAAATCCATTCGGCAACAAGGACGAGGCCTTGTCCCAAAACACCGATCCCTCCATCGCTGAGATTGGCGCTCGAAATGTGGATACCGCTAGCGTTCGAAGCAATGATAGTGAAACGAGTGCCAGTACGCCGATAGCTCGGCCAGCCCAACAGTGAATGGAAAACGCAAATGAAAGACAAATGACACACATTTGCATATACAGTTAATACCTTTACATCCATTATATAATAGCGTTTCACTTTATATATTTTGCTTAAAAAATTCCACTGAATTAATTTAATTAGATGGCTAGGATAAGTGAGAACTTTGGACATTCGTTTCTTTTCTTTGCCAAGCCTTCTCTTTGGACATTCATTTCTTTTCTTTGCCAAGCCTTCTCTTTTATACAACGAAACCTCATTCCATTGTTCTCATTCAATTTGTTTTTCATATTTCTATATTCCCTTTTCAATTATGTAGCTTCTTCAATCTCTGTTTTGTATTTTTTTTAATTTCTATACTTTTTACATTTCTAAAATTTAATATAAGAATCTGTGGTTGTCATTGTTAATTTAAGCAAACATATCAATGTCATAAGGCTAAAAATAAATGGAGATTTTAAACCTATTGCTTTTAAATCTCCAATCATTTTGTTGTTTATAAAAAAAATTAGATTCCAATACAAAACAACGATATTTTCTACAAATTGTTATTCCATATTTGGATATGAATAAAGCATATTTGGTACTTTTGTTTTATAAATTTTTTTTTTTTTGAGAAAATTTCTAAAAATGATACCTCTATTATTTCTTTTTTATGATATTCTACTTTTAATAAATGATAATTATATTAAGGCTTTTATAAACAATGCCACTTTTCACATTCTCGAATACGTTAAATATTCTACGACGAGCCGCGCCTTTCGCTAGTCTATCCAATCGTATTTTATCTTAGTTTTTTTTTGAATATGTTTTCATTGAATGAGTGTATTGTTTAGTCCGCAATATGTTCATACAAGTACAGGAGACACCGAATCCGCTATCGCTGCGATTCAATCCGGGTCAGAAGATTTTGCCCGACGCATCGCGTACGTACGACTTTGTGAGCGCCGAGCAGGCGCGTAAGAGTCCATTGGCTAGGTTAGGTGGAACTTCAGCGAAATTAAATTCCATAATTCGTCTGAAATTTAGACAACTTCTGAGAATAGAGGGTGTAAAAGGCGTATTTTTCGGCGAGGACTTTGTGACAATCACGAAAGAGGACGAAAATGAGGACTGGGCAGTTATCAAGCCGGAAGTTTTCGCCACTTTAATGGATTATTTACAAAGTGGACGTTCCGTTTTGAGCGATGATGCTTCTGCGCTTAGCAATGAACCGACGGATACAAGTACATACAATAAAATTCCTTCCGTTCTTATCTTTTAAATGTTTTTTTTAATAATTATAGCAATTCTACCGGAGGACGACGATGTTGTGGCAATGATCAAGGAATTGCTAGAGGACCGAATCAAGCCCATGGTACAGCAAGACGGAGGCGATGTATTATATGCCGGCTATGAGAACGGTGTGGTTAAGCTGAAGCTCCAGGTATTTTTTATTTCTTTTCTAATTAATTTTTAAAGAAGATTCTCATGAAGAAAAAAATCAATTAAAAAGTAATAAAGATTATTTAAGGGCTCGTGCACCGGCTGCCCGAGCTCGTCGATAACACTAAAGTCCGGCATCAAAAATATGATGCAATTCTACATACCAGAAGTGAAGGATGTAATTGAAATCCAAGACAATGAGGAAAAAATTCAACAAAAAGAATTCAACGAATTAGAAATTCGTATTAAAAAACGGCCGAGTAATAATGACAATAGTGCCTGACTTTTAAAATAGAATTATAATTTGTATTTAAATCTGTAATTGATTAATAAATTATTTAAATTGTAAATCAGGAAACAAAAAACAAAATCAAACTTATTTTATTCTCCGGAATGCGCATTACAACAACACAATATTTAATGGTAGAAAAACCTATTTTAAACGGAAAAATGAAGTTCAACAAATAGTTTAGAGGAGACTTTAAATAATATGAATTAAACCTTAAACATAATGTCCAATCAAAATGGCTGAGAGCCTAAGCGGTCACGGACTCCGTCACAGAATGGATCTCCTTTTCGGTGGTCATAGTCTCGGAAGAATCCTTTCGCTTCGGCTTACGAGGATTTTTCCTGTTGCCTAAATTTGATTCGAGATTCTTACCTCCTGAATAATTACGAAAAAGGAAGAAATAATAACCTTTATATGAAAAGCGGCGTTGGCCTTCACCCTTTGAGTAATCGGATTTAGCCATAGGCGCATCACCTCCATCAGCCTTGTTCATGACACGCTCTTTCTCATTGATCTTACGATTATTGTTCTAAAAAAGTGATTTATTATAAAAATTAAACAATGCGAGAAAATTACCTCCTCGAACTTGGTCTTTGTGACAATTTCTTTAATAGTCTTTCGGGGCTGCATAGGACGTCGATTGTAAGACATGCGAACGAATCGGATTCCCTGAACAATTTTTCCACCGGGCGCTGTAACAGCCCAAGCTTCGGGTCCTTTCATTCCTTGAATAACGTCAAATTCAACCTGAAAATTTTTTTAATTAATTCATTTAATCTCGCAAGAAATTATAAAGCAAAAAATTACCTTACTACCCTCGACAAGTCCATACTGAAGACGTCCATAACGAACAATAGCCGAACTGTGAACAAAAATGTCTTTTTCGTTGTCTTCACGCTTAATGAATCCGTAGCCTGTAATCAGATATCCCCAATGCACATTCAAATAAAAAAATATCAATTAAAACTTACCAGTATAAAGACTAAACCACTTCACTTCGCCGATGACTCCGCGCAGTACGATAGGAACGTCGGATGGATTGTCAATCTTCATCTTTTTCAAATCATCCGTTACTTCCTTTGCATCGTCCGGCTTTTGCTCGTCAGGCTTTTGCTCGTTAGTCTTCGTTTCCTGGACAATATCCGCAGCACCCGACATTGCGTCAAAAGTTTTTTTTTGTTGATAATTCGCAGAGAAGCTAAAAATTTAGTAATGCACTATAACGTTCTACGCAAATGATAAAATGGTTCCAAAGTTTGTTTAAAATAATGGAAAAAATAAAATCATAGAGCTAAAAATACGGCCTAGCAGGAATGTGTTGGTACATCAGGCGGACAGGTTGAAATTATACTAAGCCTTAGCCATTAGGCCTCGTTGGCTTTGGACTTAGGCAAAGTTAGCAAAAAACGTTAACTTGCTTGGAGCACTTTACTTTACCTTCTCCCCGCTTTTTCGAAAATTTTTTTATTGTATATAAGAGTAATTTTGGATCTAGAGAACGAATTCGATATTCATTTCGCACTTAAATGATTTAAGAAGAATCCATAAGAAAAAAATTTTTTGAAACCAAACCAGAATGCAATATCTCATTCGAAAGCTCTCAGAATTGGATAATAGTTCCCATACAATTCTTTCCGTGCAAAATAAATATCGAATTAAGTTTTAGTTTTTACGAGTTATCGGACCATAAAATTTTCCCATAAGTCCTAAAATAGATAGGACGAAAATTCCAAAAAAAAAAAAAAAATCCGCCGAAAAATTAAAAAATTTTTTGTGACCGTAAGAACCTCGAATTCATTTTCAGGACCCAAAATTACTTTATACGTCATAAAAATTTTCGAAAAAGCGCAGGAGGATCAACTTGTTTTCACCATCGTTATGAGGGTCATTATAGTATCTTTTCGACGTTCGTTCAGGAATGTCTTTTCCGAAATGTTGCACCACCCAAGGGATGGATGAGACCAACCATATTAACATTTTTGTAAAATTGAAATCAATTAAATTAACGCGTCAAACAGTGGGAAAACGTTTGGGCGCAATTTGCGGATAACATATACCGTTTCTTTAATTAATCGATCGGATTTTTATTTTTTGGTCGGAAATTTCAATTTATTAGCGCACGTTTTTAAAGTCTGTTATTTTTATACAATTTAACTTATTGTTTTCGGTAAAAGTTGCATGTTTTTTTTTGAATGAATAAAACTTTGAAATTTTTACATCTTTAAGTTATGTATAGATAGGAAAAAATGATGTTTAGCAAATTCTAATTGTATAAAACAAAAAACTGATGCAAATCAGGCCATTTAGAATAATTTTAACAGATTATTGAATCAATTTTTTTAGCTTCTCTGCGAATTATCAACAAAAAAAAACTTTTGACGCAATGTCGGGTGCTGCGGATATTGTCCAGGAAACGAAGACTAACGAGCAAAAGCCTGACGAGCAAAAGCCGGACGATGCAAAGGAAGTAACGGATGATTTGAAAAAGATGAAGATTGACAATCCATCCGACGTTCCTATCGTACTGCGCGGAGTCATCGGCGAAGTGAAGTGGTTTAGTCTTTATACTGGTAAGTTTTAATTGATATTTTTTTATTTGAATGTGCATTGGGGATATCTGATTACAGGCTACGGATTCATTAAGCGTGAAGACAACGAAAAAGACATTTTTGTTCACAGTTCGGCTATTGTTCGTTATGGACGTCTTCAGTATGGACTTGTCGAGGGTAGTAAGGTAATTTTTTGCTTTATAATTTCTTGCGAGATTAAATGAATTAATTAAAAAAATTTTCAGGTTGAATTTGACGTTATTCAAGGAATGAAAGGACCCGAAGCTTGGGCTGTTACAGCGCCCGGTGGAAAAATTGTTCAGGGAATCCGATTCGTTCGCATGTCTTACAATCGACGTCCTATGCAGCCCCGAAAGACTATTAAAGAAATTGTCACAAAGACCAAGTTCGAGGAGGTAATTTTCTCGCATTGTTTAATTTTTATAATAAATCACTTTTTTAGAACAATAATCGTAAGATCAATGAGAAAGAGCGTGTCATGAACAAGGCTGATGGAGGTGATGCACCTATGGCTAAATCCGATTACTCAAAGGGTGAAGGCCAACGCCGCTTTTCATATAAAGGTTATTATTTCTTCCTTTTTCGTAATTATTCAGGAGGTAAGAATCTCGAATCAAATTTAGGCAACAGGAAAAATCCTCGTAAGCCGAAGCGAAAGGATTCTTCCGAGACTATGACCACCGAAAAGGAGATCCATTCTGTGACGGAGTCCGTGACCGCTTAGGCTCTCAGCCATTTTGATTGGACATTATGTTTAAGGTTTAATTCATATTATTTAAAGTCTCCTCTAAACTATTTGTTGAACTTCATTTTTCCGTTTAAAATAGGTTTTTCTACCATTAAAAATATTATGTTCCATGTTGTTGTAAAGTATATTCCGGAGAATAAATCAATTTTTTGTTTATCTTTTAATTTTTGTATTAGCACATTTCCATAGTTTAATTTGTTTAATCTTAATCTTTTATGAATTAAAAGTTTAATCAAAAGGCACTTTGATAGGAAGAACGAATTTATAGAACAAAATAAGTGTGTTGCTTTGTGTTAATTGATATTTTTTTTGTGTTTGTTAAACGCTCGTATTCGAATCCGCTTAATAATGCTGCTCCCATGTAGCGTACAAGTTCAATCCAGGCTTCGAAAGCGAGCGTAGTGAGATTGTCCCCAAGAAGATCCACCATTATATGTACAATTTCCGCACAAAACATTCGTACCGATTGTTCATCAAATACGTTTAACTAAAATAAAATTTCGATATAATAAATGTAAAAAAGTATATCTCATTTTTTTTATTTTACTTAAATGTAAAAATGAACCAGAGCTTGTTGGTAATGTCTTCGTCCGTAGGTGAAGAGTGCGGGAGCTATTTCGGTCTCCAATTCGTCCACATTTCTCACCTAGAAAAATTATAAAATTATACTTTATATCAACTAAATATTTTTGATGTCATCTCACCGCCAAGTCAATAATACTGGTGAATATTCGGGTGTGGCGACTAAACAAATGCGAGTCTGGCACGTCATAAATTGTGCAGTCAGTGACACCAAAAACATCTTTCATTTGAGGTAATTTTTCTAGTACTTTTTCGAGAACATAAAACCCAAAACATCGCTCTGTGCTAAAATTTTGGATCCGTTCATTTGCCAGCTTCCAGCTCTTGCGAATTTCAGCACCATCCTGAAATAAAACAGATGCATAAAAACTTTGTTTTTACGAATATCTTTTTTGAAACTTATTAAGTTCTTGCGGTTTTCAACGATTTTTTCGATTTTAATTCAATTCGTGCGGAGCCCATTTGTCGATTTTTTTTTGACTTCCTAATATCTTGCAGGCGATTGTAAATCGTCATATGAGTTAGTTACATCCAATTTTTCAGCAAAAACAAAACCAATACAACGAAACGAATAAAAAGATATATATATATATATATATATATATATATATATATATATATATATATATATATATATATATATATATATATATATATATATATATATATATATATATATATATATATATATATATATATATATATATATATATATATATATATATATATTTTATATATATATATATATATATATATATATATATATATATATATATATATATATATATATATATATATATATATATATATATATATATATATATATATATATATATATATATATATATATATATATATATATATATATATATATATATATATATATATATATATATATATATATATATATATATATATATATATATATATATATATATATATATATATATATAGTCGCAATATTATAATGAACTATTTGAAAATACATCATTTAAAATATACCCTAATTTTGCGTGTATAAAGCCGGGTGCTTGAGCTAAATTTAAATTCGCGCCAATGCGTCCATTCTGTTGTATCGGATCCGTTGGGGTTTAAATTTTGTGCCCGCCTTTGTCTCGATTTCATAAAAGTGGGTACAAAATTTGGAGCCCAACTGATCCGATACAACAGAATGAACTCATTGGTGCCAATTCAAATTTGGTTCAAAACACCCGGCACGCGCACGCCAATTTCAAAATGACGATAGAGATAAAAAAAATTTTCAAAATTAAAAAAAAATTTTACGTGAAAATAACGTTAACAAATTTGCTTAACATAGAATACGTACATATATATGTTACGGCCAATATTAGAAATCGGCCATTACTAATAATGGCCGGTCAAAATTAATAATGGCCGGCCAAAATCAGCCCAAAATAATTATGATTATGTAGCTAAATTTAATTTTTATCAAATTTTCTTTAATTTCTCTATCACGAATTATTTTCAGTTATTTTTTTATAAATTGTTAATGCAATTTTTACACGAGATACAAATTCGTTAGTATATATTTTTATTTATAAGATAACGAAAAACAAAGACAACAAAATTAATATTTTTCCGCTAATACGCTAATTCACTATAAAATCATTTATTATTACAGTTTTTATTAGAGTGGTATTTGCTGTTGCATTGCAAACCGGCCTCTTTGCAGCCGCATCTTTTTGTATTGCAATTTCTGTGGCATAAACAGTGAACGAAGCCTTGTGACATTCCAGTCACAGATGCAGCACCTGCTGTTGATCGAAGAGCCAAGTCTCCTTGGATTACTTCGTCGACAGACAAACGAGGAATTGCACGGAAAAAATATATACTAACGAATTTGTATCTCGTGTAAAAATTGCATTAACAATTTATAAAAAAATAACTGAAAATAATTCGTGATAGAGAAATTAAAGAAAATTTGATAAAAATTAAATTTAGCTAATTAAATTTAGCTAATTAAATTTAGCTAATTAAATTTAGCTAATTAAATTTAGCTAAAATTAAATTTAGCTAAAATTAAATTTAGCTAATCATAATTATTTTGGCCTGATTTTGGCCGGCCATTATTAGTAATGGCCGACATCGCGGCCATTATTAATAATGGCCGGCCATTATTAGTAATGGCCGATTTCTAATATTGGCCGTAACATATATAAAAAATAGCAAATTTAATAGCGAATCTAATGTGTATAAACACATGATGGTAAAAATAAAATTTTTACAAAATAGTTTGATTTCTATAAAATTAGTGCTTTTTGTAGACAGAAGTTTTTTCGGAATTTTCCAACATTTTTACATAAACAGTATAAAATTTATTTGGAGATCTTGTTCCCCGTCGCGGCAAAAAAGTAGCTAACTTAAATCAAAAAACTAAATCTGATGTATGTTTTTTTAGATGTTTCGGTGTTAATTCGGAGGATCGGCTTTCATTTTTCATGAGACGTCAACTAATGATGTGTTTTGCTGATGCCAGGGAATTCGACGTCAGACGAAGAAACCGCAGTGAAACGCCTGATGGAGTTTTTCTAGATGACGACGTTGAGATCGACCACGAAGAAGTCGCCTGGTACGAGGAAGGCTAATTATGTTAATATTCTATTCTATACTATAATATATAAGGAAATTGTAGTCTTTCTCCTTCAACGCCCATAAAAATGGAACGCAACGTTGGTCCGAAATTTGCGGGGTGGGGGTTTTCGCGGCCGGCGCGTCGATTGAGACGGGTGCCGTACCCGGGAAAAATCATCTTTGGGTCCTAATGGTCCTATTTAGGGTTTGAGCCTATTTTTGGCGGGAATGCGTGTGGAGCTGTGCGCTGCGACATTAGCAAGGATGCAAGTTTAGAAAATTCTCTATACGATTGGAAAAAAAATTTTTGATTTGGTCCATTTTACGACCCAATACGGTGTGCAGAATACGGTGCATTTTGGGGTCCCAAAATTGGATACGTTTCACTTTGAGCCTATTTTTGGCGGGGATGCAGTTGGATTTGAACTCTGCGATATTAGAAATGCACATCTTTGAAGAATTCTCTACATGAATCGTAAAAAAATTTTTTGATTTGGTCCATTTTAGGACCCGATGTGCTGTTTACAAACTCTCCCATTTTGGGGTCCAAAATAGGGTCCCAAAATTTAATCTGTTCAATTTGTATGTATGAGTAGTGTTATATGGGTAAATCGAGGTCGGGGATCACGATTTTGATATTGGTTTTTTGTAATTTTGACTTTCAAGGATCCCAAGTGGTCCTAAATAGGGTCCCAAAATTGAATCTGTTCAATTTGTATGTGTGAGTAGTGTAGTAGGGGGTAACGAGGACGGGGATTACGAAATTGATATTGGTTTTTTGTAATTTTGACTTTTAGGGGTCTCAAGTGGTCCTAAATAGGGTCCCAACATTGAATTTGCTCAATTTGTATGCGTGAGTAGTTTTTATATGGGGTAGTCGAGTCGAGGATCACGAATTTTTTATATTGGTTTTTTGTAATGTCCTCTTAAAAGGGGCCTAATGGTCCTAAATAGGGTCAAAAAAATTGAATTTTGTTCAATTTGGTATTTCGTGGGGTAGTGGTAGGGTAACCGAGGTCTGGTTATCACAAAATTGAAGAAAATTAATTTTTTGTTAAAATTTTTTATTGTTTTTCAGAAAATACCAATAATATACCACAACACGGATTTTACTTTCAAATTTGTTCAAAGTTTAAAATGTTTTGTATTGTCTTCGGATTTCCTAAAAATTGTCAAAAAGGCGTGCAAAATGGTATTAGAAGAACCATTTTGAGTGTTTTTAGCATTATTTAAAACTTATTTTTGAAAACCCTTTTAAGGCCAGGCCCTTTTGGTGATTCAGAAAATTTTTCCTTCCCCTCCATTTATGTGCGATTTGTTTAAGCGGTATTCTTTTAAGATTTATTTTTATTGACCTGTAAGTTAGAAATCATGGGCCGCGGCCCCTCGAATGAGGGAACAATCGAAATCGTACCGCAGATTGGCGCGCTTTTGAAGGCGCGCCAGTCGTTTTGTGCAATTTTTGCGTGAGTCCATTTTCTGTTGCTCGCGCAAATTTGCTTTTAATCTTAAAATTTTTATGCAGCCAAATGGCATCGAGATTATGAATTTGAGCCTTTAAAAAGGCATTTGTTCCGTCTCCATCTGAATGATAAAGAAGTGAAAATTTTGTGAAAACTTTGAAAATTTTTATAAGTGTAATTTTTCGGGTTTAAAAATTGCCCATTTTCATACTAATGCTAAATCATATGATGTGGGGAAAAAATTTTTTTCATGTTTAATGTTTTAAAAATAGTAATCGTGTCTAAATCACGTATCTGATTTTTGGTTGTTTGACAATTTTGCTTTTAAAGGGTAAACAAGTAAATTCATAAAAACGGTCCCAAAGTGAAACTATTTTAATTCCCTAAATTTGAAGCACAAGTAACATTTAAAAACCATTAATTAACCCTAAAATTTAAATTTTTTTAAGTTTTTTGTAATTTGAAATTTTTATGATTCCACTTGGGTCAAATGCGGATTAATGAAAATTTTCGAGATTTTGTTTTCACATTTTATTGTGAATTAGGGGTTTTGAGGTAATCCTTGAAATCGGGCATCACGAATCTGGGGTAAAATTTGTTTTTGTCTAAAGTTCCTTTTTTAAAGGTCCTAATGGTCCTAAATAGGGTCTTAAAATTTTACACGCTCTAGGCTCCCCCTGGGGGTTAGCGGGGCAGTGTTTCCGTTTTTTTTTCAAAAAAATTCCTTATTTCGGATCATTACGAATGGATGTAGTGGGTAGCCGCTGTATACCGTACCCCATCGTCTGGTTTATAAAATTATATTGTTAATTTGAATAAAATTTTTATCAGTTCAAAATCTTAATTAAATATTGTTGTTTCATGAAAATACTTCAATAATATACGCACATACACGCATGAAAAAAATTATTTACTTTCAAACGTAATTCTTTATAAACAAAGTCAAACATGTAATTTAACATGTATATTTTTCTTTGCGGGACCACATATTTTCCTACCATCAAAATTTAGCAGGAGTGAAATTGGCGTGCACGCGAAATTGGGGTAAGTAGCAAGAACCGAAAGAACTTTTTTGTTATTATAGCGTTATTATTTAAGTAACTTATTTTTGAAAACCATATATCTAAAGTGTAGGACCTCTTTGGTGAGCAGATTCTCTTCTGATGCCACGCTCCGATGGCTATATGTGCGCATTTGTTTAAGCGGTGAGTTCTTGTGCAAGACATTTAGTGGTTTCATCATTGCACGCTGTAAGTCAGTAGCAAAATGCGTATGGCTGCCGCTGGCCTCGTCGAGTGACCGCGCAACAATCGAACTTGTGCCACCCAGATACTCGAGTCGCCGCTTCTGACTATGCTGACTACCGCGCTCGAGTCGTCTTTGTGCAGTTACTTTGCGTGAGTCCATTTTCTGTGCTCGCGTCTAAATTTAGCTGCTTATAATCTTTGATTCAGAATTTTTTAAAATGACAGCCGAAATGGCAAAAATTATAGAATTTGTTAGCTAATTAAAGGCATTTGTTCAACGAATAAACAAGAATATACATAGAATTGAATAAACGAAGTAAAAATTGTGTAGAATAACTCGAAATTTTATTTATTATAAAGTGTAATTTGTCGTTATAATATGCACCATTTTCATACATAATTTTAAATCATATATGTGTAAAAACATTTTTTCCATTTTTGTTTAATGTTTTAATACAATATAGCCAAATTAATTATAAGCGCTTGTCTAAAGACACGTATACAATTTTTGCTTGGATATTCAAAGAACAATCTTTGCTCCTTTATGCGAGTAAAAAAACAAGTAAATTTATCAACAAACGCAGTCCTTTACCAAGTAAACATAATTTTAATGGTTTTTCCATAAAATTGAAGCACACAATGTAAAACATTTAAAAAACACATTAATATAACTCATAAAATATTAAATGTTTTGTTAAAAGCATACTTTTTGTACGTAATCAGTCGCAACTCTTCTTCCTGATTCCACTTGGGAATCAAACTGGTCGTGAATTAATGAGAAATTCTTATCCGATGCATTTGTCTGTTCATCAACACCGTTTATTTGAATTATGGGTGGTTTTGAGGTTTCCGTTTGTAAAATCGCCATTGACGAACGTCGTAAAGGAGTAAATTTCGTACTTCTTAGAAGATTCTAAATTCTCAAATTTTCTTAAAGTCCAAAAATGTTGTTTTTTTACCTTTTGATGGCATTTTGCAGGATTTTCATCATCATTTCCTTTTTTGTGATTAGAATTTTTAGCCGATAATTTTGCGTCCAATCGTAAAAAAATGGACGGAATAGAATAGCGACGCGGATGTTCGTTTTTCAACAATTGATGTTTATTTCGTTCCACAGCATAATTGGAATTGGAAATGTTTTCGGAATTTTTGGAGTTCTTAATTACAGTCTGCTTAGTCTCATCAACATCTTCAAAAACATACTCTCGATTATGATGAAATCTGGAAGAGTTATGATCATGCACTGTTGTGATACTAACTTCATGTTCGCTTTGATGATTACCCATATTTAACAATTTTATGTTTAACTAAAAATAAAGCAAATAAATTACATATTTAAAATGTAAAAAGGAGCGCAATCAATCTTTATATGATATATTTACAGCAAATAGCATTTCGGCATTAAAGCATAGTTGTGAAAATCTAATTTTCAAAAGAAAAATGGATTTTTTAACAAAAAAGTAAATAAATATGCGAAAAATATAACGAGAAAAAAAGTTTGTTTTTATTCACTACTTTTTTATTTATGGCGTCAATGTATTGTAAGGGAGAACGCTGTCTAACAAAAAAAAATAGCGAGATAATCCGACGAAGAAATTAACTTTTTTTCGAAAAAAAAGCTTATGAAGTAGAGAAATGAAAGATTAAAAGGTACAGATTGTTAAAAACACTTGACGAATATTCTAATTTCGTTCTGCTGTCCATACTGAAGCACAATATCGACGAAGGAAACCGCAAATTGACGAGCATAAAAAAGAAGGTTCGTTTTCGTAACGCATGGATAAAAAAGTAAATGAGAAATGATAGTGGATAAATTTACATTTTTGCATTAGAAATGTAAGAAATATAAGTGGCTCGCATATTTTCAAAAAATTAACATAAGTCAAAAAATATGTGCGCGTTTATGGCATCTTTTTTCACGTGTGTTCTTGACAATGGATGTAGAATACCGCCTCCCCCTTTTTTTCCATTTTTAATGGACGCTTTTTACAACTAAGCATAATGAGAACTAAAATTTGTTGGTTGGAACATTGAAAAATTGTAAATTCAATAATTAAGCGCAACATAGACGGAATATGTCTTAGCCAATTATGCTCACTGTTCTATAAAAAAAAATGAATTTTTTATGTTTTTAAAAAAATTCATACATATTTCTCAACTTTTACATTGACATAATTCAACTAATTTAAGTACTTAGTGTCAAATTCAAACGTAATCAATTTATAATAAAAAAAATAATTTTTTTGGGATTGTTCAATTGAGATTTAAAAAATAACTTATATAAAAATAATACTTTTGTGTTGCCCACAAAAAAAATTGTGATTTTTTAGGGTTTTTTATACGGGGATCTAATAATTCAATTTTAAACCCCATAATATTTTAAGAACATAACTTTAAATTAATGAAAGCTGAAAATGTGCTATTTTTAATGTAAAAAACATCTTTTTTGGTGGCACTGCTTTTGTAAGATACGTTTCTAAAAAGTTTTGCGGTCAATTTTTCTAATTTCACAATATTATGCAGAATCTTTCAGATGGTATCAATTTTTCTGGAAACCCATATTTAAATCAGAAATCGATTTTCTGGATCAAGTTTTTAATGTAAAATCGACTTTCAAGTGCGGCTTATAGGAGCCCTATATTTAGTTTTATGACTTTAATTTGAATATATAGGGTGATCTTCAAGAACAGACACTCACCCAAATTGACTAAATGCATTTTTCAAAAATTTTTTTTGTCTCACTTTTTACTCTTCTCTTCTTTCCCTCTTCCCATTTCTTACTTTTTTACTTTCGTGAGTATTTTTATATTAATTCCTATATAAAACTCTTTTGGTGGATGCCTGTTCTTGAAGATCGTCTATTTTGGTTATAATTAGCATATTATTTTAATAAAAATTAATTTTTCTGTAACCTGCTTAGAAATACCATCTAAATAATAGTGTGTCCATTTTTTAACACCTTCAAAAATGGGCACTTTTTCGTCAATATCTCCTCAATAAAACATCACATCCTAGATTACAATAGGAATTTGGAAAGAACACGAAAAATGGAACAAAATGGTATAGAAAAGATTGAGGTACATGTACTGAATATAACAGTTTTTTCAAAATTTGAAAATTCCTATTCTGAACCTAGTTACACATATTTTTTTTCTTTTTCGCCTCTCTTCACCGCGAGCCACGAATTTCTAAATACTTCATTGAACTCTAACTTGGTCCAGAATAGAAATTTTTAAATTTTGAAAAAAAAACTTTTCATTAAAACGAATATTCATGTTTATTTTGAAGTAATTTTATTAAAAGATGATTGAGTTATAAACTTCACAAAACCGAAAGAAAACTGTAAAAAAATGCTATCGCTTCGAAAAGAAAAATTTTTTATTGGAAAATAGCGTGCAAAAAGAAGAGAGTTCAGACGCTTGTTGGCGAGCCATCACTGTTTATTATGCATAATTTCTCAAATGAAAATATTTAAAAAAATAATTTAATTATTTTTATTGAACTTCACGGGAACAATGAATATAATATTGAAGAAAGTGAGAAATTAAATAGTGAGAGTAAGAATTTATATGTTAGGCGCAAAATGGTGGCAACAAAATTTTGTATTTTGTTTTATTAAAAATATAACTTAACTCATTTTATGTTGCTAACATATTTTTACAGGAAATTTCAAGACAAACATTGGTTGGTTATTTCCTGAAGAGAATAAGGACGGTTGGAAATAGCTATTAAGAATTCTTATTGTTTTTGTTTTTATGTTATTGAGTGTGAAGAGACAACCAGAAAATATGAGGAATATTAAAAATATGAGGAATATTAAAAATATGAGGAATATTAAAAATATGAGGAATATGAAAATCTGTAGCAAAGTTTTTCTTTACGACAATTTTATTGTTTTTAATATTTACAATCTATAATTTTAAATGACATAAATGTTACTTTTCTCAGAATAACTTATAATTTTAAAATGAGTTTTTTGGGTGTACACAATTCATTAACGGTTTAATTTGTTGACTCGAATCAATATTTTTAATGGTTGTTCCATAAAAAATTCAATTTTCGAAAAAATTTTAGTAATGAATGAATAGCTTTTATTTGTTTATATTTGCTTTTCTTATTTTTGTTTACTTAACATTATATAGAGTTCAAAGTTAATGGGAGGGGGGGGGTAAAAGAAAAAATTAATAACTAAAAAAACGAAATGAAAAAACGGCGAAATTTCTCAGGAAATTTGAGTGGATGGCATTTTTGCATGATAAAACTTCGTTTAGTTATTCTTCTTTCTCCATTCAATTTCTCCAAAAGCGCCGACCGACTTTTGATAGAGAAAAAAAAATTGCCCTAATTTCGTATGTATAAGGCCGGGTGTTTTGATGGGAACGCCAACGAGTTTATTCTGTTCGTATCGGATCCGTTGGAGTCCAAATTTTGTGCCCGCCTTTGTGTCGGTTTCATAAAAGTGGGCACAAAATTTGAACTCGCTTGGATCCAATACAACAGAATAAACTCATTGGCGCCAATTTAAATTTGGTTCAAAACACCCGGCCTTATACGCGCGAAATTGGAGTAATAGTTTTATTACGCCTCGAAATTTAAAAAAAATTATCATTTTTGGCACAAACACAGAAGAAAATTTGAAAATATCATTTAAGAAACATAATATTTATTACATACTTAATGATTGTAACAACAAATTATGGAAACAATCGAAGAGGATGGCATGAACAATAAATCCTTTTTAAATTATAAGTAAATAGCATAAACAGTATCTAAAAACCCTTACTAAACGCGGCCGCGCCATAGTTGCCCCAGCGCTGAGCTCCGTTGCGCATTTGCGTGCGAAGACCGGCGGTGGGCGCCTGCATGAAGGTGCGATTGGGAAGAGTCGACGGAACGAAGAAGCCGCCGCCATTCGGATTGTACATTGTGCCGGGCATGGCGGCAGAATTCTGCATGCGCAACGAAGCCAAACGCTGCATGTACTGCGAAACCAACTGCGCCTTGCGGTCCTCCTTACGCTGCGCTAACGCGACGTAAAGCGGCTTGTTGGAAAGCATTTTGTTGCTAAAGGGTAAAAAATTGATTAAATTTAAAAGGCCCAAAAAAATAGACACATCTCAAATATAATAAAGTTAATGAAAGCCAAAAATTATGAGGAATATAAGTGGAACGTAACGAACGTACTTCATGTCGACGATGGCCTTCGTAGCGTCACCCGGCTTCTCAAAGCAGACAAACCCAAAGCCTTTGCAGCGTCCGTTCTCGTCGCGCATAACCTATTGAAAAAAAGTAGGCAAAAATTAGAGGCAATTGAAATTTTAAAAATCAGAATTGATTAAGGAATGCCTTAAATGTTGTATACCTTGGCACTCGTGATCTTTCCATAGCTTTCAAAATTCTGCTGAAGAGTCTTGTCGTCGATATTATCGTCGAGGTTCTTCACGTAGAGATTGACGCCCTGGTAGCGTTGCATGCGCTCCGCCTTGAGCTGCTCAAACTTGCGCTTCAGCTCCGCTTGACGCTCGCTTTTTTTTTGCGCGCGACAGACGGTGAGCTCCTTGCCGTCCTCCAACTTGTAGCCGTTCATTTCAGCGACGGCCTTCGCCGCTTCCTCCGGCTTCTTGTAGGAGCTGAAGCCGAAGCCTCTCGACTTGCCTTCGGAGTCCGTCATCACCACGCAACTGAGAATTTCGCCAAACTTGCTGAATAGCGACTCCAACTTCTCCTTATCCAATTTGTCATCGAAATTTTTGATATAAACGTTAGTGAAAGTCGTCGACGTGTCGCCAAACTCACGCATGCGAGCGGCACGAGGCTGGAACTTGCCAACAAACCTGAAAAAATAAAACATTAGACGGGTAAAAAGCGTATCCAAATAAAACGTACACTTTCTTTCCATCCAATAACATTCCGTCGACCTTGTCAATAGCCTTCTGAGCCGAGTCCTCGGTCTCAAAATGAATAAAGCCGTAGCCCTTGCTTTCGCCGTCGCTATCGGTGGCCACCTTACAGCTGAGAATACTGCCAAACATCGAAAAGGTGTCGTAGATGGCCTTGGTGTCAATGCGCTTATCCAAATTCTTTATGAAAATGTTTCCAGCGCCGGAGCGACGAATCGAGGGATCGCGCTGAGACCACATGATACGAATCGGTTTGTTCAAAAGAATATCAAAGTTCATTGTGCGAAGTGCACGCTCGGCTAAAAATTCGAAAAAAATATGTGTTTAGTGAGCAAATCATTCATTAATTTAAACAAAACCGAAAAATATTAATACCATCGGCAGGTTGTTGAAAGTTGACATAGGCATAACCAAGCGAACGACGCGAAATAGCGTCACGGCAGACACGAATGGACAAGACGGGACCGGCAGTGCTAAACTTGCTAAACAGCATTGCCTCAGTGACATCCGGATGAAGATCACCAACGTAGAGAGAGGCCATCGGATAGGACGGCGTAATCCCCACGCCAGGCGCCGGCACGGCAGCGGCGGGCGCAGTCGGAACGGCTCCTCCCGCGTTAACGGTCGCAACAGCCGGCACGATAGGAGTTTGAGGTACAACAGCGGCCATTTTTTACTTTTTGCAATTTTTAATTTGTAACTCGAGTAAACTTTACTTTACTCCTCCACAATAATTTCCAAAAAAATTTGGTAATATTTCGGATGGGTGTACCCACTAAAAATTTTCATGAAAATTTTTACAGGGCGGCGCATTCTTGTGGGGGAATTTGAATTGGCTCCAACTTTGATTTTATGCATTATCAGGCACCAAATAAAAAATTTTTTTGAATTTTTTTTATTTTTTTAGGTTTTTTGGCACGGGAAATTCGAATTTAATAATGTTTCTTACTGATCTTTTTGTTTTTTGAAATTTTTGAAGCATAATTTTATAACATAATTCTAACAAAGAACCAAAAATTAAGGGGGTTAGTTTACTTTATCCCGCCCCAAAATTTCGGAAAAATTTTATTGTATTCGGGAGTTATTTTGGGTCCTGAGAACGAACTCAATAGTCGTTTTATCCGGAAATGCCTCCTAAGGACTCTATAGAGGACAACCCCTAATCACAAGAAAAATTTTTTTTTGAAAAACTGGATATGCGGCACCTCATTCGAAAGCTCTCATCACGGCTGATCAAGAATTGTATATGAAAACTTTGCTTCCCCGTCGAGTTACGGTAGATTGAACGAAAATTTGTACCAAAGGAAAAACCAAGCCCTTTTTTACAAAACTAAGCCTAAACCTAAAGACAACACGGATGTTGACTCAATCAAACAAAAAATCAAATAAAGTCAAGAAAATGTATTTTGCTTCAAAAATGTCAAAAAAGATCGGTAAGAAACATTATTAAATTCGTTATAAAAACCTTAAAAAAATCAAAAAAAAATTCAAAAAATTGGTGCCCGATAAGGACCCTAACTTCTTTATTAAATTGGCAAAAAAGTATTTTTCGTTTTTATACATTATTAGATCCAAAAAATAGTCGTTCTATACAAAAACGGAAAATACTTTTTTGTCAATCTAATATTTTTGACGAAATGTCAAAATTCTTTTTTTTTCCTGACTCCTGAAAGAACCTCATTTTTAATTGACTAACCTAACTTGTCGATATTAGTTTCGAATTGCGAATTTACTAATCATTTAAACTTTTTTGCCATTTTTTAAAGATCAAAAATAAGTATAATTGATATTAAATTAACGCAATTTCTTGAATTGATTTTTGCTAATTTTTTATTTAATAGCTTAAATAATGTCTTCTAGAACAAATTTTATATTGATTTTCAACTAAAAAGTCAATATAGTCAAAAATAAATTTTATGCTTAGGATGAGTTGAACCTTAAGCAACTCACTTTAATGAAAATGCCTTGTTTTTTAAAAAATGGTAAAAAAGTTTAAATGATTAGTAAATTCGTAATTCAAAACCAATATCGACAAGTTTGGCGTCAAACAGAATGGCAAAACCTTGAGAATCGAATTCAAAAAAAATTTTACAGTTTGCTAAAAAGTAAAAAAGTTATAACGAAAACATATGCCACCCACTTTAACGAAAATGTCTTGTTTTTTGAAAGTGGCAAAAAAGTTTAAATAATTAGCAAATTTGTAAATGGAAACTAATATCGACAAGTTTGGTATTAAACAAAATAGGATTCTTTCAGGAATCAGGACATTTCGCCAAAAAATAAAAAAATTGCAGCCAATTCAAATTCCGCCACAAGAATGCGCCACTCTGTAGTTTAAAAAAAATATATTAAATCTTTACGAAAATTTTGGTGGGTTTATTCATCGGAAATAGTACCAAAAATTTTATTCTAGGTCCTGAGAACGAATTCGATATTCACATTGTGGGGAAATGCCTCATAACACAAGAAAAATTTTTCTTGAAACGAACCTGAACATGTGATTCATTCGAAAACTCTCATCGCTGACAAAAATATAGAAACTATGGTATAATTTTGCTTTCTTAAAAATTACAGTCGACTCCCCCATTAACATAAATTCCCATTAACATAAACCTCCCATTAACATAATCGTTTTGGCAGCTTGGTTGGTTTTCACCCATTAGTCCCCTTAACATAACGCTCCCCCATTAACATAACGCTCCTATTAACATAGTTAACGCGCAGTCCCTTGGCGTTATGTTAATGGGGGCGTCGACTGTAAAAGATATTGTAGCAAAGGGGAGCACTTTTTCTAATTTTTCGTCTTGCGTTTAAAACATAGATTTAAAAAAACTCCCCTAAGGTTAAAAAGCATTCGCTGAAAAATGACTATCGAGTTCGTTCTCGGGACTCAAAAAAAGCCCTGGATATAATAACATTTTTTCGAAATTTTGGGGGTGTAAAGTGACCCCAAAATTTTTATTATTTAAATAGTTGCATGAGACATGTATTCGACACTAACTTCTGAATACGGTGTACATTTTTTGTATAGGTTCCCCTGGCCCCAAGCAGGACCACATTAATTTTTTAGAAATTGTTTTACAATCTTAAAATAGCTTTCTAATAAAATTTATTGTATTTCGTCCAAAAAAATTGATAAATCTAGTAGGGCCAGATGGGTTGAGAATTTATACGGTGAGGACATGACACAATAAAACTTTGAGGAAAATTTACTTTTTAGGTACTCTGAAAGAAAGTAAAAAACCAACAAAGTCATAAAAATAGACTATTTCGCACCTACTGTAATTACTTAAAAATAAGGTTCTTGTGGGTTATCGGGCAGCAAAAAAATTTTTTTTGATGGTTTTTTAGGTTTGAATTTTTATAAAAATTGCGAAAAAACCAAGAAAAACACAACAAAAAAATACAAAACATTATTAAATTGGAACTTCCCACGCAAGAAAACCTAAAAAAATCATTTAAAAAATTTTTTTTTGCTGTCTACAGGAACCGAAAATAGCGCAATTTTAAAAGTGAAACGATATATCGTGGAATCTAAACTGTAATGCTAATAAATTTTTAAAAATTTTTGCTTCTAGACTCTGATTACGATTTCATTATTTATTTTATAACATTTTCAGCCAGTTCTAGCTGCTAACCTTAATCATTAGTAAAAATTGGATGAGTGTTTTATCATTGAAATGAACTGCCAAGTTAGGAAAAATATAAATTTTTGATAAAAAATTATTTTTTAAGATGGTAAAAATTCTTGTTTTTGTAGATAATCAATCACATAGCATTTAATGTGTTAAAGAAGTTTATTTCAAACATAACAAAAAAAAATATAACGTTAAGGACTGTTCATAAAACAATCATATTTAAATATTTCTTAAAAAATAATTCTGGACTATCAATTCGCCGAATTTTCTAACTTTTCGAGAACTTCGGATGCAGTCTGAAAAATCATAAAATTAAATAAAAATTTAATTCTTTTCCGTTATCAAACCTCAAAAAAAATTTTTTTTTTATTTTGCGATAGAAATTTGTGTGCCTGAGTTTTTCAACATGCTGAATCTGAAAACAGTCGACGCTCCCATTAACATAAATTCCCATTAACATAAACCTCCCATTAACATAATCGTTTTGGCAACTTGGTTGGTTTTAATGTAAATATCAATAACTAAACTTTCCCATTAACATAACTTCCCATTAACATAACTCTCTCATTAACATAACTCTCGAGAGGAACCTGTATGACATTCAACCCCCTGATTAACATAAAACCGCTTCAGACAGATCCCACTTATCCGATTGTCGAGTTTGTCGTTTGCAATTGAAAAGAATGTATTATATTTAAATGTTAAGAAGCAAGTCATCGATGCGTCAGCGACGAAGAGACTGAAGGAACTCAGCGAGGAATTCGAGTTGCCCCTATCGACAGTTCAGACGATTCTCAAGAACAAAACGACAATTCTGCAAGCGATTGACCAGGGAGTAGAAGCCAAGCGATCTCATCTGAAAGCTGTGAAGCAGGATGATCTCGAGACGGCGGTTCTGCAGTGGTTCAAATCCATTACATATTCAGCGATGACGGAGACG
This sequence comes from Bradynema listronoti, assembly GCA_024678965.1. Classification (NCBI taxonomy): domain Eukaryota; kingdom Metazoa; phylum Nematoda; class Chromadorea; order Rhabditida; family Allantonematidae; genus Bradynema; species Bradynema listronoti. The sequence goes on from JANLNO010000005.1 coordinate 1,429,098, forward strand.
TGACGGAGATCGACGACGAGCCGGAGCCACCAGTCGAAGCCGGAGAAGCCAAGAATGCTCTGAGGATTCTGCAGCGATACCTCGATGAAAATTCAGCGGATCCGTCTCTTCAGCGACTGTGCGACAAATTCGACGACTTCCTGGCTGAAGAGAGCATGAAGAAACTGAAGCAGAAGAGCATTCTGGACTATTTTGTCGCTTCCAATAGTTGATTGTTTGCCGCTTCAGCTTGAATAAAGAATGCTCATTGGTAGAACTTCCCCATTAACATAATCAAACATTGTAAAACATCAGTCACCCCCCATTAGCATAACTTTCCCATTAACAAAAGGCACCTTGATGACAATATCTGGAAATCCGACGAGTTTTGCAACATTAATACCGAAAGATAGGCTGGCAACTCCGGGTGAGACTTGATAGAGAATCGCTATCTTTCCGTTTTCATCAACAACCGTCTCCACTTTATAATTCTCAACTTCGAGAAAATAATTCTCTTTCAGATGGGCAAGTTCGTGGAAATGCGTGGCGAACAAAGAAAAACATTTGATTCGTTTAATGATCTCTCTAAAAATGTTTTTTTAGATTCTAAAATCAAATTAGAAAATTAGTTTTTTTTTTTGAAATTTTTATTTAAAAAAATTTCGAAATATAGCTTTTTATATTTTTTGGGGTCACTATACTTTATCTTCCCTCCAGAATTTTCAAAATTTTGTAGCTTGAATTAATTATTACTCTGAAATCGCCCAGGCAAGTCCAAATCCGTCGTACGTGCTCGTTCCTCTTCCCAACTCATCAACCAAGATGAGGGAATATTCAGAAGCAGTCTCCAAAATGGCGGCACAATCCATCATTTCTGCCATGAAGGTTGAAACGCCCTTACTCTGAAAGTCACCGGCTCCAACCCTGAAAAGTTGCACTAAGTTTTTTTTCTTTCTTTTTTTCCATTCTTCTTAATCCCTAATTTTTTTTTTTTTTGATTATTTTATAACTTTTATAAAGTCACCTCGTAAAAATACCATCTATAAGCGAAAAACGAGCAAAGGAGCACGGTACGAAGCAGCCCATTTGAGCCATAAAAACGGTCAGGGCATTGGCGCGCAGATATGTGCTTTTTCCGCCCATATTGGCTCCCGTTAAAACCACAAAGCGTCCGTGTGTTTTGCCGTCGCTCGTCGAACCGAGACGGGTATCGTTCGGAATGAACTGAACTGTGGGCAATTGCTCCACTACGGGGTGACGACATTCGACCAATTCGAATACACCAGTTCCTACACAATACAAATCTTTCGAAAAAAAACTTTAAAAAAAGATTAGTAGACATTACAGTATTCAAAATAATTAAAATTGTTCAAAAGAAAACATGTATTTACTTCTAAATAAAAATGAGACCTTTCTCTAAAATTTCCGGTCTAGCATAGCTGACTGAAGAGGAGGCCGCAGCGACGGCAAACGAGGTCAAGACGTCCAGTATGCCGAGATTCTCCGATAACAATTGCAATGCGGGAATGTATCCAGCTAGAAAAAAATAACATTATATTAGGTTGGCAAAAAAGTAATATCGGCAATGTTTATTTGGCTATTTCTTGGAACTAATAAAAGATTTTTTAAAACGATCTGCTCTATCTGAAAGGGCGTTTTCTTGCGAATATTATGATACAAAAATTATTTTTAATAACTCAATTTTTGGGGAAAAAATTTATATTTATTGAAAATAATCGATCAAAGTTAAGAAGTATCGAATTTGCAATAAAAACCCATTTTTTAAAGCAACTTTTTTGAAATCAATTTTTTTAGCTTTTCCTAAGCCTAATTAATACTATCATAGCAAAAAAGAATGATTTTGAAAAGCTTTAAAATTTTCCATATGTCGATGTGGATATCGAGATACTCGAAAATTTTAAAGTCTAAAATGGAAATTTGTATGTAACTCGGATAATATGTCAGAGTCGTTTTGGTACCGCCAAAAAGCCCAGAAAAATGGCTTCTTCCCATAACTTCGAGCTGTTATACTTCCAAAATTGCAAAAATTTGGGGGGTTCAACTTCTTCGAGTCACAGCCAGCCGAGTTCTTCAAGAAGGATGTTCATTCTTTGCATGAATGTTGACCATCAGTTATAGATCATAATGGATAATACCTTTTGGATTAATAGTTATGTTGGATAAAATTCCTTTTATCATGTAATTTGTCCTAAGCAGATAATATGTTAAACCGTATTTTTATCTTTCCCATTCGCTTATATTTCATTCGCTCTTATTTTGCTGCTTGGTGTTGGTTATATCCTTTTTGACAGTTTTTCTCGAAAGTAAATTGATTATTTCTCCTCGATAAATATTCGAATTTACAACATTTGGCGATCAGGAAACTGAACTCTATGACGACAGAAACTTCACAATCTTCAAAGGCTATGGAAAGTATGCTCAAAATTCTGGCGGAGAACCAAAAGGCGATTCAAAATCTACAGCAGAGTAATCAACAGAGCAACGAGGCGATTCAACAAAGCAATCTAGTGCTTCAACAACTTCTCAAGGAGCGCAACACTACATCTGAACAGAAACCACAGCCGCAAATTCTCGACGTAGACACTTTCAACGAGGACAAGGAAGATCCGCAAAAATTTGAACGATGGCTGCCGCGTCTCGAGCTGGCTATGAAATTTTCCAAAATCGACAAATTGGATCAGGTCACGTTTTTATTATCTAAACTTAATACATACGTATTCGACGAATACGCTAAATTTATACTGCCGAAAAGTGTAACAGATTTAGATTTCGTCGAGACGGTGGCTGAACTTAAGAAGTTGCTCACATCGAAACGCTCAATTTTTCTGGACAGATTTGACACACTACGTTTCACCAAGGAATCAGGAGAGGATTCTACAAGCTTCATCAATCGGCTCAGAAGCTCTCTGCACAGATTCAAATATGAGGAACTCTCCAAAGAACAATTCTTCAGCCTCATTTTACTGACAGCTCTTCGCGATGCCGGCGACGAAATTCTACGTGTCAAGATCCTGAACAAACTCCATTCGGACGGCGATTCACTCAAATTCAACGATGTAGTGGACAACTGCGAGCGATACCTTGCTACTCGCACGGATGCTAGGGATTTGGAAGCGAATCAATTCAAGATCAATGCTCTACAACACACGGTTAAGTTTAAAAATTTTAACAAAAATTATAAAAATTTTAATAATTCCAATAATTTCAAAAATTACAATTTTAAAAATACTACCAGTAAATTTTTAGGCAAACCTGTACAGAAAAAGGACGGACCAGACACTCAATGCTACCGATGCGGTTCAATGCACTGGATGAAAGACTGCCCTCACAGCAACGCTATCTGTACGTACTGCAACAAAAAAGGACACCTTCCAAAAGTCTGCCGTCAACGCTCGTCGAATCAACGCGTCAACAACGTACTCGTTTCTTCAATTCAAATCAACGCCGTCAGAAAACCGCCAAATTTATTACTGCATACTACAGTCGAAGTCAACGTAATCCCAATCAAATTCGTTATCGATACCGGTTCTGAAGTCACTCTCATAAACGAAGACACATACAAGAAGATCGGTTCACCGCCAACGACTCCATGCACAGAACAAAGTCAAGCCTACGACGGGACCATCATTCCATTCAAAGGGACCTGCAAAGCTACTCTACGCTTCAAAGACACTACTGAAGTACAGAAGATTTACCGCGCCCGGAAAGAAGCCCTCAACCTGCTGGGAATGGATTTCTTGAACAAATTTGGATTATTAGCAACAATCCAAAGCGCATCAACTGTACGGAATAGTCATCAGTCAATCTCGACAATAATTTCAACAGCTCAAAAGGAAATCAACAATCTTCAAGCCACACCAAAGGAAGACAATGTTCATCAACTTCTGAAGTCGACAACGTTTTTCCAGAAGAAATTTCCTGAAGTTTTCAAAGAAGAATTGGGGCACTGTACGAAAATCAAGGCTCATCTTCATCTGCACAAAGGAGCCAGCCCAATTTACTGCAAAGCTCGTCCTGTACCATACAACACGAAAGAAATGGTCAACCAAGAAATCGACCGGCTACTCGATATCGGAGTTATCAAACCAATCGAATACTCTGAATGGGCTGCACCAATTCTCGTAGTCAAAAAGCCAAACGGCTCTACACGTCTTTGCGTCGACTACTCAACAGGACTCAATGACGCACTGAATGCTAATCTACATCCACTTCCGCTTCCTGAGGACATCTACGCGACACTGAATGGAGGCCAAATATTCTCACAACTGGATCTCAAAGACGCTTATTTACAACTCGAATTGGATGAAGAATCAAAAAAAACTCTGTACGATGAATACGCACCGAGGCCTATTCCAGTTTCAACGTCTACCTTTTGGCATAAAATCAGCTCCCGGCATATTTCAAACTTTAATGGACAACATGCTCTCGGGACTCAACTACGCCATAGCTTATCTGGACGACATAATTATCGTAAGCTGCACAGAAGAAGAACACACGCAGCACTTGACTGAAGTTTTCAAACGAATTCAAGATTACGGACTACATCTACGTCTCGACAAATGCTCTCTGTACAAACCTTCAATCAAATATCTCGGTTTCATTATCGACAAAGAAGGAAGGAGACCGGATCCAGCAAAAATCAACGCTATTACTGCGATGCCTGCACCGATCAACGTTCCTCAACTACGTTCTTTTCTCGGAATGATTAACTACTATCAAAACTTCGTAAACAAGATGCGATTTATTCGACAACCCCTTGATGAACTACTTCGCGACAACGTCAAGTGGCACTGGACTGAAAGGGAACAAAACGCCGTCGACAAAATCAAAGAAATTCTCCAAAGCGACCTACTGTTGACGCACTACAATCCGACGCAAGAAATAATCGTAGCTGCGGATGCATCTGAATATGGAATTGGAGCAGTTCTACAACACAAGTTCCCTAACGGCAAAATTCTATCAGTAATGCACGTCTCAAGAGCCCTCACCGCTGCCGAAAAGAACTACGGTCAAATAGAAAAGGAGGGTCTTGCACTCATCTACGCTGTAAAGAAATTCCACAAGATGATTTTCGGCCGCAATTTCACTCTTCTAACCGACCATCAACCACTTCTGAAGATATTCGGCGACAAGAAAGGAATTCCGCTTCATACTCAAAGAAGACTACAACGATGGAGTATCATTCTTCTCGCCTACGACTTCAAAATTGAATACCGCAACACAAAAGAATTTGGACAAGCAGATGCTCTTTCACGTCTCATCACAAACCAACCTACGGAAGAAGAAGACGTCATAATCTCTGCACTCAAAACGGTGTCAAATCTAAACGAAGCCTACGATTCCAGTCAACTTCAAATCTCTTCAAAAAGCTGTACAGAAAGATAAACTACTCTCAAAAGTCAAAGAATTCGTCAAAACAAATTGGCAACACTTTTCTGAAGACAAAAACAGAAGCTCCGACTACAACGACTTAAAAAGATTCTACAGTCAACGCAAATCTCTTTCCCTCGATCAACAATGTCTTCTTCTCGGAGACCGCGTCATCATCCCTATTTCTCTTCGACCTCAAACTCTCAAATTACTGCACAGAGGACACCCAGGGATCACAATCATGAAGAACCTAGCACGTCAGCACGTCTACTGGCCGAACATCGACAACGACATCGAACAATTCGTCAAAACCTGCACAGACTGCGCAAGCGCTGCTAAACTTCCAGTCAAATCAACGCTAAGCTCATGGCCGAAATCCACGAAACCATGGCAAAGAATCCACATCGACTACGCTGGACCAATTAACGGAGGATACTATCTTGTCATCGTCGATAGTTATTCGAAGTACCCTGAAATTTTTCAAATGACTTCAACGACTACGAATGCAACAATCGACAAGCTCAAAGACACTTTCGCTCAACATGGTCTACCCGAAATTCTCGTCAGTGACAACGGAACGCAATTCTCTTCTCATCATTTCAAGAACTTCTGCACGGACAATGGCATTCTGCACCTATTCTCGCCACCTTACCATCCGCAATCGAATGGACAAGCTGAACGGTTCGTGGATACGTTAAAAAGGGCGATCGCGAAATTAAAGGGGAGGAAACGGTACCGAACGCGCTACGAATATTCCTGCACGCTTATCGGACTTCACCGAATCGTCAAACTCCAAATCAGAAGGCACCGGCTGAAATCTTATTCGGAAGAAAAATTCGCACAACTCTCGATCTCTTGCGTCCTACTCCTACTCTCAAAGGACTTCGAGACCTTCCGATGGAACATCAATTCAATCGACACCACAGCGCTCAAAGCAGACACTTCAACGTCAGCGATCCGGTCTATGCCCACTTCATTCTCTCTAAAACTTGGCATCCTGGAGTCGTCGAGTCTGCCCGCGGAGTCATCTACGAAGTGCGCTTCCCAAATGGCAAACTCCGTCGTTTCCACGTCAATCATCTGCGACCACGAGAACTCGGACGAATTACGGAACAGACAGCAATCCTAGACGAAGAATTTGGTCTTATTAATCTCTCTTCCGCACCTGTACCAACCGTTCGTACTTCTACGCCGGAGATTCCCCTGATAACTAGCGAGACCCCTTTTCAACGGCATTCACGAATCGAACACGCGAATCCTTCGTGGCCCACGCCGCGGCGCTCTACACGCACGCGTCAACCACCTGAACGTCTCATCATGGATCCGACTCAGAAGAAGTACCGAACCGCCTTGGCCCCCACGGACCCAATTTAAAGGGGGAGGTGTTGGATAAAATTCCTTTTATCATGTAATTTGTCCTAAGCAGATAATATGTTAAACCGTATTTTTATCTTTCCCATTCGCTTATATTTCATTCGCTCTTATTTTGCTGCTTGGTGTTGGTTATATCCTTTTTGACAGTTTTTCTCGAAAGTAAATTGATTATTTCTCCTCGATAAATATTCGAATTTACAACAGGTTATAGTTTTGTTTTTATAATAAATGCCGCTCCATATAAAAACCGACATTATTTTTTTTGCCAATCTAATAGCAAACAGCAAAAAAAATAAGTTGTAGATTCAAATATTTGAAAAGTTATTTGCATGTGGTGAGTATTTAAGCACCTACCACAAGTTGAAATTACCGCTTTAGTTAGTTCAGCTTGACCGGCTTCATAAGCGGTTTGAATCTCGCAAAACTCCTGATTCAATTCTTCAATAGTCGGATTTACAAATTTGATTCCGCCACCTTTTGTCGTGTCGAAAATCTTGATACCAAGACTGGATGAAGCATTACGAATGATTTTCTCCGACTAAATTTGCAATATCAGATGGAAAATGCTAATTAAAAAAAAACAAACTTTTAATCGAAATAAAATGCTTTATAGAAAGAAGTAACATTATAGTTGCTTTTGCTATAAATTCTTTACCTTCAGCGTTAGTCGAAAATAGTAGCCATTACCGGCATTCGATTCCATTTTTATGCTATCCGTATTCAATTTCGAGCTGAGCTAAAAACGCGCAAATTTTTGTTAAATGTGAATTTTTTTAACCCATAAGTGACGAGCACTTTTTTTAAAAAAATTTTTCATTGGACGAGAGTTTTTTTTCAAAAAAAAGTTGTGTACATTTTTGTGTACACGTCGTCCACTCTAGCATTTAATCTTTTAAAATGTTTAAAAACTTTAAAATTTCTTCTCAGTTATTCTAGAACTTTTCCGTTAAACTTATTTACCAAAATACATAAATATTGTTCTTAATTGTTTTTTGTTATAGATAAAAATAAAAAATTATAAAAAAATTATTCTATTGTTGCAAAATAAAATTTTTTTTTTTAATATCCAAATGGCAATATTCTTGCCGAGAGTAGTTATGACTTGTTTAGGATCTCTTTAAAGTAATAATTCTATAAATTGTTACATTTTTTATAAAATCAGTTTAAAAAATTAATTTAAAAACCGTGTACACATCGTCACTTATGGGTTAAATCTAACTGACCTTGTTAAAAATTCCTTCGGCCCGCTTATCAATGGCCGAGAGACGCTCCGCCATTTCAGCTAGACTCTCGTCAATGTCGGGTTTTATGCGATACTGACCCGTCTGCTCGCAGTGTTTTACATCAAAGGTGTTTTCGATTAGAGCGATGAATCGCTCAAACTCGGCACGACTGTGTTGAATAGGCTCGATGAGCAGCTCGCGAATAGACGGACAAAGTCGCTGCTCCACGCACTCTGTTAAACTCTCTAATGTGGCGTGAAAACGTTGCAGAAGTCGGACCAACTGGTACAGACGATAGCAATCCTGAAAAGCATTAAAAATATATGAAGTTCTATTGCTAACCTCTATCAGGATATCATAAAAAATGGTGTCGAATAAAGTCGATTAGATACACAGATAATACAAATGAAAAGACCTGAAGAGAGGCCTTCTTTTGCGCCAATTTCCTCGACAAAAGCGCAATATCCGGTACGCGACGAAGCAAATCGTCGTGAAGCGCAAATCTAATATCGTGCGCAGCGCAAATCGCCTCGACGACGTCGAGTCGCTCCTGAATACGACGCAAATCGGTGAGCGGACGACGCATCCATTCTCCTTTAAAAAATTATCTTAAAATAATAATTTGGTATTTCAACTAAAATCGTAATGTTTTTTTTTGTCAACATTGTTTCGATACTAGTTTTGCAAATAGATATGTGGACCTATTTAAAAAGTAAAAAAGACATGTATCTCACTCAAAAGTTTTTTTCCTGACTGACTCCGACATCTATTCAAAAAGTCGTAGAGCGTTGTGGCCACACCAATACCGCCAGACGAAGCAAAAGCGCCTAGCAAAAAAGATATTTTAAACAAATGCGATAATACATGTATATAATTATGTAAAACTTGGAAAATGGCAAAAAAAGTAGAAAAATTTGTTTCTGTTGAGCTATCAAAAGTCCGCCATACCATCGCCATTCGCTGAAAATATTTCCAGAGCCTGTATGGCTGCGTTGCTAACGTACATATAGCCGGCGGAGCCGTACTTTTTCACCGTAAATGCGTCCACGTATCGTTCATCGTCCAACAATCTCATATGCGTCAAGAGCAAATACAGACTCTTCCACACCTCGTCTCTGAATTGAGAATCTGAAACGAAAATTTGTTTAAAAGGGCGTGTTAGCGCTAAACATCTATAGCAATAATGCTCAATAATTGGAAAATAATTTAGAGACGATTGAAAAATTCTACGTCACGTAAAGAATCAAAATTTTCATAAAAACCTTCTCAAGACACGAACGCGCCAATCGTCGTAATGATTTCTTGTTTCCTCTTCACAAATTAAACTTCATTTAACTGATAAAATTGAAAAAGGATGCCTCAAAAAATAGCAAACCTTTATGCTTTTCCTTGAGAATTCGACGAATTTCGTCTTGATATTTGGTCATTTCATTCCACGATATCGGACAAATGCTTTTCTGGATTCCGGATCGCTCAAGAGACTTCTCGAATGCCTTGAATCGATTTGGCTTCAATTTGAAGTCTTCCTCAAAGAGGACACATTCGCGTGGGTTCATCGCCACAATATTTTGCTTAAAAGATTTTTTTTCTGATAAATTTAATAATTGAATAAGAAAGTAAAGTACTTCCAACAAGGAGAAATGTGGTGAGTCATCGAATTGCGAAACGATAATCTCCATTTCCTGCGAATTGCAAAAGCACAAAACTACACAATTCTAAACACATTGAAATTGAAAAATGTCATAACATTTTCTAGACGCCCTCATATTTAAGAAAAATATTATTGAAAACGAGCATAAAAGAACGATAAAACGAGTTGCGAACTGTAATGGTGAAGCTAAGTCTAAGACTAAACCTAAATTTGAATTAGTTTTTTCTTTCTAAAGTGTCGTTTTTCTCTGGTCACTATTTTCGACTATAATATTTATGAGATAAAACCTCTTTGTTGTAATCGTTACCAAGCAAATGCGCACACATCACCGTCGATAGTTCCGTTAATTCGACGCAATTCGAAACAATCTCCTCGAAATCAACCAAATTGCCGATAGCGCCCTCAAAACGATGAAAATTATTTCAAACAATGTATATGTGTAAAGTAGTAGAAATTTTTTAAAAGTTAAAAACTACATTTTTTAGGCCTACAACTACTTTATTTACATCTTAAATTTAGTAATCTTAAAAATTTCAATCTCTTTAATACATTATCAACCTTTGCGCGTAAAACAAATTTTCCATTGTCTTCTTCGTAAACTTCCACGCGATAGCGCAACGATAGCAATAACTCCTTCACAACTTTAACATATTGCGAATTATTCAAAATTTGATAAACCATCTCAACCTTCTCGTTTCCTATAAATAAGCATGATAAAATCAAGATGTTAATAATTGGAAAAAAATCCAAGATATACCCATTAAAATTCGATGTAAACCAACTTCGCTTAGCAAAATGCGATTGGCAATGAGAATCGCATCGTCCCCATAGCATTTGTAGTGATCCTTTAATATGTATAAAAAATTTTAAAATCATTATGTTAATAAAATCATCAGAAAAATCATTATTCTTTAATAGGAAAAAAAATTACTCCTCGATCGAATAAAATAACAGTTCCCGTCGATTTTTTTCCCAGAATTTCGAGAATATTTTTGTCTTTCACTTGCTGCGACATAACCAGTTTAAATCTTTAAAAATTAATTAGCTAAATGTTAAAATGAAAATTTTTAGCGTTAAATATTTAATTATTTTTAAAGCTCTTTTAGACAAAAAAAATCCTATTTTAGCTATATATTTTAGCTATATATACAATTTAGGTGGGTTAATTTTCGCATTATAAAATATTTTTAGAAGAAAACATTTTGCACTATATACTCGCTTAAACACTTAGATATTAAAGAGAAAAAGTATTCTTCAATAATTTTTTTTCTATTTACAAATAGAGAAAAATCTCATTTTTTAAATTAAATTAAAAGAATTATTATTGGCATTAGTAGTATAATCAAATATTTAATTTTTTTACACTATTCACGGCCAGTGTTTCCAATTTTTTTAATTAATTGAAACTTAACCTAAAGTGACTTAATCGAACCAAAGTTAAAATCAAAATTAAGTACTTAACTTAATTTAGTCAAAGTTAGAAGCAAAATTAAGTCAAAAGTTAAAAGCATTTTTTAATTTTGCCAAAATTAAATCAAAAGTTAAAAGCATTTTTTAATTTTGCCAAAATTAAATCAAAAGTTAAAAGCATTTTTTAATTTTGCCAAAATTAAATCAAAAGTTAAAAGCATTTTTTAATTTTGCCAAAATCAAATGTGTTAAATTAAGTCGCTGATTTGGCAAAACGAAAGTTAAGCCAAATTATCGAAAGTTAAGCCAATTTTGTTTTGCCACGATTTGTTTTTCTAATTTTATTTATATTTTTTGTTTTTATTTATTGTTGTTTAGTAATGAAATTATGATTTTATATTTTTTAAAATATTATTTTTTAAAATATTATCAATAAAATATTTTTTTCGTGCCCAGCGTTCTTTTTTATTTTATTTTCATCTGGCAACCCTGTTTTAAATCAATTAAAATATTTAAATAAAACAAAATCAAACAACTAAAAAGCAAATATTGAAATAATATTGAAATAGAATAATAACAATTAGAGTTAGAGGACTTTTTCATGGCCAAGTTTTTGCCGGAATCAACGTTGAGGTCACCATTCAGTGTTTAAGTAAACCATTAATTGCGAATTAAGATATTCATACTGGGTTCTACAACGATGCGACTTTGTCGCAAAACCTGCTTGCGAAAAAACACGCTCGCCTGGAGCGCTTGTTGCAGGAACGGAAAATACATTTAAAGCCAAATTTTTAATTTGTTTATAATCTTCGCGGTCTATTTTTTTCCAAAACTTGACGACATCCACATTTGTTTCAATATTTTTGAAGTCTGGTTTTAAGTCTAGTTGTATCATATATTTCATTAGTGAATTGATGTTGTCCATTATTTTATTGGTTCCTTGTTTGCGTTCACGATCTTCGCGGCGTGTGTTACACAATTTTGACATGAAGCCACTCAGTAATGATTTTTTTGCCTCCACAACATTCCTGCACGGCCGATTGCTGTTGTGAAAACGGCTGCGATGTAGGCAACATGTTTTTTATTTGACGCTTTGCAATCTCCATTTCCCTTCCATCCAATATATTTATTGTGTTAGAGCGGTTGCGATAATATAAATCGGCTCGAAATTATCATCGTTTTCATCATAATAATGACTAAATCTATACTTTATCTCGCAAGATAAAAAAATACCTCATTGTTATTAAAATTAGGAAAAATGTTTCTTTCACTAAATAATGCTAGCAGCGTTTTAATATACACAAAACTTCGAGATATTGTGGCGAGATATAAAGCATATATATTAGTAAAAAATTCAAAAGATAAACAAAAGCAAGTTAAATATTACCTATTCACAATGTTGAAAGCGCAATGGCGTGTAAAACCCAATATTTTAAAAAATATAAAATCATAATTTCATTACTAAACAATAATAAATAAAAACAAAAAATATAAATAAAATTAGAAAAACAAATCGTGGCAAAACAAAATTGGCTTAACTTTCGATAATTTGGCTTAACTTTCGTTTTGCCAAATCAGCGACTTAATTTAACACATTTGATTTTGGCAAAATTAAAAAATGCTTTTAACTTTTGATTTAATTTTGGCAAAATTAAAAAATGCTTTTAACTTTTGATTTAATTTTGGCAAAATTAAAAAATGCTTTTAACTTTTGACTTAATTTTGGCAAAATTAAAAAATGCTTTTAACTTTTGACTTAATTTTGGCAAAATTAAAAAATGCTTTTAACTTTTGACTTAATTTTGGCAAAGTTAAAAAATACTTTTAACTTTTGATTTAATTTTGGCAAAATTAAAATTTGCATTTAATTTTGCTTTTAACTTTGACTAAATTAAGTTAAGTACTTAATTTTGATTTTAACTTTGGTTCGATTAAGTCACTTTAGGTTAAGTTAAATTTTTAGGTAAAAATTTTTTAATTTTGGAAACACTGTTCACGGCGAATAATATTGCAAATTTTTGACAGAATATATCGTAATCGAGCGCAAATTTAAAAATATTTCGAATGTTTAAAAGATTACATTTCAAAAATGTTCTTCTAATTCTCGCGTGTAATAAAACCGTTTATTCATTGAAAATCACTTTTTATTTATAATATAAATGATAAAAAAACGAAGCGACAACTCGAGAATCGGCTTGAGGGCAAAACCAATTCAAAAAATGATAAATTTGACATCAACCTACTCTTTGCGTATTAACTTTTTTTCTAGCGTATTAATCGATTCTAAATTGCGCCAGGAGGTAGAGAATTTAACGGGGAATTTAATAGATCAAAGCTTTTTAACATTTCATTAATTCTACCTGAGCTCTACATATTTATTCGTGGTACGAAAAAAGTATGTGTTTCAGAAGAAACAAAAAATAAAGTGAAAATTAACATTCATGCATTACAAGTCAATAGTCACTCGATTCGTAAGAAAATGCGCTATTTTTTGTGTATATTTGCATCCAATAACAAATAACTTTTCTTTTATTATTTTACTGCAAACAATCGATTTTTTTGAAGAAAATAACATTATCCCCAACTATCAGCATGGTTTTATGAATAACAGGGGAGTTGTCACCCAAATGTTGCAAGCAGTAGACGATTGGACATTAAGCTTAGAACGGAAAAAATGTGTAGACGTAGTTTATTTTGATATTAAACGTGCATTTGATGCAATCAGCCATGACAGACTACTTTCAAAACTCTATCACGCTGGTGTGCAAGGTTTACTGTTAGACTGGATTCAAAATTTTTTAAGCAACAGAACTTTTCGTGTAAAAGTGGGAAATTCTCTTTCTGATAACAGTAGCATAAAAAGTGGAGTACCACCGGGTTCAGTACTAGGTCCAATATTATTTAACTTCTATATGAATGATATATTAAAAGGCACAAACTTCCCGAATGTAAAAATTATGTCATTTGCGGATGATACCAAAGCTTACATTTAGTTCAACAAAAAAGAACAAGACTACCATTATAAACTGCAAGAATTCATCAATTATTTTTCAAATTGGTGTCAGATCAATGGACTTAAATTAGCCATTTTAAAATGTCGTATTTTGCATATCGGCTTTAAAAATCCTCAGGCAAATTATTTTCTTGACAACGATATCATCCCTAAGGTTGAAAATGACGTGCGCGATCTAGGTATTTATATTACGCCCAACTTGAAATGGGTCTCCCACATCAGACGAAAATGTAAGCTAGCCCAGCTCAAATTCCTCAATATTTTAAAAGCTTTCAAATCTAACAGTTATGAATTCTTAGTCAAATTGTATAGTTGTTATGTACGGCCAATCCTCGAATTCGCGTCACCAGTATTCAATTCCACAATTGTAAAAAATGTAAAATTGCTCGAATCTGCTCAGCGTAGAATTACTAAGTCAATTGTAAGGCGCTGTTGTAAATCTTTGCAAACAATTCCTTCTTATGAAGAACGGCTTAAATTGCTGAACTTGGAAAAGATCAAAACACGTCTAATCAAATTTGGCCTAATAATTGTACACAAAATTCGGCTTGGCTTAATCTCTAAACCAGATCAAAAGATAATAGACTTGACAAAAATAAAGATTAAACGAGGTCGAAATGATTTATTTGTTCCAGCTTCTAAAAATACCATCCGTAATAATTCGTTTTTTGTGAGAGCATATCGGCAATACATCAAGTTACATCCTGAGTTCACTAATTGCCCGGACGAAAAATCTTTCAAAAAGAAACTTGACAATATTTGCCTATAATTCTCTAACGTTTCATTAGCAATTTCAATTAAAAATTATAAATTTAATTCTATTTACATGTTATTTCATTTTCATTTAATTTTATCTTTGTTATGATCCATTGAATAATCGCCATAATTATTCGTTTATTGTTTAGTCGCGATTTTATCGTAATAAATTTAATTTAATTTAAACAAATTTTGTCAAATTTCAAATCCTACTTAATGTAATATTACATTTTTTAAATATAGGCGAAATGCCAAAAATTTTTAACTGTATAATTATATAGCTAAATGTATAATCAGCCTATACTAAAGCGCTATTTTCTGTCCGTCCGTCCGTCCGTCCGTCCGTCCGTCCGTATGTCCGTCACGAAAACGGACACATATCGTAACTCAACTCATTTCAATGACATTCTAATAAAATTAAAGCATATCGTAACGTTCCCAATTCTAAGAAATTTTGTTGTCGCAATATGCGCATTTTGTTGTTTTTGTTAGCAAAATTAAGATCAAAGTTGGTCAAAAATTAACAAAATATCGTAATTTAGCACTATTTAATGACATTGTTGTTAATAATTGAACATAAAATGTAAACTTTTAATATTATTTTGTTGTCATTTACATGAAAAAAACAACAAAAATTCCTTTAAAAACGTCAATTTACATTAAAATGTATCGTAACGTTGCCAATTCTAAGAAATTTTGTTGTCGCAATATGCGCATTTTGTTGTTTTTGTTTTGAATCCAGTGGCGCCAAACATTATATTATATTCGTACATATCGTAACGCTATCATTTTAGTTGTTGTTTTGTGCCAATTTTTATTACATGTAAAATACAACAATTATTTATGGAAAAATGTCGAAAAATCCAGCGGCGCCAAACATTATATTAGGGCTAAATTACGATATTTTATAACTTTTTGGCCAACTTTAATCTTAGTTTTGCAAACAAAAACAACAATATGCACATATTGAGACAACAAAATTTCTTAGAATTGGCAACGTTACGATATATTTTAATGTAAATTGACGTTTTTATAGCAATTGTTGTTGTTTTTTACATGTAAATGTGACAACAATAATATTAAAAGTCTACATTTTATATTCAATTATTAACAACAAAGTCATTAAAATGCTATGAAAATGAGTTGAATTACGATATTTTGTAACTATTATTGTTGTCATTTACATTTACGTAACAATTACGTAATTTAGCTCTATTTAATGATATTGTTGTTAATAATTGAACATAAAATGTAGACTTTTAATATTATTGTTGTCGCATTTACATGTAAAAAACAACAAAAATTGCTTTAAAAACGTCAATTTACATTAAAATGTATCGTAACGTTGCCAATTCTAAAAAATTTGTTGTCGCAATATGCGCATTTTGTTGTTTTTGTTGGCAGAATTAAGATCAAAGTTGGCCAAAAAGTTACAAAATATCGTAATTTAGCACTATTTAATGACATTGTTGTTAATAATTGAACATAAAATGTAGACTTTTAATATTATTTTGTTGTCATTTACATGAAAAAAACAACAATTATTTATGGAAAATGTCGATTTCTTGATTCAAATCCAGCGGCGCCAAACATTATATTATATTAGAACATATCGTAACATTGTCAATTTAAGAAATTTTGTTGTTGTTCAAGGTAATTTTTTAATCCGGACTATGCGGCGGCGCCAAAAGTTTCGCGGCGCCAAATATTTTAAGGGGTGCGGCGGGCGCGATCAATATTCAAATGTTTCTTAGAATTGGCAACGTTACGATATATTTTAATATAAATCGACATTTTTCTATAAATAATTGTTGTTTTTTACATGTAAATGACAACAATAATATTAAAAGTTTTTCCAATTATTAACAACAAAGTCATTAAAATGTTATGAAAATGAGTTGAATTACGATATTTTGTCACTTTTCTTCCAATTTTAAGTAAAATTCGTCAAAAAAACAACAAAAGTTGTACATATATTTTGTTAGTTTACGACATTTTAATGTGATTTTACATTAGATATCATCAATTATTATTGTCTTTTACATGTAAATACCGTAAATCCTCTAATAGCTCCCCCGGGGGACTTATTTTTCAATCACCCTCCAGGGGGGGGACTTATTAGAGGGGGAGTTATTAGAGGGGGGAGTTATTTTTCAACCAAATTTTTTACAAAAATAAACGCTATTTTTGTGCTTTTTTTCTGTTTTTTTAGTTTTTTCACTTTATTTTTAACTACCTATAAACCAAATTAAATTAAAATCACCAACAAAAACAATCATGTAAGCAATTAAACAATTAAACAAATAAACAATTAAATCAAAATCAATTAAACAATTAAATCAAAATCACTATCATCTTCAAAGTGGATAGATTCATCGGTAATATATCCATTTTCTTCATCCTCATGATTGTCGTGTTCGTTTATGTAGATCGCTTGATCGATTGAGCCCGACGACCGCGCTTTTAACAATTCTAATTTTCCTTCAGGCACCGGACCATGATCTTTAAAGCAATGAATTTTATTATCTTCACTGCCATCTATAGACACTGTTAGGCCACAATCTAGAAATAAAATATTGTTAACAATATTGGTAGTCAAAATATCAAACCTTTAAATGACTTTGAAATAGCTTCCGACGAAAGTGATTCCCATGCTTGTACAATCCAATCTAGATATACATCCATAGAAGGAGCTTTTGGATTTCCGCCACTTGTGAATTCTTTTTGGGCATCATTTGCCATCCAACAATCGTAACTTCGTCTTATGTGAGATTTAAATGGTCCATTCCAAGACACGTCAGGTGCCTAAATAAAACAAAAATAAGAAATGAAAAAACCTGTATAAATTTGGTGCAACCACCTGGAATCACAGCTGTATGTAAATCAAGTTCGTGTAATTTTTTTTTTGTTGAGTCACTTATGTGACAACGAAATGAATCCCAAACTAGAAGACGTTTGCCAAAGAGAGAACGTCCAAAAATTCTGTCCAAATATTCGCACGTTAGTTCATCGTTCATCCAGACCGTTCCTCTCCAACAAAGTTCAAGTTTGTTTTTAAACTTTTGGACAATTGTTATGTCTGGGCGTTTTCGAGGTAATAAAACAAACGGTTTGGATTTTTTTCCGTCCGACCTAGCAGTAAGCATAACTGTTATTCGCATTTTGTCGTGCCCTGTTGTTAGAACGGATACATCTTTCGCTCCTAATTCATCGACACACTTTCCACCGGTTGGATCCAGGTAAACCGCAGTCTCATCGGCCGCAAAAATATACTGATAACTGAAAAATAAATTTATTTTTATTAAAAAATATTTTTATTAAAATTCTAAATCAAATCCCTACTGATGATTCTTTCGAACCTCCGAAATATACATGACGAATTGGACTAATTTTTTAACGTAGTCGGACGGTGGTTTTTGACAAACCGTTGTAGGAATTCGGAGACGAAAATTGTGACGTAACATAAATTTTTCGAGCCAACCTCGACTACACTAAAATTAATTTGTTCATATAAATTACTAAACATTTCCAATTGTTACTTTAAATTTTTCGACATCTTCTTCTGCATGAAAACAAATTTTTGCGTGTGATTGAATAATACTACGAGACACACGAAGTTTTTAGATCGACGTTCCCGAATCCAAATAGCGAGCTGATCATCAAGGTCTTTGAATTTTATCGGACGGCCACCTCCACAAAGTCTCTTTTTAAATTTGCCAATTAGCGATGCCGTTCTAAAACAATTATAAAAAAACAAAACTTGACAATTGATAGAATGCAAAATTACTTGATGCGATTTAATGATCCTTCTTGGTTTTTCCATAAACGAACCGTTTTTCGATCGACTCCAAAACTACTGCTGGCCGAATGATTTGAGAATTCCTGGGCATGTTTAATCACTTTTAGTTTAAATTCTGTTGTATAAGACTTTAATTTTCTTGGCGTCTTAACTTCCTCCTGTTCCTCATCAGAGCTACAATAATTTTCTAAAAGATCCATGTCGGTATGCTAAAATCAGAAAGTGGCTAAATACAAAGTTAACAAGAAAAAAGAAATTAAAGAAAATTAACAAGAAATTAAAGAAAATTATAATTAGCAAAAAATAAACGAAAAATATCCATTACCGAATGGCAAGACAGTCGAAAAAATTGCTGTAGGTACAGTCTACATACTGTTGCTGTGCTTTTACGGCGAATAACAACAATGCGAAGAATTATTCCAAAAGGTGAAGCGTTGCAACGTATCAATACAGTTACGTTTGCATAAGGTTCTCAATCTTCTTTATTGGAAAAAAACAAACCAAGTGGTATATCGTAAACCAAACACACATACATAGGTAATTTAAATCACAATAAAACAATTTCTTTTCGTGACAAGACAAATTTTTTTCAAATTTTCTTATTGAAAATTTGTTTAGAAAAAAATTTAACAAAAAAAACATTAAAAATTTTTTATTGGAAAAAAATAGCTTGGTCCCCCAAGCACTTTTTTAAGGGGGGGAGTTATTAGAGGGGGGAGTTATTTTTCAATCACCCTCCAGGGGGGACTTATTAGAGGGGGAGTTATTAGAGGGGGAGCTATTAGAGGATTTACGGTAACTTTTACAAATATCGTAATTTAGCACTATTTAATGACATTGTTGTTAATAATTGAACATAAAATGTAAACTTTTAATATTATTTTGTTGTCATTTACATGAAAAAAACAACAAAAATTCCTTTAAAAACGTCAATTTACATTAAAATGTATCGTAACGTTGCCAATTCTAAGAAATTTTGTTGTCGCAATATGCGCATTTTGTTGTTTTTGTTTTGAATCCAGTGGCGCCAAACATTATATTATATTCGTACATATCGTAACGCTATCATTTTAGTTGTTGTTTTGTGCCAATTTTTATTACATGTAAAATACAACAATTATTTATGGAAAAATGTCGAAAAATCCAGCGGCGCCAAACATTATATTAGGGCTAAATTACGATATTTTATAACTTTTTGGCCAACTTTAATCTTAGTTTTGCAAACAAAAACAACAATATGCACATATTGAGACAACAAAATTTCTTAGAATTGGCAACGTTACGATATATTTTAATGTAAATTGACGTTTTTATAGCAATTGTTGTTGTTTTTTACATGTAAATGTGACAACAATAATATTAAAAGTCTACATTTTATATTCAATTATTAACAACAAAGTCATTAAAATGCTATGAAAATGAGTTGAATTACGATATTTTGTAACTATTATTGTTGTCATTTACATTTACGTAACAATTACGTAATTTAGCTCTATTTAATGATATTGTTGTTAATAATTGAACATAAAATGTAGACTTTTAATATTATTGTTGTCGCATTTACATGTAAAAAACAACAAAAATTGCTTTAAAAACGTCAATTTACATTAAAATGTATCGTAACGTTGCCAATTCTAAAAAAATTTGTTGTCGCAATATGCGCATTTTGTTGTTTTTGTTGGCAGAATTAAGATCAAAGTTGGCCAAAAAGTTACAAAATATCGTAATTTAGCACTATTTAATGACATTGTTGTTAATAATTGAACATAAAATGTAGACTTTTAATATTATTTTGTTGTCATTTACATGAAAAAAACAACAATTATTTATGGAAAATGTCGATTTCTTGATTCAAATCCAGCGGCGCCAAACATTATATTATATTAGAACATATCGTAACATTGTCAATTTAAGAAATTTTGTTGTTGTTCAAGGTAATTTTTTAATCCGGACTATGCGGCGGCGCCAAAAGTTTCGCGGCGCCAAATATTTTAAGGGTGCGGCGGGCGCGATCAATATTCAAATGTTTCTTAGAATTGGCAACGTTACGATATATTTTAATATAAATCGACATTTTTCTATAAATAATTGTTGTTTTTTACATGTAAATGACAACAATAATATTAAAAGTTTTTCCAATTATTAACAACAAAGTCATTAAAATGTTATGAAAATGAGTTGAATTACGATATTTTGTCACTTTTCTTCCAATTTTAAGTAAAATTCGTCAAAAAAACAACAAAAGTTGTACATATATTTTGTTAGTTTACGACATTTTAATGTGATTTTACATTAGATATCATCAATTATTATTGTCTTTTACATGTAAATAACTTTTACATGTAGTAAAAATTGGCACAAAACAACAACAAAATTTCTTAAATTGACAGCGTTACGATAAATTTTGATGTAAATTGACGTTTTTATAGCAATTGTTGTTGTTTTTTACATGTAAATGTGACAACAATAATATTAAAAGTCTACATTTTATGTTCAATTATTAACAACAATATAATTAAATAGAGCAAAATTACGATATTTTGTAACTTTTTGGCCAACTTTGATCTTAGTTTTGCCAACAAAAACAACAATTTGCGCATATTACGATAACAAAAAATTTTTTAGAATTGGCAACGTTACGATATGCTTTAATTTTATTAGAATGTCATTGAAATGAGTGGAATTACGATATGTGTCCGCAACGCTTTT
The DNA here is from genome assembly GCA_024678965.1 of Bradynema listronoti. Taxonomy (NCBI): domain Eukaryota; kingdom Metazoa; phylum Nematoda; class Chromadorea; order Rhabditida; family Allantonematidae; genus Bradynema; species Bradynema listronoti. The sequence continues at coordinate 1,450,403 of JANLNO010000005.1, forward strand.
AATATAAATCGACATTTTTCCATAAATAATTGTTGTTTTTTACATGTAAATGAAACTATATGTGTCCGCAAAGAAAAATTTCGATTAATTTGGCATTTTTTGAAAATAAAATTTTTCAATAAGGATAAAAGCTAATAAAGTTATGATTAACAATATAGTCCAAAAATCAGAAGAATTTTTTATCCGAGCGGCGCCAAACATATTGGAGGGTATCGTAAACTAACAAAATATGTGCACAACTTTTGTTGTTTTTTTGACGAATTTTACTGAAAATTGAAAGAAAAAGTTACTAAATATTGTAATTCATCTCATTGTAACGACATTGTTGTTAATAATTGGCGGCGCCAACATTTTTACGGCGCCAAATATTTTAAAAATATGTATAAACGTCGCGTATGCGGCGGGCGCGATCAATATTCAAACATTTTTGGGGGTGGAACGAAAATAGCGCTTTTATATTTTTGTGTTCGCCGCGTATGCGGCGGCGCGTTTCTATCAGCCTATACTAAAGCGCTATTTTCTGTCCGTCCGTCCGTCCGTCCGTCCGTCCGTCCGTATGTCCGTCACGAAAACGGACACATATCGTAACTCAACTCATTTCAATGACATTCTAATAAAATTAAAGCATATCGTAACGTTGCCAATTCTAAGAAATTTTGTTGTCGCAATATGCGCATTTTGTTGTTTTTGTTTTGAATCCAGCGGCGCCAAACATTATATTATATTCGAAAATATCGTAACGCTGTCAATTTAGTTGTTGTTTTGTGCCAATTTTTATTACATGTAAAAGTTATTTAAATTGTAAAATTTTGTTGTCGCAATATGCACATTTTGTTGTTTTTGTTAGCAAAATTAAGATCAAAGTTGGTCAAAAATTAACAAAATATCGTAATTTAGCTTTATTTAATGATAATGTTGTTAATAATTGAACATAAAATGTAAACTTTTAATATTATTTTGCTGTCACATTTACACGTAAAAAACGACAAAAATTGCTTTAAAAACGTCAATTTACATTAAAATGTATCGTAACGTTGCAAATTCTAAAAAATTTTGTTGTCTCAATATGTGCATATTGTTGTTTTTGTTGGCAAAATTAAGATCAAAGTTTGTCAAAAATTAACAAAATATCGTAAATTAGCACTATTTAATGTTTATGTTGTTAATAATTGAACATAAAATGTTGACTTTTAATATTATTTTGTTGCCACATTTACATGTAAAAAACAACAAAAATTGCTTTAAAAACGTCAATTTACATTAAAATGTATCGTAACGTTGCAAATTCTAAAAAATTTTGTTATCGCAATATGCGCATATTGTTGTTTTTGTTGGCAAAATTAAGATCAAAGTTGGCCAAAAAGTTAAAAAATATCGTAATTTAGCACTATTTAATGACATTGTTGTTAATAATTAAACATAAAATGTAAACTTTTAATATTATTTTGTTGTCACATTTACACGTAAAAACAACAATTATGTATGAAAAAATGTCGAAAAATCCAGCGGCGCCAAACATTATATTAGGGCTAAATTACGATATTTTATAACTTTTTGGCCAACTTTAATCTTAGTTTTGCAAACAAAAACAACAATATGCACATATTGAGATAACAAAATTTCTTAGAATTGGCAACGTTACGATATATTTTAATGTAAATTGACGTTTTTATAGCAATGATTGTTGTTTTTTACATGTAAATGTGACAACAATAATATTAAAAGTCTACATTTTATGTTCAATTATTAACAACAAAGTCATTAAAATGCTATGAAAATGAGTTGAATTACGATATTTTGTAACTATCATTGTTGTCATTTACATGTAAAAAACAACAATTATTTATGGAAAAATGTCAATTTATATTAGAATATATCGTAACGTTGCCAATTCTAAGAAATTTTGTTGTCGCAATATGCGCATTTTGTTGTTTTTGTTTTGAATCCAGCGGCGCCAAACATTATATTATATTAGAACATATCGTAACGCTGTTAATTTAAGAAATTTTGTTGTTATTCAAGGTAATTTTTTAATCCGGACTATGCGGCGGCGCCAACATTTTCGCGACGCCAAATATTTTAAGTGTACAAACGTCGCGTATGCGGCGGGCGCGATCAATATTCAAACATTTTTCGGGAAAATAGCGCTTTTACTTATAAAAGTTTTTTATAAAATAGTTTGTGTTCGCCGCGTATGCGGCGGCGCGTTTCTAGTCAGCCTATACTAAAGCGCTATTTTCTGTCCGTCCGTCCGTATGTCCGTCACGAAAAATCTGCGTTGCGGACACAAATCGTAACTCAACTCATTTCAATGACATTCTAATAAAATTAAAGCATATCGTAACGTTGCCAATTTTTGATTAAAATCCAGCGGCGCCAAACATTATATTAGGGCTAAATTACGATATTTTATAACTTTTTGGCCAACTTTAATCTTAGTTTTGCAAACAAAAACAACAATATGCACATATTGAGACAACAAAATTTCTTAGAATTGGCAACGTTACGATATATTTTAATGTAAATTGACGTTTTTATAGCAATTGTTGTTGTTTTTTACATGTAGCATATCGTAACGTCGCCAATTCTAAGAAATTTTGTTGTCGCAATATGCGCATTTTGTTGTTTTTGTTTGCAAAACTAAGATTAAAGTTGGTCAAAAAGTAACAAAATATCGTAATTTAGCTTTATTTAATGATAATGTTGTTAATAATTGAACATAAAATGTAAACTTTTAATATTATTTTGTTGTCACATTTACACGTAAAAAACGACAAAAATTGCTTTAAAACGTCAATTTACATTAAAATGTATCGTAACGCTGTCATTTTAAGAAATTTTGTTGTCGCAATATGCGCATATTGTTGTTTTTGTTTTGAATCCAGCGGCGCCAAACATTATATTATATTCGATCATATCGTAACGCTGTCAATTTAGTTGTTGTTTTGTGCAATTTTTACTACATTTAAAAGTTATTTACATTGTAAAAGACAATCATAATTGATGATAGCTAATGTAAAATCACATTAAAATGTCGTAAACTAACAAAATATGTGCACAACTTTTGTTGTTTTTTAACAAATTTTACTCAAAATTGGAAGAAAAGTTACAAAATATCGTAATTCAACTCATTTTAACGACATTGTTGTTAATAATTGACGGCGCCAACATTTTCGCGTCGCCAAATATTTTAAAAAGGGGTGTACAAACGTGCGGCGGGCGCGACAATATTCAAACATTTTTGGGGGTGGAACGAAAATAGCGCTTTTATATTTTTGTGTTCGCCGCGTATGCGGCGGCGCGTTTCTAGTCAGCCTATACTAAAGCGCTATTTTCTGTCCGTCCGTCCGTCCGTCACGAAAGCGGACACATATCGTAACTCAACTCATTTCAATGACATTCTAATAAAATTAAAGCATATCGTAACGTTGCCAATTTTTTGATTAGAATCCAGCGGCGCCAAACATTATATACGATATGCTACATGAAAAAAACAACAAAAATTGCTTTAAAAACGTCAATTTACATTAAAATGTATCGTAACGTTGCCAATTCTAAAAAAATTTGTTGTCGCAATATGCGCATTTTGTTGTTTTTGTTGGCAGAATTAAGATCAAAGTTGGCCAAAAAGTTACAAAATATCGTAATTTAGCTGTTGTTGTTAATAATTGAACATAAAATGTAGACTTTTAATATTATTTTGTTATCACATTTTCATGTAAAAAACAACAAAAATTTTTTTAAAAACGTCAATTTACATTAAAATGCATCGTAACGCTGTCATTTTAAGAAATTTTGTTGTTGTTTTGTACCAATTTTTAGCAAATACAGAACGCAAAATTTTTTACATTGTAAAAACGAAAAACAACAAATATAATAATTATGACTGTAATTACAAGAATGATTACAGGAATGATTACAGGAATGATTACAGGCATTTTTGCAACATAAATTTTTGCTTCTTAAAATTTCATTCGTCAAATTTTTTCGTCAAATATTTGCAACTGATAATGCAATCGTGTAATGGGTGTGCGTCAAACCGTCCTCTTCAGGACGTAGTGGGGGACCACTATCAAAACATCCACGGAATGTGTGATAAGAGTTTGGGTATGGACGTAGTCGATCCGCTTCAGGCGTCGATCGCTTCCATTGAAATTAAAAATATGGACGTAGTCGATCCGCTTCAAGCGTCGATCGCTTCCATTGAAATTAAAAATATGGACGTAGTCGATCCGCTTCAAGCGTCGATCGCTTCCATTAATGAGGACGTAGTCGATCCGCTTCAGGCGTCGATCGCTTCCATTGAAATTAAAAATATGGACGTAGTCGATCCGCTTCAAGCGTCGATCGCTTCCATTGAAATTAAAAATATGGACGTAGTCGATCCGCTTCAAGCGTCGATCGCTTCCATTAATGAGGACGTAGTCGATCCGCTTCAGGCGTCGATCGCTTCCATTGAAATTAAAAATATGGACGTAGTCGATCCGCTTCAGGCGTCGATCGCTTCCGTTGAAATTGAAAATGTTTGCTGCGGCAATAAAAAAGTTTCTTCAAGCGCACAGTGTTCAAAAATACATAGAGCTGAGCGTACAATAGAAGAGAAAGAACAGCAAAAAGAAAAAGATAGAATTAGGAAAGCTTTAAAAAGAAAAGAAATGAAAGAAAAATTAAATACCTGCCTAATTGTAGAGTCGGCAAAAATAAATAATTATGAATTTTCGGCGCCAAAAAAATGCCGTTCAATAGTTATAAATAATATAATTGAAAAAAAAATTGATGATGCTGAATTGTCTAAGCATATTGAAACAAATGTTGATGCAACGATTGAGGAATGTGCATATCAATTTAATGGTTACCTATATTCCATTAGCAATACTTAATGAATTAGTTGAAAACGAAACCAAATGGATGAACGATGAAATAATAAATGCTTATTTAAACATAATCCGTATAATAAGTAATAAAAAAATAGTCGTAGTTTCATCACATTATGCAAATAGAGTGTGTTCGTTTAATAAAAATTATTATCAAGGAGATTTAGATAATTTTGAAGTAGCATTTATACCAATCTTAGTCAACGAAAATCATTGGACAATTGGAATATATAATCGTGAAAATAATATCATATATTACTGTGATTCATTTGTCAATCCTCCTTCAAATATTGTTACCGAAACTTTAAGATCTGCTGTAAGTGATTTAACAAATGGTATTATAAATCCACAATTTAAATACATGCAAGAAAATGAATTAAATATACAACGAGATGGACATAATTGTGGTTTTTTTGCGGTTCTTCACGCAGAGTTGTATGTCATGAACAGTGGAACTTTTAAGTTGCCTGATTTTAATATTATTGAGCAAAGACGGCGGATATTAAAAACTCTTCAAAATTTTGCCAATGATAATTTTTATTATGAGCCTTTGAAAACCGATACTACAAATATTAATGAATCAATTTATGATAGAAAAGAGGATAAAAATAAAACCCCAGCGACACCAGCACAAAGGCAACGAAAAAGGAGGTCTGCATTCACAGATGATTTCAAAGATTCTATTAAGGAATATGACAAGCAGAGAATAGCAGAAAAACGAAAAAATGAAAATTTCAAAGAAAAAGAAAGGGAATTGGATAGGAAAAGGATTGAAATTAAAAGAGAGGATGAAAATTTCAAAGAAAAAGAAAGGGAATTGGATAGGAAAAGGATTGAAATTAAAAGAGAGGATGAAAATTTCAAAGAAAAAGAAAGGGAATTGGATAGGAAAAGGATTGAAATTAAAAGAGAGGATGAAAATTTTAAAGAAAAAGAAAGGGAATTGAATAGGAAAAGAATTGAAATTAAAAGAGAGGATGAAAATTTCAAAGAAGAAGAAAGGGAATTGGATAGGAAAAGGATTGAAATTAAAAGAGAGGATGAAAATTTCAAAGAAAAAGAAAGGGAATTGGATAGGAAAAGGATTGAAATTAAAAGAGAGGATGAAAATTTCAAAGAAAAAGAAAGGGAATTGGATAGGAAAAGGATTGAAATTAAAAGAGAGGATGAAAATTTCAAAGAAAAAGAAAGGGAATTGGATAGGAAAAGGATTGAAATTAAAAGAGAGGATGAAAATTTTAAAGAAGAAGAAAGGGAATTGGATAGGAAAAGAATTGAAATTAAAAGAGAGGATGAAAATTTCAAAGAAAAAGAAAGGGAATTGGATAGGAAAAGAATTGAAATTAAAAGAGAGGATGAAAATTTCAAAGAAAAAGAAAGGGAATTGGATAGGAAAAGAATTGAAATTAAAAGAGAGGATGAAAATTTCAAAGAAAAAGAAAAGGAAGTTCAGCGTATTTCTAAGCGTAAAAATAATAATGAAAACATAAAAATGCCTTTGTTGTATATGCAAGCACATGATTATAAAAATGTCAAGCGATTCCAGTTAAGCAATTTCGATATAGAATGTGATAATTGTGGGGCTTTACATTTTGAGGAAGAAAAAATTGGAAAAAAAAATACTTTTAGTGATTGTTGTAATCATGGAGATATAAAAATTGAATGTATAGGAGAAAATTATCCAGAAGAATTGGAAAAATTATTTTTAAAAAATCCCCAAATTTTATAAATAATATACGTGCTGTGAATGGTAATTTTGCAATGGCTTCATTGTCAATAAAACAATATGAATTTAAAACACCCGGTCCTTATTGTTTCCGTATATCTGGGCAGGTTTACAGGAATTATTACAATGGTATTTCTCCAATTAATGACAAGGAGCCCAGTGCTGGACAATTGTTTTTTATTGACACAAACGATGCACTCAATGTTCGTCAAAATAAATTGCAAACTGATCCTAAAGAAATAGCATTGATACACAATTATTTGTCTAATAATAATCAGTTTGCAAAATCTTATGTGATGATGAGAGAAGAAATCTATAAACAAGAACAATTAGCTCAGCAAAATAATGAAGAAAGAAAAGAAATAAAATTAGTTTTTAAAGCACTCGCAAATTACGACCAAAGACGTTATATTAGGTTGGGGAATAAGTTCGTAGCGTTTTAAATTTTATTTTATTTTACAACGATTTATTCTGTATTTGGTAATATATTTATATGTATTTGAAAGCGCTTTTTCTCCTCTACAAAACTGTGTTATTTGTTTTTTCTGAAAATTTAATTTTTTATTATTTTTCATGCTTAGAAATGGAGTACCCAGGAGGCAAAAATCAGCATTTTCGACATCTGCTCTTCTTCGCTTTTCATCGAGGGCAAAAAGCGGCCGAAGCCGCTCGGGACGTATGCAACGTGTATGGAGAAGGTGTCATAGGCGAATCTACAGCAAGAAAATGGTTTGCAAAGTTCAAAAACGGCGACTTTGACCTCGACGATACGCCTCGCAGCGGTCGACCTGTCGAATTCGACGAAGAGCATCTGAAGGGACTTTTGAAGGAAGACGGTCGTCAAACAAGCCGTGAATTAGCCGAAAAAATGAACTGCGATCATAAGACGATCCTGAATCATCTTCATTCGATGGGATTTGTCGAAAAATTCGGAGCTTGGTTGCCTCACGAGCTTAGCGAAATCAACAAAGAAAATCGCCTTCAAATCGCGGCTCAACACCTCGCCCGCCATCGAGCAACACGCGGTCATAAACAGCGTTTTTTGTACCGAATCGTCACAGGAGATGAGAAATGGTGCCTGTACGTCAATATGAAACAAAGAAAAGAATGGGTGGCCCCTGGAGACACGCCGAAGCCGAGAATCAAGCAGGATCTCCACCCAAAAAAGGCTATGATCTGCGTTTGGTGGGACTGGGAGGGCATGGTGCACTGGGAAATGCTCGAACGAAACGCTACGGTCAACAAAGAGCTCTACATTGCCCAGTTGCGCCGTGTAAACGAGGCTATTCGACTGAAAAGACCCGATCGACAAGGCCAAGTCATCTTGCTTCACGACAACGCCAGGCCCCATGTTGCACAAGTCGTCAAAGCCGCCCTCCAAGAGCTCGAATGGGAGGTTCTTCAGCATCCACCGTACTCTCCGGACCTTGCGCCAAGCGATTACCACCTTTTCCGCTCCTTGTCAAACCAAATGAGGGGTGTTACCTTCGACGGCGAAGAGGACCTCAAAAACTGGCTCAACAACTTCTTCGATACCAGACCGGGCGATTTTTGGCGAAACGGCATCAACAAATTGGTCGAGAAGTGGGAGGAGGTCGTAAACAGTAACGGAGAATACATCATTGATTAATTTGTTGTAATAATTATTGTTTTTTGTTTAAATAAATCTTTGTAAAAAAAACGCTACGAACTTATTCCCCAACCCAATAATTTGCCAACAGCGAACGAAGTGGCTGCTGTATTTGTGCCAACTGCTGATGGAAACGTACCTGAAGCTCATATTATGGTGTGTGAGCACGGAAAAGAATACAAAAAATTAGATTACATTGATCCACATGTAGAGCCAATGCTTTATCCGCTATTAAGACCTAATGGAGAAAAAGGATGGGATATTAATATGAAAACAAAAAAAGGAAAAAAGTTAAGTCTTTGTGATTACATTAATTATCAATTACATTATCGCAAAAATAAAGACAATCTTAGTGGTAAATATAAATTTAATCCGCTTCATTTTAGTGGAAAATTGGCACAACAATGGATAGTCGAGCGATGGTGTTGTGTCGAAGCTGATAGATTAAGATATATTAGAATTAATCAAAATAAAATTAAAGCATCGAATTATTCAGGGCTACAAGATTGGCTTAATCATACTATGACTGAAACTAGAGCATCTATTGGTCGAAAAATTGTCTTGCCGTCGTCTTTTACAGGTGGTCCACGTTATATGCTGAACGGATATAACGATGCAATGTGCATATGCGGCGAATTCGGATTGCCAGATCTTTTCATTACTATGACCTGCGATCCTAATAACCCCAATATAATTAATAATATTCCAGTTGGTGATGTTCCCAACAATCATCCTTTGCTTTGTTGTCGAGTATTTAAGAAACAATGTGATAAATTATTAGAAGTATTAAATTGTAAAGATAAAAGATTAGGCGGTATTTTCGGACGTGCTCTTGCATACGTTTTCACAATAGAATTTCAAAAAAGAGGCCTTCCACACATGCATTTGCTTCTTACGTTGGATGCTGAAGGCAAAACTTATCTACGAGAAAATATAGACGAAATTTTGTCAGCACGAGTTTGTCTTTGTGGAGATGAAAATTGCTTTATTAATAATCGCATGATTCATGGACCATGTGGGTCAGACAACATGAATGCTCCATGCATGAAGCAAGCACGTTGTGTCGAATGCAAATTTAAATCTAAATCTGATCGACCAATTAGTTGTGACGAATGCAATAAGCAAAACAAATATTGTTCAAAGGTTTTCCTAAAGAATACTGTGAAACAACTGACATGTCAGGAAATGGATACGTAAAATTTAAAAGACCTAAAGGAGAACATGTCACAATAAATAAACGAATAATAGATAACAGCATGGTAATCCCGCACTCGCCATATTTAGTGTATTTAACGGGAAGTCACGTTAACGTTGAAGTTGTTAATAATCTAAAATCAATTAAATACATTTTCAAATACATTCATAAAGGTTATGATGCAGCTATTGTAGACATGGTAAAGGTAAATAATGATGGAAGTAAGACTATTATTTACGATGAAATTAACAAGCATCTGGATGCGCGTTATGTTGGTCCTTATGAAGCAGCTTGGCATCTTCTGAAATATCCAATTCAGGGCAAAAGTCATCATGTGGAAGCACTTACAGTCCATCTACAAAATGATCACGATGTATATTTTAATGAAAATGCCACAAAAGATCAATTACAAAACGCGCTTGAAAAAAATACAAAATTAACTGCTTTTTTTAAATATTGCAATGAAAATCCAAATGTTAAAATTTTGTACAAAGATTTACCGCGAACTTACACATGGGATCAAAACAAATGGAAAGAAAGAAAATTATATTTTAATACTCTTGGTCGAATGTACACAGTGTCACCAGCTGATGGTGATCGGTTTTATTTGAGAATTCTTCTTAATAATGTAGAGAGTCCGCTTGGCTTTGATTGGTTATATACATATGAAGGAAAAAAGTATGAAACCTATGCTAAAGTATGTCTTGCAAGAGGTCTTATTAAAAATAACGATGAGTATAAACGTATAATGGAAGAAGCATGTTTAGATAAGTATCCCAAACGAATACGTAGTTTATTCGCAATGATTTTGGCCCATTGTAATCCACCTGAACCAGAAAATTTATGGGAAGAATACAAAAATAAAATGTCGGAAGATTACTTTTTCCGTTGTAAAGATCAACAAACAGCATGTGATTTAGCGTATGCGTCAATCGTTAGAAAATTAATTAATTATGGCAAAGATATTTGTGTCGATTTCCCCACAATGCCAAAAATAGATATGAATGATATTGCAAAGAAAAAAATAGATTTAGATAAAAGTAAGCATGAGAAAATAGCTGAGGAAATGGAAAAAAAAATGAATGACGCTCAGCGTTGTATATACAATAAAGTTAAATATTTTTTAAATAATCCTCAAAGTACAGATAGTAAATGTTTTTTTGTTGACGGTCCAGGTGGAACTGGAAAAACTTTTATCTATAAAGCTGTATATCATTTGGCGTTGTCATTAGGCAAAAATATTGAAAATACAGCATTTTCAGGAATCGCTGCAACTTTGCTTCCAAAAGGTCAAACAAATCATAGTTTATTAAAATTACCAGTCCCGTTAACAAAAAATTCCGTATCTAAAATTGAACCGAGCTCGGTGGAGGGAAAGCGTCTAGCAGAAGTTGACATCATCGTTTGGGACGAGGCACCAATGTCGCCAAAATATGCGTTAGAAATTTGTGATGAAATATTAAGAAATGTAACAAAAAATAGTGCTTCATTTGGGGGAAAAATAATGTTATTAGGTGGTGATTTCAGACAGGTTTTACCAGTTAAAGAGCGTGCTATTAACGCAAAAGAAATAATTGAAATTTGCCTTAAATCATCGCATTTATGGGCACAATTTGAAATCATAAAACTTACGGAAAATAAAAGAGCACTGGCCTCAGCAAAACAATTCGCTCAAGATATTTTAGATATAGGTAATGGATCAAAAAATGATGAAAATGACTATGTAAATCTACCAGAAGCATGTGTATTAGAAAATTCACTTCCACAAAATACTTTTGCAGATTGTATTAAAAAGAAAAATTGGGAAGATGTGTCTGAACGTGCTATACTGGCTGCACGAAATTATGATGTTGATTTTCATAATAATTCTGTGCTGAACTTATTACCCGGCGAAGAACGTACTTATAAAAGCATAGATGAAGCTGTAAACTGGCAAGGGCCACCGTTTCCGCTAGAAGTTTTACAATCATTCGTGGATCCAGGATTTTCACAACCGAAACTTACACTTAAGAAAAATGCAATTGTAATATTGTTAAGAAATTTGAACATAAACAAAGGTTTGTGCAATGGAACACGAATGCGTGTTTTAAAAATGGGAGAGAAAATATTAACATGTGAAATAGTTACAGGAGATAAGAAAGGAAAAGTCATACTATTACCTAAAATCACATTGCTGGATGATACGCATTTTTCGTGCGAATTAGAAAGGCATCAATTCCCCATTAAACTAGCATTTGCAATGTCAATAAATAAGTCGCAAGGGCAAACGTTTTCTATGATTGGAATTGATTTATGTAAGGAAGTATTTAGTCATGGTCAATTATATGTAGCATTATCAAGAACATCATCTTGGGATTCGATTAAAGTATTGCTTGCCAAAAAAAATTGCACAAAAACAAAAAATATTGTATGGAAAGATATATTATAGAAAAATAAAACATAGATATGTATATAATCATTATAAAATGAGAGCTACAATAATATAGATATTATGTTTAAAAAAATATAAAAAAAGGCAAGCGGAAGGGCTGCAAAAGTATGCCACCTCCACGTGGTGCAGTCTGGGCAACTGTTTTTATAAGTAAGAACTTCTTGCTTATTAAAGCAGGCTAAGAGCATACAATTTTTATATTTATACGTAAAAAAGATTGCAAAAATAATTTACGATGCACTCAATGTTATATATAAAAATATCCAAAATTTTTTGGAAAAATTAAAGGTGACGGTACGTATATATTGGCGTTTTTTGTTGGCGGGAATTGGCGGGAATTGCCGGGAATATAAATAGCCGGGAAATTGCCATTATAATTTTTTAAAGACTTATTTTTTTCTTTATTTTTCTCAATTATCGACTTTTTAGCGCCTCCACCGCAGCTAGCGAGCTCGCGGTGGCGGCTACATAAGTAATAAATTCAAAAGCTAAAAATTTTTTCATTTTTATATGTATTTTCATATTTATAGACATGTCTGAAGAACAACTGAATCAATTTGAAAAAATGAAAATCAATAGCAATAACAACATCAACAACAAGCACAACAACAACAAAAACCTAAACAACAACAACATGGAAAACAACAAGAACACAAACAATACAAACGACAGCAACAACGCACGTGCGGCATTCGCGAACAAAGCACCGCCGGCGGCTGTCGCCGACAACAAAGCACCACCTGCAGCATTGGCCAACAATAACGCGCCGATTGCGTCGCGCAAACGCGTAAGTTTATTTTTTTTTGCAATTTAAGAATATTAGATAAGTAGAAAATTATCTTAATAATAGTTTAGTTTAAGCATTTTTTTCTTTATTTTTCTTAATTATTGACTTTTCAGCGCCTCCACCGCAGCTGGCGCGCTCGCGGTGGCGGCTACGGCAACCGCGGCTACGGCGGATTTAACGGGAATCGCGTAATAAATATTCATTTTTAACTTGCTATTGTAAAATATAATTTAATTTTTTTATTCAAAATGTAATTATTATGTAATTAATGATAAATTTTTTAAAATAAAATTATTATATGTTAAATGTTTTTTTCTAAAAAAAATACGAAATTCAAATTATTACATGAATTATTGGCATTTTGCGAGGAAGAAAAAAAATTTTAAGCTTTTTGAATTTATTTTTTATGTAACCGCCACCGCGAGCGCGCTAGCTGCGGTGGGGGCGTTGAAAAATCAATAATTAAGAAAAATAAAGAAAAAAATAAGTTTGGGACTCCAAAGATTCGAAATAATTTTGACGAAAGAATATAAAAATTATCTAAGATTTGAAGGTTCCAGTTGAACCAAACTTTTTAACGCTATCCCAGGCATTTCAAACATTTTTGGGGGTGGAACGAAAATAGCGCTTTTACTTTTTGTGTTCGCCGCGTATGCGGCGGCGCGTTTCTAGTACGGACGGACAGAAAATAGCGCTTTAGTATAGGCTGACTAGAAACGCGCCGCCGCATATGCGGCGAACACAAAAAGTAAAAGCGCTATTTTCGTTCCACCCCAAAAATGTTTGAAAAGTTAAAAATGAATATTTATTACGCGATTCCCGTTAAATCCGCCGTAGCCGCGGTTGCCGTAGCCGCCACGGCCGCCGTAGCCGCCACGGCCGCCGTAGCCGCGGTTGCCGTAGCCGCCACCGCGAGCGCGCCAGCTGCGGTGGAGGCGCTGAAAAGTCAATAATTAAGAAAAATAAAGAAAAAAATGCTTAAACTAAACTATTATTAAGATAATTTTCTACTTATCTAATATTCTTAAATTGCAAAAAAAAATAAACTTACGCGTTTGCGCGACGCAATCGGCGCGTTATTGTTGGCCAATGCTGCAGGTGGTGCTTTGTTGTCGGCGACAGCCGCCGGCGGTGCTTTGTTCGCGAATGCCGCACGTGCGTTGTTGCTGTCGTTTGTATTGTTTGTGTTCTTGTTGTTTTCCATGTTGTTGTTGTTTAGGTTTTTGTTGTTGTTGTGCTTGTTGTTGATGTTGTTATTGCTATTGATTTTCATTTTTTCAAATTGATTCAGTTGTTCTTCAGACATGTCTATAAATATGAAAATACATATAAAAATGAAAAAATTTTTAGCTTTTGAATTTATTACTTATGTAGCCGCCACCGCGAGCTCGCTAGCTGCGGTGGAGGCGCTAAAAAGTCGATAATTGAGAAAAATAAAGAAAAATAAGTCTTTAAAAAATTATAATGGCAATTTCCCGGCTATTTATATTCCCGGCAATTCCCGCCAATTCCCGCCAACAAAAAACGCCAATATATACGTACCGTCACCTTTAATTTTTCCAAAAAATTTTGGATATTTTTATATATAACATTGAGTGCATCGTAAATTATTTTTGCAATCTTTTTTACGTATAAATATAAAAATTGTATGCTCTTAGCCTGCTTTAATAAGCAAGAAGTTCTTACTTATAAAAACAGTTGCCCAGACTGCACCACGTGGAGGTGGCATACTTTTGCAGCCCTTCCGCTTGCCTTTTTTTATATTTTTTTAAACATAATATCTATATTATTGTAGCTCTCATTTTATAATGATTATATACATATCTATGTTTTATTTTTCTATAATATATCTTTCCATACAATATTTTTTGTTTTTGTGCAATTTTTTTTGGCAAGCAATACTTTAATCGAATCCCAAGATGATGTTCTTGATAATGCTACATATAATTGACCATGACTAAATACTTCCTTACATAAATCAATTCCAATCATAGAAAACGTTTGCCCTTGCGACTTATTTATTGACATTGCAAATGCTAGTTTAATGGGGAATTGATGCCTTTCTAATTCGCACGAAAAATGCGTATCATCCAGCAATGTGATTTTAGGTAATAGTATGACTTTTCCTTTCTTATCTCCTGTAACTATTTCACATGTTAATATTTTCTCTCCCATTTTTAAAACACGCATTCGTGTTCCATTGCACAAACCTTTGTTTATGTTCAAATTTCTTAACAATATTACAATTGCATTTTTCTTAAGTGTAAGTTTCGGTTGTGAAAATCCTGGATCCACGAATGATTGTAAAACTTCTAGCGGAAACGGTGGCCCTTGCCAGTTTACAGCTTCATCTATGCTTTTATAAGTACGTTCTTCGCCGGGTAATAAGTTCAGCACAGAATTATTATGAAAATCAACATCATAATTTCGTGCAGCCAGTATAGCACGTTCAGACACATCTTCCCAATTTTTCTTTTTAATACAATCTGCAAAAATATTTTGTGGAAGTGAATTTTCTAAATTATATCTTAACAGTAGTTTAGTTCAAGCATTTTTTTCTTTATTTTTCTTATTTATTGACTTTTCAGCGTCTCCACCGCAGCTGGCGCGCTCGCGGTGGCAGCTACGGCGGCCGTGGCGGTTACGGCGCCCGTGGAAGCCGTGGCGGCTACGGCGGATCTAACGTCAGTCGCATAATAAACATTAATTTTTAACTTTTTATTGTAAAATATAATTTAATTTTTTTATTAAAAATAATTCATCGTTTATCTAATTCATTTTTTATGTATTTTTTATGTAATTAATGATACATTTTTTAAAATAAAATTATTATATGTTAAATGTTTTTTTCTAAAAAAACTACGAAATTCAAATTATTACATATTGGCATTTTGCGAGAAAAAAATTTTTAGTTTTTTGAATTTATTTTTTATGTAACCGCCACCGCGAGCGCGCTAGCTGCGGTGGAGGCGTTGAAAAATCAATAATTAAGAAAAATAAAGAAAAAAAGATCCCAGGCATTTCAAACATTTTTGGGTGGAACGAAAATAGCGCTTTTACTTATAAAATAGTTTGTGTTCGCCGCGTATGCGGCGGCGCGTTTCTAGTCAGCCTATACTAAAGCGCTATTTTCTCGTCCGTCCGTCCGTCCGTCCGTCCGTCCGTCGTCCGCGTCCGTCCGTCGTCGTCCGTCCGTCCGTCCGTCCGTCCGTCCGTCGTCGTCGTCCGTCCGTCCGTCCGTCCGTCCGGTCCGTCGTCGCGTCCGTCCGTCGTCTCCGTCGTCCGTCCGTCCGTCCGTCCGTCCGTCCGTCCGTCCGTCCGTCCGTCCGTCCGTCCGTCCGTCCGTCCGTCCGTCCGTCCGTCCGTCCGTCCGTCCGGTCCGTCCGTCCGTCCGTCCGTGTCCGTCCGTCGTCCGTCGTCCGTCCGTCCGTCCGTCCGTCCGTCCGTCCGTCCGTCCGTCCGTCCGTCCGGTCCGTCCGTCCGTCCGTCCGTCCGTCCGTCCGTCCGTCCGTCCGTCCGTCCGTCCGTCCGTCCGTCCGTCCGTCCGTCCGTCCGTCCGTCCGTCCGTCCGTCCGTCCGTCCGTCCGTCCGTCCGTCCGTCCGTCCGTCCGCGTCCGTCCGTCCGTCCGTCGTCGCGTCGTCCGTCGTCCGGTCCGTCCGTCGTCCGTCCGCGTCGTCGTCGTCTCCGTCCGTCGTCCGTCCGTCCGGTTGGTCCGTCCGGTCGGGTCGTCCGTCCGTCCGTCGTCCGTCCGTCGCCGTCCGTCCGTCCTCCGTCCGTCCGTCCGTCCGTCCGTCCGTCCGTCCGTCCGTCCGTCCGTCCGTCCGTCCGTCCGTCGTCCGTCCGTCCGTCGTCCGTCCGTCCGTCCGTCCGTCCGTCCGTCCGTCCGTCCGTCCGTCCGTCCGTCCGTCCGTCGTCCGTCCGTCCGTCCGTCCGTCCGTCGTCGTCCGTCCGTCCGTCCGTCCGTCCGTCCGTAACTCCTGTCGTCGATTTCCGTCCTAACATTCCGTGTGTTCATATCCGAAACGATACAAATGTAACTTTTAATATATTTTGTTGTCACATTTACATGTAAAAAACAACAATTATTTATGAATGTAATGTGACAACATAAATAAATAAAATTAATTTATGTTCAATTAAAATTTACAACAAATGTTATTGAAAAGTTGAATTAATATGTTCGTTATTAACAACAATGTTATTGAAATGAGTTGAATTACGATATGTGTCCGTTTTCGTGACGGACGGACGGACGGACGGACAGAAAATAGCGCTTTAGTATAGGCTGATTCAAATCCAGCGGCGCCAAACATTATATTAGAGCTAAATTACGATATTTTATAACTTTTTGGCCAACTTTAATTTTAGTTTTGCAAACAAAAACAACAATATGCACATATTGAGACAACAAAATTTCTTAGAATTGCCAACGTTACGATATATTTTAATGTAAATTGACGTTTTTATAGCAATTGTTGTTGTTTTTTACATGTAAATGACAACAAAATAATATTAAAAGTTTACATATGTTCAATTATTAACAACAAAGTCATTAAAATGCTATGAAAATGAGTTGAATTACGATATTTTGTAACTTTTCTCCCAATTTTGAGTAAAATTCGTCAAAAAAACAACAAAAGTTGCGCACATATTTTGTTAGTTTACGAAATATTAATGTGATTTTACATTAACTATCATCAATTATGATTGTCTATTGTCTATGATTGCTATTTTCTGTCCGTCCGTCCGTATGTCCGTCCGTCCGTCACGAAAAATCTGCGTTGCGGACACATATCGTAACTCAACTCATTTCAATGACATTCTAATAAAATTAAAGCATATCGTAACGTTGCCAATTCTAAGAAATTTTGTTGTCGCAATATGCGTATTTTGTTGTTTTTGTTAGCAAAATTAAGATCAAAGTTGGTCAAAAATTAACAAAATATCGTAATTTATCTTTATTTAATGATAATGTTGTTAATAATTGAACATAAAATGTAAACTTTTAATATTATTTTGCTGTCACATTTACACGTAAAAAACGACAAAAATTGCTTTAGAACGTCAATTTACATTAAAATGTATCGTAACGCTGTCATTTTAAGAAATTTTGTTGTCGCAATATGCGCATATTGTTGTTTTTGTTTTGAATCCAGCGGCGCCAAACATTATATTATATTCGAAAATATCGTAACGCTGTCAATTTAGTTGTTGTTTTGTGCCAATTTTTATTACATGTAAAAGTTATTTACATTGTAAAATTTTGTTGTCGCAATATGCGCATATTGTTGTTTTTGTTGGCAGAATTAAGATCAAAGTTTGTCAAAAATTAACAAAATATCGTAATTTAGCTTTATTTAATGATAATGTTGTTAATAATTGAACATAAAATGTAAACTTTTAATATTATTTTGTTGTCACATTTACACGTAAAAAACGACAAAAATTGCTTTAAAACGTCAATTTACATTAAAATGTATCGTAACGTTGCCAATTCTAAGAAATTTTGTTGTCGCAATATGCGCATATTGTTGTTTTTGTTTTGAATCCAGCGGCGCCAAACCATTAAATTATATTAGAACATATCGTAACGCTGTCAATTTAGTTTTTTGTTTTGTGCCAATTTTTATTACATGTAAAAGTTATTTAAATTGTAAAATTTTGTTGTCGCAATATGCGCATTTTGTTGTTTTTGTTAGCAAAATTAAGATCAAAATTGGCCAAAAAGTAACAAAATATCGTAATTTAGCTTTATTTAATGATAATGTTGTTAATGATAATGTTAATAATTGAACATAAAATGTAAACTTTTAATATTATTTTGCTGTCACATTTACACGTAAAAAACGACAAAAATTGCTTTAGAACGTCAATTTACATTAAAATGTATCGTAACGCTGTCATTTTAAGAAATTTTGTTGTCGCAATATGCGCATATTGTTGTTTTTGTTTTGAATCCAGCGGCCCCAAAACCCATTAAATTATATTCGAACATATCGTAACGCTGTCAATTTAGTTTTGTTTTGTGCCAATTTTTATTACATGTAAAAGTTTTTTAAACATTGTAAAATTTTGTTGTCGCAATATGCGCATTTTGTTGTTTTTGTTGCAAAATTAAGATAAAAATTGGTCAAAAATTAACAAAATATCGTAATTTAGCTTTATTTAATGATAATGTTGTTTAATAATTGAACATAAAATGTAAACTTTTAATATTATTTTGTTGTCACATTTACCGAAAAAAACGACAAAAATTGCTTTAAACGTCAATTTACATTAAAATGTATCGTAACGCTTGTCATTTAAGAAATTTTGTTGTCGCAATATGCGCATTTGTTGTTTTTGTTTTGAATCCAGCGGCGCCAAACCATTAAAATTATATTAGAAAAATATCGTAACGCTGTCAATTTAGTTGTTGTTTTGTGCCAATTTTTATTACATGTAAAAAGCTTATTTATGATTGTAAAATTTTGTTGATTTTCGCATTAATTTTATTGCACAAAAATTGTTTAAAAAATTTTTGTTGGCAGAAATTAAGTAAAACGTTTTTTCAAAAATTAACAAAATATCAATAATTTAAAAGCTTTTATTTAATTTATAATTTGTTAATAATTGAACATAAAATGTAAACTTTTAATATTATTTTGTTGTCATTTACATGAAAAAAACAACAAAAATTCCTTTAAAAACGTCAATTTACATTAAAATGTATCGTAACGTTGCCAATTCTAAGAAATTTTGTTGTCGCAATATGCGCATTTTGTTGTTTTTGTTTTGAATCCAGCGGCGCCAAACCATTAAATTATATTAGAACATATCGTAACGCTGTCAATTTAGTTGTTGTTTTGTGCCAATTTTTATTACATGTAAAATACAACAATTATTTATGGAAAAATGTCGAAAAATCCAGCGGCGCCAAACATTATATTAGGGCTAAATTACGATATTTTATAACTTTTTGGCCAACTTTAATCTTAGTTTTGCAAACAAAAACAACAATGTGCACATATTGAGACAACAAAATTTCTTAGAATTGGCAACGTTACGATATATTTTAATGTAAATTGACGTTTTTATAGCAATTGTTGTTGTTTTTTACATGTAAATGTGACAACAATAATATTAAAAGTCTACATTTTATGTTCAATTATTAACAACAAAATCATTAAAATGCTATGAAAATGAGTTGAATTACGATATTTTGTAACTATTATTGTTGTCATTTACATGTAAAAAACATCAATTATTTATGGAAAAATGTCGATTTATATTAGAATATATCGTAACGTTGCCAATTCTACGAAATTTTGTTGTCGCAATATGCGCATTTTGTTGTTTTTGTTTTGAATCCAGCGGCGCCAAACATTATATTATATTAGAACATATCGTAACGCTGTCAATTTAAGAAATTTTGTTGTTGTTCAAGGTAATTTTTTAATCCGGCGGCGCCAACATTTTCACGACGCCAAATATTTTAAGTGTACAAACGTCGCGTATGCGGCGGGCGCGATCAATATTCAAACATTTTTCGGGAAAATAGCGCTTTTACTTATAAAAGTTTTTTATAAAATAGTTTGTGTTCGCCGCGTATGCGGCGGCGCGTTTCTAGTTATATAGCTAATTGTTCTTTTTTTGCAATATTATTCGCCGTGCTATGTTCAATATTGCACGAAAACCGCTACTTTATTTTAAATTGATAGTATTTCTTTTTAATTTAAAAAAAGTGCGAATTTAAATTTTAAGCGAGTAATCATTTTTACAATAAACAGAGAATATGTGCGCACATGTTTAATGCACGTACATGTTTAATTTTTTTTTCACAAAAAAGGAATTTATTAACAAGCTGTGGCCCTAGAGAGGGCCGTTTAAGATAATTTCTTTGTTCAATCACACAAATTGTGATCAAACAAAGCGTTTTCGTTGTTTCGAATTGCTTACCATCTGAAATGCATTTCATAAATTTAGCAGCCCAGAAAATTAAATAATTTTTAATTTCTGGGGTAAAAAATATCTGCTTTAATGATTTTAAGTTTCAGAAAATTGCTATCTGGTATTAAACACGAGAAATAGCATTTCAAGCACAAAAATTAGCAAAATTCTGAGCAAATTTCAAGACTTTTATTATTTTTAAATATTAACGGAATGTCAACAAATTTGTCGTAAATTTAAACAATTTTTCAAAAATTACAGGGTAGCGCATCTTTGTGGCGGAATTTGATTGGCTCTAACTTTTTTACTTTTTAATCAAATTGTAAAATTTTTTTGCATTCGATTTCCAAGGTTTTGCCATTCTGTTTGACACCAAACTTGTCGATATTAGTTTCGAATTGCGAATTTACTAATCATTTAAACTTTTTTGCCATTTTTTAAAGATCAAAAATAAGTAAAATTGATATTAAATTAACGCAATTTCTTGAATTGATTTTTGCTAATTTTTTATTTAATAGTTTAAATAATGTCTTCTAGAACAAATTTTATATTGATTTTCAACTAAAAAGTCAATATAGTCCAAAATAAATTTTATGCTTAGGATGAGTTGAACCTTAAGCAACTCACTTTAATGAAAATGCCTTGTTTTTTAAAAAATGGTAAAAAAAGTTTAAATGATTAGTAAATTCGTAATTCAAAACCAATATCGACAAGTTTGGCGTCAAACAGAATGGCAAAACCTTGAGAATCGAATTCAAAAAAAATTTTACAGATTGCTTAAAAAGTAAAAAAGTTATAACAAAAACATATGCCACCCACTTTAACGAAAATGTCTTGTTTTTTGAAAGTGGCAAAAAAGTTTAAATAATTAGCAAATTTGTAAATGGAAACTAATATCGACAAGTTTGGTATTAAACAAAATGAAGTATTCTTGGGAACCAAATGCAAAAAAAATTTACAATTTGGTTAAAAAGTAAAAAAGTTAGAGTCAATTCAAATCCCGCCACAAATATGCGTTACCATATACAGCCTAAAAACTTTAATTTCCAAGTTTTCGTGCAATATTGAACACCGTGTTTTAAAGCTTTTTTTATTTAGATAATTTGTTTTAGTTTTAGGATTTATTATATGCCATAATGATTTGTATATCCGGCAATCCGGATTAATATTTACATATCCTCTTCAAAAACTTTTTTAAAATAATTTTATAAATATAATACAAAAAATTTGTACAAAATACACAAATATGTAAAGCTGGGAAGGATGCAAAAACTCGAACAAAATTTCGTATATTTCGAAATCACACTATCGACTGCCTCTGAGAAAATCCATATTTTTGATAATTTCATCCATCGAAATGCTGAAAAAATTTCTTTTGTTATTTTTTGAGTTGGCTTTATTGAATGAAAATTTGGGTCAAGTTAACTGAGGCGGAATTTAACAAGTATGCTATTGTCACCAATAAGAATAAATATTTACATTTGAAAGATGTACAGTTTCGGACAATTGATTGGCAACTTTTTGTGCGCATTTATTCAAAGTTTTTTTTTAGGATTACGGTAATCGATTTTTGATCAAATAAGTATATCATTAAATATGAATTTCATGGGTTACATAATAGTACCAATCCGTTTACCATATTATTTCAAATAAAAAAATAACAACACTTTATTTTTTCATCGAACAAAACATAAAGATAAATTTTTACAGAAATTTTTTTTTAGATTTTTTTAGATTTTTTGGATTTGTTTGAAAAACTAATATTAGCATCTTAATGAGCACAAAATTCTGTACCACATATCTGAAAATTAGAAAAATTGGTGGGCTGACAGCTAAAAAAATGAGTGAATTTTAAAATACCGAAAAAATGCAATTTTTAATGGAAAAAACAGCCTTTTGATGATTTAAATTTTGCACCCATCCATTTTTTTAGCTGTCAGTCTACCAATTTTTCTAATTTTCAGATTTGTGGTATAAAATTTTGTGCTCTTTAAGATGCTAATATTAGTTTTTCAAATAAATCCATGTTTGGCTCAAAAATAGAAAAAAACTAAAAATTTCCGTAAAAATTTATCTTTGGGTTGCCTATATTTTCTCCGATAAAAAAATTTTAAAAAAAGTGTTGTTGTTAATAAAGTCATATTTTTTTTATTTGAAATAATATGGAAAACGGATTGATACTATTATGTAGCTCATGAAATTTTGTATTTAATGCTATAGTTACTTGATCAAAAATCGATTACCGTAATCCTGGAAAAAGATTTTTAATAAATGCTCACAACAATCAATTATCAGCGACTATATGTATTGAGCCTGTGTTAATAAAAGGTTAGAAGATAAAACTTTCCCGGCCAAATTGAAACCTTGCAAATTTCGGACAAATTACACTTGAAAATGAAAAACTTGCTAATTTTTGAAAAAATTTGAAGATTTGTATACTTTGTTTTTATTTTCGTCAATCGAGTTCTAACCTATATAACAATACCACAACTTATATTGCTTCTTTCTTATATTTGGGTTTGTTTTAATAACTTTTCTCCTTTATGAACGTATGAAAATATAAGTTAGCTGTGACTCTGGACCGGTTTCGTATTTTTGATATAAGTCAGCTCTAGCCGAGCAACCCTAAATTGGTAATTCCAAAGCAAGTCTACTCTTGTGGTGGCCTTTCGTCTCGCTCTCGATATCTTCCATCGGCGAATAACGTTGCTTTCAGTAAAAATAATATAATGGCAAATAAGTATATTGGTAATCGCATTTTATATAAATTGTAGCGAAATATGCCTTCTAAAAAAATCGAGTACTTTCAGAGTCAATTTTGATAAAGTGCACAATTTGACTTAATTTTTTTCCAATTAAAAATAAGCGAAAATAATTATTACAAATGATTGTAAACTCACACAATAAAATTGAACTTTATTGTGTAGAAAAATATTACCTGTTTTGAACTGATGTTGGTTTTGATTGATGAACTTTTTTTACATTACAAAGAATATGCGAAAATTTTAAAAGCAAAAACGATGATTGTGAAGTGAATTTTAAAAGGTATTGAAAATAAATAATTTTTTTTAATGTTTAAAGTGTATATGTAAAAGATTAGAGAGAATTTTCCACACGCTTTTGACTTTGAGAAAGTTTTTGCGTGACTCAAAAGTTTAATTTGTCAAAAAACGAGCCAAATAGCTCAATTTTAGATCGAATTTGACAAAATTGAGCCAAATTTAAAAAAAATGACTCATGACTTGCAAGCCATCGCTGGTTGAGACATTTCGGAACGAACAATTTGTACGAGACATTTCGGGACGGACACAGATTTTGGGTTGAATTCAGGCTTAGGCTCAGCCATTAGACCTCGATAGTTTTGGGCTTAGGCTAACGTTAATTTATTTCATATCAATATGAATTATTATAGTATCTTTTCGACGTCCGTCCCGAAATGTCAGCCATTCAATTCCTGAAATGTCGTAACCTCCAAAAATTGGAATTTGGATTGAAAATAAGACTGAAAACGTAGTTTTTATAAACCTTTCAAAGAAAGTCTTTTAAGGTCTTTTCTTCGATGTTAATTATGTTCTTAAAAGTAAATTTTAAAAATGAAATGAAAATGCAAAAGAAATTTTCATTTTTGGCCATTTTTTCCACAAATTTTACATTATTTTTCTTCTCAACGACGAAAGAGAAATTCGCCGAATTTTGTCAGAAAAAAAAATTTACTTCAAAAACTGATCTGAAATCAATTCACTTTTTGCATTATCATCTTGATAATGATTGTTTGAAGTGTACTCATAATTATTAGCTTGGCAAAAAAGTACTTCGACAAAATTTAACTTTTTTTTCAATTATTTATAACTTTATTCAGAACAAATAATTTTAAACAATATATTCACCGTTGACATCAATAACTTTTACCCATTTATCAGGTGAAGCACCTATGCCTTTTTCCCAGAATTCAGAGGACTGAGATAAAAAAAAGTTGTCGACTGCCATTTTGAGGTTGTCATACTTGTCGAACTTTTTTCCGTGCAAATAATGCTTGAGCGGTCGGAACAGGTGGTAGTCAGAAGGCGCAATGTCCGGTGAGTACGGCGGATGGGCAACCGTGTGCCAGCCAAGTTCGGTTAATTTTTGGCGGGTGAAGGAAGCAACGTGTGGTCGAGCATTGTCATGGAGCAAGTGAACTGTTGAACGTCTTGGACGTTTTTCTTGCATTGCATCAGCCAATTTCTGGAGCTGATCGATGTACACAGAAGCCGTGACAGTCATGCCTACGGGCAGCAACTCGTAGTAGATCGGTCCCTTCGCATCCCACCAAACACACAGATGATCTTCAAGGCTTGTATCTCCGTTCGCAAAGCGGTTGAACCAATTGTTGACCGTCGCACGATGAACAGTCCCTTCACCAATTATGCTGTTGATATTTGCAGCAGCCGCGCTTGCACTCTTGCTTTGGAGCCACTCGTAGTAGATGATAGCTCGAATATGGTCTTTATTAGTGAAAATTAACAAAACTCTGCGCGCGTGTCCTTATATACTCATATAATAATAGTTTCGAGAATGTTCTACAAGGCTATCAAACTTATAAAATTATTTGAATTATTTCCAGAAAATTTTAGAATTTTGAAATTTTTGTCGAAGTACTTTTTTGCCAAGCTAATAATTTTTTTTTCCCGATCAAAATAATAATATTTGTTGAAATGAAATGAATCAAAATCTTCAATTTTTTTATAAGTAATTTGTACATTGATTACAAATAAAAATTTATTGTATCGTCATTATAACCACTCAATTTCAGAAAACTTATTAATCATAATATAAGACGGGCTATTTCTAATGTTACCCAATATGTCAGTGATTCTTTTCAGAGACGGCGTGTTGAATGGACACAATGCTCGGTTTTCGGCCAGAAAAAAACGGGAAATCGATTGTTCTTAACGTAAATGACCACATTTATGCTATTTGTCTCGTGAACTTCCAGCATTTTGGAAACGTCAAGAATGGACTTGACGCCGGCGAAGACCACCGCCACCGGCATCCGACCCAACTCCATGAGGTCTGCTTAGGAACAGGCTTAAGCAAGCACAAATTTTCAGAAAAAACAAAAAAATAAATATCAAAAATAATATTAAAATTGAAATTTACGCATTTTTTAGTTTTTTTATATAGCTAAATTTTTTTGTGAAAATTATCGGAGTTATCTAATCTGTTTCAAAAAGTGGGCGGAGTTATCTAATCTATTTCAAGCCTATAAGGCTGAAAAATAAAAAAGAAATCGCCTGATGGATGGGCAATAGTGGCAGCGCAATTTTTTGGAGCCCCATAACTCGCGACCAGTGATTGATAAATGGCTCATCGACAAGCGTCTAGACTCTCTTCTTTTTGCACACTATTTTTCAATAAAAAATTTTTCTTTTCGGTGAGATAGCATTTTTTAAAATTTCTTTTCGGTTTGTGAAGTCTATAACTCAATCATTTTTTAATAAAATTACTTCAAAATTAATATGGACATAGAGGTACGTGTATTAAATATAACAATTTTTTCAGAATTTAAAAATTCCTATTCTGAACCAAAAAAACGCATACTTTTTTTCTTTTCCGTCTCTCTTCATCGTGAGCCACGAATTTCTAAATGGCTTATTGGATTATAACTTGGTTCAGAATAGAAATTTTTAAATTTTGAAAAAACTTTTTATAACAATGAGAAGCTTGATATTCGTATTTATTTTGAAGTAATTTTATTAAAAAATGATTGAGTTTTTTGACAAACCGAAAAGAAACTATAAAAAAATGCTATTTCGTAAAAAGAAAATTTTTTTATTGAGAAATAGTGTGCAAAAAGAAGAGAGTCCAGACGCTTGTAGATGAGCCACTTATCCATCACTGCTCGCGACGGCCAGATATTAAGGAATCAAAAAAAATTTTAGTTGTTATTTTTTGAATGTTTCGATAATTGGGATTGCATTCCATATTGTGGGAAAAAAAGATAGCCTTATTTGATTTTTTTTATAATGGATGATTTTTTCTCAATTCTTTCTTTGAAATATGTTTAAATAACATGTAAAAAACATCACATAAACAAAAAGTTGATTCTATTTATGGAATGTACATTTTTCGGAAAATTTAGTTTTTCAGTCTGAAAAAAAGGTAGTCTTACCTCCCGGAAGTCGTGTTTAAGAAAATTTTGTTATTAATTTAATAAAAATTTATTAATTAAGCTAAAATAATAATTCGTAAAAACAATTGTAACATTCTCATAAGTGCCACACTAGAAAAACTCAATTTTATACTAAAAATCGTAATTCAGAAAAAATTTGGTTTTTCTAGTATGACTTTCATTGATAAATAAATATAGTTGAATCGAATAAATTTTTCACATTTTTATTCTAGAATATTCAAACACTTCTACGGGCAAATTTTTCCTAGTTAAACAAATCCTTTAAAGTTTTACGAAATATTTTTCAATGTTATTTATATTTCATTTTCATATTTATTTTCAATTATATTGAAGTATGTATTTATTTTCATTCACAAAACAATTAATCAATTGATATGTTTAGACTATAAAATGGCTGACAACGATTGGCGCGGCGGTTTAAAGGCTTATATTAAGTTGGAGAAAATTGGAGAAGGTATTTTATGTTTGATCGAAACTATTGCATTTAAGGAAATTATCTTTTAATTTGTTTATTTATGCTACTTGTTATTTTCAAGTAGTAACTTTAAAAAATTTTTTTAGGAACATATGGGATCGTATTTAAAGCGCAAGTCCGGGCTGATAATTCTCTTGTGGCCATCAAACAAATTCGACTCGAGAGCGAGGACGAAGGCATTCCAGTGACGGCGTTACGCGAAATTTCTGTTCTTCGGGAACTACAGCACCCTAACATCATCGAGCTTTCCGACGTCATCATGGAGGGTAGTCGCCTTTATCTCGTCTTTCCATTTTTAACAATGGATCTTAAAAGATTCATGGACACATACAAAAATAAAACCATCACGGACATTAAGCTACAAAAAAGTTTTACTTATCAGGTTAGTTGCTTTACATCATTCTGCTTTTTAATATGATTTCTTTATTGATATTCTTCAAAAATATCAATGCATTTAAGGCATTTAGTTTTTTTAATTCTTCAAATTTAGATGATACAGGGCGTATGCTATTGCCATCAGCGTCGAATTCTGCATCGCGACCTGAAACCGCAGAACATTCTCGTTGACGCCAGCACATTGTGCATCAAATTAGCGGACTTTGGATTGTCGAGAGCCGTCGGTATTCCGATTCGTCCTTACACGCATGAGGTATCTACTATGGATTATTTTATTTTTTTACTTTTACTTTTTCAGTTCTCTTTTAATGTTGTGGGAAAAAAAGTTTATACCCAATGTTTGGACAGATAGTTGAGACAGATAAAATAAATAAGCTTTAAATGTGCGAATAAGCTCGAATACATACAATACGAGTTTTGTAGATTGTTACGCTTTGGTACCGTTCCCCGGAGGTGCTGATGAATGGCGCACGCTATTCAACGGGCGTGGACACTTGGTCCGTCGGCTGCATTTTCGCCGAGTTGGCACGCGGTCGACCACTTTTCGCAGGCGACTCGGAAATCGACCAGCTTTTTAGAGTGTTCAAGTAATTACATTTGATTCTCCATAACGTCAAAAAAAATTATTTACACTTTTAATATGTAATTTTATTTATAACGCATAAACAGCGAAATATTATTTTAAGACTTATTATTTTCGCCGATTTAATTTATGTATTATTTTAGATGTCTCGGCACACCGACGGAGGAAAATTGGCACGGTGTAACGTTATTTCCCGAGTACAAAGCCAACTTTCCGCGCTGGCCTGGTGGCGGGTTGCAGAAGAAAATGCAGTCGTATTTGGACTCGAATGGACTCGACTTATTAGAGGTATGTTTTTTAACCAATAAACAAGTGAAAAAAATGCTAGATAATTTTTGCTACTTTTTTCAACATCCCAAATGAGATCCAAATGTTTGCTTTTTTGCAGAGGACTTTAATCTACGAACCTATGAAGCGCATCAGCGCCAAAGAAATGTTACGTCATCCATTCTTCGACGATCTCGACAAGAGCACGCTTCCGGCTGCGGACTATGACGGAACACTGGTGCTCGATTAAATTATTTCCCTGACACTTATTAGTCCGACGTATTTTTATTTTTCTCGTTTGTCGACAAATATCTTTTTTTTCTCTATGTGTTTATTTATGACAAGAGAGAACGAAGTGTGGCTTTTAATAATTTTTCCCGTATATAAAAGCTGAAAAACTGCTACGAATTTTCAAATACAACCACAAAATACGGTGTCTAAAATATTAGATATTCAAATTTTTTCAAGCACTCGTTTAGATTGATAAAAGTGGGTAAAAATAAATTCCAAACTTTTAATTGAAAACGAACAAAAAGTTCAAATTTTCTTTTTTAAAAAACTTTAATTTTGTTTCTAATGTATCAAAATACAAGCGATTAATTTTTCTTTATTAATGCCAAACATCTGTCTGATATTCCTAGAAATGAAAATAATGAATTCAGTAAAATAATTTTTACCTCTACTAATATTGAAAAATATTTTTTTTTCTCAATAAGTACAAAACCTTCACTTTTTGGAAAACTAAAAGCTTTAAATCTTTCAAAAGGCTTTTGAAAAATTGAGACATTACGCCAGTGAATAAGGCACCATTTTAAATGAATTTGAATAATAAAAGAAGTATTGAAGCACGACTTCGTGTCGTACGACGCAACAAACTAAAGTGTTCTTACAAAAACAGTTGTGAGAGAGAAATGAAGAAGCAAGCAATCTTTTACTATAAGATTTTATTTACTGATTTTGTAATAGAAAACAATCCTTTATATTTCCATTTACATAATGCCAATTATTGAAGAACATTCAGCATACATAGCTCAAGTGAGAATAAAAATTTAATCCAATTTAAAATATTTCAATTATAAATTGTAAATTTTTTAAAATCTAAAAATTGGGTGGAAAGCGATCTAGTGTAAAAATAAAGTAATTTTTAGTGGTTTGGCTTTAAAAATATAGGCTTTGAATGGCTGGATTCCTGTCGCAGATTGGTTTATGAGATTTCTGGCGCAGGCGTATGATCGTGGGTGATAGCAAAAAAATGGGTTAATTTGCGTATTTTTTAGAAATTTAAGGGCTTATTTGCTTAATATGAGATAATAAATTAGAGGTTTGGCTTTGAGGATGGATGCGCCAGAAATGACCATTGTATGCTACTGCCATTTCATCATTTTTCTTTTTTTTTGGTAATCTTCCAAAAAAATCAGCCATGAAAATTCATGCAAATCGCGGATTTACACCAGATAATCGGATTGATTCGTTCGCAATTAAAATTCCTACATTTTAATCGATTTTGAAATCCTTTCTCAAAGCATATAAATTTAAAATGTAATTTAGGAACGCATGCTTAAAGCATATGACGGAGTTCAGGAAGAATCACTTCCACTGGAACGTTTCAATGAATGGGTTCATTGTATTTGCGTTGTCACTTTCGACTTGGAACTCGGACAAACAATTGAAGTTTACATCAACTAATAATATTTTTACATAGAAAAAAGCACAAATTATAAAAAGTCCAAAATTTTTTAAGCTTTTTATTACTATTTTTCAGATAGATTAATTTATGTATAATTTAGATGATGTATCCAGGCTCATCGCGGTTATCACCTGCAGAAAAATTGCAAATATGCTATTTATCGTTTCCCGATTCCAACAATAATTCGTCAAGAGACTCTTTATATCATTTTCGAGTAAAATGCTCTCCACAATTATCAGATTGTAAAAATCACTCCAATTTCGAATCTTTTATACCGCTTCCTTTGCGGTCATTTAGCGGATATTTGTTTGGATTTGTATTTTTTCGGCAGGAAAAAGATTCTAGTTTACCTCGCGGATATTTTCAAAAAGTTTAAAATTAATTTAAGATTAAATCCCGTTGATTCATTTTTAACTTATGCATGTTTAGAGTGTGGTGCTATTATCACATTTTCCTTTATTTCAACTACACTACTATATTTTACGTTATATTGCCTCCGAATTTTTCCAATTTGGTGCAAATGTAATAGAAAAAGGTTAACTTTTTAATATCCGTAGAAATATAATCAGTAAGTTATTATTTTAGCTTGCCAAGACATTGACCACTGGCCCTTTCCGGAAGCTAATAAAATATTGGTTTTGCAGCTACTAAACTCCATAATTCGATGCAAAATACCTTTGCGCTACGATGCCTTCAGTCATCAAATATTTTTTGAATTTCGAAAGGTAAATTTATTACAATGATCATACTATCTAAGAAACAATGATATAAGCGATTTCCGATTTCCCAAATTTTGGCCATTTTTTTGGAAATATTTTTTGGAAATATCGGAAATTTAAGTTAAAAAATATTAATTTTTTTTTATAAAAAAATTTCCAATTTCCGAATTTAAAATTTATTTCCGTTGCACATCTGACAATAATAATTAAATTTTATTTTTAATAGATTACATCGTCTATGGCAACTCCATTCTGTACTATAATTCAGGAAACTTCCTTCTACGAGTAAGCCATTTATTTTTTATTTATCTTAAAACATTTTTAATAGTCACATAAAAAAAGAAATATAGAAGATATTTTAATTTATAGAAGCATGAGGGATTTGTTGCCTCATATTCAACATTTATGGGAGCTCGTCATTCTCGGAGAAGTAAGCAAAATTTTGTATTGATTTAATATTAGCTATACAACTCAATAAATTCTAATTTATAATAAAAATTAATTAAATAGCCGATTCTCGCAATGGCCCAAACTCCGACGCAATGTTCTCGACTCGTACAATCCTTGACATGGTTGATTTGGCCGTTAAAATATGCGAATGATTATCGCCCCTATTTCACAATTCACGATACCGAATTCAACGAAATTTCATTAAAAATCCAACCGTAAATGTTTTTCGACGAAACGATGACATATTTTATTATACCCAATTGGACTATTATAGTAACATGAAATAAATGTGTATTTTAGGCCCAACATGATTATCGGCGTCACGAATCCATTCTTCTTTAAATCACTGAAACATTGGCCTCACATTTTGCGCTTGGGCGACATCAATTGTACGACCCAGGACATTGCTACACGTCCGAAGAAATCGCTAAAGTATTTTTGAATACTAATTTTTAAAACATAAATGATAACAAACTTTATAATAAAAACACTTTTTTACAATCCGATAAAGGTTTTCGACAAGAATTTTACAGAAAACTTGATAATGGAAAGAAAATAGAGTCAAAGCCGGGATTTTACTCACAATACAAGCCTTTTCTCAATTTTGACAAATCGCTGTTGAAAAAATTGTTGAAAATTGGTGAACGTCCCGACAATATACAAAACGAAATCTTCCGACGACATTTTATCGAGTTGACACAGAATTTCATGATTCCACTTGAAAGGTGTATATCGTCATATTTGTTAATTAAAATTCTTTAAATTAGGTAAATGAAATTAATCTTCTCAAAAATAGGTACGTCATGTCGTTTATGCCGCTGGAAAAGGAGATTAATCCCTTTAAGCCGCTACCCATAATGAAATCATTTTCGATGGACGATTTTCTTAGCGAACTCAATCGTTCGAATACTTTTTTGAAGGGTGATCTTCGAGGTTTAACTTCAAAGATTATGTTTATTTTGTATTTGATTTTAAATTTTCCGAATTAACCTTTGCATCCGTTAATGTGAACATAACTTTCCAGGCTTGTACAAGACCTTCATAACGAAGTCGGCCAACTTTCGAGAATGGCTCTCTCTACGCATTCAAGTAAAAATTTTTGTTTCTTTGCAATTGAAAAAAAATATAAATTTAGGAAATGGACGAACGTCTTAGATCAGCACATACAGAGATGCTTTCAACGGCTGTGCTCAGCACTCAATCCCTAGCCTGTTGTAATCAAGTCGAAATTGTCGACCTGGTTTTGCGATTAAAAGAGAAATTAGAAGTCTCCGTACTAGAAGAAGATCAAAGGAGAATTCGTAGACAGCTACAAAATATCATCAAATCAATAGATGACGAACTAAAGTCCGTTTTTATGTCCAGCGAAGCCTTGAGAGATATATTTGCTTCTCTTTAATATTTCAAAGATTACACACTCGCAATACGTGTTAGCATTTTTATTTGTAATCTCATATGTTGAATTTTATATAACAATTGTAAATAACAAATGTGCATAACATTTATATGTATATAAGCCGTCTACGACAAAAGGAAAACGGACCAGCATAAACGTCCTGACGTTCAATCTAAAGTTATATGTATATATAGATTTTAACAAA
The DNA here is from genome assembly GCA_024678965.1 of Bradynema listronoti. Lineage (NCBI taxonomy): Eukaryota > Metazoa > Nematoda > Chromadorea > Rhabditida > Allantonematidae > Bradynema > Bradynema listronoti. The sequence goes on from JANLNO010000005.1 coordinate 1,483,326, forward strand.
AACTTATAATTTTTACATAATTCTTTTCTATTCATATATAGGGTGCGTGAAAAGTTTGAAGATTTTTTTTTCAACTTTAAAAATTTATAAAAAAGTCAATTTTTAACATTTTTATTTTATTATTTTACTTTCGTATTCTCCATTATTTTTTACATACATATACACTCCACGAAAAAAGTTTAGGGTCACTTTTTTTTTCATTTTTTCATGTTTTTTGAAAATTTTCTTAAAATTTTTTTTCTTCAAACAAATAATGTGCAAAAACTTCATGTAAAGTTTGCAGCATTTGTGCAAAGTGTTGTTTCAGAACATTTTGCGTTTTCACCCGCGAAATAAGTTTTGGAATTTGTATTTTTATCGCTGAATTTTAACCTTTTTAATATTTTATGGTATTCCTTAGACCAGTATCATTCAATAGTTTATAAATCGATTCAGACGAGTCCAATGTATATGGGTCCTTTTGCATCTTATGCAAAAATGTTTGGGCTCTAAGATGAGTTGGGTTTTGATGCCGTAATCTTTGTGTCAAGACCCAAAAATATCGATTTTTTCAAAATTTTAAAAAATTTTTTGAATAAAATCGAGCCTTGTAAAGATAACTTAACGTAAAAGTAATGGCCTAGATTTTCTCGATTCCGATTTTTTAAGCGGCCGCCGCTTGTTTATTGAATGATACTGGTCTAAAGAATATCATAAAATAAAAACCAATTAAAATTCAGCGATAAAAACACAAATTTTTAAATTGACCCAAAACTTATTTCGCGCAAAATAAAACAACACTTTGCAAAAATGCTACAAACTTTTTGCTTTACATGAAGTTTTTGCACATTATTTAAACATGTTTAAGGAAAAAAAATTTTAAAAAAATTTTCAAAAAACATGAAAAAATGAAAAAAATAGGGTGACCCTAAAATTTTTTCGCTGAGTGTATATATAAATTTTTTTACAAATTACTCACTTTTATTAAAATTTACAGTAATTTTAATAAATGGTACTTATTAAAAAAAAGATTTTCCTGGTCGTTACAGAGGCTTGAAATCATGACTAAAAATGACAAAATTTTAAAAATCCGAAATGATATGCTTTTATAATTTACTTGTAAAATTTTTTTCACTTGATCATTTTTAATAAAAATTTATTATCATGTCTAAAAAAATGTGAGAAATTTAGAAAGCAAACTATTTTCAACAATTTATTAAAAATTAAACTTGTAATTAAGTCAAAAAAGAGTGCGACCAAAAATTTGTAAAATTTGATGCCATTTTTTAAAATTACCACAACTTTTAATAAAAGTGAGTAATTTGTAAGAAAATTTTCACGTATATGTAAAAACTAATGAAGAATAAGAAAATAAAATACTAAAATAAAAATGTTAAAAATTGACTTTTTTTTATAGATTTTTAAAGTTGAAAAAAAACTTCTTTTCACGCACCCTGTATTATTACAGGTAGATTTGCATCTATATAAAATGTATAATTTACTTATCTTTATAATTTAATTACCAAAATTAATTTTATTTCATTTAATGAATGGCATTAAATAAATTCGGTTTACGGTGAAAATTAAAAAATTTTTTCAATTACCTAAATTTTTCTTTGTAAAGCGCGCAAAAATTCGCATTTGAAAATTTGAAAAATGAAGTGCTTAAAAAGCATTTTTAATAAAAGGAAACGAATTTCGCTACCTCGGCAGGATCAATTCTCGACGGACTTGCTATATACTGACGATTTTTTTTGCCATCAACTGACGTCATGTCCTTGACGATTTTTTTTATTCAGCAAGCCCACTCTTTTATGAATTACCTTTATCGACATTTGCAGTTTTGAAAACGCAAGATGAATGTCAATTAAAAAATATTTTGTAATGTTTTAGGTTGGCAATGAAAATTACGCATTATTTCAAAGTCGAAAATGATCTTAATAAAGAAAATGATATATCTTCGAAGGACGATACCGGAAATGAGGATAAATTTGATCAGGATCGACGCGTAAAGATGATGCAGAACGGATCGGAGCGCGTGGAAAGCGCCTTGCGTGCACTGGATTGTGCCGCATTTGTGAAAGATATCTCAACCCTTTCGCGCCTCCAACAGCGCTATTTTGATTTAATTCCCAATCCATTTGTCCGTTATGCGCTGAAAAAAGAAATTATACTTCGCCGTCGCAATATGAAAACGTAACATTTTTGAACGTATTATTAATAAGATTAAACAGGTTTAAATTTATTTTAACTATCTTTACAGAAAAAATATGAGTCAACGAGAAAAATGTGCATATGATTTGGCAAATCCATTCAAATTTAACGAAAAATACGACCAACTGCTTGAGCTCTTTCTTCGTGATGTAAGCTGTCTCGAACTTTTTGTATACACCCTGCCATATGTGAAAAAGAATTAGAAGTTGAAATATTATATTGAGTGTTAAGTTAGACTTGTTATAACAAATTTAATTTTAACTTTTTTTTTTTGCCTTTGTTTTACCTTCTATTATGCGGATATCTCCTTTTTATTTAGCGATATGAAGATACAATATTGCCGCTAAAGGAATTGCCTAAATTCACTCCCGTTCCGATTCCCGATGCACCGGATGCAACGTATGAGCAATTCGAATGGTGTTTACAGATCACTGAATTTTTTTTAATTGCCGCTCCGCTAATCCGCTTTCAAATCGCAAAAGCTGATTCCTCCGCTGGTTGATATGGCCAAATTTGTATACAATGAAAGTAATAATGCGATTTTAGAGGCCTTTCATAAGTCTCTCTACATCGGCGACGATGGATTTCAAAGATGCGCAGGAAAAATGCTCTTTAGCTTGACACGATTCCTTAACGCCTTCAACAATGAAAAAGTCGAATTTTTCATATTTTTAAAATTTAAAATAAAAAATGCTTTGTGTTTAGAGAATAAAAGATTTGTCAAAGACAAAATATGATTCCGACCTCGTGCTCATGTTGGTTAAAGCTTTGCTTTTAGACGAAAGCTATATGAGAGAAAATAATTTCAACAAAAAACCGACGCGAGAGGCTCGAGTACTGCGAGAGGATGGAAATGACCTGTTTCGAAAGAACCAAAATGTAAGTCAATATTTTGTAGATTACTGGTGTTTCAAATCGCCATATTTAGGTAATTTAAAAAACATCTATATTTTTTGTTGAAACGGTGCAATGTGATTAAAACATTTTTAATAAAAACTTTCCTTTATTTTGAAAATTTTTGTATATAATGTTTTTTAAGCTTATTCGAGCATTGGACTCGCTGAAAAATGCGTTAGAATTCTATGAAATGAAAGCAGACGAGCAATTGGAAATTATCCAGTGTTTTATTGATCAGGTAATGGACAGCGACGTTTTTACGACGTTTCTCTCCGACACTTCGTATCGCAGAGCAGCTATTGACAAGTTGAATCAAATGACGGAAGAGGTCCACTTTTTATTTTTTTAATTAATATTGTATACGAAAGGATTATTTTATTATGTTTATGGGTTAAAAAATATTGTATAGCTTTTTTAAGTCCAAAATCTTTAAAGGACGCATGCCCTTCAATATGCATTTTCTGACAACATTTTTTGACGCCAAAATGGCGGAAATTTAAAAATATTTATGAAAAATTTTTTGCTATTTTTCCTGTTTTTTATTTTTTTATATTTTATATGATTTAGTCCAGTATATTTGGAAAAACTCGATCAAGCACATTGTTGATGACACCATTGAGGTTTCCGAAGAGTTTCGCAACATAGACTTGAACGAAGAACCAAATGATGATGAAAAAATAAAAAACAGGAAAAATAGCAAAAAAAATTTTTTATAAATATTTTTAAATTTCCGCCACTTCGGCGTCAGAAAATGTTGTCAAAAAATGCATATTGAAGAGCATGCGTCCTTTAACATTCCATGGAAGTTTTTGCTAACAATGTTTTTTTCTCTATAAAACTCTCAACAATTAACTATCTTCATTATTGTTTAATGCGTTTCTAGTTGATCGTCCTTAAAAATGAATTAAACAGCATTCCGCCACCGCTTCTCGAAAGTGAGTTGGAAGTCGTTACGCGCAAAATGGCCGTCGAAAACGCGCGCAACGACAAATTACGCTATCAGTTAATTGAGAAATTGGACGCAATGGAGGCGGCAATTGAAGAGCAAACCGAATTTATTCAGGTATTTTACATCAAGAGTATTCTTTTATTTAAATTTTTACCATACACGATTTTTTTAAAATTAAAAATAGCAAAGATCAGTTTATTTTGAGGTTATTTTTTAAAAGTTGTTATTTTTTTAAATTTCATGAGAAAAAAAATATGCATTGCCTGTTTAACTCCGTAATTCATTTTATACGCCATGAGTATTTTTTTAGTGACCAGTTTTTCTCAGCACTTGAATAATGAGAAAATTTTGACAACTACAAAGGGTTTCAGAAAATAATCGAGTCCGTTAGATAATTTTTATAGCATTAGATTTATCTGCAATTAAAAATTAAATCTTATTAAAAAATTTTTGAGAAGTCCAAATTTTATTTTTCTCTTATTTGGAATTTTCTTACTGCTAGATTCATTATTCATATTAAAATAAATTATGTTTGTTATACTCCGGTAAACAAATTTATCTTTTTTTTTAATTAAGAGTTTGAAGAAGCTTAACAGAATGCGGACTATGCCACTCGGCATGGACCGATTTTACCGAATCTATTGGTACTTTCAGGACTCGTCCAACACTGGAATATTAGTGGAAGAGGTTATTAGCATGTTTACATACACAAATTGATTTGGTTTATTTTATGAACTTTTTAAGACATCTGGCGAGTCCGTGAAAGTGGAGCAACTTAGTAAAGAAAATCGTTTTAAAGATACCGACGATGGTTTATTAAGGCATCTCGAAAATGCACTTTATGAAAGGCATGTTTTTTCGAAACTAAATTTTTTATGCCTTTAAGAAATACTTTTCAGAGCCCCGCCAAAATATGCTAAACCCGTTAAAAGGTGGTTTAAGGTTGACACAAAAGCGAATTATGACGCTCTGCTAAATTGTCTCTCTACAAAAGGTCTACGTGAAGCCAGTTTAAAAGAAAACATTTTACAAAGAGCGAAGGATATTGTAAAAATCTTTCCGAAAGAAGTGTTTACGTTGAGCGAGTGAACATTTGATGTTTCATATCGCCTTTTTTGAAACTGTTTCAATTTTTTTGTTTTTTCCTGTCTACTAGAATATAACTTTTTTTTATGTTAATTTTTTGTTTAATTTATACAAATAAACTAACGTTTGTATTTTTATTTTATTGAATTATTAACAATGAGTTAATTAAAATAAACCGCTGACATTTTAATCGGTAAATATTAAGTAAAATGTTCTAATAAATTTATTTATGTTATTTTACAATTTTTCTATTAGTGTATAGAGCAAATAATTCAGAATTATATTATACCTAATTTCAATTTCGATAAACAAAAGGATCTCCCAAAAAAGCATTACGTAATCATTATTTATCTATTTCTTGTTTTATTATACTTTTAAATTTTCATGGGCTAATAATTTTTGCCCAAACGAAAATGAAAAAATAGTTGGACAATGAATAAATTTCTTAATCTATTCTTGCTACTCCCACTAACAAAGACACAACGATAACTAATAATATTGCTAGTAGTAATGTGCTCCTTTTCATTTTTTTTGCAGAAAAAATTAGTGAGCTATGGGATTACACGCATCTTTTTTTAAAGAAAATACTTCATTTTTATACATTGAGCATAAAAACGAATGATTACTTTTAAAGTATTAATATAGAACTTTTTAATTTAAATATGTATTTTATAGGTTATTTGGGTGTGTGTTATAAAATAATTTTTAAAAGATATTTGATTTAAAAAAATAATTATTGGCACTTAGCCCATAACAGCATTAAATTAAAAATAAATTTATTGGATTTTTGTTACCAAAAAAGTAACAAAACTACCCTAATTTCGTGTTTATAAGGCCGAATGTTTTGAGCCAAATTTAAATTGGCGCCAATGAGTTCGGTCTTTTGTATCGGATCCGTTGGAGTCCAAATTTTGTGCCCGCCTTCGTCTCAGTTTCATAAAAATTTAAACTCACTTATCCAATACAACAGAATGAACTCATTGGCGCCAATTTAAATCCGACTCAACATCCGGCCTTATACACGCGAAATTAGGGTAATAAAAATAACATTAATATCATGTACTTATTTTCGTAATCCAAAAATTTACTTCAAATTAAAAACTGGCAAAATTTAAAGGAATTAATATATGCTCGATATGGGGCCGTCATTATATAATTAAATTGCAAATTTTTATTCAAAAAATTTAAACGTTCTTGTATAATTTTTTTAGTGAAATTATTTTTTAGTTAAAAATTTGCAAAATTGATTTTATATATACATTATATATTTTAAGTTAAAATGAACAATAAGAGAAAACATATGATAATTATAGACAATTTTAGAAATTCACTTTTTTGACAAAATAATTTTTTGTCAACGCACATATAAATAATCCATGTCCAATTTAATAATGAGCGCTTTTATTTTTCATTCATGTTTTTGAAACTCGTTTAAACAACAAAGAGCATATGCACATTTAGAACTATATTTTATTTCGATGGTTTATTTCGAAATTAGTAGTGCTTTCGACACGTAACCATGATAACCTTGCTAAACTTTTTAAATTTGCAATATATATATTTTTAACTGTAAGGTTCAAGGGCAACTTTTGCATTGGATTAAAAACTTTCTCATTGATCGGATTTTTCTGTTAAAATCGATGATCGCCGGTCTTGAATACAAAATACAAAGTAGGGTTCCTCAAGGTTCCATCTTAAGGTCAATTCTCTTTACCTTTTATATGCATGATATATTCAAATACACTAATTTTCAAAATGTTAAAATAAAATTTTTTGCTGATGACACTAAAACCTACATAATTTTTGATAAAACCTCTCCAAACTATCATGCAGAACTTCAATTATTTATTAATCATTTCTCTGAGGGGTGCCTTAAAGGACGCATGCCATTCAATACAGAAAATTGCACGTTGGCCCAAAAGTTTTGATAGATTTTTTTTTATACGTCAATAAAAATTTTTTATTATCATTGGTATGTATGATGAGTATATGGTTTGAAAGCTCGTTTTCTTGCAAACATTTTGGTATATAAAAGTTCGGCTTAGTTCAAAGGACGCGTATCGTTCAGTACAGAAAATTGCAGATTGGCCCAAAAGTTTTGATACACCTGTATTTATACGTCAATAAAATTTTTTTATTATCATTGTGGAGATGACGAGCGATAGTATTTTTTGAAGAGTGAAAGTCGACGGCCAATTTACGCGTGGTCTGTGTTGAATCGGATTCGATGGAGCGGAGCAGTGCCCATTTATCAATGGTCGAGGGTCGTCCGGAACGTGCCTTGTCTTTTCGATGTGTATTGCCAGAACGAAATTTCGTGAACCAGCGGTGAAATGTGATATATGTAGTTGCCTTCCTGCCCAATGTAGCGCAAATGTTTCGGGCTGCCTCGGCTGCATTGTGTCCCTGTTTGAACTCGTGAAACATGAGCATGTGGATTTCTTGACGATTTTTTAACATAATGAGCTTCCTTTAAAAAACCTATAACTTTACAATAAATTAAACTAAACCGAACTTTTATATACCAAAATGTTTGCAAGAAAACGGGCTTTAAAACTATATATTTATCATACATAACAATGATAAAAATTTTTTTATTGACGTATAAATACAGGTGTATCACAAATTTTTGGCCAACCTGCAATTTTCTGTATTGAATGGCATGCGTCCTTTAAAAATGGTCTCAAAGTAGACATACAAAAATCAAATCTATTGCATATTGGTTTTCAAAATCCAAAGTTTGATTGCACATTTAACAATGAAATTATTCCAAAACTAATAAATAGTGGAGATTTAGGATTGTTTGTTTTTTCCAACTTAAAATAGTCATCTCACATAAAGCGTAAATGTTGTATTAGTATAATATTTTTTGAAACAAGGCAAGAAATTATTCAAAATTTTCATTAAAATATTTTTTACCAACCAACAACAAAAGCGTGCAATTGTTAATTGTTATTATTCAACTATATAAAAGAAAAAAGCTATTTTTCACTTTCATCATGAAATATTTTTATTATGAAAATAATGTTCAAAAAACTTTATTCTTATTAAATGCCAGTCGTCATTTTAAATATGAGTAGTTTAAAGTTGAAAAACTGAATAAATTTATAATTATGGAACAAATTCATTAATTGTAAGCATTTTCAGATTCTACAGCGAAAAATGTGACAGCCTAAATAAATTATGCAAAACTTTTATCTTTTTTAATCCTTCTTTAATTCTCTTTAGTTTCAATGTTTATCTGTCTTTAGTTTTTTGTTCCACTGGAACAATTAATAGTAAGGCATATACGATTAGAAGTAAAAAACGGACGTAAAAAACTCTTAAATGGAATTAAAATTTGAATTTTATAATGCAATTGACAAAAAAGGATAAAAATAGAAAATAATCTTAATAAAATTAAGGCATATTTTTCTTTATTTTTTGAATATCTTATTTACAAGAACTTAACAAATAGAAAAGATAAAACTTTTGTTTTATTTTTACTCTTATAAATTGAATATGAAATATTAATGCATTTTAATTGTATTTAATTTCGTAATGGATAATGTAAATTATTGTTTACATTTTTCAGATGACTTCTTTTTATTATTGAAACCGTTTTACATTTTTAAAATCTAATGCACTTCTAATAATTGTTGTTTTATTTCCATTATTACAATAGTGATTAAAATACACCGCTTTCTCAATATGTTACGCGAGATAATGACAGCTGCAGAGAACATAAGGTTAGTCATTTTTAATTAATTTATTCTAAAATAAGATAAACCGATAATAATAGCATTTTGTAATAAAAAAATCGTACATAGTGTTTATGAGTTTGCAAAAAAAAATTTTATAAAAATTTTATGATGAAATAATAATTCAAAAATCTTTTTTATATTATGATAATATTCAGTTGTGTTCTTGTTCTTTACATACAACCAATATTGTGTCTTGTTGGATTTTTCTTCAATTTGGCATTTGTTGTAATTTTTTTATTAATATATGGCCAAGAATACTATCGAAAAACATCATTAATATTATATTTGGTTTCGCTGAGTATTTGCAATCTCGTTCAACTAGTGCTTTCATTTTTTGTGATAATTTTGCCCGCATTCGAACAGGTAAAAAAATTATTGTGTATTAAAAATTAGTTAATGAAATTAGGTAAATTAAATTAAATAATAACAAACATTAATAACAGTCCTAGGGCATGACTTTAAATGACAGTTTGCCATTTTTTCACATTTTGTTGTTATTTGTTGTTACGACTTTTTTACAGAAATAAAATATTCTGATTAACCTATTACAGGGTGGCTGAACACGATAAATTAAAAAAAAGCTAATAAAAAATTTGTGAGAATATTTTTTAAATTTTTTAAGTGACTAAAAAATTACAACAATATGTAAAAAATAATGGAGAAATTGAAAATAAATTCAAAAATATTAGAAATTGGCTGGTTTAAGAATTATTACCCTAATTTCGCGTGTATAAAGCCGAGTGTTTTGAGCCAAATTTAAATTCGCGCCAATGAGTTCATTCTGTTGTATCGGATCAGTTAGGGTCCAAATTTTGTGCCCGCCTTTGTTTCGGTTTCATAAAAGTGGGCACAAAATTTGGACCCCAACGTATCCGATACAACAGAATGAACTCATTGGCGCCAATTTAAATTTGATTCAAAACACCCGGCCTTATACACGCGAAATTAGGGTAATTGAAAAAAAACTCCAAATTTTTCAGCCATCAGGTGTCTTGTTTTTCATTTGTGAAATTTTAAAAAATAATTTTATTATTTGTTCCAATTTCGGCAATTTTTTCGTACTTATCTTCAATTTCCGGAATTTTGATTTTTCCGATTTCGAATTTCCCATACCTCAAATTTATATTTCCGCGTATATGCGTATATGCATATGCTAATTTTTATAATCGGTATACATTTAGTTCATAGACGACGAAAAATATCCTTCGGAGTATGTATTTATTGTTGAAGTCAACCTACGTTGTGTTCGATATGCTTATCCACTACTGATGGCATCGAACTACGCTTCGATTTGGTTGTTGACGTTGATTTGTGCGCAACGGTTTCAATCTATTTGTCATCCTGCAAATGCATGGAAAGTTCGACTGCAATTTACAAAACGAAGTCGACTGTGTATCTCGTGTTGTATTCTGCTTGCAGTTGGTGAGATATATGCTTGAACTTTTAATATCAACAAATATTTAATAAAAAGTTTAGTGATTAATCTTATCCGTTTTTGGGAATTGCAACCAAGTACGAATGATTCTAAATCATCGAAATCAGCGGATTCAACTACATTTGAAGCTATGGCTGAGACATCATTACGTAATTCTACACTTTATAAAATAATTCAAGAGGGTTTTGTCTACGGGTTCATCGTTTATTGTATTCCCATAAGTTTAATTATTTGGCTGAACTATCACACTTTTAGGATTGTACTATTGGAAGAGGTATGATATTATGATATGATTTGATTTTGTTAGTTGTTATCATTTATTTTAGCAAAATAGATGTCGGCCTTCAGCAGAACATCGTGTGGCACTTATGACAGTGTGTGTGTTTATTTTCTTTTTTCTATTTACAACAATGGCTGTAACATTAAGGCTTGTATTGTAAGTTTTATTTTTTGATATACATGAATAAATAATGTATCAAATACAAGATTGTAGTTTATTTGGAAAGCAATTTCCAATGTTTTTCAATGTTTGCTACATATCAAATTGTATTTTTCAAAATGATACATTTTTTTTCGTTATAAATTATGTAAAAAGTACAAAACTATTTTACAAAAAAATATGTCTACAATTTTACGTATTTGCATATTTTACTAAAAAATTAATGGAAAATCTTACAAAGTAAAAATGTACAGTAAAAGTATAATTAAAATTTTGTTTTTCTTTTTTAACAATTTTATTATTAGAATCATGTGCGATAATTTATTTCAATATGGGGACTATATGTGGATCGTCGATCTCAGCAATTTGCTCATGAATGCAAATGCCCTTGTGATGCCATTAGTTTGCTTTGTTTATACAAGAGGCTTTCACGATTTGTTCTTTGCCGTTCGTTACGTGCCAGCCATTACTGCCGAATCAGATAATTCAAATCCCAAGAATGCAATTTATTTTCATTGAATTTGAAGCTAATTTCAAATTTTGTTTTTCATTTGACCAATTTTTCAATACTTTGTGTAAATATGGAATTTAATTTAAAAATACTGGTTGATTTATTTTCATTTTACATGTTAAGCACAATAAAATAAAAAGATTATCCACCGTCGCGTTCCTCTTCAATCAATTGTTTCAATTCTTCACAAAGTTCATGTAAAAGTGTGCATATATGAATATCAAAAATTTTTGAGATAGCATTTTTGACTAAATTCCATTGCACATCGACATACAAATAATCGGCTGTGAGTATAAACCCATCAAAATGTTCATAATAATTAGAGGCAATATCAAGATGTTCATTTTGGCCATCTTTAGAATTCCATTCCAAAATTAGCCGTTTTTTGGGCTTTGTAGAATGATGAAATACAAAACTGTAAATTTTCAATCACTTTTATTTTATTAACATTTCTTCGAAAATAAACCCTTTTATTTAAGAAACCTCCAAGCGCTTCTTTAACAACTATCGATCAATATTAGACTTTGTTATATTGGCCTAGTTATATTTGCCAAATTGCCTTTCTAAATATTGAAAAATAAAATTTCTATCCTTAATTTCGTATCTTGAAATGCCTAAACATTCTAATCATTTATATTAGATATTGTAAAAAATAAATAAAGTAATTATCACCCAAATACTTTCTCCAGTTACATGTAGACATTGTTATAGAATAAAGGCAGTTACTATCTAAACAATATAAATCATCAAATAGTATCTTGTTATCTTTTTCTTCAGTTGAGATATTCCATAACAAATAGGGGTCAAAATTAATAGATAACACTTTATAATCCGAAGCAATAATCATTTTATCGAAATTGTAGGTGCGTGGCGTCCCTGCTGCCAAAAATCGCACAATCTAGAAATTTTTGAAAATATATTTTTTAATGATATTATAATCATTTTGTTAATTGCGTTTCTGTAATTGCTTTATTTGAAGTAATAAGTGAAGTTCTTGCCTGAAAACGAAATTTTTATTTAGGTATTTTTTGGCTCAAACATTCGTCTTGAATATTTTTTTAGTTGCGAATACTATACACTCCGGTATCATGCAAAAAATCTGCGGTATGTTGCACGCTTCTTTCACGTTCATACTGCGGCATCTTCTATCAAATAAATTAGAGAATGGACTCCCAAATTCTGCCATACCAGTACAGCTATAAAAATAATACAAAAATATTAATCAGGTTTTTTAGGCTACAAGCCTTTAAATATCTGTAGAGAAGTTCCTAGAACCATAGATACGTAGTATTTACCCTGAAATTCCAGCCTCAGGAAAACATTTTCACGCTCGTTGGCAAAAATACTATTTTGCTGTTGACAACTTGTTGTTTGAAAATTACCATCTCTAACGTTTGTAAAGTTAATATACCCTAATTTTGCGTGTATACGGCCGGGTGTTTTGAACCAAATTTAAATTGGCGCCAATTAGTTCATTCTGCTGTATTAATAAACTCCAACGGCTCCGATACAACAGAATGAACTTATTGGCGCGAATTTAAATTTGGCTCAAAACACACGATTTTATATTAGGGTACTTTCGAAAAGTTACTATATTATAAATTTACTATAAATGCATTATCATTATTATAACTTAATGCAAACCCAATTAAAGCATACCTTATTATAAAAAAATATCCCAATTACTATAAAAAAATATTTCCGCGTACTAAAGATTTTTTTCAAATTTTCATAATTTTTTGCACTTTTACACAATTAAATTATTTTCTATGAATTTTTTTACAATAAGCTGCGCAAATAAGGCTGTGTAAGTCGCTTTTTTAAGTTTGTAAGTAAATTTGTTTTTGTGACGTTTCATTTAAAAGAATAAGACGATATATTGTATTAGGTATATATTTTTTTATATGGTTTGCAGGTTAGATAAAATTAGTGAAGAGCAATTCTTTTATATTTCTTAACAAATTCTGTAAATAAATTAATGGCAGATGAATAATATGTATAAAAACAAAACCCATAAATCGTAGACTCAAAAATTAAAAAATCAATTTTCAAAAACTTTGTGTAAGCATATGAAATGATTTAAAAAACAGTTTAAAATACAATTTTTAACAAAAAAGTGTTAGATATAAAATTTTTAAATTAAAAACGATAATTAAGTACCCAAAAAATAAATATATATCAAGGCATTTATTTTCAATTAAAAAGTTTTTATATGTGTTATATAGCTCATACAATAAAAATGGATATTTTAAAATATCATTAAAAAATGGAATTTCAATTAATGACTTAAGGGATTGTAAAAACATAAGTAAATCAATAATTTTGTTTTTCGCCAAACAATTTAGCCGAATAAAAAAAAATAATCGTCGAAAAAACTCAACTGGCCTCATGAACTGCTGACTATTCCAAATCGATGGGGCTCCTAATTATGGTCGGCTTGCCATTTGACGCTGTTGTACCACCATTTCTCGCATAAGATTTAGTCACTAGCTCTTCGTCGTCTTGATGGAGATGATCCCGATTATTTGCTTCGACATGATCGTTAATGTCGTTTTCCTCGTCCTCTTCCTCGATATCACTGCCAGCAGTAAGATCGGCATTCAAAACAGCTTGCAAAGCGTCGATTCGCTTAAGCGACAACCGAAATTCGGAAAGCGTTTTTTCGTGCTGTTCCGTAAGCTGGTCGAGAGCTAGCTTCTAAAAAATACAATTTTAGATATGAAATTATGTATTGATAAAAAATATTTTAGCATATGATAATAACACTATTAAAAATTTATTAAGTTAAAACTATGCAAATTCATGTTTATAATTCACAAAATCAAATGCCTTACCGTGCTCTTATAACGATGAGTGAGCTCAGTTTCACGTTTCTTCAAATCATTAATTTCCTCTTGTAAAATCCTTTGTTCCTTTTTAGCTTTCCAGCTGGCATCGCTTTCTCGATCGCGAACGGCCTTCGCTTCCATTAATTGCTCTTGCAGAAGTTCAATCTGCTCTTTCAGTTTCGCATTTATTGACTAAAACATAGATATTATAGATAAAATTTTTAACCAAATATTATTGCAAAAAATTACCTCAAAACGAAGTTTATGTGATGTTTCGAGATCCAATTTCGCTTGCGTGTCGCGCAACTTCATTTGCACGACCTGCAACTTATGCTTATCGACCGTATTGAGCTTATTGAACTCGATGTTAACGGCCGCCTCATTTAGTTGCTCCTGTAGGCGTTGATTACTGCGCTCCAAATTGGCAATCTGTTCGGCCTGATTGGCTAGCGTTATAGCATCCGCTTGCGCTTGCTGAATGTGCGCTCTGTGTTTTTTCAACACATCCTGTAGTTGCTCATCATGCTCTTGCGCAAGCGAATCAGACGCGTTCTTCTCGCGCATAATCGCCAACAATTTCTCCTCGGCCGCGCATTTTGCCGCGTTGCTCATGTCCAGCTATAAAAAATTTAAATTTAATAATAATAATAATAATAATAATAATAATAATAATAATAATAATAATAATAATAATAATAATAATAATAATAATAATAATAATAATAATAATAATAATAATAATAATAATAATAATAATAATAATAATAATAATAATAATAATAATAATAATAATAATAATAATAATAATAATAATAATAATAATAATAATAATAATAATAATAATAATAATAATAATAATAATAATAATAATAATAATAATAATAATAATAATAATAATAATAATAATAATAATAATAATAATAATAATAATAATAATAATAATAATAATAATAATAATAATAATAATAATAATAATAATAATAATAATAATAATAATAATAATAATAATAATAATAATAATAATAATAATAATAATAATAATAATAATAATAATAATAATAATAATAATAATAATAATAATAATAATAATAATAATAATAATAATAATAATAATAATAATAATAATAATAATAATAATAATAATAATATAATAATAATAATAATAATAATAATAATAATAATAATAATTAATAATAATAATAATAATAATAATAATAATAATAATAATAATAATAATAATAATAATAATAATAATAATAATAATAATAATAATAATAATAATAATAATAATAATAATAATAATAATAATAATAATAATAATAATAATAATAATAATAATAATAATAATAATAATAATAATAATAATAATAATAATAATAATAATAATAATAATAATAATAATAATAATAATAATAATAATAATAATAATAATAATAATAATAATAATAATAATAATAATAATAATAATAAAATAATATGTAATGTAATAAAAATAAATAAAATAAAATTGTAACAAAAAACTAAAAATTAAAAAATTGAAAATTAAAAGATAAAAAAAATTGATATGTTACCAATAAAGTAACCTAAATTTTTCAAAACAAGTTGTAAAAAAATTCTTTTACACCGAATCCAAAGCCTAACCTAATTCTAGTTATGATTGACGAATAGACTAGTTAATTAAAAAGGAAGCTCACAATTTTTAACAGCAAATTAATACTTAATTACTAAAATATCCATTCTACACGAAACAAAATCAAATAAAAAAATCTGACCTGAGTTCGAAGATCGCCGATTTCGTTCTCTAGCGTATGACGCGTGCGAAGCGCAGCAAGCTTGGCGCTTTCGGCATCCTCGAGCTGATCTTTTAACTGCCGCATTACCGCTCGGCTGGGCGCATTGTTCGACTCTCGCTCATGTGCCAACACACTTTGTGTGTCGCGCAATAACGCCACGGCTTTCCGAAGCTCCTTTTTGTAGTAAAGTGCAGAGCTACTAAGATCTATACTGCTTCTGAAATACGAAAAACAAATAAAAAAGAATTTTATATTTTTTTAAAATAAAAAATCCAGTCAAAAATAAAATCACATCAAACTTCATGGTGTCCTTTTAGAAAACAAACGAATACCAACGTTTGGCTTTGCGTGTCCATTTGACGAGTGCGTGACTCGAGAATACGATTCTGCTTCAACAGCGAGGCATTCGTCTCTGTAAGCTCCTGAATCTCCTCCTCAAAGGTGTGTGTGCGCCGATGATGTTGAGCACGCAATTCCGCAATTTCAGCCTCCTTATTCTCGATCTCGCGCTGAAGATCGGCACGCAACCGCTCAACGGTCGACTCGAGTCGCTTTGCAATCTCATCTAAAGATTGATTGCGCACAATAGTATCCTCAAGCTCACTTTCCATTTCGGCGAGTTTTGTCTCCAAATCATGCTTCGCTTTGCGTTCGGCCAAAAGTTCTTCCCTATCGGCCGAGTTAGAGGAAAGCAGCCTTTTGCTCGTCAATACATCATCCATTTCATGTTGGACCTTTGACAATGAATTCCGTATTTCCAAATTCTCTGCTTTCAAATTCTAAAAAATAATGCATTTTAAAATAATAAAAATATGGAGAATTTAGAGGATGGCTGAAAAGTTCCCGGAATTTTTTTTCAATTTTGCTAATTCGTAAAAGAGCCAATTTTTAATATTTTTAGAATTCCCCATTATTTTTTAGATATAGACATGTAAAATTTGGCCTGTTACAAATTTTATTGTTTAAAAATTGAAATTGCTAAAATTAGTTTCTATATAAAATTCCTCATTTTTTTAGCAAATAATAGTAAATTTTTATTAATATTGATCAAGTTAAAAAAAAATTTATAGGTAAATTTTAAAAATATGTTCATTTTGATTTTCAAATTTTTGTTCTTTTCAGTCTTGATTTCGCATCTTTGTAACGACCAAAAAAAATTTTTTTTAATGAGTGCTATTTACTAAAACTAGCATAACTTTTAGTAAAAGTGATTGGTTTACAAAAAAATTTACATGTAAAATGAAGAATTCAAAAATAAAATAAAAATCTTAAAAATGTTAATAATTCGAAATTTAGCAAATTACTAAAGATGAAAAAAAATCAAAAACTTTTCAGCCATTCTGTATTTGTGTTCATACATGAATTTGAGAATCGCGTTCTTTGATAATGCCATTCAATTCCGATAATTGAGTTTCTAGTCGTGATTTTTCATCTGCAAGTTCGGTTAACTGTTCTCTAACCAATGTGATCTCGTTATTAAAACTAAAATCGAAATTGTGAGATTTGGAATTTTAAAATATAAATAAAAAAATAATTCTTAAAAATTACTCTTTTTGACGTTTCTCAAGGAAATCGTTACGAGAACGTAGCTTGCCTGTTTCAATCTGAGCATCCAACAATTGTTCCTTATTCTTCTGATTCATCAGTTTTAACAACATTTCCTGTTCTTTCAGCCTGGAGATTTTTGTATGCATATTCACCTCTCTGTGTGTTTCAGCCTCAATTTCGGCATCATTTTGCTTCACTAGTGCGTTCTCTTCGCCTAATAAAATTATAAAAAGTTAATTTTAAAAAATGAAGGATTTTTCAAAAACTTGTTTAACCATAGAAAGAGAGAGAACTGGAATATAAAAAATTAAATCAGAAATAAGTTGAAGAATAAAGTATTCCCATTAACATGTTTAAAAAATAAACTAGTCATGCTTTCAAAATTTACCTGTAAAATTTTAAATAAAAAAAACTTTATATTCAAAGAATATTATTTCAACACCTTCTAATAAGCCCGATGAGTTGTCGTCGATTGTGCTGATAATTTCCTCAAGCTTAACCAATTTAGTGGGCCGTATTTGCAATGTTGCAGATGCATTAGTTGATGGAAATCCATTCGTCGAATGTGAAGCAATTTTACATATCAGTTGGGTCTCATCAATTTGAGAATTATTCGAAGATATGGAAGACGTGGCGGTAGCGGATCTCTTACGATTGTTGACAAATGAATGTGAGGCCGTTCTAGCTGAAATATGTTGAGACTGATTGGCGAACTTTTGAGCGGAATGTTCGCGCATTATTCTCGCATAAACTTGTGGGTGACGATCACGTACGTGTCTTCCAGCTACAGTTGTACTAGGCGGCCAAGTATATGACGAGTTACAGTCCGGAGAAGCACGACAATAGTAATATCCTGTGTGTTGTTGACTCACGTCAAATATAGTCCACATAACGTGACGACCTGTAAACGAATGTTGCTGTTGAATTTGTTCGCACTCTGCTTCTCGAATTCTGCGCATAGTCCGCTGACTAGTTTTCGAATCACTGATTTTTTTGAAGCCGGCGCCTATCAGTAAATGATTTGCCCCACCATTCAAACTTCTATGTAACAACAAAAGAGTATCGTCATTGTTGCTACTGTTAAATTCATCAAAGTTATCGTCCAGATCCATTGAAGATAAATTATTAGACATAGAGCCCGATATTTCAGGCAAAAATGATTTTGAATCCATGGGTGACTCCGCTCTAGACGTTGAAGGTTGTTGCGAAAAATTTGATAATTTCATTTCAATAATAATATTACAACAAGCTTATATAATAAGGATACATAAACTAAATAAAATAGATATTAATAAAGATATTTGACAAAAAAAAGAAAGCTTTTACTGTTAACAAATTAATAATTTAATTTTAATTTTTATATTTAAGATAAAAAGCAATTTTTATTAAATAAAAATTTGGAATTTATTTTTATTTTATTTTTTATTTCAAACTTAAATTTTTATATTTATTGTTGCATTAAAATTAAAAAGCACACGCACATAGTAAAAAATGAATGAGTCAAAGTGATAAAAACAAAACTGACAGAAAGCGTAGCAATAAAATTACTTATATATACATACACAAAAATACAAAACATATATATCTATATATATATATATATATATATATATATATATATATATATATATATATATATATATATATATATATATATATATATATATATATATATATATATATATATATATATATATATATATATATATATATATATATATATATATATATATATATATATATATATATATATATATATATATATATATATATATATATATATATATATATATATATATATATATATATATATATATATATATATATATATATATATATATATATATATATATATATATATATATATATATATATATATATATATATATATATATATATATATATTATATATATATATATATATATATATATATATATATATATATATATATATATATATATATATATATATATATATATATATGCAGAAATGTACAAGTGAGTACAAGTATGCATGCAAATGAATTGATGAAAATGACATATGACTAAATACACGTTATTTTGTCAATGTCATGTTCATTCAAATTTTTTATATGTACTATTTTTTATTGATGAAATAATCAAATTTACGAGCGACCTTTGCATATGTATAAAAGCGTGTAAATGGAAAATAAACGAGACGACGGACCATAATTGTACATAAATACGTAATAATGTCAAGGCATTACATTAAAACAATTTGTGACGATGAACGATGATGTTTTTAAAGAAGAAATATGCTAGTACAAAATTCACCTGCGTAAATAAATTTTTCGGTACTAGTGGAATAGCAAAGAGATCTATCTTATTTATATGTCTATCTTATTTATATGTCAAATGACATATTCTCATGCTATCATTTGTCGTCATCTTTCTCATTTTTTATTTCTTTTTATAAATGAAAAATATCTATGTGTATTTAGAGCCCTAACTCTTATTTTCTATCTTCATTCAAAGAGGAATGAAGCGGAAAATTACTTGTTAATGTCACATCTTAAATCCAATAAAACAGCATATAATGACATTTTCCGTCATTTTATAGAGAACAAAAAACGACAGTTTGAAAGAGGAAAATTTAATGTCAAGAAAATAACTTCTTAAATAGCGTATTCATAATAAAAAAAAATTAAAGTGGACGAAAAAATCGATAGTGCAAGAAATTAGGGAGACAACAGACAAAAAATTTTGACATGCACGACTACAGAAAATTGTGCGGACAATGTCAGAGCAGTGAAGTTATTTTGCATATAACGTCTACCATCGGCAATACGTCACTTAATACGAATATCATAATCGTAAAAGACATATTATTATAGTCTTAACGTTTGTTTAGAAAATAGAAAAAAACATGATTTTTTTTGTAATTAATTCTTAATGCATAATAACTACGAGAAGAAAAATAAAATTATAAAATCAAAGAATGTGATAAATATGTATGCACAATAGCAGTGCAATGATAATAAAATGGGCTAAACAGTTTTTGAATAATTGCGTCAAATAATTTCTGACGCTCGATTACATGAAAAGTAATTGTCTAAAAATAAAATATCCATAAAAACATTTTATAACCTTTAAACTTTTGTAGATCTTCCATTTGTTGTTGAAGGCGAAGAATTTCGGACTCCAAGTGCATCTTTGATTGTGATTCCTGTTGCAATGCAATGCTCAGCTGTTGAGAAACATTTGTTTCGTGGCGAAGCTGTTGATGTAGTTCCGCCAATTCGGCGTCAGATCTTGTCTTGGCAGATTTTAATTCTGCGTTGACCGCCTCCAAAGCGGAAATTCGTTTGCGCCAAAAATTGTTGTCCTCATTGAAGGAAATCGATACTGGCGGTCCAATTGGTGCCGAAATCTTAGGCACGGAGCTCATGTTCTTATCCTTTTTTCGAAGCGACCACATAGCCGAATATGAATAAAATACACCTCAAGTTTAATAGTTATTAATAAAAAATACAATTATATTAAATAGGTAAATGAAGAATATGAATTTAATTCATTATAATTCCAATGTTAAAAATGGTACTTTTTATTCTCGCATAACTGGTCTGAAAAAATAAACAATTTTTGGTTAAAATTTAAAAATTTTCATAAATAATCAAAGTTTTAGTTAAAAAAAAGTTAATTCATAGTAGAAGGTTAAAAAAAATTTAACGCAACATCCTAAATATAAGAAGTTTCAATAATAAAAATTCATAATACAATTAGTACATATTTTAAAAATTTTTTAAAAAGAAATTTTAAAAAAAAATTTTTAAAAAATATTGGAATATGTTTTATTAGTAGTAAAATTTTTTTTAGTACATTTGTGATCGTTATAAGGATAAAAAATCTTGCAAAAATTGAGATAATGAAAACATTTTTAAAATAATCTTTGATTTGTTTCAACAACTATTTGTCGCAAAATGTTTGACGTTTGTATGCAAAGCCGTCAAATAGTGTAAATGTTCCAAATATAATTTGAATTTAAAAAATGCTGTGGTTTTATGTGTTTTAAGGCGATGAAAAATATTTAAGAAAAAAAAACAATGAAAAAAATGCATTATTATAAAATAATGTTTGTTGGAGAAAAGATCCAACAAAAAATAATGCCGTTGTAATGGACAATTACAAGAAAATCCGTAATAAAAAAATAGGAAATAGAAAAATGAGATTTAAAGATGAAGATGTCAACATCGGAAAGTTTTATAAAAGTTTTGAAATTGAAAAAGATTAAAAACTTAAAATCAAACTGGCTCAGCAAAAGCTGCACCTAATTGAAAAAAAGTGTGTTTTTACATTTAAAAAAATGTGCGTTTACTCGTCAATCTCTTCTTCCTCTTTTAAGGAAGCGTCGGTGAGTCTTGTTAGGGGACGCTTTGAATCAATGCCAGTATCTGTTCCGTTATTAACATCTACCCGAGATTTAGCTATTTGTTCGGTTGTGTCGGCCGCCAATGATGACGATGGTCCCATTTCAGCGGCATGCCGGCCATTAGCGTTCGTGGATATGTTGTTGTCAACCTCGACAAACGATGATATCGCAGCGTCGGAGGGCGTCTGCGAAGCACTTTGCAAAATTTGCTCGGCCAGCGGCTTCCGCACCGGCTTATCCGCTTTACGCCAAAGCGTAATTTCCTGAAAAAAATTAATTTGAAACTTACAGTAAAATTCAAGTTTTAAACTGCATTCGACGAAATAAAAAATCAAATCGTATTTTTAGCCTTTATTAAAAATAAATGAGAAAAAATGCCTGCTGTTTAAAGTAGCGTCGATCCTCTTCGTCCACCAGAACCAAATTGATAAAATATTTTACGGAGAATTTCTTACCAACATCACGCATAGTGGGTGTAAGCTAAAAAAAAATCAAATAAAAAATAGTTTTATTCCAAGCCGATTTGCTCCTCATAAAAATAATCGATAAAAAAACCAACTTCGTATCCGCTCAAAAAGAGTCTAATCGGAATAGTCTCACCTATAAAAAAAAAATTAAATTTGAAACTTATACGTGATATGTGAAGGCCCCGCAGATCAATCCTCCCCCGTTAAAAATGACCTTGGAACTAATCATTTCGCGCATTTGGTTGAGAGCCATCCAGCCACCGAAATCTCGGCTGGTTTGCTTGGCATAAGTTCATGCGCTAATGCGGCTTGCTCGGGCCTGGTCAGCACCGGCGTATCACCCACACACTGTGCAATGTGGTACCTATTCTCTTCCAAATATGGAAACATTTAGGTGGGGTCGGGAATGAAATTGAACTTCGTTCCAAGTAAAGTGAAACCTATCATACAGCCACTAGGCCACTGCTTCTCTTGACTTATAAGTTACATAAACTTATAAGTTACATAAATTGCAAATGCAAATATTGATTTTTAAAAATACCATTATTTTTTTACCTTTTACTGGTGCCCCATCCATTATTTCGAACTTTGCAATAGTATCGCTTTCGTTAAATAAATTAGGACCATTTCCAACGGATTCACGCTTCTGAATCAATATTTCCATGTATTTAATTTTAATGCGAACGAGAAGAAAGTAAATTTTGCCCACAATAATGTCCTTAAGATGATATCTAGAAAATAGAAAATTAACAAAATTTTAAGACTGTCTTAAAAAGAAAAAAAACATTTTTTTTTATTTTTATACCTTGAGCGATTGTATTCAAATTCTATGTGGAGACAGTCCTCAATGCCGACCTCCATTTTGATGTTGGAGTCGTTGTCCGGATAGGAAGCGAGAGTATGTACCATCAAATCCATCTCTTTCGTAATATCAGTGAAACGCCGAAATACGGTAACGCGTAAAAAGTAACGCAATTTAACATTAGCTCCGGTGTAGGATTCATAAGGCTTATGCACGTTCTGAAAGCAGAACCGATACCGAACGTTCTGTGTTAATTCTCCGGGCCGAGCTAACTCCTTGCTGATGTTGACAAAATCGTTTTGATTTCCTCGGTCATAATAAACTTCTAGAGAAAACCAACAATAATACACATACCTTAAAAGTATTAATAAATTCAAAATTAACTTACCTATTTGCCCAATAAAATCAATACGAATGCCTTGATGCTCGAGGTGTTGGCCTTGTTTGCGTAGATTGACAATTACCTCACCAGACACCGTCTCGCCGTCATAAAAAAGAAAACATTTTTCCAAGCCATCCTCGGTGCGAACTGAAGTATACTTTCGATTCTCCTCGTTATCCAACACAATGGCCAAGTCGGCCGATTGTCCAAAGCCAAAAAACGACTAAAAAACAATGTCATAAAATTGCAAAATATATTAGGGCAAACAAATTTTGCTGATAATGTTAATCTACAACAAAAATCAATTCTTAAATTCGATACTTAAAATCACGATTAAAATAAATTTATGTATCAATATTTAAAATAATTACTCACCACCATAATGTGAACCTAACTTAAAGCTTCACAATATACGGTCTTTTAGGCCTAAATAAAAAAATAAATGCAAAAAATTTTTTTCTAAAACAGTGTGTGATCTTTCATTACGCAGTGTGATGAGGAAATAAATGAATTTATTTTTTGTTACTGATTTTTTAATAAATGATAAAATAAATTTTGTCTTATACCGAATAAATTGCATTTTTCAAATACAGATATAAATTTTTAAAAAAAATTTCCGTAAAAAGGTTGAATTTATTAGGTTGGCAAAAAAAATAATGTCGGTTTTTATATGGAGCGGCATTTATTATAAAAACAAAACTATAACCATTAATCCAAAAGGTATTATCCATTATGATCTATAACTGATGGTCAACATTCATGCAAAGAATGAACATCCTTCTTGAAGAACTCGGCTGGCTGTGACTCGAAGAAGTTGAACCCCCCAAATTTTTGCAATTTTGGAAGTATAACAGCTCGAAGTTATGGGAGATCTCTGACATATTATCCGAGTTACATACAAATTTCCATTTTAGACTTTAAAATTTTCGAGTATCTCGATATCCACATCGACATATGGAAAATTTTAAAGCTTTTCAAAATCATTCTTTTTTGCTATGATAGTATTAATTAGGCTTAGGAAAAGCTAAAAAAATTGATTTCAAAAAAGTTGCTTTAAAAAATGGGTTTTTATTGCAAATTCGATACTTCTTAACTTTGATCGATTATTTTCAATAAATATAAATTTTTTCCCCAAAAATTGAGTTATTAAAAATAATTTTTGTATCATAATATTCGCAAGAAAACGCCCTTTCAGATAGAACAGATCGTTTTAAAAAATCTTTTATTAGTTCCAAGAAATAGCCAAATAAACATTGCCGATATTACTTTTTTGCCAACCTAATAATTACCCTAATTTCATATATTTTAAATACATAAGCTCATGAAAACAAAAATATAGCAAAGCAAAAAATTCGAACGACATTATTTTTCCGACAACCAAACTCTTTACATTATCAAAATAGCACTATTTTCTGATTATCTACCATCGAACATCTCTTTATTTATTTATTGAACAAACAGATACAATATGTACTTTTTCCTATAATCTGATCAGCTTTTCATTTTGAAAGGAAAATCTGTCTTATAATCTATGCTTTAATATAATGCCTGGCTTCTTATCTCAATATCCTTACTTTATTTTATTCAAAACTTATGTTAATTGCAATAGCTATTATTCTTGTTTTACACGATAATTTTTAAAAATTTTGTATGATTTTTTTTTCTTTTAGAATGAATTTGACACAAAGTCTCCAGCAAAGGCCGCTTCAGCCGATGCGAATGTACTTTAAGGAATTTATCCCAATTTGCTCAAAAAATGGCCTTCAACCAAGTCGCCAGTCCGGAATCAGTATATTAATTTTTTTTAATAAATTTGACTGTTCTGCAAATTTATTTATTTATTTATTAGATCATTTTACTGAACTGAACAATCTTCTTAAATTTCACAACTATATACCGAGGTGTATTTGAAGAAATTTAAAATTCCGAAAATCGAAATTCCGAAAAACGGAAATCGGAAATTTTAAAAAAAATTTTTTAATTTTTAGAAAAATAATTTTTTTTAATTTCCAAAATTTTGCCCATTTTTTCAGAGGTCGGCAAAAATGGCTAAAAACCTAGTACCCTAAGTTCGGAATGATAAGCCGCCCTTATGCATAAGCCGCCGCTCGGCGAAGTGTAAAAAATTCAAATATATTTCACTTTTTTGAAAATTATTTTTGCTTTTGAAATGTGAAATGTATAAAATAATGTGAATGAACTCCAAAAACGTGCAATTAAAATAAGACATGTCCATGAAAAAACAAAAAAAAAACATGAGAAAATTGCAAAAAAACTACAAAATTTTCAAAAAAAAAAATGAATGAATTTGCTTCAGGACAAGTTTGTTCTATAAGTCGCGGCGTATCATCCTGAACTTTGGGTATTTATTTTTTTAAGCTTTTATAATAATTTTATTGTTTTAAGAATCCGCCTGTGTTGAACAGCTTCAGTCGCTGTTTGCATGTCTGAAAAAGTGGGAGTTTGATGACTTGCAGTGTGAACGACCGCGGCTCGATTACGACCGCTGTGTGGCCGAGGGCAAGAAGCTCGACTCCAAAATGAAAGAGATATATCGTGACGCGCCGATCAACACCGGCGATACCTCGAGTCTTACCACCCAGCAGTTCAACAAACTGATGAAGCTTTATCCGCAACCCGATTTGGGTAGTGCTCCATATCGGCTGATGCGTCGTCTGCCTACGCAATCCTACGCAGACGACATTTTTCATCGAAAGAAATTAAAAGGAAAGCCTAGTTAGACTCTTTTCTTTTTTCCAAGTTTTTTTTTGTTAGATTATCTAGAATAAAAAATATTGAATTATAAAAAGTTATTTTACAATTAAACTTTAAACTCTTTAGAATTAAAAAACTCAATTTTTGTTTTTGCTTAGTTGAACTTCTAGGTGTTATTCATTGGTTTGATTTAAAAAAAATTTATATTTAAACCTTAATTAATAGTTGTTTTGTTAATTCTTGTTTTTTAGTAATTCAACGTTTTATTTTCTCAATTTTTTTTTTGTTAGTCAGATCGAGTCATTTTGAATTATCTGCATTGTTTACAGGTATCATTTTTTTGACACGATTTCATATCTATTAAATAATGTTTTTTTTTGAGTTTATATTGTTTATGGTCATTTTTTAAATCGATTTTTGTGGCGAAGTTTTTTTTTGAGCTAATTTTTACACAATTTCATACGTCTATTATTTGCGTCTTTTTATGACGATGAATTGATTCTGATTACAATGTTTATATTATTCATTCTTTCAATGTAATTTAAAAAAAATTTTTTTATTAACCAAATAATTTTCAATAGCAGAAATTCTATTTCTGAACAAACGAATTTCTAGTAAAAAAATGTCAAAATAAATGGCCAGCTGCAAACATTTTTAATGTTTTTTTTTTATAATTTCAATCGAAAAATTTTTAATTTTTGTCTAAAAATACAAAAAATTTATTTTTTATTTTCACTCTTAAGATTAACATTGCAAATATTTTTATAACTTTTAATTAAATTTTATCTTAGGTACATCAATCTACAAATATTCACAGATTAGAAGTTTAATTTACTTTCCAAGATACAAATATAAAACTTTAATATACTTAATAATAATAATTTTAAATTTTTTAAATTATGCTCGTTGATCAGTTAATTTTTCAATAATATATATATTTAATATCAATCTTTATAGAATTTCGCTACATTTATGTTTAAAATCTTTTTTATTTTTATTTCCTTGTAATGTTTCCAAGTTTTGAGGATGTTCGAAATGTAAATATTAAATATTTAATAGTTTCTTTCGGGCATTATCAAATTGAAGTATGAGAAGTTATAATTTCTCTCTTTTTACTTTGTCCACAGTTATTTCTAATGTGGAATGTGTTTTATTCCGTCTTTTTTTTATTCGAAAGCCAATCGAACACTTGGCCGATAACCTCTATGATTTTATCGTCGTTATTTGAACAACTCTACGTTGTTTTGAGTTTTTTTTATCGCTTTCGTTTTTCGTTTGTTACATACTTTATCAGTCGTAGTCACGATAGTGATTTTGGTTGCCGTTGCAATTTTTTGCATTTTGAAGATGCATATACATTTACATATACTTTGTAATTAATTTCTTGTGGTATGTACAAATTGAAAAAAAATACATTTTCGTGCATTCATTTATGCTGCATGTTTGCAGAGCCAATGATAATGTTTTCATTTTTCTTTCTATACCGATCTTGATCTTTGGCGCCATTTACTCTCCTCCGTGTTGGTTTTAAGAATGTCCAGTTGAAAAAAGAATACGTTTGTTCGTTTGCTGCAAAAGAGCTTTATATTTTCTTCTTTCTTTTCTGTGCATTCATATTTTCCGTGGCAGGCATACGCGTACCTTTTGCATTAATTTACATTTTCGTTCTTTATTTCAATCGTACAGTGTTTATGTAGTAGCCGAAGACGACAACAAGTTGTAATGATCCGTTTTCTCAACAAAGACAAGACCTTCGTCTAAATTGTCGTTTGTTGTTCCTGCCACTATTCTCTTACGCACTTTTGTATTAACGGTTTGGTTCGTTGTCAGATTATGTTCATGCTTATACAATATTTTTTTTTCTTTTACTTTTTCTTATAATATTTTTTGCTTTAAAGTTAAAAACCAAATTGTTTCAGTACTACGTCTAACTTTTATGTATTTTAATATGTACAGTATAAAATAGCTCAGCTCAGTTAAAATATTGCGAAGTTAAGACTACAGAGAAAAAATACAAAGAAAGAATTGGATGACTAAAAGCTGATTGTTTTACGCCGCAAATTTTTTAGCAAAAATTATAATTTTCAGATAGAAATGAACGAATGATAGATAATAAGATAATAAATATATTAGTGGTTGTGACGGCAAACAAATAAAAATATTTAAACACAAATTATTTGTAAAAATTTCATAAAAAATTAACAAGAAATTTCACTTCTCACAAATTGAACTTATAAATAAAAAATTTTAATAATAATAAAATTTGGCGAATTTTTAGGGATATTTTTTATATTTACCTACATATCTTTTTGAACATGCTTGTATGAATGCTTATTTTCTTTCTATTATAAAATAGTCTAATTTATCGGACTAGTGTTGCACGTATTTGCGGCCTACGATCAATGGGCGCAGAATTTGTCGCCAATTTCGCTGCTTCGAGGCACACCAATCTATTTATTCGATTTTTTCTAATGCTCAGGCAAATTTCGTATGTTTCTTTTTAATTAATTTTTTCTATCAATATACTAAATAAAAATATATTTTTAGCTTATTCTTAATAATTGTTAACTTCTTGTGTTTTACGAGTTTTGCGTCCGCTAACGAAGAGGATGTCTGTACAGATAGGAGCTGTTATCCCGCTACCGGCAATCTCCTCATTGGTCGAAAAAACAAACTGTCGGCAACATCGACTTGCGGTTTACGCGGCGTAGAGCGTTATTGTATCGTCTCGCATTTAGAAGATGATCGAAAGTGTTTTACTTGCGACAGTCGTAACCCATGGTCGCCAGTTGGCGTCGGAAACACTAGTCATCGAATCGAGAACGTCGTTTCTGAGAACTATCATGATCGTAGACGCAATTGGTGGCAATCCGAGAATGGTGTTCAGGTGATAACATCAATTTTTACTGACCAAAAGATTTTTTTAGTATGTACTTGAATTTGAAAAATACTATTTTTGGTTTTTGTTTTCACTGAAATTAATTATTTTCCGCCAATTTTAGAACGTTTCAATTCAATTGGATCTTGATGCGGAATTTCATTTTACGCATTTAATTATGACATTTCGCTCATTTCGTCCCGCCGCCATGTACATCGAGCGATCAGCCGATTTTGGAAAAACTTGGTAATTTTAATGGATTTTTATATGAAAAAAGCATTAATAAAAGTTTCTATTGTAGGTCCATCTATCGGTATTTTGCTTACGATTGCGCATCCTCATTTCCCGGCATTCCCGAGGGACCGCCAAAGAATCACAGCGATGTGATTTGCACGCGTAAATACAGTGATATGGCGCCATCCACAAACGGCGAGGTTCTTCTTTTATCATCTACGTTTGAAAAAAAAAAAATTAAAATGATTTTATAATTATTCGATTAAATTTGGTTCTAATTTTAAGCTGGTCTACAAGGTAATTTCACCACACATTCCAACCGACGATCCATATGCGCCGGAAATCGCCAAGCTGCTCAAGATCACCAATTTGCGAATAACGTTTGTCAAACTTCACACACTTGGCGACGATCTGCTCGATTATCGGCCGGAAATCGACGAGAAATATTATTATGCCGTATACGAGTTGGTTGTACGCGGTTCGTGCTCTTGCTACGGACACGCTCAACGATGCATTCCCGACAAGAACAATCCGGATGCACTTCGTCTTCCCGATATGGTTTTTTTTTTGTTTTTAAGGAAGATTTTAGAATGTTTTTTAATGTTATACAGTGTGTTCCAAAAAATTAAAGGCAGTCACATTTTTCATGATACATATCTCGATTATATTAGGTGTACAAATATGAAGGTTCGTTTTTTTACGATTCAAAAAACTAAAATTCCAAAAAATTTGTGTTTTATTAGAACCAACAATAACAAATTTGACAACAAATATTTAATTGATAATTTAGAATCTTATTTACACCTAAAAAAATTATTTATTAATCCATTTTTAGCCTTACCTTGGAACTTGAATTACGATAAGTGGCCTTAATTTTGTATTTTTTACTTTTTTTACTGTATTTTACTAATAAAAGATTAGTTTAAATTGAAATCACTTGCATTTCATACAGCACAAAATTTAGTACCATTATTAAAAGATTTAAGTTAAATACAGTAGGAATTATGGGATACTGTAGCTATTATAAATCTAAATTAAACTATTAAATTACACCATTTTGGAATTACCGTATCTCTTAAATCAGTGACATTTAAAAAATTTCGAATGCTAGGTTTTGTAGTGCTCGAAAAGTTGTACCGATATGTAAATTTTCAATATTTTTCGTCTATTTGTTAAGCTAGAACAATTCTTGAAGTTTAACTAAAAATTCAGAAAATTGTCCAAAATAGCCAATTTTTTTATGAAAAATGGGGCCAAATTGCAAATGGTGAGTGAGTTGGAAATTGAATTTTTCTTCAATTAAGCGTTTAATTGGCATAAAAATTTACATATCGGTACAACTTTTCGAGCACTACAAAACCTAGCATTCGAAATTTTTAAAATGTCCCTAATTTAAGAGATACGGTAGTTCCAAAATGGTGTAATTTAATAGTTTAATTTAGATAATGGTCTAATTTAATAGTTTAATTTGAACTTCAAGCATTGTTCTAGCTTAACAAGTAGACGAAAAATATTGAAAATTTACATATCGGTACAACTTTTCGAGCACTACAAAACCTAGCATTCGAAATTTTTAAAATGTCCCTAATTTAAGAGATACGGTAGTTCCAAAATGGTGTAATTTAATAGTTTAATTTAGATAATGGTCTAATTTAATAGTTTAATTTGAACTTCAAGCATTGTTCTAGCTTAACAAGTAGACGAAAAATATTGAAAATTTACATATCGGTACAACTTTTCGAGCACTACAAAACCTAGCATTCGAAATTTTTTTAATTTAAGAAATTTTGGTAAAACAGTGTGGAAATAGTTTAATTTAGATTTCTAATAGCTACAGTATCCAATAATTCCCACTGTATTTAAGTTAAATCTTTGAATAATGGTACTAAATTTCGTGCTGTATGATATGCAAGTGATTTTAACTTCAAATACCAATTATAACGATAATAACAACAAAACAAATTTTTGCCTTTATCTTTTTGGAACGCTTGAAAAAGTGGAAATTTTGCTAAAAAAAATTTTACAGTAATTGGATCAACAAAACGTTTGGTTGTCATAAGGAGCAGCTATGAAATTTCAGATCGAATAGCTTATGTATAGTCGGGATATCATGAAAAATGTGACTGCCTTTAATCTTTTCGAATACACTATAAATTTTTTTATCGGCAAATTTCCATTCATTTTTACAATTATAATTTTTGTTATTTGTTATTAAGGTTCACGGACAGTGCGAATGCACACACAACACAAAGGGCGCCAATTGTGACGAGTGCCAGGATTTTTATCACGATATTCCATGGCTGCCAGCCATCGGCAATAAACCAAATGAGTGCAAACGCTGCCAATGCAACGAACACGCCACTCGCTGTCATTTTGATGAAGCTGTTTATAACGCTTCCGGTTGGGAATTGATGAAAAGAAAAAATGATTAAGAAATTAAATTCTTTTATTTACTCAATTTTTCTGCCCAACGGAAACGAAATTTAAAAAAAGTTAAGTTTTGCAACATTTCAATTCTTATTAAGGATTTATCTCCGGTGGCGTTTGCGACGATTGTATGCACAACACGATGGGCCAACACTGCGAACAATGCAAGCCGTATTTCTATCACGATCCACGTCGTCCGCTACACGATCCCTACGTTTGTCGGCCGTGTGAATGTAATAAGATCGGTTCGCGCAGCGATGGCATATGCGAGGGCGAAGAGGATCCCGAACGCGGATTAGTGGCCGGGAAGTGCTACTGTAAGAAGAATGTCGCCGGCACAAAGTAAGCGTGATTCTTGTATTGCCATATTATTATTGAACTTTAATTTTCAATTTTTTTTTTAGTTGTGATCGCTGCCAGAACGGCTTTTGGAACTTACGCGAAGACGACGAGGACGGTTGTAAGCAATGCACGTGTAATCTTAAGGGCACATTAAACAATGAAGGTTGCGACAAGGTATACGGTACCTGCACTTGTAAGCCGCTGGTCACCGGCGAAAACTGCGATAAGTGCCTTGTAAGTTTGCTTACAATTTATGCATGTAATAGTCAAATTTTAATAAATAAAGAAGGGGAATATTTCAAATGTTTTTAGCCAAATCACTACGGACTTTCCGACGATCCAAATGGTTGCAAGCCATGTAATTGTGCCTTTGGTACTTCCTACGATACCGAGTGTGATCTCATCACCGGCCAATGCAAATGTCGCAAAGGGTTTACCGGTCAGCGTTGCAACATCACCGAAAGCTCCACCTTTTGTCCAAACATTGACTCAATTATTAAGGAGGCGGAATTAGTTGTTGAAAATGTAAATTTAATCAAACTTTTATAGCGTAGTTGAGTCGTATTTATTAAGGAATTGGTTGAATTTTAAGAATTTATTCTAACTTCATGCGGATAAGACCGGGTGTTTTGAGCCAGATTTAAATTAGCGCCAATAAGTTCTTTTTGTTGTATTGGATCCACGCGGGTTCAAATTTTGCGGCCACTTTTATGAAACTGAAACGAAAGCAGGCGCAAAATTTGGACCTCAACGGATTCGATACGAACAGATAATGAACTCATTGAATTTAAATTTGGCTCAGAACACCCGGCCTTATACACGCGAAATTAGAGTAATTAATTTTTTTATATTTTTTAATTTTTAATTTGTTTTTTAGCAATTCGTTGAAGTGGGCCGATGGCAGAACGGAATGCAGCCGACGTTTACGGGCGGCGGATTTGCACATGTTTTAGAGAATTCCAATCTCACATTCGATATTGATCCATTATCCTTGTCTGGACGATTCAATCTCGTTCTTCGCTACCAGCTTCCCGATCCGCGTATTACTTGGGAGGACGTAAAGATTAGCATTGTTCGTCCTAGTGATCCGCTCCCGGACGGGCCTTGTGCCAACAATCAACCTTCGGACGACTTTTTGAGTACACGCCTCTATCCAAATTATCGCTACGTAGAAGTGACGCCAGACGTGTGCTTGGAGCGTGGCGTACACTACGAGATTCGCGTCTTTTTCGGCGAGCAGCGTAAGGGTGCACCGAGCAGCAAGGCCTACGTGCTCATCGATTCGTTGGTGATCGCACCCGTAACGGACTCATTCCCCGAGTTTCAAACAGAATATGGAAAAAAGCAAAAAGAGATCTACGATAGGTATATTTTTAATTAAATTTTCAAATAATGGCTGAGGTATTTTAACAATGCATGGAATATATTTCCAGATACCAGTGTCGTACACATACTTTGCAGCTTACACCGCAGGACAAACTATCCACCGAATGCTCTAAATTTATTTGCGTTTTGGCCGTTGCTATGTACAACGAGACCAAGGAATGCAATTGTGATCCGACCGGCTCCATTTCTGGAATTTGTAATCCACTCGGTGGCCAATGCGAATGCAAACCTAATGTTATTGGCGTTAAGTGAGATTTTGATATTAATCTATGAATAAAGTCTTATAAAATTAATCAATCTTTTTTAGAATTACAATTTTTTTATAGTTGCGACAAATGTGCCATCGAGACGTATGGATTCGGTCCGTCCGGTTGTACGCCGTGCAATTGCGACAACGTCGGATCGTTGAACAACTTTTGTGATAAAGTATCCGGCCAATGCCAATGTCGCGACCGCGGCATCACTGGCCTCCAATGCAACGAATGTCAACGCGGTTTTTGGCACTTTCCCGAATGCTATACCTGTCAATGTAATGGACATGCGTCGGTTTGCGACCAGAAAACGGGTGCCTGTATGGATTGTCAGAATCTCACTACGGGAGTTAATTGTGAAAGGTCAGTATTTGTGTGGAATTATTTACCTATTAGCATATTCCCTAAAAAAAGTGATGTTTTTTAATTTTTTCATATCTAAGCAATCTATAAATTTAGAAACCTTGAGAAGAAACCTTAGTTGGTATTATATTTCTGATTACGAGGTGAGAACAAGCTCAAGAAATTCATTGTTTTTGAATTTTCGTATTTTAAATTTCTGAACGTTTTTTTTAGCCTGACAAACTTTTTTTAAAACTTAAATTTTGCCTATTAAATCTAATTTTTTTTAGTTGTGTGCCCGGATTCTATGGAGATCCACGGCTCGGCTACAATCTACCCTGCAAGCCGTGCCCATGTCCCGGCGGTCCTGCTTCCGGCTATCAACATGCCGACACCTGCCACATTCGTACCGGCGGTTCCGACGTTGTTTGCAATTGCCGGTCCGTTTTTAAATGCTTTAGAGCATTGACTTTTTAATGTTTTTCTAATTTTTTAAATGTATTTTACAGAGCTGGGTATGCGGGCGAGCGTTGCGACCAATGCCAAATCAATTATTGGGGTAATCCGATGGAGGTATGGTGGATTTTATTCACCGTTTAGATGTTTATTGAAAAAAAAAATGGTTTAGGTCGGAGGTTCCTGCGAAATGTGTGACTGCAATGGCAATATCGATCGTAGCTTACCCGAGAGTTGTGACGCAAAAACGGGCGACTGTCTCAAGTGTCTATACAATACGGATGGACCGCAGTGTGAGCACTGCAAAAGTGGCTATTTCGGTGAAGCAAAAATCCGCACTTGCCAGCGTTGCATATGCAATCATTTGGGCACAAACACAAGCATGGGTGAATGCGATCGCGTGGACGGTCAATGTCCATGCTTCCCCAACGTGGTGGGCCCTCGATGCGACGACTGTGCGCCATTGCATTACAATTTTAGCAGTGGTAAGGGTTGTGATGCATGCAACTGCGACCCGAACGGTGTCCTCATCAATCAGCATAACAACGAGCCCTATCTTCAATGCAACAATTTGGATGGCCAATGTCATTGCAAGCCTGGACGCGGCGGTCGGACTTGTTCCGAATGTCAGGATTTATATTGGGGAGATCCGATACATGGAGAATGTAGACGTTGTGAATGCGATCTTCACGGCTCAGTGTCTCAGCAATGCAATCGTCAAGACGGCATTTGTGTTTGTCGTCCCGGTTCCGGTGGTCCATTATGTAATCAATGCGCCAGAGGGTAAATCTTAATATTAGATAAACATTAATATAAAGCTTATCTTGTAAACGAATTTTTTTAATTTTTAGGTACACAGGAATCTGGCCTAATTGCAAGGCCTGCGGCGAATGTTTTGATAACTGGGATCGCATTCTACAAGACTTAAAGAAGGATTTGGACGGATTAATTGATCGCGCTAACAACATTGAGGACACGGGCATTTCATCGGAATACGATTCTGACTTTGAAATTATGGAAAATCAAATTAACGAGATAAAGGGAAAACTCGAATCTGTCAATATTACAAAGGTGATTTTTATCGTTAAAAAATTTAATGACATTATAATTGATTCTTCGTAGAACAATGATTTTATTATGGTAAATAATTACTTTTTATGTTATTTTTTTATAGGAGGATGTGGAGAAACTCCGTGATACAATGAGCGATTTGCAGTCACAAATCAACGATGCAAAGACACAGCTTACGGAACGCGGTCAACGTGTTACACGTATTCAAACTGAAATGGATTTAGCCCAGGCTGATGTTCGATCGTTGAACAATTCCGCCGGTACACTCACTGAGCTCGCCGATCAATTGAATCAGAAGGCTTTCCAAATCCGTAAATCTAATATCAAGGTCAATTTCTAACATTTTGGAATATAATTTAAAAAAAAAGAGTTTATTCTAATTCCAACTTATTTTCACAAGTAGTCTATTCTTGTTATTTTGAAGAATAAATTTTTTAGGGAGCATATGAATTGGTTCGTGACAGTGCGGACA
Source organism: Bradynema listronoti (assembly GCA_024678965.1). Lineage (NCBI taxonomy): Eukaryota > Metazoa > Nematoda > Chromadorea > Rhabditida > Allantonematidae > Bradynema > Bradynema listronoti. The sequence continues at coordinate 1,519,363 of JANLNO010000005.1, forward strand.
AGTCTGCCGAATCTCAGCGAACAATTACTCAAGAAGTGTCGAAAATTGGCGCCTCGGAAAGCGATCGTATTAAGGCTGAACAATTGTTGAATGAGCATCAAGCAGACTTTAACATTCACTACGAAGAAAATCAGAAGAAACTCGAAGATATAGATTTAGCGGTAGATTTATTTTATGTGATTTGCTTAGCTTAGAACACTTATTAAAAGAATATTTTAGATTGTGACTCTCGAATCCGAGTTGCCGCAATTAAATAAGGAGATTTGCGGTGCAGAGACAAATCAATGTGACGCCATGTGCGGTGGACCCAGTTCAAAATGCTCCCATTGCGGTGGTACGTCTTGTCCTGGCTCAGTTTCCAAGGCTGAACAGGCACGCGAATTCGCTAATGAGGCGTCGGAAAAAGTTCTAGCGAAACAAAAGGAAGCCGAAGAGGTCCAAATCACTTTTGATTTTTACATATCCATTATTATTATTTTTTGTTTTTAGCTTTTGAAACGTCTTCGTGAAAGCAAGACCGAAATTGAAGCTACTAAACGCGAGTCAGAAGAAGCGTTGCGTCTAGCGAAAATTGAAGTCGAAAAGGCAAATCAGACAAAGCAATTGCTTGAGAAGCAAATCAACGAAACAAAAGTATTCATCGATTCCGACAAGATTAATGACGGCGATATTCAAGCGCACATTGACACAATTCTCTCTATTACCATACCGTTTGATGAGAGTCAAGTTCAAGATCTTTCTACCAATGTAAGTATTTATCTTTTCAAGTTCCAAGTCGAAATTATTTTAAAGTGACGATAGTTACAGATTAGATGAAAAAAAAATTAATATTGTTTATTTTAGATTCGTGAAAAAGTATCCGAAACAAAAGACATTGATAAGATTCTCGATGAAACTCGTGGAAACAAAAGTGTGGCACTTCGCCTTTTGAAAGCTGCCGAACAAGCGAGCGAGCAGGCCTCTCGAGTACACAATCTTACGGTAGCGATCAGCAATACGCTTGAGGAGGCGGAAAAGGCACAGGATGAGGCGAATGAGACACTGGCTAATATTAACGACATTCTCGAAAAAACAAAAATTAGCTTAAACGCAAACGAGGACGAAATCGCGCAGCTAGAGGCTCGCGCCAATGAAGTGGCTGAAAAAATTCGCAACATGCACACAACCACCGATAATTTGAAAGCCGAATACATAAAAATTACCAGCAGTAGCAAATCGGCGACGGCCAGTGCGAATAATGCCGCAGAATTGGTGAAGCTCATCGATGAAAAACATAATAATCTAAAGGTTGGAGTTTATTGTTTTTCAAACGCTTTACCAATAATAAAATAAACTATGCAAAAACAATCAAATTAGCTTTTTTGTTAGATTTTATTGTAATAAACAATCTTTCTAAATTTATAGATTAATATTTATAGGATACGTACGATAAAGTTGTGAAATTACTCGATGAACGTGAGACTGGCAATAACGAACGTAAAGATCGGGCCGAGGAACTGCGGCGGCGCACTACGGATTTACTTGCAAAAATCAAGCGAAGTCGAGAAGAGAAAAATTGTAAGTTTTACCAACAATTTTGTAATCGATTTTATTTAGTTTTTAGCAATTATTTTATTTGCATCTTTAGCACTAATTGAGCGAGCCGATTCTCTAGACGTGGAACTTGGAGAATTCCGAATCGCGGTTGAATCATTAAGTGAAGAGATCGATAAAGTTTCGACAGCCATCGGCCGCAGCGTAGAGTTTCACAGTTCGTGCGATGCGTAAGAATCTTTTCTAAGCGTTGTTGGAGATCGATAACTTATCCTCTATTATCTTCCAAATTTAATTTCAGACTGGCTTTCAGCAATATTATCTCATTTTTTGTCAGAATTTTTTCAGTTTTTTTTAACAGATAAGATTTTTAGACGGAAATGAAATCGAACTATAGTTTTGTTCTCATTTATTCGATTCGGTTGTGAATAAATGAAATCGACATTTTAATATTTTTAATAATAATCCCTGCCTTTTAAAAATTTATCTCATTTATATGCTCAGAGTTTTAAGTATTCTCGTTTTGGTTAGCATTTATTTCTTCTCTTAAAAAATTTTGAGCATTGAATGCCATAAATCGTTATATTGAAGTTTATTGATTTATAATCAATTTTCATTTTTATGTTAATTATTTTATTGAATTTCGTTGAGCTTCAGACAATAATATGACTTTTGAAAAAAAACATTTTAAATTTAACTCTTTCAAAAAGCACGATTTCTTCTTTAATAAGTAAAACGAATGTTGAAATGAAATGAAAATTTATATTTTACTGCCATTCTTTTACCACTATTCAATTTTAATTCAGTATGTGCCTTAAAAATAATTGTGCTTAAAAATGTTCTCACAAAAGTGCTACTATACATTAACGGGATAAAGAAAATTTGTAAATTTTTTGTCTAATGATAATTTCTTGATCGGGCAAAACTAACTTATTAATTTGACTGTAAGAGTCAGTTGCAAGCAGTCAATTATTTCCTATATGAGTGTAGTTGGGTTAGATTTTTTTTCTTCGACTTATTTTAAATTTCAATACTACAAAATAGTCCAACTTATTTAATTATTACAAAAAAAAAAAAAAGTATATTAGGAAAATTAATTATTCATTAAATTTGAAAAAAATGCCCAACTGAAGAAATGCCTACTCTAATGTATATTAGTGCCGGTTTTTATTAAAAAATATTAAAAATGTTTTTATTATTTAATTAAAAAAATTATCTTTTCAGTTATTTCCGTTAATATAAATAAATTCATTAATCTATTAATGTGTATTTATACTTTTCTCAACAAAAATTTATAAATTATTGGATTGATGCATAATTACCCGCAGTTTTTTTTTCAATTTAAAATTACGCATTAATATGTAAAGGTAATGTTTTATGTCTTTCTATAGAGAATTTTCTGCCTCACAAAATAGCGTTTTTAGCTTTTGATATTTTTAGCGATTCTTAAAGTATTAAAATGAATTATCAAATTTGAAAAAAAAGTATTCCTACACCATTTTTTAGAAAGCGAAAATGTCGTTCTTTTCCGACAAGATAGTGAACACCCCGAGAATTTGAAACATATGGCAGAAAGTCACAATCAAACCGTTGAATTGCACCGTGGTCCTTTTAGCAATATGAAGATGTTAAAAAAGAATTTCATTTTGCCTATCTGAAAAATGGTGTTGAAATACTCTTTTTTTCAAATTTGATAATTCATTTTAATGCTTTGAGAATTGCTAAAAATTATATCATTACCAAAAGTTAAACACGCTATCTTGTAGAGTGAAAAATTCTCTATCGAATGACATAAGACATTATCTTTACATATTTTATCTTTAATGCGTAATTTTAAATTGAAAAAAAAAATTGCGGATAATTATCCAATGAATATGAATAGGTTCTTATCGGTTATTGGGCAACAAAAAAAAACTAAAATAGAAATTTTATAAATTATGTCGGAAAACAGTTAAAAACATACCAAAACAAAGTAAAAAATATTGTTCTTTTATGATATCGAAAAAATTTAAAAAATTTTTTTTAGCTTTTTTGGTACGTAGAATTCGAATTTAATAATAAATAGTTTTTACTGTTATTGTTATTGTTGTTTTTGTGCAGTTGTTGACATTTTTAAAGCAAAATTTTATAACAAATTCCATAATTCTAAAAAATAGTAAAGTCATCGTTTTCTCCGAAAAAGCATCGTCTTCTCCGATCCTGATTTGGAAGTAGTCATAATTGCGCATTTTTGAATTAGAGACACTCTAAATTAGCTTCACGGACATTTTTGTGCGCGACAAACATACAGACAGAGTAAAGGTTTTTCAGAACTAACAGAATGATTTCCAATATTTAATTTAAAAAATTTAATCAAAGTTTTCTATGTTTATTAATTATTTTTAATTAACTACCCACTTTATTTTTAACAAAACGTTTAAAGTTTTGAAAAAAAGAATTTGTTAATTTCGCGACCGTAATGTATTTTTGTATTTCGGTCATTGCTCAAATAAATTTTATTTCGTAACGATTTTTCTTTAAACCATTTTTAGATTGTTTATTTCGTCAAATAATAGGAAATTAATATGGTAGACGCTTATGAAACACTGCACCAACCTACAGATGCAGTGTTTCAAGATAAATGAAGAGATTCATTTTAATTATTAAACTAATGAAACGTATGAAAATTCAAATAAAAAATATGAATATTAAAAATAAACGGAATTAAATTTATGTTTAAAGCGATTGATAGAGAGTTAAACAATTAAATAGGCAAAATTAATTTACCAAAGATAATTGATTTTTAGGAAAATTATTTTGTTGTCACAAAAAACTTGATCAGAGTCAAAAGTGGCCAATTTTCGTGGTTTGCAAATTCCCTGCAAACCTCGCCAAAATGTCAAACTTATTTGACACTAATTTTAGGCTGGATTCAGGCTTAGGTTTTCCCCTCTATATAATATTTTTTTAATTTTAAACATAAATCAATTCCAAACTTGGGCTTTTTGGTTTAAGCCTTAGGCTTATCTTAAGTCAAAGCTTAGGCTTAGACTAAACCTAAAACATAAAATCAAAGCTTAAACGTAATTCTAAAAAATTATAAGTAAGAAAGTACCTTAAATTAATTATAAATTTTTATAAACCATTTTTTAATCGGTAATTATAATTGTAATTTTTGTTTTATATTAATATTTTTTTAGTACAATGAAGCTTGAGACTTGCATTTATTCAGGTTACAAAATCCATCCAGGTCACGGAAAACGTGTCGTTCGTTCTGATGGAAAGGTGAAATTCTCTCATAAGATAAAAAAAATCAGTTTCTTTAATTATAGATTAACATTTTTTTGAACAAGAAGTGTCAACGATCCACGAAACTGAAGCGCAATCCTCGCGACATTCCATGGACCGTTCTTTACAGACGAAAGCATAAGAAGGTTTCTTTTTCTTATTTTTTAGTAAAGGTTTTATTTTTTCGACATTTTTTAGGGCATCCACGCCGAAGACAATACGCAAAAGAAGCGCGTGAAGCGCGTCGTGCAAATTGCTTCTCGCGCCATTGGTGACTTCACCGTGGAGGCCTTGTTGGCGAAACGCAATCAGAAGCCGGAGTTTCGACGCCAGCAGCGCGAACAGGCCATTAAGGCCGCCAAGGATGCGGCTCGCAGCCAGAAGGCTGAAAAAAAGAAGGAAAAGGCCAAATTGGTAAGAAATTATTATGTGAATAATTTTCATTTTTATTGATAGATTAATTCTATTTTTTCACTTTTTCAGTTTCAGTTCTTTTCTTTGGTTCAATCTTTAGATAGATGACTAGATTATTTGGCGATCTTCAGGGACAGACCCCCACCCAAATTGACTACTGCATTTATTCAAAAAAAAATTTTTTTTTGCTTTTTACTTTCTACTCTTCTCTTCATTTCCTTTTCTCAGTTATTACTCTTTTACTTTCTTATTCTTCGTTATGAATGTTTCAACAAAGGATAAAACGATATTTCGCTTTTGAGAAGGATGCCTGTCCTTGAAGATCGCAGATTATTTCGTGTAGAAAATGTATTTTTTAGGATAAGAAGGCAGTTGCGTCGAAGACCAAGGCTCCTAAACCGGTCAAGACGTCGGCCCCGCGCGTTGGCGGAAAAAAATAAAAAGTGTTTTGTTATTGCATTAAATTTATCCGAATAAATTTTGTTGATTTTTGTTTCGAAAAATACAATACACACATGCTAATGATTCATTATCTTTATTTTTGCAATTTAAATTCATTGCACTTCGATATTCATTGAAAATGAAGGCAAATTTATTCTTAATTAATTTGTCTAAATAATATCACTTAGACATTAAAAAGGAAAATTTTAGCCTTTTATATTACATATATACCAGGAGTGTACTGGAATTCCGATTTTCGAGATTTTCAGCCATTTTTTCCGATTTTTCAATTTTCTTCGGAATTCGATTTCTGATTCTAAAATCATTTCCGTGCGCCTCTACTCAATAATATATGTATACACAATATTAAAAGATATTTTTTCGAAAAATTCTTAGGGGTAAAAAGAAATTTTTAAACAGCATTTATTTTTATTAGTTTGACTAATCAGACATTTGTTTTTTATAAAGAATAAAAAATTTTTCTCGAAAGTGTTTGTCAAAAGTTTTTCTGCGTAAACGTTGACAAGGAGTTAATGTTAACGGAAAAAATACCTCTAGGATGTATTTTAATTTTTAATTTTGGAGTGTGTTTAAATTTGGGATGTATTAAATTTTAAATTTTCTATTTAAATCAATACATCTAATTCATAAAAATTAAAAATAATTTTAAAATATTTTTAGATGGAATTGATAGCAAATTTTGGTAACATTTTTTACCAAGGCGTAGATAAATTTGCTTCGGTTTTACACAACATGGACGTATTATTTATTGTCGATATCGTCAAATGTCTTTTGGCCGTGTGGATGATCGGTGTTACTGTGAATCTTATTCAATGTAACTTTATGAAGGTCAGCCAAAATTTTCGCGTCATATATGTAATTATTTGTTAGTTTTTATTTATTTTCCCGTGACGTATAAAAGAAATAATCACTGGTTTTCGTTTCTTATAGTTTTCGCGCCTATTTCGTTATCGTTCCAGAGAGGAGGAGGAGCTGAGAAGAGTCGAAGCGCAAATCGCCGATGTTCTCGCCGTTATGGCGCCTCTTTCACCCGTCGACGATTTTGCCAAATACTTTCGAAATGAACGCGTACTAAATCGATTGCGTGACGAGAAAACGAAACTTGGTAAGTTTTATTTTGAGCATCAATTTTATAAAAGCTGCAAATATGTGTAATAAAAAATTACTCAAATGAATAACAATCTTCTAAAAAAAAATTTTCTTTAATTTAAATCCACAAACAAATTTGATTTTCAACAAAATTTTCAATTTTTTTTTTGGTTCTTCTGTGATATCGGACTCCAAAAAAAACTTCTTTTTTCAAAAGCATTTTTTAAGTTTTTTATGCTTAGGCTTAACCTAAACCTAGTCTTAAGCTTAGGCTTAGGCTTAAATACCTAATAATAAATAAATTTGTATTGTTGGGCCCAAAAAAATTTTTTTTTATAATTTTTTTAGGCTTTTTGACACGCGGAATTCAAATTCAATAATGTTTTTTCACTGATTTTTTTTTGTTTTGTGTAGTTTTTAACACTTTCAAAACAGAATAATTTTAAATTTTTTTGATTTAAATTTTTTTTTGCGGTCCAATATCACAAAAGAATCATTTTTTTTATGAATTGTGTTTTCAGAGTCTGCTTTCACACAGCGCGTCATATTCCATAGTCTTCGCTTTGCGATCGTGGCGCGCATAACGCTGTGCATATTAGCGTTCGCGCTCGTATGGCAATCCAACGGGTTCGACACAATTGTGGTAACACGTGTGGATGAGCGCGTTTTCTATCCGTTTAATGGACTCTTATCATCAGCCTCACTCTTTGTGCCATTTTTCTCGGCTTTTAAGACTAGCGAAAAGTCCTCCTTTGATGGTGAGCATAATTCAAAAATTGCAATGTTGTATTTGTAATTTCTTTTTCTTATGTATTAAAGTATTAACATTTTTATTATAAATATTTAGTCGTGAATGTGTCGCTCTTCAACTTTCTTCTCATCGCTCTGGTGGTTCGGCGAGTGTATCGACAAAAGCAAAAAATCTCGATCGCAATGAAAAAGCATAATTAAATACGGGTTTTCCTTCGTTTCATTTACCTCTTATGCCAAATATACATATCTGAATTATTATGGGTATTCTCTTTTACATTTGTCGAACAAATATTTATATTTATATTGGAGGCAATTTATAATATAAAACTAGAAAATTCGACGTTTATACATCCCCCATAAAATTTTCGCGGCGTTTGGCGCGGCCGCACGGCCCGGATTAAAAAATTACCTTAATTTTCGGACTCCTCGCACCCGATTACCCCATATTCGGCTATTATCTCAAAAAAAAATTTTTTTTTTTGAGATTTTATTTGAAGCCCGATACAGATACAGGGTCCCAGAGGGGTCGGATCGAAAAATTAACTCGATTTTCTGATTCCTCGCACTCAATATTCGACTATTATCCCAGAAATAATTTTTGGGATTCTATTGAGGACCCGGTGCAAGATTCCAAAATGGGGTCGGATTAAAAAATAAAGTAGCCTATCGTCTTCTAAGACCTTAATTTGGAAGTAATCACAATTAGGCATTTTTCGAATTAGGGGCCGGAAAACCCTGAAATGGCGTCACGAACATTTTCGTGACATACATACGGACGGGACGACAACAGCGCTTTAATACATACTGATAAATTGCATTTTCATGTTTCTTTTTCGATCAGTTGAATGATTTGACTTTTTTATTGTGCTCTAAAATATGGCAGTGTAATTTTATTTAGTTTTTATTTAATGGCCAAATAAATGCTTAAATAATTATTTTCTCATAGAATTTATTCAATTTTTACCTAAATTCTTATAAGCAAACGCTTATCTCGCGCCGCACTTTTTTTAAATAAATGATTAATTGGATAATATTGATAATTGTCTATTTAAAATATACATATACAAAATTATTAAAATCACTTTTCTAATCTGCTAGATTTTTTTTTAAGTTAACTATTCTAAATTTTTCGATTGTTTCGATCGATTATATGAGCCGTATGGCTGTTGTGAAGTCTCCCTCGTTGCTCGTTCTATACGGCTCGGAGACCGGGACCGCACAGTGTGTGGCGGAGAAGTTGTGGCGGGATACACGCGCTAGACGCCTGCCGTGTCGCGTGACCTCCTTTGACGAATACAATATCGAGGTTCAAAAATAAAAAAAAATACATCTTTAATTTATTAGGAAAACAATGGCGAAAAAAATTATTCAATTTATTTACGTAATCTAGATTTTCGATGTCTCAGCATCAGTGTCCAAGTCTTTTCGAATTTTAATTTAATGATCGAAAATTTCAATTAGAAAGTTAAATCAAAATTTTCATTTACATTTATTATAATTTATATGTTATTATTTATTATACTTTTAATTGCACTAAATATTCATTTGTATTGCAGTGTCTCAGAGATGAATCGATCGTCGTTTTCGTTGTAGCAACCTGCGGCGATGGCGATGCGCCGGCGAATATGCGTGCCAATTGGCGGCGTTTGCTTGTACGCGGACTTTCTGCCGATTATCTAACCCGGGTACATATAAATTGTACAGACTGTTGTGTATGTGAAAAAGGTGACTTCCGTGGCAGGACTTGAACCTGCGATCAACGCTTAACCGGAGCGCTGCTCTACCGACTGAGCTACACGGACCTTGATCACATACTTAGAATTTCTTCTTATGACTCCGTCATAACACCTACATACATAGGAGATTTTCGCGGTTTTTTATGTTAGCGATGAGCAATTGATTTCTTTTTTTAGGGTCTGTACATTCGATGTATCAAATATATATTCTTATTTTACAATAATTGATATTTATTTGATTTTTTTTTATGCAGGTTTATATGGCGATTATCGGTCTCGGCGACTCGTCCTATGATAAATACAACTTTGCGGCAAAACGCTTGCATCGGCGCGTCACGCAATTAGGCGCACGCGTCTTACTCGAACCCATCTACGCCGACGATCGCCATCCGCTCGGCGTGTGGGGCGCCGTGGCGACATGGTGCAATATCTTCTGGCTAGCGCTCGAGACCACTAAGCTTTTTCCGGTTTATTTTCTAATGCAGTTTTGTGCTCGGAAAACAAAGGCGAAAAAAATTATTTAATTTATTTACGTAATCTAGAATTTCGATGTCTCAGCATCGGTGTCCAAGTCTTTTCGAATATATAAATCGAAAAGATTTAAACAATCCGAACTTTCCGACATGACCATAGCGGATGGATCGCATAATGAACTGGAAAAACAACAGAAAGAATTTAGGCAAATCTCAATTGACATAAATTCTATTCGTCTTTTAACAAACATTTATTGCAGTCAAAAGAATCCATTTCGAGCTCAAATTCTCGTCAATCGTGAGCTGCACACCAAGCCAGCAAGTGAACGATCCTGCCGACATGTGGAGTTCCTCTTGGAGGAGAAGAAGTCAATTTTGACTGACAGCATTGAATCCACATCTACTTTCGATTCTAAAATCGAAAATGGAAAGTTGTCTTTGCAAACGCTCGGTATATCCGATTCATGTATGGCCTCATCCTCTTCGCTTCTGGACTACGCGCCTGGCGATCACGTCGGCATTTTTCCGGCCAATGAAATCCGTCTCATCAATAAGTTAGAGCGATTATTGGGCGTTGACTTTGACACCGTTTTTGAGATGGTCGACGTCGATGATGGTACCCGTTTTAGTATTTAAATTTTGTGTACAGTAAGTCTCAAAATGATAAGAATACTTACTTTTTGTGCCATAACTTTATTAAATTGACAGCGATCAATGTGAAATTTTTGTGGCAAGTGCCTTTTACAGTATCCAAAAAGTTTCATCCGAATTCACTGCATAAAAAAATTTTTTTGGCCAAATTTGTTTTTTTGAAGCGTCTCAAAATGATAAGAACGTTTTTTAAACTTACAATAAGTAGGACCAACAATAACAAATTTGATAGCCAACCTTTAAATGGTAATTTAAAATCAATTTTACATCTAAAAAAATTATTTAACGGGACCATAATCTATTTTTAGCCTCATCTTGGAACTTGAATTACGGTAAGTGATCTTAATTTTGTATTTTTTACTGTATTTTACTTATTAATAAAAGATTAGTTTAAATTTAAACTATTCTTTTATTAGTAAAATACAGTAAAAAAAAGTAAAAAATACAAAATTAAAGTCACTTATCGTAATTCAATTCCCAAGATGAGGCTAAAAATGGATTAATAAATAATTTTTTTAGATGTAAAATTGATTTTAAATTATCAATTAAATATTTGTTATCAAATCTGTTATTGTTGGTCCGAATAAAACAAAGTTTAAAAAAACGTTCTTATCATTTTGAGACGGCTTAAAAAAACAACTTTGGCTAAAAATTTTCAAAAAAAATTTTTTATGCAATGAACTTTACAGCTCATTTAGATACTGTAAAAGATACTTGCTACAAAAATTTCACACTGATCGCAGTCAATTTGGCAAAAAGAGTAAGTGTTTTTATCATTTTGAGTGTGTATTATGTGTGTATTTTTTCATAAATTGCTCAAATAGTAATTATGCAGAGACGAGACGTCCGTTCCCATGTCCATGTACGTATCGTACCGCTTTCACCCACTACACGGACATTTCCACGCCGACGCGCGCCGATGTGCTCGGCATCCTAGCCGACTACACCGACGACGCGATGCAACGCGAGAAGCTTGAAATTTTCGCCTCAACTACCAACGAAGAACATATTGTATATCATTTTTTTAAAGCGGCATAAAATGAACATAAAAGATTAGAAATTTAAAATAAAAATTAGAAAAAAGGAAGAAATGATATTAGACATTAGTGAAGAAAATAATAATTACCTGGTATATAAATAACATTAATTTTGAAGGATGAATATTTGACCTTTGTCCACCGCGCTCGTCGCAATATTGTCGACATTCTAGAACAGTTTAATACCTGCCAACCGCCTATCGACCTCCTACTGGAGATTTTGCCGCGTCTGCAGCCGCGCTTCTATAGTATTTCATCGTCGCTGAATCGCGAGCTTTGTGTGCGTCTCAACGGCTGCGGTCATCGAATCGTCGCGCTAACGTCTTTAGTAATTAATTATCGAATCGGCATTCGATCGTTGCAAGGCGTCTGTACAAATTATCTTGCCGAAAAGGTATTCGTTAAATCAAATAAGTATACTCTAATTTCGCAATAATAAGTCGCGCTTGTTTAAGAAATTTTCGTATCAAATGTTGGTTTTAATTCTGTATTGTTATTATCTAGTGTAAAATTTAGAAAATATTTTTTATAAGATAAATAAAATTAGAATTTAGACTAAAAGAGAAGTGCTTAACTTTAATTATAATGATTAGAGAATGAAAGCCAGATCAAAATTTAAAATCTTTTAAATATATGTTACGGGAAAATATGTTGCATGCCCATATACGTATTTTCCCGGCCATATATGTTTTTTTCACATTCATCTAAATTTTGTTTGTTTGTTACTTAAAAACAATTTAATAAAAAAAGTTACTTAAAAACAATTAAAGGTTACTTAAAAACAATTTAAGTAAAAAAAGTTACTTAAAAACAATTAAAGGAATGATAACGTCATAAAAATTTTAAAAAAAAAGTAAAAATGTGTTGTTTAAAAGTTAATAGAAAACTATAATCAAATGTGAAAAAAAATTTTATATGAAGATACGTATATATTGGCGCTTTTTGTTGGCGGGAATGTACTTATATGGCCGAGAAGATAAGTATATGACCGTGAAAATAAGTGAATGGGCGTGCAACATATTTTCCCGTAACATATACATTAATTTTATTTTAAGTAAAAATGTTTTAATTTTTAAAAAACAACGAAATTTATAAAAATTTAAAAAGGATTTCCCTAAATTGTCCGCGTGGTCTATTGCGAACGTGTTCGCATGAATAGTTTTCAATTTTCACCTGCCTATGACGAGTTTTTTCACGACGGTCTTCATATAAAATTATAGAATTTATGATGAAAAATTTCGTGATCCGAGGCCACTACTTTTTCTTATGATAAAAAATTTTTTTAGAAAGTAGGCGAACATTGTGAGATATTTATTCGACGCGGAGTCTTTCGTTTATCAAACGATCCCAATAAACCTATAATAATGATTGGACCCGGTACAGGATTTGCACCATTTCGTGGATTTCTCTACGAACGCTATTGGCTTAGAGAAGAATGTAATAACTATTACAATTTTCATTTTTTTTTTCAAAAATTCTTGATAAACTCAATATTATGAATTCAGACAACACTCCAATCGGTCCAATGATTCTCTATTTCGGATGTCGCCAACCGAACGAGGACTACATTTATCGAGACGAACTGGAGATGCTAAAAAGTGTAGGTGTTCTCACTGAATTGCATACAGCTTTTTCGAGAACTCAAAGCAAGAAGATCTATGTACAAGATCTATTATGGGAGAATCGTGTAAACGTATGGCGCATGCTTCACGACAATGCCGCGTTCGTATACATTTGCGGGTTGGTCGTCAATTTTAGATCAAAATAATAATAAAATTTGTAATTTGAAGCGTTTTTTAAACAAGTCGTAAAATTACATTTTATTTATTACAAAAGTTAAAATTTAATTATTCTCGTTAAACGACGGAAAAAAAAACAAAAAAATGGTGTACAAAAAGCAGTAAAAACATTTTGTTTAGAGACGCAAAGAATATGGCCAAGGACGTGCGATCGACATTTTTGCGCATTTTCCAAGATGTTGGCGCAATGGCCGACGAGAAGCACGCTGAACGCTTTCTTGCTAACTTACAGAAACAAAATCGATATCAGACAGATGTTTGGCATTAATAAAGAAAAATTAATCGTTTGTATTTTGGTACAGTCAAACCTCTCTAATCCGTCACTCGTCGGGACGGATTAGCGAGGCTGACGGATTAGAGAGGTTTTGAAAAAAAGCTTTGTAGTCAAGCAACAAACTGATCAGAAAAGAGATGGAATCTAGTCAAATGTCTTTATTCCGGAGCCAAACACAGATAGAAGAACTCCTGGAACTCCTGCTAACCTAGGAACTCCAGGAGTGTTGTCTGGCGCATCGTTTTCCGGCGGATCTCCTCCATCTTTTCCTCGAGCTGATCGCAGGCCTTCATCACGCCGGGTTCCCCGCTGTTCTTCTCCATGTACTTCCGTACGGTGGTCAACGCGCTTTGAGCTTCCTTAAGCGAGATCGGAGGCTCCTCGATCGGCGGCTCTTCGTCGTCGCTTCCTTCTTGCCCATCCTCACGCATGACCTCTTCAGCAATCTCCTCTAGCGTAAAAGCTCCACCAGTCGCGAGACGATCGTGCTCAAGCAAGGGGCGAAGAACCTGTTGCTGCCACTCCTGAAGAGACCGCGTGTCCACTGCTCCTCCTTCACCCTGCACTGTCTTGAACGAGATTCCTTGCCGCTCCTTGAAGTTCTCCAGCCATCCATTGCTTGCTTTGAAGTTCGGAATGCTCAGCAGCTCAGCCAGCAGTGTCGCCTTCTCCTAAAAGTTGTGTCTATCTCTCCATCGGCTAAAATCTGCAAGATTTACCTTGGTTAGATCTCCGCTAACTGGCAGATTCTGTCCACGCGCTTGCTTCAGCCACTTAAGCACCGCTTCGTCGAGCTTCGGATCTTGAGCTTGAGTCAATCTCTTGCGCTTTGCTGGAACTCCCTCTTCAATTGCCGCTTCGATCGAGCTTCGCGAGTTCAGGATGTCATTGACTGTCGTCCTCGGTACGTCGAATTGCTTTGCCAGAGCAGACTTATTCGGGTTCTTTAGTGCCGCTTCTAGGATCTTCTTCTTCTTCCCAAGAGTGAGGTCACTTCGCTTGCGCTTTTCGCTGGACATCGCTAAAATTGATGAACTTAAGATGCCAAAAATTTCTTAAAAATGTTCAAAAAATTGACGGATTATAGAGGGTCGGGATGACGGATTAAAACAACTAAATATACGCTAAATTTCGTCGGGGCCGAAGAAAAGTGACGGATTATAGAGGGTCGGGATGACGGATTAAAACAACTAAATATACGCTAAATTTCGTCGGGGCCGAAGAAAAGTGACGGATTAGTGAGCGTGACGGATTAGAGGGCTGACGGATTAGAGAGATTTGACTGTACATGAAAAATACTTTGCGAGTTAGAAAAAAATCAGGAGTTTTTTTTCAAAAAATTTGAAATTTTTGTTTCACACGCCAATCTGCGCCAGGAATCCAGCTATTCAAAGCTTATAATTTTATAGCTAAATTACTAAAAATTACTTTATTTTACACTAGAGTACTTTCCACCCAATTTTGTTTAGATTTTAAAGAATTTACAATTTATAATTGAAATATTTAAAGTTGGATTAAATTTTGGCTAAATTTACGAATACGGATCAGTACAAGAAAAGAGGATCGGTAGAAGAAGTATACCATTCGATTCCCCATGTTCCAAAATGATAATGAACTGAAAGAATTAGCCATCTCTCGTTCCTGGATCCCGAGTTATGGGACTCCAAAGACCCGAAATTTTGCTAAATTTTCGCAATTTTTTCCAGAAAAATTTTTATTTTTTTGTCAAATGAAATTTGTCATGACACGATTTTACATGATTACTGCATTTTTTATGTTTTCTGACCGATTTTTGTGCTTTTTGGTCTTTATCCAGCGACCACTTTTTGTAAAACTCTAGGCTTAGGCTTAAGAAAACAAACATTTTCAGAAAATGAAGGAAAAAAATATTAAAAATAATATTCAAATTTATATTTGCGCGTTTTTTTTTGGCTTTTTTGGAATATAATTTTCTTTTTTGTGAAAATAGGCGGAGTTATTTAATCCCTTTCAAAAAGTGGGCGGAGTCGACCAATTCACTTCAAAACCCATAAAAGGAAAAAACGCATGGCGAGCGGGGGACGGTGGATGGAACTCGGAACTTAGGTACGAGCCAATGGCTAATTTTTTCAGTTCGGCACCATGGGAAATCGAATGGCATACTTTTTGTACATATCCTTTGAAATACCGTGTTTGTAAATTACCTTATATTGAAATGTTCTTTAAGAATTGGCATTATAAAGGATTGTTTTCTATTACAAAATCAGTAAACAAAATTTTATTCTAAAAGATTGCTTGCTTCTTCATTTCTCTCTCTCACAACTGTTTTTGTAAGTTTGTTGCGTCGTACGACACGAAGTCGTGCTTCAATACTTCTTTTATTATTCAAATTCATTTAAAATGGTGCCTTATTCACTGGCGTAATGTCTCAATTTTTCAAAAGCCTTTTGAAAGATTTAAAGCTTTTAGTTTTCCAAAAAGTGAAGGTTTTGTACTTATTGAGAAAAAAAAATATTTTTCAATATTAGTAGAGGTAAAAATTATTTTACTGAATTCATTATTTTCATTTCTAGGAATATCAGACAGATGTTTGGCATTAATAAAGAAAAATTAATCGCTTGTATTTTGATACATTAGAAACAGAATTAAAGTTTTTTAAAAAAGAAAATTTGAACTTTTTGTTCGTTTTCAATTAAAAGTTTGGAATTTATTTTTACCCACTTTTATCAATCTAAATGAGTGCTTGAAAAAATTTGAATATCTAATATTTTAGACACCGTATTTTGTGGTTGTATTTGAAAATTCGTAGCAGTTTTTCAGCTTTTATATACGGGAAAAATTATTAAAAGCCACACTTCGTTCTCTCTTGTCATAAATAAACACATAGAGAAAAAAAAAGATATTTGTCGACAAACGAGAAAAATAAAAATACGTCGGACTAATAAGTGTCAGGGAAATAATTTAATCGAGCACCAGTGTTCCGTCATAGTCCGCAGCCGGAAGCGTGCTCTTGTCGAGATCGTCGAAGAATGGATGACGTAACATTTCTTTGGCGCTGATGCGCTTCATAGGTTCGTAGATTAAAGTCCTCTGCAAAAAAGCAAACATTTGGATCTCATTTGGGATGTTGAAAAAAGTAGCAAAAATTATCTAGCATTTTTTTCACTTGTTTATTGGTTAAAAAACATACCTCTAATAAGTCGAGTCCATTCGAGTCCAAATACGACTGCATTTTCTTCTGCAACCCGCCACCAGGCCAGCGCGGAAAGTTGGCTTTGTACTCGGGAAATAACGTTACACCGTGCCAATTTTCCTCCGTCGGTGTGCCGAGACATCTAAAATAATACATAAATTAAATCGGCGAAAATAATAAGTCTTAAAATAATATTTCGCTGTTTATGCGTTATAAATAAAATTACATATTAAAAGTGTAAATAATTTTTTTTGACGTTATGGAGAATCAAATGTAATTACTTGAACACTCTAAAAAGCTGGTCGATTTCCGAGTCGCCTGCGAAAAGTGGTCGACCGCGTGCCAACTCGGCGAAAATGCAGCCGACGGACCAAGTGTCCACGCCCGTTGAATAGCGTGCGCCATTCATCAGCACCTCCGGGGAACGGTACCAAAGCGTAACAATCTACAAAACTCGTATTGTATGTATTCGAGCTTATTCGCACATTTAAAGCTTATTTATTTTATCTGTCTCAACTATCTGTCCAAACATTGGGTATAAACTTTTTTTCCCACAACATTAAAAGAGAACTGAAAAAGTAAAAGTAAAAAAATAAAATAATCCATAGTAGATACCTCATGCGTGTAAGGACGAATCGGAATACCGACGGCTCTCGACAATCCAAAGTCCGCTAATTTGATGCACAATGTGCTGGCGTCAACGAGAATGTTCTGCGGTTTCAGGTCGCGATGCAGAATTCGACGCTGATGGCAATAGCATACGCCCTGTATCATCTAAATTTGAAGAATTAAAAAAACTAAATGCCTTAAATGCATTGATATTTTTGAAGAATATCAATAAAGAAATCATATTAAAAAGCAGAATGATGTAAAGCAACTAACCTGATAAGTAAAACTTTTTTGTAGCTTAATGTCCGTGATGGTTTTATTTTTGTATGTGTCCATGAATCTTTTAAGATCCATTGTTAAAAATGGAAAGACGAGATAAAGGCGACTACCCTCCATGATGACGTCGGAAAGCTCGATGATGTTAGGGTGCTGTAGTTCCCGAAGAACAGAAATTTCGCGTAACGCCGTCACTGGAATGCCTTCGTCCTCGCTCTCGAGTCGAATTTGTTTGATGGCCACAAGAGAATTATCAGCCCGGACTTGCGCTTTAAATACGATCCCATATGTTCCTAAAAAAATTTTTTAAAGTTACTACTTGAAAATAACAAGTAGCATAAATAAACAAATTAAAAGATAATTTCCTTAAATGCAATAGTTTCGATCAAACATAAAATACCTTCTCCAATTTTCTCCAACTTAATATAAGCCTTTAAACCGCCGCGCCAATCGTTGTCAGCCATTTTATAGTCTAAACATATCAATTGATTAATTGTTTTGTGAATGAAAATAAATACATACTTCAATATAATTGAAAATAAATATGAAAATGAAATATAAATAACATTGAAAAATATTTCGTAAAACTTTAAAGGATTTGTTTAACTAGGAAAAATTTGCCCGTAGAAGTGTTTGAATATTCTAGAATAAAAATGTGAAAAATTTATTCGATTCAACAAAGATAAACACTATATTTATTTATCAATGAAAATCACATGAGAAGCAAGAAAAAAGAAAAGCAAAAAATTATTTATTATCTGAATGAATAATTTACAAAAATAATGTTAGAATGAAAAAATAGAATAAAAACAAATTTGGAGTTCTCAAATGTATTGTATTTTTTTTTGTAAACTCAACGAGCTCGACGAACATTTCTCTCTTTAAACGCTGCTAAAATTTAAATACGAAAGCTGCGCCATTTCCAAGAAAAAATATTGGCATTTTTGAATAAGTTCCAAAAAAAAAAACATGCAGCAAATTAATTTTTGCAATTATCACTTACATATTATGGATCGGAAATTTTTTAAAATAATTAACTGCTAGTAAATCTTTTATTAAAATTGGAAGTTTATTATTTTAATAAGCCGAATAATTTAGTAATTAAGTTAGATATATATTTAAATAACTTGTTTTTTATAGTATGAAGTGGTTAGGCGTCGGACGAAAATGCAGCGCAATCTCGTTTTGCGATAGCACAATGAGACGGCTTTTATCCACATCGCTTTGTGATAAGGACAATTTGGAACGATTAAATAAATGCCAATTGGAATTTAATAGGTTTTATTCTTTAAAATATCTTTATTTAACTTATATTCGACGAGCAATTTTTATAGTCGGCTATTTTTATTTAGCGGCGCCGGTGGTGCGGAGGCGATGCTCTTCACAAAAGATCTCTTTGAAATGTATGCGGCCTTTGCGACCCGCCAGAAGGGATGGAAATGGCAAAAATTACATGTAGGTTTTAATGTTTATAGAAATAATTAACTTTTAAATATATTATGAATGATGTCTTATTCTTTCCCTTACCTTCTTTATTATTCTTTTTGTGCTTTTTACACTCTTTTTTCGATTCTTGGAGAGCGACGTGAGGGATAGGGCGAAAATTTTTTTTTTCGTTTAGAAAGCGACAATTTGTAAGATTTCGGAAAGTGGAGAAAAGTTGCTATAAATATTGTTTTCAGGTCGATAGTGTTCACGGTGGCATGCGTTCCGCTATTGTCAGCGTGGAAGGCAACGAGTGCTACGCGCTGCTGAGGTTTGAGGCCGGCGTTCATCGCGTCCAGCGCATGCCGCTCACTGACAAAACTCGAATTCACACCAGCACGGCCAGTGTTGCCGTAATGCCTGAACCGGAAAACGTGAGCGCTATTTTGTTTATACATTAGAAAAAGAATCTAGTTTTTGTTTAATTTGTGAATAGGTTGAGGCTCAGATTCATTCCAAGGATTGTAAAATCGAAGTTATGCGTGCTAGCGGGCCAGGTGGACAAAACGTTAATAAACGCGAAACCGCCGTGCGAATAACGCATTTGCCTTCGGGCATCTCTGTGAAAGCGATGGACGAACGATTTCAGCACGAAAATATGAAGGCAACAATTTTATTTTTACTCGATGTATTTATTTTTACGGATATTATTCCAATTTTAGATCGCTTATAGACGACTGGGTATACTTCTCCTGCAACTTGAAATCGATAAGCAATTTGCAAAATACGACTCTAATCGAAAATTACAGGTTAATATACAAATTATCAATTATCGTTTGTTCGATGCGCGCAATTTTATTCCAAGTTCAATGGAAAAAATGCTGATCGATTTTACAAATAAAAAGTTATAGTCATATAATGTCAATTTTGTAATAAATTACTGTAACACAAAAGAATGTTTTGTCAAAATCTTTTTGCAAACAATGTACCCTAATTTCGCGTGTATAATTGGTCGGGTGTTTTAAGCCAAGTTTAAATTCGCGCCATTGAGCTCATTCTGTTCGTATCGGATCCGTTGGAGTCCAAATTTTGTGTCCGCCTTTGTGTCGGTTTCATAAAAGTGGGCACAAAATCTGAACTCCAACGGATCCGATACGAACAGAATGAACTCGTTGGCGCCAATTTAAATTTGATTCAAAATACCCGGCCTTATACACGCGAAATTAGGGTATTGATTTTTTAGTTATGACTTTTTACTAACAATTTGTTAATTGTCATACGGTTTTTTTCATTGAACTTAAAATAAAACAAAATATAATTTATCGTGTACGCAAAATTTGCAGTACGGAATTTGGGCGCGCAAAATTTTTTTTGCACCAAACAAAACCTTATAAAAAGTTATGTCCATTGCTAAAATTTCATCAAAATTGGTTTATAAATAAATTCCACTTTAAAATCATTCGATTTTATTGGAGAGCGGTATTTCGTCTGTATATTTAAATACATACATTTAGGCAATTTGAATAGTTTGAAAATCTTTTTGCAAAATTCATTATAGGTGAGTTCATTGGCAAGAGCGGCGAAAATTCGTACGTATAATTTCAAGGAAAATCGCGTTACCGATCATCGCATTCGGTATTCAACGAATACGCTGTCCGACTTTCTCGCCGGCGGTCAAAGTCTCGAAGACATGATGGAGCGGCTGCGCGAGGCGTTCGTCCTCCAAACACTCGGGGAAGAGGAAGAGGAAAGCATTCTACAACAACAACAACTGCAAAAAATTGGAAGTTCTTGAATAGAAAAAGAGAGAAAATAAAGTGATTTGAATACACTTTTCATATATTCATATATTTTGCTGGAGTCAAGTTCTAATCTTCATTGACTATTTTTGTGTATCAATTATCAAGCAATTTTTTCCATGTTTTACCCTAATTTCGCGTATACGAGGCCGGGTGTTTTGAGCCAAATTTAAATTGGCGCCAATGAGTTGGTTCTGTTGTATTGGATCCAAACGGGTCCAAATTTTGTGCCCACTTTTATGAAACCGACACAAAGGCGGGCACAAAATTTGGACCCCAATGGATCCGATACGAACAGAATGAACTCATTGGCGCGAATTTAAACTTGGCTTAAAACACCCGGCCTTATACACGCGAAATTAGGGTATTTAAAAAAATACGTTTCGGAAATTATTGATTCAAGAAGTGTGAAACGTCAAAGGATGTGCGTCTCCGTGGACGACGAAACGCAAGGAGAGCGATGGAAGGACATTCGACGATTCACCGACAATCCATCTCCTTTTGCGCATCCACAATTCCAACCGGGACCAGACGTAAGAAAATTCCTTAAAATAGATTTTAGCGAATTTTCCTTGTGAGTATTCCTGTTTTAGGTTACGCTTCTAAAGCTATACCGATATTGTTTTGATATAAATTTTTTAAAAAACAATAAAGTGAAATTGAAATGTAAGATTTAAAATTACTTTCAGAATATGGAAGTCATTCGCAGCTGTCGAGTATTGGTGATCGGAGCTGGCGGTTTGGGTTGTGAAATTCTCAAAAATTTGGTGAGAGGAAAATCGTAAAGAATTATAATCCCCCTGGATTTGAGTTTTTTTTCGGATTATTCTTACAGGATAGTTTCTAATGTAATTTGGGAGCGCCAAAATTATCGGAGCGCACAAGTTTATAACGAGGAAAAAATTTTTTAATTGAATCGATTCGGAAAAAACTCAAATCCAGAGGGATTATAATAATTCCTTACTATTGCTGTATGAGTTTTTTTTTTTTTGTAATAATAATTACTTATTTTTAGGCTCTTAGCGGCTTTCGAAATATTGAAGTAATTGACATGGATACGATCGATCTATCCAATTTGAATCGACAATTTCTTTTTCGGTATTTTTTTTTGAAAATTATTTAAGAAACTGATAGAAAAATTGAATGAGTCAAGCTTATATGAAGAACAAAATTAATCTTTTTAGTCGAAAATTGAGCAAATTTATATTGAATTAAAATAAGGATTGATTTTTCTTGGGCGATATGACTTTTAAGATTAAAATTATTTGAAGTAATCATTTAAGTGAAAAGGACATTGGACATTCGAAGGCTGAAGTGGCGGCACGTTTCGTCATGAATCGAGTGAAAGAATGCACCGTTATTTCGTAATATTTTCATTTTTGTCTTTTATTTTTTTACTTTTTTAAATTTTTTATATGCAAGATGAGTTTTCTAAATCCCTCAATTTAAATCGTTCATAACTTTTTTGTTTCTAAACCAATTTTAAAAATAAAAATGTTTTGGAATCAGCAAAAGCTAAGAATTTATTTGTTTGCGCGAGTAAATGTCGCGCGGCAAATTTTGCGCGCTCGACAAGTTTTTATGTCGTTCGACGCACAACTTTATTCTGAGTTGCGTCCCATGTTAAATAAATTCTCAGCTTTTGCTGATTCCAAAACATTTTTGTTTTTAAAATTGGTTCAGAAACGAAAAATTTATGAACGATTTAAATCGAGAGATTTAGAAAACTCATCCTGTATTTTCTAGACACGTCTGCAAGATCCAGGAAAAAAGCATTGATTTTTACCGACAATTTCATATTGTTATTTGCGGGCTGGATTCGATCAGCGCTCGACGTTGGTTGAACGCAATGATGGTATTTAAAAAAAAATATAATTACATGAACTTCACAAATAAATTAGAAGTTTTTGAATTAAAAATATTCATTTACCTCGAAGGTAGAAAAAAAATTTGAAAACTATCTAAGGAAGTGTTAAATTAATTTTTACTTTCGTCTATATTTCATATTGCTATAACACTTATTAAATTTGAACTCGATTTTAGTGTGATTTGGTAATGTTTGACGAGAACGGTGAAGTCGATTCATCCACTATCGTGCCAATGATCGACGGCGGTACCGAGGGCTTTAAGGGTAATGCTCGCGTTATTTTTCCGTTCTTTACGCCGTGTATCGAATGCACAATTGATCTTTATCCACCACAGGTTCATTATTGAAATTCATTGAAACTTCTAGAAATTTAATTATAGCAATAACCTTTAAGGTAAATTATCCGATGTGTACAATTGCGCATACGCCTCGTCTTCCTGAACACTGTATTGAATATGTTAAAGTTGTATTGTGGAAAGACGAGTCTCCATTCAATGGTTAATAATTTTTTGACAAAAACTAAATTTTAAGTGATTGAATTAATTAATTTTTTAAAATCGTTAGAATCTTTGGACGCGGACAATCCATCCCATGTGGATTGGGTTTGCGCGAAAGCAATCGAAAGGGCCCACAAATACGGAATTCAGGGCGTCGACTTTCGTCTCACACTTGGTGTTCTTAAAAGGGTCATTCCGGCGGTCGCGTCCACAAATGCAGTCATCGCCGGTATTCAATGATTTAATTCAATGAATATGTGTTTTAAAATTTTTATTTTTAGGATGTTGTGTACTTGAAGCACTAAAACTAGCTTCTAAGTAAGTTTATTTGGTAAATTAGCACTTTTTTACCAAATTAATTTTTATTTTTTAGTATTTCCTGTTCAATGGATAACTATATGAACTTTACGGACATTGACGGAGTCAACTTTAGCGTAGTAAAGATGGACAGAAACCCGGAATGCATAGTTTGCAGCCGAAGTGCAATTACGCTTGCTCTCACGACCGAAACGACGGTTGAAAAACTTCTCGAGATTCTCAAGCAACGATTGTAGGCTTTTTCAATATTTCAATAGTTGAAAAATAATATTAACGTAATTTATTCTAGCGTCTTGCATGAACCATCAATAAATTCACCGAACGGTATTGTTTATATGATCAGCTCGTTGATGCCAAATTCGGGGGAAATTAGCCGCGCGAATCTAGGCAAAACATTGAAAGGTATAATTTCCTTAACTATGAGAAATCAAAAATAAAGTAATGAATTTTGCTTTCTTTTTTTAGCTTGTTGACTTTTTTGGAACATCTCAAATTTTACAAAATCAACTATTATTTGAAATATGAATTGTTTAGATAGTTCAGAAATATTGGTTAAAAAATAAAAAAGCAACATTGCATTTTCTATTTCACATGATTTTTAAATAAAAAAATAATTTTATATAAAGAGTAACTTTAGAACTTGAGATTTTGGAAAATTGCGAGTTAGTCGTCGCAGATGAAACTTTAACGCGTTCGCTAATAGTACGGGTTCAATACACTTCAGATAAACAGCATAAACATTAACTTCTTTGTTGTTGTTAAATTTGTGATTTATAATAAATATTATATTTATTTTTTTAATGCATCTGTATGCATACATTTCAGCAAAGATTCATGGACTAAAATGAAAGAAAAGAAACAGTTAAAATAATAATAGTTATTATTGGGACTATGAAGAGGACTAGTAATAATTTAATTTTATCGCCAAAAAATAATCTTTCATTTATAACATCAACTTTTTTTTGCGCTCACATGGTCAGTTAGACATGATTGTTGTAACAATTTATAAATTTCAACGACATTTTATTCATTTGCGCATTCCCTGCGGTCGTTTTTAATGCATCGGTGTTCATCCTCGGCCAAGTGATGAAGTGATAGACAACGCACCGCCTTTTGAAATTAATAACGGCGACAAAAATTTAATCGAACACAATGTATTATCAGTGATAATGATGTTATTATGCTGTTTGGTTCACATATCGATAAGTGCATAAATTGATATATGTTGTGTTAACATATTTTAAAAATAATTTCTGCTGTCATTTCTTGCAAAAGTGCATTTTATATGTTCGAGCCGACGGAGGTTTACAGCATCTTTATGTTATAAATAGTACGTTTTTATATTTTTTAGATTGACAAAAATATGTGCGGTATTTTGGGTATACTATTAGCCGACAATTCCGGAGAAACATCGTCAATGATGCCGGCAATCGCGGCTGATTGCCTTACTTCACTTCAACATAGAGGGACGGAAAGCACTGGACTTGTTGGATCAGATGGCACACATGGAAAGCATTTTGACATAATTAAGGGATCTGGTCTCGTTCATGATGTGTATACGGAAGAGAATCTCTCCAAATTAAACGGTATTGGGATGTAACATAATTATCCGCGGTTTTTTTAGATAATTAAAAAATTAGTTTGATTTTGTTCGATATTTATACTTTGTATGTTGTTGAGTAGCTTTTGTTACGTACTTTTGCATGTATTTTATTTTACGGTTCTACGTCTATTGGATTGCGAGATATTTGTTTTGGAAAATCGAATAAATAAGCGATTTTAAGAATATTTTTACAGGCATTTCGAACAGAATAATGAAGGAAGCTAAACTGCTAGTGTGGTGAATGGAATGTTTGAGCTTTATATGGTATCGATTCACCATTATCAATATTTCCAAGATTTCATAACGACCGAACATTTCGTTTAGTTTTTGAGCAGCGGGAGTGATCCCGTAAAATCGCTCTTACTATTTTCCGATCATTCGTTATTCCAAAACAAATATCTCGCAATCCAATAGGCGTAGAACCGTAAAATAAAATACATGCAAAAGTCCGTAACAAAAGCTACTCAACAACATACAAAGTATAAATATCGAACAAAATCAAACTAATTTTTTAACCATTCGAATAAAACCGCGAATAACCCAATATTTTAATGTTTGATAAATGAATTTCAAAAATATTTTGCACATTTTAGAGAGTAAATTAATTATTGGGCATAACCGTTATTCTACGGCGGGAATGAAGACAGCAATTAATTGTATACAACCGTTCGTATTGCATACAACCGTGGGCTTAATCGCGATTGCTCACAATGGCGAACTCGTAAATGCTCAACATCGGAGAGCAAAGGTTTATTTAATTAACTATTAAAATAATTTTAAGAAATGTTTATTATATAGGTATTGAGAGAGGGCGTAGGCCTATCAACAGATACGGATAGCGAGCTTATCGGACAAATTATAGCTAAAACAATTGCCCAAAATATGAAATGTCGAGAACATATAAAGAGGGCCTATGGGGATATTGCTACCGTAAGTTATGTTTTACAAATTCAATTGCAAAATTATTTTTTCTTAATATTTTAAAAAACCTAGGAATTATCAGCAACAATGTCGGCCATGGAATTGTCATATGCGTTGTTGGTGATGACATATGATCGAATATATGCACTCAGAGATCCATACGGAAATCGGCCTTTATGCATTGGGAAATTGCATAGATATTCGAATGGTGTATCACTCAATACAAGCAATGGTGATATTATGACAAAGTTAATAAATGATTAATAGTTAGAGAAATTTTATTAAGATAGCATTCGAAATGGAACAGAATTGAAAATGTTCGGATATATCGCGGCGTCAGAAACATGTTCATATCCGCCCGAAACCGAGCATTTGTTCGAAGTTGCACCCGGTGAAATAATTGAAATTTCAAGAAATGGAGTAAAACCAGTATGGCAGGTGGATTTAAAATTAAGATTAAACAAATTTGGAAGAGTTGATTGCATTCTATGGAATTTCGGCTTTAAAATTTTAGTAACGTTGTGTTCTATATGAAAAAAAATTTAGATGATGCCAAAGACACCGGCATTCTGCATATTTGAATACGTGTACTTCGCAAGAGCGGATTCAATATTTGAAGGTTGGTGCGCATGTTAAGTTATAGGCAATACGTGTACTTTAATTCTTCAGGCCAGCAAGTACATGCAATACGCGTGGAATGCGGAAAAATATTGGCTGAAGAAGCGCACGTAGACGCGGATATCGTCTGCACCGTTCCCGAGTCAGCTACGGCGGCGAGCATCGGTTACGCTCAGCAGGTTGGGAGACGGATAAAAACACGTAAAAAATCCATTTTGATCAGATTTTATTATAGAGCGGAATCCGTTACGAACAAGTCCTGCAAAGAAACACGTACGTCGGCCGGTCGTTCATTCAGCCAAGTACGCAGTTAAGGCAAAAAAGTATACTGAAAAAATTTGGTGTTCTCAGTCATAACGTTGTTAACAAACGAATCATACTCGTTGACGATTCCATCGTCCGCGGCAACACCATGGGAATCATCGTGCGAATGTTACGACAATACGGCGCTAAAGAGGTTTGTATTTGATTAGTATTTACATTGAATGCTCAATATTAAGCTTCGATTACAGGTACATCTTCGAATCGCATCCCCGCCTCTAAAATATCCATGCTATATGGGCATTAACATTCCATCGACAAGTGAACTATTGGCTTGTCAGCAGACTACAATTGAGAAAATCGCGTCGAAGCTGCAGGCTGACTCAGTCCAGTATTTATCGTCGGAAGGCCTTCGTAGAGCCGTACAAAAAGGAATCAACCCGAAGGAAACGAAAGAAATAGGACACTGCATGGCTTGCTTAACTGGCGAGTATCCGGTTACTATTGAGATTTAGTTACATTTATTATTAACACAAAAAATAAAGATAAAAAGCTTCGTCATGCAATAATAGAAAGCTAGTTGATTGGTTTGATTTCGCAGTTTTAATAAATAAAAAAGAGAACAACAATCTTCAAATAATCTTCCAGTGTGATAGCGCTTTTAAAAGCTGCAAAAATAAATGTAATTTTGATTTATTCATTTATATGAGCGCCAAAAATATTATCTATTAAATTTATCAACAAGATTTCGTTATTCGTGCACAATTAAACATTTTTTAATATTCATTCGCGTCGGCACCGTTTTCGCTATTCTCGCCGTTATCATTCCAATTCAAAGTCATCTTTGCTATTCGTCGTTGTCGTCAATACGATCTGCGCCAGCGGACGTGCGCTTGCTGGCCGCTAGCCCCGTCGAATTGGTCTTAGCCTCTCTATTCTCCAACGCAAATGTTGTTCTAAATAGAAAGTTATTAATTAATTAATTAGCATATTTAGGCCTAAAAAATGTCTAATTATTATGGAAATGAAAAGAAAATTCAAAAAGACTAGAATCTTTTTTCTTCTTTAGGATTCAAACTAGAAAACGCGGCGCATACGCGGCGTTTATACACTTTCTTTAAGCGCCGCCGCATAATTTACATCAAAAAATTACTCCGATTTTCGAACTTCCCGCATTCGATTACTTCACTATTATATTGAAAAAAATTTTTTAGAACTCTATTTAGGACCCGGTACAGTATAGTCAAAAAAAGAACTTCAACTTTGGCATCTCCGACCCTTTTGATTTGGGGGAAGTCCGAGTCTTGGAAATTTTTCGAATCAAGAACCGGAAAGGCCTCAAAAAGCGTTGCGGACATTTTCGTAACGGACATACATACGTAGATACGGACATATATACAGAAAATTAGTAATTATCACTGATTCTAATTTTTTAGCTTTTATAAAAAAATTTTAATTTCAAAAAAAAAAATGTCAAAATAATAACTTTGGGCTCATCCTGTCATCAAATTTTTTCTTGTGTATCACCCGCTTTGGATGATGAAAACGGTTGGTGAATGTTGTGGTGGGGAAGAGAAGCCAGGGATCGTCCAAAATTCGGTATATCACACGCCAATGGCGATCCGTCAGCCATAACACCTTAACAATAAATTGTACCTTTATTTACAAAATATGAGCTTTACAGCTTACATCTTAAAACTATTGAATGAGATTGTAATATTTTTTTTTGAATCATGAAATTAATTACAAAACAAAATGCAGAACTTTGCTGCAATGTCTCACCTCAAAGTCGTCTCGATCGTCGCCGAACGGATTGATCATAATTAGTGTTACTTTGAGCCAGGCTAAATATGTGCCGATTTCGATGAGATTTACGAAAACCAACAAATAGTTTTGTTCGCCTATCGACATTTGTCGCGAGAATGCGGCAAAAAACACAAAGCCGTATACGGCGAAAATCGCAGCCTCAAAAACAAATAACGCACATATTTTCTAATAACTTTATCAATAATATTCTTAGGCGAAAATATCACCTGCAAAAAAGCCAATGTGGGCTGATTGAAGTAATCAATTTCCAGCATCGAACCCATACGTCTGCGATAGGATATTAGCTGGAATACATTTAAAATTTTTTTAAAATTATTTGAAAATTTTAACGAAGGTATTAAAAGTATACCTCTTTGATAACGTGCAAATATTCATATTTGTTGGAGAAAAGGCTCGCCTTGTAGTTTGCCTTTGTTCGCTTATCGTGTGGAGTACTTTTTCGCTCAACAAAGTAATATTTTTTCAGGTTGAGGAAGAGCCAATGAAATGGCAGCCAATACAAGCACCATTTTGAAGGCACTTTTCGCTCCACCGATTGAATCATTTTTATTTCTTGCCTGAATTTCTTTAATAGTTAAATTAAGTTTATAATATGAAAGTTTTCTAAACGCGTACTTATTGAGAAGCATATGCGATTGTTGAATGGAATCGAGTGTCGGGAAGCGCTTTCGCATTGAGCCGCAAATATCGCGTAGAAGAAGTATGAACGCCAACTGCAGGTGCTTCGCCAATGTACGCCGAATAATCCGTACTTTGCTATTTGTTAAATGCTAAAATCGAGAATGGAAATCGGAAAAAATTCCTCTTTTGTTGTTTAATTTATACAGTTGTATGCTGCTTGAGGTGGGCGGCGAGTGATTGAGCCACAGAGTCCGGCCATTCCATACAACCTTGAATATTATAAAGTAAGAAAAAGATATCATTAAAAATCTATTTTTCCACACAAAAATAAAATAGACATTAAAATGAGTGAAATTTTTAATGAAATAAAATTATAATTCTAAACTTTACCATAGACATGCCACCATCTCGTTATCGTAATAAAGGTGAAAAATCCGAGTAGAAAATGTAGCATACTCGTTTGCTCGGCATCCTTAGTAAACTTCGTGATTATGAGAAAACTGCGGCCAAGCCCTTTATTCTAAGTAGAGATTTCAGATGCCGTAAAAGTAAGAAATTAGTAAATCACTTTTTTTTATATAATTTTTTTTATATAATTTTAAACTTACATGAAAATAATGCAATGTTCGATTAATGGCAATATATAAAATTGCCCAAATTAATAATTCTAGCTTAATTAATTGCCAAACGCTACCGTCCCATCGGAAGAACAGAAGCCTCCATAACGTTAGTAGTCGCGCTGTGGCCGCTTTATGGGAATATGGAACCGTCATATTTTAAATAGCGTATTAGATAATTCAGAAATTTTATAAAGATCTATGCATGTTTTGTAAATAACTTTATATTCAAACTTATACTCAAAATCTCTGTTTACGCATGCATATTATAAATTCTTAAAAAGACTGGCAAATATTGATATTCTAAATTTTTTTATTTATTTCTAATTGTCCTGAATTACACATAGTATTAAGAAATCGCCCGGCTTAAAAGTAGAACTACAAGGCTGTAGGTCGTTCAATTTCGCAAGATTTTTCTATTTATATACAAAGTGACGCAAATTGGCGTCGGGATTTGTTTTTGTCATAAATTTTTTACTTTTAAACCAAATTGTAAAATTCTTTTTGCATTCGATTCTCAAAACTTTTGGATTTTATTTGATACCAAGCTTCGATATTTTTAAAAGGTTACAAATTATGAATTTGCTAAACATTTAAACTTTTTTGTCACTTTTTCAAAAGGTCAAAAATGTGTAAAATTAATATTAAATTGACGCAATTTTTTGAACTGATTTTCGGTAATTTTTTTATTTATTAGCTTAAATAATGCCTTATAGAACGAATATTATCTCCATTTTCATCTAAAATGTCATAGTTCAAAATAGATTTAATGCTTAAGATAAGTTGTCTTTTCCTTTAGTCACTCTAATATGTTTTTTGAAAATGGCAAAAAAGTTTAAATAATTAAAAGTTTATGTTATGACGGAGTCATAAGAAGAAATTCTAAGTATGTGATCAAGGTCCGTGTAGCTCAGTCGGTAGAGCAGCGCTCCGGTTAATCGTTGCTCGCAGGTTCAAGTTCTGCCGCGTAAGTCACCTGTTTTCACAAACACAACAGTTTAAGTAATTCGAAATCAATATCTACGAGTTTGGTCTCAAACAAGATGATAAAATCTTTGGAATCGAATACAAAAAGAATTTTACAATTTGGTTAAAAAATAAAAAATTATAAAAACAAATCCCGGCGCCAATTCGCACCACCCTGTAAACAAAATAACAAACGCCGGGATAAAGTTCCGAATTTTTTAAATGCATACTGTGTAAATTTGTATACTATATTATTTTGACATTTATTCTGGCGCACCAGTATATACACATTAAGATCATGGTGTGTGTATATTTTTTTTCACTCATTAAATTGTTTTTTAATAATTTATTTAAAATGCATTTATGTATAAAATCATAGATTTCTTTGCAGCATTTTATTATTGAAAACTTTAAACTCCATTTGACCGCCACTTTTTGTCGCGAGTGTTAATTTAAAATATAGAATTATAACGAAAGGTGCCCATGTTTGTGAAATATACAATAATTTACATGCCAAACGATTATTATTCATTCATATTAGATAAATAGTGCTTAACAATACTCTAAATTTTTTGCCACGATTAAAATGATGCGCGATTTCGTTGCGCCTGTTGTTGGGCGGCCATTAGCTCACGCATTTTCATTAATTTCAAATACTCCTCCACCTGTCGGCCGGGATAAAGTTCCGGATAGCGCTTGTTCTCCTCTTCTTCTTGCATAGCCTGTTGTTCTTGTTGCTGTTGAAAATGCATCTGCTCGAGGAATTGCTGTTGACGAACGTCTTGTGGGTTTGAAAATCGCATCTCCGAATCATCTATCTCGTTGTTAGCTGCATCGTAACCGATACTGTCTGTAGGCACAACTAAATGATTTACGGACGAATTGAGGGCGAAATTAACTACTATAGCGCGTGCGGAAATAACGTTTTGATGCGTCACATTCACCTTTTTAACGGATGGTTCATAGCCTTCGGCCTCGATGGCAACCTCATAACTGCCGGGAACGAGTGGGCGGAAATAATCTCCAGTAGTCCCTAATAAATGTATTTGTTATTATTATATTTTTATTAAATACTTCTTATAATATTTAAGAATGAAATACTTACAGGTAGTAACAGGATGTTTGATAATGCCTCCATCTGCGCTACCTTTCGTAACATTGCGTATGACAACAACAGCGTTAGGAATAGGCTTTCCAGTCTGGCTATCCACTACAATTCCTTTAATTCCCAAATGGGCCTGCAAATTATATACAGGTGTTTTAAGTTTCTATTTTGCAATATCCCATTTTTTAATACCTTCTTGATGAAGTCGATCAAGGCTTTCTTATTATCTTTCCAAAAAGTGGGAAGGGTGTCTGCTGGTGGAAATTTTTCACAAGAGAGCTCTAGTGTAATTTCAAACGCATTGCTTGCAAGGTAGTTGAAATCTTGCATTCCGCCGCTTACCGAATACCATTTTGCACCATTCGTGATTCCTCCTGTAATTTATTGAAATATCGATATTAAATTTATTAGACAAGTATAACTTGCCTTGCCGAGCAAAATTGCTAGCTGCAGTTCCATCGCATGGCGCATGATCGTTCTTCGCCATGTGCGCATGATTAAGTGCATAGCTTTCAGCTAAGAACCTATACAAATTTGATGTAATGTAATGGAAATAAAGTATCTATTGTATTCCTAATTACTTGAATGTCGCATCGTCCGGGCTACGCGAATAAGCCTGAGCTTGGCCCTCCACACGTCCTTCATCGAATGGATAATTAGCGACAAGATCGCCCTCATGAAGATTAGCAGAGACAACAAATGGAACTGCGAGAATCCATTCACTTAAGGCCCGTACTTCAGGTTCATATTCATGCGTATCGCGGAAAATTTCAAGTAAATGATCGTAAAAAGGCATCTTGCGGTTTTCCATTACGTAGAATAACTTGTCCAAATCCGGAAAATTTCTGTTTAGATCACGACCATGAGCATTGCCACGTCCCAATAGCCAATCGCGTTCTGCCGGTTTCTATATTTACATTTTGTATTTTTTATATATAAGTAGATAAAATGTCTCATTTTTTCCAATATTTTTTTCAATTATTTAGCGATTAAATATGTAATACCGTGCGATAAGCAAGTTCAAATCCATCCGGATTCATGCTCGGCATCAAATGAATGGCGGTTCGGTTTAACAAATCTATCACCTCGTGGTTTTCGCCGTGTCTCCATGCCTCACATAAATAGTCAGCCAAGCGAATTAAAAGTTCTCTTCCCACAACCTCATTACCATGCATATTACCAACAAATTTCATTTCCGGTTTAACTAAAATTTTTCCAATACTTTTTATTGTTAAAACATTTTTTTATTTTTTGTAAAAATTCTTACGAGCTTGATGTTGGCCAGCCGTGGTGGAAAATTCTATAACCGCCAAATCACGACCTTCCACTGACTTTCCGATGGAATACAATCGCGTAATGTTTTGACATTTCTTATTAATTTCCAAAAGTTTTGCCTCCATGGCTTCTTGGTTGTGATAGTGAGCCCATTTTTCGTCTCGCTTAGATTCAGATGTTGGATCGGACGAGGAAAAACCAAAGAAAAATAATCGCGCATCGACACATGCGCTTATAAAGGAAAGCGCAATCACACCGACGGCAATCGATAATATACGCGACATTTTTGTCGTGCTCGATATGAGTGAAATGAAAAAAGAAAAAATTAAAGCTAATGCGCGTATTACATAAAAAACACGCGTAGAGTGAAAGAGGATAAGAAAAAAAATGAAAAAGCAACGTACGCTAGTGCATACGTCATATGTCTCGGCATTCGGTTCGTTTTTTTCTTTCGTTTTTTTGTTTACATTATTCATTCGTGAGCTTTTACTTAAAAAAGGCAATAAACCCGATAAAAAAGACAGTTTTTTTCTCAAAATGTCTGCCCGTCGGACTTCGCTACTCTGTTAGTTTTTAAGGCAAGCATCGATTGCCGTAAGCATTTCGAGCAAAAGGAACTTTAATATCGCCAAAATAAGCGAAGGATTAGACTTCACTTATGATAAAAGCGTATGTAAATTAATGCGCATGCATACACCGCTTATTGCACACTAGATATGTGTGCACATAAGTGGAACAAAAAATACATAATTTCGAACTAAAACACATATAAAACATATAAAAGAAAAAGTTTAAAATAAAAACAAATACAAAATCCTATTACCCTAATTTCGCGTGTATAAGACCGGGTGTTTTGAGCCGACGAACATAAACTACTTTGTAAATAAAAACACTCTAACATAAATTTATATAACACAAAATAAATGTATAACATAAACATAATATAACGTAATTAATCAAAAACAGTATTATATTCGAATTCCCAAAAAATTGAAAATTACAAAAAAAAATTTTTTGCGAGCAATAACATCTTTATTATTTATTACACAAAAAAATAGAAAAAGTGCATTTTTGACCCTAAAGAAGGCCGTTTGGTTTAACGGCTCTGATGAGTGTCTTATTTTTGCCGGCAGCGCTGCGCATTCTTAAGAACACGGATTCCGCGCTCCACCTCGCGCAGAGCGAAATCCATATCGCTCAAACGCCCGGAGCGTCGATAATAGGCGGCGGCGGCAGCGTCGCTGACCTCGTCAATGGCGCCGCCGCCGCCGGAGTTGTCGTTTGTGGTTTTTACAATTAAAATGTGAAATTAAAAAATGCAAAATAATGTAGGCAACATTTAGGAATCGGTATACAAAAAAATAAGTTTACATATTTTCAGCTTGCATTTTTTATATTTGTAAAAACAACATATAAATTAATAGATAAATTTTTATTTTGAGTTGATTTCTCAATATTGTCCCATGCAGACTAAAATTCGAAAATATCGATGTTGTAACTTTCTAAAATATTTAAAATACGTCTTCGCTGCCATGCAATGTCACATTTTTCCAATTTAATTACGCCGTTATTTATAACGTAAAGCTCCGCATGTAAAACTGCTTTTACGATCTCAGCCAAAAAAGAATTATTTTTGTACGACAGACAGACGGAAAACAGCGCTAGAAAATTCGCGCCCGCCGCATACGCGGCGTTTATACACCCCCTAATAATATTTGGCGCCGCCGCATAATCCGGATTAAGAAATTACCTTAATTTTCGGATTCCCCATACCCAATTACCCCATATTCCACTATAATCTCAAAAAAAATTTTTGGGATCCTATTTTGGACTCGGTGCAGGATTCCAGATGGGTCCGTATGTACGTATGCATGTCCATCACGAAAATGTCCGCAACGCTTTTTGAGGTCTTTCCGGTCCCCAATTCGAAAAATTTTCAAGACTGGGACTACCGCCAAATCAGGATCGGAGATGCCAAAGTTGAAGTCCGATTTTTTTTTGAGGAATCAAAATTGAAACTAGAAACAAGAAATGCGCCGCCACATACGTGGCGAACATAAAACAAAATATAAAAAAAACAAATAATGATTTAAAAATATATTTATAATTACATATAGTCGCGGACAAAACATAGGCAAAATTTTTCACTTTTTTGTTTTTTCAATTTTTCAATCAAAATCAGAAACTCCAGAAGGAAGTCAAATATGCCATTTTATAGAAGATTTTCTTAGCTACAAAACCAGCTTACTTACTTTCAAAATAACTTTTATTAACAAAACCTAATAATATACATATTAACCAAAATCACTTCAAAATTCCATCGGACAAAACATAGGCAAAAAATAACAACCACTCGAAATACATATTCAATATTTGATCGCGAAACCTTTCGCTGTCACCACGGCTAGGCAACGAAAAGGAAGGGACTCAACCAGCGATGGATCAAATCAATATTTAACGAACCCCAGATATTATTTACGGCTTCAAACAAGGCGTCTTCATTATTGAATTTCTGACCCTTCAACCGCCTTTCGACCTCCGCCCAAAGATGTTCAATGGGGTTCAAGTCTGGCGATTGCGCTGGCCAGGCCAATAAGGAAACACCATTATTGCCGATCCATGTTTTTACGGTTTTTGCCGTATGTTTGGGGTCGTTATCGTGCATGAACAACCAGCCCATCGGCATATTCTGCACCGCATATGGCAACATAACGGTTCCCAGGATTTCACGATACTAAATTTGATCCATTTTATCGTGTATACGATGAAGCGGACCAACGCCGTACCATGAGAACGATCCCCAAACCATAATGTTACCTCCTCCGAACTTCACAGTAGGTATTGTATACTTCGGATTGTATCTCTGTTTTTTAGGTCTACGAATGTAACCTTTGCCATCATTGTTGGAAAGGTTAAACTTTGATTCGTCGGACAATAATACGTTTTTCCAATCCTCAACAGTCCAATCAATATGATCTTGAGCAAATTTCAGTCGCGCAGTAACATTCTTCTTCGATATCCACGGCTTCAATGCTGGACGACGGCCATGAAGATTCCTTTCGCAGAGGCGACGTTCAACGGTCCTGGAGCTCATATTTGCTAGTTTCAATCCCGATTTGAGCATTGGCGCTGTCAAATGAGGATTTTCAGACGACTTGCGCGCAATCCTTCTGTCGATTCTGAAAGTGCACTCTTACCTTAACAAGTACAAAGAATCTTCTGTTTTTACCGAATTTGCCAAGAAAACAAAATTTAAATCTACTTTTCATCCGTTTTTCGAGGTCGACCGCCCTTATTTAGCTCCTTTGGGTTCTTCACTCGTCGATAGATCTTAAAACACGTCTCCGGGTTCAACTTTACGTGGTCCGAAATGTCATTCCATGTCGTTCCATCGTCATCCCTCAGTCGGACGATTAAAGACTCCGTTCGATGATCAACGCGTGGAGGTGCCATTTTGTATAGTTAAAAATATATGAACCAACCAGAAATAGATTTACCGAAATCGAAAAATCATTTCGGATGGGTTATGTAATTATAAATATATTTTTAAATCATTATTTGTTTTTTTTATATTTTGTTTTATGTTCGCCACGTATGTGGCGGCGCATTTCTTGTTTCTAGTTTCAATTTTGATTCCTCAAAAAAAAATCGGACTTCAACTTTGGCATCTCCGATCCTGATTTGGCGATAGTCCCAGTCTTGAAAATTTTTCGAATTGGGGACCGGAAAGACCTCAAAAAGCGTTGCGGACATTTTCGTGATGGACATGCATACGTACATACGGACCCATCTGGAATCCTGCACCGAGTCCAAAATAGGATCCCAAAAATTTTTTTTGAGATTATAGTGGAATATGGGGTAATTGGGTATGGGGAATCCGAAAATTAAGGTAATTTCTTAATCCGGATTATGCGGCGGCGCCAAATATTATTAGGAGGTGTATAAACGCCGCGTATGCGGCGGGCGCGAATTTTCTAGCGCTGTTTTCCGTCTGTCTGTCGTACAAAAATAATTCTTTTTTGGCTGAGATCGTAAAAGCAACATTGATATAATGTTGTTGTTATTTTTTTTTCAAAATTAAAAGATTAAATTTTTTATGAAAAAAAGTAAATATTCAAAATAAATTCTTAAATTGAGAATGGAAGCTAAAAGAAAAAAGTTGCGGAATTTATTAGAGAAAATAGGTCAAAATCAGTTGCGAATCTCGAAATTTTTTGTAATCGGAATTTTTTCTAAAATAATTTTAATCAAAATAGTTTATGATTGATTTTTTAATAGAATAAGAATAATTAAAATGTAAGCTCCGTAGGAATTTTTAATGAATAAAGCATAGAATGGAAAGAATATCGAATATCTGAACAAAACTTGAATTATAGCTGAATTAAAATTAAAGAAGAAATGTCTAATAAT
The DNA here is from genome assembly GCA_024678965.1 of Bradynema listronoti. Lineage (NCBI taxonomy): Eukaryota > Metazoa > Nematoda > Chromadorea > Rhabditida > Allantonematidae > Bradynema > Bradynema listronoti. The sequence goes on from JANLNO010000005.1 coordinate 1,557,038, forward strand.
AATAAATTTGAATGAAGAAATCGAAATTCGCTAACTTAACGAATCGTTGTCGTTACACTACTTCAACTCGACGCCGATCGTCGTTAGAATAGCGGCCATAACGGTGTCGTGGAAGTGAAAGTTTTCCAACTCGAGATTGATCTTTGCGCCAATCGATCGCACGCGAAGAGAAGCGTGGATAAAAATCGGAAGGAGCGGCACACAGAGGGCGTAAAAAAGCATAAGCACGGATCCCAATTGTGAGATCGCATAGGCTGCAACGATGACGATGGTGGCTAGCCATATATACGGATGAGAGACGCGAAACTAAGAAATACAAAAAATAAGCTAATTCTTATTAGTCAGTTCTGATTTAGCATTACGTTTTGATTTATCATAATCTATAAAAGAGTATTCCATATATCTTGATATGGATGAAACAAATGAAATAATAGAAAACTTACGTTTCGGATGTTGGGCGTCTGAGTGAAAGAGAAAATAAAAGTGCCAAAAGTAACGCCCACCGCCAACAATCCCAATCCGATGTCTTGAGCGTAAATAACGCTCGCCAACGAAAACAACATAATAAAAACGAGGAAGTAGTTGGTTTGGAAGTAAAGAAGATTGGTCACAAGGCGCTTGTTCCACTTGGAAAGATCATTGAAGGCCGGGAGCTGAAAAAAGATTAAAGTTGCATATGTAATCGCAGATAATAGAATGAACTTACTTCAAAACGCGAATGCGTTATGAAATCTCCGACGCTCCTGAATGGAGCAAACTGAACCTTTTGGGAAATTACAAAATTTTGTTCGGACATATTGCAGTAAAGTCAATAAAATTTTCTAAAAAACGAAAATATCAATATGAAAAAGTAATAAAAAGAAATTTTAAAAAATATAGGTACATACAGTAGTGAACAAAATGAAAATATGGTTTCTATTATTTTTCTCGGAGTAAACAAAAAATATAAACTTTTAATAACTCTATTTTGTAGCATTATTCGTCCTCTCTCAGATAAAAAAAAGTTTGTGTTTATCTAAAAATTTTTGGTACCCAATCAACGGAAAGCAGCTCAAAATTTTGCCGGACAAAATGGAGAAGACTTTTTTATAATAAATTCACCCAAAATAACAACAATAAAACAATGGTTAACAAAAACGGCACTTAATATTTGGTTGGCAAGCCACCAGCATCGATAACGGCCTTGCAACGCCGAGGCATTGAACGAACCAATCTCCCGACCTCAATCCCATAGAACATTTGAGGGAGAGATTGAGAGGAAGCTTACGGGCAGAAAATTCTCCAAACCGGGCGAGCTCTTTGAGTCTATTTATGAGGAATGATTTAATTTGCCTAAAAACGTACTAGAAAATTTGGTCCGTTCAATGCCTCGCCGTTGCAAGGCCGTTATCGATGCTGGTAGCTTGCCAACCAAATATTAAGTGCCGTTTTTGTTAGCCATTGTTTTATTGTTGTTATTGTTGCTGTTTTGGTTGAATTTTGCAATAAAATAATTATTTATAAAAAAGTCTCCTTCATATTGTCAGGAAAAAGAAAAATTTTAAGCTGCTTTTCGTCCTTGCTAAAAATTTTTAGATAAACGGATCGGCACAAACTTCTTTATATCGTTTGTCTACTCCGAGAAAAATACAAAACATATTTTCAAAAAAGGTCTTCTCCATTTTGTTCACTACTGCACATAAAATTGACTCAAAAAAGTGCAAAGGACCTCGAATATTTACGAAACCTAGCGTCCAAAAAAATCCACTAAAATTTTCGAAAATTTTGAAAGATAAAATTGCAACTTCAATCAAAGGCGAATCGTCTTGAAACAAACACGTTAAAATATTTGACAAGACAATTTTCTCTTTTTCTCTAGTCGAGAATGTGTCACATGTGATCGCGGCACGGGCGTGCACACAGCCGAGTTTTTTTTTTTTGCCCGTTTATTCATCAATTTTTTTGTTATTCTAAAAGATTTCACATTTTTCGTTTAATTGTCGTCTATATTATTTAAACATATTATTTTTCAGATTATTTAAGCGATATGACTACTCAGGGCGGTGTGAAGAACCGTCGCATTTCGTTGGGCTCTCCCAAGGACCTAAAGGAGGTCCACTTTTTCGAAGAAGAGGAGATTCCGGATGTGCCGCCGAAGGGCGCTCGTGTCAAGGTTTTTTTTTTATAATGTCAAAATCGCGGTAATCACGACCAATTTTTTCTATAGGTTTGCTATGCTGGCGTTTGTCTGACGGATAAGGAAATCAGCAATACCAAGCAAGCCAGAACCACTAATGGAGTTAAGGACACGAGTTTATTTCCCGGTATGTTATATAATTTTGTAATTTTTAATAATATTATTTTATTAACCTTTTTATTATAAACATTGACATAAACATTTTCTAGTTTGGATTTTATTATTTGTTATATTGCCAAGATAGAAAATGCTAAGAGTATTTTTCTTAATGAAAATTTTTATAATATTGTTTGTGTTGTTTTTTTAATCAAAATGATAAAGAGAAATAAAATATAAATATTTTATATTTTTCAAATATTTGTGTGTATATATTTATTGTGCATATTTATTTATTGTTGAGAATTTTAGTGCATATTCACAATTTCAGGCTATGAAGTGTCGGGCGTTGTGGAGGCTTTCGGCGAGGAGTCTAATCCTGCCGAAAATTCCTTAAACATTGGTGACAAAGTCATCGTTTGGCCGACGGACGAAATGTGCCAGCACGGATACGCCGACTTTGTCTCCGTTCCCACACTTTCGCTTCTCGTCAAGATCCCCGAGACTCTCTCCATGCACGTTGCTTCGATTCTTCCGGCCGGCGCCACCTGGGCGCTTTCCGCCGTTGTTCACGTAAATGTTTTTTAATTCTAATATCTTTTGTTTTTACTCTCCATTTTTCTCTTGCTAAAACATAATATTGAAACATTTTATTTGTGAATGAATTAATTTTAATTTTATAGTTTTTGTTTTTTTTTTAAATATAATTTAAAATAAAATTCTCATTAAATTTTTTGCTTAAAAGATTAATAGGTAAGAGTATTTGTTCATTTTAATTTTCATTTGCATTCTCTTCTATTCGATTTCAGGCCCGTCCTGTTGTCGAGGCTCTTTCAGTGTCGAAGGGATTCTGTAATATTCTAATTGTCGGCGCCGGCGGTTTGGGCCTTTGGCTTTTGAAGTTGGCAAAACACTTTTTGGCTGGCGAACAGGATCGTAAGATCAAGATTATGGTCGCCGACAGCAAAGAGGAGCGCCTGTGTCTGGCCGAACGTAACGGCGCCGATTTCGTTGTGCATTGGGACGATTCCGGTAAGTTCGCTAAATATTCACATTTTTATTCTACGTATTTTTTTCGATTACTAATTTAGCTACTATTTTTACTTTTATTCTTTAAAGAGTTCGAGGAATATTTGATTATGCGCACCAAGGATGTGGCCAGGACCGGCGTTCAAATCGTCTTCGACTTTGTAACATCGCCGCGTACCGTGACGCGATCGTTGAAGTGCTTGGCTGAGGTTGGCTAAAAAAATATTTTTACTCCATCAAGCTAAAATAATTTTTTTTAGGGAGGCGTTCTCTTTGTGGGTGGTTTGTCGGGTCTGGACGTGCAGCTGCCGATCAAGTTGGTGGCGAAGAACCGACTCGCCATTATGGGCGTTTCGCGCGGATCCATTGAGCAGTTGAAAAGTCTCGTTCAGTTGATTGCCGACGGACAAATCGATGCGCCCGACTATCGCGTCTATCCCGTCAATCAAGCTTCACAAGTTTGTTTTCATATCGATTATTAATTTTTTTGGGGGGTTTTAAATTTTGATAGATACTTTCTTAAAATTTTTATTTTTGAGAAAATCCTTTTCAGGTCTTGAAGCAATTGAGCATGTCCGAACTCGAGGGACGTGCCATTCTGGAGGTTTGCGATCCTCTAACGGCTCTTGGCCCGCTGGACGATCCGGGCAAAAAGGATTGAGAACAAACACCACCTCTCCATATGAGCTACAATTTTTAAGGGAAAGGTCTTTGAATTTTTTAAGAACATGCACTTTGTCGGATTCATTTTCCTAGTGGCCCTCTTCCATACAATAGCAAATCTCATTTATCCGCTTGGGGGATTTGTATTTATTATATAACACAAATGTCTTTTTTTTATATAATAATCGAAGTTTAATGGGAACTTCGTGAATCATCCTATACGAACAGACTTTCAACCAATCGATTCATTGAGTCTCACGAAATTTCGATTCGTTTAATAATTATCGCGACTGTGTCGTGTGTATAAGTAGTCTCTGTGAAAAATATATACTTTGAATATTATAAAAGCAGGATAAAGTAAAATTCTATATTTTTAAGACATTTTTTATTTTTCAGTCATGCATTCGAACATTTTTATTATACAATAAATCATTTTATTTATGCGCGTTGTATAGCTGACATTAAAAATTGCTATAAATTTTCATGATAATATTATTGGTATGTGTTGAGTCTCTGTAAGAGACATTTTTAATCGCAAAAATAATTTTTGAAAAATTGTAAACACCAAAAACAATTCTTTATAAAATCTTCAATAAATAAAACGTAATATAAGAAATTGTGTACAATCTATAAAGGGATGTCAAATTAAAAAAAATATATAAAATGTTGGGCAAACTAATAAAATCTGAAAATTAATACAATATACCGCGTCATTGGTCGTTCTAAAAACAGATTAGAAAAAAGACAAACCAAGACGATTTAGAAATTAAGTGAATGTGAATCCGGAAATGTAATAGGTGCTGTAGATTTTCTCGATAGCGTTCGCGTAGGCGGCCGTACGCAGGTCCAGGCCGAGATCATACTTTTGCGCAGTGCCGATAATAGCCTTCGCGGAGCGCTGCATGGTGTACTCGAGGCCGGAGTGGACAATATCCTTTTCGCTAGCGCCGGCGATACGCTCGCCGAAGGCCGTCGTTGGCATGATTGGAATCGATTGGTTCAGCGCCTTTTTCAACGACTCCTCCACGGAGGCTGAAAAGGAAAAAAGAATGAGTGGAAATTTGACGCACATTTTTTTTTGCTATTGTAGACGATGAAAATGACGACGGCGAATATCAAAAATTTTTGAAAGAAATGGAAAACTGCTTAACAAAACGATAAATCTCGATTTCTTAATTATTTTAAATGCTTTTGACTTTGAAAAAAAATATCATCGCAATTTAAAAAAAAAAGAAGACTTTACATACCAAGAAGAAGATAGTTTGAGTCGCGTTCGTATTTGAATGTTAAACGTCCAAAACTGACATGATTTAGGTTCTTCAGCCATTCAAAGAATGAAACGGTCACACCACCGCTGTTCACAAACATGTCCGGAACGATGAGGCAATCGCCACGGCTGAGCAAAATTTTTTCCGCTGCCGGTGTGATGGGGCCGTTGGCCGCTTCGGCGATTATCTATAATGATGAAATGAATACATAAATATAATGAAATGAGTCAATAAAACTTAATATTTATTCAGGCTTATTTGAATTATCTTTTATATTTCTAAAAGAAATTAGTTCGCATCGAATTCTCTTATCGGAAAATCAATTATTATGTGAAAAAAATAATTACCTTCGCCTTGATGCGAGCGGCGTTATCCTTGTGAATGGCCTTCTCACAGGCGGCTGGCACTAAAATGTCACACTCCTCGAATATTAGATCCCTGTAATTTTCAAAGGCTATCGCCTTCGGGAAGCCCTTAATGGTGCCATTGGCAATTTTGTAATCTTCCAGCTCTTTCGGATGAATGCCATTCGGATTGTAAATGGCGCAATCGTGCTCCTGAACGCCGATGCAAATCGCGTTGTCGCGGTGAAAGTAGCGCATTGTATGTAGACCCACATTACCTAAAAGTATTTCACCGAAAAGCTTGAGAAACCTCCTTTCCAAAACTCAAATAAAAAATTTTAAATTGTTGTTTAAAAATAAAGTTTCACACTCAAACAGTATAAATTTTTTTAAAATACTAACCAAATCCCTGAATAATGAAGGTTTTGCCGGCAAATCCCGTCTTTAGGCCGACTTTACTCATGTAAGTCTCGTTGTTTACAAACACCGCCAGACCCTTCCAGACGCCTCGTCCTGTTGCGGAAACGCGTCCGTGAATTCCGCCAGCCACAATCGGCTTTCCTAAAAAACTAATAACCACCATCAAAAGTATGTTTAAGAAAGAGTGTGCCTAAAAAAGTAATTCAATATAATATATTCAAAAGGCAAAAAAAGCAACAAATTTTTTTTAGACCGACCGGTAATACAAGCGGAGGCGTCTTTGTCCAAGTGTCCGGTGGTTTGCGCGTACGTGTCGGCGATCCACGCCATCTCACGCTCGCCGGTTCCCATGTCGGGAGCGGGTACGTCCACGCCTGGACCGAGAAAACCCTTCTTCGAAAACTCGATGGCAATGCGTCGAGTGATTTTTTCGATTTCGTAGTCCGAATATTTTCGTGGATCAATTTTCACCTAAATTTTCAGTTAATTTTTTATATGCTATTAGTTAATAAAAAAAAGCAAAAATGAATTTTTGAATTCTAAAAATTTGAAAAATGACTATTTACAAGTATGTAATTAAATCTAAAAGTAAATAATATATATAAAAAACGTACTCCGCCTTTGGCCCCACCAAACGGCACGTCCACAACGGCGCACTTGTAAGTCATAAGCGCCGAGAGAGCCTTTACCTCATCCTCGCACACGTCCATAGAATAGCGAATGCCGCCTTTAGTAGGTGTCCGATGCTCGGAGTGCTGAGAGCGCCACGCCTCAATAATTTCGTATTCGCCGTTGTCTCGTCTCACCGGAAAAGTAATGTAAAGCACCTAAAATAAACAAAGTGAAAAAATTTAAAAATTAGTTAAAAAGCATATTCAAATTATAAGCTTAAAATACAATTCCCACTTTATTGACGGGCTTAATAGCGGCAAGAATTCCCCGAACATGGTTTCTTTTCTCTTCCTGCGTACGATTGCCAGTCATTTCTTCAACTAGCTTAGACTCAATGACCTTTGCACCTCTGTCGAAGTAGTAGTCGACCATCTAAAAAATTTAAAAAACTAAAAATTAAAATAAATAAGTATTAGCTTGGCAAAAAAGTACTTCGACAAAATTTAACTTTTTTTTCAATTATTTATAACTTTATTCAGAAAAAATAATTTTAAACAATATATTCACCGTTGACATCAATAACTTTTACCCATTTATCAGGTAAAGCACCTATGCCTTTTTCCCAGAATTCAGAGGACTGAGATAAAAAAAAAGTTGTCGACTGCCATTTTGAGGTCGTCATACTTATCGAACTTTTTTCCGTGCAAATAATGCTTGAGCGGTCGGAACAGGTGGTAGTCAGAAGGCGCAATGTCCGGTGAGTACGGCGGATGGGCAACCGTGTGCCAGCCAAGTTCGGTTAATTTTTGGCGGGTGAAGGAAGCAACGTGTGGTCGAGCATTGTCATGGAGCAAGTGAACTGTTGAACGTCTTGGACGTTTTTCTTGCATTGCATCAGCCAATTTCTGGAGCTGATCGATGCACACAGAAGCTGTGACAGTCATGCCTACGAGCAGCAACTCGTAGTAGATCGGTCCCTTCGCATCCCACCAAACACACAGATGATCTTCAAGGCTTGTATCTCCGTTCGCAAAGCGGTTGAACCAATTGTTGACCGTCGCACGATGAACAGTCCCTTCACCAATTATGCTGTTGATATTTGCAGCAGCCGCGCTTGCACTCTTGCTTTGGAGCCACTCGTAGTAGATGATAGCTCGAATATGGTCTTTACTAATCATTAGTGAAAATTAACAAAACTCTGCGCGCGTGTCCTTATATACTCATATAATAATAGTTTCGAGAATGTTCTACAAGGCTATCAAACTTATAAAATTATTTGAATTATTTCCAGAAAATTTTAGAATTTTAAAATTTTTGTCGAAGTACTTTTTTGCCAAGCTAATAAAATTAAACGTTCAAAACTATTAATTCATTTTTAAAATGTTTTCAAATACAAAAAATTCAGTTTTTTAGCCAAAAGAATTAAAAAATATTTTTAAAAAAGTTTGAATTTATCATATAGATTAAAGTAATTATTACCTTGAAAAAGGACGGATTGATTTGTTCATCCATTGGCTTTAGTGCGTCTACAACCTGATCGTGGGCGCCTAAAAGATCTTTTGACAAGCATCTTGTCGCATTAACAGGGACACCACCACGTGTTACAACGCGAGCACGCGACAGAACGGCAAACATGTTCTCTTATTTTTTTACAACTGAAATTATAAGAAAAATAATAAATATTAAAAAAATATTTTTAAAATATGTGATCCGTTAAAAATAAATATTTTAATTCACTACATCAAAAAAAAAGAGAAAAACCGTATTTTCCAAAAAAGAAAAAAATCTCAAATTCTAAATTATCATTAAAAGTTTTTATTGAAAAAATAACAAATCAATTATTCTTCGCAGTGATGAAATGCAAAATATAATGAATGAAAAAAAAACTCATCTCTTCCAAATTAACATACGTATATGAAAAATTGGAAGTCATATTTGTGTTTGTTATTTAAATTGGTTTTACGCTTTCTAAAAAGTTTTTACATTTTTTTTATTTCGTTAAATAAATTTTTTTCTCAATACAATAATGATCAAAAAATGATAAAAAAAATTCCGATTCATGATGAAATTCCGCTAAAATTTAATGTTTATTTTTTGATATTAATATAAGGCAATAATTTAAAAAAATACAAGTGTTTTTAATTTAATAAAATAATAACTACAAAATCATTAGCATTGAAAACAAAGTTAATGTAAGTTTGTATCAATGCTCTTAAAAAATGAAAATAATAATTTTTTTCTAAAAAATCTTAAATGAGACGAACGAAAAAAAAAGTATATGATGATTAATAATAAAAAAAGTCACGTTTTAGAAAATCAAATTCAACAATTTTAACGTAATCGCTTTCATCTATACATTTCTTAAAAGCACTAAATTTGCACTTAATTAAATATCTGTTTTGTTGTCAGCCATATAACAGACAATTTAAAAAAGCACGAAATTTCCTTTCAAATCATCACCACGTGATTTTTTTTAACCGAGATAAACAAGTAAAAACGAAAACGTGAAAGTCGTAAGAGTAAGAGAAAAAACGAATGGAACAAAAATCATTGAGTTGATTCTTACGAAAACTTATTAATGTAATAATATTTTTGTCTAAATTAAATCGAATAAACTAAAAAATTGAATGATGTCCTTAAAAATGTTATTAAAAACATGAATAATGTGAATGAAATTATGTGTATGAAACACATAAAATTGTTAGTTATTAATTAAAAATGCATAATTAGCTAAGAAATAAAAATTACATTAGGTTGCAATAAGTAACATTAAATAACGTTTAGATCGCACGCATATGTATATATGCAAAAAAACTTAAGATGAAATAATAATATGCTATGTAGTAGTACATAATCGTTAAAACTAAAAATTTTAAAATTTTAAAACTTAACTTCGAAACAATGAGTTTGAGATAAACTAGATAGAAAATTTTGATTAAACTTAAGATTATTTCGATAATTATAAAAATTTAGATATGTACTTTAAAATAAAATAACTCAATATGATAAAACCAAAAATTCCAAAATTAAATAATATTTTATCAAAGGACTATTTTACAAACAATAGATAATATTGAAATGTAGTACAAATAGTGAAACAACATATAAATAAAGTATTACATGTCTATTTTAAATTATCGGCTTTATTATTACAACCAAAAAGATCTTTTTTTCGATCTTCTTTTTTTGTAGAACAATTTTGAGATTTTATTCCATCGTGGTTATGATTAAAAATTTAAATTTGCGCGTTTTATTTAAAAAGATTGGCATCTTTTTAAGAGAATTTAGAATAATTTATAATTCTCCTTAAATTTTTCTAATTTTTTTCTTTTTGAGATTGAGTAAAATAAGTAAAGAAAGTTTTCATTTAATTAACTAATTTTCAATTTGATACGCAATAAGTTTTTACATAAATAAATATTTTTATAAGAATGTATGTTGTGATTTATTGCGATTAATGATTTATTGCGATTAATCTTTTTAAAGACTTTTTATACTGAACTTAAAATTTAATTTATTGTTTAGTTTACTTCAATTATGGAAGAATATGCTCGAGAGCCTTGGTGATTTTTATGTTTTTAAATTACTTTATAGTTTTTTTATACTCAGTTATTTCAAAGGTTTTCTTTGTTATTCCATATACAGTACGAAAACCTAACTGAACCAAAAAAAACCACAACTTGCCAATTAAAAAAAATATGAGGGAAGGGGAGAGAAACAGCATATGCACCGTTTATAGTTAAATTTATTTATTTATGTATGATGATTTTTTAAATTTATATATTTAATTATTTTTAGTCCATATCGCATTTTCGATGATACGGGTAGTGCCTTCTCCATGGGTCTTTTGGGCGGTTCGATTTTTCATTCTTTCAACGGATTCCGGAATGCTGCTGCGAATCAGAAGCTAACCGGCATGATCAGAGAAGTTCGAATCCGAAGTCCTCTGACAGGCGTTCAATTTGCTGCGTGGGGTGGCATGTTTAGCGCAATCGACTGCTGCATGGTGGCGATTAGGAAGAAGGTGTGTTTAAATATTTTATTTGCTTTTGAACGATTTAATTTGAGAAAAATAATGCACGCCAAGGGGTGTCGGAAATAAATTTTAAATTTCGGAATTCAGAAAGGCAAAAAGGCCAAAAATCGGAAATTTTTTTTACAAAAAAAAAGTTTTCTTGCAAAAATTAATGTTTTTTCAACTGTTAAAATTTCCGATATTTTCGAAAAAATGGCTAAAATGTCGAAAATTGGAATTCGGAAGTCGGCACACGTTTAGCATTTAATCAATAAAACTTTATTGCCAATAAATGCCAATAATTTTTTTAACTACAAGCTTTTTATTTATAATTATAGGAGGATCCGATAAATTCCATTACTTCAGGAGCTTTGGCTGGCGGAATTTTGGCAGGTAATCTTTTATTTTTAATAAATATGAGGTTACAAAAATAAATTTATGTTAACGTACTTTAAAAACAAAAGATGCTTGCTTTTTTGGGGTGAGAAAAATGAATTATAATCTACTACATTAATTTTGTGTGGATAAATTCGCGCTAAAGGACTCATTTCATTGTATCGGATCAGTGTAAGCCTAAATTTTGTGTGTGCTTTTGTTTCCGTTTATAATGACGTGCATATAATTTGTATGTCAAATATAACAAAATAAAAACCTTTTGGCGCTAATTTAAAGCCAGCTCAAAATACCCAGATTTATCCACACGAAATTACATGTAGAGCAGTAATTTTTTATTTTTTAAAATTCAATTTAACACATATTTGAATTTAAATATAATATTTTTTTACAGTTCGTTCTGGTCCGTCTGTCATGATAGGTTCGGCCGTATTAGGTGGAATTATTTTGGCGATGATTGAGGGCGTTGGTTTGGTGGTTACCCGGTACTTGGGTGCCAATATGCAGGATCCCAGTCAACCAACCGAGATGGATGACCCTAGGAATTTGCCGCCTTCGAGTAAAGGTATTATACCCCGCTATAATGTTTTTAAAATTAAAAAAATGAATGAATGTCATTTCCCTCTAAATTTCTAAATAGAGAGTGTTTTTAGTAGAGCACCAGTACCAGTAAATACTATCAGTTTAGTTAGAAATTTCAAATCGCATAAGTTTGTAAACTTGATTTTGACTACAATGTAGCAAAACCTATTTTTAATTAAAGCAGTTAGCTTTTTTTGGTTTTATTGTAAATTATTTTATTGTTTTTTGAATTATATTATGAAATTTATCAGTCGGTCGTATCTCTTTTTATCTTTGAGTTTTAATTTTCTTTTTTATAAATACACTAAATTAACTGGGATTGGGATTAAACCTAGCAACAACTTCACAAATACAAATTTAAAAAAACAAATAAAATTGAAAAGAATCTTATTTTTATAATTGGAACTTGTCAAAAACATATAAATATGATATAAAAAATACATTTTGGAGATTTTTTAGAAAAATATTTTAAATAGTATAAAAAAATTTTAATTTCGAAAAATCTTTTTTTGGATAAATTTCAATAATATTTAATAATCTTTAAGAGAAAGAATTCGTCAAATTGAGAAAGAATAGTTTCGAAATTCACGCCATTCCTTATGCTGCATTTAAGCAACATTTTTGCATTTTATTAATTTCCCAGAGGGTGTTATTTTTCTACGAGAAATATACATAATTTATACTCTTTGTCTACTTTATGTAAAATACATACATATATTTTTACTTACTATTTTAGTTTATTCTTCTTATAGACTTCTCAACATCGATGAATCATGAAGGTGCAAAAGAAGGTACGGAAACCAGCGCAGAAACTTCCGCTCCGTTCGGTATTCCATCTATGCGTTTATAAGCTAGCACACAGATTTGTTTTTGTTCGTTATATTTTAAAAGAAAGAGTTACTGAATAAAGGTTTAACAATTCGATTTATTTTTTTTCAATTTTTATCTTTAATAAAAATTTGGTTTCTCTTCCATCCCTTAAACATTTCGGCAGATGCAAATAATAAATCTGGAGGATTTCCGCCAGAAAACAATTCGAAAACGTGGTAGACAACTTGAATGAAGTACTGCGAATGGCATTGAATTTGTTTACGACATATTGCGTTGGCTTCCTTCTTTTTTCACTTTTCATCAAAAATCGTGCCATTACCAAATAGTGGCGTGCAAAGAAATGTGAATCGCCCACTCCAAAAAATAAACGTTTATTATTTATATCGACATTGAAAAGACTTTTTTTTTATGTAAAATGTGCACATTGATCACACCTACACTTTATACATAGTAATTTCGTCTTTATAAAATTTTGAGCTTTACACATTTTTAATGGTTTTCACATAGAATATAAAAATATATGTCTTGATAACTTGCAATTTAATGCGTTTTCAATTACATAAACGATTATTAAGGAATATAATAATTATTGAATTTGATTTTCGAAAATGAAAACTTAAAAAATGCAAAGGAAGTATCTTGCATTCCAGCAGACTTTTCTAAATTTAGAACAAAAATTCTTTAAAAAACCACTGCGCGCATAAAAGCATTGTTTTCGTTAGCAGCTTCATTATTCTTTATTAATGAGGTGAGAGGAATAATTGCTGTCTACGTTATTATTTCATGATTTTCTATTTTTACCACATACGCCTTCATTATTTCGCGGAAGTTCTATTTCTGCATTTGTTTTACTCTTTTAAAACAAATAAAAAATCTTGTACTCACAAATCATTTAAGATGTTACGTAATATATTTTTTAAATTTTTCATTAATAAAATTATTCAGTTCTTATCTAAAATTATGTTTCAATATTTCAAAAATAGCTTTTCTTATTCGTTGATAGTTATGCATACATATTTTTAATTCGTAAATTATTAGGCAATATTATTAAATATGAACTTAAATATGAACTTAGAAAATTGATTGATCAAGTAATTTAAAGAAAAATATGGAACACATAAATATTTTCGATTCTTTTGTAATATCGAACCCACAAAAAATTTTTTTTAAATGACTTTTTTAGGTTTTCTGGCACGGGGAATTCGAATTTCATAATGTTTCTTACTGATTTTGTTGTTTTTGTGCAGTTTTTGACATTTTCTAGTTGCACGTTTAACTAACCTTATATGTTGTCTTTTTTAGTTTGCTAATATATTAACATGAATTTTAACAACTAACACGTCGAGTGAACAGTGAAGAAGCGGTGTAAGTGGACTCAGCGAAGAAGAGGCAGTGCAAGTTGACTCCATGCGAGATTTCATGGAGTCTTATTTAGCGGACTACATGTGAAGGATGAGCTTGATCCTTTTATCGTCATTTTGCAAGACATCGCCGAATTTTGGCCCGTATAATTGTTAATTATTTATCGTTGTTTTGTTTATTGTTGTTAGATTATTTAAAAGGCGTAAGGCGATGTTTTTAAAATTTAAATTTTTAAGTACCTATAATTAATGTTTAACATTAATAATAATGATAAAAAATATTGAAAATTATGTCTCGGAAATGTCAAAAACTGCACAAAAACAACGAAATCAGTAAGAAACATTATCAAATTTGAATTCTTCATGCCAGAAAAGCTAAAAAAAAGTCATTAAAAAAATTTTTTTTTGGGGGTTCGATATCACAGAAGAACCAAATTTTCTTTAATTTTGTTTATTGTTTATTACTTGCTTATTACCTAAATTGCTTAACGAAAGATTTTTGTTTTGACCTTTTATGATACACAAATGCTGTATACATATAAGTTCGATACTTTTGCACATAAATGCATTAAATAACGCTTATTTAATTTATCATTCTGCAAAAAATAATGCAAAATCAGCGATAACAATAACAACAACAAATAGGCTAGAAAGAATATTGTGAAGAGGTGGAAATGGAAAGGAAACGTGGGTGAAAAAATACGCGAATGAGAAAATTTTCGGAAGTGATGGCTATTTTATTTTTTCACTCATTCTTTTACTTGTTTTTTGTTTCGCTACTTTCGTCTTTTCTGTATCTTTTCGCTCTTTTACCTACTGTGTTTTTTTCTAAGGTCCAACTTAATTTATAAACAAATTAAGTTGTATTACTCCTTGTTTTTATAAAAATTTGATGTTTATACATAATATATACTTTTACATTTTTATAATATCTTATTTTATGTTGTTTTTCCGTCTCATTATAAATCACAACTTATATTCTTTATTGATCATTCAACATCACTTAACCACTTAAGAACCTTTCTTTCTTGTTATTCTCGTTTATTTTCACATTTTTATTCAGCTTTTTCTTTTTCTAAATGACATAGGTGTCATTATTATGCAAACATATGTATGCATACGCATATTAGTATGTGTAATAAGAATTTTATTTTAAAGGCGTAAAGCGATGTTTTTAAAATTTAAATTTTTAAGTACCTATAATTAATGTTTAACAAGAATGATAAAAATATTGAAAATTAGAGTAGTAGCATTTTATTATTTTATTATTTTTATGCCAATTTATAACTATTTGTATGTTTTCATGCAAAATTCATGTTAAATGATTGCGCGTTTATGTATTATGTCAAATTCAATCAATTATAAAGATTTTTTTGTGATAAATCAATTTTTATTTATCAGCCATGTACGCATTTAATTCAATTTATTTTTTATATTATTAAATAATATTGTAACTCTAAAAATTAAATTTTTGAACATGCAAATTCACAAATTACAAAATTGAACGTAATTTTTATTAAAATGTAATTTTGTTTTAGCGGAAATTTAATTTTTTTAGATATTTTATAAGAGTATGAAACAAAGAAAAATTTGACTTTTATATAACAATACTTTTGTAAATTAATTTATGTTTGCTTTATTTAAGCATAAAAAAGTAAACATTAACTTTTAAACTTTAAATTTAAGCTTACAAAAGAGCAATTACAGTAAATTATAATTCTTTTTTAATCTAATTTTAAAGATTTAATTTTTTAGAGAAAGTTGCATTATTTATTTTATTTTTTCCTATACTTTTAATTAGCTCACATGTTATACATTTTGAATTGATATATAAAAAGTATAATATTGGTTGTTAAGGCTTAAATTAAAAAATATCATTCCCTCTCCCATACAAACTACAAAAGTTTTAAGAAAAATGACTATATTTTATATCTCTACATTTTTCAATTCGTGTATGTAAAAAAGTGTTAACAACTTTTCACTATAAAAATTGATACAATTTTAAAGCTTATCAATTATTTATGTTTATTCGTGTAACACAAATATCGTTTTGTTAATGTATATTATTTACACCCACTTCCCTTCAATTTTAAATACATTTAACACATAAGCATTCAAATAATACAATATACATTTTTTATATAATATTATTGTTATATTCATGAATATAACAATAATCTATATGTTGCGGGAAAATATGTTGCACGGCCAAATACGTATTTTCCCGCCCGGCGGCCAAATACGTATTTTCCCGGCCAAATACGTATTTTCCCGGCCAAATACGTATTTTCCCGGCCATATAAAAAAATTTTTTCACATTCATTTAAATTATCGTAAACTTTTATCGATAAAAGTTTACGATAATACGATAAAATTTGCGATAAAAGTTTACGATAATTTAAATGAATGTGAAAAATTTTTTTTATATGGGCGGGAAAATACGTATTTTTCCGACCAAATACGTATTTTCCCGGGAAAATACGTATTTGGTTGGGAAAATACGTATTTGGCCGGGAAAATACGTATCTGGCCGTCGGGCGGAAAAATACGTATTTGGCCGGGAAAATACGTATTTGGCCGTGCAACATATTTTCCCGTAACATATATTTTTAAAAAATTTTTAAATTTATCTATATGATTTTAAAAATTATTTTATTCAATAAAATTTAAAAAAATGTGCATATCAGAGATGTCACGAAATTCCGATTTTCCACTTCCGATTTCCGGCGATTTTTACAAGCAATTTGAAATTTATTTTTAGTTTCCATAGCGCATGTGTGTATTATGTAATATATGAAAGATAGAATACATCAAATTTACTTCTAACATATGCACATTTTAAGTTGTAATGAGCTGTAATTATTGCCAATTTCATTTTTTTTTACATTTTTATTTTTATCCTAAATTCAAGCCGCTCCCATACATAAGCTTGGCAAAGTGTAAAAAATTCAAATATATTTCACTTTCTTTGAAAATTATTTTTGCTTTTAAAATGTCCAGAGGGGGAGGAGTAGCCATACTAGCTAGAAAGACACTTCCTTTTTTGCCCGTTAATACTGTTAAATGCAAATATTTTGAGATACTCTGTGTAGATTTTTTGCTTTCGTTAACTGCCAAAACCCGAGTAATATTAGTTTATCTATCACCAACATCTGCTCAAAACTTAGAAGCCGTTCAAATTTTATGTGATGAGTTATTTAATCTTTAATCTTTGCACAATTGATGAACAAGTAATTATTGTAGGGGATTTAAATCTACCGCATATTAACTGGATTGAAAATGTAGGAAAATCTTCTACTGACACTGTTTTCATTGATCTTTTAAAAGAATTAAACCTACAACAAAAAGTTCCCTTCCACACTCGAAAAAACAATACTCTAGATATCCTTCTCACCAACAAAAATGACATAATTCTAAATATTAAACAAGAACCACCATTTTATAATTCTGATCACTCATCTATTAGCTTTAAAATTAAATGGCAAAATAGCTATCCTGAGCCAAAAAGTTATTTAGATTTTAATAAGGCCGATTTTAAATCTATGAATTATTTTTTCTCACGGGTTAATTGGCATGAAATATTATACTCTTCAACAGATATTAATATTATCTATGATAATTTTCTCAAAGTTATTCAAGCATCTGTAGATTTATTTGTACCTGAAAAAACCAGCATAAAGAGTAATGTCAATTATCCTTCCCACATTAAAAAATTAATGAATTATAGAAAAAAATTATGGGGAACGGTTCATCATGACAAAGTTTTGTATAAATTTCAAGAAGTCACCTCGAAAATTTCTAGCGAAATAATTAAATTTCACAGATATATAGAAAGGAAAAAATATCTTAAGCTGGGTAAGGATTTCTTTTTGTACATCGGAAATAAAATTAACCCCAAAAATTCTGAAATTCCTCTTATTAACACTGGAGATGGTTGGGTAATTAATGACAAAGTCAAATGCGATATTTTTGCAGAACAATTTGGCAGCGTCTTATGCAAAATTTCTGCAGCTAATACATTTTCTAGCATAAATAACTCGTCTAAGATTCTTCAGTCAGTCTATATCAGTGATTTTGAAATGTATGAAGCACTCAAAAAGAGAAGCAATAAAATAAACTCTAGTCCTGATAACATACCGGAAATAATGTTAAAGAAATGCGCTTTGACTTTGTCATATCCATTAGCCTGCATCTGTCGCCTTTCATTAAGTAAAGGCACAGTACCGAACCATTGGAAAGAAGCTATAATTAGACCCTTATACAAAAAAATGATCCGCACTTAGCTTCAAATTATCGACCGATATCACTTACTTCTTCTGTTTCTAAGACTATTGAAACATTTGTTAAAAATAAGCTCACTGAGTTTTTTGATGAAAATAATATAATACCAGAATACCAGCATGGCTTTCGTAATGAAAGAAGTGTAACAACGCTAATGTTAGAAACTTTAAATGACTGGACACTAGCATTAGAAAATAAACGATGTGTTGATGTTGTATACTTTGATATTAAGAGTGCTTTTGACGCTATAAATCATGAAAGGCTTTTAGACAAGTTACTGCAAGTAGGGGTCAAAGGTGTTCTAGCAAAGTGGATTAAAGACTTCTTAACTAACCGTACTTTCGTAGTCAAAATAAAAGAAAATTATTCTTCTAAAAAGATCATTAAAAGTGGTGTACCTCAAGGTTCAGTTCTCGGACCTATATTATTTTCTTTTTATATGCATGATATAATAAAAAATAAATCCTTTCCAAATATTAAGATAAAATCGTTTGCAGACGATACTAAAGCCTATATAGAATTTGAACGGTCTGATAAAAATTATCACAATCACTTACAAGAATTTATTGATTACTTTTATGTTTGGTGCAAAGATAACGGCCTTACTATTGCTACTTTAAAATGTCAAATCTTGCACATTGGCTTAAAAAATCCAGAAAACGACTATTCATTAAATGGTAAAAAAATTTCTAAGGTCAAAGACTGTATCAGAGATTTAGGAATTTATGTTTCTCCAAATCTAAAATGGAATCAACATATCAGAAAAATATGTCAGTCAGCCAATCACAAGTTCTTTAACATTTTAAAAGCATTTAAAACTAATGATTCCAAAATGCTAGTCAAATTATATTTATGTTATGTACGGCCAATCCTAGAATTCGCTTCACCTATATTTAATACCGATATTGTTGTAAATGTTAATTTGCTAGAGTCTGTACAAAGAAGAATAACCAAGTCTATTATAAGAAGATGTTTTAAATCACTCCGAGTTATACCAAATTATGAAGAAAGACTTGCTATTCTTGACATGGAAAAATTGGCCACAAGGTACTTAAAGCTTGACCTGACTTTAATTCATAAATACAGACTAGGACTTTTGCCTAAACTCTTAGATTTTTCTGATATGACAATGAAGAGAGGCAGAACGTCACTTTATGTCCCAAGCTCTAAGAATCGTGTGAGAAACAACTTTTTTACTGTCCGTGCAATTAAGAAATATATCAAGCTTAATCCATTGACGCAATTCTCTCCTTCCATCGAACAATTTAAATCTCTATTAAATACCGTTAAATAAACTAATGTATTCTTTAGATAATAATTTTTGTAATAGAGCTTATAAAAATTATTTTAAGCCCGAAATATCCAACCCCTAATCCTAGTCCGCTCTATAATTTATTCCATCCTAGTCCGCTCTATAATTTATTCCCAAATATAATTTATTCCCAAATGTCGTTACCTCATTATTCATTATTTATTGTTTCACTTTATTTTAATTTAATTTATTGTTTTTATTATCAGTCGCGATTTATCGTAAATAAATTATTATTATGTAAAATGTGTAAAATAATGTGAATGAACTCGAAAAACGTGTGATTAAAACATGTCCATGAAAATACAAAAAAACATGAGAAAATTGAAAATTGTAAAAAACTGCAAAATTTTCAAAAAAAAAAAAAATTTGAGGAATGAATTCGCTTTAGGACAAGTTTGTTCCATAAGCCGTGGTTTATCATCCCGAACTTTTTTTAATTTTTATTTTCAAAAGATAGCGGAAGTAATAAAATTATACAATTGAAAGAAAATAAACGAAAGTGAAAAATTGCTGGTGTTACCATAAGAAATGAAAAAATCAAAAACATGCATGTAGAGAAAAGAATTAAAAAAATGTGGTTAAAATAATTTCATTGTGTTTATTTTTTTCATTGTTTATTTATTTTTAAATTGTTTTGTTGCGGGAAAAAAGAAATGAATAATAAATATTGATGAAATAAACAAATGAATATTGTATAAATTGTATAATTATTTATTTTGACTTTTTTAAAATTAAATATATCCAATTTTATTTGTTTCATTGATTCAAAAATTAATTTCCATTGGAGTCAACAATTTTTGATTTTGTAATTAGCGTTTTCAAAAATTTCAATAAAATTCGCTAAAAACTTTCCAATTAAGTACAATTCAAATGATTTTAAAAACAGAAACAATAGTAATGGCCTATATTTTCTCTATTTATCCACTTTTGATTAGCTAAATAAAAAATAAACTATTTGAATTTAATTCATTGTTATTAAAAAATTTGAATGTATGATACGAAAACTTTGATTGTTTTTGAAAAAGGAATTTTTAACCTTTTAATTAATTTATAAGATATTTTAAATAAATTTACCTTAATTTGTTATTTGTTAAAAATTCAATAATTAAATTTTTTATTTTTTTAATCAATAATTACCCTAATTTCGCGTGTATGAGGCCGGGTGTTTTGAATCAAATTTAAATTGGCGCCAATGAGTTTATTCTGTTGTATCGGATCAGTTAGGGTCCAAATTTTGTGCCCATTTTTATGAAACCAAGATGAAGGCGGGCACAAAATTTGGACCCCAACGGATTTGATACAACGGAATCAATTGGCGCAAATTTAAATTTGGCTCAAAACACCCGGCCTTATACACGCGAAATTAGGATAATATTTGTTTCACTTTGGAAATATTTAAAAAGAATTTAAATTTTTTGAATCTTTAGTATCGAATAAAAGATTTTTGCGACTAGAGGAATAAGTTATTTTGTATAATGTACTGTTTCATTGCAACGAAAATCATTTTTTTTAACGATGATTATGTAGATATTAAAAATGTAAATATACAAACGATTTTTTACGATTTTAATAATCTGTTTTTTAAATAATATTAGAAATTTTACTTCCAGTTTTTGTTGATTGAAATTCGCTGGAAAAACTATATCATAGATGAATAAGGGGGAGAAGTTTTAAAAAAAATTTCCAATTTGTGGAATAAAGTTTTCATTCAATAAGGTGAAATTTCTATTTTACGGGAAGGAATTTCAAATTTGTGGAGTAAATTTACAAATTGGTACGCAGAATTTAGGAAAAAACATAATTTTTGAAAAAGTGGTAACTGGTAAGCAAAATTGATTTGTTTTTATCAGAATCATTCCGAAGAAAGTCCCTCAAAAATAGCAAAATTCACTCTACAAAGGAAGCAGGGCCCGAGTTATGACTATTTTTTGCTTTTTTTGTCCCTCGAGACTCCTGCAAGGTGAAAAAATTGGGTCTGAGAACCTTTTTTAAATTTCTAGAAAATGGACAAAAATTTGAATAAAATCTGGTCATTCCACATAATTTGGGATTCCCTGAAAATCGAAACAAATATTAAAACTATTTTTTAAAAATTTTTCAATGAAAAAATGAGGCATTGCGACAAGCAAAAATTGCCGGAAATCGGATTCCGTGACATTTCTGATATGAACATATATTGCGTTTTTCTTTTATTTTTGAAAATTTAGTTTTATAAATTTTTATTTAATTTAGATGTAATAGATCTACACATTTTTGTAAAATAAATTATTATTTTTTATTATGGAGATTACTTTTGTTTTCATTTTAAAAGTTAAAAAAAACATGTACATGGAATTTTAAAAAAATTAAAAATTTTAATCAATGAGAAAAAATTCCATAAATTCCAAGGAATTCGTGTTTTCTTTTAAAAAATCCTATTTTTTGTTTTTATGTATTTTTCGTCGGTTTCTCACTGAATTAATCAATTACTAATAGTTAGTCGCGCACGTCTTCATGTATGGAGTCAACCGGTTTATCTGAGTCGATCGTTGTTTTTCGTAACATTTTCATTGTTGTTAAACGAATCCGCCAATTTAATTAATTTTTCTTTCATTCCACTTTGTTAACAATCTAATAAACTGTAAGGGATTTTAAATTTTTTTTTTTTTAATATGTATGCATATAAATATATTTTTTAATTTAAGGTTAAGATAAATATTCATAATAAACAGCGAAATTTACTCTCCTATATTTGCAATACAATGAAAGTAGAAGCAAACAATTCTCTGGCAGCGCGTCGAAAATTTATGGGGGATTTTTCATTGACAACAACGGGAACAAGTGTTTTATCCGTGTCGGAACAAAGACGTCTTAATTTATATGATCGTCGGCGGCATCACCGACCGGCCGACATATTTCCAGCTCATATTTTACCGCATCTATATCTTGGAAATGACGACACCGCAAAAAACAAAAAACTTCTTAATCGGTACGATCGTCAAATAACCAATAAAAATTTTTAAACATAATATTGTTATAAAAACTTTCATGCTCAAAATATATAATTACAGTTGTGGCATTCGACACGTTATCAATGTGACATCTAATCTACCTAACTATTTTGAAGATGAGCCGGGTTTTCACTATCTAAGGATACCTGTTAATGACTGTAGTTCTCAAAACTTGTTTCAATTTTTTCCTGGTTTGTTTTTTTTCAAATATTTACAATATTTACACATAGAATAATATTACGCATGTATATATAATATTCAGAAAATAATTTTTATATTTTAAAATTTACTTTATTAGATGAATTTTTAGGAATACGATATATACATATGTATATATTTATAATAAAAATAGACATACGTTATATATGTTACGAGAAAATATGTTGCATATTTTTCCGGCCATATACATATTTTCTCGGCTATATACGTATTTTTCCAGTCATATACGTATTTTCCCAGTAATATACTTATCTTTTCGGCCATATAAGTATATTCCCGCCAACAAAAAGCGCCAATATATACGTATCTTCATATAAGATTTTTTTTCACATTTGATTATTTTATTTTCTATTTATTTTTAAACGACACATTTTTACTTTTTTTAAAATTTTTATGACGTTATCATCCCTTTAATTGTTTTTAAGTAACTTTTTTCTCAATTGAAAACAAAATTTAGATGAATGTGAAAAAAACATATATGGCCGGGAAAATACGTATATGGGCATGCAACATATTTTCCCGTAACATATATAATATTATATTTTAGAAGCGATTGCTTTTATTGATAAAGCACATTCTGAGGGATGTTCTGTACTTGTTCATTGCTGGGCTGGTCTTAGTCGATCCGTTACAGTGTGTTTGGCTTATATAATGTACGTAATGAATAGTCCATTAGAAGAAGCATTTGATCAGCTTTTAAAATTGAACGGCGCTATTGCACCAAATTTTCATTTTCTCGAAACACTAACCTGCTGGGAACGGTTACTAGTAAATGAACGGACAGCACCCAATAACATATTAGGGGCTTCATCTTCGCTTCCATCATCTTCAACCGTATCAATAGCATCTTCATCTGGTGCATCCTCATCACCGATTATTAAAGAGTTTCCAGTCGGTAATAATACCGAATTCAATGATGCATGTCAGCCAAATTACATCCTTCACATTCCATGTCATAAAACAGCTAGTTCACCGACAATTTTTATGAACTTTTCTCACAATAATGACAATAAATCATCGAAATTATCAGATTTACAAAATTGTCAATCTAATGATAAAATAAACGTTAATTTATAGCCTTACATTACATTGATGATAAACGCTCAAATATTCAGATACTGGTTATTTATATTTTATATGTTAAAATATAAAGAAATAAAAGGTTTAAATTCTGGAAAAATAAAAAATGTTAATACTATATACTTAAATATCAAAATAAAAATAATCTCACAAATTTAATGAAATGCAATTAATTTGAGAAAAAGAAATGAAAACCCAATAATTTTTGGAATATTTATTCGAAAAATACATGCTATCAAATTTGGAAAATTTAAAATAAAATTGTTGAATAATTAAAAGTGAAAGTTATGTTAATAATTTTGCAATGTCTTTTATTTTAAAAAATAACTAAAAATAAATCTTTTTTATTAATCGAAGCACTTTCAGAAACATAAAATACATAAATTGTAGAAATTTGCAACATTTTATTATTATTTGACTAAAAAATCACATAATTGAGACTAAAATTTCATTGGCAGAATCATTAATTGAGAAAAAACAAAGTAAATTTTATTAACGCATTTTATAAAATATAAATCAGTGTTTCCAAAATTAATTAATTTTTAAAGGTTAAATTTTTCGTTTGAGTCAGGTCTAATAAGGAATCTAAAATAACTAATTTTGCTAAATGTTTATATAGGGGCAAAGGAATAGGACTTCAAATTTATTAAACTTTTGCTTTAAAAAAATTAGAAACACTGATGCTACATGAGATTCTCAAACAATTAAAATACTAACCGGATGTCTAATGTAAAAAATGAAAGATATATTTTATACTATATACATGTATGTATGTAAATAATAAAGGTAATTAATCTATTAATTAATCTATTATATATAAAAAATTATTTTTAGGCTATTTTTCCATGAAAGTTTTTCATGTCGATGTAAAGATGTTTTTAAAATTTGAGAAGTTTAATTTATGAAAACAAAAATTTATTGTAGGTATATAATTTCGATGTTGATTACCAATAGAAATTGGAGAAAAAAGAAGACTCAATCAACATTAGATGGATTTGTATGTTGAATGTTGACAATTCTGACGTGTGAACCGGTTGACAAAGAAGAGCTACTCCAGGAAGAAAAGGCGGGTAGTGATGCAAAAGTTGGAGACAACGAGCCTGAACCGGAGGAGGATGGCGGTGGCGTGACAGGCAATGATGCATTCCCGTTCACTCCGACATTGACCGAATTAGTACTGTCATTATTGTGAGCGTGGCCGCGCCGTCGAGCATTCATGAAAAAATTTGCGACAGTATTTGGATCCAAATTTAATTTTTGAGAAATAGTTAACTGCATTTCCCGTGATGGTCGTTTTGTCTCATTGAAAATTGCCTAAATACTTATATATATCTAATTTATGTGATTTTATTTTTGTTATATATGTATAGATTTATGTTATTAACATGCAACATGCAACATGCTCAAATGTTGCATGTTGCATGAAATACTATTTGTAATTTAAAAATGCTATTGCTAGTAAAAATGAATTTATAAACATATTTTAAATATTTTCATTTACATATAATGTTCTGCGTTGAAGATCTGTAAAAACTAGACGAGGTTTTTTTGCATTTGTGTTTGTTAAAGATTGCAGTTGTGTTGTTGGAGTTTGTAAATCGTTTTGATCGTTTTGCTGTGTATATTGATTTTTTTCTTCGTTTTGGAACTCTTTTTGAATATCTTTTTCCTGTTGTATATCTTCTGATGGCTTTCTTGACGATGTTAAAACAACGGGAGGATTGTTGTCATTTTCACTACTATTAATAACATTGTTGAATGAAGTTAATGTACTGATACCTTGCTCCTCTTTTCGTTTACAAGCTTAAATTAAATTTTTTCAAATTATTTTTTATCCCTAATAAAACGCAACCTGCAATTCGTAATGACGACATTCGCTGGAATTCAGGTTCTTGCAACCATTTCGCCATTCTTCGAAATGTTTCGCGACCACTTTTCAATTTCGACCAAGGTTTAGGATTGCGTAATAAATCCGAAAGTGTTCCTTGCGATCTATTGGTATATAAAAACACTGCATATTATTTTCAATTTATAAAAAATTATAGTAGTCTTAAATACCTGCATAACACACGCTGAGCAAAAATGGCTTGTGGAATAGAATAACGTTTTAATTCCTGACTAATGCGTTGCGCGAGCTCATGTGTATTAAGCTCATCTAATTCACAACATCCATCAGTTGCGTTTACCATCGTTGTGGCGGTTCTAGCAACTGGCGTAGAAATGCAGCTGAAAGCTGCAGGAGTGACATGACGTTGTACAGGCAAATGACAATTGTTTCCAATGCCATTATCATCTATACAATAATCAAGCTTCTGTTCAACTTTTATACCATAATGATGACTAGGTAAAAGTGTAGTATTTGGATGTAAAATTTGATGCGCCGACATATCGTTTACAATAATATTCATTGGACGGGGATTAAAAGGCGTATATGCAGACATGTATGATGACTGCGAATTGTTACTACAGTTCGCATAATTCATACTCTTTACTACAACAGAATTAATTGTAGAAGAAATGGATGATGGAGTTGAACATTTTGATGAACAGGCGCGACCATCCTAAAAAATAACTAGTTATTAAATGGCAGGAAGTGAATATACAGTAGGGGTCAAAAAAATCCGTCGGCCTGACGCCGAGTAGTTTAGATGATTATAAAATCTATAAAATCATGATAATTAATTATTTTTTAATTCAGTATTTTATATTTTGTTGCTTTTTATGTTTATAAACAAATGCGTTAATAAAATAGTTTGTTTTTAATTAAAAAAAATTTTTTTTGAACAGTTTTTTCATATTTGGTCGAAAATTAATAGTCAAAAAAAAACTGCCGACTTAATAAAATGCGTGATATGGTAATAGTTTTTAAATGATCACATAAAAAATAGTTGTCTGTTGATATAAGAATGAAATTGAGTCGTTAAAACAATTGTAGCATTCGTTTAAATTGCACTTGAAAAAGTCGATTTTACATTAAAAATCGACCATGATCCGAAAAAAATCGATTTCTGATCCGAATATGAATTTTTTAGAAAAATGGATGATGCCATCTGAAATAACACGAAATTCTCCATAATATATCGTGAAATTAGCAAAATTGGCCACAAAACTGAAACATATGCTACAAAATCAGTGTCAACAAAAAAGGTGTTAAAAACAGCACATTTTTAGGCTTTTTTTGACACTGCTTTATGTTTTTAAATTTTGTAGCCAATTTTTCTAATTCCACAATATATTATGCAGAATTTTGTGTTTTTCAAACCATTTATTTTTCTGAAAAATCCATATTTGGATCAGAAATCAATGTTTTCTAAATTATGGTCGATTTTTTTTTAAATTGACTTTTTGAATTGCGGTTTATAAGAATGTTACAATCGTTTTAACGACTTAATTTCATTCATCAATAGTTCTTACATTAACAGACAACGATTTTTTACGTGAAATCTAAAAACTATTGCAATACCACGCATTTTATTAAGTCGGCGATTTTTTTTTTGACCCCCTCAATTTTCGACCAAATATGAAAAAACTGTCAAAAAAAATTTTTTTTTCAATTAAAAACAAAAACCATTTTATTAACGCATTTGATTATAAACATAAAAAGCCAAAAAATATAAAAAACCAAATTAAAAAATAATTAATTATCATGATTTTATAACCACTTAAAGTACTCGGCGTCAGCCCCGCGGATTTTTTTGACCCCTAATATTTTATATTACCGTATGAACGAAAAAAATTATAAATTTAAAACGTTTTTTCCGATTTTTTAATAATTAAAACAGTACTAAATTATGTGAATCATAAAAGCCGGCAGAAGAATCATCGTCATGTGTGTATTTTACAGGCACATTAATATCGTGAGAAATCCGCTTTTCTATTTTGATTGTTTTCGGATAAGGTTGAATGCACGTGCTTAGTGGTGGCAAATTTCTGTATTTAGTAATCACTCTCACTGTGGGTGTTGATTGCTTTTTTTCATAGGTATTTATTTGATCCTAAAAATACATACATTTATGATGTATATTATTTTAAAAAATTTAAACCTTATTAAAAGTATGTATTAATACATTTAAATTAAATGCATACTACAAGTAATGTAGACTATCGCATTATTATATATTATTGTAGCCATATTGATTGACTTTTGCCAAAATTGAATTGGGCTGGTCAAAATTTATTCTTCCAAATTTAGCGAAACTTATTGGTATGGCTTTTTGTTTATAAATTTGATAAAAATTAGTAGAACTTTTTTCACCACTTTCAAAAATAAAAACCGAATTATTAAAGTGTATATAAAGATCAACTTATTCTAGACTTCAAATCCAATCTATTTTGTACTATTAAGATTTTTAATTGAAAAGGTCAAATTCATTGTAAAAGATATTATTTAACCTATTTAGCAAAATTTTTAGGTTAGAAAATTGAGTCCATTTTACTTATTTTTCACTTTTTGAAAAAGTGGCAAAAAACGCTTATAAAATTCTATTAAAAATATTTTAATATGTGCAAACCGTAATTGAATGTTCAATGTTTTTATAAGCGGAATCAAAATTGCTATCGGCGTCAAATTCACAAGTTGACCCTACATCGTTATCATAGCCATTTTCAAGAATTGACAAAGTAGACGAGTTTCTTCTACTATCATTTTTAACATTTTCTAGAAAATTTTTTTCTAAACTTAAAAACGTAAAATGCCCGCTATCATTGGAACTGGAAAAATTATTTAATCTCCCATCGACAAAGCTATTGATTTCATTGGCGCTGCAATTCGACGAAATTGTTGTAGTAACAGAAAGTGGGGCATCGATTAATCCGGATGAGTTCGTACTTGTGCCAGCACTTTCACAATCATTCTCAAATGTCGTATCACATGTTGAAGCAGAAGATGTTAATTTTGTTTCGAGTATTGTAGGAGAAAGTAATGATGTATCTACTTCTCCAGTTCTACTATCAAAATGTTGTTGTCGGCTATAATTTAATGAAGCAGATGGATAGAGTGCTTCAGCAGAAGATAAATGCACAAATTGATGATTTCGTTGGCCTTCCGATATCATATCGTCAGTGAAAATAAAATGACCATCGTACATGTGCATATGTCCAGAAGAGTTCGGTGTGGCTTGAATTGTGATTGAAGTTGATGGTGATAAAGTATCTTCCATTAACACATTAGATAATTTTTCGTTGCTATCTGTTAAATTACCTCCATAGCTGTTGAAATATTTTATGTTTTTCATCGTTGCGTTTCCAATTCCGTTTAAGTGCAAAGAATCATTGTGCAGGTTCGAATCACTAAAAAGTAGCTGTTGTTCAGAATGCCGATGATTATTATATAAATCATCATCAATATCTTGAAAACCATGTGATCGGTTTTTTGGTGAGGCAAAATGCAATGTTCCAGTAACGCCTCCGAATGGTGATAATGGCCTGTCAGATGCTGAAATTGCATATGAAAGCATAGGATCATCTCCAATACCAGAGGAAGAAGTAAGTAGCGGATTATTGTGTGTTATGGTTTCAATACCTTCCATATTGAAAGTAATAAGGGATAATGACAAAATAATTTATGAAATAAAAGGCACTTAAGCCACGTGCAGTATATGAATCCTTTGCCTTCAATTCATTTGTGAATTTATAAAGCTGTTTTTGTCACCTCCTTATTAAAAGAAGTTCTAAATTTAACTGTTATACTTAATTGTTAATAAATAAATTTAATAAACGTCCCACTATTATTAATTAATATATTAAGATAAAATTAGAGGGTGACACAAAAAAACGTTACTCATGTTCTAACCCATAATTTTATTAAACAAAAGAAGTAGTATAGCAAAACAACAATTAATAATGATAAAACGGATCTTTAACAATAATGTATTCAACCGGTTTCGAAGTTGCTCTCTTTGGTAGCTATATAGAGCTTCAAACGTGACTAAAAATTTTCTATGATGGGCCACAGCTATTTTTGACAGTTTTTTGATAATAACTTTTTATTGGGGTGAGATATTTTTATGATTTTAGTTTTATTTTAAAGCCCATTTAAAAAAAGTGCCCAATTAGAGAGAGTGCTCGATTACAGAGGTTTTGCGAAAATACTCTAGATAACTTTCCGATGGAAACGTTGATCACCAAAAACGAATATTTATCGAATAATCTTTATTTCATCAACTCTTTATTTCGCCTGCAGTCAACTGAAGCGACAATAACTATTCTAGCTTGCAACTGCTAAAGCAGGTCGTCTTCTTCGTTCGCTTCCTGGTGCGCGGCAAAGCTCTCGAGTATGGTTGGCTGAAGCATCTTCTTCTGCGGCAATTTCTGCATCTTGTCGTCGAGCATGTCACACGCCTTGATTGCCTTGAGGTCGCCGCCGTTCTTCATCAAATAGTGTCTAGCAGCGAACACCCCGCGTTGAGCATATTCGAACGAAATTTCCTCGATTGGCTCCTCCTAGTCTTCGTTGTCTTCCAGCTGGCCTCCTCACAGGACTTCAGCGGCAATTTCTTCAAGAGTGAATGCTCCATCGGTTGCGAGGCGCTCATCGGCTCCGAGAAAGTCAATCATTTCCTCATCGTCATGCATCCTCTCTTCAGCTGGCAGTTTATTCCAGAGAACGGCAAGTTCATCGTCTTCCTCTTATTGATGCGCGTCCTTGCGCTTCGGGATCGTCATGATCAAATGCTAAACCGATTCGTCGAGTCTTTTTAATAAAATAAAAATAGAAAATGGAAATATTTCTCGCGAAAATTGCGTAATCTCCTCTAAATTTATTCAAAAAAAGTGCCCGATTAGACAGGTGCCCAATTAGCAAAAGAATTTATTAGAAATTTTGTCGGGACTAGGAAAAAGTGCCCAATTACAGGGGTGCTCAATTAGACAGGTTTGACTACATTATTGCTTAAGGTTCATGTTATGGTTATTTAATTGTTCTTTCGCTATATTTCTTTTGTTTAATAAAATTATGGATTAAACTATGAGTAACGTTTTTACCCTGTATATGTACATTAATTCATAAATAAAATTTGTATAAAGATTACATAATTTAGAAAAAAAAATAAAGTATCTATTCTAATTTTTAGTACCCAACTAAATTTTTTTGAATGAAATTTGCAAAGCAACAGGCACAGATAGAATAGAACATATTAAACACTTGAAAGAGTCAGGATGCATAATTGGCATTTTTAACATTTGTTCACTTCGACGGATAATGGAATATTTTAATCGTGTTACTGTGTATGCTAGTTATTCATGACGGAAAAATGTATATGTAGATAAAACTTTTAAGCTTTAAATGAATAGTAAAAAAAGAAAAAATGAAAACTAGAAAATAAAAAAAAATAAAAATGAATAACAGAATGGCATATGGATCTTGGGAATTTAACAAAAAAGTTTAAAAATGAAAATTATGATGCCATATTCAAATTTTTTTTAAATATAAAAAAACAACGTTGCATTAAATTTTATATATATTAATTTTATATATTCGTTCTATATGCATAATATTGCGCGATGTACGTTGAAAATAAGTTAAAACCGCGGAGAATAAAATATGAACACAAAAACTAAAATTTTATTCTTTTCGGCATTTTGTTTCTCTTCCAATAATATTCTTTCTGTTTTATTTATCATATACTGCTATGTAAGACATGTGTGCGTATATAACCATACAAAATATAAAACATAATATAACGTGGAAGGTACGTACGTAAAGTGATTCATAAATAAAGAAAAAGACGGCATCACTACAGTCGGCCGACGGCTTATTTTTTTGCTTATCATTTCTTTTAGATTCATGCGCACAAAAAAAACTCTAAAAGCAAATGAAAAATTGGATGCAAATAGCATAAAAAAGAAAAACAAAGAATTCGAAAAAAGAAACTCATACGAAAAAACGCTCCACTTCCAACAATGTGCAGAATTTTAGAAAATTTTGTACGTGTAAAAATTCATGATACAAATGTGTATTAAGTTATGCACGAGTACAAAAACGAAAACAGCAAACAAATAAACAACATCTGCAAGAAGAATGGAATGTTTCACCACTAGAGTGAAAGCTTTAATATCCAGTTAGAAACATTCTTGTGCTTTATTTCTTTTTCTTCGATTTTTTACTTTATTTTTTCTGTTATTTTGTCTTTTTGGCACTTTTTTCTTGCACCCATATTTAGAAAATAACGAAAAACACGCTACACACGATCACACGCTATACAATAGGCACGCAAAAGGAGAAACATGTGGGCGGCATGCAATGCGCATTCAAGCAATACATATTCTAATAAACTTTTTAAAATACTCAATCTAGCTAGTCAACGAAAACAATGAAAGAAATAAAACAAAAACAGAAAATGTAATCCAAAAACTAAAAAATAAAGAAAAATTAAGAGGAAAATTATAAATGTAGAACATGTGTATAAGGAAACGAAATATTAGTTTGTTCGTATAGTTGAACATTTTTACTAACCGTCAATCTGAAAATTTCTCGTTTAGTTCTCTTTTTATTATTATTTTTTTAAATTTTATTTTTTTTGTTTACATTTTGTATAGGTATATATTTTTTTTTATCAGAGATTATTTCTTTCACAGTCGAAAACGGCAGGGTTCCATCGAAACAATGAATACATATTCATACTTTTAAGCAAAGATTCGACTTATCTTTCTTCTTCCTTTTTCCTTCCATATACATTTTTTCATGATAATAGCAAAGAAAAAAAAACAAAAAATTGATGTCAAAGAATATATAAACAGCACAAACAAAAATATAAATGATTTGAATTTTCATCCAACTTTTCTTAAAAATGAAAATATTTATATGCTCCTTAGCAGATTTTACGTCTTACTATTTATATTAAAAGAAAGATTTACATAATATTTAATAAATTAAAAAAATTTGAATTTAAATTGATAATTATTTTTAAAAGATAAGTATACAAATTAAAAACCTACAAATAAGATTGCTGAAAAGTCATAACTGTTTTTACTTAACTTTTAATTTTAAATTATCCGATCTTATTTATAGAGTTATTATACATTATTATGTATCCAAGGATATTGTAATCAAATAACATTCTGATTTAAGATATGATTTTATTTATTATTTCATACTAATAAAATTATTGTAAAAATACAATGTTGAATTTAAAAGAATTTTATTGTATTCTTCAAATCGACAATAACCGACAATTTTTTTTATTAAGATAACATACATATGCATATGCATATTTTGATCATTTGTAAACTCATTTAAAATTAAAATAAATTAAAAGGCAAAAATTATATAATATAACAAAAAATTTAAAAACAAATAATCAAAAACTTTTTTAAACTGAATGAATGTTTTCTAATTGTTAGTTGAATAAAAATTTCAAAATTGAGCATGAAGGCGTGGCTAGTTTTTGTTTAAACATGGGCGGTTACTCTTCTTTTTCGAACCAATCAAAAAAACACAAGCTGAGTTTGTTAGCTATCTCAACAATACAATGAATCCAAGTAAAAGTAATTTTCAAAAATACAACTCAAATATTCCGACACAGATATCAATAATTGCTTGATGAAATTTAAGGGTGACGAGATTGTTGTCTTGATCCTATAACAAGATCTTGTCCAACAGCTATAATTGGTGTTGCAGATACAAACATCCCACTATTGTTTTCGTCACCAGAATTATTTTGATTCTCAAAGATGTCGGGATTCTCATTTGAGTCAGACACATTCAAATCATCGCCAATAATTCGTTCTATAAGAAAATTTTTCAAACACATTTACTTAAATTTTTAGTTTTGAAATTTATTATAATCTTGATTCAAAAAAAGGTTAACACAAAAATGTGTATAATAATCAAATCATATGTTATTGATATTTTAATATCATAAATAATTGTACTAAATTAACAAGTAATGCAATTATTTATATTGAGTTGGTCTATAAATTTTTATACAAATCTTACTTTTAACAAAAATTAGCATTATAACAAAACAAAACAAAAAAAACAATTTTTTAAAGAAGTGAAAAAATAGCAATGTATAAAAAATTATGGACCATTAATATATAAATTGACCAAAAAAGATAGATTATTTTCGCCGCTAGTTTTGTTATAGCTTTATTTTCAAAATTGCTTTTATTTGATTTCCAAGAGTGTTCACTCGTATATTTTGTTTGGTGAAGGAATTTTGGAAATCGATTTAAAAATAAAAAAGTTATAACAAAAACAAAATCACCAACAATGATGATTATCCTATATTTGTAAATTACTTGGCTCTCCACGTATAGCTCTTGTAGTCGTGTCGGCTCCGATGTACGTATTTTTTGAATCTCGTGCGCTATTATTTAAAAAAATTTGGTCGTCATCTTCATAATAGAATCCCACTGGTGTTCGATTACCAAAACCAATTGTCGAATTTGGACCATCACTATTTAAAGTTGGGCGACCATATAAAAAATTAGAGGCAATGGTTGCACCTCCACCCATTATTGGTTTATCTAACAATAAATACATATTTTTATTCTCTTTTGCTTTTTTAAAAATATTGATTTTAATTACCATATTGATGGCGCTGAACGCGGTTAAACCTCATGCTGATCATAACAATAACAATAACAATAACAATGAGAAGAAGAACACATCCGCCAGCTGATGCTACTAGTATTGCTAATCGTTGTGATCGTGGTTGGAAACGAATTTCACAGCGTTCTCCAGAAAAATTTTCTTTGCAAATACACTCTTCGCGACTTGTTAGACGATTTTTTCGACATATACCATCATTTAAACAATGATTAAGACATGCGTCTAAAAAATTAATTGTTTTTATATTTTTAATCATCTTTTAATTTAGCATTTTCAAAACTATTCTAAAAAATGTATTACCAATGCAATAAGTGCCGTTGCCTCGATAGCCCGGATTACATTCACATCGGAATGAAGGAACATCATTTTCATCAGGCAAATCAATGCAAGTAGCCTTCCACGAACAATTGTCTTCACCCATCTTGCATTGATTTGTAGAATAACATTGACTCTCGTGAGTGGCGCCTAAAGCCTCAAATTTGTTTAAGAAAAGTTTTCTTACTAAAAAATTTATATATTAACCTTCAGTAGTTGTTGTATAATCAGTAGGACATAGTTTGCAGGTAGCTTGCAACGGCTCATCCTGGTAAGAGCCTCGCGGACATAATTGACAATGTTTACTAAAAGTAACTTAATACATAAATAAGCGATAATTTATAAATTAAAACAATAAATGAATATTATACAAATTCTATTATACATTTGTACATTTTTATATTTTTGTGGGAGCAGTGGCCTAGTGGTTGTGCGATAGGTTTGACTTTGCTTGGAATGAAGTTCAATTTCACCCTCACCACACCTATGTGTTTTCATATTTGGAAGACAATAGATACCGCATTGCACAGTATGAGTGATAGGGCGGTGCTGACCAGACCTTGCATGTTTATGCAGCAAAGCAGCCGAGATTTCGGTGGCTGGATGGCTCTCATCCAAACCCACGAAATAATTAGTTCCAAGGTCATTTCCAACGGGGGAGGATTGATCTGGGGCCTTCACGTATCACGTATATTTTTGTATACAAAAGAATAAAAACAATATTAGTTAAATTTAATGTTTTACCTAATAGCCACAAGAAATTGGCCTGGCACGCATTTAGGCGTATTACATTGTTCACGATGAGTAGCACTCGACATTTCCGTAGTCGTTCCTTGTGGACATAATACACAACGTTTATTTATGCCTTTAGTACGATAAGTGCCAATGGGACATGGCTGACATGTACCAACTTTTGTTAATTGTTCGCCATCTAAAATTGATTAAGCCAATTATTTGTTAAATGGAATTTTTAAAGTTATTGTACATATTTTTGTATTAACAACAATTGACTTCATTTTTTGCAACTTTTCATCTATTAAAAGTTTTTTTTATTTAATTTTATTAAATTCATATTAGTCAATATTTTTTCTTGTTTTAAAAGTTTTTTTTCCATATTATCATATCCAGTTTTTTACTTTTGCGAGCTGTGACATTGCATAAAAAATAAATCGCTTATTTAATTTAAAAAGTTTACTAATTTTATAAACTAAAATTTAATGCTTTTACCAAAAAAAGAAAGCACGGATTACGATAACAATAACGCCTTTGTTTAAAAAACAAAAAGATGTAACTTAATTTTTCCGCATTTTAAAATTAAATTTGTTTTTTTTATTTTTCTTTAATTATCATGTATGTAGAAAATATTTATTTTATTTTATATTAACTTTTTTGTCTACATTTTTTAAAATGGGGATTTAAATATTTCCTTAAATGTATACATATTGTTTGTTTGACTCATAGCTTACAAGATTAGATTTGATTTTTTAATAAATCAAAAAGCACAAAATTCTGAAACATTTATTTAACAGAAACTTTTATTTATGAAGATTTTACTTATAAAATTTAATAAATGTTCAAATTGACGGAGATAAAAATTTAATATTCTAACTTTTTTTTGTATAGAATCAAATTAATGAATTTTAATCGGTCATTTTTTAAAATTATTTTTGATAATTTTTGTTGTATATTATGTTGTATTTTTATAATACTAACCTGCACATTCATCGCGGCATTCCTCTTCACTATGAGCAGTAGATTCTAGAGTTGTCTTTCCAATGCCACAAGGCTGGCATTTAAATGCTCCATCGTTCGGCTGGTAGAAACCATGTCCACATTCTTCGCATACACCACTAATAAGATTGAAATAATGTCCAGGCATACATTTTTCTGAAATATAAAAAAATGAACAAAACTTAAAAAATAAACTAAGTATATGACAATAAGCTTCAGTTATACTTTTAATTATTTTTACCCTTGCAATCATTAGCCGAAGTCAAGCCCAATCCTGCAGTAACGGGTTTGTTGTCTGGGCATATCTCACAAGCTAATTGAGCTGACTTTGATTGATAGGTTCCTAATGGACATAACTCACATAACCTAGTTTCCACATCAAAGAAGCTACCAGGAGCACATGGTACTATAAAGCATATAATTTTTCATTGAATAAATTAAAGTTAAATTTGTTTAATGCAGTATTAAACAATAAATACCGCAAAAATTATTTTTAGTAGAATATCCGCTTAAACAATTAAAACCACTTTGGATTTGAAAAGTAGTAAGGTCAGGTTTCGCATTCGGTAAAACCTTAATATTTAGAATATTTATAAAAAAATTTTAATGTAGCAGTACTAGTCTTATTTAGTGTTAGTAGTATTTGTTACATGTCATTTGAATCTATATTTTATTTGAATCTAAATTTTTGCAGTTTTTATATATGCACCTGTTCAAGATTGAAGAGATCGTGAGCAAGTGCTTCATGTTCCAATAATTCCACCCCGTCAATCATACGCGTTGTATTTTCACCGATTACATTGCTGGCATTTGTATTTTGCTTATCGAATAGAGTATTATTACGTATAGGAATTTCAACGCGTACGTTAAATAATCGCGTAGAAGTTGTTGCTCGTCGATGTCGTTTTAAGAACTTAACAACATCATTATCTATAGAACTTTGCATAGAATCAGCACAATCGATGTTAATACGCACTCCTTCACACATGCTATTGCTAAAATATTATATTTGTTTTTTATACTGACTAGTTATGATACTTTTAGATTTAAACTTTTGTTGCAAAATGTATGTAAAAATATTTTTAAATTTACTATTGTAACCTACTTTGAGATTGCACAAATATTCCATTTTGTATTCAATTTCTGAATTTTTTGTAAAATTTTTTCAGTTATGGTGTTTTTTCCCACAAAATTGCATAATTTTAACATTGGATAGCTAAATTTAATTCGTGCAACACGTTCCGCCGGGCTCATTCTAAACAAGTTGCAAAAATACAATTGATATAGTTAGGTAATAATCATTATCAAACAAATTTTTACTTTAATTTTAACATTTTTGAAAAAAATAAAATAAATTCACTTTGTACACGACGGATAACGGAATTGACTTTGATTAGGTAGGTCCTGGGGTCGCCATACGCCGTCCTCCGCACAAGAGTAAAAAACGGCAGGCGTGCGACTGAATGCATAACCCTCATTACATCGAATAGAACAAGCACGATATTTGAGTTCAGAGCCCCAATTTTCACATGATTGTATACCATTTTCTGGATCAGCCAAATCAGGACAAAATTCTCGTCTTACATAAATCTACAAAAAAGATATTTTGGCTTAGCATGCTTACTATATTTATAAAACTGTACCTTAAAAGTACATATTGCACTACTGGAATTATTAGCATAAGCAATATATAATGCTGTATATGTTCCCCAAGTGAAAATTTGTCCAGGCTTTAAATTCTGTTCAATTCGATCTAGTGGAAAACTTGATAGCGAAGCAAAATGTGGTTCTTGCCAAGTAATATTCACTTCCTTAAGTGGTGTAATAACGAACACATCCTTTGGACACGATAGAACATGAATTCGTGAATTAGTATTACTATAGCTAATATCAGATTGCGTTGTTGGCACAAAATTATCATTAGTTTCGGAATTAATACGCCCGCAAGTACTTTTTGTAATGCGTTCAACTTTGCCACTAAGTTGTTCGTAACCGGCAAAGCGTAATATTAATCCAGAAAAAATAACCTATAATTGATTATTTTTATATGGATATTGTAATAAGTAACAATGATGAATTACTGGTGATCCTTGACAACGCTGTACGATAATTGGAATTTCTTGTTCAAAATCTAATAAACGCGTCCATAAATTAACTTGTGTAATGGAACCAATAAAATGTTCCTCATTATCGAACTGTATTACATTTGATTGACGAAGATCCGTTTGCTCTGTTAATGGATCTCCCAAATTTACAAATGCGCTAAAAAACCATTAGGCAACGTTTGTAAATTAATAAAAATTAAATTTTTCCTTACTTAATTTCAAGTGTTCGCTTCAAACCATAACCTTTTTCAGCAAAAATTCGAACGGAATTCCAGAAAATCGAATATTCTCCACCATTTGAAGAGCGCCAGGTTATAATAATATTATTCCAACGACCATCATCAAGCCGATAATTTGCTGGTAAACGAAGAAGTAATGGCTTGATATCAGAGAATAAAGCAAGACGTACACTATCGGCGGTTATACGCAAAACTTCTCTTAGATTCGAAGCGTAATTTGATGTACTAAAATTTTTATATTACTTGAAAATTTTTATATCACTTGATATAAAATTTTAATTATCTAATAGTTGATTAATTACAATTACAAAAAAAGAATTATCAATATTACAACAAATATATTATTTGACAGTGTCAATAAAGATACAGATAATCCACCGATTTATCCGTACAGTCGACGCCCCCATTAACATAAC
Organism: Bradynema listronoti; assembly: GCA_024678965.1. Lineage (NCBI taxonomy): Eukaryota > Metazoa > Nematoda > Chromadorea > Rhabditida > Allantonematidae > Bradynema > Bradynema listronoti. The sequence continues at coordinate 1,596,068 of JANLNO010000005.1, forward strand.
GCCAAGGGACTGCGCGTTAACTATGTTAATGGGAGCGTTATGTTAATGGGGGAGCGTTATGTTAAGGGGGCTAATGGGTGAAAACCAACCAAGCTGCCAAAACGATTATGTTAATGGGAGGTTTATGTTAATGGGAATTTATGTTAATGGGAGAGTCGACTGTATTTGAATAATATTATTTTTAAGGGCCTTTGTTCAAAAATTTAAGAAAATTTTTATTTTTACAATATTTTCTATATTTAAAATTGTTTATGCAGCTGATTCAACTCTGAAAAATATCTATATAAAGGAATATAGAAAAAATTTCGAAGTATTTTTTAAAATTATTGTTAAAATAAACTTTGAAAAGTAATGTAAAAAAACCCACTCGCTATTGTAAATAGTTAAAAAAGTAGCTTTTGTACTTTTGCGCTCAAATCGGACCCAAGCGCTTAAAGAAAACGCCTCAGTTAATAATTTGAAGGGAGCTCTAAGGGATGCGTGCGCTGATTGTACATATCTTCCACTGTAGAAATGAAGATCGTAATCAGGATCAACGCGTTTTTCACAATTAGCACCAGTAGCATTTAATGAACAATGGCAATAATATGAATTAATTTGATCGATGCAGGTCGCTGTCATTGGGCACGGATTGGGTTGACATTCGTTTATTTCTAGCTCACATTCTGTTCCAGTAAATCCTAGAAAATAAATGCTATTATAAAATTTATAAATAAATAATTTAAAGATTTAACCTGGTGGACATAAGCATTTAAAACTAGAGATTGCTTTATTGGTGATTGTAATAAGCTGTGAATTTTCCGATGTATCTACCACACAAGTACCACCATTTTTGCATATATTTGAATGGCATGCGTCTTGCAAATATTGACAACCAGCACCAACAAAACCTTTTGGACACGTGCATTCCAAACGCGATCCAAAATCACCACAAACACCTCCATTGTGGCAGGGTTCACCAAGACAACGATTTGGAGTAATTTCGCATCGTTTTCCATTTACTCCTAAATATATTTTCTATATCATTATTAATATTAAAAACAAAAAATAATTTTTTTACCCTCGGGACATACACAGAAAAAGTCTGCTACAAGATTTACACATTTTCCATCATTTTGACAAGGATTTGGGTCACAGAAGTGAGTTTCCAGTTCTTGACAGCGCTCACCACGCCAACCAGCCTTACATTCGCATTCAAAACCGGAGCTAGTATTAATGCATGTTCCGTTATTTTGACACTGTTCCAGATCACACTAAAATATTATTGTGTATAATTTATATTCGCAAATATTAGAAACCCATAAAACAGTTCAAATGTATTCTATTTTTTAATTTTTAAATTTATTTTTATCATTAAAAATAGCCGTACTTCATTAATTCGATTTTTACAAAGTTCTCCATTAAAACCAATACGACAATGGCATTTAAAACCATTTATAAGGTCCTCGCACATTTCTGTCCCTTGGACATCGCATTTTCCAGATGCGCAATCGTCAATATTATGTTCACAATGTACGCCTTCAAAGCCAAGCCGACATTCACATGCATAATTGGGGCCCTTATTCACACATGTTGCATTATTACGACATCTGATAATAATATTCAAAGAAAATTATTGTTTACCCTAATTTCGCGTCTATAAAGCCGGGTGTTTTGAGTCAAATTTAAATTGGCGCCAATGAGTCCATTCAGTTGTATTGAATCCAAGCGAATTCAAATTTTGTGCCTACTGAAATGAAACTGAAATGAAGGCAGGCGCAAAATTTGGACTCGCTTGAATCCGATATAACAGAATGAACTCATTGGCGCCAATTAAAATTTGGCTCAAAACACCCGGCCTTATACACACGAAATTAGGGTAATTTGTTCATTTTTTTATTTTTTTCTATATTATATTAAATATAGAAAAAGTTTTATATTATATATGCTCTAATTTTTGTTAATATCTTACTGCTATAATAAATTGAAAGTAAAAGAAAATAAAAAATTTTTTTTTAAGATTTTAAAATAGAAAAAGTATAATCATTATCAAGTATGAATACATTTTTTAACATAACATACGGTGAAATAGAGCAATGGTCAACCAAATGCTGGCATTGCGAGCCATGAAATCCTGGAGCGCATTCACACAAATAACCATTCTCCTTTAAAATATTTCTAGATACAGTATTGAACAAAATTTCAATTTTTAGAAAAAATGACAATAAATTTATATTGAGCTCGATTTATATGATACAAATTATGCTCTTTTAGAAGAATTTTTTCTTTTAAATAAAAAGCAAAAATTGAAATTTGTTTTTATACTTTTGGGCATGGATGTCATTCTTTCTAAAATATGATATAATTTTTAATAAGAAAATTCCATACTTGATCTCTACAGATCGCACCATTTTGACAAGGTGATTTAGAGCATTCATCAATATTTTGTTCGCAAAATGTGCCTGCCCAACCTTCTCGACATATACATTTCCTTTCAAAAAATGTATCAAAACATTTGCCTCCGTTTAGGCACGGATCCGGATCACAAAGATTTTCTTTTAAATTACAGCGCTTGCCTGTAAATCCACGTGGACATTCACATTCATAATCGTTGAGCAAGTCATGACAAGTAGAGTTAAGTGCGCAAGGTTGGACTGCGCAGTCGTCTAAAATGCCTTTTTTGACTTATTTTTTTATTCTTATTATTCTTTAATTCATATAATATTAAAGTATAGCATGTATAGATATCTAAATTTTATTTAAGAGTATTACTTAGTTATAGCATTTTTTAATGTTAATTTATATGTTAGTTTTTCATGATATCAATTTATATATATTTTTTTTCTTCGATATTGCATTATTTTTCTGTTTTCAATTGTATTATACTTTTTTGGTAAATACATAGATGTTTAGTTAAAAAAACACACATATACACTGCTGTTCAAAACTTTAAGTCCACCCAAAAAAATGTCATAACTCCCGAAAAAAACATCCGTTTCGGCTAAAATTTTTGTCACATATGTATTTTTTATACTAAAATAAAGTCCTGAAAGGATTTTACGGTACATAAAAAATTTTTGTAAAAAACGTGAAAATACTGTATTTTGGTCATTTTTAACCTGTTCAAAACTATAAGTCCACTTGAATTTTCGAATGTTTTTAAGCATGTTTTTAAGTTTATTTGAATGTTTTTAAGTTTATTTATTGTTGAATAGTTATAATTGAGTCTTTTTTTTATTTTTCTTAGATATGGCTCGTGGAAACAGACTAACTGAATTCGAGAAAGGTCGAATTACATCTTTAAATGTATTGGGTTGGTCGAATCGTCGAATTGCGGTCGAAATTGGTCGATCTAAGCAAGTTGTCAATAATTTTTTGGGAGATCCTGAAAGCTATGGAAGGAAAAACAGAGGAGGACGTCGACCGACGTTGACAAAGAACGATAAAAGACGAATAATAAGAGCTGCTTCTAATTCTACCGTATCCTCCACACAGCTTGTTCGCGATTTGCAGCTACCGTGCAGTCCGCTCACGGTCCGAAGAGCACTTCACGGTAGTGGAGTGATTTTGCGCAGCAAAATGGCGTCTTGTCCAAAGCTTACAGCTGCACATCGGGCAGCTCGGTTCGCTTTCGCAGAGGAAAAGTTGGCTCAACAAATTGATTGGAACAAGGTTTATTCGTTTCGATTGATTTATTAATTGGATCTAGACGAAATTGATTTCAGATCATCTGGTCAGATGAGAAAAAGTTTAATCTTGATGGGCCAGATGGTTTTTCGGGATATTGGCACGATCTCCGAAAAGAACCGCGATATTTTTCTAAACGCAATTTTGGTGGCGGAAACGTCATGGTGTGGGGGCTTTTGAAGCGAGCGGAACACTTCCATTGGCATTCATTTCTAATAAAATGAATAGTGAAGATTATCAGCAAATGCTTCACGAGAACCTCACACCATACTGGCAGCCTGATTATCTTTTTATGCAAGATAATGCGGCTATTCATCAAAGTGGTTCAACGATGCAGTACCTTGCTGACGAGGGTATTGCACTTTTTCGCGAGTGGCCAGCTTGTTCACCTGACATAAACCCTATAGAGAATCTCTGGGGCTTGCTTGTACGTGATGTTTATCGTGATAACAAGCAATTCAACACTGTTAATGAGCTAAAAGCAGCAATTTTAGCCTCATGGGAAAGAATCAGTGCGCAAGTACTTCAGAATCTTGCACATTTGGTTCCAAAACGTTTAGTTTCTGTTTTAAAAAGTGCAGGAGGACCGACTAATTATTAATTGATTATTTGTTATTGTTTTTATTTGTTGTTATTTTGAAATAAACGTTGTTATTAAAAGTGGACTTATAGTTTTGAACAGGTTAAAAATGACCAAAATACAGTATTTTCACGTTTTTTACAAAAATTTTTTATGTACCGTAAAATCCTTTCAGGACTTTATTTTAGTATAAAAAATACATATGTGACAAAAATTTTAGCCGAAGCGGATGTTTTTTTCGGGAGTTATGACATTTTTTTGGGTGGACTTAAAGTTTTGAACAGCAGTGTATGTATTTTATTTATCTGAAAATGTAAATAAGTTTGCGGGAAAGCACAATCGTAATTAGACATGGCAGTGAAGTTGAAACTGGCAAACATCTTATTTCTTTATTATGCCCTTTATTCTTTATGTATGTATCCTTCATTCACGTTCTTCTTTTTTTTTTGTTTCGTTTTGTCATTGGTGCTTTAACTTTTTGTGACATTTCTTTTCTATATTTTCTTCTTTATGCTCGTAGAATTTTCTCTCACTTCTTTTAGTATTTTCTGCACGGTTTTGTCAATTTTCAAATATGTTTTTTTTTCTCGCCGTTATTAAATAGATAGCTTTAGTTATGATGTATTGTTGTTGTTACCGAAACTATTGAAAATAGGATAGAAAAAAGGTGCTTTAAATAGTAATAACACACGGATATGGTTGCCATTAGTTAGTATAAAGCCAACTCAAGTATACAGAAATTACTTTTTTTCACAATTTATGAACAGAAGTTAATTAATTAGAGCTTTTTGTACAAAAAACAAACAAGAAAAAACATATTAACACTTCACATTAAATTTTTTTAAATTTTATATGCAACATAGAAAAGTTATTTTATTTAATATTGTCATACTTAATTTATGATTGAATTTTGAATATTTTTGAGGTTTCTATATTTGAGGTTTGAATAACTTAATGGATGAATTTTCTAACAATCTTGTTCGAAAACTTTTCCTTCTCATTTGCGTTATTATTTTTAATTAAAGAAACAAATACTTTATATCATGTGTACATCATAATTAAGCAAAACTCTAACTCTGACACTTAATTAGTTTCTGAAAAATACCTAGAATTCTGGGGGTGGGAAGCAAAAATTCGGGGGTGGGAAGCAAAAATTCTTGAACAAGGTTGTTAAAAAAATTCTACGACGATCTAACATGTAAAATAAAAATATTTATTTTTACAGCAAACAAAACAAAAGCTGATCTAATGACTTGCTGTTGTTTCCGAACGAATCGTTGCGCTATTTACCTATGTTTATTCGAAATTGTAATTTCGTTATTTGTTTGGTATGAATTAGCAGTGCTAGTTTCACAAACCTTCACAAATATGTAAGTAAATAAATTTCTTCAATTTTAATATTTTGTAGTATTTTTGAAGTATATGATAAATAGATGTATGTACTACAAATTTCAGACAATTGAAAGATGTGCTATTGTTAGTGTTTATTTCCGCCTGGCTTATCACACTTTTTACAGCAACATCCACTCTAATTCTAGCAAACAAACGTCAGAATCCAGAATTCTTGCTACCTAGATTAGTCTTGCAGGCAGGCTTACTTATCATAGGATTTTTAATCGCATTATTAATTCTCGCTTATTTTTCTGGTGGTTCCGCAACAATTAATAAAATTATTATCAACGTTTGTGAGGTTAATTTCTTAATTTTAAAACAATATATGAGTTAATAAAGTAGCAGAATTTTAATAATTTAAACATATGTATTATAATTTGCAATATTTAGAAGCTTATGTTAGACAAAAACTTGACTACGGATGAGCGACGCGAAGCTCAGGATAGTCTCAAATATTATTTCATGGTTCTAATACTTTGCGATTTTTTCTTTATTATCTATACGAGCTTCGGATTATGTGTAACAAAGCGCTTCCATAAAGAATTGCAAAATAACAGAAATAGCAGCATTAATCGACGTCTCTCGAGTAATTTGCCTGTAAGTGGCGACGGATATGGTAGAGTTCCATCTGACGATTTCAAACCAAATGCACCACCACCACCTTACAACCCAAATTTTGATAAAAAGTCATAAACTTTATTTTATATACCTAAATATAAAGAATGTGTAAAAAGTTTTCCAAATGTTTTTTTCTACTTTAGAATCCATAAAAGAGTCAATTTTTAACATTTTTTTCGGAATCCCCATTATTTTTTTACACAAACTTTTTATTCACCCTGTATGTAATTTAATCTATTCAATGATATGAATATTTATTAGTGCATATATAATAATTCCATAGAACATTTTCGCGGGTTTGTAAAAGCAGCTTTCTATGTTTATTTATTTTTTATAATGAATATCTTTAAATATGTTAGTAATCTTACATATCATTCAAAAAATATAAAAAACTGACCAATATTTCGTTCACAAAATTGTCCTTCCCAGCCGGGCAAACATTTGCACTTTATTCGACCAAGTTGGAGTGGTATACAATCGGCACCATTCTTGCATGGGTTTTGCGAGTTACATGGATCTAAGATCTCCGAACAATCTGATCCAGTAAAGCCAGTTCTATAATATTAAACAAAATTAACTATATTAAATATGTATAAAAAAATTTAAGTTATAAGCACCTGCAAATACATTTTTTTGTATTAATTCCTGGTAAGTCTTGACATATGCCCCCATTTGGACAGTTTACACCTACGCATTCATCCGGGCCAAATTGGCAACGAGTTCCAGTAAAATCTAATGTAATCTTTCGTATTATTTTACATATATAATATTATGCTATACAAACAAACTTTGTAGACAAATACAACGGAATGTTCCGCCGACCTGTTCACAAACACCACCGTTTAAACAAGGCCGCGAATCGCAAATCGGAATGATTTCTTCACAAAATCGACCAGTAAAGCCTGGTCGACATTGACACACTTCCTAAAAAATTTAATAAAAACTTTTCTTGAGATAAATAAAATGAAAGAATAACCTTGTGGTTGCGTATAATGCACGTTCCTTTATTTTGACATTTGATTGTGGAACAATCTAACGGCTGACATTGCGAAAAGTTGGTACGCCCCGTTTCGTGACTTGTTGTGTCATTCGAACATTGCAAACAGCGCTGTTGTCCTATCAATGGTTGATAAGAATTAATCGGGCAAGGGGAACATGGCTCTAAACCAGTAACTGAGAAATGCCCAGCTTGACATGGTAACTTGCATTCGACCACACTCGTTGAACCTAATCGTGCTGTATACATTCCCTACAATTTTCAATTAATTGAGCTTATACATATATAAAATTGAATATATACTTCTGGACAAGCTTCGCATTCCTTAAAACCACCAGGAATTGGGCTACCAGCAAATGTGTGTCGTGGGCACAATTGACACGGAATCGTACCAGATTTACTATACATACCATCACCACAAATAGCTAAATTTCTTATGTTTATGTTTATGTATACGTAGGTACGTAATGCGTGAAGGCCCAGATCAATCCTCGCCGGTTAGAAATGATCTTGGACTAATCATTTCGCGGGTTCGGATGAGAGCCATTCAGCCACCAAAATCTCGGCTGATTTGCTGCATAAACATGAGGTATCGCTGATGTGACTTGCAAGGTCCGGTCAGCACCGGCGTATCACCCACACTGTGCAATGTGGTACCTATTGTCTTCCAAATATGGAAACTAGGTGGGATGGGGGTGGAATTGAATTTCATCCCAAGCAAAGTGAAACCTATCGCATAGCCACCAGGCTACTGCCCCCCATGTTTATGTATATTTTATTAAAAATACAAATCTAAAAAATAAAAGAAATAATTGACTTACGAAGACAAGCATTAACCGATTGAGCACCAACAATAAGAGTATGTGTTGCTTCAGGACACAATTTACAACTAGTTTTTCCCGCTTTGTCTTGATAAAAGCCATAAGGGCATGCCACACAACTGTTGTTTATAAATATAGTGCCTTTTGGACATGGTACTAAAAGTAAGTATGAAAACATATAAATTATTTTGTGGCAAGGGCAAATAAAGAAACCATACAGCATTCTGGAAGTAGATGATTTTCAGAAAAGTTTGTGCTATCATTAGAAAGCGAATAACGAAGAATTTCTCCAATGGAGCACTCAAAGTTTTGTGATGTTGATGTAGATGTTGCATTCAGTGAAGGGCATCCTGATGTAACGCCCGTGTTGGTATGAACCACATTATCGCCAATAACGCTGAGAAGATTACGAATTGGAGTACTTGCACCAGGCACGCGTAAATCAAAAATTGTCTGAAGAGTAAGTCCACACAACTGATAGAAAACTTTTTGTAAGATAGTCGGTAATATTTGAACAGTATAGTTAGCAGAAGTGTGATAATGTCCATCTTTAGCTAATGTCGATACAGAGAAAAATTTAACATCCAAAAATCGCACAAATACTTGAATTGAACTTGAACAACGTTGTGTGAGAACAGTGTCTATAGTATCGAAGAATCCGGAAATCAAATATTGATATCCCTAAAATAGAAATTTTATAGAAATATAAAACTTTTGAAATTAAATTTTATATAAGTTGATATTCTTATATTTATTCTGACCTCTAAACATTCTGAGGGAATGGGAGTTATAGACGCGTAGTCAATTGCCATTTTTATTTCGTAACGTGCTGGTTCTTGGGCTAAAGTTATAATTTTATGAAATCTTAAACTAAATTGAAAAAATAATTTTTATTTGATATACATGCTGGAACACAAGCTAAAGGCGCATGTGGAGGACTCCAATGTCCATCTATTGAACAACTGAAATGTTGAAGTTGTTGGGGAGATTGCTGTTGTTGTGGCCTTAATGGGTTTGTTATAAGCGATGATGTGTCATGCATGCGATAGCCGGCACGACATTCTATTGTGCATACTGTGCTCGTACCTTGCTTAGTACATTTTTTAATTGTACTCTCGTCGTCGATTGGCAAAGATCCACTACTACATGGTTCAGCTAAATTTTATCGAAAAATTTAGTGATTCCGTTTTAAATAAAACGGAATCTATTATTTAAATAATCGGAAAGCATACGCATGAATGCAACTTGAAAACGACAGCGATTGCGATTGAGGAATGAGTCACTAGCAAAAGCTTCCACAGTGACGTGACCGCCAAGATTAATAATTGCAGTCGGAGGTTCAAAACGAATATCAGTTACATTAGACATATCTTGAACAATTAACTGTTTAGCCATTGATGTTTCATTAAAGTAAACAATTCGTTGCATTTCGCCTTCTTCTGCCCAAAGTGCATAAGATTCTGGACATTTCATCATTGGTGGCTGTGTGTCTATATACATTTTAATATACGTATGTATATGTTTTATTATTTTTTATAATGCACATGCGACATGTGCAAATGTTAAAGCATACCCGGGATACGAAGACGAACAATACAATCTGCGGTATTTCCAGCTTCGTCAAAGGCTGTATAAATAACATCCAAATTTTGATAAATAAAAAATGGAGGTTCAAAGTTTTCTGGCTGAACTTGAATATGTGCAACGATTCCGAAATTATCACGCGCTTCTGGAATGTTGAAACTCACTGGTAATAGCTGGCCATGTTCATCTATGCTTGCATAGATAGGATTTACTGGACAATTTACAAATGTAGGCGGTTCCGCATCTAAGCACAGTGGAATGCTGGCATTCCAACCTACCTAAAAAAAAAGTTGTCGCTTTTTTTTGAATAAAAAATATTATAATTACTTGTAAATGAGATGGAATTTCATGTGATGGTGACAGCGGTGCTAGGCATCCTTGCATGTCAAAACGTAGACATGGATTTGTCTCGTACTCGGTAATTCCAAGTAGAATATAACGCGCACGTACTGGCGGATTTAGATTGAACTCATACATTTTATTGTGATTGCCTGAGGGCGTAGTAAATTCCTACATGCATAACTTGTAATTTTAAAATCATTTAAAAAAAAGTTAGTCCTAACTTTTGCATAATTATCGTAGTTTTGACTAAATTGGACTTTATAGAAAAGTTGCATTTTAGTGACATGTCCTTTCAGGTGACCGCTGCCAGCTACTCCAGCCAATCGTAATGTTGTCAATGTATAAATACGTTGTAAATCAACAGATAAGAAAATAAACGCATCCTTCGATCCACACCAGCCCGTAGACGACATACGGGATTTGTGCGGTTCGTAACCCCAAATCGTCGTATCTAAATGTAAAAATTTTATCTTATCTCAAAATTTTCATTATTTTACCAGAATTATCACTAAATGCGCCATCAGGAATGTAACCGGTGGAAATGCCAACATCTTCACTAAGAACGCAAGGAGTGCCAAGAGTACAATTTATTGCATCGTTAGGAAAAGGTCGATAACCAGAGCGTTTACAGCTAAAACGCGCTATGGCAGATTCTTCTACAGATGTTAGTAAGGTTTCGCCGCCAGCGGGATGTCCAGGATCTATGGTTAATAAAATTTATGTTTTTTTTTATCTAATTTTCTCTAATCTTTGACTACCAGGACAAACTGGGCCTTCACAACGCAGGTCACCAAGATCCCATGTTCCATCGACATTACAACGAACCATTCGATCGTCATAGGAAGATTTACCAACAAGAACGTACGGTGGTCGACAATGAAAAAGGCGTGCACCGCCCACCTTATTGTTATCTTCATCATTATCTTCGTAGTATGAACCTAATAATTTACACAAAAAGTCGAATTATATCTAACAATAAATCCATTAATTTACAATACCGGCTAATGCGGGCGGTGAACCACAATCAACAAGTGGACAATCGATATCGGGACCAGACAACCAATATTCTACGCCATCTTCGCGCGGATCATATATGCACTGGCGTATGCTAGATAGTGGTGTTGAAAGACCTAAAATTTCAAGCTCATATTTTTTAAAAAAAAGTTAAAAAAAGTTTTTATGAAAAAACCTGGTCGATTTTGTTGACTACAAATAACGGAAATATTTTGGCCATACGCTACTGTCGCACTTTCCGGTTGAATAAATAATCCAATTCCAGAATTGTTTTTTGCTCCAGCACAAGATGCAGCTGAATTTAAAAAAAATATTTTACATATAAATAAAACACCTAATAAAAACAAGATTTGTACTTACGTATACAAGACGGGGCACTTGCATTCCATGTTCCATCTGCAAGACACATTAAATGAGTCGGGCCTCGTATCTAGAATAATTTTATATACGTTAGGATGGGAAGCACATAAAGCAAAGTTTTACCTGATAACCGAATTCGCAAGCAAATTCAACAACTTGCGGAAAGAAGAAAAGCCGTTTCAAATTCAGTGTAGAAATAATTTTACCATTGGCCGGTGCATTAAGCGACTCGCAATGTCTTGGTACGCACGATTTATTAAAGCGTAATACATCTAGATCATTTTTACCAGTTTCACCATCTTTTAATTTTAGTTCACCTTGTCCATCAGCAACAAACAAATCGTAGCCTATAAAATATAATTTGTCGAAATCCATATTTTTAATAAACATAATACAAATGAATAATATTTAAAAAATATAAATTACCTTCACGACAAGAACAATGATGCGATCCAGGTGTATTGTGACAATCGTGTTCACAATAGCCATTATTTTCTTCACATTCATTTATATCTATAAAAAACATAATAAACACTAATATAAAAATTAATAACTATTACTTATATTATAAAAATTTACAGATTAATACGTATATTAACCTATGCAATTAGTTTTTTGGCAGCCAATAATATCAATTTTAGCGCATGGATTTTCTTCGAATGCGATAAATTCAACGCGAATAACTTGCGCTTCTAATGGTCTCGGCAGAATGAGAACTTCAGATCCAGTTGAAGCAATACTTTCTAGAATGAACACATCGTCAGGTTTTTCATTCACATCTTTTGCAGTAAGAGCATTTGCGTCACGAATTGGTATGCGCGATGCATTATTATTTGAAGTTTCTAGTACATCGACAAAAATATCGCTGCTCGTTTCATTTGCGTTTTCGAGGTGATCGACATCAAAAGCAGGTGATACGGAAAAATCAGTATCAGTATTCACTAATTGTACCCGTCGATAAACTGTTAAGGGTAAAGTAGTCTCGTTTGCGTATAGAATACGAATGCGTGTAGGAAATCCCTTGTTTGTTACTTTTTCCATTCGCAATTTTTCAACAATTTTTAAATTAGAAAATGTAAATGTAAGTGACATATGCATATCATCCATATCAGCACACCAATTCCGACCATATGTACCTGGAGTTACCAAAGAAGGCACATATAAACTATTAAGGTTCGATGATGGCAAATAAATTCCAGATGAAGGCTTTACAGAAATTGGCGAAATTGCAGAACTTGTAGTACATGCTAAATTTATTTTTATAAGTATGTTTGCAAAATAAGGTATTAATGATACATATTAGAGACATGGAGTGCGAATTACGGACAAAATCAGAAGCGAAGAAATCAGAAAGAAAACACAATTCGCAGACGCATACGAAACAGCCACAATACGAAAACTTCTATGGGCAGGGCACGTAGCCAGAAGGAATGACAACAGATGGACGACACGAGTGACTTTTTGGTGGCCATACGACTGCAAAAGACCACCCGGAAGACCAGCGGAAAGATGGCAAAAGTTGATGAAAGAGCGCATAGGACCTAATTGGAGACAATTAGCGGAAGACAGAAAACAATATAAGCGGCGATTGTATGATCCACCACGGGACAACAACGTGTGACACGGATCTTCAAGTATTCAAGTATTCAAGTATTAGAGACGTGAAGGCCGGCAGTTAGTTAATATTTTTACCGAGCCAACCTCAAAAATTTTGATTTGTGCGACCCGAAAAATCTCTGATACATATGTACATATTTATGTAGTCATAAATACATTTCTTCATCTAATACGTTTTATATATGTAAATAAATAATTTAGCCACAAACCCATTTGCGACTTGTAGCCAGGTTGACATTGACAAAAATATCCGCCCTCAATATTAACGCAATTTGTTGTACGTGGTGCACAATTTGCAGTTCGTTCTTCACATTCATTAATATCTTCACAACTCGGTGCTGTACTAAGTGTTTGATTTGCTAGACAATTAATCAAATCGGCGCCTACTCGTCGAAAACCAACATTACACTCAACCATTGCAGAATCGCCAAAGAATAGCACTTCATTCTGTGCTATTAAAATCCGCCCGTTTTTTATATCCGGCAAGTCTTTACAACTGAGTTCTATAATTTTATATATTTTTATAATTTTTTAATTAACAATTTGATTATTTGAAATTTACATAATTAATATTATCTAATTGGAAAATAATTGTATAAGATTCGTCAACGGTTTTTTTATAACATTAAAATTTGTTTGACACTAGACTTGTCCATATTGGTTCCGATTTAGAAATTTTATATTCGTTTGAACTTTTTTGACACTCTTTTATAGATGAAAAATGGGTAAAACTGACTTGAAATTGACTCAATTAATCAATTTAAATTTTGCTAAAATTTCATTCAATTGGTTAAATAATGTCCTCTATAATGAATTTTACCATCATTTTCATTTTCAACTAAAAAATCAAAATAGTTTAATATGGGCTTGACAATTAGGATGGGCTCGATATTATGTTACACATTTTAATGATTTTGCCTTTATTTTTGAAAAAGTGTCAAAAAAGTTCAAATGATTATAAAATTTGTAATTCGGAACTAATATGGACAAGTCTGGTTCATAAAGTTTTGTTAATGGAATAAAAGAAAGAATTGGTTGCGAAATAAAATTGTTACAACAAAGACAAAACCGGGGACGAAATTGGGCCAGCCTGTAGTTTTAGAAAATGTTTTTACTTTTACAGATTGGTTGTGGGGATGACCAACGGCCATCAGCACGACATAAAATGGTAGCGGCGCCTTCGCGTCTATAACCAGAATGACATTCAAATTGATAAACGCTACCGTAACCTGTACCATCTCCAAATCTTAATTTTCGTTCGCCATTTAAAAATGCTACCAATGCGTTGCACGTTTCTGCTGTAAAAATGCACATATGCATTAATTGTTAAAATGCATGAAAAAATTGCTCAATTAAACCTCGACATTTGGGTGTACTGGTCCAACGACCTTCATCAGTACAAAATATTTCTTCGATTTTTTTGCTAGATGGGAAACTAAAACCATCATTACATCCATATTTAGCCATTCCGCCAAATGAAACATTAGTCGCCGAAATCGCAAAACCATTTGATATCTGCGGCACAGGAGCACAGAAAACGGCTAAATTTTATTTAGATATTAAATTTTATGTAACTTTTTTATCACTAATAAGTTATTGTTAAAAATTTAAAAATCTCATTATTTAACAAATTTATAATATGCACATACGTTGACAACTTGGCAATGTACTTTCTGTCCAATGGCCACCAAGTTCACAATACACATCAATAAAGCGACCTCGTCCGGTAACAAATTCATAACCACGTGCGCAAGATACAGTTACTTTTGTGCCATAAGCAGTATTTCGTGTTGAAATAGAAACAGAATCTGGAACCACTAATGGAACGCAATCTGAAGTTATAAAATTTTATTGAATATGCACATTTTTTCACATTCATAATCCATTTTATAAGAGATAAAAATGTGTACTTATGGAGTAAGTTATATTAAATCCAAGCGAAGTACGCATGGAATTTGCAACAAATTCGAGTTCGACTTTTCCTTGTTTTGCGTAAATAATTTTCGGAGGTGAATGTGCGCCATTATATCCATTATTTTCATGTAACGAGCGTCCACCAATGCCTCCTTCGTAAATCTAAACGTAATTTTTCAAAAATATTTTTTTAAAGCTTTAAAACAAAAAAAAATTATACGCGTAAAAAATCATCCTCCGATAGATTAAAATTATTAATCGCAAGCGTAATAGATGATTGTTCGTTGTTAATCTCAGGTACTTCTATAGTATATCTGCAGCTCTTTGACGGTGGATATGGGACATTAAGAAAACCTGGCGACACAATTGTTCCAAATGAATCACGCATGGTGTTATCACAACCTGCAATTTTTTAATATATGTATATACAATACTGGATGCTCCAAATTCGTACCAAGATTTGTTTTTATTCTCTTTCTAAGAGTTTACTATTTTGTTTGGTATCAAGCTTGTCAATGTTATAAATTTTATAGGGGAAAGTTATAATAAAAACATTCCGGGAGAAATTTGGAGCAGCCTTTAGTTTGTTTTTAACATAATTTAACTTTTTTTATTTTTCAATTGTTTAATTTAATGAATTTAAGAACTATGACAAATCTAATCGACAAAATAAATTTTTCCTTGAAATAGGGAACAAATAAAATATTGAATTTACACGGAAAATGAATACTTATATAAATTAAAAACCTTTTTTGTAAGTTATTTTGAAACCGCTGTGATCACGAGAACGTGCAAAACGGTCGGCAAAAAAATAAATGTAAATTTGATTTTTAGTAGAAATAATTGGAGAAGATGGAACATTTGCTCCCGTAAGTCGTGCGAGCACTGGTGCAGAAGGCTGAGGGCCATCATATATAATAATAAAATCCCGATTTTCTTTTACATCGAAACTTTCCACCTAATCAAAAAAGGTGGAAAGTTATCACATATATAATAAATTTTATTCATGATAAACTTTACTATAAATTTAAAAAACAAACATTCAGAGTTATCAAATTGCCTTCTTCCGTATTTATTGACCACACGCATTCCATTCCATTTGGATATGAATGAGGAAATTCCACGCTAGTAAATGCTTGTGGATAACTTTGAGCAATTAGTGTATTACCGCACGAAATTTGTACTAAAGATATAAAATTCTTTTTAATATTTGTGTAGTTGTTATAATTATAATCTTATCTTATAATAGAAAGTTGATTGTCTGTTTTTTTATATGTTCATGACTTTTTACCTATTCAAACTTAACCAATTATTCCAATTTTTGGAACTTAGAGGCTTTTGGGCCAACTTACACATTAGCGTAATTAGTTTTTTGATTGGATCTTTTTATGGTTCCGTGCAGAATACTTACTCATTTATGCGTTAAATTTTTTAAAATGCAACCAAAGCTGTTGAAAATTTTTGTCCTGGAATTTTCGATGGCTATGAATCACAAGCTAATAAATTTTTTTGTTTTTTTAATAAGCTATAATCCTGCGACACCACTCTGGGTCATAATTTTTAAAACCGGTTTCAGTGCTTTTTTGTAATAAGCGTAAAAATTAAAAAAAAATATTTTTGGTTTTACTTAAACCATACCAGCTTTCCACGTTGCTTGAAAGCCACGTGCATGAATGAGTGAGTCAGATCGAAAGCTAACAATCATTTGATTAAAACTTGATGTGAATGTAAGTTGTTTTTCGTTTGGCGTCCCTGATAATTGCGCAAGAGCCAATGTGGTATTTTCGGCTGGACCGCCTTCCAACACAGTCACAAAATCTTGATTTTCTTCCGTTTCAAACGAATCGAAAGTCAACTAAAATTAAATATTTTTTATATTTCATTTTTTGTAAATATTGCATTTTTGAAACTTTTTCAACTTCAGGATTTTTTTTTTATTTTCATGCTATGTTTTGTTTTAGTCATATATTTTTTGGCTTTATATAGATTTTATAATTTAAAACTAAAAATAATTTTCATAGAAAATGAAATATGTATATTTCACTTTTTACGCTTCCCCAAACCATGCAAGGGGTGCCTAATATACCAGAACTTAGAGCAATTAGCTAAATTAATTTGTCTTAATACACATACTTGTATTCGTGTGTTTATAGGTCCTTCAATTACCCATCGACAATTAGCACCAGCTGGATAAATTGCTGGAAAATTTGGAGATTCAAATCGTCCAGATTCGCCTTTTTCATGTTTTAAACACGCCAATTCCGGTCTTGAAGCTTAATAGATTTTTAAAGGGTTTATTGCAAATAGTTGAGACTAAAATTATTATACCAGGACAATTGAGCTCATCACTAAGATCACCACAATCATCAATGCCATTACAATGTGCACGCTCAGGGACACAACCTCCATTGTGACAGAAAAACTGACCTGAAAGAATGTTAATTTAAATTTTAGCTATATTTAAATTATTTTTATTTCGTTCACCTCTTATGCAAGACGGAATTTCACAAATGAACGGTAGTAATAAGTTACACATTTCCAAACGCCATTCCACATTGTTATTTCTTTGAAGACTTATCTATACATATATTATATATTTATGCACATATATAAAATAAAAAATATTATATTTTAAAATAAAAAAGTTAAATAATATTCATTCACAAAGTATTCATATATCTTATAATAAATTTTTTTTAAATAAAACTAAATTTAATTTATAACCTTTGTGCAGCTACCACTATGATGATCGGGTTGTTCTTTGGCCCAGAATCCAATATAACGCGATACAAAAGCACCATTTGACCAAATAAATGGCATATTTTCAGCAGCATTACTGTCTAGAAGATTCGATTGGCTAAGTAGACCTTAAAAGTAATACTTATTCATGTGTATATATTATAAAAAATATTATAATACATGATATAAATAATTATTATAATATTATATTGACGAATAAATTTGTAGAGATATTTTTATTAAGTGTTTTACTAAACAAAAAAAAACAACGAATTAATAAATAATGTTTATGCCATTCGAAAGAGCTCGTCCTGCTATACAAAATTTTTTGCCACCTGGATGTTTTATTTATAAAGGTAAAAGATAATTTAAAAAAACGATTAGGATTAACATTTACAACAGTTTTCTAGAATAGAAAGAGCTCTTTCGAATGATATAAATACTTTATAAAAAACAAAAAAAACCTTGCACTATAAAGTAAACAACTCTACCGACTTATTCGTCAGCCCAATATAAATAAAATAAAATCTACCAATCCAGTAATCAGTTTTTGTGGATGCACCAACAGCTCTTTGTGGCTTGGCAACTAGTTTTGAAATAAAAAAATTTTCCTGATAAGTTTCAATACGCGCGAGAATTGCACCAAATCTTAATGAAAAAATAATTTAAATCACTTTATTTATAGCAATAATAAATTTTGCGATTAGAAACCTTGAACAAAAAGCTAGGGCTTGCGGCCAAGAAT
Organism: Bradynema listronoti; assembly: GCA_024678965.1. Classification (NCBI taxonomy): domain Eukaryota; kingdom Metazoa; phylum Nematoda; class Chromadorea; order Rhabditida; family Allantonematidae; genus Bradynema; species Bradynema listronoti. Next base: position 1,614,457 of record JANLNO010000005.1, read on the forward strand.
GCTCGAAAGCATAAAGCCGATAACATTTGCCATCAACATGGTGCCATTCGTCGGGGCAACTTGTATCCAAATCATTAACAATTTTTATTACCTCTTTAGTCCCATGTAAATTATCATTATTAATAGGAACGAGGCCTCTTGATATAGATATGAATATTAACAAGAGAAAAACCGCCAATATGACGGTTAATCTTGTTTTCATTACAATAAGAAATTTAGTGATTATAATTAATTCTTGAAATCGTTATGAGTATCTATAATCACTAATTGTATATATTTTGTGTTTTGTTTGTCACTATTTTTATCTTAAAATTAATTTCAAAAGTTTATTTCATGTCGAACAAAAGATATTTTATATTTAGTTTGTTTCGATATCGATCCAATTTTACTTTTTATTTTAATTTACCAAAATGATTTTTTGACTAATTAATTTTCTATATCTAATAAATAATAAATAAGCACACAAAAAGTTAACAATTAAGCTGTTTCAATATATTATAGGTAGTCTTAGAATATTAGAAAAAAAGATTTGACAACAAATTATGCACACAAAAAAAGCAAATATTCATTTTATAGAAGTAAGAATTATTTAACTTTTTTCAGGTTTTAATATAGTCTTAAATCTATAATATTTTGACGCCACCACCTCGTAAAATTAATTGACAATATGTAAATTGAAATTCATAGAAAATTGTCAAGAAAAGAAAATTTTATGCTCTTTTATTTTCTTCGGGAAACCTTCGGCAAACTCATAATACACAAAAGAAAACTTCTCATCAATAAAAGATGATTTTGCAAATAAATTAATTTTTAAAAAATAAAATAGATAAATTAAAACATAGATAAATTAAAACACAATGCACAAATGATATGAATTTTGAAAAAAAACGTATGTATATGAATCCACATAAATAAAAATATGTTGTAGTTATATTTGAACTTTGTTTGATATAAATCAGGACAGTTTCCTCAATATTTTTAGCTTTAACTTAAAAAGCACGCAGAAACAATATTAAAGCACACAGAAGCACACAGGAACAATCTACAACTTATCTGATGGGCAGTAAAAAATAATACAAAATTGTATAAAAATTTAAATTTATGAGAATTTTAGTTTTAGCCAATTTAAATATTGATCTTAATGTCTTAATTAAAATCTGGCAAAGGTTTAAATTTCGTTACAACATACAATAGCAAAAAAAATCTTGCACCAAGCATTTTTAGCTCGTTCAACTATTGATTTCGTTATATTTGCAATGATTGCTATAAATGAGTTTATATTTTTATGAAAGCCCAAAAAAGATCTACAAGATGTGTTAGTTGTTTTTTTTTTGTTTTTTGGTAGTACTTTGTAGGATTTTTGTGTCAATTTTTTGTCCGGAAAAAGTAAAAATATCATATATACAATTGATATACACAGATTTATACAAGTGGCACAGGATTTTTTTCCGGCCAAAAAATTGACACAAATTGATAAATCCTACAAAGTACTACCAAAAAATTAACAATTTGAAAAAACAACTAGCACATCTGTAGAGCTTTTTTGGGCTTTCACAAAAATATAAACTCATTGGTAACAATCATTCCAAATATAACGAAATCTATAGTTGAACGAATTAAAAATGCTTGGTGCAAGACTTTTTTCCGCTTCTGTATATATTAAATAGTAAAATAATGTTTTTAATTATACATTATAAATAAATTTAAACATAAAGAAATTTATCTTAAAATTAAAAAAAATGAAAATTGTATTTCAATAACTTTCTGTCTTTATTACTGTTTAATTTCGCTTCCTCTTCATTCTTCTTTTTTATCTTAATATTTTGTGTTGTTTTTCTGGAAAATTGAGGAATTTCTCGGGCGCGAATAAAATCTGACCTCACATGCAAATTCAAATTTTGCGCTTATCAAATTTAATCTGATCTTTTTATAAAAAATCGCTGATTTTTTTAAACAAAGATAAATTAAAAATAAAATAAAAGAAAAGAAAAAAAAACTGAGCCGTTAATTCTCGAAATCAGATTTTAAGAAAAAATAAAATGACCCAGATTCACAAAATATTGACAAAATACAGATCACGCATACATACATACATAAACGAATGCGATTGCTCAATTTTATTCTACGATTGGCAATTGATTATGTACCTCTTTTATAATCGGTCTTTCATTTAACGGTTCTGTTACTTTAAAAAAGTTTCTTCGCTTCAATCTTTAATATCTTTGATAAATCTCACATGTTTTCGCGCACGTAGAAAAATATTACTATTTAAAAAAATATTTTTAATTTTTATTTATATTTACATTTTTTATTTTGTTTAGTATGTACAATATTGTTTGGTAAAAATTTGTGTAATCATATATATATATATATATATATATATATATATATATATATATATATATATATATATATATATATATATATATATATATATATATATATATATATATATATATATATATATATATATATATATATATATATATATATATATATATATATATATATATATATATATATATATATATATATATATATATATATATATATATATATATATATATACAGTCGCGGACAAAACATTGGCAAAATTTTTCACTTTTTTGTTTTTTCAATTTTTCCATCAAAATCAGAAACTCCTGAAGGAAGTCAAATATGCCATTTTATAGAGGATTTTCTTAGCTACAAAACCAGTATACTTACTTTCAAAATAACTTTTACTAACAAAACCTAATAATGTATTAACCAAAATCACTTTAAAATTCCATCGGACAAAACATAGGCAAAAAATTTTATTTGGGTTTTAAACCCATCCGAAATGATTTTTCGATTTCGGTAAATCTATTTCTGGTTGGTTCATACATTTTTAACTATACAAAATGGCACCTCCACGCGTTCATCATCGAATGGAGTCTTTAATCGTCCGACTGAGGGATGACGATGGAACGACATGGAATGACATTTCGGACCACGTAAAGTTGAACCCGGGGACGTGTTTTAAGATCTATCGACGAGTGAAGAACCCAAAGGAGCTAAATAAGGGCGGTCGACCTCGAAAACGGATGAAAAATAGATTTAAATTTTAAATTAAATTTTGTTTTCTTGGCAAATTCGCTTTAAAATCGGTAAAAACAGAAGGTTCTTTGTACTTGTTAAAGTAAGAGTACACTTTCAGAACTGACAGAAAGATTGCGCGCAAGTCGTCGGAAAATCCTCATTTGACAGCGCCAATGCTCAAATCGGAATTGAAACTAGCAAATGTGAGCTCCAGGACCGTTCAACATAGCCTCTGCGAAAGAAATTTCATGGCCGTCGTCCAGCATTGAAGCCGTGGATATCGAAGAAGAATGTTACTGCGCGACTGAAATTTGCTCAAGATCATATTGATTGGACTGTTGAGGATTGGAAAAACGTATTATGGTCCGACGAATCAAAGTTTAACCTTTCCAACAATGATGGCAAAGGTTACATTCGTAACCTAAAAAACACAGATACAATCCGAAGTATACAATACCTACTGTAAAGTTCGGAGGAGGTAACATTATGGTTTGGGGATCGTTCTCATGGCACGGCGTTGGTCCGCTTCATCGTATACACGATAAAATGGATCAAATTCAGTACCGTGAAATTCTGGAGACCGTTATGTTGCCATATACGGTGCAAAATATGCCGATGGGCTGGTTGTTCATGCACGATAACGACCCCAAACATACGGCAAAAACCGTAAAAACATGGATCGGCAATAATGGTGTTTCCTTATTGGCCTGGCCAGCGCAATCGCCCGATTTGAACCCCATTGAACATCTTTGGGCGGAGGTCGAAAGGCGGTTGAAGGGTCAGAAATTCAATAATGGAGATGCCTTGTTTGAAGCCGTAAATAATATCTGGGGTTTGTTAAATATTGATTTGATCCATCGTCTGGTTGAGTCCCTCCCTCTTCGTTGCCTAGCCGTGGTGGCAGCGAAAGGTTTCGCGACCAAATATTGAATATTTCGAGTGGTTGTTATTTTTTGCCTATGTTTTGTCCGATGGAATTTTGAAGTGATTTTGGTTAATACATTATTAGGTTTTGTTAGTAAAAGTTATTTTGAAAGTAAGTATACTGGTTTTGTAGCTAAGAAAATCCTCTATAAAATGGCATATTTGACTTCTTTCAGGAGTTTATGATTTTGATGGAAAAATTGAAAAAACAAAAAAGTGAAAAATTTTGCCAATGTTTTGTCCGCGACTGTATATATATATATATATATATATATATATATATATATATATATATATATATATATATATATATATATATATATATATATATATATATATATATATATATATATATATATATATATATATATATATATATATATATATATATATATATATATATATATATATATATATATATATATATATATATATATATATATATATATATATATATATATATATATATATATATATATATATATATATATATATATATATATATATATATATATATATATATATATATATATATATATATATATATATATATATATATATATATATATATATATATATATATATATATATATATATATATATATATATATATATATATATATATATATATATATATATATATATATATATATATAGAGATTGCCAAAAAAATAATGTTGCTTTTTAAACGGAATGACATCAATTATAACAACAAATCTCTCTCCAATACATTCATTCAAAAAATATTTGCCATCAGCATCAAAAACTTGTCGCCAACATTCACGCAGAGAATGGATGCCTCTTTGAAACTCGGCCGACTCCGATAAATGTCGTTCTATATAAAAACCGACATTATTTTTTTGCCAAACTAATATTATGTCGAAAATTTTTTTTATTATAGCTAATTTGTTTATTTTTTATAATCAATTTCTGATACTTTTATAGATGTCTTTGTATCTTTGTATATATAAAACAAATTTTATTGATAATTCTTAGAAATGCAGGTATCTTAAATTTGAGTAAAAAAGTGTTAAAAGAATATTAATTAAGAATGTAAAAAAATATTAGGTTGTTCAGAAAGTTTTGTCGGATTTATGAATAAATATCATACTAAATACATATTTTATATATCATTTAAAAGCTCATTTTTCGTGAGTATTTTGATATATAAATGCTTGACATGTTGTTGTTACTGTATTAATGTTGGTTTATAATAAATAAATCCGACAAAACTTTTTGAACAACCTAATAATATGTAGAATAATAAGTATTTCCCATTTTCCGCTAGCTACGATCACTTTACATGGAATCAATTCGAATCACTATCATCAACATTTGTCTAAGCTTAAATATTCCGCTGTCGGAACTTATTATATACATACAAAAAATTTAAAGTTCTAAGAATGAAGCAATTTTAATGTTTCATCTTGATTAGCCGCATTGCCAAAATAGTTATTTAAAGAACTTCCTCGAATTATGGATTTTGCACTGGCGGTTGCAAACAAAAAGCTAAAATTTCTCTAATATCATATTTGTTATTTTTTATTGGTATTATTGTAATATAATGTGACCACTTACATTATCACAATTACGATGCATATAAGAACAATAACAAGGGTATCGAAAATTGAAATTAGATTATTCATTTTCTGAGGTAAAAATGCCATTTCATTAACGCCAAAATGGAAAATATCGGAATATTTATTGTTTAATTCAATCTGACCTTTACGTTTTATGCGAACATTTTCATCTTCATCAAAAATTTTCATTGAACTTGCTAAAACAAAAAACGTTAAAAATGTTATGATTCAAGACTAATTACTTAGTTAAAATATTTAAAAATTTTAATACATTTTTCTGTGTAAAATTGTTGTATAAAATCTAGAACAGCGCCATTTGTCCAGCCAAATCCTGCTTGTACAGGATACTCCCCACCAAAGCCAGAAATTCCATTGTCAAAACGAACATCATATTTTTCCCATACTTGTGCTGGCTGGAATATTTTATTTTAAAAAAGATCATTTACATACATAGATAATTTTTTAAATTTGTATATGTAATTAAAAAGTATACGATTCCAGGTATAGGATCAAAAAGTCCATTGTATACAGTTATTGCAAAAGCATCAGCTATTTTTTTAGCTTTCCATTTAACATTGATATTTTCACATTTTAAAAGGCTCATAGAAAGTAGATGATTTGCTGGCGCCCACGCATTTGGAAAATCCCACTGTTCTCTTGTTTTATTAAACAAGCTTGACGGCACACCACCTACACTTTTAAAAATATAATATTGTAAGTGTTATACTATTAATTTTTAATTTTTCTAATAATTGAAATTTCATCTACTTTAAATTATTGAAAATGAATTTATATGTACCTTTGTAATCGAAAATATGAATGTTATCTAAATAATTAATCGCATTAAAACAGTCATTTTCACGGCGATCACGTAGCAGCAATGGGAAAATATTCGAGGGATAAAAATCTCGGCGCAATGTTTTCTTTTTCAAATCGTAGTCAAACCATACACCGAGAGTCGAATCCCGCAATACTATGTCGATTGCATTTCTGAGTTGGCTTGCTTTTTTAGCGTAGTATTTTGATTTGCTAATTATTTTGTCATTTTGAGAAAATTGGATATAAGATATTTTAATTAGTAAAATAATAAAATACAAATATTTTTTGTTCAATTTAAATACTTTTTTTTTAAAATATACTTGTTATCGAGGCCATCGAAAAATTCTGACATTATCTCAAAATTTCTTGACATAAAAACATTAACATCAACTGGGACAATTATATTAGTTTGCATGCCGGTTCTATTCACTAAAAAAAATAAATTATAAGTATTAACTTCGTTAAAAATGAAAACTTGAAGAACAATTATAAGAAAATCACACTAATTCCTGGGGCAAACCAACGCGCACTAAAGTCTAAACCAGATTCACAAGCACTCGCAGTTGAAGACCAGACAAATTCCGCGTCACCATCTGATGTACTATGCAGTCCGGCGTAATAATCATCAAGTAAATTTTCAGGTCGTGGACAGTTGGTTGCAACCTTAAAATTGTAAAGGTTAATACATATACATAAACTGTTTATATTAAGCACTCACTCGATATTGATATAGGCGATAATTTTTATTGTTATTTGACACAACTACTGTCCGATTTGTATCCCACCAACTTAACTCGCGTTCCGCAAAAGGCAAAAACTCGTTAAGAAATTTTTTACTAATATTTAACATATCTTGACCGGTAATTTTAGTATAATAATCATAAAGCATATGTACAAAAAGTGGCGGTTGGCTTCTGCGTGATAATCTAAAATATTCATTTTTAATAAATTTAAATAATTATAAATAAGAATCTTAAAAATTAGATGACACCAGCGTACTCAATGTTACCCGAATTGGGAATAAATCCACGTTCTTTAATAATTATTGCAAAATTACGTAATATCCCCAGCGCAGTTTCAAAAAGCTCCGAGAAAAGAAGTCCTAAAAAAGAATAAAAAAAACATTTGAATTTTTTATCATATTGTTTTAAGTAGTATATAATAGGTGTATCTAGGACAGCCGCAATTTTCCCCCACCACCCGCCGAGGCGCAGCCAAGAGGTAGCTAGGATCAGCCGCAATTTTCCTAAATACGCCTATTATAGTTGACTCGAATTCCAATATTTAAAGTATAAATTAATAAAAAATCCTATTAAATCAACATTCTCTCCAGATCTGGGATAGCCAGAAATTTCCCCCACCACCCGCTGAACCACCACATCAATATTTATGGTTCACAGTTAAAAAAGTACGTAATTTATCAAAAAACATCGCTCAAAATCAAAATGCAGAATTATGATCCACCAGACCTGGGACATTCGAGATACCTCCATTACCCGCTGAGAAAAATAATTTAAAAAAGGCAAACCAAGATTATGTAACTAGTATATTACTAGCAAAGTAAAGATTGTATGACATTATTTACTTTTTTATTTATAAAAGAATAATTCCTTAAATTAAATGAAGAATAATATCTTTATAATCATATTTTTCCAATAGTTTTAATACCAACAAACAATAATAACCACAGTGATGTGTATTAAATTTTTGGATCTGAAATGTTGATATTTCAATATCTTTATTTAAATATTTTATTAATCCAATTGGTGGATCTACTCCAAATGAATCAAAATAATAACATTTTTTAGAATTAGTGGAATAACATACCCAATGAGTACCATTATTTTGATCTAAATCGAGGTTTAAAATTCCAACTTCTAACAATTAAAGATTATGACATGTACTTGTTCATTGAAAAAGGAATTCGAGGTGGGATGGTAAATGCTGTAAAAAGATACTCTAAGGCAAATAATAAATATATGAAAGATTATAATCCTGATGAAGCAAGTAAATACCTAATGTACTTGGATGCTAATAATTTATATGGATGGGCAATGATTCAAAAATTACCTTATGACGAGTTAAGATTTGAAATGAATAAAGAAAATTTTAAACAATACAAAAGAGAATTGAACGATTTAATTAATAATTTAAATGAAAATGGTGATGAAGACGAAGAAGAAAATATAAAATATAAAATAATGGAACATCTAAATAAGACTGGAAGTAAAATAATTTAAAATTAATTAGAAAACCAAACTTTAAAAATAGTATGCCTAATTATTCATGAGAATTTATTGAGTATTGAAATGGAAAAGACAAGTTTAGAATTTAATAAACCAATATATGTAGGATTCAGCATCTTGGATTTGAGTAAATATTTGATGTACGAGTTTCATTACGACGTAATGTTAAAGAAGTACAAAGATAAAATAAGACTGTGTTATCAAGACACTGATAGTTTGATTTATGAAATTGAAACTGAAGATATTTACAAAGATATGAGACAAATGAAAGAATGGTTTGACTTTAGTGATTATCCAAAAGATCATCCACTATATGATGAATCAAATAAGAAAGTGATTGGAAAGTTCAAAGATGAGTTGAATGGAAAGATTATGGAAGGAGTGTTTTTGAAACCAAAACAATATGCATTCAGTGTCGATGGTGAAGATAAAAAGAAGTCGAAGGGAATTAAGAAGAATGTAACCAAAACATTAAAATTGGACGACTTTAAACGATGTTTGATTGAAGGAAAAGTTATACGAAAAGAGCAATTCATGATTCAGGCTAAAAGACATCAGATTTATATGGTGTGACACAAAAGTATAAAGGCACCGAATTTTTGGGCATAACTTTTCAATGGAATGACTTATCGATTTGAAATTTTACTATCGATTTGAAATTTTACTCATAAATGTAGAATTTAATGTTAAATCATGTAGTATAACTCGTTTTGAGATAGTATTAAAAATAAAAAAATTTTGGCACATTTTTGAAAAATCGGGTGACACATAAGTATAAAGGCATTTATTTTTATACTGAAAACAAAATATTAACTCAAAATATCTTAACAATTAATAACTAGTGACTCTTCCCGATTTTTCAATTGCTTCAATCATGCGTTGCGGCATACTGCGAATCAAATTTGTGAGCGTTTCGACCGTGATTTTGTCCCAAGCCTTTTGTATCGCAGCTTTCAGTTGCTCGGTGTTATCAAACTGCCTGCAATCGGCATAAACGTCCCGTACGAGTATTCCCCATAGATTTTCAATGGGATTAAAATCGGGCGACTTTGCCGGCCAAGGAAGGAGGGGAATGCTTTTGGCCTGAAACCAAGCTTTTGTCGACACACTCACGTGAATAGCAGCATTATTCTGTTGAAACGTTAACTTCGCGGATCGAAAACGTCTTTCATGCGGCAGAAGATATGTCTCGAGAATCTCCTGATAATCCGACGAATTCATTCGGTGCGTAATGAACACAATGGGGGTTTTTTCAAAACTAGAAAAGGCTGCCCAAATCATAACACTGCCACCGCCGAAACCGCGCTTCGAAAAATATCTTGGTTCTTTCCTCAGAGCACGCCAGTAACTAGCAAATCCATCAGGGCCGTCAAGGTTGAATTTCTTTTCGTCAGAAAAAATGATCTACAACGGAAGTGTGCAGGAAATAAGCTTCTCTTCGACGCAAAAAAAACCTGGTTCCACTGATGAGTCCAACTAACGTGTTCCTTCACGAATTGCACACGAACAGCTTTGTGGGCGGCGGTGAGACATGGTGTAATGCAGAAACGCTGGCGCTCAATGCGCGGAGAAGCTTTCAGAACGCGGTGCACCGTTTCGCAAGACACTTCAGGGACAAATTCCTTGTTGATACGCCTGACACCCTTTGTCGAATTTGACGCTGCATTGATAATTCGACGCTTTTGCCTTGACGTCATCTTGCTAGGGCGGCCGCTTCGCTTTTGAGAACCGTACGAATCCATATCACGACAGGAATTGTCAATAACGCAGCGCAGGGACTACGATTGATTTTTTTGCGATTGCACGATTAGGCAGTCCCATGTCCTTGTAAGCCCGAATCTGTCCCTTTTCCGCTTCCGTTAAATATGATCCACGCGGCATCTAGTACAAATTATTACAAAATTACATTTAAAAAACAATTTATGTCAAAATAAAGCAAACAAAGGGAAAACGTACAAAAATGGAAGGTGCCTTTATACTTATGTGTCACCCGATTTTTCAAAAATGTGCCAAAAATTTTTTATTTTTAATTCTATCTCAAAACGAGTTATACTACACGATTTAATATTAAATTCTAGATTTATGAGTAAAATTTCAAAGCGATAAGTCATTCCATTGAAAAGTTATGCCCAAAAATTCGATGCCTTTATACTTTTGTGTCACACCATACTCTAAAGCAAAACAAAGTTGCTCTGAATGAAGGTGATAAGGAGGAGTTTAAAAGATATATTTGTAACAATAAAATAAAAACATTAGCCTATGGGCACTATAAGATTTAATATTATAGCTAAACAATAACGTAAACTACAGTCAAACCCCTCTAATCCGTCACCCTCACTAATCCGTCACTTTTCTTCGGCCCCGACGAAATTTAGCGTATATTTAGTTGTTTTAAGTTTTAATCCGTCATCCCGACCCTCTATAATCCGTCACTTTTTTGAACATTTTTAAGAAATTTTTGGCATCTTAAGTTCATCAATTTTAGCGATGTCCAGCGAAAAGCGCAAGCGAAGTGACCTCACTCTTGGGAGGAAGAAGGAGATCCTAGAAGGGGCACTAAAGAACCCGAATAAGTCTGCTCTGGCAAAGCAATTCGACGTTCCGAGGACGACAGTCAATGACATCCTGAACTCGCGAAGCTCGATCGAAGCGGCAATTGAAGAGGGAGTTCCAGCAAAGCGGAAGAGATTGACTCAAGCTCAAGATCCGAAGCTCGACGAAGCGATGCTCAAATGGCTGAAGCAAGCGCGTGGACAAAATCTGCCAGTTAGCGGAGATCTAACCAAGGTAAATCTTGCAAATTTTAGCCGATGGAGAGATAGACACAACTTTTAGGAGAAGGCGACACTGCTGGCTGAGCTGCTGAGCATTCCGAACTTCAAAGCAAGCAATGGATGGCTGGAGAACTTCAAGGAGCGGCACGGGATCTCGTTCAAGACAGTGCAGGGCGAAGGAGGAGCAGTGGACACGCGGTCTCTTCAGGAGTGGCAGCAACAGGTTCTTCGCCCCTTGCTTGAGCAGTTCTCCGCAGACGACATCTTCAACTTGGATGAGTCGGGACTTTTCTGGCAGCTGCTTCCAAACAAGACGATGGCCTTCCGAGGAGAGCGATGCACTGGAGGGAAAAGGAGCAAGGAGCGGTAAGAATTTCGCAATTTTGTGGGTCATGTAAACAAGTTGTTACAGGGTCACCCTTCTAATTGGAGCAAACATGAGCGGCAAGGAGAAATTCCCTCTTCTGGCAATCGGCAAATCCGCAAGGCCCCGCGCATTCAAGAACAAAGAGATCCCCATCACGTACAAGGCCAACTTGAAGGCGTGGATGACGGCGGAGCTTTTCGAAGAAGTGCTGCGAGAGTGGGACGGACGACTCGGCCAGAAGAAGCGCAAGGTGCTGCTTTTCCTGGACAACTTCTCCGGCCATCCTCCTGAGCTCGAGTTCGACAACATCCGCATGGCGTTCTTTCCTCCAAACACGACAGCCAATTCTCAGGTGAATTTTGTTTAAGATTTCAGTTAGGTTTAAGTTTACGATTTTAGCCAATGGACCAAGGAATCATTGAGAACCTCAAGCGCCACTACAAGAAGTTCTTGCTTCGCCGTCGGCTCGAGGCCTTGGACGAGGGAAAGGAATTCAAGTTCTCCTTGCTAGACGCTTTGCATCTTGCCCGACGTGCCTGGAATCAAGTCTCCGAGTCGACAATCAAGAACTGCTTTGCGAAAGCCGAGTTTGTCCATGAGGTTTGTTTTAAGAATGATTGGCTGCGTTAGACAAGATATGTTTAGGAAATTCGTGCAGAGGAAGAAGATCCTGAACTTGCCGAACTCTGGGAAGCGCTGCCAATCGAAGAGCGGATGCACGACGGTGAGGAGATTGAGCTAATCGACTTCCTCGAAGCGGACGATCGTCTCGCGACTGGTGGAGCTTTCACGCTAGAGGAGATTGCTGAAGAGGTCATGCGTGAGGATGGGCAAGAAGGAAGCGACGACGAAGAGCCGCCGATCGAGGAGCCTCCGATCTCGCTTAAGGAAGCTCAAAGCGCGTTGATCACCGTCCGGAAGTACATGGAGAAGAACAGCGGGGAACCCGGCGTGATGAAGGCCTGCGATCAGCTCGAGGAAAAGATGGCAGAGATCCGCCGGAAAACGATGCGCCAGACAACACTCGTAAAGTTCTTAAGTTAGCAGGAGTTCTTCTATTTGTGTTTGGCTCCGGAATAAAGACATTTGACTAGACTCCATCTCTTTTCTGATCACTACAAAGCTTTTTTTTCAAAACCTCTATAATCCGTCACCCTCGCTAATCCGTCACTTTTCTCCGGTCCCGACGAGTGACGGATTAGAGAGGTTTGACTGTACTCAAATTCATTTATACGCATTCAAATTTGCGCGCTTTTGTTCACTTTGGCATTATGTGTTAGCTTTGCTTTTTTTTACATTTTGTTGTTCACAATGTATTTCTTATATTTTTTCTCATTCATTTTCATGTTTTAATTTTCTAATTAAAAAAAAAGTTTTAATTTTTATAAGTACATAGTATATAATTATTATTTCATTGATTTTCAGATCTCTACAAACAAACATGAGCGATCACAACAAGGTAAACTCATTTTCTTTTCTTGTATGCTAAATTCATTAAATTTTAGAGCTCTTCATCTTCCAGTGGAAAAGATAGTTCGTATGAATATCTGGCAATGCCCTATGATGAGTTCGACATTATGCTCAAGGACATTAATGAAGAAGAATTGGAGAAGGTATGCTTTTTGTTTTGGAACGTTTCTAAACTTTTTAATTATAGATTGGCCGTGATCAAGAAGTGGAACATTTAAGTGCCGGAACATTCACTACTCCCGCGTTTCCAGTAAACGGCGTCTTGCATGGTCCCAACTCACGTTTCATGGTGCCGTTAATTTTCCAACGAGCTCGAAAACCCAATTCCAAAGCTATCAACGTGTGGTGTTTGCTCGACACTGGCTCCCCATTTACCTGCCTCACAGTTAAAACATTGGAGATTTTTTTTGGTGCTGACAATGTAATCGACGGGCAATTCTACTCTTTTGCAATCCAGGTTTGTTTTCTTTGTATTTGATATGAATATTTTTCTAAACTTTAGGATCAAAACAGCCGCGTTGAATGCCAAGTGTCGAAGGTTGGTACCCTTTTCGAGCACGTTAACATTCTGGGTGTTGATGCGATGCAAACTTTGGGATTGTCGGGGATTGGAGGTATTAATTGGACGAAGAAAACTTTTTATCTCGCCAAGGAGTAAACTTTTTCGTATGCCTTGTAATCTTTAATAAATAATTCGATATGTTTTTTAAATATTCATTCTTTTTGATATTTGTGATTTTACATATTTATGTAATAAGTTGTTTTTTTTCAAATAATTTTACCGTTTGTACCTTGATTATGGTGGTATATGGGGGTATCTCGGCTGTCCCAGATTTGGAGTATAATAACTCTGCATTTTGATTTTGAGCGATGTTTTTTGATAAATTACGTACTTTTTTAACTGTGAACCATAAATATTGATGTGGTGGTTCAGCGGGTGGTGGGGGAAATTTCTGGCTATCCCAGATCTGGAGAGAATGTTGATTTAATAGGATTTTTTATTAATTTATACTTTAAATATTGGAATTCGAGTCAACTATAATAGGCGTATTTAGGAAAATTGCGGCTGATCCTAGCTACCTCTTGGCTGCGCCTCGGCGGGTGGTGGGGGAAAATTGCGGCTGTCCTAGATACGCCTATTATATACTACTGTTTTATATTTTTTTATACTGGAAAGCTCGAAAGTTTTGAAACGCCTTTGAAAAAATAGGGATAAAAAATAACGAAAAAGAAAATATTAAAAAAGGTATAAGCGTTGAACTTTTTTCGAAAACGTTTCCAAACTTACGGACCTCCTCATTTTACATTTTATATTGTTTAATTTCGACCTTTTATAATCCAGTAGCTGTCCCAATAAAAATAAACTTGGAAATGACCACCCGGCACGATAAAACGGTGCGGAACTGCAAGCACCGGATAACGTGATCGATTATTATGTACATCTTCTACAAACTCTCGACTTAACTTTGGCCAAACATTATGTAGTCGTATGGCAAATTTCCTAAATTTTTTTTTATTTTATTGATAATATATACAAAAATGTATAGATCTATCTATTCACATTCAAAACAAATTAATACAATGATTTTGAAAGCGACAATTGCGGCCAGTCGATTGGAATCGACAATTGCGGCTCAAACAACACAAATCATTTTTCAAAAAAAAAACTTAAAATTTTTAAAAAATTTAAAAAAATGAAATGTACTCAACAAAGGAAATTGCCTTGTTTTTTAAGACTAAATAAAATACGAAATGACAGAACTATCGGCGTTTTTTATCGCACATTTGATTGAAGATTTTGGTTAAATTTCCTACAAATGATCAAATTCTAAATCATCTAAGAACACTTAAATATCCTCTGTTACAACATATTGTAGAAAATTAGAATTAATCTTAAAATAATCATTATCTTTTATATATTATATTATAAAATTCATCTTTATATATTATTATTTTTTATATATTATATTGTAAAAACACTTACTATATTTAAAAATATTTGAAAAAATTGGAAAAAAATAAAAAATTGTATTTTTTTAAAACAAAAAATATTTTTTTGAAAAATTATTTTTGTTGCTCAATCTGCAATTGTTAGCCGCCTCAGCCGTAATTATTGTAGCCCAATTGTCGCGTCCGCAATTGTTGCAACACCCTTTGAAATATATGATATACAAAATAGCAACTTGGTTAAAAATAAATGGAATTAAGTATGCATTATATCAAACTTCATTTTTGGATGTGAGATTAATTTAAAAGACTCTGGCATCTGCTTCCAATCAGTAAGGCTAGCTGGTTTTAAATAATTATCGGACTGAAAATTTGCTTTGCAAAATTCTTCAAAAATCGTTCTGTTTAATGGTCTCTTTAAACTAAAAATACAAAAATTTCATAATTCATAACAAGAATTTCAATTGTTAAACTTATTAAAATTTTGTAGAACAATTTCGGGCGGAAAAGTAAGTCGTGTTCCTGGACATGTTTCACGTAAACCAAAATATCGCGATGCAAATAAAATTGGTCCACCACAATATATACCCGCCAATTCACCATCACATACCGGTACTGAACAATTGACTTGAAAATCTTCTTCATAGAATAAACCCTTTAAAACGTATTATTATTTGTTATAAGTCAAGAAATTATAGAGCTATCTCATTTTTCCAAGATTCCCCTGTCCTATGATTATAAATTTTGTGTGTTAATTACTTTTTTTTGATCAAACAAAATTTATATAATTTTTTTTGCAAAATTTTTATAGCAAATTTTAGAAAAATTAAAAGACGCGTCCAAATGCAAAGAAATTTTGCTCACCCTTTTGCTCATGTTTTGAATTGGCGCCAATGAGTTCATTCTGTTGTATTGGATCCAAGCGAGTCCAAATTTTGTGCCCGCCTTTGTTTCAGTTTTATAAAAGTGGGCACAAAATTTGGACTCGCTTGGATCCAATACAACAGAATGAACTCATTGGCGCCAATTCAAAACATGAGCAAAAGGGTGAGCAAAATTTCTTTGCATTTGGACGTGTTCTTTAAGTGCCAAGAAATTATAAAAAATTTATATCATATTTATTACCTGCATTATGTGATGAGCAAGCTCACTTTTAGCAGTATGAACTCCGACATGCCAACCATCACAAATTTTACTTAATAAAACAAACATATAAACTATAAAAACGAAGTTTTGTTGAAAAATATTAGATGGATTTTTACGTATAATGAGCATCTTTTCATAAAGTTTAGATAGCCTTACATATCAAATTAAATACAAATTATTATAGCTAATTTTAATTACGTTGACTTTTTATTGTAGATAACAAATATATGCATTTAATGCACGTCTAAAATGATGCGAATATTTATTTTGATAAAAAATAAGACTGCATACTTATACATAAAACTACAAAATTAATAATTAAAAAATTGATAAACAAACTTTTTATAAAATGTTTTAAATATTTTTACTTAATCTTACTTTGCTAAATTGTATTATTTTTTAAATAAAACACTATTAAAAAATTGAAATGGAATTTAAACGTGCATATTATCAAGTAGGTAAAAAACGTAAGTTTGTAAAGACCACATGACTTCAGCGCCTAATATTTATTTATTGATAAAAAAATGTTGTATACATAAATTTTTATCGCAAATAGTTTATTTTTTGTTTTAATATGTTGGCAAAAAATTTTTATTTATGTTGTATAAAAATAATTTTATTAAATTTTAAATTTTTACAAAAATTTAAAATTGAGAATTAAAATAAATATTACAGAAAAAATAACTATTCTTCTAGAATAAGCTGAAGAAGCTTGACTATTGTAAAATTTGCTTTTTGAATCAGTGGAACGAAGATATTGCTGGCGACGTTGTTGTGCACGATTTCCATTATCATCATCGCCATCTTGATTCGCAAAATAATAAGCAAAGCGCTTGGCATTTGGCACGCTATCGCAAAATTCCTTGGCACGAAACGTTTCTTCTCCGTGATGACGAATTTCTGCTCGAACAAACGGAAATATGCAGAGCTGATAACATTGCAAGGCATTCACTTGAGCAAGATCAACGCCCATTAATGCCAATGTATCTAGTGAATCAGTACCACCATTATACTTATGGTCGATATTATATTGTTTTAAGCCATATTGTTCGATACTAGTAGGGGTTATAGAGGTAGATAGAGCAAAAAGTGGCAGTGCAGTGATCGATGAACCTGTATTCAATAGTCGTTTCAGATCGAAACTAATTGTTGTGAATTGACGACGTACGCGTTGAGCAGGAGGTTTTATCGTACCGCGTAGGCATCGTAATTCTGGTACTATTAGAGTTACAATCTAAAGTTTTTCATTATATTATATTAATTTTTCATTATAAGTTTTCATTATATTAAATTTTGCTTTTATTATATAATTTGGTGGTGGGACAAAATAGAGGGCGCGATAGGGACGCGATAAAACGGAGAAAGCAAAAGTTTAGGCTTAAATCTAATTTTAGTTTTTTTAGATTTAGATTTACTTGTATACTTATGATTTATTTTTTTAAGCTTAGATTTTAGACATTAGTTTTGTCCCGTCTCGCTTTGTCGTCTCTTTTTATCCCATTCCGTTTTAGCAATCCCCTTTTGTGGTATCGTTTATAATTTACATACAAGTAGTCAATATTTTCTTAAATTAATAACAAATTTACCAGTATTTGTGAAATAATATTAAAAAATCCAAACCAGGATTTTTTGAAAATTGTTTTAATTTTTAATAAGAGAATTTTTAAGGTTTAATATGTAAATTATAAGGTGTACATGTATAAATTAATTAATTATTTGTTTTCTTTGTACATATAAAATTTTATTTTTTTTATAATTTTATAAATTCTAAAAAATATTTATGTTCTTTTTTTCAAGTTTAAATTCTCGTATTTTGATAATCCGCTTTACGTTTCGTTCTTTTTTATCTCACTATAAATATGCAAATTAAGAAAAATTGTAAATTTGGTGATGAGAATAGGATAAATGAATGTTATTTTAAGTGGTGTTGTTTTATATTGTTTTTCTTATTTTTTATACTTTTATGTTTCCGAAAAATTTAAAGATTATGTGTGCCCGTTTTAAATATTGGTGCATATTATATGCCATAATACTATTCTAATTAAATTTTAGCCAAAAAATATTATTAAAAATTGTTATTACCTCTTATAAATAATCGTAATGTTTTGATTTTATTATTTTGATATCTTTTCAAGGACATTTAATTCGTAACTCACTTATACATAATAATTAAATTTTGACATGCCACTACTAGCCAAAAAGCAAAAATAAAAAATAATCGAAAAATTGGAAGAAAAAAGAATAAATAAGACGATGAATATGAGTGATGGAAATTTTGCCCGCGCAGAATTTTCCGCATGGTAAAAAAATAATTTTGTAATAGACTAATGCCATTACGCACGCCTTACAAACTCTAAACAATTTGCACAATTAGCAAAACGAAAACTGTGCTAAAAATTGACAATTATTTTATTCGTCTAAATCTGGAGAATCAATATTTTGGCCATTTTGATAAATAAAAAAAGTAAAAGATTTTAAACAAACATTTTCCAATTCTCTTACAAGAGTGAATTTTAAAATTTTTTTATTATACATATTAGATAAAAGAGGAAAAGGAAGTTTGTAACCAACAACGGATAATCTTTTTTCTTTTCCCGCAAACACTTGACACTCGTTTTCTCACTTTCTCTTCTTCAGTTAATCTCTTTTTTATCTTTTCATTTTTTGTGTATCTTTATGTACTTTTTAGCAAGAAAGATACTTGTATTTTAGATTGATTAAAAGATACTTATCAATCAAAAAAAGTTAAATTTAGAATTGCTATATGAAACATGGCAAATAAGACTATGTTTTTCTAAATTCTTAATTAATTAATGTTTTGTGATAAATGTATGTAAATAGGAAAAGCAATGGCATATGAAGAACTACTTCAAATTAACGAACTTAATGAAAAATTAATTATAAAAGAAAGCCGAAAATTATTGTATGTGTTTTTACAATAAAAAGTGGGCTGTTTGGAATAAAACCATTTGAATTTAAATAAAAATTTGAAATTTTATTGTATATTATTTTCTAAAATATACCTTTGGTCGATTTGCAAAAACGCTACTAACGGTAAGATTAAGACGGTTTGGAGAAGTGGATAGTTCTTCAAAATGTACAACATGTTCTTCAAAGATAAATTTAGAATTGGATTTAATTCCAACATTAAAAGGTGGTGAGTTCTCCGATGTTGTCTTTACTACCAACTCCTATAAAAAATTATATACATAATTATGTTATTTAATTCTAATCCATAAATATACATATGATTTTTAGCTTAAAAATAATATACAAAAATAAAATAAGTACCCTAATTTATCATGTATAAGGCAAAACCGTTTGGGACTTCTTTACTATTTTTAATTTAATGTTCGCCTTCATTCTGTTATAATTAATCGGATCGTTACATAATTTTGCATTCTTATTCTAAGTATCATAGAGAACATGTAAGGTAAAAATAAAACCCCGGCATCCAATTGTAACAAAATAAAGGCGAATACTAAATTCAAAAATAATAGAAAAATTCCATCTAATTTTATTTTACACAAATTTGCATCTGATTTGCAATTTTGTAACATAACTTTTTCTAACAAAGAAAAAAGAATTTCGATTCTTTAATATTTTTTTAAACAATCCTTTAAAACTTTTTGTAAAATTAATTCTTAAAAATGACATCAATCATTAAGCGAAACAATAGTAAAAATGGCCTTGAAACTTGGCACTTATTATTTTCTTTTATTTATCTGCGTTTGATTCAGAAAAAGACATATAAAAAATACGGTTATTATAAATGTTTTCTGTGAAATTGGAGATCAGTTTTCTACCTTGTTTTTTACATTTATTTTTCGGCAAAAATATCTTTAAAATATTTAACTTTTTATATGTTAATAATAAAAAAAACAAACCTGCTTGGTAGGAAAGTCAATTAACGTTCCACCGTAATCATCCTCGTGGTTAAGATTATCACTTATATCCTTGATATACAATATTCGATAGTTGATTCTAATGGCAAACCATGTATCCGATATTAAGCCATCAAATGAGAACAACTAAATAATTTTCTTTGAATTAAAATAATTGTAAATAATTATATATGATTGTTTATTAATTAGGATAACAAAATTAATTTTCATTAATTTTTATTTTAGAGTTCTTTCTTTTGCATTTACATAGCTGTTTTTTTTTGTAAAATAGTAAGTTTTTACAAAAACTTATGATAATTTAATAAGGACACTTACAAAAAATATTTCAGTTGCAATTTTTTTAAATTTGACAGCTTCTTTATTCAATAAATTCTCACAATTAATTAAATTCCTTATGTTCCTTTACACGAAAATAATAAATTTTTGTTAAAACTGAGCAAGTGAAAAAAATCTTAGAAATAAATTTCAATAACATATCATTTTAAATTTGATCAGTAAAATGTAACTTTTTGTAATGTGATTATTTTAAAAAATTCGAAGGTAAAATGAAAATTTAATTAATATCAAAAATGAGAAAAAATGAATTAGTTTTTTTGCCACTTTAATACAGAGTTTGTATATCTTATGTTCTTTGATTAAATCTTTTTTTTCACAGATTTAATACTGCAAAATAAATAATATTTTTGAAATTTTAAGAATTCCATTCTTATTTTCAAATTTATGGAACGTCATTGTCTTCGTCATTAATTCATTTTATTCACACCCTACAGTTGTTCGGCATAGCTATGTTTAATATTAGTTTCATACTTTAAATTATTTATTGTTATTTGTCATTTTTTTGTTTTCTAAAAATTTCTTGAATTTTTTTCTAAAAATTTCTTGAATTTTTTATATCAATATGAGCTTCAATAACACTAATTTTTTACAGATTTAATAACAAACAAAAAAATGAAATAAAAAATTTGTATTAATGAAAGAATATAGACACCATTGAAAAATAAATTTTTACAATATAATTTAATAAATTTAATAATATGTATATATGTATACTCTTTTTTCTTTCTTTATTTTTTTAATAAGTTTAACTTTTTACGATTTTAATTTTGTTGTTTTCATAAAAATGCAAAAATTTTGTAATGAATTATAAAATAAAAAATGAAAAAAGTTGGTTTAGCTTAAGTCGAAAGTGGAAAATATGAAAAATTTCCCCAAAGGACGCAAATTGATATACACTTTGCGCGTTGCTAAAACAAAACAAAAAAAGAAAGTAATGGGACATGTAAAAAATAAAAAAAATGAAATCGACAATTATTTTTTGGCCGACTTTAGAACATTTTTTGACGGCAAATTCAATTGGGAAAAAAACCGGCAAATTGTTTTAAAAAATTCGACAAATGAAAAAAGAAATATAGTTAAAAATTACATATAAAAATTTATATGTCCTTCGTTTTTAGATTTAAGAAAGAATAATAATATTTATTTATTTAAATTCATCATTATTAATAAATTATTATTTTTTAATTCTTTTAACATTTTATAAAATATAAATTTTATGTCATCCAAAAATAGTAATTTCAATAATTGTATGCGGCCTATTTACATTGCGATTTGAAGACATTTAATCAGTTATTATGATTATTATTATTTTATAGAAGGAAATATTGTGAGTGTTTCCAATTTGCATATCAAAAAAATGCGCGAAGATAAGATAAATAAGAGGCAGATTACGGTAAAATTCTTTTTGTAAATTAAAAATAAAGAACATTGTTTGTTTGTTTTATATATTTGTAATATCTAATTTAACGTAATGCATTACAAAAATTAAAAAGTTAAATTTATTTTAATTTTTTCTTAATTTCATCAAAATACTTTTTTATAAATTTAAGTAACTTATTCTACGTATTGTGATTAGAATAAAAATAACTTTAATTTTTTACACAATTAGAATTTCACGGCCAATAAACTTTAAATTTTTCTAAAGAAATTTAAAAATTTTAAAAATTTCTAAAAATAAAAGCATCCTACGAAGCGAAAAAAATCGTCTCAATATAATGAATTGAAATAAATTTTTAAATGTCCATTAACATGAAATCGCCAAGGTAAGAAAATAAAAGAATCATCGAAAATAACTGATTTGATAAGATACTTTAAAAAGGCCATTTAAAAAAAAATGCATAAATTCCTTACCATTTTCAGCATTTAAACTCTCTTTTTCTCAGTCATTATATTTCCATTGTATATATCTTTTTTTAAATTTTTCAACGTTTTTACGTTTATTTTTAGCTAATGAAAATTAGAATTTCATTCATTCATGCAAAATTTACATCACCACTACCTGGAAAATAACGAAATAGCTTTTTCACACATTGATAACAAATTAATGATATTGTTTCTAAAATTTTATTTTTTATAATCTAAAATATGCAAAGATATTATGTTGAAAATTATAGAAATAAGTTAATATATTAATGAAAAAAAAATTTCACACGCTAATTGTGAAAATAAAAAATAAAAACTAAAGATTAAACCGACTATATTTTTTTTTAAATAAAATAATTTAAATGGCGTGTAGTTAAATATATTTAATTTCATATAAACTTTTATAAAATACACTACTTGTGAGTTGAGTTTTACCGTAGCAGTAAGCTCACTACGACGGAATTCTCGTAGCCGATTTAAATCAAATAAAATTATCTGCATTTCGAGCTTTCTCCTCGATGTCATTAATTTTCTTCCATAAGTGTCATCTGCATTTTCGGCGCCACTAACATGTTCTGTAGAAATCATCCTAACAACAATTGAATGTGCTGAGACAGATTCAATTTGAAATTTTGCCAACAATTTTGACGCGTCACTTGGTGTATAGAAAATTACGCACATTAGATATAGTATTATAACAGAATTTGTGGCTAATAATTTTCTCCTGCTAATCCAATTTGAGAATCGAATTCGTTTCTGACTTAAATTCTTGAGATATTCATTATTCGAGGTAATTGATAAATTATTTGTATTTGTTGTCTTAACATACTGATAATTCTCCTGATGAAAATTCTCGTTATAACTATTTTGCTGCATAGCTCGTCGTTTTGTAATTCGATTGTGAATTTCAGAATAAAAATAATATTGAGAAGTACTTTGCATATCGTCATACATTTTGGGATATAATAACGCTTAATTATTTTATATATTAGTATATTGAAATAATTATTTTATTTAAAAAATTTTAAATCTATGGGTTAGTTTTATCTTTAATTGAACATTGCAATTATTAGGGCAAACATGTAATATTTTGTAGGCTCATTTAAAAAATTCCGCATTTATACATTGCTTTTTTTCCTATGGGAAAAAAGTTTGCGCATTTTCCACATAAAAATCTCGGTTAATAAAATATAAAAAATAAAAGTCTCATTAAATTATTTATTAAAGCTAATAAAAATATAATGAATAAAAAACTTATTGCTTCGTATTTCCATAACCCTTTTAAAAATTAAAAACACAATTATGGATTGATTGATATATTTTATTCTTATACTTAATATATAATTTTAAAAAGATTAAATTTTTAAATCAAGTATAAAAGTGATTACCTAATCTAAGTGAACATTATTTAAAAATATTAATTAAATATATAACATTATTTAAATATATTATTCAAAAAGTTAAATAAAAAACAAAACCAAGAATTTTTGGAATATAACACTACGCGATTGAGGTATATATAAATGTAATTCTTTCCGCTATTACAATCGAGATTAAAATTACAAGTGAAAATCAGAAGAAAAAAAAAGAATGAATGCAAATTTTTTGCTCTTTTGACGGCATTCTTTTTCATTCGTTTCTTTCATTTTTCTTTTTTCCCATCACTTTGTTCGTTTCATTTCTTTGAGTTCTCGTTTCCTCATTTCTTTCCATTCCGCATTTTTTTCTTCATTTTTATATTTTTAATTTTTTGGTCTTAAGCATATTCTTGTTTTCAAGTTAATTTTTACAACGCCCTTTCTAAGAGATTCTTTTGCGTTATTTTTTATTGTTTTATATTTTTTGTATCCAATTTTAGTTTTATTTATTTAGGTAATATTATTACTTAGCTTTTTTTTAATTTTTCAGTTGTTTTAAATAAAAATATATTAATTCTATTAGTTTTACCCAATTAAAATATCTTTGTAATGTAAAAGAATTTATTCACTTTTTTTACACAAAAAAGAACAATAAAACAACATGCAAGTCGATGTAGAAAAAAATTTAGACTTTAGTTAGCCTCCATAAACCGTCTCCAAGATAATGTATGTTGTCAATACCGATTCCCGAATTGATTTCTCGAATCTTAAAAGGAAGTAAATAGGCATAACAAATATCAATAAACAAATATCAAGACTTAATTACATTTATAATTTATAATAACCAATTGGCATAATAAATAATATTAATTTCTTTTAATAAATAAGAAAATAAATTTGTAAAAAAATAATATTGAAAAATAGATTGAATAAATAAACTCTGACTTAAAGTAAAAAAACAACTGAATTTATTAGGCTCCAATTACATTTTATAAGTACTAATAAAATAAGTTATCCTTTTTTAGAAAGTTTATGAAATTATTTTGAAAAGCATTGTTAATTTAAAACAGCTTTTTAATGAAATTAGATTAGTTAACTTATTTTTTAAATAAAAGCATTAATTGCAAATTATTGCGAATAACCTTTTGGGAAGACATTTTCATAATTCCAATAGCCATTGCGTGCTCCTTTCCCTCTGCCATGATCGCTACCATTGTACCTTCATCGCAATCCGTCATTTTTGCTCCCGGACTAGTCAATCCAGGACACATGATATTCGAGCCGTTCAACACGAATTTTATTGCGCCTTTGTCAACCTGTACAAAAGAAAAGAATTTCGCCTCGAAAAACAAATAAACTCAAAATCAAATTGAACCAGCAAAGCTGTGTCTAATTTCTTTTTTCTTATGTAAATCTTGAAACAATTAAATTTATAATCGAGTATTAATCAAACTAACTACTACACATACCTATATCTAAACAAAATTGCAATATAAAAAGCGATGAATGAGTAAATACCTGCTGCTGCGTCATAATAAATGGGTATTTATGCAGCAATTTCAAAGTCGGTATATACGGAAAGTCTCTGTGTTTAATAAATTGTATGTTGCCCTCTACGTCTGCCACCATTTCCATGTGATCGCGACATTTTAAGAGTTTGAAATTCTCCTTCTTGGGAAGGATTTCTTCAATTACGCTTTCGAGTTTCGGATACGCCTCTACGAGTTTTGCCCGAATTCCCTTCTAGAACATGTAGCTTATTTTTTTATAAATAATTAGAACTATGAATTTTTTACATTTTAAAAATGATTTTCAAAATAAAATTACCTGCACTGAACTCTTAAGCTGTTGAATACCCGCAATATCCTCCTTTTGATCGAATTTTTTGAACATTTTAAAATCATAACAAAATGATTATGATAACACAAAAAATATAGGTAAGTCAACTAATGATGAATAATTAATATAAGAATAAATCGTAAATTTTCGATTTCAAGTAGCACATCTTCAAATGTTTGAAAAAATCTTTTTTTTATTATTTAACCCGAAAAACAAATAGCTTCTATATAAAAAGGCGACTCAAAAATATAAGAATTTTGAGTTTTAAACAATCCTAACAAAAAAGTTAATAACAAGAAACCAGAAAAATGAACACCGTTTTCAAATGTCGAAGTTTGGCATTGTTTCAAGGAAGTCGTCATTAAGTTAATAATTTTCGTGTTCATCTTTTAATAATAAATACAGCGAACACGATGATAGGGAATATGGGCGGCTTCGATATCTTCGGCATGTTTCCGCCGATAACTCCATAAGAACATGTCCACGTCAACTTCGGAAATGTCGCGCAAGGACTGGCCGGTTTGTTCCTTGTGCTTTTCGCAAAATTCTTGGATTTTCTTCGCAATTTTCTAAAGAAAACCATAATTTTACTTGTTGGGCATTAATTTTACATTTTTTTTTAAATAAAAATGATTAAAATGTGCCGAATGAAAAACGCACATACTTTTAAATATCATTTATAAAAAATAAAATATGATAAACCTCGCATGCGTAGATGGAAAAACCGCGAATAATAACTTCGTATTCGGATCCGTTTTCAATCAATTCCTCTTTTCTCAGCACATTCATAATATTTTCCGAATATTTTAACACACCGAGATAAACGAGCACCTGGGGAACACGATAATCGGCGAACATTGTCAGAGTTCCGAAAAAAAGATACATACAGGATGGCCAATTGTAAATTTCTTTATTTGTTTTTGTAATCACTTTTTTAATTTTTTCTAAATTTTCGATCTTTTTTTTAATTCAAACAAATTTCTATAAAATCAGATCGAAAAAAGTTAAAAAATAAAAAATTTATGGTCAAACAAAGTCGGGCATTTATAATGGGCCTTGCTGAACTTACATTCGAAGCCAGATAATAAAAAAAGAAGCGAGAATGTATAAGATTAAATTTACATGACTAATAACTCTAAAAATATTATATTCGAAGCTTAAAAATAGTGGAAAAAATTAAAAAAAAAATCTACTTAATATTCGTAAAATTGCAGATAGCCGTTTTCTCTCCGAGACAACTGTGAATGTCTGAAATGAGAATCTGAGCGCGTTTCAGGAAAGAAACTGAAAGACATAATAATTTGATAATATAAATTTGTGAATTTTTTTATTTTTTTCTGAAGGGTTTACCGCGTTTCCCTTTAAATTCGGCATAGTCACGATAACTGGGGAAATTCTGCAGAATAATGCTCAATAATTTCTGCGCGTTTCTGCCACATTGTTGAACGCAGGTGTGAAATGTTCCGTAAAATTTCTAAAAATTCCGATTAAAATTGTAATAGTCATTAAGAAAAATTCCGGGGCAACACAGAATCTTTTTTATAATTTTTTTATTCCACGATCGAGCTTCAATTTTTTTTTACATTTGATTCACAATTCCATGAAAATTTTTTTTTTTTTGGCACCAAACTTAACAATATATGTTTCTATTTAAAAATTATGTAACCATTTGAACCTTTTTGCCATTTTTTCCAAGGTTAAGAATTATATTTTTCAATCTGATTTTCACTAAAATTTCTTTTAATATACCTTTTACAATTATATCTCCATTTTTCATAAAAAAGTCATTATAGTTTTTGAAAAGATGTCTTTTTTAAAGTGGTAAAAAAGTTTAAATGATTACAAAATTAGTAAATCGAAATTTTTTTTAATAATGATAAGTTTAGTGCCAAAAAATATTAAGATTTATAAATTTAAATTTAAAAAAATTTTTGAAATCAACTTTAAAAAATTTGCACAGTTTTCTTTGCGTCAGTTTTCTGTGTTAGAAATTTCATTTCAGCTTTAAACTTATTTTAAAAGCATTTCTTTAAATTTAGTTTTTAAAATTCATCTAATCATTCAAAAAATAAATAGATTTTTTTTGGTTTAATTTGATTATAAACTTGAAACATATAAAAAATTTTCTAATGATCTATTTATAAATACTATACTTTTTTGAGAATTCGGCCTGCTTCATTGATCACTTTATGGCGTTGTTCCAAAAGTGGAATGGTTGTGCCTAAAAATAAAAACATTTATACTTTTCTTTTTTTATGTGAGAATTCATTGAGAAATTAAAATAGGTAAAAGTATACCGGAATCGGTCCTGAACACCTTCCGTAATGTTTCCTCGTCCACGTTAGACATGAATGTGGCGTTTGTCATAGGAATGCCTTCGTCCATTGCCTTGTTCACGCAGGCACAGGCAGCAAAATATCCAGTATGCTGTTTTCCTTTATAAGTCACAATGAAATCATCGGCCCAAAACGAGAAATTGATTGTATCGATGAGAAAAATCCTATTCAACAACAAAAAATAGCATCAACAAGTTTTTGAATTTTTAAATTAACATGCCAATCAATAGCTGTTCCAACCGATTCTGTACTTAGGTGAACTTCTTGTGCGTTAAATTCGTAGCAATGAGATTGACCTTTGAGCTCAGTATTAAAAATCTAAAAATATGAAATTTTTACAAGAAATTTTTTGGACTATGAACCTTATCGGCAACACGCTCAACTGCGCGCTCGATTAATTTGATTTCATCAGAATTTTCGGCGATAAAATGTCCTGTTTCGCGCGGACCCAATATCTCATATTCTGTTTCCGTCGTCATTCCACTAAAAACAAAAATTTTTTAATCATATGTGTTCATAATAAAAAATTAAAATTTATAAAATCCAGAAGTAATTTTTTTAAAAAGAAAATAGAATCATTTCAGATGTAATTAACTTTAATTTTTTGTTAAAAATTGCTTTTGTGTAAACAATTATTTGTTGGAAAATTTTTTTAAGTAATAGTAGAATATGAGTGATTTTTAAGAACAATATCCACCAAAATTTAGCGGTATAAAAAAGTTAATTAAAAATGCATTTGAAAAGCACTACAAATAATTGAATTTTTTTATGATTGCACGTTTTTTGCAGAAAAATTGTGTTTAACCTGATATTTTCACTCAGAAATTAATTATGTGCCTCCTAAATACACTCCTGGCCAAAATGATAGCCGCATTTAAAAAATAAGCATAATTTGAGTTTAACCCAATAAAAAATAATGATTTTTTTCTCAGTGTTCGTTTGCAATTGAGAAATTGTAATTTGCAATCAATTTGAGTTCGAATTGTTTTTGGGACTTTGTTCAGTTAATATTGTAATTTTTTAATTTTTAAAGTTGGTCAAAATGATAGCCGCGGTTTATAGTTTCGTTAGTTCCTAGGCATTTTATCGGTTTTATGTGATTGTTTTTGTCATTTTTGAGCTTTATCAATGTTTTGCTTTATATTTATAGTTATGGGCAAAGGAAAGGCGCTCACTGAATTTGAAAAAGGACACCTTGTCGCACTACACGCTGAAAGCTGGAGTTATCGTCGAATAGCAGCTCATGTCGGGCATTCGGACAAAATTGTGCGCAATTTTTTGTCGGATCCGGCTTCTTATGGAACTCCAAAATCAAGTGGTCGCCCAAAGTCCACTAACGCACGACAAAGGCGACGAATAATTGCGGCTGCATTGAACTCGACTGTCACCTCTGCTCAGATTGTGTCTGATTTGGGTCTCAGATGCAGTCCGAAAATTGTTCGTCGTGTTCTAAATGGGAGCGAAGTTATCGTGCGCTCTAAAATGATCAAGTGTCCGCGTCTAACTAATGTCCATAGGATTGCTCGCCCTCAGTTTGCAGAAGAAAAGCTTGCGCAGCAAATTGACTGGTCAAAGGTATTTTGTCGGGGTACGAAGTATGTCAATGAACTAGTTTAACGTTTATAAATTGTCTGGTCTGACGAGGAAAAGTTTAATCTTGATGGGCCGGACGGTTCCTCGGGTTACTACCATGATTTACGTAAGGAGCCACTCTACTTCTCAAAGCGCAACTTTGGAGGTGGTACGCTGATGGTCTGTGGAGCTTTCGAAGCTGCTGGCACTCTTCCTCTTGCGTGTACATTGAGCAAAATGAACAACGAAGAGTATCAGCATGTGCTCAACGAACATTTGACGCCGTTCTGTTAAGAAGGCTATCTCTTCATGCAACTCTTCATGCGTCTATTCACCGAAGTGCGTTTACAATGAGCTTTTTGCAGGAGAGGCAAATCGCTATCTTACCATGACCAGCATGTTCACCCGACCTGAATTCAATCGAGAATCTATAAGGACTTCTAGTTCGTGATGTTTATCGTGGCATCCGGCAATACGCCAACGTCAACGATCTCAAAACTGCAATTCTTGAAGTATGGAGTCGTCTGAATTTGAATAACTTGGCCCGTAGTCTTCCAAATCGATTGAACAATGTTTTAAAATCTAAAGGAGGGCCTACTAAATATTAAATGTTAATATTATATTGTTATTTGTTAATTCTTTTGTTCATAAAGCGATAATTTTTTTAAGGTGCGGCTATCATTTTGTCCAGTGATAAAAACTCAAAATACAGTAAAACACAGTAATACGTGGGGAAAACTTCGAAAATTTCCAAATTGTTTTACGATTATGATTTATAATAGAGAAAGGCATGTTTGTGCAAAATTTCATAAAAACGGCCAATTAAATTAATTCATTTGCAAAAATAATAAATTATTTTGAGGTTATTATTTAAGATTCGCTAACAATTACAAAAACGTTCGAAAAATTGAGACTTTGATTAGTTATGTGGATTTTTTGCTTGTTATGATATTTTATAGATTTAACTTAAAAACGTCTTTAATCATAAATATGCACATTGTATTTTCAAAACAATTAAAAGTTTATTTAATATATACGTCTGGATATGACCTAAATAAGAACAAAATTGTAAAATTCAAAAAAGTGAAAACATTTATTAATGAATATCAAAAATCGAATAAAAATGAATTAGTTAATAAAAAATTGAAAATGTTAAAATAAGCAGGTTTTTCTGAAAGCAATGTTTAAAAAAATAAATTGTAAAATATTCACCAGAATGAAATGCAAAATATGTAAAAGATATTAAATTAAGTTATTTTTCACTAATATTTTGCTGTTTTTGTTCTTGTTTTTGAGCGATCCAGTC
Organism: Bradynema listronoti; assembly: GCA_024678965.1. NCBI lineage: Eukaryota > Metazoa > Nematoda > Chromadorea > Rhabditida > Allantonematidae > Bradynema > Bradynema listronoti. The sequence continues at coordinate 1,645,305 of JANLNO010000005.1, forward strand.
GTTTTGATTTGATGAATGAATTTTCTCCAATACCTTCTAAAAAATTTAAATACGAATTGTAAATAATGAAAATTGTAAAATATACAACCTTCCATTCAAGAATGGATTCTCGAGTTAAGAAATCGTCGTCATCGTCGTCGGGGGGAGTGGGTTTACGCTCCATACTTTGCATATTTGGAAATTTTCGCAACCAATGGCTCGGCTTATTGTTCTGTTAAGCAAAAAGTGATAAGTTTTTTTAAAGGAGATTGTATGGTAAAAATTGTATTTTTACCAATGAGTATACTATTTATATTTATACTTGTACTAGTCTAACAAGTGATTGATTAAAAGCGTATGTACAAACATTTATGTGTTCTTCGTATAGAGAGTTAGTTTTCGCTGATTGTGAGCAAAAAAGTTCCGCTTTTTTTCTATAAAGAAGCCAATCATCGTCTCGTGATGATTGAATTGCCTTAATTACGTCACCAAACACAAAATGCGGCACTTCGCATTTTTCCATTTCGCGCTCTGTTTCCATCGCTTCAGCGCCGTTGTTTCTTTCTTTAATCTCTTTTATCTAAAATATATGAAGTAAAATAACTATTTGATTAATATTTTTACTCTTTTTTACTTAAAGTGTCTATAAGTAAAATTGTTAAATAAAATTTAAGATATATTTATCATACTTTGAATATTTCAATTACCAGTTTACTTAAGTGTTGAGGCACATTTGTTCGAGTTTCTGAAGATTTATTTTCGTTAGCGTTATCTGCTTTTCGCAGCCAATGGCATAGGGGTTTTTCATTAATCTGAGAATTAATACGAATTACTTAGTTTTACTAGTAATATTTTTTACAACAAAACCTCTGAAAAATGCGCATCAAATACGGTTCCATTAGATGCGTTCTCTTTTTCGCTAATAATATCGAACGATGAACCAGATGTGAGACGATTCTATATTTAATCGATTTATGTAACACTATATTAATACAAAATATTACAAAACACTATATTAATATAAAATATTAAATAAGGTAATATAAACAAACTCGAAGACAATTTGTTTCAAAATTTTCTTTTCTTTCCATATCGTGCTGCTTAATTTGAGTCAACCACGAATTAATCGAGTTGCAAATAGACGAGGAATCCTGATCACCTTTGTCTGTAATATAGGCGGGCGAAGACGACATTTGGGAAAGTCGCAATACTGATTTATGGGAAAGAAATCCTTCGTCTTCATAATGTTCTACTTCCATGGGAAGACTTTCAGCTGCTGCCTATAAATTATTTAATAGATAGATAATATGAATTTATTTACATATACCTAATCGGATCTAAATTTTAATTGAGTATTTGCAAAATGTTTTTACTAATAACCTTTGCATTTTGATGGTCAATTGCAATTACTTTTCCAAATACAGCAATATCTCGTCGCATATCACTTGGATCGAATTCGAATAAAATATTTGATGTATCTTTTGGCCTCAACTCCAAGCTATTCATCCTATTATATGATGAATATCACATTATTGTTAATATGTAAATTTAAAAAGTTCAGTACTTTAGTAGCATTTTTGTCATATTGGCAAGATCATGAATGTTTGTTGACGAATTTCCTTTTACATTAGCATTATTTTGTAATAGATATTCGAGACTTTGTTGACAAGCACCGATGGCCTGATTTAACTGTTCTTGCTGCTCACACAACTTCTGTTCTTTTTCTGATACAATTCTCTCCAAATTAAAAAGAAGATCTTGTTCGCGTGCGCGAACACACGAAAGTTGGTGGTCAATTGCGTTTGAAATGTCTTTTCGAGTCTAAATCACACAATTAGGTAATTTTTAAAAAATTTTTAAAAAATATATAAATATGTTACTCTTTCAGCGCTGTTTCTTAAATGAGATTTTACTGAAGAAATGCGCGCGACCGCATTGGCCATTAGCGTTAATTTTTGATAAAGACAATGCTCAAGATTTGCATTATCAAACGACATTTTTTGACTAAATTATATATGATTAGACATAATTAAAAGTAATATATATGTTCTAGTTGATTAAAATAGTTAGATCCATACAATGTATTATAGACAAACTTTTAATAATGTGGCGTTATCAAAAATAAATGCTCCCCCGCATTGAAAAATTATTCTACATTTGGCCAATTAAAATGATTTACATACAAACTTATGACAAAATGTGCAATGTTGTAATAAATAAAATTTTAATGATTTAAAAATCATAACTATAGAATCAGATATAAATTTTATTGCTCTTATGCAACGGAATTCAAATTTCCGATTTCCGAAATTCAAATTTCATTTCCGTTGCACTCCATACAGGTACATATGCACATATTTGAAAAATATATATTAGGTGTACAAATATGGAATTTCGTTTTTTTACGATTCAAAAAATTAAAATTCCAAAAAATTTTCAATTAAACTTTTATTAACAATAACAACCATTATTAACAACAACATTATTCCAATTTATGGGCAACTTATGGATTCCATCAAAAAAAAAATTTCGGTTGTTTCGACACAATCCATTCATCGAGCCATTTTCGCACTTCTTCTTGTTTTGTGAACTTCTGCTCCGCCAATCCGTGAGCCATTGATCGAAATAAGTGATAATCCGACGGAGCGATGTCAGGAGAGTAGGGCGGGTGGGGTAAAATTTCCCATTTCAGTTCCTTTATGGCATTTTTGACCGGTTCTGCAACATGAGGTCTGGCGTTGTCGTGAAACAATATTAGGCACTCGTGTCTTTTGGTCCATTTTGGTCGTTTGGTGGCAACTTCTATGTTCAGATTGATTAATTGCTCTTTATGACGACAGTTTCGCCAGGTTTTAGAAGTTTATAATACAAAATACCCTTCTGATCCCACTATACGCAGTCTTTGTTGCTCAGGTCAAAATCACCTTCTCTGAACCTCTTAAACCACTTCTGGCAGTGATCGTATCTTCGCCATAAACATCAGCAATCATTATGAGAATCGGCAGCACTTTTCTTCCAGTTAAACATGAATAAGAGAACTTCCCGCAAATGCTCTTTGTTGGAGCTTCGGTGGTCATCTGTAAAACTGTTCTAAAATTTTATATGCAAACCTTTTTTAAAAATTCAAGAAGAATTATATTGCGCTTTAAACATTCTACAAGATAGATACAGACAAATGTTTTGAAAAAAAGTTTATTCATGAAAAAATAATAGCCAAAGTAAAACGAACTTTCATATTTGTACACCTAATACATATAATATTTGTACACCTAATACATATAATATATATTAAGAAAAAAAATAGAAAAAAAATTATGTTAATTGAAGATATATCGCTCAAAAAATAAATCTATCTCATCAATAAAATACACTTGGCAAGCATGAGAATGCTCCAGCAGGTTTGTCTAGAGGCCATGGGTGGAGGCCTGGGCACGTATGTCCCGCACGCGGCAAGCTTGAGAATGCATATTAGTTTTATAACGTCATTTTTTATGATAACTAAAATGTTAAGGAATACCTAAAGTATTTTTGGGATACCTAAAATCCCGAAGGATACCTAAAGTATTTTGGGACATCTAAACTGCAATCGAGCCATGTTTTTTATTTAAATTTTTAAATTATTAGTAAAACTTTATTAATGATGATTAAACGGAAACAGCTTTTACAGCAAAATATTTTATTAGTTCGTTTGTCTAGAAATTTCGATAAAATAAAATTTTTAAACTGCACGTAGGAAAATCAAAACATTTGATAAGAAAGGTTTCAATATTTTGATAGGTGTGCATATGTTGAACTATAATAAATAAAATTTAATTCGAGAATCATTATTGAAATAACAATAATTAAAATTGTCAATGAATCAAAGTACCAGTTCATAACTGTAAGAGCATGAATATTTAGATTTTTACTATTTCATAAAAAAATTATTTTTAATTTAATTTAATTAAATTTATTAAAGTAAAAATGTGCATTACAAGTTACTATACTGGGTGAGTTTTTTAAATCCGCCGATTTGAATCGTTCATAACTTTTTTGTCTCTGAACCGATTTTAAAAATAAAAAATGTTTTAAAATCAGCAAACGCTGAAAATTTTTTTTGCCGCTTGCAAATGTCGCGCGGTAAATTTTGCGCGCTAGACAAGTTATATGTCGTTCAACGCACAACTTTATTCTGAGTCGATTGCCGGAAACGGAGTGTCAATTGATTAAGTTAACAATAAGTTACAGCTAAAAAACAAACGCATACTATTGATAAAAAATTTTCGATAAATTCTTTTTAAATAGGTTGATGGAGACTGTCATTTAATTAAGCGTGTTCCAATCATTAGTAATTCTGTTTATAAAATTTTTTTCTGCTTACAAAGCCAGAATCGAACTGGAGTGTTTCGATTCGGAAGTCAAAAACTAAAATTTCGACCTAATCAATACTGTATTGATATATGTATAATCATTGTAAGTATCTTTTTAACAATCAATAACAAAAACTTTTGCCATAATTTAGTAGTTATTGGCTTTAAAAAATTATTTTGATTTTTTCTGTATTTTATTAATTTTAATAATTAATTATGCAGATACTTTTTCGTTTACTGTTTATGTGTTTACCCTATAATGAATTAAACAATAAATTTTTAATTATATGAACATCTCTAAAAAATATTTTTTACTATAATTTTTAAATACGTGCTCGGCTTAATGAGTGTCTTTTTTGTCGTTTCGTCGCCTTTTGTTTTTAGCTAGCGAGATTGAGAAATGAGACTCATAGAAAAATGGGTGTCCAAATTGTGAAGAATATCGAGCTTTCTTTTTGGATATTTTTTTCCTTATTTTGCACCCCCGTGGGAGAAATGTATTGTTTTAACAAAATACATCATTCCCTTTGTTTAGAGAAAGGCGTTTAGAGAAAAATCCTTCCACAAACCATGTATGTTTGACATTTTGCGTCGCTGTCATCCTTTAACTTCTTTATCACTAATAAATGTGTATATTCACTGAATTAGTGCCCAAAATCTAGCCATTTTTTCATTAAAAAACGATATTTAACCAAATAAAGTTATATTTTATAATATGGAATTTTATAATTTTGCAAAGTTTTTTTTAAGTAAATTTATATTATTCAGTAACACTCTTTAAAAAATCTAATCGGCCTCGTCAATCTCAAAATTATGCACTTTTGTGAGCAGCAACATGTGGTTACTGTAGATGCATGTTGCAAGTTTATCAATCTATTCAACGACACTACGAGGTTTTAAAAAACGAAAAATTTTTTAAAATAAACTACCGAGTGTAATAGCGTAAAGTTCCAATTTTGAAGTTGAATAAAAAAATTTTAAAACATTTTTAAGAAGAAATGCGATTTTCGACGTTTGATTGGTCTCGTCAGCACAATTTTATTGGCGCAAAATTTTTTTTTTTTTTTGATATATTTGTTAAGGGCACAAAATTTGCGCGCGGAAAAATTTTTTTTATTGCGGGCGTCAATAAAAAAGAGCAATTGAACGTCGAAAAGCGCACTTCTTAAAAATGCCTTAAATTTTTTTTATTCGACTTCAAAGTTAAACTTTATACTGATTGTAAATATAATATTATTAATAGTTATACATAATACCATTTATAAGCATTAAATGTTTAGAGTTTCAAAATGCAATGGTAATGAAAATGCTGCTATCTCAGAATCAACAGTACTCTATGATACCTATAATACTACCACAAAAATAATAAACTCATCAAAACGTGAAAATTTAAAGCTGGAAGAATTATTAAATGAAAATTTTAATGAGCTTAATTATTCGTATTTTCCGCCAGCAATAATTTTTGAAAATGTAAAAAATCATGCATTTTCAATTAATAATTTACATAATTTATTATGATTTTTGCAGCAAAATAACGCTATAAGATCCACACCAGAATATTTGAAAATACCATCAGAAATACCAGAAGACCATGTAACTTTTATGCTTGGAATATTTCTGTTAATTTTTGTTGCCGTACTCTGCACTATGTTCATTATGAAAATGACAAAGCCAAAGTAAAAAAATTTTAGATTTGTAAATTTTTAAATTATAAAGTAGATACTAACTAACTTTAGATTTCCTTACTCTTCATATACTTTTCGCTGCCGCAGCATACTTGATTATGACATTATGATGTGGTTGCCAAACATGAATTGTAGTACCTCAAGCACCACTTCTCATCATCAACGTCATGATCGACAGCGCATTCGGCGAGGACATCGACGCCAGAGCGGTTGTGATGATAAAGCTAATAAAGATAAAAGAAAACCGATTATTGCCCCGCATCATATTGATGAGAAAAAACAACCATTAGTATTATTACTGCGCAGCGCAATGTTATGTCGGAACGGAGCACAAACTCGAAAAAATCCTCAAACATCGTCCGTTTCAAATAACTCCTTGTGTACAATTTCTACAACCTCTTCAAAGTAAATTGTTTAAAATATCATCGTGATTGTGATGAATCGAATAAATTCTAACATCCAATAGATATTTATTTATAAATTTTATTTATTAAAAACATTCATTATTTTCAGTCTCAATTCTGCAGTGTTACCGACCTATCGCCAGATAATGACACCGTCTTCTTCTCTCACAATTTCTAGTTGCTTAATATCTAGTCAACCACCGTCATATGATGAAACGAAAAAATTAAAATCTTTAAGTTAAAAATTGCAATTTCACATTTTTATAGTATAATTTTATATGTTCTTGGTGATTTTTTGAGACGAGGTTTTTATTGCATGGCTTTTAAATATAATAAGCTATAATTAACTATGTATTGTCTAAATGCTTAATTAAATTTTTTTAAAAAGTTTATTAAAACAAACTAAATTGGAAAATGAGGAGTTATGAGTGTATTAGAAAAATAATCACAGTAAATGTACATACATAAAGCACAAAACAACTTCACCGAAAAATGTGATAATAATTTAAGCCGCCATCAGTATAGCAAAGTGGAACATTGGAACATTTTTGTGGGACACGATCTATTTAACTTTAACTTCTGTTGTAGTTTACCGATTCGAATAATTTTTTTCCAAAAGATTCAGCTTAAAAAATATTACAAAAGTATATTTTTATTTTTCGCAAATATTAACTTCAAGCCGAGTTATAAAGATTGAAACACGAAAAAATTGACGAAAAAAGAAAATAAGAACACGAAAAAAAATTTCAACTTTGAGCGCGAATAACTCTGCTTAAAGTTAATATTTGTGAAAAATAAAAATATACTTTTGCAGTATTTTTAAGGCTGAATCTTTTGGAAAAAAATTATTCAAATCGGTCAACTAGAAAAAAAGCTTAAAAAGTAAAAAGGCCATGTCCCACAAAAAGGTTCTAATATTCCACTTTGCGACACAGGCCGCAATCTTAAATTATTATTGTAAAATATCAAAATACAGATGTAGATCATACGGTGATGAAAAATTTACATAAAACTATTTAAAAATGGAGTTTTTATGGGAAGAGATCGAAGTATTTCTAGAAAATACAATTTGAGACCGAATGAATAAACAAATGTGGAAATAACAAAAAATATATATTTTGATTAAGGTGCACATTAATCAATTACGAAAAATTCCATGAATAAATCAACAATGAAAAAATAAATAAATGGGCCCGCTCCAATCATAAATACAGATTAATGTTATTGTAGCTTGAATTTGGAGGTTTCCTCGCTTTTAAATAACGATGTTTGGCATAAAAGTTGTTTTGCTAAAATTTTCCATCAATTAAAAAAATTATTATAATATTATTGAATTGATATTTGCTTTTATTTTAAGTTCAATTTAATTGAATAATACAGAAATAATTACCTCGATGCCTGTTGCATAAGCTAAGCATTCATCGTCGTCTTGAAAATCATCTATCGGTGGCGAATAATTCACCCGATTGGCGTAGGCCTGACGCGAGGTCGATGGCATCGTAGCCGAAAATTCATCCGTAAATAAATATTGTTGGCGAGAATTCGTTTCAAATAGATCCGGGTTGACACGTCGCTCGCGACACTTTCGTGCCGCCACCTTATTTCGACCTGAAGAAACATGTTATATTTAATTTTAAAAAATATAAAAAAAATAAAAAATTTAATGGTTCGTGTGATATCGGACCACCAAAAAAAAAAATTTTTTTTAGTAATTTTTTTAGGTTTTCTGGCACGGAGAATTCGAATTTGATAATGGTTTTTACCGATTTTGTTGTTTTTGTCCATTTTCGAAAAATAATTTTGTGAAATAATTTATAACAAACAGTAAACAAAACAACGATAAATAATTAACAACTAGATGGGCCGAAATTCGGCGATATCTTGCAAAATGACGGTAAAAGGATTGCGACCATTCAAGTGTGTGCGCCACATATACCCTGCCAAATATGACTCCATGAAGTCGCGAGCAGTACCGCTTTCATGTTATTCGTGTTATTACGTTAGCAAACTGAACATAAGGTTAGTTAAACATGCAAGTTGAAAATGTCAAAAACTGCACAAAAATAACCAAAATCGGTAAAAACCATTATCAAATTCGAATTCTCCGTGCCAGAAAACCTAAAAAAATTACTAAAAAAAATTTTTTTTTTGGTGGTCCGATATCACACAAGAACCAATTTAATAGTAAAAAAATATATTAATTAATACTCTAAGTTCGGGTAAATAAGACGCGGCCGTTCGAAGAATTTTTGAATTTCGACTTGGCCTTTTTTCCGTTATTTTGTGTCGGTTAAGCATAAAATTTATTGAACATCTTCATTAAAGCAGGCCCAAGCTGTAGTTCAAAAATTTTGAGCTCAACTTTGTTTATAACAGAATGAAGGTAAAGTCAAAATTCAAAAAATTCTTCGAACGGCCGCGTCCGAACTTAGGCTATTAAAAACTTTCCATTTCCATTTTTTTATAAAGCGAATTGAATACTCACCCCGACGACGAATTTTCTTGACGAGTGTCTTTTGCATAGTGGAAAAGTGCGGGTCGCGCAAAATGTGTTGTATTTGCGCGTGTGTCATGCGTGTTATCGCTTCGGCGGACGCCGGTAAATTATAATCTATAGCGAGTTGTTCGTCACGTGAGCGTCGACCGCGTCGCATTGCACCGCTTTTCGACGACTCTTTAATGTGTTGAAACAATTTATTTTCTAATATTTTTTTTATTAGTTTTTTTATTTAGTTTTTTTTGTAAAAAAAAAGATAAAAATAATAATTTTGTATTAGCAAATTTTTTGTTTGCGAGATTAACCTTTATGCTGTTGAATAGGAAATGCGGTCGGTATAGTGGGAGTTCCTGCATAGTCGTGATCTCCAAGGTACATGTTATTTTTTTGGTCATGAACCGACGACGGCGACGGAATCAATTTGTCGTAAAGGCGAGACTCGCTGAAGTCGAAGGAATGGGAGGAAAATTCCTCCTGCGACGAAACGTGACTCGGCGATGATGCGATGGCGGCAGAGTTTATCCTAAACACCGTGACTCATTTCTACACCTTTATTATTATTTAAACGAGAAAAAATGTAGAAATCAAAATTATTCAAATTTTCACCCGCTGGACGGAGATCCGTTAGACTCATATCGTGTGCGCTCAATGTCGATGTCCTGTTCAATTAGATTCACGTTTATCTCTCTTTCTCTAGGTTCTTCAGCGGATTCGACAACGGGTTCGTTGCGCAAAACCTCGTCGAGTATAAGAGAATCCAATCCCAAATCGGATAAGGGCTCAATGAAGCCTTCGTCGAAGAGATTGCCAAACGGAAGCTCTGCAATTAAATAATGTAAAAAACAGTACATTCTTTTGCCATTATTGTTGTCAATTCAAATAAAAAATTCTTTTCCTACAAAATGAGAAAAAGTAAATCAAAAAATTAACTGACCTTCTTCTTCTTTAATTTGTGAAAGTGTATTTTGTTCAGTCGAGTTTTCGGTGCCTTCATCGATTTGGTCGAAATTAAAGAATTCCGATACTATGAAATAAACGAATTTACAAACAAAAATCTATCAAAAATTAATTTATTTACTAACCACCGCCGGTTAGCGGTTCCGAAGTGGCGTCGGAGAGAGAGACATCGTTCAGCAAAACCTCACCAAATCTTCCGCATCCCTCGCTATTCAAATTCTGCTCCAAAGAAGAGGATTGGGGAACATTTGCTGCATTCCTCTGCAAAACATATTAGCAACTAAATTTTAGACAAAATAAAATTATCACTTTTTAAGCGCCTACCTCAATGGCAAGATCTTTGTATTTTTGTCCGAAGTCCGGTCGAGTCGGCGGTGATTCGAAATTATTATTGAATTGGCAAGAAGTGGACGCCCTACTATCCGTGGAATAAGAATACGGATAGTTTTTCGAAGTCGATGGTAACAAATAGTTGGTTCTCAGCCATAGAGAGGACGTCGATAATGAAGAAGAACATCCACCGGATGTACTCGGTTGATCATAGCAATAATTCTCCTTATCACTAAGACCCTTGCCTCCGGCATATCGATACTCGGCAAAATGAGACTTGGGTAAGTCGTCGTAAAACTCGTCGTCTTCATTCAAATGCTAAAATTGTTATAAATCGAGTTTTAAAAATAAATAAATATTTATGAAATATAATACGTTCACAAAATTTCCCTCGAAATCGCAAGTATAAATATTACATTCATTTTGTTTAAAATATAAAAAATGAAATTCATATTTCTCTGCTTTTTTGGAAGCATTTTCGGAATAATTTTTGCCGAGTTTCAAGACACGGTAGACGCTCCAAAATTAAATGATATAGAAATTATTGACAAGAAGGAAGAGTCTCAATCAATAACTAAAAATCTTCGGCTCTTGGCGGTTATGAATCTAATGCAGCAGGTAACTAATCAACTTTTAAGTTTTTAAGGTTCTAATATTAACAATCCTTAGGAATGGACGCTTTATCAAGAACATTGGTATAAGCTATTCGAAATTGAGCTTATGTGGATACCAGCAGAAAATTTTTGCCGCCAATTAAGCGGTCACTTAACATCCATAAAAGATGCGGCAGAAAATAATTTTATCCATAACCTACGAAAAAGTAACATTTCTATTTTTGTTTAAAAAATTACATTATTTGATTTAAAAAAGAGTTTAAAAATTAAAATTTAAAAAATAAACGATGACAAAAACGATTTTAGAAAATAATATTTGGATTGGTCTAAATAAGATAAAAGACACTCGTGATGCATATGAATGGAGTGATGAAAAAAAGGTCAATTATCTCAATTGGGACTCCACTCAGCCGAATGAACCACATGTTCACTGCGCATACATGGCATATAATCAAGTAATTAGAAAATTCGCGCTCGCCGCATATGCGGCGTCTTAAAATATTTGGCGCCGCGAAAATGTTTTACGCCATTTGGCGCCGCATAGTTCGAATCAAAAAATTACCTCGATTTTCGGACTCCTCATATTTGACTACTCCATATTCTATTATAATTTTTAAAAAAAATTTGAGATCCCATTATGGGCTCGGTACAGCATTCCAGAAATGTGTGGTAGAAAAAATAGACTTCAACTTTGGCTTATTTGGAGACAGTCGCAGTTTTGAAAATTTTTCGAATTAGAGACAGGAAAGATCTTAAAAAGCGTTGCGGACATTTTCGAACGGACGAACATAGAGAAAATAGCGCTTTAGTAAATGTTCTTCTTAATCTATTCAAATAGAAAACTAATAACATTTGCAAATTTTCATAGAAATCTCATAATTATTCAAATATGTATAATTAATTATCGATATTTTTTAATCTTATTTTAAATATATAATTCGAAAAAATAAATAAAATTGATTCCATGATAAATTCTAGGATCAAAGAGGAACATGGTTCGATTACGCCTGTCATCAAAAACTGCCACAATATTTTGTTTGCAAGTTGCGTTTGTGAAAAATTGTTTCAAAAAACAATAATGAATAAGTAAATAATAAACGAATAAAGCCATTACCACTCTCAAACTTTTCTCCGTCAGCAGCTGCAAATCACGCTCAAATTGTTCGCCTTCCGCGTCCATGTTGTCGTTGATGGCCGACAGCGCGTCTGCGTTAGATGTTTGAAGGAAGTGAAGCGGCTGAATGTTCGAATACCAAACGCCTTTTTCTTGTTCAATATCGCGTCGCCAATAAACGTCAATAGCATCGTAGTCCTGAATTATTAAATACAATAAAAGAAGTAGAATTCATGTAAGAAATGTAGTTAAAAAACAAACAATCAAGGACGGATCTCGTGAATTGGAGAATTGACTTGATAGATTTGTGGTCGAAGAGGCTGGTTGTTCAGTGAGAAGAGAATTCACTTTAAGCACTCCATTATTGTACCACAAGAAATTATTCCGATCAAAAACGGATAGTAGAGATTTTAGACCGCTTTGCCAGCTAAAAAAAAAGAAAAAATAAATAAAGAAAACAAACATGTATGTATGGAAAGCCGTCCTATTATTATACATTAAATCGTAAAAAGTATGCAAATTTTACTTAAAAAATAGCCAATATCTTCTCAATAAAGAAAAAAGAAATACATACCTTGATTTTCGTATAGATGAAGATCTTAAGATATGATCAAATTGTTTCTTGCCTATCAATTTATCCACGTTGAAAGAGTCAAAAAGGGATAAATGATTCTCCTCAAAAATGCAATTTTTGGAATTGGTTTCGAAATTTAAAAAAGCTATCATTAGCGCGATGGCCAGTAATGAAAAAATAAGCGGCCCATTTTTTGGTGAAAGAATGAAGCCCAATTCGTTCTCCGTTCCATATTTGTCCGGTCCTTTTGAGATGACCCGACGCTTGTGGAACATTCGATATGAATTCATTGTTGAAAAAAAGTAATAAAATTGGTGCTCTTAATAGTTTTTCTAAAAAAAATAATACAAATCTGATAAATGATTCAATTCAAAAAAGAAAGATAAAAATATGTAAATCGATTCATATCGACGAATGTAATAATTTAATCATGTTCATATTCTTTTATTCATACAAATTATACCCGAAAAATGTATTCAATATATAAATAAAAAGTAGAAATCTGTATGAAACAGTGTATTAAAATAATTAATACAAGACATGACATTAATGTCGTAAAATAATGCAAAAAATGGAAAAAAATATTAGAGGTATTGTGTATCCTGTTTTTTAAATATAATTGTATCTTATATGATATGTAAAAAATTGCTTGAAACGGAATATGCACTAATTTTTACGATTGCAAACTAGACGATACATTTCCGCTGGCCGATGTGGGACGAATATTTGCCACAATGGCAATGGTTCGCTTCAAATTTGATAAAAGGCATTTCATCGCTTTTGTCCAACGCTCCTCCGAGTTCAATTGCATTTTCACCAAATATGGCGAATTGTTATCGACAATCATATCCTTGGTCATTCGATATGGAAGAATTTGTGCTCCCTAAATTGTAAATTCTTTACAGATTTCCAGCCAAGCCTACCCCCACGAACGACAACGTGGACACGGAACGGGGAGGTATTAAATCAAACTAACACTAATTAATAACATTTCGTTGGAATTAAATTAATTATGTATATTTTAATAGCAATAAATGTAGCATGAATACACCTGTGGAAAATATGATTTAAGCTTATTCTCCAATTGACAAAAACACTCCATGTAAGCCACAATGGCGTGATCCAGATTCGGTTGTCCAAAAGGGCGCCACCCACCGCTTCCATACAAAGTCAATTCGGTCCCTCGGGCGGTACGAATAAACGAATGACTACCACAAGGACACATCTCATAGCCGTTGAAGTTAAACTTCATTTTTTCGGCCAAAACCTGCAAGAATATACTTATAAAGTATTTAAAAAAGCAAGAAAAGTATTTTAATAAACTAAATAATAAAAAATGGAAATGAAAATAATATTTTTAAATAATAAAAATAATGAAAACGAGAATAATATTTTTATCGCGTATCGAATCTTGTGAACCTCGTTTTGCGGATCGCTTTTTGTGGAGATAAATTTTTTTTTTATTAATTAAAAATCGATTTTTCAAATTTTAGCTTAAACGTATGTTAAGCCCTTTCGAACAACAAATTAGGCTTGGGCTTTAAATTTAGGCTTGGGATTAAGCTTATGTGCAATCGCAAGTCCACAAAACAGAATCCGCAAGATTCTGCGAGCCATTTTTACCTGAAGTAATAAAGCGATTTGACCAAAAGCGGCATTTATTTCATTCCAATCAACAAACTCGTGCCGAAGCCGACCCAACCGAAAATTATTTATCGTACCGTAGTCGTTGTGCGTCCAAATCGGAAAAACGAGATCAATAACCTGAGTTTTCGACAATATCTTCAACTGATCGTTGAAATATTTAACTCGTGAACGTAGACTTCGATTTTCTTCGTTTTGTTCAATCAATTTTCTAAACTCGTGAAACACAATAATTTTATGTTATACTGGCGTCGTTCTTTTTCCGAAAATCGACTTCATTTAAAAAATGGCTAATCATAAATAGTAAAAAATAATAATTAAAAAAAATGAATAAATACCTGTGATTCTCGCGAAGTTGTTTATAAAGCATAGCGTATTGATCGCCAGCTAAATTTCTTTCCTTTGATTTGAAATCAAATTCTTTTTGAAGAGCATTCTCTTCGCTTTCCAATCTTTTAAGCTCTTCGATTAATTCGGCTTCTTCTTTCTGAAAAATTGCCATGTTGACAAAAAAAAAAACAAAACAACAATTTTAGCTAGATACTACTCGTAAGTCATCCAATTTCGTTTTCGCCAAATTTTTATCGAACGGCGAATGACTTTGTTTTGCCACTAACTGATCAAGAGCTTGCTTATAGCAAAGGCATTCCGCTTCAAGGTCGCCGAGTTGTTTATTTAGCTCCAGAGATATGGAATTAGAACATTTCTAAAAAAAGAATAAATCAACGAATAATGCATATTCAGAAAAAAAAGTACTTTGCAAATTGGAAATTCCAAAGGATTGCACGAATTGCTCATAACTTCAAGAATGTTGCTTGTATAAATCATGTCAAGTCTATCACGAAGAGGTAGCTGAAATTTTTCGAAATACAAATTTAAAATTTTTTCTGCTCATTTCTTAATTGAATCGATATTTGATATAATTTTAATAAAAATATATGCATAACGTACGCCGTAATCCGCAAACTCGTTACATTCTTCAAAATTTTTCTCTTCTGACGTCGATGAAAATAGTGAAGGATCAAGCATTAGTTTACATTGGCATACATGGCAATTGCTAAGTGCTATTTGTAATTCCGGCTTCATTTTATTTGGAAATACAGCCTATAAATTATGATGAAATATTATGCATACAATTAAAATTTCTTAAAAAAAATATAAGCGAAAAAGTCCAATAAAGTAGACGTAGAAACAATTAAAATAATTAATTGGTTAAAAAGTAATGTAGCAGGTGACATGTGTGATTAGGCTGATGACCCGATCACTTAAAGAGAAATGCGTATCTTCATATAAGATTTAAAGAAAAGGACATATTTTTCCTTGTTTTGTCTTACTTTGTTTATCAAAAAAAAAACTAATAATTGAGTTAAAAATTTAAAAAAAAATAGCAAAAAAATAAGCATCATATTTTCCATTTGCTTAAATTAATGACATGCACGAAAATACGAATATTAAAAAAAATTTTAATTATAAAAAAACAAGATCATATATTTTAATTATCATATCAATTTTGTCTATGTTACGCGAAAATATGTTACCCGGCCATATAAGTATTTTTCCGGCCATACACTTATATTCCCTGCCGTATACGTATATTCCCGGCCATATGTGTATCTTCATATAAGATTTGTTTTCACATTTGATTATATTTTGTTTTTTATTCACTTTTAAAATGTTTTTTATTCACTTTTTATGTTTTTTATTCACATGTTTTTTATTCACGTTTTTTATTCACTTTTAAACGACAATTTTTACTTTTTTTTCAATTTTTATGACGTTACCATTCTTTTAATTGTTTTTAAGTAACTTTTTTGGTAGTTCTTATAATTTTTTGTAATTTTTATTTTGTAATAAAGAACAAACAAAAAGCGCCAATATATTCTCGATTTCGAAACGTATACTCAACGCTTTGATAAAATATGAAAACTGCGAAAAATCTATTCGAGAAGATAGTGCTTGGATCAGCCAGTACAAAGTGAAAATTGTCGGCGAAATTCCGTGTCTTTTTTTCGATGAAAAATATGTTCTAAAAAATACTGAGGTTTTTGGCATGAAATACAACATTGAGTCCTATCTCAGCCCTACGCACGAAACCAAATCGACCCATGCAGCAGTTCATTCTTGTGTGTCAACAATATTCCGCACGATCAAATCAGTCTTCGCACAGCACCGTTGCTGGAACTAGCTCGATCACCGGAGCTCCACAGAGGCACGTGCATCGCAATTGCAATGGAAAATGCAATACGAACAAATGTAATTGCAAAAAGTCGAGCCGACAATGCAATAGTCGTTGTCATCTGAGTCCAACAAATAATAACATTTCTTCAGTTTATTTTTTAATAGTTTGTTTATTAATGATTTTAAGTGAATTTTTGATTTAAAAATACTTAATAAAATAACATTCTTTAAAAAGATTTGTTGAGTAAATGAAATTTAAAAAAATATTATACATACCACTCTAAAAAATAACTTAGTAAATAACTATTACATCAAAAAATTGAAAAAAAAAGTAAAAATGTGTTTAAAAGTGAATTCTGAATAGAAAACAAAATTTAGATAAATGTAAAAAAATCTTATATGGCCGGGAATATACGTATATGGCTGTCGGGCGGGAAAATATGTATATGGCCAGGTAACATATTTTTCCGTAACATATATGACAACAGCAACAACCACAACAAAGAAAATGATGATTTTTAAGAAATATGAACATGGAATGTTATAAAAATGCTATGCCAATGAAAATTTTCAAAAGATGTTATATTTCTTAAAGATTTTCAGTTTTTCTCTGAAAGATTTTCAGTTTTTCTCTGAAAGATTTTCAGTTTTTCTCTGAAAGATTTTCAGTTTTTCTCTGAAAGATTTTCAGTTTTTCTCTGAAAGATTTTCAGTTTTTCTCTGAAAGATTTTCAGTTTTTCTCTGAAAGATTTTCAGTTTTTCTCTGAAAGATTTTCAGTTTTTCTCTGAAAGATTTTCAGTTTTTCTCTGAAAGATTTTCAGTTTTTCTCTGAAAGCATTATAACATTTGTGATTAAACCTTTTTTTAATCACCTACATATCGCAAATCCTTAATTTTCTAAAAATATTTTTATAACTGTTTTAAATTAAGCAAATAATTCTTGACGCTGTCGGATTTAATTTCAAGATCAAAAAATTTTTAATTTTTCAGTCATAAAAAATGGTTGTGATCGATCTGGTTGAAGAAGCTAAGAAATTGATGGCCGAGAGAGACGAAATTGACAGGAAAATAAGTCAAAATGTTGCTGTTCTAGAGAAGGTATGGTTATATATTTAATTTAATTTTGTCGAATAAAAGCTTGTAAGATGGTTAAGGAAAAAATTGTTTGAAAATTTTTGTTCAAAAAGAGAGCAACAATCCGAAATTCATACTTTTAGTCAGGAAATTTTTGTCTTTTAGAATAAAGTTGATATGACTACGCCTCTTGTCGACGATGAAGGATATCCAAGTGTCACCATTGATGTTATATCCGTCCGAAAGGCTCGCCATGAAATTATTTGTAGTTTAATAACTTTTTTATGTGGGGAGGGCATAAAAATATTAAATTCAGAGAGAAAAATTAATAATTACATTTTTTAAAGTGGCTCTTCAAAAGTATACTTAGTGCCTTTTTGATGTATTCGTAGGTTTGCGAAACGACCGTGAAGAAATCATGTCTAAAATTGCAAAAGCTCTTGAGAAGGTCCACGAGTCCCCGAGTTCATCCCAAGTAGACGTTAACACTGATGAGCCAACAGTCCATCGTACAAGTAACAAGCCATTTGTACAAATCAATTCCGTCGAGCCGAATTCGCCAGCCGAAAAGGCGGTGAGATTCTTGTGTGCAAATCGTAGAATGTTTTTGTATTTTTTTAACTTCAAAATAACATTTTTATTCGTTAGCGTAATTCTATTATGTTTAGGGATTGAAACGAGGCGATTTGATCATTCAAATGGGCAATCTTCACGCAGATATTTTCCAGGGTTTCGGCCAGTTGAAGGAATGCGTTCAGAATTCCATCAACGTATGTCTTTTTCAATTTCGTTTTTAAAGATATGGGCGGAATTACCCTTTACGTGCCTATATTATTATGTGTCAAGCTCTAGGGCGTTGTGAAGGTAACCGTTTTTCGCCCAAACAGTCCCACAAATCGCGTGTTCCGACTCGAGTTGCGTCCGCAATGCTGGGAGGGTGCCGGAGTTTTGGGATGCACCTTCTCCACCGTCGAAAAGGACAATAACATTTGAGTAAATCAATGTAATACGTATCAATATAGTATATGTAATACATATTATCACCACTATTATTATTATTATTATTATTGTTTTATTTATGTAAAAAAATGACGACCGAAAATATTGCAATTATGAAATTGTGTGTCAAATGTAATAAATTTCTCAAAACAAAGTGTGAATTTTTTTATTTATTCGAATGGAGAAAAAAAACAACTTTATTAAAATACTGAAACAGTTTTAAAATACCATGGATTAACTTATTCTGAATGCCTTGAATGATACAACAATCTCTTGGATTTAAAGACAAATCTCGGTTTGAACTTCCCATTATTACTAACTCTCTCTCTCTCTCTATCTTTATACGATGGTACTATCTTCTTTTTCCAATGCAAACGCCAACTTGAAGAGGTACGGGTTTCGTACTTCGGGCTCTTTGATGGGCGTGTGATTGCAGAGGACAAGCGCTTCCAGCGCCTGAGACGTGCTCTCAAATGTAACAAACCCCGAGGAACTGCGATCCGACTTCTTTCGCGTGAGAATCACTTCCAATGGGGTGATGTCCTGGTTATGGAAAATCTAGAAAAAATTTGGATAAAATTGAAAACTAAAAAAATGTAAAATTAGACTTTTTATGACTAAAAAAAAAATATTTTTTGCTAATATTTTCATATACAAATTAATCAAAAAACATAAAACTTTAAAAGGAAATTTTTCGTGGCTGTAAAAACGATTAAAAGGCAATCTGACTAGCAAACAAGTTATTGACCGCAAATTAACTCTGAATCTACCGATGGGCAAAAATTACTATAATAAAAAAAATCCAACCTCGACAACCATCTCTTCGCTCATCGACGGCGGCGCGTTGAAAAAATGAAGCTGTTTCGTCGGGAATACGAGCTTGTTCTTCGCCGCAATGCCCGGACTAACAAAGCGCAGATTGCGACTGTTGGTGTAGTCCTTGAAGGATGGCGTCTCGTCGGATAGTTTGAACACTTCCGCGACGGGATTACGCAAAATCTACGCGAATTTTGGAATGATATGAAAAGCAATGATTTTTTATTAAGTTGAAATTAATTTTAAAAAAGAGTATCGGGAAGTGCTTGATTCACAGCTAAAATCACTTAGAGAACTTGTAGGAAAAATAAGCGGAAATTATTTACTCAAAGTGCTTTTTAAAAACTGCACAAAACCTATAATTTATTCTAAAAATGGGACTTTTATACCTCATTACGCGAGAATGTGAATTCCAGTTCCTTGCCGAAAATGGTGACGCCGCGAAGATGCTGAATGACGATTTGAGCGTCTTCGGCGTTCTTCATTTCCGTCATGCAAGTGCCCGGCATGGATCTCAAGAATTTCACCTAATAACCGTGGGATATGCATTCGTTGTTGAAGTTGAGTATTAGAGGGGAATATATGTGCATATATGGACAAAATATGACTCAATTTCTCATTCACATCATAATCCACAAGGAATGCGAGCGCATTGACACGAAATTACCTTTAAACAATCGCCGTACGAGCAAAGAAGATTAAAGACACGATCACAATTGAATTTCTCAACGTCCAAGCCGTAAACCATAAGAACCGGGGATTTACTAAGTCCACCATTATCTATAAATTCGCAAAATACGCCACAAAACAACGGCTCGAACGTCATTCTCCTCGAATTCGAATTAAAAATTACACTTTAACAAATATCCATATTCAAAACAAACAATCTTATTATAAAAGTTTGGCTGGATGTTTGAATTTTTATAAAGTTGAACATAACTTCATTCCGTTTATAATTTTTTACAAAATGCTTCTCACTTAACGATCGGCATTAATAAGCAAAAAAAAGGGGGGAGGATAAAAACAGTTGGAAAAGAATCATTTCTTCCAAAAACATTTTTAAAAGTCGTACTAAATAATAATCTTCAAAAAATTACTAAGCGGCGAGAAAACATCCTTGTCAAGTGGTCGTTTACGCGGTTGAAGAACGACAACGTTGCCGTTGTTGGCGGCGTGAGTGGAATGCGATTGTGCCAAGTACTGGGATTGCACCGGTGACGGATAAATCGGCACCGACATATAGTAGACGGGTTGCGGCACGATGTTGATCGGCGGAAGCGTTGATGCGACCGCGTTCGTTGTCGACGACGCGCAACTGTTCGCTGGCGGCGTGCTCACAACACGCTGATGCGGAGATAGCGACTTTTGGTGATTCGGCGGCGGATGATTAAAAGATGTCGCAAGAATTTCGCTTTTGATGTCTTCAACATTCGCGTTTTCGTCGCAAATTGTGTAGTCCCATTGATCGTGTGAGTTTTGTATGACTTTTACACGGTTCAGCTGAAAATATATAAATTAGCTCATTTAAAAACACCAAATGTATTGATAGAACTTTTGTACCTTTATACATTAGGACATACCACACAAACATACCACAGAAAATTCGACTTTGAGCGTACAGCAACCGGCGTATATGTCTGCGCCATTAATTGCATATTTCACTCGTTTCGCGGTCTCGGCCAAGTCAAATTCGACCAGCGCCTGAACTTCCATGTTCTCTTTTCCCTTCATTAAGGCTATACGAAGAACTTTCCCATGTGTCGAACAAATCTTTAAAAAAAACGAATTGAGGAAAGCTATGGCGAAAACTAGTCACAGCTACCTGGTAAATAACATCGAGCGTAATTGGATATAATACGTTGTAAACAATAATCACCAACACGTTGCTTGGCTGATGAGATTCCAGACCCGAACGACGAATAACGTTCGACTTGGAAAATTGTAGAACGGCAGGCGAGCCAGCAATTTTTATCGGTGCGATTTTCGCTTGTTCAATGCATTGATAAGCGGAGTTAAAATTCTCAAATTCGACCAGCGCTTTTCCGCTGTCACGCATGCACATGACATAGGAAATTGGACCAAAACTCGATAAAGCGTCATGGAAATCAGCTTCGGTGACATTTTTCTTTAAATCCTTAATGTAAATGACTTGCGATGGTAAAACTACGGATCCATTCAAATCGATATGATTATCTTCACGTAAACGTTTCACAGGAGGAGTATCCATATTAAAATTATTATTAGGTATAACTAATCTAAAATAAAATTCGAAACTAAATAAATAATTTATGACGAAAATGGCTATTTTTCGGAGTAGGAAATCTAGTTAATTATTCAAGTTCTTATCGGTTATCGGACCACCAAAAATAGATGTTTTTTTTTGTTTACTGCTTGTTAAAATTATGTTATAAAGTTTTGCCTCAAAGATATCAAAAACTTCACAAAATGAAAAAAATTTGTAAAAAACATAATTAAATTCGAATTCCCCGTCCCAGAAAATCTCAAAATTTTTATTGCTTATCCGATAATCGATAAGAACCGTTATTCTTAATTTTCTTTAATTAGGCGCAGTTTTGCTGGGCCAATTTTGGTTTAAGATTTAAAAAGCATAAGCTTAGGTAATGTTTAAACTAAGTCCCTATTTCGAAAAAGTATCCAAAAAACTTCATTTTTTTGTGAACAATTCTAGAACAGTAAAGTTATTTTAAGGTCACTCCAAAGATTGTTTATGAAATCAACTAAAGATTTTATTTTTCGAAATGGATTGATTTGCTTTGTTTGCAATTTGCCAAATTTTATGAGTTTTAAAAATGTTATTTTTTACAATTTTTGCTATCGTACCAAAAAATTTTACTTACCAAAAGTTATCAAATAACATTTATAGCATGGGGCTTTATGTTATATACAGTTACCATAAATTTGGGTAAATAAATATCATATTTATCAATTTTTTGCCTATATGTATAACCAACGCTCGAATTATTTAGAATAAAAAATTGATAAACGACTTTTTTGAATTTGGGAATTTAGAAGTCATTTGGAGTAATCTAGGAGTAAATTAAGAGTCATTGAAAGTCAATTATGACTTATTTTTTCTCATAAAACATCTTTGACATGTGATATGTATCTAATTTGGAAAAAACTAAAGCCCCATATTCGCCATTTAAAAAAAAATGTTAAGACATTTCAGGACCAGATTTTAGGCTGAACTCAGGCTTAACCGTTAAGTTTCTTTGGTCTTATACTTATGCTGTAAGTCCTTGTTTAAGGTATTTTATATCTATGAATGGCGCCAAACGGAAACGGCACTCAAATGCCACGTTCCTAAATCCTAAATTCCGTAATAACAAAAAATATAATTTTTTTAACAGCAATGTATCATTGTTTATTAATCAATATATATTAATAGTTTATTTTTAATAAATATCAATACACATATATGTAATATGCACGTTTAAATAAATATAAGTAAAGGCAAATAATTATTTGTGTTGAGCTTTTTCAAGTATGTATAAGTAGGTATATATTTAATTATTCTAATATTAATTTAAATAAAAATCCTTATTATCAAAAAATTTTTTTTAATATTTCTGTCACGGGAAATTTGAATTTAATAATGTTTTTAAACTCATTTTTTATTCAGCATCATTTTGCAAGATATCAAACTTTGGCCCGTTTAATTGTTAATAATTATTTATCGCTCTTTTGTTTGATGTTTGTAAAAAACACAGCAAAAACAAAAGATGAGTTGAAAACATTATTAAATTCGAATTCCTCGTGTCAGAAAACCTAAAAAAATTTTTTTTTGCGGTTTGATAACCGGCAAGAACCTTAAAAATTATACAATAGCATTTATTGCTAATGCTTTCTCATTACAACTAAATTGACTGTAACATCTTGCGTAATGAGTTGAATGGCGCGAGAATGTGTTATGCCAGAAGTTTGTTCGTCATTGATCTGTACTATCTTATCGCCAACTCGCAACCTGCCATCGATGGCCGCAGGGCCATCCTCCGCTATTCTCAGAATGTAAATGGGCATTCCTCCAAATTCCAACCCACCACGTATTGAAAAACCAAAACCTTTTGTGCCGCGTGTAAGGCTAACATTAATGTAGACTCCCGAGTCCTAAAAATTTGTTTTTCTAAAATAATAATCGATATTTTGATAATTTATTAACATCATTACATATTTTTTTCTGCACTAAAAATACCTATTATAAAACAAAATTTAATATACGTACATTTGGTGAAATACTAGAACTTTGATTATTTTTTAAAGTGTCATTAGTAGCAAATTTCATCATATTCACCAATGAATCGATCTCGTCATTGGCTGGTACTGAAGTTAAATATAGATTTGGATCAATAGTTAGGGTCATTGTGTTGTCAGTAGAGCGCATTAATCCCAATACTTCATTATGTGTCATTTGAATGATCGGCTGACCGTTTACGGCAGTTATACAATCACCTGCTCGCAATCGTCCACACCTAGCTGCCGGACTTTGTGGCGTAATTGAACCTATTTTATTAGACAATTTAAATCAAAAATAATATCCACAAACTATAATATTAAAGTTCATACCTATATAATGTCGATTAAAAGTGATAATTGAAATACCAAATTCCTCGCCGTTTAATTTAGCAAGATATACATTACATAGAGGTTGTTGATTTCGAGATTGGCTCATACGCTTCATTGTTCCATTTATATTGCTGTTAATAGCGAATCCGTTAGTATTTATTTCATAATCATCATTTGTGTAAGCGTTACCTACTGCAAGCTCTTTTAGCATATTTTTATCTTGTTAACATGTAAAAATAAAGCAAAACCTTGTTTTCGCTTTATTAGAAGTTTTACGTAACCAACATTTACGGCTTTTTTAATAAGTTCTACTGCATGAGCATGGCCAAGTTCGGAAGAAGGTGTGCCATTAATTTCTACTAATTCATCACCTGGATGTAATCGATTATCTAGATGCGCTGGACCATTTTCCACTATTTTTCCAATAACCAAAGACATTTTGTTTTGGTCATACTAAAATCACCTTATTTAAAATTGTCTAATTTTTATTTATTATCATAAATTTATTACATACACTAGATAAAAGTTGAAAACCGAAGCTATTTTCTTTTTGAATTAGATTAACTGTAATGTATTGCCAATCATCAGAATTTCTAGAAAATGACGAAGGAAGTGCATAGTTTTGTGTTGATAAACCTAATGAAGACGACGAATTGCGCATTCCCGAATTTGACAATCCTATTTTATTGTTGCTTTGTTTTTGTACTTCCCCATAAATCGCTTCCACATTGGATTTTGTAGTCTAAATAAAAATAAAATGTAATATTTTTATATTTTTAAAAATTTTATTTAAAATAATACACATATGTATGTATACAATGTTTATGTGCGAAGACAAAACGTGATGGTCCTGAAACTAAGCTTAAAAGCCTGAATTCCGAATCTAAAATTAGGCCAAATCCTAAGTTTAAAATCTATATCTATACTTAAACTTAAATTAAATTAAATTTAAACATAAAGCTTCTTGTCTTATGCTCAATCTCGTTTTGTCTCGTCTTGTTTTGCCGTCCTGTTTTGTCCCATCCCATTTTTGCCATTCCGTTTCGTCCCAACTGGTTATACACAGTATACCTTAGGCATCGTTGTACTCCAATTGGTGGATTCATAATTTTGATGATTTGCTCGTTGTTGCATTTGAAAAAGATTATTTCGATTTAATGCTGCAACATTAGCACCATTCATCCGATTGGTATTTGTTGATACTGGTGCCGGAGTTTTGGAACGTGGTGCTATTACGATATTTGAAACTTGACGTTGTTCACCATAGCGAAAACCAGCTGTCGGTGTTCTCGATCTAAATTTCATTTTTTGAAAACATATGCTAGTTATGCGATGCCAGACAGCAAAAAATAAAAAAAATCCCAGTCTTCTGTAAAACCGGACAGTTTATCTACCGTGCATTCATTACATTTCTTGCATTGTCCACGTCCACACCTTTACTCTTACACTCCTTTATGTTTCTTTATTAGGTTAAAATACACACCTTTTGTAATCTTCGAAAAAAAATATTACCTATGTCTTCCAGTATTGCGTGATATAAGCATTCGTAAATGAGTACCATGTGAAAAGTTTTTTAGCATTTCAACTAGTTTTGCATGAGTTATCGATCTAACATTTTGACCATTTACTTCAAGAATTATATCGCCTTCAAGTAGATTGGGACATTGATCAGGATAAAGAACAGTTTTTATGCGTTGTCCTATAAAACAGTTTTATTTTATTCTAAATTTTATTTATTTTAATTTTAATAAGTATGATGTTTATACTAAAAGTATTTACATTTAAATATTTAATATTTTTAAATTTAAATAAAACCTTGCAAACTATCTGTAATTGTAAACCCAAAGCCCGTAGTTCCTTTCCGAATATCAACTTCGATATTTTCACGAGAACGGTTTTGAAAATTAGTAGACACTGTGTAAATCTTCAAAAAATTCATTAGAAAAAGTAATTTAAAACAAAAAATTATTACTTTGCTAGCAGGATAGGGATAGCCTCTACAAACTTGAATGTGCACAAGTTCGCCTGACGGAATTGAGCGAAACGTGTTACATGCATCATCTTGCGATGCACCTAGCATAAATTTATTATTTACATAAACGAGTACATCGCCAGGCTCTAATATTCCATTTCGTGCTGCAGGACCATTCGGTAATATTGTTTTTACCTAAATTATGGCATACATAAATAATAAATATGAATATGGATGTTTAATATGTATAAGAATTTATAAATATGTGGATATATTACAGCTTTTAAATAAAACCTGAATAAACTCCGGTTCTAGATTGCTGCCATCATTTCCGATTAAAGTAAATCCTAAACCATTTAGTCCTTTTGGGATAATTGCTGTGAGTATTTCGCCACGTAGTTGATTGACATTGTTTGTGAACACGTATGATATAGTGTTACGTTGTTTTGGTGCACTGTATAAACCACCATAAATTGGGTCAACGAAATTTGAAGATGTACCATAATTTGATGAACTTGCAATGTTATCATTAATAAAGCGTTCATGGCCGTTTTGAGGTTGTCCTCGCTGTTGCCATATTGCAACATCACTATTGATATTGTCATTATTATGCAAATTACCACGTGAAGAATCATTTTGACAGTTATTTTTAGTCATATTTGAAATGTCATTAAAGTTGTTCATATATGATGTTATATTCTTATGTTGTTGTGAATCATAATAATTTCCATTTAATGATGTAGATGAAATTCTGTTTTCATTAATTATATTACCATTATTATTCTTTCCAAAGTTTAGTTGTTGATGGTGATATTTTATTGGCTGTGAAGAATTACTGCCATAAACATTATTATAGCTTGAAGAAATATTATTTTCCATTTTTGTTTCAATTAGTTGAGGTGGCGGTTCATATTGTGTTATTTTGTTTATGTGACTAAAATATAAATACTTTATAAAAAATAAATACAATGAAAAATTTTATCTAAAAATTAAAAAATATTCAGATTAAAAAGACAAATCATTTATTTTCATACAAACTATCACACTCAAATCTTAAAAAGTTGCCGAATTTAAAATATATGCAGCATTTTGGCGCATCACGCCTAAAATACTTACCAACTAACTCAGCATTAACAATTATATGAAAAGAAAATGGATATAATTTTGTTGCCCTTTCCAAATGATGGCATGAACAACTAGTGAGTGCATCTATTTTTTTAAAATTTTATTCATTCTTTTAAAGACTAAAAGACATACTGACTGCCGAGTTATTTCAAAATTGAAAAAGATAGAAAAATAAAGAAAAAAGAAAAGAATTTTTTAAAATTTTTAAAATTTTCTTTTAGAAAAATTTTAAAAGTATCTAAAATTTTTTTGCTAATGACTATTATTTTTTATTTAAGCTATATTTAATTGTAAATTATATACTCGACGTAAAATGTGCCGTGAATCTCGTCATCCACTCGTTCCCAACCTGGTGGGAGTTTAACGTTATCGTAAGAAAAAGAAGGTGCAACAGCGATCGTTGTCGGTGTTGATGCATCACTAGCTGTTGTAAGACTTTTCGTATCATTCATAAGCTCATCTCTCGGGTCTTCCCATTGCGTTGTGCTTGTATTATGACTGCAAATAGAATGATTTACAAAGTCAAGCAACACCTTTTTAAAAATTATAGACGAAAATAAAAGATTACTCAATAAAATATTTTTCTCCGTTTTCAGAATAGGCCACTTCCCAATTTGGAGGCAAAGGTCCACGCGAATCTTCTTTAACCATTGTTGATTCGCTACATATAAGCTTATTAAAAGTGTTGATATTATTATCGTTTAATGATGTGATAGCAGCGACATTATCAATATCGTACTTTTTAATGTTCACTTCTGGTTTCGGAGTACCATATAAATCACCTATAAAATTAACATTTTAGTAACTTTATTCACTAGAAGTATTCAGAACGCGAATTACAACTCGAAACATTTTAATAAGACGTCTAGATACGTGTATATTTTTTTACTAATATTAAAGCATTTGTTTTGCTAAAATTTGGCATTAAAATAGGTTCATGTCAACTAAAGTTATTGTTTAATAAATAATGAGTTAAATGCTCAAGTTCGAAAAAGTTTTGGACTTCCGAACCCGTCATTTCCTATGAACCAATTGATATAATTTGTTTATCATTGATTCTACTGATAAAATTTTTGTTCGATGTAAAAAATATTGTGTTTGGATTTTTTATTAAAAAAGGTATAAACTAATAGGATTTAGATTTGGGTTCGAAACATCGCTATTTTATGCACTGTGTAAATAATTTACTTATAAAAATAGACACATTTTATTTGCAATAATTTAGCTCTTTTATTTTAAAAAAAGTATTTGCCACCACAATCATTTCACATTGGTCACAAATAGACAAAAATGTGAACGATTTTTACAAATGTGTATTTATATTTTCATTTCCACATTAAATTTTTCACATTAAAATATGACATTTTATAACAAAACCGAAAAAGTAGGAAACTATTTACACTCTTTAAAACGAAGCAAATCAGTGATAGCCGAGCTAACAATATAAAAAACAAAAGTAACGGAATAAATGACATTTAAAATTTTCTTTCTGCCCGTCTAATCTTTTACAATTTTACAATGTATTATATTATTTATCATACTATCATCACTTATTTTATGTCCGAATATTCAAATACACAAATTGTTAATATTGAGAATAATGTATAAAAAATGAATAGTGAAATATTCATTCCTTCTATTTGTCGGATAATTTATGAACGCAGATTATCGAACTGCCGGTGACCAGCAAATGGAGTTGTATTAATAAATGGTTGCCGAACGCGGTCACCAAGTAGACCAAGCTTATTTGCTTATTTTTGTATTTATATGCATATTTATGTGTTCGGATTAAACAAAAAACAAAAAGAATATTCACTCATTTTTATTCACTCATTTTTATATATATGAAATACAAAAAACTCTTAAATCCAAGAAGTAAAAAATAATATAATTAGGTATTTAAAAAAAGGGTCACTTCGGTTTACACGCTGATTTTTATTTAACTTTTCAGATCTCAAGCTAGCTACCCTAAATACCTAAGCCTAAAAGCCTAAGCCTAAAAACCTAAGCCTAAAAGCCTTAGCCTAAAAGCCTAAACCTAAGCCCCAGAGTCTAATAAAATACGTGAGAATCATTGATTTCTATATTATAAAAATCAGCGTGTAAATCGAAGTCCAACCAAGAAAAATTAAAGTATTTACGGATTTAAAAATATTCAAGTGCCGTGTTTTAAAATCAAATTAAGAAACAAATACTTAGATTTTATAATATAATAAAAAGTAGTAAAAAAAGGTGTAAGTTATGGTTCATTTAATTGTTGTTTGGTTGTGTGTTGTCGAGAACACTTTTGGCAAACGTACAAAAAGGACAATGGGAAATGCCTTTATTCATTTTTATTTTTTACCTTGTTTGTTTTGTATTACAGTTTGCATAAATTACAAATAGCATATTATACATATGTATATTTATGTTTTGCCTATATTTTTAAATTCTTTTTCTTATTTCATCATTTTTATAAAATATTTCCGAACAAAAATGAAAATAAATATACATACATATGCATGTATCAACATTTCTATCTATGGCGAAAAGCCATTACAACACTTTCTTAACGCCATATTTATTTTACCTGTTTCTGTAAAGATTTTTTGTTTAGAAGAAGAAATAACCTTTTCATCCATATATACGGGCACAATGAATGTGTACAATAATATCTGCAATCATTACATATGTATGCATGCATATTCTAATTTAAATTCTACAAAAAATGAAAATTATTTGTTGTATGTGTCTTTCTTTTATGTATGTACAATTAACTGCAGATAACAAATAAGTAGCACAGTTGAAAAAAAATAAAATGAAATAGTTATACATTCTCTGTTTAACTTCACCTTCCTTACCTATAACTTAAAATTAACTCATTTTTATCTACTTTCTTATTTCTTTAGTTTTTGAAGATGGATGACTGCTTTTTGTCACAATTAAATTCTTATGTTGTCTATTTTTAAGAAGAACAAAATGAGTTTATCTTAATATATCTTACCTCCTTTTCGTGTCTTTTTAAATCGCGCATCAAATTTACATATTTGTATTATCATATTATAAATGAAATAAAAAGAGACATAGATCATGTTACAAATCAAAAAATTAATTTCTAACATGATTGATCGTATAGCAACTTTTCTGATAACATAACAACAATATTGATCATGTATTTTTACGCACACACAAAAAAAACAAAAAATGCGCTTTTATAAAATTTATCGATTATGCAAATTATAAAATGAATCATAAATTATGTAAAAATTCTTATTAAACACAAAAAAAATTGGCAAGCTGAATTGGCAAGCTCAACTGAAAAATCGAAGAAAACATGGGGCAAAACCACTTTAATAAATGTTTAAGAAATAAAAATATTATATGACAATTAAAATAAAAAATTGCAAATAAAAATGTGTTGATCACCTTCATTTATTTTTCTTCCTTGCGCTTTTTTAAGGATGGTCATTGTGCATTGTAAGTATTTTATAGCATTTCATTTTCACTGTTAATACCAGGATTCAGCATAAAAAAATGCGGGATAAAAATTAAAAAATTATTATTAAAAAAATATTCAAACATTTAAATATTAAAAAACCCAATAAAATGTCCCAATATTTTACATATGTAAGTAAGGAGTTTTTTCGCATACATATACACAACCCGTCCACTAATGTAATTTCCTTTTTTATAAAAAAGCAAATTTAGAGCGTTTTAGTCATATCGGCGCGTACATACAAATAATGCAAAAAATATACATTTTCTCTTGCATTAGCTTTATTTACCGATAAAGAAATTCTGTATTGTTTTTTTTTTGATTCGCAAATGTATTATCTTTGTTGACATAAAAGCACACATAAACTTTGAATTTCTGAATGAATTTCTGAATGAATTATGAATACATTTTTTACCTTGGAATGAACTATGCTCCAAAAACACGCCGTGTCGCAATAATTCTAAAAAATGCTTAAGAGATACAAAGTGATAATTTTCACCGTTAATTTCATTGTCACCGCGCTTACGAGTGGTACCTAAATGAGGGGATTAAAAATTAAATCTGTTTTTAAATAAATGTACTATCAACATTTTAAAAGATTTTTGAGGCATTTTTCAAAAAAAAAAAACTTACAAGGCACCACTCTTAAAAATATATTTTCCCGTACAATTAGTTGTAGCTGTTTCCACAAAGGGTTTCTCAAAATCTCTCTTATATCAAGTGGCAAACTTCCTAAAAATTTTTATGTAATCAAAACTGATAAAAGTAGATAAACATTTACATTTAGTTATTATTAAAGGTGGCTCGTTTTTCGCGGCATAACCCGAACCGCTGAAATAAAAAAAAGCCCGAGCAGGGGCCCAATTTGACCCGGACACCCTTAGTTATTATTATAAGTTTATACATATATTGAGTTGGTAAATAATAATCATCGTATTTATCGCAATTTTTTTATTAAAAATTTATGTTTTGTTTAATTTTTTCATAAACATAATCTTCAATATTTAATTTCGCGATCTTAGAAAATTCTTTGACAAAACAACAATCAGAAAATGACAAGTTATAACAAAAAGCTCGTAAGGTATTGAAACTTTTTCTTAAATATTGTTGTTGAATAAAAATTGTCGAAAAAATGTGATAATAATTATGTGATAATCCAATAAATTACCTGCTGATATAAAATCTAAAGTAATATTTTCGCCCGAATTGAAAAGTGAATATAAAAAAGTAGAAACCTCCGTAAGAACTCTACCAGCAATTTTCCTAAATTATTTTAAAATTATTTTATTCCAAAACAGCTCATTTCAATGCATTTAATCCCAAAATTATATATCAATTTTTTAATTAAGAAATTGATTTATTTTTGTAGGTAAAAATTTTAAAAGAGCTATCATAAAGCTCAACAACTTAAGTCGGCCAAACACAATGCAAAGTTGAGAATTCGATATTTAAATTGATCGAACAACGAGTCGATTTTCACGATTATGTCAACAGCATT
The DNA here is from genome assembly GCA_024678965.1 of Bradynema listronoti. Classification (NCBI taxonomy): domain Eukaryota; kingdom Metazoa; phylum Nematoda; class Chromadorea; order Rhabditida; family Allantonematidae; genus Bradynema; species Bradynema listronoti. The sequence continues at coordinate 1,677,175 of JANLNO010000005.1, forward strand.
TACTAGCTGGATGTGATTATTGTTAGAAAGATTATTATTAGAACTAACTTTAACTGTAGAAGAGTTTCGGGCGAGTAGCGAATAAATTACTGGATAATTAATAAATTATCCAATATATTATTTCCATATGTAATCACAATTTTACAGAATATGAGATCTTCATTTTACGTTGTTCCATTCATCTACCTCGATCGAGAAATAGCCATGTTCAAAAGCAACAATCAAAAAACTCATATCCAAAAGCATTAATTGAATTTTTAAATTTTGAACTTTGGTCCTATTTTGGGATCATAGAGGATCTTGAGATCAGAAATATTGCCTAAGCACTCTAAAAAACCATAATTTTGGAGTATTAGGCAAAAATTCGAAAAAAAATTTGCAACGGATCTTTTTCTTTGCAATAGCCCTATTTTGAGTTATTTTGGGATGAAATTCATTGAAATGCCTCTGCCCACTTGATTATTTTATAAATTAATATACGCTTACATGCCATCAATATATAATAGAATATCGCCAAAGCTGAGCCTATCTACAAGATCAACACATAACACTTGACTAACGTAGATAAGCTGTGAATGTTCAGCGCCGCCTTCTATTACGAAGGGAATCGCTTGGTCCTTTTCGCATCTAATTGTTATTGACTTTTTTAACACCTCCAAATTTATGGCTTCCTTAGAAAATGATTTTCTAAGCTTTCTTGTTTTATCCTTTTCTGAATGTGAAACAAAACTGGTATCGTTAGAGGTGGACGGTAACATAGCTAGATCATTCTTTGGCGAATCGCTTGATCCAGAATATTCAAAATTATTAGCCATCTTAAAATATATAGATAAATATATATAATAAATATTATATTGTATGCATATAATAAATAAATATTATAAAACTCCGATTTAAATCATTCAAAATTCAATTTTTATAAAGTTAAGATGTTTGCTTAAAAATAATTATAAACAGATTAAAAATAAACAAAAACAAAAACGTTAATGTTTTTTATTATTCTAGTTTAAACATCAAACGGAAGAGCCAAAATTAATATTGTCTTGTCATGAATGCATTATTGTTGTTCTAGAAAAAAGGTTAATAATGACAACGACCAAAAATAACACGACACATAGCATAATCGGTGCAATATGCACAACAGAGAAAAGATATGTCGGTTATTGCTCGTTTGTCTAGAGACCAAAAAATTGCAGGAAAGTGCAAACGATGTGAGGGCAGAAATATGACCATACATGCTACCACTGCCCAAGGTATTTCCGTTTTGTCTCATTATCTGTTAAAGAACAATCTAATTTATAGTTAAACTGCCAAAAAATGTGAAATTTTTCGACTAATTTAAATGACATTAATCAAGTCTTTAAATACCATTAAAAATCAAAATAAAACAAAAAAATACTACCCATATTTCATACTTATATAACATATTTTTCGTTTAAAAGTATTAGCTGATAAAATATTTTCGTAATCGTCCAGAAAAAGACTTTAAAAAATTATATTATGTATGTAGATAAATTTAAATTGTGTAAGCAATTTTTTAAGGTTCTAATAATTTACAAATACATTTTATGCACATTTATCACCACATAAATCGTTGAATAGCGCCTGAAGAATCGTGACTCCAAATAAAAGGACGATAAAAAAATAAATACAAAGCGATGGTATTGATGGAAATTGACCATAACAATTCAATAAATAAGATGCTGCTTTTCGACTCGGTTACAGCCAAACGCCAAAGCGTATACGGTACCATAAAATATCGAAATTCGATAAGATGAGCCGGTATTATGCAGACACAAGTGCATAATATAAAAAAGAACAAAAAATGAGAAGGAAAATAAACCGCGCGCAACATATAAAACAATGAGACTAAATACAATGGAATTAATAAGAATCGAAAAAGCTTTTTAGAAAGGACTCTCCGCCAAAAATAAAAAGGAAAATGGCGGTTATCCGCCAATAAATAGGGATGAGAAAATGTATAAAATCGAATCACAATAGCGAAAATACATATGATAATAAAAATGATGAGTGGCTTTGTGAGCATGAATCTCCAAAATTTCGGTTTAGATATATGACTTAAAAATATCGGCATTGAGGAAAAGCTGACAAATCCGAGAAAATACAGAAATTGGGCGGCATGAAAGACGGGTCGATGAGCGCCTTTGTCGCCGAGTACAATGCCATCGTTAATAAAGATAAAACTAATAAATGCCGCGCCAAGCACCGCAAATGGCCAAGCGCGCAAAACTGCTCTCATTGTACTGCGTATTGGATTCCGCCTGTCGAGATTTTCCCACCAGAAAACTACACAAAACATTCCCGCCCATACAATATTTGTCTGCCGTGTCAGTACGCCGATTGTAAAGCATAAGGCCGACAGAAATGGATTGGCGTAGAAGTTGAAGCCCCAAATTATCGTCGTCAGCGAGAGTAAGTCGGTATAGAAGAGAATTGATGTGTCGAATAATACAGGCAACAACACCAAATTTGTGCATGTCAAAAGTGTTGATAAATTAGAATTCTTCGCTAAAAATTTATTTTTATTGTGAAATAAAAATGAAAAAACATTTAAAAAATTACCGTTTTTTAACCTTCTCCTTAATGCACAAAGTCCCAAAAAACAAATGGGAAAAATTGCCGAATTCAAATATCTTTCCGAATCGCAGAAAAACGGAACAGCCAAAACATAAAGCGCAGGTGGCGTCGTAATTTTATCATCCCAATCGTAATAGTTTCCTTCACAATATTGTCGTGTTTGCTTAATGTGAAATATTTCGTCCATATAAGGCTCTGAAGCAATGGCGTAAAATTTTTTAACTAAATATGCGTGTAACAATCCTAGAAATAGCGATACGCCGACTTCTAAAATTTAGAAATTCAAAATATTAAAAATTATTTAAATTATTTTTTAAATATATAATATATAATAATGTAGTTACCCATTTTAGTAAAATATGAAGCATTGGCCATCTATTATTATAAAAAATAATAATCTAAAATATACACAGTTTGATTAATAAAGCATAAAAAATAAGGAGTTTTTGCATTTTTTTCTATCTTTATTTGAATATTAATTTGTTACATAATATAGTCCAAACCGATCTGGACCTAAAAAGATAGTCATATGATATTGGTGGGAAATTGTAGAAGGCGAGGGTCCTAATAAACATTTTCAATTTTTTGCCTTAACTCGTAAATGAATGAGCCAAAATGTACCAAATCTCTGCCGATTATATTATAAGCGGTCCTCGTGCTTTTGGTGCAAATTGAGAGCCTGTGGATTACTACAAGGATTTCGGTAATTTTTAACTTTTTAAATATTTCTTTCTACAATCAATCTCATAGGGAGTTTTCGAAGGTACTAATACGAAATTGACATTGAAATTTAAAAATAATTTTGTTTTGATTCGAAAATTAGTTTTTTTAAATTTTAAGTCAAAATAGGTAATAAAAAATGCAAAAGTAGGTAGGTAATATTCAAAAATTCTTAAATTTCAATATCAAATTCGTATTACCGCACCTTGCTCCATCGAATATTATTTGCTCAGACCGCTGAAGCATCATTTGCGAGGAAAAAAATCCGGAAAGTATGATTACCTCAAAATGTCAGTCGTCACAGTCTGCTGGATTCTAGGCAAATGGAATCAATGATTTGCCAAACAGATGGGAAAAGGTATGAACCTATATAGTGAATACATGTATTGTTGATCTTTAATTTGCTTTTATAAAATGATTAAATTTAAAAATAAATTTTTGTTCAAAATGCTTTGAGCAATTAAAAAATTGTAAGGAATATGTACTAAATCATATTTTAACACCCCCCTCCCTTAATTGAGCGGAAGAGGAGGCGAGGGTATATGCATAACACAACAGTTTTTGCCGGGGACGAGGGGCACAAAAATTGAAAATTTAAAGACCTTTTTTGCTTCTCGGCCGCTAATACAAATCAAAAAAAAAAAATACAGATTAAAAAAATGCAAAAACGAACAAAAATATTTAACCAAAATATAATAAAATTTATTCAAAAAGATACATTATGCCAATTAAAAATTATTCTTTTAAAGTTAAACCAAAAATGATTTAACTATATATTCAATAAAAATAAAAAAGCTTAGTTTTTTTTTAAATTTGCAATGTTTTTTACAAAATTATGTCAAAGTTATTTTGGTTCTTATCGGTTATAGGACGCCTAAAAAATCATTAAAAAAATTCTTTTAGGTTTTCTGACATTTTGTTTTAGCTAACCTAACTTGTTTTCTCTTCTTTAGTTCGCTGACTTATTTACGTTGTTTTGTTTTCTGCTTGTTAGAATTATGTTATAAAATTATCTTTGAAAATGTCAAAAACTACACAAAACAAAAGAATTAGCAAAAAACATTATTAAATTCGAATTCTTCGTACTCAAAAATCTAAAAAAAATCATTAAAAAAAATTTTTTTTTGGGCGTTTGACAACAAATAATAACCGTTATTTTATTACGCAAAGTTGATTTTCGGCAAAAATATACCTAATAATCTATAATCAATTCTCAACGAACATAATATACTGAATAATGTTTAATTAATTTATTTATCCGTAAAATTTTTCATTCTCAAAATATTTAAAAAATTTTACATTAGAGGATATTCAAATTAAGGACCAAAATATTATTAGAAATACAACAAAATAGTATAATTTGACGTCTTTCCATATTTGCATATATGTATTTAGGTTTAGTTGTTTAATTTTTTTAAATTTTTGTGTGTTATTAGGAATCATCATTATTTTAATTGTTTAAAATTAAAATGAATGGGTCATTTTTAATTAAAATATTGGATGGCGTGAGTAGAAACTCTCCGCCCATCTCGAGAATTTGGCAAGATAATGAAATTACTCGCACACGAAAAGACAAAAAGAATATTTGTGCGTATGCATTTATGCCTTTCTTGCTTATTAGGACAAGTTATTTCATGGCTCAGCAAAGAGAGAAAACAACCGGAGCAAAGAGTAAAATGAAAATAAAATGCGCGGATGACCATTACTGCTACCGCTACTATTTCAACCTCACTGTCATCGCTACCGCTGTTTTAGTTATTGTGCTTATTTTACATATGAGTACTTCGATACTTTCTTCTCTTATTGCTAATCAAGCCTTTTGTTATTGTAAGAAATTTAAAAAAGTAAAAAATGAATCGGCTGATTTTGCTTGTTAATGAGTTACCGACATAGTTTTCGGCGATATAATATATAATTTCGGCGATATAGTATCAAATGATATACTCAAATATTTGGCGATTGATTTTTCTTTATTCATTAACCCATTTTTGTAAGTATTGGAACGTTTTATGCAATTTGAAAAATTATTCCTCAAAACCATATTTTTCGAATATTAAATTCGATTGTTCGCCATGTGCTATTCCGAAAACGGAAGTTGATTTTACCGAAGGGAATAAAATTGAAAAATGTATTCATCCAGGACAATTACTATTTCATTGGTCAAATTATAACGGAGAAGAATATATCGAAAATTGCAAAGTTCCTACTGTCCGATCAAAATTTTTTAGCTATGATAACATTTCACAAATGGCATTTTCAAAAGTTAGAAAATGTTTTAATCGGCAAAAATTTTGGACAATTAAATTCAATTATAAATGTGGATTGAATTGGAATAGATCTAAAATTAAATTTATTTTTAAGGTATGAGTAAATTAAATAAATTTATTAAACAATACTGGAAAAAATTATTATTTTATGTTTAGAGAAAAAAAAAGCGTTGGCTTCAACGACGAAATTCTAAAAAGTCTCCGATTCATTTTCGGCAAAGTCAATATATGGTTAAGATCGCTGAAGACGCGCCGGTCCATTCTCAAGTAATTGTCGTGGAAGCTGTGCATGAATTAGATTCTTTGCTTTACTATTCTCTTTCGATACCTCAAGATAGCAGGTAAGCTTTAAATAACAAATACAAGTGTTTATTCCTTTAATTCGCACAATTAAGATCGCAAAATTTTTTTGAATTAAATACTATTACTGGAGAAATAAGCGTAGCAAAGCCATTGGATCGTGAAACTCTGAGTAAACATGTTCTTAAAATAACTGCTTACGAACGGCTTGATCCTTCTGCCTCAGCTAGTGCCATCGTAATAGTTGATTTGCTTGATGTTCAAGACAATGCGCCACAATTTGAACGTTCTTCCTATTTTGCTGAAATCCGCGAAGATGCTCCGGTATGTAGATTTCTTAAGTAGAAAATGCAATAATAAAAAAACAATTTAAGATTGGTACTACGGTAATAAATGTGTTTGCAAGGGATTTTGATGAAGGAGTCAATAGTGACGTAAATTATCGTTTGGAAGATTTAACTGATATGACCGAAATGGAAATAAAATACGATGACATTACTAAGAAGAAACATTATCAATATTTGTCAATAAATTCGAAATCAGGTGTAATACAAACAATTAAACCATTGGACAGAGAGAAGATGGCATTAATACGTGCTCGTGTAGTCGCATTTGATCATGGTATACCACAAATGTATAATACGGCATCTGTTGAAGTTAGCGTGATTGACATAAATGACAATGCACCACGCTTTGTCGAATTCCTCGATTTAAATGACAAAAAAATAGACGAATGTTTTATCAAAGTTCCAGAAAATGTTAGCACGCCATTAAAAGTACTTACTGTGCGTGCTGAAGATCCAGATTTCGATCTTAATGGTACATTTTATTTTAAATTGTTTTACTTACTATTTATATGTACATACAAGTCATTAGTTATTTGAGTAATAAATATTTTTGCGCTGTTCCAAAAGTATTTCGGAGACTTTTTATTCAAAAAAGAACATAATTTTTACTTTTAGGAAAAGTACACTACAGCATAGTTTCATCGATAATGCCAAATTTTGTCATAGATTATATTTCTGGTATTGTAACCATGCGTGAGCGATTAACCTTGCGGCAGTCCCCATTATCATTGTTGATTCGAGCAAAAGACTCGGGCCAACCAGCTAATTCAGTAACAGTACAATGTCCCGTGACCGTATTTGATGTAAACGATCATAGCCCACGGTTTATTAGTGCATTGAATGGTTGGTATTGTTAAAAAAGACATACTTTTTAATAAAATGTTTTTTTAGGTGAATCTATTCACGAAATCTTAGTAGATGAAAATGTTCCAATTGGTTATGAATTGGGTCGAATTTATGCAATTGATGAAGATTTTGGGTATAATGGAGAAATACATTACTTTTTACAGGGCAACGTTATTTTAAAAAGTGTAAATAAGACTGTTCCTGTCAAAGATATTTTTACACTAAATGAAACATCTGGTTCATTAATAACTCGTCACAATCTTGATAGAGAGGTGCAAGATAGTTATCAATTTTTGGTAATATTTCTTTTTTTACTTCTGTGCTTATATTTTATAAAATAGTTTTATTTTTATTTACTCAATAAATTTGTAAAAATTTGTTAGATATTAGCTCGAGATAACGGAATTCCTCCGTTAGAATCTTTACTTGATGTAATTGTTATCGTTAAAGATTTAAATGATAACGCACCAAAATTTCAAAAAGATTTGTACGAGCTTGAATTATTCGAAAATATCACACGAGGTTCAGAAATTTTTCGATTAAAAGCTACGGATGCCGATTTAGATCAGAAGTTGACTTATAAAATCGAATTCTCGAATCGAAATCTGTTTGCTATTGTCAATCTTGGCGAACAGGTAATTAATAAATCATTAATAATGACTAAACTAGAGATGTTCCAAATCCAAATCCGTTCGTTCGTTTATAATGAAGAATTCAAACACAAATATTTTTTATTCACTTAAAACGAAACCTTCAGTGATAAAAATTATACCAATCAGTTCATATGAACTAGTTATGGCTTGTTAAAACATGAAAGTCCGCATCGGAATTTAGCAACACATTAAATTTTGATTATTGCTAACCTATTATCACTTTTTTTATTCGAATTAAGGCCTGATTAAAAAATAAATATATTTAGAGAATTGTAAATAACATAAAAATGTCTCAGGTTCAGAGTTATTCTTTCTAATCTAGAATCTATGTTAAAAAAATGTTTAGGGCGCAATTTTGAGTCTAACAGAGGAATTTACAAATATCGATGAATATGTACTCATCACCGTTTCGGCCACCGATCAAGGGGGATTACGAGACAAATGTAATATTTCTATTAATGTACGCGATATTAATAGCGCGCCGTATTTCATCGATAATTCATATGCTATTCGGATTCCTGAAAATTCTCAACCGGGTTTTCATGTTTATAAAATAAATGCCGTTGATGACGACAGGGGTCAAAATTCCAAACTTATATTCAGTATCGATTCCGAATATTTTGAGTAATTTTTTATGCTTAAGAATTTGTTTATCTACAATAATCCTTTAATTTAACTAGAATTGATGCAACAAGTGGATTAATTGTTGTGCGTAAAGATTTGGATCGCGAAAAAAGGGCAGTTCATACTATAAATATTACAGTTAGTGATAATGGGGATTTACCGCTTAATGCATCTACAACCTTAGAAGTTATTCTTGACGATGGTAATTTTTTAAAATTATTTTTGTGCTTAATAAAAAAAAAATAAATAAAAGAACATATGTATGCATTTGCTATTGTTTTTTTTCCGTACTAATCTGCATTGTTTTGAAAAGCAGGTGCACGATTATAATAATACAATACGAAGATAAATATATAATAGAAAACAAATGAGCAAATCAATAATAAAACATATTTTTTGAATGTTTTCCTCGATTTTCATGGTTTTCTTTTTTTTTCTCGAATTTATTAATTTAATCTCGTATGGCAGATATTCTTACGTACTTAAAGTTTCAATGTAGCTTGCCCTCATACTTTTCTGCCTTTTTGCTTTTTTGAGTGATGGGGTGGTAGTCAGTAGTTTTAATTAACATTATATACTTGTGTTTGCGTAATATTAGTTATTTCTTGGGAAAAAGGGAAACAAGCGCGAGAGAAAAGAAAAATAATTGATACATGTATTTTACTCTACATTTAAAAATATTTTTGTAATTCTAATATATACATATTAGAATTATATTTGTCAATTGCTTTTTTTTAAATTTATATATGTTAATTTTTAATTGTTTTTATATCAATAGAATGTTGATTTAATTAATAAGTTTTGTGCGGGCTTATAATTTATAATTTGCAATTTTTTATTATATTAAATTATTATCATTGTTTTTTCATCGCGTTTTTGTGTTTTCTATTTGTATATTATTTATTCCTTCAAAATATCTTTTGTTATGAGGTTTTCGGTTAAAAAATGACGCACCGAAAACGCAAAGGTCGGAAACTAAAAGAAAATGGATAAGGTTAGTAAGTTAGGAATTGACCACAAAAAAGAACAAAGGGATACATAAATACATAATAAAAAAGAGGTAAAAAAAGTATTAAAATAAATTTTCTTCTTTCAAATTATGGCAAGATAGGTTGTTTCTAAACACAGAATGATGGAGAAAAAAATTTATTTACTCAATGAAAGAAGAAAAAAAAGTACATTGATGAAAGAATGGAAGGAAATAAAGATAAATGCACAAAAAGCCAAAAAAACGTACCTAAATTGGACAATGGATATTTATAGCTAACGAAATCTCTTTCTGACTATTTTTTTCTTTTTTAGTTTTTATTTTTAATGTGCTTTTAAATTTAAAAACACATTTAAATAGTGATGCTCACTAAATAGCTAAAAAAAAGTCGAAAAAATTTACAATTAAATTAGCCAAGACAATTTCTTCTAAAAAAAGTTAAAACTTAAAAATTATAAATTTTTATTGTTACAGTCTAAAGAAAAATAAATACCTAATAAAATGAAGAAATAAAAAAACGAAAAAAAATTAAATTTTTTAAAATAAAAAATAATATGTTATTAAAAATTCAGGAACTATTTTTTGCATTTCTTGTGATCACTATATGTATGAATAAGTGAAATACGATGAATGCGAATTATTAATCTATATAAAAAGTTACATAAAACTATTTACATATCAAAAAATTAATAAATATGTATATATTTATTACAATATTTTAGTAAATGACAACCCACCTATATTTACACAAGATGAATATCATACATCAATTTCTGAAGATACACCTATAGGCACATCATTTTTTCAATTAAATGCCGTTGATGCGGACGAAGGCTCAAATGGGATTGTTGATTTTTTTTTCGACGAACAAAATAATCATGATTATATAAATAAATTCCGACTCGATCATACATCAGGCATATTACGCGTCAATAGTGCAATAGATCGTGAAACTACCGATTGGTTAGAGTAACAAATTAAGCTTAATATGCAAGTATATTTTATTACTGGTTTAGTTTTATTTTATCGGTAATTGCTCAAGATCGTGGTGATCCATCATTATCAGCTCGTACCACTGTAAATATTAATATAGAGGATGTAAACGACAACGCACCAAAGTTTGAGCATGGCGTTTATGATTTTTGGGTAGAAGAGAATTCACCGCCAGGAACAGTAGTTGGCACAATTGTTGCTATCGATCCGGATCTTGATAGTAATTCACGTATTAACTTTAAAATTTTTGGCGGCAATGACGCTAAATTTTTTGAAATCGAATCTGAAATAGATAGAAAGTCGCCTGCAACTGCGCGTATTATAACGCGTACTGAATTTGATTTCGAGGCACTTACTAATAAATTTTTCATCGAAGTACAAGCTAACAGGTTTTGTTTCAAATTTTTTTTTTTTTGTTTACTGGGTGTTTTTTAAGATTATATTTTTATTTATAAATGTTTTTGGTTTTTTGATCATATTTCGATCCCAAAACCTTAAATTAAAATGTGTTTGTTCGATCCGACTTAAAATTTTGCGTCGAATGAGTACCGTATTGTAAAAAAGTTGCATTGAAAAAAATCTTACCGAAAGGTTTAAAACATATAAAGAAAATAAAAATATAAGCTTAAAAACACACTCTGTACTTTACACATTTAATAGGATTAACATATTACATATATATAACATGAGATATTTTAATTTTAAGCGAGCAACTAAGTTCAATTGTGCCAGTTATTGTGCATATTAGTGATATCAACGATAATGTACCACGATTAAAAGATTTCACAATACTTGTGCCTCATTATGAATTTGGAAATACTAATCTGGCTAATCTGGCTATTGGGAGTGTTCCAGCCTCGTATGTTTTATCAGTTGATTATTTTAAATTCTTTACAACTTAGATATTATCCTTTAAAAACACCTATAACAATTAAAAATTTAGGGATCCCGACTTTAATGCAACATTGGAATATTTTATTGAGCCAAATGAATTAATATCTATTGATAAACTTGGTGTACTTTCTTTCCGTCAAATCTGGAGCTATTCCATTCACACTTCATTACAAATATGCGTTTCTGGTAATTCATTTAAATCAAATTTTTATTTTTATTTATTTAAGTTAAAATGAAAATTTACAATATAAAAAGTTCATTTAATTTAATTATCAAACACAATTAAATAAGATAAACAAATATTCACAAATAAATGCTTTTAGACGGACCAAATATTGTATGTGCGCAATGTCAAATAATTTATATGCCACTAACAGACGCACATCTCGACAATTCGCTAAGTATGGAATTGATAGGTCTTCGTTATGAAGATTTCCTCAACTTTGGTATATTTAATCAATTTGTGGAAGCGATTGCCGCTTTACATGATTCCTGGTTGCCAGAAAATGTCGGTATATTTTCCGTTCAAAAATTTCATTCGACAAATGATGACAATATCTTACCTAGTATAAATGTTAGCTTATTTGTTGTGCATGATGACTCGATAGTCAGGTACGGATGGATGATATAATATTATTTGTATTGAAAAATTACCAAATTATTATCTTTTTTATCAAATAAATTAATTGAAATTAACTTTTAGCTCTTGGCGAATTGAAGAGATCTTAACAATTGGACAAATTGCGCTTACTAATGCATTGTCTGCAGTTAGAATACACATTACAGAAAATGATATGTGTGTAAACGAGCCGTGCCCATATTTTCAAAGGTGTCGACAAACTCATAAATATATACATTCGGAGCATGAGGTCAACAAATTTAACTAAAAGATAACAATTTATTTAAAATATCAAAAATTTTTAAGGAAAGTGGAAACCATTAAATATTAAAATTGTCGAAGATAAAATGTATTGCTTTTTATAATTTTTAAAATTTGTAGATAATTGAAACAGACAGCTTCCTTATGCATTCGATTAGCACGATTCGCTCATTCAAGTGTGAATGTCCGCAAGGATTTACAAGTAAATATTTCGATATATTCAGATTTAAAAGGTTGAAAGTAGTATCTGAGCCACTCTTAATTTACATATTTGTGTTTAACAGTAAACAGTATGGCTTTGAAAAAAAAATTAGCAAACAATTGCTTGTTTATTTTTATTAAATTTTATTAATTTAATAATTTTTTGATAACGCTATGATTATTTATTATTTAAACAAAAAAGTAGGTAATTCCAATTCACATTTGAAATTTTTTGTAAATGCATAATTTACATATATAATAATAATATAATTTTTTTGAATTTTTTGTTTATAGCAAATGACACACTACCGGGTACCTGCAATAAACGATTGGACTTGTGTTTTACTAAACCATGCATCAACAACGGTACTTGCGTGCCGCTGGAGAACACTTATCGCTGCGAGTGTCCACCGGAAAGAACGGGTAATGCGTAATGTAAATTTTTTTAATCGTTATGTCCTCTTATGATTAGTCTTTACTGTTTCTTTTTGCAATTAGTCGTTGCTTGTTTTTATTGAAATTTTTCGTTGAAAAATCTTAATAACAACATTCGTTGAAGCATTCTTTTGTCAATCTCTAATGTATTGCCTAAAGCGGATTTGTCTTAAAAATATTTCCTTAATTTCTACAATAAATCTTCTTTCTCATTTCTTTCATTTTCTTTTCCATTTTTCGAAATTAAATTCATCAATGCATTTTTCTCTTTATTTTTTATTTTTATAGTGATGCACAAACAAAATCTTTTTTTATGTAAGGGCAAATATAAAAGAATTAATGAAATTAAATATTTCTATTGCTATTCATGAAAAATATAGGTATAAAAATTTAAATAAATTATTCCTCAAATTATTGATTGTATAAATTTTTTTAGATATGTACAAACTTATATCTAAATAACAAAGATAAAAAATCATTACAAACATATACTAAATATTTAATTTTAAAATTTCAAAAAAAAAATTATTTTTAAATAAATCAAATAATTTTGTAGGAAAAAATTGCGAATTTTTGTCGGATAATGACGTATGCATGCCATTCTATTGTCATTCAGGCGCTAAATGCAAAATCAAGTCAACTATATCTAAGAATAATCATAGTATCGAAATTTATAAAACAAAACATGTTTGCGATAAATGTAAATGGACTCAACCAGATACAGATACATACTGCAGATTACGCACGATATCTTTTAGCGGTGAAGGGTATAAATTATTTATGTTTACTAATGTATAATCGATAAATTTTATTAAAAATATTTAGTTACATAAATGTACCCCTAGCGTTATCACGCCTAGAATGGACTTTACGCTTAACGTTTGCTACTGCAAGCAGATCGGGCACAATTTTGTTTGCTGGAACCAATATGTACAATGATCATTTACAAATTGCACTATCAAAAGGACTAATTTATGTAGAAATTTCTATTGGTGCCAACATATTTAACGATACAATTTCTCTGCAAATGTCTGATGTTTTTGAGAATCGTGTTGATGATGGAGAGTGGCATATAGTGAATCTCGAGTTTTATGATAAAGTCAGATTATTTATAAAAAGATTATTTTGTATATAATTTTAACATTTTAGAAATTACGTATTTGGTTGGATAATTGCGATCCGGAAGTTTCATTGCGATTAAGTGAACAAGGTGATGACAGTCGTAAATGTGCCGTTGAGAAAACATTTACACATTCATCCAAATGCGATGATTTATCAGCACCATGTAATCGCTTTTTCGATGTTCCAGCAATGATCGCAATTGGAGGACGTCCGCTAGATAGGCGTTTATATTTTAATAAATATAACTATCAAAATAATTCATTATCTGATGTGATTGATGGCGGTTTTATTGGGTGTATTAAAGACGTTTATTTAAACGAAGAACTTGTGCATTTTTCTAATTTCGATCAATTCGAACAAATTGGTAAAGGAATTGCGCCCGGATGTCGAAAATACCGGCCTGATATTTGTAGCTATGAAAAACCATGTATAGAACTGCAATCTTTTCCTTCTAACATTACGACTAAAAATAACATACAATGTGTGGATAAATGGCTTGGACATTTATGTAAATGCCCTAATGTAATTCATTCAACAAAAAAATGTCATGCTAATGGTTATATTTATTGTATGATTCAATTTTATATTTTAATAGTATCAATTATTTCAGCTATTGATGAGCAGGGATTAACTGATAATGCAATTACTTTTATGGAAGACTCATATGTCATTTGGCATATGCCTAACTCATTTGAATTTCCATTTGAATTAAAACTCGAATTTCGCACACATGAAAAGGATATCCAAATGATTAGTCTTGAGTTCGATGCTCCCAGTCAATATCTTCTTTTATCAGTAAGTAAATAAATAATTATGTTTAATTGAAAATAATTAATCATGTTAGTATGAAATAAAAAATAGAAAATATTAGGTTGTAACATAATTATGGTCGCTTTTTTTCAAATGTTTGTAATTCTGTTTGTTTTAAACGGAATACTTTTAATCATATATCGTTGGAAAGGGGATGGTTTGGGCTTTCTGATGACATATGATTTGTTTTGTAAAATGTTTGTTAACGTTAAATATTTTGTTTAAAATGACAGACGATCGTGAGTGTGTGAGAGTGCTTTTACGCGAACGATTCAAAAATGGTGATAAAGCTGCTTGAAAAATTAACGAGATGTTTGGTCGTGATGTGATTACAAGGAGGCAAGCACAAAGATGGTTCAAAATGTTTCGCGAACGACTTACCAGCATCGAACACAAGTAAGGCGATGGGAAACCCATCAGCGCTATATCGAAGAGGAGCTTGGCTGGGAGCTGCTACCTCACCCGTCTTATTCGCCCGACATTGCGCCATCTGACTACCATGCGTTCAGGTCGTTTAAAAATTTTTTGCGCGAACGGCAATTCAAAAATGACGACGACCTCGAAAATGGGGTTCGCGAATGGATCGAGCAGAAATCGGGTACGGACTTCTTCAAGCGAGGAATCCGCAAATTACCGAAGAGATGGATGACCGTGTGGTTGACTAATGGCGATTATTTGATCTCATGACTTTGTTTTACTGTAGCTTTAATTGTTGAAAGTTTAATAAAAAAAGCGACCATAATTATGTTACAACCCAATAAATAATCATGTTCAATTGTTCTAGTTGGAAAATGGATACATTTCCATAACATTACACTCTGACAAATATTTTTCTTATTTTCCATACCTGGCAAATGGAATTTGGCATTCAATTTATGTGCGTTTGATGAGCAATTCGTTTCATTTCACAATTGATTATTTATATACAAATGTAGGTTCATACTTAATGAATACGGTTAATATTATTTCAAAAGATATGTATATTAAGAATATTGATCTTTCGAGTTCGACGCATTTATTGAGCGCACCACGTGGTCTTTACACGGGTGTTGCACCATCTTCTTCACATCCACATTTATTTATTGGTTGCATAAGAAATTTTGTAATGTCAGAGAGAATTATAACTATAGAACAGCAATTACGTACACGATTAGGATGCATAGTGCAAGATGCATGCATTCTTGCAGCAAATAAATGCCTTAAAACAAGTGAATGTCATCTTAATTGGGATCAACATAAATGCAAATGCAATCGAGGTACATATCTGAAAAATTGTTGAATATAGTTTTTTATATAGATGTTAATTAAGGTTTCGCTGGAGATCGATGTATTGATGTATGTTCAATAAAAAAAATTTGCGGATCAAAGGGTACTTGTGTTAGAACAGCATTCAATAACGATACATATTCATATGATTGCATATGTGAAAATGGTCGTCGAGGTCGGAATTGTCAACGTGAACTTATTTCACAATTTTGTCCTAAGGTATGGTTGCATTTTTAATATAAAACAAGAATTACATTTTCCATGAAAAAATAAAAATAAATAAAAGTTTTTTTTTAAATCTTTTTTTTAAAAGATTTTTTTCGCTTTTGACAACAAACACTATTTTATACACAAAAATAAAATAGCATTAAAGATTATGTATGCATTCAACTTTTCATTTATAGGGATGGTTCGGCGAATTCCCAAATTGTCATCGATGCAATTGTGCAAAAGAACGAGGTTTTCTTGAAGCCTGTAATATCAAAACGGGTGAATGTAAATGTCGACCAGGAACATACTTGCGACATAGTGATATTGATACCACTGGAAAACATGCAAATTGTATTCCATGCGAGTGCGGATATGGTACTCGCAATGGTACATTTTGTGATCCCATTACTGGGCAGTGCAATTGTATTGGAGAGGCTACGGGACGACGTTGCGATCGATGTACTAAAGATTCGGATAACTTTTATTATAAGGATCATGATCTCTATTTCGAAGAGAATGAAGAAAATCGAAACGTAATTCGACAGCAAACAGCAAGGCATATTACAAAAAAATTATTCTATTTATCTGATGACGCTGATTTGGCTCAAGAATTAGTGCCGAATACGCTAAAATGTGCAGTAATTAAAGGTCATTGTGCGGCAAGAATGGAATTTGGTATACAATGGCCAACAACAAGAAAAGGAACGACAGTCCAGCATGTATGCTTTTTTATTTTTATAATCAAATATTTATTTTTCTAGAAATTCTGTTTGTATTAAAGTTTTAGAGACATACAAATTTTATTATGTTTTATAGTTTCATAGTTTTTGCTGCTAAAGTTAAAAATGTTTAATGTTATTATAATCTATTCCAATGTCAAAAAAAACTAGCTGTGGTACAAACATTTATTGTAGTAATTGTTTATTTTAGTCTTGCACTGATAATCAACTGGGAATAATGACGCGTTTTTGTTCAAACGATGGACGTTGGTCAAAAATTTATACAGATAACTGCACATTGTCCCAACTTGCCGATTTAAAAGTAAAATATAAAATTTGATATTCTATAATTAAGTTTAACTTACTATTAATTGCTAGGTAAATAATAATGTTGACTTGATAAAAGTTACTCGAACGCTAGTAAATTTAACGCGCTATGCAATTAATATTCCTTATTCATCTCCAAGAAATATTAATATACTAATCGACATTGTGCATCGTATATTATCTACAAAACAATTATTTGAAACATTAAAGGATCACTTATTTTTGCAAAACATTCTTATAATTGCGTCACACATAATTGAGCACTACATTTATGACCCACAAAGAATTGTCAACCAAAAGCAATTCAATTTGTTGCTTAATGTTTTAAATGAGTTTGGTGTTAAAACAACTGAGGTATATCGAAAAACACCATATCTTAAGCCATTTTGGTTTAGCAACGATCATTTTGGTTAGCTTTGAAATTAAATTATTTATAGCAAATTAAAGATTGAATAGAAATAATCTAAAATTTCAGTATTCGTAATCGATCGATTCACTGATAATCCGGAGCACAAATTGATTCTTAAAAAAAATAATAATTTTATTATTAAAAGAATTAACTTAGATTTACAATTTGAGTTAGAGCTACCACGATTTGCATCAAATGAAAGTTTGGTGCAAAATATGGATGGCGCAGTTTTTTATTTAACAATAGTGGATGCAAGGGAAAGAAGCAATTTTCAACGCGCAAGCCCTATTTTTGCAATACATGCAATTATATGGCAACGGGTAGATATAGATTATAAAGCGCCCACTTTAATGTCGAAAAACGTAGATGAATTAAAAAGTAACAATTCAAACAAGAAAGAACTAAGTACAACTTCAAATGATATAACAAATTTTGTAAATGTAAATGGTCCAGTAACTATCAAATTTAACCCTACAAATAAAAGAATGATGAGACAAGAATGTATGCGCCTTCAAAGTAAACAAAGCGATGTTGACAGTAAAGAATATGAATGGGTCAAAGCAAAAGATGCATCATTTACCAACATTAATGAAACTTATATATCATGCCATTACAACTATATTAGTTTAACTAGATTGTTTAACGGAATCTTTGCATTATCAATTAATGTGGATAAAGCAAAATTGGTATAAAACATTATCATTTTACTTATGTATAATTTTGTTCACAAAATATTTATGTTCAGAAAAGTCTAGAAACTTTTTTATTCTATATAATAATGAACATAAGTCTTATTGATTTTAAGCTCGATTTTTCATTGGCACCTGGAGAAACATTTATTTTCGCGTTATGCGTTGCATTAATGCTATTGATATGTGGGGCAGCATTTTGCATGGCGATTTTAAGACGTGGTATTTTTGCACGACCTTTACGTTGTGTAATTATTTTTATTTTCGTGTTAAATGCATCAACATTTATGTTTTTGCAAGGAACGTCATCGATGAAAGTAAACTTTTAATTACCCACTTTACATTTATAATAAACTTATTTCATTTAGATGATATGTAGTTTTCGTGATCCTATTATCACCATCGTCATGATAATATTGTTTACATGGTTGTTTATTTACTCTTTTCATATCTACCGTATACTTATTGTGGGGACATTAAAAATATGGTAGGTCATATAATTTTGATCTATTTTGATTTACAGATTCAATTGAACATCTAGGGAATTAGAAATTATTACCACTAACAATAATAATAAATTTCTCTATGATTTAGCCTATTTTTTTCGCTGTTATTGGGTATAGTGCTTCCTATTCTAATGGGTAGCATTTCTTACTGGACTTATAAAGGAACTTGTGAGAAAAGAATTTCAACTACAATGTTGCACAGCAATTTCTGGCTATTATTAATCGGTGTGCTGCTGCTATGTATTTTCTCATTTTATGCATTAGTCACGGCGCTTATCATGGTCCTCTACAGTAAACAATATCACTATGCATTTACAAAATATTCCATTCGGGCATTAATATTCGCTCATTCCTTATTGGTACAAAATTTATTTTTAAAAATATAAGTTGATTAATCAAGAATATATGTGTACATATATTAAGTTTAACATTTTGTAGATAATATTATGTGCAATTCATAACGCTGCTTTCTTTATATCTTTTATGCAATATAATCACACAAATTTGGAGTTAAGAAATTTTGGAAATTTACTAATTATAATTATTGCCGTTTATTTGCTTCTGTGGGTCAATTTCCCATATAACGAGGTAATTGCAGAAAATTAATCTATACAATATATTAATCTATACAATATTTTTAATAGATTCAGATTCAGAACGATAGCGGTGAAAAATCAGCACAAACAATGTGGGTTGATAATAAAATTGTGACAGCAGCAGTCACGACAACTGATGCAAAGACAACTGCTGAAAATTCCATAGTAAAAAACCAAAAATTTACTCCAGTTATTAAGAGAACTCAAGGTGCATATCTATAATAATTATAATATTTTATGGAATATCAATAAAAATTAACTTTGTATGTATATAAATATGTCTTATTAAGTAAAATTAAAATCAATTTGTTGTCAGATGGACGAATATACGAAGGAGTGCCCAATGAATGGATACCAGACGCCATTGCTTCAGAGACATATATTCACCACACTCTTGAACGCTCCATACAAACACCGCTATTATCTAGCAGTCCGTTAAGTATTAGGACAATATCGAGACAACGCGAAAGACTATTAAATGAAAATGCAAACGTATCCCCAACCCATCATAATACTAAATCAGCTTATTATGACAATACTTTGAAAGGACAATATCAGACACACAGCTCAAACCATCAACGCCATTACACTAGCTCTCAGCAATATTACTACCAATCAGCTAAAAGCGATATCAGTGCTACAGATCCGAACTACAATCATTGCATACCATCCTACCACCACTACAACACCATGTCTAGTCCGCGGCGATCCACACGTGCCAATTCTACATGTGCTTATTCGACACTGAGTCGACGACCATATAATGACAGCAACTATGCTAACTACGATACTCACTCAAATAACATTGCTAGTTCTTCTCCATTGAAGCGTCCTGATCGTGATATATCAGGAAGCACAATGCTTAAATTCTCTGCAACCACTGATGACGAGATGAACGATGCGTATTACACATACACATTAAAGCGCTCCACACGCGCACCAGCAACAACTTTTAATGGATAGAATTTTATTTGTAAAATAAAATTGTTCAATTATTTCTCTTCCCATTCATTGCAAAATTTATATTGTAGAGTATTTTTATAACTTTAATAAAAATAAAATATAGTTTTATGAAGACTGATAAAAGCAAACTAGGTATTAATTTCCACGACTTAAAAATCCTAAAAAAGTTTGCGATTTTGTTTATGATAGTAGTTTCACAAGAAATAAATTTAAAAAAAACTTTAATTTGAACGTCTTTAAATAACATATAAAAAAATTTTAATCGATGTTTTTTTATTCGGCCACGTCGCCTTTAGCTCCGAGGCGCTGCGGATCCTGCGACGGATAGTAGATTTTCGTTGAAGAAGAAGCAGAAGGCTCAGCCTGATCGGTCAACTTCGCGGCCGAATACACAACGTTCGGCACGAAGAGTTTGGTGGGCGGTTCCGGCGGTAAGGGCAAGTCCTCAACGCGCATGTGTTTTAAGGTCGACGCTTTAAGGTTTTCCGCCCCGACATCGAGTGACGGGACAGGACAAGCTAAATTGAATGCTTTGCAAAAACTCGAGATTTAATGGCAAAAAACTGCAACATTTATTTATTATAGTTGCTTTAAAACTTGGACTAAATAACGAAATTAATTTACAAGTTTTTTTTATTTTATATATGTGCACACCGCTATTTTTTAGCAAAATTAATATAGGAATTTTTTATATTTAATTTTGTTAAATAA
The DNA here is from genome assembly GCA_024678965.1 of Bradynema listronoti. Taxonomy (NCBI): domain Eukaryota; kingdom Metazoa; phylum Nematoda; class Chromadorea; order Rhabditida; family Allantonematidae; genus Bradynema; species Bradynema listronoti. The sequence continues at coordinate 1,698,249 of JANLNO010000005.1, forward strand.
AAATATTAAAATTAACTTACAATCGGATGGCAAATTAGGAACAGATTCAAGTAGCGTCTCATTCAATAAAAGTTTTGATTGATTTGATTGGGCGCGTGAATGTCCCCAGCGAACACGAATTTTCAAGCCCTAAAACATCAAAAAATTGTTTAAAAATTCCAAATTGTTTTAGATATTAAAAAAGAAAGAAGAGAAAACCAACATTTAAAAATAGCTGCTCAAAAGTGCGATCGGCGGCCAGCTCGGCCGACTCGCGGCTAGTGAACTGAATAAAGGCGTTGCATTTTTCCGGCAACATGTGAATTTGACGAATTTCCCCAAATTGGTAGAAATAATCGCTAAACAGAAAATAAATATATAGATCTTTTTCCAATAGATAGATTGTTTTTCGCACATTTGCTTATAAATAACATCTGTCAATTAAATATATATTCTTACAATAATAATAAGAAAAAAAATCGAAGATATACCGCAGATCCGATTCGTGAACATATAATTTTTCATCTCGCCCTAAATTTCCAACAAAAAGCGTGGTGATGCTTTTATCTTCTGGTGGTGTTAATTTTGGCATGGCTTTAGCCCGATTAAGAAGCTTGTCAGCCACGGGATCGTTAGAGCCATAATAACGGTCACGCATATTCTGTTGACTGAGCGGATCGTCGGGATCGGTCGGTTTTTCGTGCCTGAAATTTCGTTAAATTAAATTTGCCATTAATTGAATAAACATCATTCTTCTAATTCTGCATTTGTAAAATTTAGCTAGTTAGCATATTGTTGAATTATTGAAAATCGCCAAAAAAAAAGCCACCGATATGGACACTCTTCACCGCGATTGCATTCGCCCTTTACGAAGAAAGAGCAAATATGCGGTCGATTACGATTGTAATACGGCTGAGTTCGGGCGAGTTTCCGTAATAGCGAATTATTTCCTGCATCCGTAATTGTCGCCAATTTTCCGCCGGGAACAGTACCGTCAGTTTGTGCTAAAGCTCGATCCGCATTTTGGATGAAAAAGTCCCGATTAGCGCCGTATCTCGGCAAATCATCGTCGATGGCGAGTGCATGATCACGTACTTGGACGGGAAGCCCTAAAATGCTTTTAATTATTCAAGATAAATTTTCAATATAAAATTAGCTTAAAATTGTAGTATATTAAGTATAATAAATCATACTAACCGTATTCTAAATCCAATAAGCAAGTTTGACAAACGTTCTTTAGCTTCGCACAGGTTTGACAAATTTCAGTCTTTTTGTAACGAGCTCCCTTGCCAGGCATCCAGCGAAAACCGGTAAAAGGTCGATTGCATACATTGCACTCATTGCCATACGTTGTTTTAATCATACGAACATATGGATTGTTACCAAGACATGTTTCGCACAAAATCGGAAATTCCGCATCCTCGAATGTTTTCCGGTTATACGTGTATGAGTCCTTTGACATAGACATTTTGTAAAACTCTAAAAAATAAAATAAAATTATTAAATCGAGTAAAAATATTAGTCACATGTAACTTTAATTATATGGCACTTCTTCAATTTTCCATCCTTCCCATCAAAAATTTTTATTGTTTAACATAAAACTTTTGAAAAAATGTACTCTCTCAAATGAAGGTTTTATCAAAAAATTGCTTTTTAAAATGTAACAGAGATTTTAAAAATTAAAAAAAAAAACTGCACAAAATTTTTGAGCAGAAGGCACAGAAGGGATAGAACAAGTGCCAATTACATTGGAAATGATTATTTGCTTAAAAGTTCGGATGAGTTGTTAAAAAATGATGAAATTTTGAAAAATAGATAGGTAACATTTAATTCTGAACCTGAAATTTTAAAAAATTTTTGAATTTATATTTAAAATTACGCTCGCCACATCGAAATGCCAAAAACTATGTCGAATGTTCTGACGCGAAAAGTACTCATTTTTGAAAAAAGGAAGGGGAAATAACGATTTTTCGCAGGCGTGTGCCTCTTTCTTCGTCTCTCTTCTTTCTTTCATTCTTTGGCTGCCGCGCCGAATGTAATGGCGCCAAATGTCGTCGAGGAATTATTTTTTTACGAATGTTTATGCGATTGCATTTTAAAGGATAAAAATATGTTACGAAACTTTTTTAAATTCTATATTGTCTGCTAATTATTCCAAGCATTTTTATTTTAATACAAACTTACTAAAAGTGATTTATATCTTTCAGATATTCTATTTTAAATATATTTTAGATTTTGAATTAATTTAAAAAAAATTGAATGGTTTCTACGGAAGAAAAAATGGATACGACAAATTCGGCAACTTCGCGAGGAGAAGTTATTAGTAGAGAGTTTGTGAAGGAGTTGGACGAATGGATTTCGCAGCTTTACGAATGCAAGCAACTTTCTGAAAATCAAGTTAAAATGTTATGCGATAAGGTGAGCAATTAATTAACGCGAAACAATTTGATTTCTGACACTTTTTATATTTTTATTTTTTTGAAGATTAGCGCAAAAATTTTTTTATCCGTTAAAATATTTTTAAATTTTTTTAAACATATATTGAGAGGTCACTAAATCTCTTTCCTTATTATAGAATTTTGAAAAAATTTTTCTCTATTTGGGGGTTTCTAATGACTCTTCGAGTGAATACGATATTCATTTTTACGGATATATTTTTACAGATTATATCGTAAAAGACCACTCACTCAAGTCTCGGTCTTAAACATATAAATGCAACATTTTTTTAAATCAAAACACGCTATTCAATATTTCATAGCTTTTGAAAGCTGCTTAAGAATTGTATAGGAAGTATGCAAAAATTTTTTAAATCCCAAGCCACTAGTATCGCTTAAAAGTCGAAAAAAAATTATTTTCTAAAACTGGTCTTACACGATATTTCTTTAAATAATAAACATCGTATTCGGATTCAGCACCATCAAAACCTCTTGCAGTAAAAAAAAAAATTTGTATGGGGGCGGAGTAAACTGCAGATATTGATTGTTTTGTGGAAAATTTTAAAACTAAATGTTAGTAGAAACTAATCGATTTCTTATTGTTTTATTATGTAAAGAAATTAAATGATTTTACAAAAAAAATTCTAAAGAACTAAATTTAATATTTTTTTTTTGATAATTTAATTTTCGGGAATTAAATGCATTTTGTTTATAACTTTATTTTAATATTTTATATCTTTAGGCGAGAGAGATTCTCAAATCGGAATCAAATGTACAAGAAGTAAAATGTCCCGTCACGGTTTGCGGTGACGTTCACGGACAAGTAATCTATTCTGATATTTATAAAAAAATTATCCTTATATTTTAATTGAATTTATTTTTAAATTTTTTTTCTTTTGCTTTTAGTTTCACGACTTGATGGAACTTTTTAAAATGGGCGGAAAATCTCCGGACACAAATTATTTGTTCATGGGCGATTACGTTGATCGAGGCTATTATTCCGTCGAGACGGTTTCTCTACTCGTTTGTTTAAAGGTAAATTATTTTTCATAAAATTTGTAATTAAAGTGTGATTTATATATCATAGTCGGGCAAGAAAGGATTGTTCCTTCATCTACCCAGGCAAGGTAAAATTTTGATTTTACGGGATTAAATTTGATTTTTCGTGGCAAAATTTCCAATACGGGGTAAAATTTATAGTTTGCTGGATGATATTTCGGTTTTGCGGAGCGAAATTTACAATTTCCTGAGGCATAACCACAAATTATTGGGACAAAATTTCAAAAATAACTTTTTTTTTGGAAAAAACTTACAAAATATTGTTCACTTTAAAAAAACTTTTTATTACTAACAATAACGCGTTTACAGGGAAATGATTCATCCATTAAAGAGCGGAAGGTTGAATTTTTGCCCCCTTCCCTTCTGACTCTTGAAGTCCGAAAAGTCGAGAAGTGCAGGAATCTGAGGATTTTTTTTAGGAAAATACCCGAAAAATGTTCTAAATAATTTTTCGGCATCTCGCAAATTTTGAGATGTTTCCCTCTCTCTCCCCCTTGTTTGGTATGGTTTATATACATAGCCGACTTAATCAATTTTTTTTGGGACAGAAGTATTATATTACTGAAAACTAATTTTCTAAATTACGTCGATCCTAAACAAATTTTTTTATGCGTATTTGTTTTTTGTTTCACTTAATCTATTTTTTCAATTTGTTTAAACAAATTTATCAGCAAAATCATGCAAGTTTTTTGGATCAAAAATTGTTTTATTTTTAAATATGGTCGAACAAACGACCAAATTTTTTTCTAAACGTCTACTCTATTTTCAAACTTTTCAATGAATAGCAAATGCCGTATATTTTTTTAAGGTACGGTATCGCGATCGCGTAACAATTTTGCGAGGAAATCACGAATCGCGCCAAATTACACAAGGTAACATTTTATAACTAATCCTATGCTTTACACTGAGTAACAGCCAAAAAGATCCAATCATCTTTTTCAAATAAATACACTCCTGGTCAAAATGATAGCCGCACTTGAAAATGTAGCACAACTCGAGTTTAATTGGCCGTTTTTATGAAATATTGCACAAACATTATAAATTTCTCTATTATAAATCATAATCGTAAAACAATTTGGAAATTTTCGAAGTTTTCTCCACGTATTATTGTATTTTACTGTATTTTGAGTTTTTATCACTGGACAAAATGATAGCCGCACCTTCAAAATTATCGCTTTATGAACAAAAGAATTAACAAATAACAATATAATATTAACATTTAATATTTAGTAGGCCCTCCTTTAGATTTTAAAACATTGTTCAATCGATTTGGAAGACTACGGGCCAAGTTATTCAAATTCAGACGACTCCATACTTCAAGAATTGCAGTTTTGAGATCGTTGACGTTGGCGTATTGCCGGATGCCACGATAAACATCACGAACTAGAAGTCCTTATAGATTCTCGATTGAATTCAGGTCGGGTGAACATGCTGGTCATGGTAAGATAGCGATTTGCCTCTCCTGCAAAAAGCTCATTGTAAACGCACTTCGGTGAATAGACGCATGAAGAGTTGCATGAAGAGATAGCCTTCTTGACAGAACGGCGTCAAATGTTCGTTGAGCACATGCTGATACTCTTCGTTGTTCATTTTGCTCAATGTACACGCAAGAGGAAGAGTGCCAGCAGCTTCGAAAGCTCTCCACGAACTCAAATTGATTGCAAATTACAATTTCTCAATTGCAAACGAACACTGAGAAAAAATCATTATTTTCTATTGGGTTAAACTCAAATTATGCTTATTTTTCAAATGCGGCTATCATTTTGGCCAGGAGTTGTATGAGTGAAAATACAAAAAGTCTAGGCACTGCGTTATTTTTGTTATGAATATGTATTGTTTACCGAATAAATTTGCGTCTTTTTACAAAAATTGCTAGCGAAAAAACGCATGTTTTTTATATTTGGCAGAAGATCATTACCTCTATGTTTTATTTAGTCTACGGGTTCTACGACGAATGTCTGCGCAAATACGGCAATTCCAAGGTGTGGAATTACTTCACGGATTTGTTTGACTATTTTCCGCTCACTGCACTCGTTGACGGCCAAATATTTTGTCTGCACGGTGGGCTTTCACCATCGATTGACACCTTGGATCATATTCGATCGTTGGAGCGTTTGCAAGAGGTTCCACACGAAGGTAAAATAATCTAAAGAAACATTATTTTTTGAGATCTTAATTAATAGAGGTCATCAATTTTCTAGCTATTTATTATTTTTTTATAGGACCTATGTGTGATCTTTTATGGTCTGACCCGGATGATCGCGGTGGTTGGGGAATTTCGCCCCGCGGCGCTGGATACACGTTTGGACAAGACATATCCGAGACTTTCAATCACACAAACGGCATTACATTGATCTCCAGAGCTCATCAACTTGTCATGGAGGCAATAATTTCAATTTAACATTAATTTAAAAAAAAATTAATATGCGAATTCAAATTCAAAATTGATATATTTTTAAAAATTGTTTATTTCCGTACTGTTTTTTCTTTAATTAAAAAAAATCTTTGAATTTATAGGGTTATAATTGGTGCCATGATCGTAACGTTGTGACGGTTTTTTCTGCGCCCAATTACTGTTATCGATGCGGTAATCAGGCAGCTATGGTCGAGTTGGACGACGAGCTCAAGTACTCATTTCTGCAGTTCGATCCTGCGCCGCGCCGAGGCGAGCCTCATGTTACCAGACGCACTCCGGACTACTTCTTGTAAGGAATTAGGCGTGATCGAAGTCGTCTAGTCCTTATCTGTACTAGATTGCCTTCTTTTTTTTTGTCTTTTCATTTGGCTTTTAAATGACCAATGTTTAAAAATGGTTTGAAAATAAAACTTTCCTTGTCATTTTCTATGTAAAAATTTATGTTTTTTTTTTATTTTTTCCTTATTTTCCTCTGCGTTTTTTCGCTAGTCGATGAAGGTAAAGGAAACATTTATTTATCAAGTATAAAGATAAATTTAGTAAAGCTGACAAGATAATGTATTGTTTAATTATGTTCATAAATTTTTTTTCTAATAAATAATTTTTTCGTATCCTTTAAATGGTGATGCGGCATTTCGGCACGGACAATTCGAGACAAACGTCGAAAAGATACGATAATAACTCATAACGAAGTTGAAAACAACTCAACTTGAGGTTTAACCTACCTTAAAAGCTAACGAGAACTAATAACTAAGGCTAAGCCTAATTTCAGCCCAAATTCTGTGTCCGTCTAGTGTCCCAACACCATTTAAATCTTTTTAGTCGGGATTTTTAAAGCCTCAGACTATTCCCACTCACGTGTAATTAATTTGGAATTTTGTATGAATAAATTTTGCCAATGAGCAATCATACAATACTCGTTATTTTTTACGCAACATTTCGCCCAAGCAAGGTAATTTCAACCGACAGCTTTAGAAATATAGCATTTTTGATACGAAAGCAGTGGATCATTAGGTTATTTCCTTTTTTCTTTTTTTTGCACTACATGGTTAATTTCGTCTTCATTTTTTTATTGTAGACGTTGGTTTTTAAAATGAATAAAGTCATTTCTTATATGAATTTGATTAACGCATGGAATTTTCCAAACATACTTTTAGATATCAAATTAAAATTAAATATAAAGAGTGTTCTATAATCAACGTTAATTTCCTTAAAATTCAAAAAACTAACGGCACAATGACAAGAACATACTCCGTTTCTGCTGCGCCCATGAAAATACCACCGTGATGAAAACGTCGAGTTGGCATGCTTCTACATATTTATTTTTAACCCCTTGATTTTGATGTTTCGATGCTGCGTGTCGGCAAAGAAGTCGTTTGCCCTTTTTAATACCATAGGCCTTTGCTAATGTTGATGTGAAGATGTAATTCTCGGAGATTGTAAATTAAAGAACAAAGACTTCTACAAAAAAGAGTGGACAATCTAATTATGTAAAAATTGAAAGGGAAAGAGTGCATACAATTGTGTTAGTTCACTTAAAGACTTGCTGCCTCTTTTTTGGACTAAAAATTTAAGAATTAAGAGTTAATAGAATTCCACATAATAGGAAAGATATTTGGCAAATTAAAAATGTTTATAATTTTTGGTTAACAATTTATTTTCAAACGAAAATTGAACAAAATTTTATTTAAATAATGTATAGAGAATGTTAAACGGTATTCGCAAAGACGCAATTGATAATGAAAATACTACCGAAATTTTGCGACATGCATCTGCAACATTGGGTAGTGGTAACATTCGTGATGCCGTAAAACTTCCTCAGGGCGAAGATGTTAACGAATGGATAGCTGTCAATAGTAAGTAGATTGAAGTAAAATTTCGCATTATAGACGTTGGAGTGAATTCGGTTTCGAAAATTTCCCTGTTAGAAAAGTAATTTCTTAATAAATTTTTTATTATTATATTTATGAACAAGAAATGGCTGTATAAGATTTTTTAGACCCAATTAAACTTATTTGTTTGGCTGGATATGGCATTTTGCATGAAAATAATTAATATATCTACTAATTAGCCGGCAGTCATTCTAGTTTAAAAATATATTCTATTCTAATGCAAATTCAAATGTATTTGCAAATGTACAATCTAAAAAATTAAGTTATTTGATTTTATAATATTTTTTGTCTAATCATACAATATTTATAAAACAATATCTTCTAGTTGTTGATTTCTTCAATCAAGTATCTATGTTATATGGCACAATTACGGATCAGTGCAAATGTTTAAAAATGACAGCTGGAGCAAATTATGAATATTACTGGTCAGATGAAAAAATCACACTTAGCTGTCCTGCAAGAGTTTATATTGACTATTTGATGACTTGGGTGCAAGATGAACTGGACGACGAAAACATTTTCCCGTCTCAAATAGGTATTTTTCGTAAATATTATTTTTTGTTAAACTTAATTTTTCATGTACAAAGTGGGCCAATTTCGTGACTCAAGTTGTTTTTGTCATAATTTTTTTATTCGCACCTAATTTTTTAATTCGATTTTTAAGAGTTTACTATTTCGTTTGGTAAGAAATCTCAATATTTCGATTTACGAATTGTACAATTGTTTGAACTATTTTGACTTTTTTCTAAAGGTTAAAAATAAGTAAAATTGAGTCGAAATTGAGTAATTAAATTTTGGCTGAAATTTAATTTAATAGGTTAAATAATACCTTTTATAATGAGTTTGACCTTAATTTTCAACTAAAAGGGCGAAATTGTCCAATATAAATTTGATAAATAGATGCATCTGTCATTATAGTGCATATTTTGATAATTTTGCTTTTATTTTTGAAAAAAATGGAAAAAAAATTTTTGAAATATGTTATAAATTTCGTAAATTTAAACGATTGTCCGCAAGTTTTATACCAAACAAAATAATAAAATACTTAGAAAAAAAAATTTTGAAAATTAAGTGCGAAATAAAAAAAGTTATGACAAAAAAAAAATGCGACACGAAATTGTAAAAATTTATTTTTTATTAAAATATTAGTAAATTTAGGCAAACAATTTCCCTCCAATTTTATGCATATTGCACAAACGATAATGAAGCGATTATTTCGTGTCTATGCTCATATTTATCATCAACATTTTCAGCTCATCGAACAACTAAAAGCTATTGAACATCTTAATACTAGCTTTAAACATTTCATTCTTTTCGTACAAGAATTTAAACTTATTGATGCAAAACAGTTAGTGCCACTTGAGGAGTTTATTCAAAAATTAACACCTCATGAAAAATTCTCTGGAAAGTATAAAACAATACCTGGGCCATAAATTTTTTACTTTTCAACAAGAATTGCAAATATTTAATATGTCAATTTAAAAATGCTATCTTTGTTCATTTTTTATTAAACTAAAACTGTGTTTTAACGTATATTTTTAAATTAAATATTTATTGCTTAAATTTTTAAAACTAACTCGTGTTCATACATATTAATTTAACTAATATCGCTACAATATAAAAAATTGTTTAAAAAATAGAAACTTGAAAAACAATAAGCTTTGAAAATACTCCTTTAGGATTTAGCATATTTACAAAATTATACAGAGCTTTAATTAATACGTATATATTATATGAGCTTCGCGCAGATCAAATTGTGCGTTGGAATTGCAGCTATTCCAGCAAATAAAATACCTAGAGAACTTCCCCATGAAGCAACTGAAAGACTAAATTCACGAGCTTCCAGTGGTGCCTGAAATGTATGGACTAAATGATAAGACATTATCTATTTATTTGAAACACAAAAATTTTCGAAAATCATATGTAATAAATATTATATAATCACTTCTTTATGTATATGATTGAATGTGTAAACGTATGATGCTCCTCCGACAAATCCTTCAAATAAAATCAATGCGAAGATAATTGCGACATGAATAATATATGTATGGACTGCGTCCATTAATAATACCATCATATTAGCCATCTTAAAATATGTTATATAAATATACCGATTATGTTTATTTTATCAACAACTAAGCATTGGTTAAATATAATAACTACAAGTTATATGAAATAAGCATACCTGCAGGAGTGGTAGCATGTAAATGATAAAGTTTGAAAATTCTATTAAGCCAATAAAAGAACGAGATATAAATACTCCTAAATGGTAAATAACTTGATACCATCTGTATTGACTTGATTTTGAAAGCCAAAAGCCATGTTGACAATCAAATTCTATTAATTCTACCTGAATTAAATGAATACATAATAAAAGAAATATTTTAATGTGAATTTTTCTGCCAGATTTCTCATTTTACATAATTTTGATTTTAAATTTCTTATTTTTAAGCAATAATATACAAACATTAAATTAATTTTGACAAAAGTAAAGCATAAAGCAAAAAATAAAAAATTTTTGCTTTTTTGTATATACCTCATTTTCTATTTGAAATCACTAATTTTGACAGTTTTTAAGAAATCGAAAAAAATTAAACAATGTGTAAAAATTCTAATTTTAATATACAACTTACGATGCCTTGGTTGATCAAATATTGCGATATAAATACAATACACAATGGAATCATGTATCGTAATAAGGGCTAAATTTGCTTTAATTGTGTAAAAACGTAGTTAAATTTTAGAAAATGTTGATTATGCATCGAATAATTTGAACAATTTTATGTACATAATTACCATTATAAGAACAAGTTTTTGTAGAAAGGGTAGCTTTGAGGCTTCTAGTTCACATCTTTTAAAAGAATTTTTATCTATATGCCCCCAATTCTCATTATTTTCTTTCTCCATTCTTTCGATTGTATGTCGTATTGCGCAGAAATCTTTAGGCACAACCCATGTTTTATGATCGTTAAACTTCATTTGATGAACTGAATTGGTAGGAGTAAGAATTGCCCAATAACTATAAATATTAATAATAATTAATATTTATATTTTAAGGTTGAATTATATATTTTTTACGTTATTGCAAAGATAAGCGGTATAATAAGCATCGCCAAAAGCGTGACACGTAAGTTGAACCCTAAAAGATGTGGCTCAGTCATTACGGCATAAATGACAGAAGCTGCAATACCGGCGCCACCAGTTCCTGCAGACCACATAGAAATTGCATCACTAATAACAAGTGTATTTTAAGATATAAATTTTGGTTTAAAAAATTCATTTTGGTTGTTTTCTACTTTAAAAATATGTATAAAATATTATGAATATTACTAACGATGGATAATGAGCCGTTAGCGAAAGGTAACAAATTTCGCCAAGACCAGAGCTAATCGATGCAAACACAACTCCAATTATTGACCAGTTTATGTTTTCCGAAAATGCTACGATTATGAAACTGACCGCTTGAAATATGCAAATCAGTACGTGGCGGAAACTAGAGGCACATTTACGAATAAATACGCTATCTGTCAAACCTATTGAAAACATACAGACTAATTATAACACACCCGAATGGAATGCGATGCATGAAGAAAGGAAATGTAAATTTAACTATTAAAGTTGGAACAATGTCGGCTAGTAAAATCATTCCTGTAGACATTGAAGTACAATGTCGTTCAGTAATTGTTTTCTAAAATGTTAATTTTTATACATCATTTAAATTTGTAAAATATAAATAGTAAAGGTAAGAGAAGTAGCGGAAGATGGCATCTTTAAAATAATTATAAAAACAGGTAAAGAATTTTTTAAATATTCTTTTTAGTTTAATATCCTTTTTAATTTGTTAATATTTTATATTAATTTATAATTCAAAAGTATTGAATTTGTTGAGACAATTATAATTTTCATCAAATGGCAAATTTTTAATATGCAAAATAAAATGAATCCGACTCCTGATGAAATTCCTAAGCTATTTGCGAAAAAATATAGAGATCATTTCTCTTTTCTTATTTAACCATGTCTGGAACTATTTCTAATATATGTATTTTTCTGGAATATATCTGTTTTCTGGAAAATATTTTTTGTCAGATGTATGTAGTTAGATTTTTTTTTAAATACCCAAAATTTTGGAAAAAAAATTTTAAGCATTCCGCAAATTTTGGGATGTCCCCCTGTGTGTGTGTGTGTGTGTGTATGCGCGTGTGCTATAATATGTATAATTGTATAAGCGTAGCGCATTAAACAAATAACACGAACAAAAAATAAAAAATTGAAGCACCTTACAAAATTCTTCTTTAGAATTGTAGGAAGTTTTATTACCAGCGTCTGAAAGACTTAATCCAGCATGGTTGGAAATTATGTCACCAGCGGCACTCAACATTATTACATATGCAAAGTTATTTGCCATACCGAATATCCTTAAAAATATATTAATAAGGTAAAATTAACGCTTTATAATATAACTAACCAGAAGGCAGCCATATCCCTCAAGGATACCATTTTTCATAAAGCTATTAAAATCAAATTTATTAAAGCTTCTTGAAGAAATTAAATCTGTAATTCAAATAAATTACAAATTTATTATCTATTTTTAAAGTAAAAAATATGTTTCTAAACATCATTTATTTTTAGTATACATCAGATTATTTGTAAAAAAATAAATAAATATTTTTATTAGTTTAAAAATTATAACATAAATTTGTGGAGTAAATTATGACATTCATAATAATAAAGGGCGCAAAAAACATTTTATGAAACGAATAATTAATCAAAAATGATTAAATCACAGAACATAATACATATAATAATATTTTATAAATGTTTTGCTAAAAAATAATGTAATTTCAATGAACCAACAAATCGAGTAAATTGGTGTAGCAGAACCAAACCTATTTATAATTAATTAACAACTTATGCATTTATTTCAAAAATCATTAGGTTTATGAAACTAAAACTTTTAGTAGTAGTAAGATTACTTTGATGTCAAAATGGGCAGGTCTTTAAAGGTTTTATAATCACTGATATAGATTTTTTAATACATAAGTAAAAATATTTTTTTATTGTAGTTTATTAAAGATAAATAAGTTGGTCATTTAAGATAAATTATTTCATTAAAATTATTACAATGGATGAAAAAAGTACCGCCAGAGGTTTTTTAAGTGACATAAACATTATTAATTAAAGACGATTGTATGGGAAATTTTACTACGATAATACACAAAAAAATATTAAGCGCATGACATGTATAAAAAAAATCATATATATAAAAGTGATAAATTATTTCTTATAGATATGCGGAAGAATTCTCACAACACGTGAGGAGGAAAATCACGTATGGAGTTGGGGTTTTCTAGATTTATCGTTAAAATGTTTTTTTTATGTTTGCGCAAAAAGCAATGACATTAATAGTTTATAAGAACAAAAAATAGATCATATTTTTTCGACTTAAATTATAAACCTAAAGTACTGATAAGTAAAAAATTTTTGAAATTAATTTTGTAAATATATTTTTGACTCGGAACTTTTTGTAATTTCAATAATATAGTGATTATCTTATCTAGTAGTGATTATCTTATCTTTTTAATCACATTGTTTGCTCTGTTATTATATTTTAATAAAAGACAGTAAATAAATATCATAATTATTGAAAATAAGCTACATTTTATAAGGATTATTTGTAAAAATTTTTGTTAAATGTTAAATTATAGCATAATTTTTGCTATGTTGTGTAATAAGTTTTTGGCACTTTTGGCATAACGTCATTGTAAATATTTTGTTTGTGTAAGTTGAAACGTATCACACATTATTCAGTCAATTTCTTGCAAAAAATGCATAGTAGTTTAACGCATGATAACTTAGTCTAATTGGAATAAGAAGTGCTCCAACTTTCAGCATACAATATCACCCAATGACTTCCTTTGTTCTCAAGCCTGGAGCATTGAATTACTGATGAATTACTGACAGGCAAAAATCTCAAAAACTATTAAGTATTTAGGAGATCGCTTATAAAATTTTTCAAAAAAAAGAGTTATGCTAAAAACACCCATATACATATTTATTTTGTTCAATATATTATAACTTTGGTTTTGTTGTATTTTGTTGTATATGTTGTTGTTGAAAAAATAAACGTTGTTGAAAAAGTGTCAAAACTAAATACATAACCTAATAACAACTGAATATTACATAACAAAACAACACCGATTTACCTAAAATAATTGCCGTTTGTCGTTTCATTAATTTCTTTTTTTTCTCTGGCCGATTTAAAGTTTTTTTGTAATTTTATTCAATTAAACGATTCATTGCTTGGGACGAAGTTTAGTTCTATCCCCGCCCGACCTCATCTAGGTGTTTCCACATTTGGAAAACAATAGGTACCACATTACACAGTGTGGGTGATAAGGCGGTGCTTGCAAGCCGGATCAGCGCATGTTTATGCAGCAAACCAGCCGAGATTTCGGTGGCTGGATGACTCTCATACAAACCCGCGAAATGATAAGTCTAAAGTCATTTCCAACGGGGGAGGATTGATCTTCACGTATAACGTACGTACGTACGTAAACGATTCATAAAAAACAATCATCTGAATGATTTTGATCGCATTCTATCAGCTTAGGCTGCGATTGTCCAAAATTAAATTTACGTATTTTTTATGTTGTAAAGAACATAATTTTAAACTAATTCTACCGTTAAAATGAAAATTAAAAATGAAAAATGATAGAAATTTTGAGTATGAAAAATGATAGAAATTTTGAAATCACGTAATTGTGACCCGTACCTTTTTTTGTATGCGGCTTTCCGATTTCAAATATTAGGCTGAACTTACAAGGGAAGTTCATTTTAAAATTATGTGCTCTTACTAAAAAAGACATCACTAATTAAGAGCATTTTTCTATACACAATAAAAAAAATTTTAACTGCTAAATAAACAGTATAACAAAACTAAGAGTCATTGTGATTATATTTAAATTTTGTTCTAAGCGCTTATTTCGTTGTCCTCGTAGCCTAGTTGTTAGCGGGCGCGGCGTTCGCTTTTTGTTGCTCCGGCCTTGTCGCATTTTCATTTTTTGTTAAACTTTCTCTTCACTTAGAATTTTATTCACAAAATTTTTGAAAATAATTTTTTCGTCCGTTCATTGTCATACTAGCCACATCATAACGAAACCGTTAATGCTGACATGGTTAAAGGAATGCGTTTTCACAAATGAATTGCAGCAGAAATTGCTCCTTATTGTGGATTCTTGGTCGAGTTTCAAAGATCATGTCGCTATTTAACCGGCAGGGAAGACAATGATTGCTAAAAGATATCTCAGCCGGAGCTAAAGCAAATCAACAAATTCTAGAACCCTAAATTCTAAGGCCGCAAATTGCTATTGTGCCGATATTTTAATAAAAGACCTCAAGAAAAATTTAAAAAGAAAATAAAAACGTTTGAAAAAAATTATGAATAAAACAAAAAATTAATGTACGAGTTAATAAGTTTTTACCTATTTCGCCCAAGATTTTTTATTTATCTAATGCTTTCTCAAGAAAAAAATATTTAAAATTACTATTATATTTTACCTGTATTAAATTTGTTCCATCTCTTATTAACCATAAATAGTGTAAAGAGATAATTTTTTACAAATAAAATACATCTAAGTTGTAGAGCAAATATTATGACAGAAATTTTATGAAAATGGTTTTATTGTGAATGCTACTGTTGAATTTCATTAGTATTTTTCTGTGTGATATTTTCTTTTTATCTTATTATTGACGTCACTTTTTATATTAATTGCGAAAATACACAAATTTTTTAAACTTTTGATTTCTAAATTTTTGAAAAATGAACAAAATAAATTTTAATCTGAAAGAGGAACATTTTGGAAGTTTGAACAAAAAAGCACACGAATACTTAATGAAGTTTTCAAGGCATTAAAATGCAATAATATTAATATTGCAATATTGTATTATTGGTCCGAACAATGGAAAACTTCAAAAAACAATAATAATACCGAAGAAGGGCGATAGAGAAGACTTAAAAAACTACAAACCGATAGCTCTATTACCAACTCCATACAAAGTCTTTACCAAAATATTACTAAACAGGATGACACAACAACTAGATGAGCAACAACCTCGTGAACAAGCGGGATTCAGGAGCGGATTTTCGACGCTAGATCATCTACAAACCATCAATCAAGTACTGGAACGGTGCAAAGAATGCCAAATTCAACTATATATGGTGTTTGTCGATTACGAAAAAGCCTTCGACTCAATAAAAATTAACGCCGTCATAAATGCACTCGCGCGCCAAGGTATACAACACAAGTACCTAAAAACACTATTCAACGTCAACACAAACTGTACGACAAAAATACAACTATTCTACAACGACATCAACATTCCGATCGAACGAGGCGTAAGGCAGGGCGATACCATATCGCCAAAACTATTTACGGCTGCATTGGAGGATATATTCCGACAACTAAACTGGGAAGAGTACGGTATTTCCATCGACGGAGA
The DNA here is from genome assembly GCA_024678965.1 of Bradynema listronoti. Lineage (NCBI taxonomy): Eukaryota > Metazoa > Nematoda > Chromadorea > Rhabditida > Allantonematidae > Bradynema > Bradynema listronoti. The sequence continues at coordinate 1,714,529 of JANLNO010000005.1, forward strand.
AAAACTTCACCACCTCAGATTTGCAGATGACATAGTTCGCATACGATGCAAAAACAGCTCAACTTATGTTAGAAGAGTTGAATATTGCAAGCACAGCCGTCGGACTACGAATAAACAGAGCTAAAACACAGACAATGTGCAACAATCAAAAAACTGAAGTAATAAAGCTGGAAGATGCGGAAATTGCCTTGGTGGACAAATACGTATATCTCGGACAACTGATAACATCAGATCACAAAATCGACGGCGAAATACGCAGACGACGAAGTGCAGCATGGTTAAGCTTTAACAACATAAAAGAAGTCCTAAAGAAAACAAAAGACATAAAAGCAAGAACACACCTTTTCAACACTACGGTAATACTTGCACTCATATATGGATCAGAAACGTGGAATATGAGGGAATGCGAAAAACACAAGCTAACGACCACGCTGAGAGCAATGGAAAGAAAAACAATCGGAGTGCGAATTACGGACAAAATCAGAAGCGAAGAAATCAGAAAATTCGCAGACGCATACGAAACAGCCACAATACGAAAACTTCTATGGGCAGGGCACTTAGCCAGAAGAAATGACAACAGATGGACGACACGAGTGATATTTTGGTGGCCATACGATTGCAAAAGACCACCCGGAAGACCAGCGGAAAGATGGCGAAAGTTGATGAAAGAGCGCATAGGACCTAATTGGAGACAATTAGCAGAAGACAGAAAACAATATAAACGGCGATTGTATGATCCACCACGGGACAACAACGTGTGACACGGATCTTCAAGTGTTCAAGTGTGGTAAATCATAATCAAAATTAAAAAATAAAAAAATTAAAGCTGCTGCCATTTTCTTAAATATATCCACAACATCACATGCGTCGCTATATTGAAAAATTTAAAACTATTATAGTTGAAATATTTTTTAATCTTTACAATTAGTTAATTGTTTTAAAATTAGATAATTTTTTAAAATTTAAAATACTTTTTGTACATGTATATAATAATAAGTGTATAAAAATATTATTTAAAAATGCTTTAATAACTAAATTTAAAATTATTCTCTAAAATTTAGTTGTCTTTTACATTTATTAGGCTTTTCGGACATTTACGAAAATTCCCATTAATCTTTTGGAAATGATTTTTTTTTCTTATTCATTCAATTTTTTTTCGCGTCATTTGTCATTAGCGACGGGCTTTTAGAATGTAGAATGGAATGTTAAGATAAGAACCTTTTAAAACAATGACTTTTTAAATTTTGGGGTGTTCATTGTTACAAAGTTTTGTTACAAATTCTTCAAACATATTATATATATATATATATATATATATATATATTATATATATATATATATATATATATATATATATATATATATATATATATATATATATATATATATATATATATATATATATATATATATATATATATATATATATATATATATATATATATATATATATATATATATATATATATATATATATATATATATATATATATATATATATATATATATATATATATATATATATATATATATATATATATATATATATATATATATATATATATATATATATATATATATATATATATATATATATGTATATATCTTGCCCCCTACATTCATAATACATTCATAATACATTTATGAAATTGTTTGAACATTCTTCCACTATAATCATATCCGTCAGCTCTGAGCCTTAGTTTATGCGTTAAGTAAACTTTCCTAAGTTATACTCCATTTACCAATTTTAAATTTTTGATCGAAAAAATTCGAACTTTTCCTAGTTTATACTGTCACAAAAAAGTATTTAAACTTCCGATAATAAAAGAATTTTTTTAATAGATATATTTTTAATGGTGCATAGAAATCATAGAAATCAATTAATTATTTATTGTAAAATAAGTTATATGTTTTTTTGACAACATAATAAATATATGATAAATATTTCTACAAATATTCTAAAGATTAGATTCAAAACAATATTAGTAAAAATCAAATAGGAAAAACAACAGCTGATCATATTCCAATATTAATGCTAGAGTCTAATTTTATTATTATAAGCTTTATTTTATTTGTCGCTAGTTCTATAACATCTAAGTATACTTGACATATATCATATTTTTATTAAAACACATATATGTATGCGATATGTATATTGTACTTTTATTTGAATATATATTTTATCAATCATAATTTTATCTAAGTTGTCATTTAGCTGTAAGAATATGTAGGCCAATAATATACAAATAATAATGCAAATAACATACAAAAAATTAATATTTTGTTTATTTTAGATAAATAATTATGATATATTTTATTGTATTATGTTCGGGGATGGGGGGGGGGTGCATAATACACACGGTGCATAATTATCCGTTGTTTTTTAAAAAATTCATATTAAAAAAAGAAACAGAAAAATTTAACAGAAACATGCTTAAATAGTTTTCAAAAGCGTATTCGTCATTCAATTTAACTTTCCATTTGTTTGGCAGACGGTCGATTCCATGTATAAAGAAGTCACAATTTTTAGAGACAATTCATTCTTTGACATCGTTCACTAACTGATCTAAATTCAAAGATTTTTTAAAAAATTTTATTAAAGAATATGACTCTATTATTGTTCGAGAATTCGTGGATGACCCATTCAACCAGTTTTTGATACGAGTTGTCGTTTTTCGTTGCTTTGTTGAAGAATTCGTTGCTGTGCCACCTTCAGTCTTTTCTAATAATATAGCAAATATAGTTTTTGATACGCATTTTTTTATTAAACATTAAAGATTATTTGTTTTTATTATTTTTTTGAAAAGTAAACTAAAATTTTAGCTAACAAAACATTAGTAAATATAAACAGCAGATAATTATGCATCAACCCAATATGTATAAAAGCAAATATATAATTTTAATCTATGAATAAATTTTTAAAGGATGTACAAACCGCAATAAAATTAAGTATCAGAAAGTATTAGTCAGTATTTTATTTTCAGTTTCATCATATTTTTCTATATTTTTTGTTTAATTTTTTTGTATTATATATGTGTGTAATTAGAATATGATTTTATTTTAAAATTTTATATATTTTGATAAAATAGCTTTTCAAAAATAAAATATTGATTATTTAAAGACTTTATTTTTTAAATAAAATTTTATAATGCAGTTTAGTACGCCTTTAATTTTTTTTTCTTTTCAACTATTTTTATTGCACTTTCGATTGAATTTTATAATATTTCTTCTATTACAGTGAATGCTTTCCATCGAATGAATCATTCGTTATATATGAATTTGAAAAAATTATCATATTTTGTATTTTTCTAGTTTTCTGGAATTATTACATTTTTATTCAATTTTGGTAGACGGAGTATTGAAAATTATTATGGACTTTGTAAGATAGATTATTATTTTACAATAACATAAAAAATTATATTGATAAGTGTGTGCATATAGCTACAAAATTATTTACTTTTTTGATAGATTATTTTATTTTAAAAACATTTAAAAGATTGAAATTTTATGCCATTTATTTTCGGCATTTTTAATGCAAAAGTGCACAAGTCATTTTTAATGTATGGAGTTATTATTTCAAATCTTTATTTTTCAACGATTTCTACATTTTTTTATGCCAATTGAATTTTTTGCCTTTAATAAAAAAACAGAGTTAATTTGTTTTAGTGCTAGGCTGATTTTAAAAGGACCTCATGTGTATATAATGCGTTGCGTCTAAATATAACATATGTAAGTATATTATGCACTATAAAAACTTTGTTGTTGTTAAGAAAATAAACGATATCTTCGTGCGACAAAGTCACTTTTAGTCAATATTAATAACTGTAAAAAAAGTTAGAAAAAGGACCAAATAAATTTTAGCCTTACCAATTATTAAATATTCAACCAAGTGCCATAAATTTATTTGTTAAATAATCATTTATTTTCACTTCACTTTTTCGTTTTAGTTTTTTGCTGCTAGATTTAACACAAACTAGCTTTCTTTTTATTTTCTTTATATATACTACAAAATTGTTCCCTGAAATCATTAATATTTTTCTTAAAAATTATTTTCTAGATAACATTCTTTTTCGGTTTACGTCACGTGTTTCGGATATTCACCAATATTCGTTTATAATTGCCTACACAAATATTTTACCTCCTTTTAAACTTTTTTTTTATTTTTGGGACTTTCATCCAAAAAAGAAAAATAAACTAATGAAATTACAAGCATCTTCTTTTTTTAATATGCTTTTTCGCATTTTTCTGTAAAACATCTGTGGCCACTTACAATATTTCTACTCTTCTTATTAATAATCATTCATTTTATATTTGTTATAAATAAGACACTATTGTATTTGCATATTTCCTTTGTGCTACGTGTTATGAAATTTAAAAAATCAAATTCTTAATGTCGTAAAAATTTTTTAAATGTAAATAGAAGAAATTTAGCAGAACAATAATTAATAATTATAACATGGGCATTAAGTAAGAAAATTTTTAGCAGGTTTTAGTTTCAAAACTTTTTTTCATCCTGTATAATAATTTTTATTACGCTTCAATTTTAATAAATATTTAATTGTTAAAAAAGAAAATGATTTTTTATTTTTTAAAAATTTTTAGATTTTTTTCTAAATTATAATATATATTAAAAAATTTAAATGTAATAATCTCAAATATAATAAATATACAGTCAAACCTGTCAACTATGGCATCCTCGGGACCGACCAAAAATGCAATTGTAGACTGATTGCTAAGATAAGCTTTTTTTGTTGGGACTGAGCATTGATGCCATAGAAGAGATGTTGCCATAGTAAGGAGTTTTCTGGAATTATTACATTTTTATTCAATTTTGGTAGACGGAGTATTGAAAATTATTATGGACTTTGTAAGATCTTAACAACAACATAGTAGACAGGTTTGACTGTAGTTGTTTATAGTTATAGTTGTTTTAAAAAAACATTTTTAAATAAATTTAATTTATTTTAATAATGCTTGTTCATAGTTTTCATAATTAGAAATGTTCTCGAAATTAGGAAGCATTTTAATAATTTTTAACAATTTCTCTGAAACTTATTTTTGATTTCATATAATAGATTTTTTTGTTGAAATTACTTTCATATTTTTTAAAGCTAATTTTTATATAACAGTAAATTTTTATTTTTTATTTTACTGCATATAATTATTTCATTTTTTATAATAAATAAAAATTAAATATAAAAACAAAGTTTTGCCGTCTTAATTCCATTTGTTTTATGATTTACTTTAATTTGAACAAATTTAAAGGTATCAATTTCATTTTTTCTTTTGACACTCTTTTTTCCAAAAGTCTTAAAAATGTATTACCGCAATGTCGTATATACTTTGCTCGATTTTACACTTTATTCATGATTTTATTTTTGCATTTTGAAATTTAACAGCATGCATTTTTTGAATTTAACAACTTAAAAAAGATAACGTGAGAATATCAATATCCACATCATAATAATAAGAAATTGAATGTTTGCATGAAAGATATCACTTTATAATTTTGCTATATAAATTTTAAAGAAAAAATATTCATATGTGTTAAAAAATAAAATGTAAAAAATTAACTAGATATGTATATTCATTTAACAAAATAAATATCTTTTTATATGTGAAAATAATTAAAAGTGAACTTTTTTATTGTTATTTTTCATTACTATTATCGCTTCACGCATTTTACGATTTTACGACATTCGGACAAATTTTTTTAGACCCTTTGCTTTTGTGTACAGGAAGTGGTTTTAATAAAAAAAAGTTTTAAAAACTTTCACTAATTATTTATGGGCATTTCATATTGTCAGTAATGATAGCAAAGTTTTTAAAAAGTGGAAAAAATGAAATATGTATGTATTTTTATAAAATTTAAAATTTTAGTAAATTATAATTTCTACCAAAGAATTATTTTAAAAAAATTCAGTTAACATTTCATAAAATTTTTGGAATCGTCTTTTTATAATTGAACAAAACGAAAATTTTTTGATTTGTTAGACTGTTATCGTGTCGTCGAGTGAAGTGAATTGCAAGTAATTTGTCGAAAATATAATTTTTTCTTTTTTTTGTTTTGTTATTTCCTTTTTGTATTCATTTATGCTTTTTTACTATGCCATTACTCTTTAAACAAACTTTTTCATTTTTACATTCTATTCTTTTTCCATTATTATTTTGAATAGCACCAATTTCAACACATTTTAAAGAAAATATTTTTTAGCAATACAACTGCGACCATCATGGATTATGCACGTCTAATAATTTTTGTTTTTCTCCTATTTTTAAGACTGACACGTTTATAATAACATTTTTTGTTTTATTGTATATGTTGTATTGTACATATTTACCATAAAAGATATCAACATCTAAAGTAGGAAAAGGTATTTTTAATTTTTTTAAATTATTGTGTTAAAAAAAGTTAATTTTACATGGCGCTTTTTTTGTATAGGGCTGTTTAAAAAAAGTATCTCTTCATATGCAAAAATTCGCACTATAATAATATATAATATATTCAATATATTGTCGCGAGCGAGATCGTAATTTATTTTTCCTTTTGTTTTGTTTTTAAATTTAGCTTAGGTCTTAAAAATATTGTTTAAGTTACTATCAATTTCATTTTTGTTTTTGTTAAGATTCTTTTAATTTTTGTCTCGAGTTTAAAAATTTGTTAAAATATTATTGGCTCAATAAAGATTTTGTTTGACAAAGTTTTCTCTACAAACAGTGGAAAAATTATTATCGAATCACTAAAGATCGATTGCGTAAAACTAAAATTAGTGATTGCGATAATATAGTCAAATCAAAAAATGATACGAGTGAAAATAATAAAATTTTATAAAAATGCTAGTTTTAAATTTCTAGTTTTTTTAATATTGACATAAAAAATAAATTAATTAAAATTTAACTTTTTTTTGAAATTTTTAACACAATAACTTAAAAATAAATTAGAAATTAAAACCAAGAATAAAATTCCTAGTCTATTATTTAAATATTATTCTTAAAAATATTAACATAACATAATGCACATAAAACAAAAAATGTTACAAGCTAGGACGACACGTTTTTTGAGTTGTATTATCTCATTATGAAAATTAAAAATTAAATGAAAATTAAAACTTTGTGTTTCTCCTGCCAGTTAAGGAAGTTTTGCCAATTTTTCAAATTTTTTTATCGTTGAACAAAACGTTAAAAATAAAAGATTAAAGTTCGAACTAAAGGATGAACCAGGTCAACTATTTAAATTTTTTTCAATAATGCCGTAGCAGAAAAAAACCAATAATATATTACTATATTAATTTTCATTTTATCTTTTGATATTTTTTAAACATTTTATTGTAAAAAATAAATCGTAATGCATATATTTATATGTTTATATTTATATTGTACATCTTTATGTGAATACATATTAGCAGTGTAATCATGAATTTAAAAAAGTCTATTTCCATTTCGCAATATTTTAATGCGTTCATTTTTGATATGCTTATGCAAAAATACATACCACAAACGTTGAAAAATTTCGATTTTTGACTTTATTTATTCTAATTTAAAAAATGTTATATTCTTTATATTTTTTGATTATTATTAATCGTTTTTTGATTATTATTAAAATATATACATGAAAAAATTAATAATTGCTATTTATATCATTTTATTAAGCAAAACATAAGATTAAATCTTTTTTATAATTTTATTAATTTTTAAAAAAGAAAAATTAAAAAAATTTCTAAATTTTGCAATTTTTCTTTAAAAGGTTTAGTAAAAAATACATGTACTTATATATTTAACATAAATGCATTTAGTAATAATAATAAATGACACTGAATATGACAACAATACCCATTTCAAACGGTGCTTCTATTCCTGTGAATGCGCCAAATTCAGCGCTCATAGCACCCTTAAATGAATTAAACTCTAATAGATTTATTTCTATCTTAAATTCAAAAAATACTCCCGATAATGAAATGAATAATTATGATAAAACAATGAATGTTGAATTGCCTTCGGATATCGATCTTGAAGGTGGTACCTTGCTTAGCGTCGAAGAGGTAGAGTAATATTATATAATTTACTGAGATACATATACACATCAGGCGTGTAACGGAATTCCGATTTCCAATATTTTTTCTGGAAATCGGACACACTCCGACCCATCGAATATTTTTTTGGAAATGTCGAAATTTAAAAATTGAAAAATATTGATTTTATATATTTAAAAAAATTTTCGATTTCCGGCATTTTCCCCTTCTGATTTTCAATATGTATATTTTCGAATTTCGATTTTCAAAATTTAAAATTCATTTCCGTTGCAACATACACACGAAATTGTTCAAGTTTTGAATAAGTAGTAAAAATTGTTGAGAAAAAATGAAATTGTTTCAGTAGTAAAAATTGTTTAATTTGCAGAGGGAAGAAATTGATCCCGACGATAAATGCAAAGTGCAAATAACTTGGTATTTTTAAAATTTATTTATTTTTAAATTTTATATCTACTTAATTTTAAGAACTATGTACATATGTAGTTGGGATTAAATTTTTTTATAAATTTTAAGAATTTTATTTTTAGTTATCATATACTATCAGCTGATCAAACTGAAGAAAGAACTGTTACTAGACGAAGAAAACTAAAGGTACTTATTATACACATGTTGTATTTGAGATACATATATAGGATGCATAAAAAGTCACTCAAATTTAGTAACTCATAAAACTGCCAATTCTTAAAAATTCTGGGATTTTTATAGGGTGCGCCGATTTCGTGCCCGATTTTATTTTTGATATAACTTTTTTATTTTTCAATCGATAATCAACATTCTTTTATGTTTAGGTGAATTGTACACAAAGCCTCAAGCGTGTCGAATTCTCTAATGGCAAAGGCACAAAAGTGGAAGAACGCACTACAGTATTTAATGACGTCGATGCTTTTCGAGAATATACGAATTGTTCTGGTGTTCATTTAGCATTTAAACATAGTCGCGACAATAGTGACGCTAGTGCCAAAGGAAACAAAACTGCATTACGAGTAAATTACAATGACAAATAAAAAATTAAACTTAAAATGTTGTAATATTCAAAGTAAAATTAAAATATGTTTAAGGAAATATCAGATGACATGGACGATGTGCTCGTTCAAACGCAAAACACCTTTCTATCACTGCTAAATGAAAAAAAAGAACAATTGATGCTTAGTTTTCCCGAGCTTTTCGATAAATTACGCACACAGCCAGCAATCTTTCAGCAAATACCATCTACTACGACACGCACGGTTGTTAATCCTGACGGAAGTACAACAACACATACTGAATCTTCAAAAGCGTTTAGGTAAATGAATAATATGCCAAATATGCCATCTAATTTGTCACTATTTCTAAATTCGTAATTTGATTAATTGAGGTTTATAAATCTTTAATTGTTTTTTGCTTTTGTTTCAATGGATAGTGTACAGAGTGAACACAAAGTCTTTTGACAAATTTTTTTAATCATAACTTTTTTATTTAAAAAGATATTTTTACAAACAAACATTTAAATGAAAGCCAAAGAAATTTTATATAAGATCATTTTAAAAGATTTTCGAAATTTCCGCCTTTAGCCGCCACACAGGCCTCAAGACTATTGCGGAAATTTTTGACGATAGTCGCGAGCGTTTTTTCGGCGATTTTGTCTCACGCTTTCTCTATAGCGCGCTATAAGGATTCAATTGAGCCGTGATTTGTTTTTGTTTTATTTTTTTTTTTTTTGAAAAAATGTGTGCAAGGACTTTGTGGTCACTCTGTATATATGAAATAAAATACATTATGTGTTGAAAAACGAACTAAAATAATAATCTCAGTTCAGTAGATCTAGCTTTGGTAAGTCAATTTAATTTTAGGTAAATAATAATCATTTATGTACATATTAATGATTTGTGGTAATGATAAATGTATTACAGTTCGAGATATACATGCCAAGAAACGTATTTAAACGGAGTACGCCAAGAGACAACGGCAAAATTTCGCGCTTTTATGGAATACGCCGGACCAGAAGGTGGATTTTGCATTCGTCTGAATAATGCAGATACGGATGATGGAGAATTATCTGATTCTGATGAGAACGACACACCATCGCCGTTTTTTACTGAACGCGTTATTAATGGAGAAGCACTACCACAATTTTTGCCTCCCTCAAATGTCGCAACTATTACAAAGGAAAGTTACAAACAGCATCACTCCTCCTCATCAGCATCATCACAAATTGCGCATAAGCATAAAGTTAAAGAAATGACACCGGTTTTATCCGATGATATTGCAACTCAACAAAACGACGATGGACAAAGTCGAATTAGTCGATCAGGGTAAAAATAAATTACATAATACAAGATTTATAACTAAAGCATCAAATTAAATAGTCAATATATAATACATATTTATGAAAAAATAAAATTAATAATTAAAAAAATAGAATTTCTGAAATTCCTGACACTGTGTCTGCTCTTGTTACGCAAGAAGACACTACTCACATACCCAAGCTTAGTTCCGAACCAATGAAACGGCGTGAAAAAGCGTGGCACGCCGTTAATGAACTTGTAGAGTCTGAAGGACGATATGTGCAGAAGCTTTCATTGTTAGAAAAGGTAGTCAATATTTTTATGCGAATAAGACATTTATTAACTTGAAATTAAGTTACAGTTTCGAGAGGAAGTGGAACATGAGCATGTAGTCGAACGTCGTCAAATGAGTTTGTTATTTTCGAATATCGAGTCTTTACACCGTTTTCATAATGATCATTTATTACCTCAATTGATGGATCGCCGTCGTGAATGGCACTCAACACAAAAGTAATAATTTTTGAGATGAAATTTTATCTTTAGGCTATATAAAAATTATCAAATATTTTATCTAAATTGTAAATAATTTTAGAATAAGTGATGTTATGCGAAAACAAGCGCCCTTTTTGAAAATGTACTCTGAATATACTAACAATTACAAACGAGCTGTACAGATCTTTGAAGAATGCATGCGTAAAAAAAAACATTTTGAAGAAATTGTTCGCCGAATTGAGGTTTTAACAAAATTTTAATAAATGTGACATAGCTAATAACTAACATGTAAATATTTAGCACATGCCGGAATGTGAAAATCTCTCATTACAATCACATTTAATTTGCCCAGTACAACGCGTCATGCGTTATCAATTGTTGCTCAAGGTAAATTGAATAAATGTATTGAATTTATTATTTATCGTGGATTTAAAATTCAGGAATATCAAAAATATCTCACTGCCGAGGATCCTGATCATACAGATACTGAAGTAGCATTGACGCTTGTGCTCGAAGCTGCTTCGCATGCTAACGAAATGATGCGAAAGCTGGTTAGTGAAATTCGCTATACATACCGAAAATGGACGTTTAAAAAAACTAAAAACATGATCATTTTCGAGCAGCCATATTTACACAATTTCCAATAACATTTTTTGGTGTTTGAAGAAATGTGATGGGACAAAACGGGATGGAGCAGGAGACAAAAGCTTTGGTTTAAATCTAATTTTATATAATTTATATATTATATTATATTTTTTAGGCTTAGGCTTGCGCCTAATCTTAAAATTGAGATTAAGGTTTTTAAGCTTAGGTTATAGGTCTAGACATAATTATTTCGTTTTCTCCCGTTTCGTTTCATCCTGTTTTGATCAACTTATCTCATCGGCCATTTTTTCAGGATCGTTATCGTAATGTTCTTGAAGTGCAAGAATTATTAGGCAATACAATTCCTCTTGTATCACCAAGTCGCGAATTACTAACACGTGCCAAATTAATGAAAATTTCGTCAAGCACATCGAAAGCTGAAGAACGATTGCTTTTTATATTTAGCGATCTTTTTCTACTTGCAAGTGAACGATCATCATTGATGGGTACCAGCAAATTAAAAGTACGAGCCATTTTCGATGCACGTCATGCACAGGTTTGTCAATAAAAAAAGCTAGCAAATTGATATATTCAGGAAGTGTTGAATAAGAATTTTTTCTTGTAACTTTTAATAAAACATGAATGAAAAGGGAAGGAAAAGAAAAAAAATATTTTCTTTTTCGTCTCTTCATTGCATACTACCAATTTCTATATGGATCATTGAACCATAACTTGGTTCAGAAGAAGAATTTTTAAATTCTGAAAAAATTGTTATGTTCAGTACATGTAACTCTATGAGCATATTATTTTTGAAGTAATTTTATTAAAAAATGATTGAGTTATAGACTTCACAAATCGAAAAGAAACTCTAAAAAATGTTATTCCGTTGAAAAGAAAAATTTTTTATTGAGAAATGTTACTCCGTCGAAAAGAAAATTTTTTTATTGAGAAATAGTGTGTCGCGTATGACGCGAGAATTTAAAGATAATTTAAATTAGCGCTCAAAGTTGATAAGTTTTTCGGTTGTCGCTTCAAGTGGGATTGTACGAAAATAATAATTGGAGACGAATGGGAAGGGGCTGTTTTTTTTATTATTCTTCTGGAAAAATATTAATTTTCTGAGACCTTAATTATTTTTTTTCCGTATTGTTGATTGTTTCCTTTTTGCAAATAAATTAATTCTTTATTGAATATCCGGTTGTGCGAGGCAAAGAAAAAGAAAACCAGAAAGAAAAGCGCACTAGGTCTTGGTGAAAACGATCTGGGGGGACGAGCAGACCGATTGAAAGCTCCCCACGTACTCAACAGTGCAAAAAGAAGAGAATTCAGACGCTTGTCGATGGGCCACTTACTCATCTGCTAAACAGAGTAATGAATAAGTAAACGAAGAATCCTCATTTTGCGGGATCAAATGTGAACTTTGCGGTGTGAAATTCACAATTTATGGGGTGGAGTGTTTCGCAAAAAAATAGAATTACCAAGGATTTGGGTTGTTTATGTAAAGTCTAAACAGTAATGAATACGTATTAAAATATAAATTAGGTCAAATTTATTAATAATTAAAAATATTTTTTGGATTAAAAATATTTTTTGGCTCTTTTTTGCTAACGAAAACAATTACCTAATTAATGAGCAATTTCCAACATTGCATACAGAAAAACTTTAATCGGGGCTTGAATAATAAATAAAATCTGAAGATTTTGAAAGCGTGGATATAGAGCTTACATACATGTATATGTACATTTTATTATATGTATGTATGATAATTTTATACGATAAACATTTGAACCTTAAAAAATTTACAAATAGATTTTATGTTTATTCTGAAAAGCTTATTCAATGCATATTTAATAATTATAATGAAATGATTATATCTGTGCATTTTTTAAATATTTGCAAATAAAGTCATTGCTATTTTTAGATTTGTGAAGGCGATAATTTTGAACGTGAGCATTCCTTTTATTTGAGGGGTGCGGATTCGGCATCTGCTCCTTTACGCTGTGTTGAGTTATGTTGTAATTCTCAAGACGAAAAAAACAATCTTTTTGAAATAATTTGGTCTGTGATTGATGAAGCCCAGCATAACATTAACACAATGAATAAAACAGATGTAAAAGATAATAATAACAAAGAAAACTCGCAAGATATCATAGAAAATGGCATGGATGCAACAACGTCCACTCAGGTTAATAAATTTTAAATTTAATGCTAGAAAATGTTATTTGTTTTAATAATTTGGTTTTATAAATCTTATATGTACTCCCTAATATAATATTTTAGCAATTTCCGATCAATAGTAAATGCTGCAATCGCTGTGAGTCTGAATTTACGTGGTACATGCGAAGTTATGTTTGTGCGCGATGTGCATGTCGTTTTTGCAAAAAATGTTTTGGGCAATTACGATTTGAAGCAAAATCAAATAGACTCTGCAATGAATGTTTTCGGCGTTCCGTGCCTGTACGTTTTATTATATGCACAATTCAATGGATAATTTTTATTTACATTTATTGATTTTAGCTATCTATGAGCCATAATGAACTGTCTAGTAATTCCGAAGAATCAAATGGAAAATTGACAAATGTCTCACGTAAATGGAAAAATTTACTTGCTACGCCAGCTTATGATTTATCTGATGCAATTAAAGCCGGTTATGTACTCTTTCGTGGTACACTTTCTGATACAGGAATTGTCACACGTTACTTTATTTTACGTAAAAATTTCTGTCTATACTCCTATAAAACAGAAAAGGTAAATAAATAATTTTTACGTACGTTCAATCTTTATGAACTTTTATTATAGGATATTTTTGCATCTGCAATGATGCCCATGGCTGGTTGCGAAATTACGCCGGGAGGTTCAACAGACAAGCTAGCCTTCCTTATACGCCACTTACATCGTGTTTATCATATCCAATGTGCAAATGAGAGCGAACACGCAGAATGGATGGCTGCTCTAATTCTTACAGCCAACGCAAATTTGCCCGCTTCGACCGATGTGAGCGGTGCATCACGCAGTGTCAATGGAGAACGCACTCCTAATACTGTAAAGCGTTCCGTTTCGGTAGGAGAACGTATAGTCCATGCCGTTCCTGGAGTACAGGGGAGATTATTTTTAAAACCCCCACCACATTTAAATGCTCCATATGGACGTAGTTCTATGGGTAGTAATGGTACCTCGTAACAAATATGCATAAAGTATTTTAAAATTAGGAGTAATTTTTAGTTTCAATTATGTGAGTTGTTATATATCTTTTAATTTTTATTTACATAATATCCATACGCGTATAAAACATAACTATACGTTTTAACCATAAATGAATCTTTACCAAAATTTTATGAATAATATAAATATAGAGTTACAAACATATTTGTTAAATTCAAGTTTGGCATGATACAAATATGGCTACAATATATTAGGTTGAGGCAAAATTTTTTACCCATCCGCTTTAAGCGTTTACTGCAATATTCTGCAAGCTTCTAGAAAATTTCTTTTATAAGATATGTAAGCAGCGTAATCTAAGCTATCGAACGATATCTTTTGGATCGCAATTTTTGTTAAAAATGGCGGAGAAAATCGAGCTCGACAGACGACAGATTCGGACCCTTCTTCTTTACGAGTTTCGTTTACACCATACAGCGGCGGACGCAGCACGAAACATTTGCGATTCGATTGGCGAGGACACGGTCTCCTATGATACCGCAAAAAATTGGTTTCATAAATTCAAAAATGGTGTGTTCGAAATCGACGATAAAGAGCATCCTGGAAGACCCAGTCAACTAGATGATGAACGTCTTTTGGAATTAATTGAAGAGGAGCCACGTCTGTCTACACGTGAACTTGGAGAGCTTCTTGAGTGTGACCAAAAGATGGTTGATCGTCATTTGCATCAACTCGGAAAAGTCACAAAACTTGGCGCTTGGGTACCCCATCAATTGTCGGCCGATCAGGAAAATCAGCGCGTTCAAGTATGTGCACAACTTTTGACTTTCCATCGCACATTCGATTGGCTCAAAAATGTGATTATTGGCGATGAGAAGTGGGTACTCTATACTAATCATACACGCAAGCGTCAGTGGCTCAATCCGGGAAAATCAGGAGTTCCGACACCAAAACCCGATTTCCATCCGAAGAAGGTCATGCTTAGTGTTTGGTGGAACATGAAAGGAATTGTTCATTAGGAATTATTGCCATCTGAAACTACGATTACCGCAGAGTATTATTGTGCCCAACTCGATCGACTGGCTTCAAAATTGAAAAGAAAACAAGACCAAGTTTTCCTCTTGCACGACAACGCACGACCTCATGTTGCAAAGAAGACGTGTAAAAAAATCCAGGAACTTGGATGGACGATTCTTCCACATCCACCATATTCCCCAGATCTTGCGCCTTCTAACTACCACCTTTTTTTGTCGTTAAGCAATCACATCCGTGAGAAAAAATTCGACGACGAAGAGCATCTAAAAAGCGACTTGGCGGCGTTTTTTGATTCTCGTTCCTCTGACTTCTACGTTCGTGGAATTAACTGTTTGCCAAAAAAATGGCAAGATGTCGTAGATAATGATGGAGCATATCTTCATTGATTTGTTTGTTTTTATTGGTAGAAAAAATAAATTTGAAAAGTTTGAAAGAAATGTGTAAAAAATTTTGCCTCAACCTAATATATGGCTATGCATATGTATGTTTATTCATAATTTTGCTTGAGGACATAAAAATTTATTTATAAAATGTTTAAAATGATAGTAAATTAGTATATGGTGGGAAAAAGTTCTGATAATTTTTTTTTCAACTTTAGAAATTTATAAAAAAAGCCATTTTATTTTATTATTTTTATTTTATTATTTTATTTTTTCTATTATTTTTTACATATACATGTAAATTTTTTTACAAATCACTCACATTTATTGAAATATTTTTACAAATCACTCACATTTATAAAAGTTATAGCAATTTTAGTAAACTTATTAAAAAAAAGAATTTCCTGGTCGTTATAGAGGCGTGAAATCAAGACTAAAAATGACAAAATTTTGAAAATCAAAAATGCTTTTATAATTTAGTTGTAAATTTTTTTTTCACTTATTTTTAACAAAAATTTACTATCATGTGTAAAAAAATATGAGGAATTTAATAAGCAAACTATTTCCAATAATTTATCAGGTTGGTAAAAAAGAAATGCGATTTTTTACTGAAAATTAAATTTATTATAAAAACAAAATTATAACATGCTAATTCAAGAAGTATTCTCCATTGTTATCAATGACTTGTCGCCAACGTTCGCGCAGAGAATGAATGCCTTTCTTGAAGAACTCGGCAGGCTGCGACTCGAAGAATTTGAACCCCCAAATTTTTGCGATTTTGGAAGTTTTTGCTTCTAATTCAACTACTGTTTATAATAACAGCTCGAAGTTATGCGAGATAAGAAGCCATTTTTCTGGGCTATTTGACGGCACAAAAACGGCTTTTGTAACTGATATATTAGCCGAGTTACATACAAATTTCCAAGTTTAGACCCTTAAAATTTTTGAGTGCTTCGATATTCCCAACGACATTGGGAAATTTTAAAGATTTTCAAAATCATTCTTTTTTGCTATGCTAGTATTAATTAGGCCTAAAAAAGCTTAAAAAATAATTTCAAAAAGTAGTTTTTATTGCATTTTCCGCATTTCTCAATAAAATAATAAAATAATGTTAAAATTGACTTTTTTATTTATAGATTTTTAAAGTTGAAAATGAAATTATCGGAACTTTTTCCGCACCCTATATAATAAGTTACTTTTAAAATTCTAGTATCGGCACTTATCTTTTGAATATATTAAAAAATATTCTACTTTATGTTATAGTTGTTAAACTATTTGTAAAAAATGCGAAAATAATTCATTTTTTTTATTTTTGTAAATTATATATGTTACGTGAAAATATGTTACCCGGCCATACAGGGTGACCACAAAGTCTTTTGACAATTTTTTTAATCATAACTTTTTTATTTAAAAAGATATTTTTACAAACAAACATTTAAATGAAATCCAAAGAAATTTTATATGAGATATTTTAAAAGATTTTCGAAATTTCCGCCTTTAGCCGTCACGCAGGCCTCAAGACGCTTGCGGAAATTTTTGACGATAGTCGCGAGCGTTTTTTCGGAGATTTTGTCTCACGCTTTCTATAAAGCGCGCTATAAGGATTCAATTGAGCCGTGGTTTGTAGCGAAGGCTTTTTGCTCCAGAATGGACCAAATCGCGAAATCCATCGGGTTTGAGTCGGGCGAGTTAGGCGGCCACAAACTCTTGTCCTACAGATCGATATTTTGCATTTTGCAAAAATTGATAGTGGAGCGTGCTGAATGCGCCGGCGCCCAATCCGTCGCCTGTTTTTTAAATGTTGTTGGGTATAGGGGACTGTGACGTCCCTCAAAATGCGTTGCTGGTAGGTCTTGGCGTTGATTTTGACCCCGCGCTCGACAAAAACGAGCGGCGTCTTGCCATTTTCGCAAATGCCATTATGGACTTCGGAAAGTGGCGACGCTGAACCGGGCTCTTTTCTGAAAATTCATTGTTAATCTGCAAGAGCAGAAAATTCTGTACAAAACCTATCGAATTTCGAAGAAGCTGGCGGTCGTTCTGAACGCTGAATTGTGAACAATTTTTCGTCGGTGAACAGAATCGACCGAAATGTCTTTTTTTCCAAAGAACGCTAGGGATTTTCGAGCCGCAGGCGTTTCATACAATCATCCAAGTGATAACCCATTCCCAGCCTATAGCTACGAAGCTTAAGCTTGATTCGAGCCATTTTTCGGATCGATTCGCGCTCAATCTTCATTTCTTTAGCTAATTTTCTCAACTACTTACCGGAATTTCGATAAATTAGGTTTAGGTTCTCAGGATTTTTCCGTATTGAACAGTTTAGCGATCGCAATTTGCTTGTCATTTTTTCGAAAAGTAAAATCGATAGCGAAAAACAAATAAACATATGTAGTTTGTACAGAATTTTACGCGCTACAAAATAGAGTGTAACATAATGATACAATATACCAAAAACTATACTAAAATTTAAATTGAAAAAATTTGTCAAAAGACTTTGTGGTCACCCTGTATTTTCGCGGCCATACCATATAAAATTTTTTTTTCACATTCATCTAAATTTTGTTTTCTATTCAGAATTCACTTTTAAACAACACATTTTTACTTTTTTTTCAATTTTTTGATGTAATAGTTATTTGCTAAGTTATTTTTTAGAGTGGTATAATGTTTTTTTAAATTTAACTTACATAATCTTTTTAAAGAATGTAAAAGTTATTTTATTAAGTATTTTTAAATCAAAAATTCACTTAAAATCATTAATAAACAAACAATATTAAAAATTATAAAAACTACCAAAAAAGTTACTTAAAAACAATAAAAAGAATGGTAACGTCATAAAAATTGAAAAAAGTCGTTTGAAAGTGAATAAAAAACATGGCCGAGAATATACGTATATGGCCGGGAAAATACGTACATATTTTCCTGTAACAGTATGTTAAAAATTTTAATTTAAAATTAAATAAAGATAAATTTTACAATAATTATTTTTATATACGTGTTTTTTGGATATTAAAATTTTATAGATAATTATAAATTTTATAAAAGAAAAAGTTTTTATATTAAAAAAAGATTTTGAAGCTTTTAGTCATTGAAAAAATGTAAATGCATAAAAAGAAACAAATATTTGCACGTACATAATAGTATATGCACGGATATGTCCATAAATATGACAATGCCGGAACAAAAAAGTGAATTGTGAATTGGCCGCTGCAACGATGGAATTTGCCGAAAAATTAACTTTTAATTTTCCTTTTTTATGGGAAGGGCGCTTTTTGAATAAATTTGCTTCTGCTTTTTATCAACTTTCTGTGCATATGACTGGCTTTATATTTGGATTCTAATATTCATTTATTATTATTTTTGGCGAAAACTTGCAAATATATTATAAATAAAGTACATTGCTACTATTGTACATATTAGATAATAAAAATATTTTTATATATTTTTCCTTAACAAAATTTATATATGGTAAGTAATTTTTATACACTGTTTGTACTGGATAGAAAATTGTAAAATTATTGAAGAAAAAATTGATTTTTTCTCTTCATTTCCTCTAAAAATTAACAAAAAAAAGACTAAAACGATAAAACGTGAAAATAAATAGACCTAGATAGAAAAATGTAATATTTCGAATTCGCAAAATATATGCAAATTTCTAAACTTCCGCTGATTAGAAAAATATGTATAGTGTTAATGTGACAATTTATCAATATATTTTTTGTAGATATTTCAAATTGCAATATTTCAAATATTTGTATTTTAAAGAAGTTGAAGTTCGTAAATTCTATAAAAATGTGAAAAACCAAAAATGCTTGCAAATTGTTTTTTTTATGAAGTGGAATTTTATTTTTAAATGTATAATGTTCATGTTTTTGTATTATATATATGTATGCTATTACCTAATAAATTTTTTAATTCTATAATTTGGATTTTATTTTTTGTTAGTTTCAGAATTTAACTTTTTTGTTTATATACCTACTTTATTTTACGTTCATTTGTTTTCGCTATATCCATTTCTAAAAAAATTTTTCCCATAATCTTGCTCTTCTCATGTTCTTTTTTTGGTCTTTTTGGTCCCGATAAGTAAATCCAATATAATAATACAAAACCGCAAAATTTTTGTTCCTTTTCTGTTACATTTCGTATTCACTTTCCTCACTTTTTATTCTATTTTTATATTTTTATTTATATCTCTTCATTACATTTTTCTTAGCTTTCCATTTGTGGCATTAGCTAATTTAAGCAACGCGAGCATAATTTTTCCATCTAATATATTACAGTGACAATATGTCTAAAAAGACTTATAAGGTGCATATGACGTTAAATTATGGTAGAAAATTTATTTGAAGAGTTTGGCTGGCATGCCAGGACAAATGATTGAATGAGAATTTTAAAAGCGCTGAATAACAAGAAGAATGCAAGTAAAAAGGTATTCAAAAAATGTTAAATAGATAAAAATGAAATTACTTCACCTGGCCATGAAGAAAAAACCGCAAAAAGGATGGCTAATATTGCGTTGTGAGAAATTCATTTTATACTACTATAGAACATAATAAGCGGAAAAAATGACAAATAATATCAGGTAAAATATAAGTACAAGCATGTATAATTAATAAACGAATAGAGAAAATAGAAAATAATAAAGAAACATATATTTAAGCAAAATTTATTCACAATAGCTTTTAGCAAATGGGACCAACAAAAAAGAAAATTAAATAGCACATGGAAAACCAAACATATGTATATCAATGTGAAAAAGTCAAGAGGGAAAGTATCGGAAATACAAACTGCGCCGATGCGCTTTTCAATTGTGGACGGCCGTACGCATGTTTTTTTTTTTGCTTTAGCTGTGAAAAACCCGAAAAGCATAATGTCGAGAAATGAATAAGCAGTAAAATTTTTTGAAGAATCACCAACTCGGCAAGTGAACAAATAAGAGGATGAGTTATAAAAAGAAACTAGAAAAAAATGGATTTGTATAATAAATATAAAATGATTTACATATACATACGTTGATATATACATATTAATCTATATTTTCCAAAAGTTTAAGTGATCTTTATTAATTTTTTATATTTGTAAAAAAATCTATAGCTCAATATTAATAAATATAAAAAAAACAATAATACCATAAGATATGTTTTATTTGGATATAAGCATATAAAATGTATATATTTGTGCATGCGCAAACACGTATTAGAGAAATGATAAGTGAATAAAAAAGAAGAAAGGCGAATAAACACATCAAAAAAGACAAATACGCTCAAGCTTTCAATTCTCTTTGTTCGTTCGACTTATGACGACAAAATGAATATCTTTGGAATTCTAACACATCATATAGCGATAATATTAATCATATTGGCATCAAATTCTTGAAAAGGTATGTATTCAAATGATTTTTTTAGTTCAAAATTTATTTTTTATTATTATTGAAAATACGCATATTGCCATCATCAATTGACATTTTTTCATTCTTTCTCATCCATCAAACATCATTGATATACACTGGGAAATGATTTATTTCACTGGAGTTCATTAATTTTTGCATTTCATTTTAATAACTGTTTTTTTCCATTATGAAAATCGCCGGGGAATTAGATTCCCGTTTATCTTTTTTTCTATGACCAAAAATAAAAATAATAAAAATGCCGTTTTTTGCGAAAATAGCTATGCTTTTATTCATTTTTGTTTTTTATTCTACATTTTTTTATATTTTACTTTCAATTTTGGTAGGTTTATGTATCTTATTTCATAACCTGCTAAAAATTCTTAATTTAAACTTTATAATTTAATAGTATATCGATTATAAAAATATAGCAATGTTTATAGTTTTATTTTGAAAATTGGTATTAGTGCTTCGGATGTTATTATCATACAGGATTGTACAAAAGTTCAAAAACACATTTAATTTTTATATACAGAGTGGTCTGATTTCGCTTGCAAAGTTTTTTTTATTATAACTTTTTTACTTTTTAACCAAATTGTAAAATTCTTTTTTTATTCAATTCAAAACTTTTTGAGAATTTTTTTGACATTAAACATGTCCATATTGGTTCCTATTTAGAAATTTTATATTTGTTTAAACTTTTTGGACATTATTTTTAAACGTGAAAAATGAGTAAAATTGACTTGAAATTGACTCAATTTTTCAATCTGAATTTTGTTAAAATTTCATATAGGTTAAATAATGTCCATTATGATTAATTTTATCTTCATTTTAAATCGAAATGTCAAAATCATTTAATATAGGCATGATAATTAAGATGCTACAAATTTTAATGATTATGCCTCTAATTTTGAAGAAATGGCAAAAAAGTTTAAATGAATATAAAATTTCTAAATCGGAATCAATATGGACAAGTTTGGTGTCAAAAAAATTCTCAAAGAGTTGTGAATCGAATAAAAAAAGAATTTTGAGAATCGGTTGCGAAATAAAAAAGTTTGTAGGCAAAATTGGCCTGTATATTAATATTACGCTAAATTTTTTTCTTTGTTAAAATATTATATTGTTAAAAGAATCATTTTTATATAAAAAAAGTATCGATTGAGACACAAGCATTTAGAATATGTGATAAATTTAAAATATTTTTATAAATATCTTTGTTTTTCCTAGTATTTTAGAAATTAAAAAGTATATTAAATAACAATATTTTTAATGTATAATGTAAAAAAGTTTTTATGTACATATATATTTTGAACCACGATTGTTTGCTTTTAGAGCTGTAGATTTTTGAGCCGTAAATGCTTAAAAAGGCATTATTAAGGAGTGAAAAAAGAATATGTAAGCTAAGTTTTTTGGTTTTTCTTCCAATTCACGGCATTAAAATTTAAAACTGGATTTTATTAAAATCTATTGATAGGATTGATAAGATTGATTAGAACAGAAATTTTTTAAAATGTTTTTTAATTTTTTTAAAGTTTTAAATGATTTTTGCGGAGAATAAACTTTACATATTAATGTTTCTGAATTAATATATACTATATGTATAGAATTTATAGGAAAATGTATATATAGAAAAATCTGAAAAGCAAGCGTTAATAAAAATTACATTACATAATATGATAAAAATGTTTTATTTTTTACAAAAATGAAAATTTAGTTTTTATATAATAAATATATATCAAATGTGATGCGGCTGCATGTGCCGCGACCACATTCTACATCGTGAGCTTATACGATGTATTATCGCTACGTAGTGCAAAATCATCTTAATAGAATTTTTCGTTTAATCCGAAATCGTCGCCTTATTTGTTCTTTTTGACTATCATATTGATTTTACTTTTTATACATATTTTTTAACATTTTGATTCTGCTCAACATACATATTTCGGGTATTCTCTATCGTATTCTCTATTTTAAAATTCAAAATGGGCCATTGCACCTCGAAGGATCAAAAGGATCAAAAGCGTCTTAATAGACGTATTGAAGATCAAATTCGAAAAGATCAATCCGTTTCTCTACGTATTATAAAACTTCTTTTACTAGGTAATGGAATTCAAGCTTTTTCGATGCTTATGGAGTGACTGGACATACTTATACCTAACACATAATAAATCATTTTACATTTTATAGGAGCCGGCGAAAGTGGAAAAAGCACAATATTGAAGCAAATGAGGTAGATTGTATTTGATTTTTGATTAAAAAATTAACTAGAAAAAAATTTACATATAGGATTCTGCATAAAGATGGCTTCTCTAAAACCGATTTGGAAAGAATAAAGCCCGTTGTCTACAGCAATTGCATACATAGCATGCTCGCAATTTTGCGTGCTATGTTTCATTTAGAGATTGAATATAGCGATCCCGAAAGAATAGTAAGTCGCATAATATATTGGTGATCTATTAGGGTTTTCGGAAAGAAACCGCGTTTTGATCCAAAAACAAAATTTATTATAAAAACAAAATTACAACACTTTAATCCAAAAGGTATTCTCCATTATTGTCAACTACTTGTCGCCAACGTCCATGCAAAGAATGGATGCCTCTCTCGAAGAACTCCGCCGGCTGCGACTCGAAGAAGTTGGACACCCAAATTTCGATCTCGTCGTGGTTTTTGAACTTTTTCTCGGCCAGTGAGTGCTGCATCGACCGGAACAGATGATAATCGGATGGTGCCAGGTCTGGGCTATATGGCGGATGAGGAAGAACTTCTCAGCCCAATTCATCGATTTTCTGCGAAGTGACCTTTGCGATATGCGGCCGAGCGTTGTCGTGGAGGAATTTCGTCGACGCCGTGTCCACGCCTTGTCGCCCTAAGGCTTGGTCAACGCGGCTCAATTGGTCTTTGTAGAGGTCCGCCGTAACCGTCTGACCAGAATCCAGAACCTCAAAATACACCAAACCTTTGCTGTTCCACCAAACACAAAGCATAACCTTTTTGCCGTGTATGTCCGGTTTTGGAGTCGGTTTTGGCGCCTCACCGGGGTCCAGCCACTGCCGCTTTCTTGTGGCGTTGTTGTATTGGATCCATTTCTCATCTGACGTAATGATTGTGTCGAAAAAACCGCTGTTCTTAGCGCGGCGGAGGAGAATTCCGTCCATTGCCACTCTGCTTGCTTTGTTTGCATCACTCAGCTGATGCGGCACCCACTTTCCGGACCTGTTCGTCTTGCCTATTGCGTGCAAGTGGTCGGCAATGGTCGTTTGACCGCAACCAAACCGTTCTGCCAGCTCTCGAATTGTTTGGCACGGATCCGACTCTATTGCTTCCTTCAACAGGTCATTGTCGATGACTTCAGGTCGATGTCCATGTTCATGATCCTCCAAGCTTTCGTCGCCACTTCTGAATCGTTTAAACCACTCCTGGCATTGACGTTCAGACAGGGCTTCCTCGCCAAATACTTCAAATAGCGAGATTCAGCAGCCGATTTGCCGTGCTTAAATTCGTACCACATGCAAGCTCGCATTCGAAATTTTTGATCAGACATTTTCTAAAAACTTTTTTAGTAAAAAATCAAAGTATACATAGACAAGTTATATATCAAACGATGCGCAAAAAAACGCTCTATCTGATAGATAAAACCAATTTACAAAATCTTTTATTATATGAGAAAAATAAATAAACAAATCCAACCGCGGTTTCTTTCCGAAAACCCTAATATAATATTATATTGAAATACCTATTATAATATAACCGTTATCAATACGCGTATTGCCATAATCTTAGAAAGAAAGCCAACTTGTTTTTGCTACGATTCATGCTAATAAGGAAGAGTTAACAGAAGAATTATCTATTGCAATGCAAAAGCTTTGGAAGGATGAAGGAGTGCAAGAATGCTACCGCCGCTCAAATGAATATCAAATTGATGATTCTGCAAAATAGTAATTTTTAACTAACCATATCTTTTGATTATTAGAATTTAGTTAATTGACTTTTAAAATGTGCATGGTTTAAAAAATCAAAATATGTATTTTCCAAATTTTTAATTTTTTTAATAATTTAATTCCAATTTACATATTTTCTTTGATCAATTTTTATAGGTAAATGGAATTAGCTAAATAACAATACAAAAATAATTAATCAAAATAATAAACAGTATACATATGCATATAAGTAATAGATGAATATTCTAGTTTCCTCGATAATCTGCCAAGACTTAGCGCTCCGAATTATATTCCAACTGAACAAGATTTGCTTAGAACTAGAATAAAAACGACGGGCATAACTGAAGTGTTATTTGAACTTAAGGGTCTTACATTCAGGTATGCATAAAAAATCATAAAATTTATTTTTAATTTTTATTTACCATTTAGTTTATTTTGTTTAGTCTATTGGTTTTTGATTTAAAAACTACATTTGTTTTTTATTTAAAAAAATAAAATAAATCAAAATACTCTAAGTTTCTTTGTATATGCCCTGGCTTATACACGAAACTGGTGTTAAAATAAATTTTAAAACAATCGTAATTTTTCAGATTTGTATCATAAATTTGTGAAAAATTTAATCATTAAAAATAATCAATTAATTCTTAATTCAATTTATAATAAATTACAAATTATGTAACAAATTTTAGGGTTATCGATGTCGGAGGGCAAAGATCGGAAAGAAAGAAGTGGATCCATTGCTTTGATAATGTTAATGCAATCATTTTTATTTCGTCTCTTTCTGAATACGATCAAGCACTTAGAGAAGATAATTGCACGGTTGATAACTCATTAATATAAAAAATATTTAGTAATTTATTTTACTTTAATGATAACAAAAATAACGTGGAAATTTTAGAATCGAATGCAAGAATCGTTAAAGCTTTTTGATTCGATATGCAATAGCACTTGGTTCGCCGATATTCATTTTATTCTTTTTCTCAATAAAAAAGATCTCTTTGCCGAAAAAATTAATCGCTCGCCGCTTACGATTTGCTTTCCAGAATATAAAGGTTTGTCATAAATTTACTTTATTTTTTAAAGTTTTGTTTAGATTTTTCAATTCAGATTTTTAGGACAACAAAATCAAACTGAATGCATAAACTATATTCAATGGAAATTTGAACAATTAAATCGTTCCCGACAACGCGAAATTTACTGCCATCATACTTGTGCCACAGATACTAACAATGTTCAATTTGTATTAGATGCTTGTTTAGATATGATCATAGCTAAAAACTTGAAATCCATGGGATTATGTTAATACATGATGTTCGATATTTATGTCTCCCTCGCTTCAGACAGAAAATTTATAATATACATGTAAAAGAAAAAAATATTCGCATTTTTTCAAAAACAAAATTTTTACTTTGACGTACATATTTGAATGGTTAAAATAGACTAAGCTCACTAAATCTATGTTAAGGGTGATTTTTTACCACTGGAGCGATTTCATTCTCAAATAAGTCAGATATGCAATGAAACTAATTGCATAAGTATATATTGTTCATTCATATCATTAATTTTTCTTATAAATACAAGCTGGCCCAGTTTCATTCCCAATTTCGTTGTTGTTATAACTTCTTTATTTCCAACTGACTTCAAAAATACTTTTTTTTATCTATTCTCAAGACTTTTTAGATTCTGTAACAGTCAAAATTGTTTTACTACTATTTCAAAAATGAATGCAAAATCATTAAAAAAAGTTCAATACATCCAAGTCTTCAAACCTATTTTGGACTATTTAAGTAAAATTAAAGAATATGATATTTTAAAGCATTATAACTCGGGACCCAGTTAATTCGGGACCCCGGCTAATTTTTTAAGTTTCGACCGTTTTGGACCATGGAGAATCTAATGGCATACTTTTTGTACCAATCTGTTGAAATATTAAGCCGGCAACAAAGTATTTTCCGTTTTTTATGGAACGACTATTTTTTGAATCTAATAAAAGTTTTTGTAAAATAAGTTTATATGAAAGGGAGTTTTCTTGAGAATATTACGTGATACGTGAAGGCCCCAGATCAATCCTCCCCCTTTGGAAATGACCATGGACTAATCATTTCACGGGTTTAAATGAGAGCCATCCAGCCACCGAAATCTCGGCTGCATAACCATGCGGTATCGCTGATGCGGCTTGGAAGGCCTGGTCGGCATCGCCGTATCACCCACAATGTGGTATCTATTGTCTTCCAAATATGAAAATTCCAAATATGAAGTTCCACCCCCACCTAAGTGGGGGTGGAACTGAACTTCATCCGAAGCAAAGTGAAACCTATCGCACAACCACTAGGCCACTGCTTCTTGAGAATAATATGATACAAAAATTATTTCTAATTTTTGGGGCAAAAATTTAAATTTATTGATAACAGACCAAAAATGAAAAGTATCGAATTTGCAATAAAAACATATTTTTTGAAGCAACCTTTTTGAAATTAATTTTTTTAGATTTTCTTAGACCTAATTAATACTATCATAGCAAAAAAAATGATTTTGAAAATTTTTAAAATTTTCCATATATCGAGGTAATCAAAAATTTTAAGATTTAAAATGGAAATTTGTATGTAACTCGGTTAATATGTCAGATACAAGAATCGTTTTGGTACCGCCAAGGAGCCAGAAAAATGGCTTTTTATCTCCCATAACATCAAACTGTTATATAAATAGTAACTGAAATAGAAGCAAAACTTCAAGGTTGTAAAAATTTAACGATTCAAATTCTTTGAGTCAAATCTAGCAAAGTTCTTCTTGAAAAGCATTCATTCTTTGCATGAATGTTGACCATGAATCATAGATCATGATGGACAAAAAAAAGTAGTTTTGTTTTTATAATAAATGTCGTTCCATACAAAATAATACTTTCTTACCGACTTAATACCATATTTTTACCAAAGAAAATGATAAAATCTCGGAAATGGAATAAAAAAAATTTTGAAAATGTTGTGAAATTAAAAAGTTACAAAAACAAATTGAGGAACATTGAGGAATGAAATTGGGAAACTCTGTATATTTAAATAGAAAAAAATAAAAAAAATTTTAAAAAATATTGTTAGAACTTTAATCTAAAAATAATTTAAAAAGTCAGTTAATGATCTAAAACAATTATTTTCTACAGAAAAAACTTTTGCAATTAAAAATCTGAGCCTTATGTAAATAATTAACAAAATATGTCAAAAATTTCCTACTATTTTTTAATGAAATCATTCAGTTATTAATATCTTTAAAGGTCTATAATTTGGTGCGTAATTCTTTTATAAATTCTATTTTGCGCATTATTTAACACACTTATAATCTCTGAAGTTATTGGTCTCATTATACTTTTTTTGTCGAAATCTACTATTATAGACAATTTTTGCACGAATAGTTCATCTTTATTTTTAAATTGAATAAGTTTATGCATCGTCTAATGTATAATGTAAATAAAATATATGGTTCTTCTGTGATATCGGACTCCAAAAAAAATTTTTTGATGATTTTTTTTACGTTTTCTGGCATTTGAATTTAGCAGTTGTTTTTACAGATTTTGTTGTTTTTGTGCAGTTCTTAACATTTTCTAGTTAAAAAAATCACTAATAAAAAATCATCAAAAAAAAACTTTCTTTTTGGGTCCGATATCAGAGAAGAATCAAATATGGTACTATTTTGGAATACAATTTTTTGAGGAATGCCCGAAATTGAGGGATATGGGCCTTCTGTTACGTTGAATTCTGATATTGGAATTTTAAAATTTTAGGTCCTAATGTCCCTAATAAGTTCAACTAGAGTCCAATTAAATTTGTGTAAATAAAGCTGAATTGCAATTCGAACAACATATTAGTTATCAACTAATGCGTCAAGTGGTGAAACGTGTCTGCCATACGATTAACGATTACGAAACAATGTTACGGCAGTACGTAAGCGATAATCCAACGCCCTACGTCCGCAAACTTTTGAATCGGACCGATGTGAAGGCTACGCGAATAACCGATAAGCTATTCGAAATAGAGTTTTGCCATGAATTAGATGACGATGGATATGAATTAATAGCCAGCAACATTTCTTGCGCGATCGCCATCAAGATCCACCGAAGCACGTCCCCTTGGTACCTTGACCGACACACGCACATAATTCATCGAGATTGGTCACGGACTGCAGACGAAAATTGCGGCGAAACAACAACACTTTCGCTCAAGGACACGCTGTGGGAATACACATTCACGACGGGTCGACTCACCCTATTATCTAAACCTATTGCAACAGACAACACCGACACGTCGAACGACTCTTGGCAATTCCTTTCCGAATCTCACGAATTTGTCTTCAAGGATTTCAATGCACACAACGTCGAAACCATCAATGAAGAAGTCATTCGAGAAATGGAGAAAGCTGCAGAAAACCACGCCGAAATGTTGATCCAGGACCAGTCAGTACTCGCGCACCAAGATCTCGACGAGGACCTTTTCAACTACTTCGATGTACTGAAATACATCAAGTACGGCTGGACTATTTGGGTTACGATAATCTGCGGGTTCGAAACTATCGCCGCTGCTCTTGCTATGTGGAGCTATTGCAGAAACACGCAATCCTTTCGTCGACAACTCTTCCAACCATCACCACACCACAATCCGTCACCTACACCACGTGTGCTTTACACGGCGAGCACAGGAACGAGCGAGAGTCAAGTCCAAATAATCCCTGAAACACGCGCCACGGACCGCCCAACAATCCCTGAAACACGCGCCACGGACCGCCCAACAGACGAAGCCGCCTCAACAACAAGTACTTTCATGAGAGACTTACTCAACAATCTTCGTTGAGAGAGCCGGACTGTCGCGAAAGCGAGAAAAATAAAATATATAAAACATAAAAATATTTAATAAGCAATTATCAATATCAATATTTATCAATCAATTTACTCAATTTCATTTACTTAATTTACTCAATTTATTCAATTGTCCCATTAATCATTACAGTAAAAAACAATGTTGCTTCTTATCTTAATAGCAATCAGCATAAAAAATGAAAAAATGAATAAATGCGAAAATAATAGTTCGGAACGCAAAGTGCATACTACTCTATACATCAATGATTTATACATTGAGATAGGAGTATTTCAAGGCTACTAAGCGTGCTCCGAAAGATATATGAGGCAAGGTAGAAGTAGAGTTAGACCTTGATTGCCTATTGCTATTGTAGATTTTAAGCTACATGTTGATTACTGTAATGATTAATGGGACAATTGAATAAATTGAGTAAATTAAGTAAATGAAATTGAGTAAATTGATTGATAAATATTGATATTGATAATTGCTTATTAAATATTTTTATGTTTTATATATTTTATTTTTCTCGCTTTCGCGACAGTCCGGCTCTCTCAACGAAGATTGTTGAGTAAGTCTCTCATGAAAGTACTTGTTGTTGAGGCGGCTTCGTCTGTTGGGCGGTCCGTGGCGCGTGTTTCAGGGATTGTTGGGCGGTCCGTGGCGCGTGTTTCAGGGATTATTTGGACTTGACTCTCGCTCGTTCCTGTGCTCGCCGTGTAAAGCACACGTGGTGTAGGTGACGGATTGTGGTGTGGTGATGGTTGGAAGAGTTGTCGACGAAAGGATTGCGTGTTTCTGCAATAGCTCCACATAGCAAGAGCAGCGGCGATAGTTTCGAACCCGCAGATTATCGTAACCCAAATAGTCCAGCCGTACTTGATGTATTTCAGTACATCGAAGTAGTTGAAAAGGTCCTCGTCGAGATCTTGGTGCGCGAGTACTGACTGGTCCTGGATCAACATTTCGGCGTGGTTTTCTGCAGCTTTCTCCATTTCTCGAATGACTTCTTCATTGATGGTTTCGACGTTGTGTGCATTGAAATCCTTGAAGACAAATTCGTGAGATTCGGAAAGGAATTGCCAAGAGTCGTTCGACGTGTCGGTGTTGTCTGTTGCAATAGGTTTAGATAATAGGGTGAGTCGACCCGTCGTGAATGTGTATTCCCACAGCGTGTCCTTGAGCGAAAGTGTTGTTGTTTCGCCGCAATTTTCGTCTGCAGTCCGTGACCAATCTCGATGAATTATGTGCGTGTGTCGGTCAAGGTACCAAGGGGACGTGCTTCGGTGGATCTTGATGGCGATCGCGCAAGAAATGTTGCTGGCTATTAATTCATATCCATCGTCATCTAATTCATGGCAAAACTCTATTTCGAATAGCTTATCGGTTATTCGCGTAGCCTTCACATCGGTCCGATTCAAAAGTTTGCGGACGTAGGGCGTTGGATTATCGCTTACGTACTGCCGTAACATTGTTTCGTAATCGTTAATCGTATGGCAGACACGTTTCACCACTTGACGCATTAGTTGATAACTAATATGTTGTTCGAATTGCAATTCAGCTGTCTCCTCATCGGCCATTTGGAGTTGTCTCCTGGTTCTCTGCTTAATACGAGTAGCCTCTTGGTCGGGAGTCGCCGAAACGTCCAGTAGTTCGAAGGCGAGGCCCTGATCTGTTTGGGTCAGAGTTCGACTGCAATCTTGAATAGTATTTTTAGCGTTGTATGTCATCATTAGGTGTCGTGAGCTGACAATTATTGATCTGTTCGTTAAAATAACTGTTTCTTCGAGACTGCGAAGGTACTCGCACTGTTGAGTGTTGTTGGGATGCCAGAGGAATAATTCGTTCGGCGCCGTTCTACACCGTCCACTGGTATATGGACATTGACTAAGGTCGCCCATGATCGTATTGGCCACTGAGCTTCCATGGTGCGCAAATACCGTCACTTCGAAAAGAAGGCAATTTTGTTTGATGGTGCGTCTCGCTCCTAATAAGCTGGTGAAGCGGTTCGGGGGGTCGATCAGAACTCGATTGTGAGTCTGGTACGTGTTTTTGGTTTTTGTTAATTTTCCCCGGTTGCATTCCCTTTTGGTGATCATTAATTGGCACTCACTTACTGTAAGTGTTTCTGGCGGATTCGGAACTTCAGTGACATGTGGCTCGCCGTTGATCCCTGTTTCCTGGTAGACGGTGCTAGAGTCGAGGCGGCAGACATATCCCTCTGTTCGGTACTCAATATTGTTATGTTTGTATATTCTCGCTATGCGTTTTGATGGTCGTGATTCGTAAACGAATTTATCGCCTTCGCAGTTTGGAAGAGGGGCACCTGCCAGAGTATTTTATTTTTGCCGTGACAGATTTGTGGCCGCTGTGCTTGTGTAGAATAGAACGCAAGTATAGACATGAATATGGCAGCGAACGCTGATGTAAATTTGGTGTTGAGAACGTTATTAGGTGCTAGAGTCGTTCGCTTAATTGCTATCCGTTTGCTACGTTTTAACGGCACCTCCGGTACTGCGTCATTCTTCAGTGTGTATGGCAGTACGTCGTTTGTCGAATCTCCGCCGATTTCGAGTGGGTAAAGATGAACTGTAGCACGTTCGAGTAACTTCCGATTAGGCATCACAATGGAGCATGTACGGACAATTCCGTCGCGCGAGCGATGAAGGGAATAAATACGGCCGAGACGCCATTCTTCGCGTGGTCGTTCTGGATCTTCGATAATAACCAATTCTCCCACGCGTGGTTCACGTCGAGAAGTATCGTCATGATTACCTCGTTCGATTAGTGTGTGAAGATATTCATGTTTCCACGTCGTCCAGAATCGGTCGAGGGCTTTAACTAGTTTAGTATCGTGGTGCCGTAAGTCGTCGATCTTGGTCTTCTTCATCACGAAGTTTGGGTCGCGTAGGTCCTCTATTGTTGACTCGGTCATAGCCGGATTGAAGTCGTTCGAGTCTGGTCGCAAGAAATCAACTGGTCGCAAGACTCGATGGCATGAGGCGTCATCCACGAGTGGCATGAGAGGACGTTGGTTGACCGTGCCTTCGATTGCCGTAAGTAAGGCATCGAGATCGTGATAACTCAGCTTGATTCGGCCGATACTTCGACGTATTCCATTTTTGACAGTACGATTTAGTCGTTCATAGACTCCGCCTCGGAATGGAGCATGTGGTGTCGTGTGGTGCCACTGCGTGTCTTGTAGCGCTCCGTATTTCTGCAGGAACATGCCTCGAGCGGCAATAAAGTATGTTGCTTGATCCGATAGAATATAGCTGGGAATACCGCGACGTGCAACAAATTTAGTCAGTGCATTCATGATGTCTTCTGCTTTTATGGACGGAATAAGTTCCAAGTGTACAGCGCGTACCTTTAAACATGTGAAGAGTATTAAGTAAGCCGGTCCTTCCGTCGTCTGAAATGGTCCGGCTACGTCAGTGCCGATCATATCAAAAACTCGTCCCGTTTGTGTGCGGCTGTCCGGTAGCGGCGGAAAAATAGGCATGCCAAAGGATCGTGCGTGATGAGGTCGGCAGGCTATGCACTGGCGTACACAGCTCTTGACGAATCGATACGTGATCCAGTACTTTTGTCTCATAGCTGTCGTTGTTGTCATGGCGTCAGCGTGATTCAAATGTGCATGAGTATAAAGAATTAGTCGTGACGTTAATAGTGCCTCAGGTGGAAGCCATACGAGTGTGTCTTGGCCTGGCAGATCTGCTGGCGTTACGCGAGTACGTAGTCGGAGTACATGTTTCTCGTCGAGGAAGAGTTGATATTTTTGTCGTACTGCTGCTGATGGCGGTTTGGCACATTGCTCGGCGCGAATGAGTATTAGGGTCGCGTCTTCTGTCGTTGCGGATATATGCTTCGCCTTGCCAAGTTTATGGCAGAAATGAATGACGGTTCGCATCACGTTGACAGCTAGTGGCCAGCTAAGGTCTCTGGTTAAAAGCCTGTCATAGAATGGCTGCGCAGTCGTTTGAGAAGACATCGTTAGACCTGAGTCTGATGATGGTACGACTAACGTGTTTGGCCATTGAGATGTATCTAGGCACAGAAATGAAGGTCCATGCCACCAGAAATTGTTTTCTTGTAATGCAGTGAATGTCGTTCCTCTGCTTGCGATATCGCTCGGATTGTTATTTGTGTCGACAAAACGGAATTCAATGTTGCTCTTCGATTGTTGGATCTCGCGAACACGATTTCTGACGTATATTGTGTTGTCGTCTGGGTGACTGAGTTGAAGCAGTGCGATTTGAGAATCGCAGAA
Source organism: Bradynema listronoti (assembly GCA_024678965.1). Classification (NCBI taxonomy): domain Eukaryota; kingdom Metazoa; phylum Nematoda; class Chromadorea; order Rhabditida; family Allantonematidae; genus Bradynema; species Bradynema listronoti. Next base: position 1,748,909 of record JANLNO010000005.1, read on the forward strand.
TATCGTAACAGCTGTGATTTGTGGAATTTCTTTTCTAAGGAAGTTGGCGCTGCGTACCGCAAAGAGTAATGCTGTGAGTTCTTTGCGCGGAATAGTCAGCGTAGTTTTCGTAGAGTCTTTTGTTGGGAATAAGCGTGCTTTCGCAAAAATTAAATTTGATTGTTGTCGATCGATCGCATATGCCGTTATGCCGAAGGCGTGTTTTGAAGCGTCACAAAAGACGGCTAAATGGACCTTGGCTTCTTTAAGTGCCGCCATGCGTGGTAAGAAGTGTGTCGTTGTAGTTTCATGAGTAAGTTTTTGCCATTGCTTTAGTTTGTCTTCGGCAAGCGGTTGGTCCCATGAATAATGCTCCAGCCAGAGATTCTGTATGAACAATTTTAATGGTAGAGTAGCTGCGCAGATTAAGCCCATCGGATCGTAAATTGACGCCACGTATGATAATATGGAGCGTTTTGTGGGAATAGTATTTGTCCAGGTCGGCCATTGGAGGATTATTTTGTCGTCTGTGTACGCCCATTCATGACCCAGTATCTTCGTTGTTGATGGGGATGTTGCTGAGTCGTCGCAATTGTTAAAGTAAGCATGGATATCGCTAGCGTTACTGAAGTATTCTCCTAGCGAAAAATTTGCTTCGGCTAAGATGTGAGCCGTGTTTTTGCAAGCTTCCATTAACATTGTCGGGTTGTCCGCAGTTTCAATAATGTTATCTACGTAAGTGTTGTTGAATCGTTCCTCGCCTACGTTATATTTTCGTAGATGATGGCGAAGGGTTAAGGCTAGAAGCGCCGGGCTGCAGGTAGCACCGAATAGTACCCTCTTGAAACGAAATATTTGAATATTATTTTCGTCGACTGGCCGTGACCAATCTCGTGGAAGAATAAAGCGCACGACGTCTCTTTCTGACGGTTGTAAGGCGATTTGTAAGAATGCTTTTCTGATATCGCTGATGGCGACGTAGACTCCAATTCGGAAGCGAAGTAATAAGCCGGCTAGTTGTGGCAGTAGAAGAGGACCGGGATGCATAACATCGTTGACGGAAAGACCATTTCGAAGTTTGGCACTGCAGTCGAATACTATGCGGAATTTGTGCGTAATTACCGCCTGATGAGGTACGTACGACGTAATATTCGATGCGTCAGTTTTGGTCACTCGTTCAATGATTCCATCACGTTCTTGGTTATCGAATACTTGTTTGTAATGGCTCTTCAATTCCGGTTCACGGTCGAGCCGTCGCATCGTTGAAATCAGACGGAAATACGCGAGTCCGAAATTTGTTGGCAAGTCACGCTCTCGACCATTCCAGAGCCACTTAACGGCGTAACGGCCGTTTTCATATTTGAGATCTTGTTCAAATCGTTCTGCCAAGGCGTCATTAATGGTTTCGTGCGTCTCTGGCGTAAGCCCCAGACTTTCGAATCTCCAAAATTCTTCGATGTTAGGTTCTTCCTTGTGAATGGTGCCGTACAAGGTTCTTGAAAGGCTAGCTGGAGTTGCCTGTTGTTGGATAATAAATTCGCCTATTTCAGTATCGAATTGCTTAAGGTTTGGTCCAATTTGGTGATATTGAAGTGGAATAAATCGAAACAGTTGGTCTGAACCGATCAATACTGAGGGTGTGACCGTCAGCTTAACAAGATGTCCCTCGTTGTCGCGTTGAATGACACTGGTCGAGCCCATAAATTTGGGGTGCTCCGTCAGAGTGATTGTATGTTTGTTATTAATGACGGCATCAACTATGCGTCCATTTTTGACTTCGCTCACATTACCACCGAATCCTACAATAGTGAGATTCTGTCGTGCTTTCGCGTCGAGTTGCAAGTTCTCGATTAATTCGCGCGTAATATAAGTAATTTCCGAACCGCTATCAAGCAAGGCATAAATATCGCGGCTTACTTGTGTTTGTGGGTGCGACAGTGTAATAGCAATTACTGGAAGAGTCGTGCATTGTGTAGTCGTGGAGAGGAGTGTTGGAGTCGGGTCCGTTATAGCTGCATTTGATGTATGTGCGACATTATTGTTATGAATAGGTGTGAAATGGGTTGGTCTGTTCGGTCCAATCGGAGTAGTGTTTGCCGAGTTTCGTGGAGCCGAGCGATGTCTGACCTCCGAGTGCTCTGCTGTATTATTGTTTGTGCGTCCTGTTGTAGCGTCCTTGGAACAAAGCAGTTTGTGATGAGTCCCGTTGCATCGATAGCAAGTACGTTCGCATTTGTGGCCAGTCTCGTATGGGCGCAGGCAGCGTAAGCAACGCCGCTTTTGAATAAGTTGTTCTCTGCGTTTGGAGACTGTGTCGTAACGTTTACAAGACGTTGATGAATGGTTGTCATCGCAGAAGAGACAGTTCCAACTTTTCTTGCCACGTAGTTCTGTGGTATTCATCGTGTGGCGTATGGGAGCCGTTCTTGCAGGTTGGCGAGTCTCGTTGTGAGATTTTTGCGAGAGTGTTTCGAGCTCTTGTAATACGTCGTACGCTGTAGTCATGATTTCGTCGACGTTCCAACTCGTTGCTACGCGTCGTCGATCCAGAAACTTATCAAGAGCCACGCGTGAGAAGTTGGTCTCGATAATATATTCAAGTTGTTCTGGCGTTGTTGGAATATGATGCTGTGCGAGTTGTTGACGGATTTGGTCCAAGTCAATAATAAATGTACGAGCATGTGTAGTTGAGTCACCTCGAATGCGAAGAGTGTTGAGAGCTGCCATTAGTTTTTTGGCGACCCGTTTCTCGTCTCCAAAGCGGTCAAAAAGGAGTTTCCGTACAATTTGATAATTTTCTCCTACGATGGAGAAACTATTTACCATACGGCGAGCGTCGCCGTGAAGTTGTCCAACCAAATAACTTAACTTGTCGACATCTTCTAATTCGGGGTTAGAGTTGACGCATGCATCAAACCGTTCGATGAAGTGTCGCCATTCGAGAATATTACCTCCGAATTTCGGAAGTTCAGTACGTGGTAATTTGACGTAATTCCGTCGCTGTGGCTCCGGATTAATGAAGGTTGGTGGCGGAGTACTGATTTGTCTGCCATTAAGTGTCGTTTTTGCGAACTCGGCTAGGTTAATTTTTCCTTGCGTTTCCGCAATGGTGTCCTCCGCCTTTACAAGTTTGTTGATTAGGTTACTGGTTTCGTCGAATTGTTGGAAGATTGTTTGTTCCGGTATGTAAGCTACTGCTTTGTCTTCTGCTAGACGTGTTAAGAGTTGTTGCCATTGTTGAAAGTTATTATTGGCTCGTTCCAAAGATTTTTGTAGTGGGGTTAGAGTTGCGGTGCTACGTAGTATGTATTCAGTAGCGCGAAGCGCGTTATCCGAGTTAGACAGAGAGGTGTCTACTGAAAATGTTACAATATTGTCGCATGCTTCATAATGTTTGGTCATATTGTGGAGTGTTGGACCAAGAATGCGTCTAATATGTGCCGAAGGGCTTGATGTGGATGCTGATGCCATTAGAAAAGTATAGATATTGTGGTAGAAAATATGCGAGAGGTTCGATTAGATGCGGCTGAGCCCCCAATTGTCTTGAGCTGCGGTTTGCAGGTCGACAAATATAATTTATGAAAATATTTATTACGGAATAAAATAGAATAGAATAAAATATAAATAAAATAAAATATTAAATATAAATTTAATTGTAAGTAGTAATAGCGTTTGAGCAATTTTGGAGCACAAAGATCATTGAAAAACACAAATTGTAGGAGCACAAAGATGATTGAAAAGTGGTGAGCTTATATACCATTTTAATTTTTAAAAGTGCAATGTTATTGAGAAAAGATGGACAAGCTGCCCCTGTAATAGTACAAAATGTTGTAAATTTGTAATGGATTGGTAATGGAGACAGGAGGGGCAGCGAGAGAAAAATTTAAATTAAAATTTAAATAATGTGGTAAAAAACAATTTGCAACAGAGATGTTTTAAGATAAGTGCTGTAAAAAACAATGTTGCTTCTTATCTTAATAGCAATCAGCATAAAAAATGAAAAAATGAATAAATGCGAAAATAATAGTTCGGAACGCAAAGTGCATACTACTCTATACATCAATGATTTATACATTGAGATAGGAGTATTTCAAGGCTACTAAGCGTGCTCCGAAAGATATATGAGGCAAGGTAGAAGTAGAGTTAGACCTTGATTGCCTATTGCTATTGTAGATTTTAAGCTACATGTTGATTACTGTAATGATTAATGGGACAATTGAATAAATTGAGTAAATTAAGTAAATGAAATTGAGTAAATTGATTGATAAATATTGATATTGATAATTGCTTATTAAATATTTTTATGTTTTATATATTTTATTTTTCTCGCTTTCGCGACATAATATAATTATATGTAATTTGTAATAAATCATAGCATAGTATTGTTTGAATGCTTATTTCAATTAGTGTTTACGTACGTCATGTTTTGAGTTGCGTAATTTTAAGCTGAGCGACTTATATGATGATTCTTGTTGGACAAATATTTGAAAAAAAAAATTTTGGTCTCATGTAGCAACACAGTACTCAATCACTAATTAGTCAATTAACAATATTATTTTGTCATTTTGTCATTTCTTTAATTTTAATCATTGTTTTCGTTTAAAAATAAACAAGTGAAAAACCCCATCAATTGGACACACATCCAAATAATACAAAAATTATTAGGTTGTCCCATAATTATCAGCCGTTTTTTTATTAAACTTTAAACAAATGAAACAATAACAAAAGCAAAGAGATCAAATAATCGCCACCAATCAACACACAATCATTCATCTTTTTGGTAATTTACGGATTCCTCGTTTGTCCTTATTTTTTGGTCAATTCATTAGAAGGTACTTTTTTGAAATAATCTTCGTTTTTAAACTCGCGCCTGCTCTTTCTTCAACGACGGAAAGCGTGGTAGTCGCAAAACGTAAGATCTGGCGGATAAAGCGGATGAGGCAGCAGATCCTAGTCAAACTCCTTTTCGATGCGGCTGCACGTCAAATTGAAAGTGTGTGGTCGAGCGTCGTCTTACTGGAGGATGACGCAGACTTTTTCAAGTCTCGGTAGCATTCATTTGCTCTATAGCGACTGAAACATTGTTGAGATGAGCACAGTAGCTGTTAATCACAGTGACGTTTGGCAAAAGTTCCCAAAATATCTGACGCGACTATCTTCCAGTACCCTCTCGGTGTTTTAATGCTAATGCGTCCTTCTCGAAACATTTTAAATCACTCCCGCGCTTGTAGTTCAGAAATGACTTTACGCCCGAATATATCATTAATATGCCGGGCTGGTTTTATCAGCTTGTTCAAATCGTTCACATAAAAACGTTCTCACAGCTTCACGATCGGATGACATTTCTAATTATCTCTGAGTTAAACCTGCGTAAAACTACAAAATGAAATACATAAGATAGTTTATAACAACGGCTATTGAACGAAATATAATGAAGAAAAGTTAAACAAAAATAACCACAATTTTGAAACTCTTGAAAAAAAAACGGCGGATGGGACAACCAAATAATTGCGTTTTTACAAAATATACAAAAATTTAACTGGACCCTCGCTCTATTAGAGGCATTAGGAACTAAAATTCTAAAATTTCAATATGGTGGGTTTTTCATTCCTAAATAGTACTCTAAATATATTAATTATTATTTATTTGTAAATTTGAAAAAAAAATTGACACTATACATTATTATTAACGAACTTATAGTTTAGAATATGTTCTCTGAAAATTATTCACTTTTAAAATTTCTGCATTTTCTGTATAACAAATGCATTTATTATATAGAAAATGAGGACCTCCTATCATCCCTTTTTACGTGGATTGCAAATAATAATGTAAGAAAGTTTAAATTGGCGCAAAAAATTTACATTCTGAACGGAAATGTAATTTTGTACTAAAATTTTTATGAAAATGCTCATTTTTATTTCGTTTCGCTTTTACAATTCTGAATTCACCATACCATTGTATTTATTCGTTACATTTTTAGTTGATACGATAAAATGGTTCTTGTCAACGGGAAGAGGACTAAAATCATCAAGAAGCGCTCAAAGCGTTTTACGCGTCACGAGTCTGATCGCTATCATCGCGTAAAGCCCAAGTGGCGCAAACCGCACGGTATCGACAATTGTGTTCGACGACGCTTTAAGGGCCAGAGGAAGATGCCAAAAATTGGCTACAGAAACAATCGGCTCACTCGTCACGTGTTGCCTAACGGTTACAAGAAGGTCACAGTTCACAATGTAAAGGTTGGTAGAAGAATTTTCGACTTTACATTTTGTGTCTTTCCCTCCTTCCCCCTTCTCCAGCAGGTAGCACGTAAAAAATTTGGAGAAATAAGTGGCGCAAAATTTGGAAATTTTTTGGAGACACTTTTTGGTCCTCGATCATAAAATTTTTTTTGAAACGCAATGCTCAATTTTTGTCCGAGTTTGGGGGAAGGTGAAGAGTAAGCCGTGGACTAAATTAATTTTTTTACATTTTCTTGCATTTGCTGTTTTTATACTAAACGTTCTTCAAACTTTTCTTAAAGGACGCATGAACACCAATATAGATTTCCACACAATTTGTTCTAACTTTTTTTCTATGATAGATAGAGACGTGGGTTTTTTTTGCATTTTGTAGAGCGTACCCGATTTATGAGGGAGGGGGGGGGCGTGTTTCAGCGATTTTTAAAATGTTTATTTTTAGCATTTTTATAGAGGAAAATGCAACGAAAAAAGTGCATGTGGCTGAGCATTTTTTTCGGAGAGTGATCCGATGAACTTGAAACTTTTGTTATAAGTTCCTCTTACATACACTATTACACTCCATGAATTTGAACCTGATCGATTGAATAGGAGCCGAGTTATGAAACCTCAAAAAATGGCAAAAATGATAAATTTCCGCATTTTTTCCGTTTTTTGAGGTTTCATAACTCGGCTCCTATCCAATCGATCAGGTTCAAATTTATAGAGTGTAATAGTGTATGTAAGAGGAACTTATAACAAAAGTTTCAAGTTCATCGGATCACTCTCCGAAAAAAATGCTTAGCGATATGCACTTTTTTCATTGCATTTTCCTCTATAAAAATGCCAAAAATGAAAATTTTAAAAATCGCTGAAACACGTCCCCCATAAATCGAGTACGCTCTACAAAATGCAAAAAAACCCACGTCTCTATCTATAGTAGAAAAAAAGTTAGAACAAATTGTGTGGAAATCTATATTTTGGTGTTCATGCGTCCTTTAAAGCATATTCCAATAATTGTAGATAATTTCAGATAAAATTCAATTGAAATTTTGATTCTAGGAGTTGGATGTATTGCTCATGCAGAATCAACGCTTTTGCGGCGAGATCGCACACGCTGTATCGGCCAAAAAGCGCAAAGAGATTGTCGAGCGCGCCCAACAGCTTCGTATCGTGCTCACCAATCCGCACGCTCGCTTGCGCACGGAGGAGAACGAATAGAGGGTGGATCGACACGCAAAAAACTCAAGCGTCATTTTGTTGTTCCTCTGCGTTGTTTAAAAATTGTTTACACAATGAATAAAATATTTGTTATATTTTCCATCCTCCATAAATGCTTGGAATGGATAGTCCATAACATTTTTCTTTACTTGGCATTATTAATTTGACATATTATGTGAATTTTTTTGGCCTTGTGTTGGCCACTTTTTTTGGCAAAATTGCCCGTTTTTACCGATAGAAAAGTTTTACTCGTTTGCTGGTGTGTTTATGATTGCAAGTGCAGATTCGCAGTTGTTTGCGGTTCGCCATGTCGTATCAACATCGTCGGACTCAAAAACGCATTGCGCTTACAAAGCGAAAAGCGAGATCTGGTAGGCCGTTCGTGTTTAGCAAACTTATTTATCAAGAATAATCTAGAATTTAAAGGCTAAATTGAAAAAATTTTGTGAGATAACTAAAATGAATATTGCGAACTCGTCGTTGACTTGTAAAGGGCAAATTTTTGCATTAACAAATTTTTTACCAACATCCCATAAATAACAATAAAATTTAATAATTGTAACGCGCAGAACTCAACAAATGTGGCTGGAAAACCACCGGTTTCGCCCATTCGAATCGTGTCGAATTGAACGAGTCTCGACTCGAGGACAATATTACGCGCGTTGACGCCCGAAATTTGTCCGTCGAGGAGTTTGTCGATCGGTACGAACGTCCGGGTATACCTGTCATTCTCACCGGTCTCACCGATGATTGGAAGGCCAACGAGAAGTGGACGGTTTCGGTATACTTTTCTTTTTACATTTTTTATTTATAGCTTGATCATTAGGGACTGGAAAGGGTCATCAAACGTTGCGGACACTTTTTTTAACGACAGTAAATGCTAACTAGAAATGCGCCGCCACATACGTGCCAAACATAAACTATTTTATAAGTAAAAGCGCTCTGTCCCGTTCCATCGAAAAATATTTGAAGTGCTTGAGATCTTAGATAGCCGATATGCCTTCAAAAAGTTTGGTTCAACCGGAATCTTGAAACTTTTATATTCTTATCGTCAAAATTATTTTGAGCTTTTGGAGTTCTAAATAGCTCCTCTCTTTACTTCTACTTCACAAACATTTTGTGCCAATGTGATCCTAGATTAACATTTCTCTTTTTCCCTCACCCGTTCACTCGTGACGACCTCAAATGCATAGTGAAATTTAGGGCTCTAAATAGCTTCTAAAAAACTTTTTTTTTTGATGGCTTCTTTCTTGCTTCACCTTCATCTTTTCAAAATGTTTTTGAGACCTTAAATAACTTCTACTCTATTATCATATCTTCTTTTTTTCTAAATTTTATTTTATTTAAGGCTTCTCTACAATCCCTATAGATGATAGAAAATTTATTTAAATTCATTTTCATCATTATTATTATTGAAAAAATGAGATAATTATACCTACGAGTAGAAGCAAATCTTAAATTAAATCAAATAAAATCAACGAAGCTGCGCCTAATTTATGCCTAAAGATTTTGTCTTCTGCTTCATCCCGCTTTGTCCCATCCCAAAATTTTCCTTTTAAATAGAATGTCTAAGCTTGGCACAAATGTCGAGAAGCGCGCATTTACAATAAGCAAATAATTCAGCCAGAAAATGTACCTATATGATGAACATGAAAAGCCAGACAACAAAAAAAATTCTCTTTACAGAGACTCCATCGTAAGTATCGGAATCAGAAATTCAAGTGCGGCGAGGACGACGATGGATTTTCGGTGAAAGTAAAGATGAAGTATTACATTGACTATATGCTTTCTACCGACGACGATAGTCCATTGTACATATTCGACAGTAGTTTTGCCAATGTAGGTCTTTGGTTTTTCGTCTACGTCCAATTTGGATGTGTTTTAAAGGGAGAAATTTATGAAAATAAATTTTAGCCTTAACAATACAAACTATTATGTTGATTTTTTAACGTATTGTGACATTCGTCAGCCAAAGTTCTGAATCACGGGGGAAACGAATTTCGAAGTTCATTCGATTTTCGATCTTCAAAATTGGAAATTTATTTTTGTTGTATTCGTTGGAGACTTGATTCTTTTGAGATGTTTCCTTTCAATTTTTATGAAACGCAAAAACAATCCATTTTACTTGAAGATCCGTGTCACGCGTTGTTGTCCCGTGGTGGATCATACAATCGCCGCTTATATTGTTTTCTGTCTTCTGCTAATTATCTCCAATGCGCTCTTTTATCAACTTTTGCCATCTTTCTCTCTGCTGGTCTTCCGGGTGGTCTTTTGCAGTCGCATGGCCACCAAAATGTCGCTCGTATCGTTCATCTGTTGTCCTTCCTTCTGGCTACGTGCTCTGCCCAAAGAAGTTTTCATATTGTGGCTGTTTCGTATGCGTCTGCGAATTTTCTGATTTCCTCGCTTTTGATTTTGTCCATTTTATAACAACATTATATTATTGCTATTTTCTTTTTTCCTTATTTCGTTTTATTTCACAATATACATGATTTTTAAGCGATCCAAAACGGATAGATTGCTGAAAGACTACGAGGTGCCGCGTTTCTTTCAGGACGACCTTTTTCGCTACGCCTCCGAGAAGCGTCGACCTCCCTATCGTTGGTTCATAATGGGACCGGCGCGTTCCGGAACCGGTGTTCACATCGATCCGCTGGGAACAAGCGCGTGGAATGCGCTTATCGTCGGACATAAGCGGTAAAAGCAAGTTTGACATTTTACGTATTTTGAAATATTTGCAGCTGGTATACGCTTAATGATGTGCTATATAATAGAGATGGGAATTTGGAAAATATTTTGGAAATAAAAAATGAATATGACATTATACTTTTACACTATGATTAAAATATACATAAGAAAGAATTTTTGTTTAACCAGTAATTTTTTAGTTGGTGCCTCATTCATCCAAACGCTCCCAGTCAGTTGGTGAAACCAGTCAAAAGCGAGACCGGCGAGCATCGTGACGAGGCGATTGCCTGGTTCGACACCGTATTTCATCGTGTTTCGGATCCGGAATTCAGCTCCCAATATCAAACTATCCACGCTATTCAGCGTCCGGGCGATGTAATGTTTGTTCCTTCGGGTGAGAGTTTTTTCCGCTTTTAAATTCATAATCGAAAATGATAAAAATTTAGGTTGGTGGCACGTGGTGGTAAACATGGACACAACGATTGCGGCAACGCAGAACTTCTGCTCAATCGTTAATTTGTCAAAAGTTTGGACCAAAACTGTCAAAGGTGCGCTTTTTTTTGGCTAATATGTGTCGCTGTTGCAGCCAAAACTGGTTTTCCGCCAAAACTGGTTTTTCCTAGCCAAAACTGGTTTCGGCTAAAAATTTGCCAAAACTGGTTTTTCCTAGCCAAAACTGGTTTTTCCTAGCCAAAACTGGTTTTTCCTAGCCAAAACCAGTCTTGACTAGCCAAGATTGGTTTTTCCTAGTATAAACTGGATAAATTTATTTTATTCATGTTTTCTTTGTTTTTTTTTAATTTTCTTGTGTTTTGGCGCGATTTGATTAGTAAAATTTTTAAATATTGTTGTGTCTTTTCCCCGATAACACAAATAACTTTATTAAATCAAAAGCAACACAAAAGATACTTCTTCAAAACACACAATGAATATAACATCTTTAAATTACATTTGCGCGCGCGAAGCACGCGCCTCAGTTACAATTACATAATACTATTAATACCGTTACTACCATTCCCAACAAATATTTTAAGTAAAAATATAGTGCAAATATTTTATTTTTAAAATAGTTCGTTTCTTTTTAATTATATTGTATTCTTGCTTTTTAGATTTTAGTTTTATAAATGAATAAAAAATTTGAAGACGAGTTTTTTAAGTGGTGTGATTCGAAGAAATATAATTTTATTCTAAAATCAACAGAGGATTATAATCATCGTTTCAATTCTGTTGTTAAACAAAACGCCGGTGAAAAGTTAACAAAAGAAGAATACAAATATGCACAACGATACTGTATTAAGGAAATTAACGGAAAAATGATTCTTCATAAGGGCGACAAGGAATTGATAATACGCGATAATGTTTTTCCTCTTATTCACGAGACTCATATTCGCTTAGGTCACAGTGGACGGGATGGAATGGATAGAGAGCTAAATAAGTATTTTGGTTTATCAAAGTAATGTTTATATGTTTATAATTATAATAAATATTTTATTTATTTTTAGAGAAATTCTACAAATTTATCTAAATCTATGTGAGCCGTGTCAATTAAAGAAGGCAAAAGTAAAAAAGTCGATCGTTGTTAAGCCAATTTTGTCCAAAGATTTTAACAGCCGTTGTCAGGTTGATCTCATCGACTTGCAAGCACGTCCCAGTGGAGAATATAAGTTTATAATGGTCTATCAAGTAACTTTTGATTCACTTTTTTAGTTTTTTCTATTTTTTCTATTTGCGTTTTTATTTTTAGGATCATTTAACAAAATATGTTTTGTTAAGACCACTTAAAACAAAAACAGCTGCTGAAGTTGCCAAAAATTTATTCTACATTTTTACCGATTTCGGCACGCCGAATATTCTACATTCTGATAACGGGCGCGAATTTGCTAATAAGGTCGTTAGTGAATTGGTCGCAAAATGGCCTGATTGTAAAATTGTCCACGGAAAACCTCGTCATTCCCAATCACAAGGATCCGTCGAGCGTGCAAATCAATGCATTGGAGTATTTTACGTTTTATATTAGTTGATTTTTATATGATCATTTTTTTTTAGAACATTTTAACTATTTGGTGTCGTGAAAACAATTCAACGGAATGGGCTGAAGCTCTCCCTCTTATTCAAATAATAAAAAATCGTCGTTATCATCGCGGAATTAACCGATCACCTTATGAAGCATTGTTCGGAGTGAAAATGAACTCTGGTAACGAATTAGATAATACGCCAGATATCGAAGAATCAATCGGATCAGAAGAAGAAGAAGAACATTTTGTTACTATCGATGGTTCAGAATGGGTTGATATCCAGAGGGTCGTTTCTTCTGAGGATGTTGACGATGATTTTATTGAAACTGTTCAAGAAGAAGAGCGATTGAATCAACAATTCTTGCAACAAAAATCGGAACATCGAGCGGCGTGATTAGTCAGGCGTATTCAAGGAATCAAATCGAACCATGCGCATCGTCTTCGTTTTTGTCGGTGGAACAGGTTTTTTCTACTTCTTTTGAATTTGAATTTTTAAATTGTTATTAACTTAAACTTGCTTTAGGTTCCCGATACAGAAATTTCGTTGCGATCTGCGGCGGGAGCGAGTTCTGTTAGTGGACAAACTCAAGGGCACATTCACTGCGGCTGTAATGGAAATTGCGAAACAAAAAAATGTCGTTGTAAGAATTCCGGCCGCCAATGCAACAGCAAATGCCATCACAGCCGAAGTTGCGGAAATAAATAACATAAATTTGTTTTAAAATGTTTTTGGTTTATTTTGTTTTTATTTTATGTTTAATTTAATAAAAAAAAAGATCAAAAAAAAAAGATCATTATGTAATTGTAATTGAGGCGCGTGCTTCGCGCGCGCAAATGTAATTTAAAGATGTTATATTCATTGTGTGTTTTGAAGAAGTATCTTTTGTGTTGCTTTTGATTTAATAAAGTTATTTGTGTTATCGGGGAAAAGACACAACAATATTTAAAAATTTTACTAATCAAATCGCGCCAAAACACAAGAAAATTAAAAAAAAACAAAGAAAACATGAATAAAATAAATTTATCCAGTTTATACTAGGAAAAACCAATCTAGGCTAGTCAAGACTGGTTTTGGCTAGGAAAAACCAGTTTTGGCTAGGAAAAACCAGTTTTGGCAAATTTTTAGCCGAAACCAGTTTTGGCTAGGAAAAACCAGTTTTGGCGGAAAACCAGTTTTGGCTGCAACATCGCGAACAGCGCGAAGGAAAAGAATAAAAATTGAAAAAGTTTCACAATGAAAAAGGTCTCGAAGCGATATCCATGATATCGCTTCGCGACTTTTGTATTTGATTATTAATTTTTGGCGGTAAAAAATATTTATACTTCTCGCTCTTTTTTTTGGCTGTTATTCTTGCACTTTTTTCTGCTTCTCTTAGAAAATTCTTGAGTTATTCTCCAAAAGAAATTCTATTATCGCGGCCAAGTTTCAGGCCAATTACTTTTTTCTGTTGTTTTTTGTTTTGAATTATTTTGCTTCAAATAAATTGTTATTAATTAACAAGGGACAAATAAGTGATATAAATTCAAAATTAATTGTTCGAGAATCGTGCTTGATTAAGACCGATTGCAAAAAAGCTAGCCGATTCCCAACAATATGACTTATAGCTACAAGATTTTTAGCCTCCACAAATGAATTGTTTAATCAATAAAATTTTCGCTTTCTTAAGGCCGTCCTAAGCTGTCCACGCACTGGCTGCGTGCGCTCAAGACCCATCGGCCGGAGATATATGACACCATTGTGATGAAGCATCATTTCACTAGGCTTTCCGAATTTTCGTCTGACTCGTCGAGTTCCTCGTCGTCGTCGGACGATTCGTCTAGCAGCGATTCGGATGAGACGAATACTGAGCCGGACACAAAGCGTATGCGTGGCGACTGCATTATTGACGACAAGTCGATTGCTGCGCTCAATGACAGCGACAACGTTTTGCATTTTCAGCACACCAATGGCAACAATCATCAATCATCGAGAGTCGCGATGGTGGCCGAGCATACGAACGACACAAATTCTCCCGCCAATGATATCAACATCGACAATGCGTCCAACCATAGCAAGGATGATGTTGTCGAAACGATACGCAAACGGTTGGCAACTTGGATTTGGCGTCCGTTTATGAACTTTTAAGATTATTAAGAAATTAATTGTGTGAATTGTTCGCGATGCGTTTGTTTTGTTTCCTAAGTATATGTATGTAAATAAGAGCTGGTTGTAGAATTCAAAGCTATTTTTCTATATATTGCATCTCGCTTCATAAAGTTGATGCTCTCAATATTGTCTGTTAATGTAATAAATGGTTTCTCAATTGTTTTATTTTATTTAAATTCATTTTCATCATTATTATTATTGAAAAAATGAGATAATTATACCTACGAGTAGAAGCAAATCTTAAATTAAATCAAATAAAATCAACGAAGCTGCGCCTAATTTATGCCTAAAGATTTTGTCTTTTGCTTCATCCCGCTTTGTCCCATCCCAAAATTTTCCTTTTAAATAGAATGTCTAAGCTTGGCACAAATGTCGAGAAGCGCGCATTTACGTGTCGGTAAGCAAATAATTCAATTCAGCCATCGCATCCAAAAAATGCACCTATATGATGAGCATGAAAAGCCAGACAACAAAAAAACCCCCAGTCTTCTGTAAATAAACTCGATAGATAGCTGCTTCTCCATTAATCTACCAATTGTATACTTGCTTGCATTTCTTCATTTACGTTTTGATATTTCCATATTTTTATTGAATTTTTTTTTATCAGTGGTCGAAATCTTGCTATTAAAAATTATCGGTTTATTGTTATTTCTAATAATTTTATAAATTAAATTTAATCACGATTTAACTATTTTTCGATTTTAGGAAGTTGGAAACTAATGGAAGGTGTTGTAGTGACATATCCGTGTGCCTACACAAGCTTCGACGCAGTCCTGCACCGCCGTCTATGAAATAAGGCCTAATTTATTTACGCATTATTGTTTTTTGAGTAAATTTTTTTCTTTTAAAAATTTGCATGCAATCATTTATTTGAAATAAAATTGTTGTAGATATGAAAAAAATTATATTTACATTTGCTAAAAACAAAACTTTAAAAATTTTCATTTGCTAAGCAGAAGTAAAATTCTTTCTCCTCTCCCTCTCTCCTTTCAATAATAGCGCCCGTTCGTTGGAGAAAAACATTGTACTAAAAAACAAATTAAAAACTCTCGACTCATGTTGCTTTTTTCGGATTTTTTCGGCAAAGCGTAAAATAAAACTGATATGAAGTTGTGAAAGGCGTAAAAATACTTTTTATTCATTCAAATTCTGATAAATATTTAAAAACTTTTACAAGTTTTAATATTTATCACGTTTTCGATTGTCAAAATATTTTTTAAATATAGATATCAGATTGAGCTTAAATATATTTACCCCACTCTAATTTTTCAGGTATTGTATTAGGTTGAGGCAAAATTTTTTACCCATCCGCTTTAAGCGTTTACTGCAATATTCTGCAAGCTTCTAGAAAATTTCTTTTATAAGATATGTAAGCAGCGTAATCTAAGCTATCGAACGATATCTTTTGGATCGCAATTTTTGTTAAAAATGGCGGAGAAAGTCGAGCCCGACAGACGACAGATTCGGACCCTTCTTCTTTACGAGTTTCGTTTACACTATACAGCGGCGAACGCAGCACGAAACATTTGCGATTCGATTGGCGAGGACACGGTCTCCTATGATACCGCAAAAAATTGGTTTCATAAATTCAAAAATGGTGTGTTCGAAATCGACGATAAAGAGCATCCTGGAAGACCCAGTCAACTAGATGATGAACGTCTTTTGGAATTAATTGAAGAGGAGCCACGTCTGTCTACACGTGAACTTGGAGAGCTTCTTGAGTGTGACCAAAAGATGGTTGATCGTCATTTGCATCAACTCGGAAAAGTCACAAAACTTGGCGCTTGGGTACCCCATCAATTGTCGGCCGATCAAGAAAATCAGCGCGTTCAAGTATGTGCACAACTTTTGACTTTCCATCGCACATTCGATTGGCTCAAAAATGTGATTATTGGCGATGAGAAGTGGGTACTCTATACTAATCATACACGCAAGCGTCAGTGGCTCAATCCGGGAAAATCAGGAGTTCCGACACCAAAACCCGATTTCCATCCGAAGAAGGTCATGCTTAGTGTTTGGTGGAACATGAAAGGAATTGTTCATTAGGAATTATTGCCATCTGAAACTACGATTACCGCAGAGTATTATTGTGCCCAACTCGATCGACTGGCTTCAAAATTGAAAAGAAAACAAGACCAAGTTTTCCTCTTGCACGACAACGCACGACCTCATGTTGCAAAGAAGACGTGTAAAAAAATCCAGGAACTTGGATGGACGATTCTTCCACATCCACCATATTCCCCAGATCTTGCGCCTTCTAACTACCACCTTTCTTTGTCGTTAAGCAATCACATCCGTGAGAAAAAATTCGACGACGAAGAGCATCTAAAAAGCGACTTGGCGGCGTTTTTTGATTCTCGTTCCTCTGACTTCTACGTTCGTGGAATTAACTGTTTGCCAAAAAAATGGCAAGATGTCGTAGATAATGATGGAGCATATCTTCATTGATTTGTTTGTTTTTATTGGTAGAAAAAATAAATTTGAAAAGTTTGAAAGAAATGGGTAAAAAATTTTGCCTCAACCTAATAAAAAAAACTACGTTAATGCTTTAAATTAAGTGGTTATTTTTTTCGTGTTAAGCGATGATGTTTTTTTAACTTATAAGTGAAAATAATGGGATTATGTCTCTCATTTCCATTTTGAATGGAATATCGAAAAATAAACAAACCTTCTTTAATGCTTTGTTCTTGTTCGTTCATTTTAACGGCACGAATTATTTTTAGAAAAACATTTTCTTTTTGAGTTTTCACTCATTTTCCTATAATTCTTTTTTGCCAAAAAGATTATTTTGTTTTTATGATATTCTAACAGTGAACATTTTAAAAAAATCATTAAAATTATCTTTTTATCTTATATTAGGATTCCAAATTTTTTATAAGACACGCACATTTTTGCTACAAAATTAATATTTTTCTATGTATTTTATTGTTCGTTATGTCTTCGAAAGATGACGGCAAAAACAGACATCTTTAAAAAAAGAGATATTACACGAAATGAAAAAGAATAGGTAAAACCAGATGTTCTAAGCATTGTATTAAAAAGAGAGCGGTGCGCGCGCGAGTTCTCTTTATCTTTTCGAGCAACCCTCATTTGCTTACATTTTTATTTTGTTAACTTTGACGTTGTTCGTAAGCTTATTACGCTCAAACTTGAAAAAGTGTGTAAAGTTGGATGTAATTGTTAATTGTGTATGTGAATTTTCAGAAATCTAATATATCAATTCAAAATGCTTTTTTAGATATTGCCGATCTATGTACATATTTTGTAACATAATATTCATCATTAATTTTAACAACATACGAGTAATGGGGTAACTTTTTATAATATTGCAAATTAAAGCCTAATATGCACATATATTTAGCCTCACAATACTAAAAATTTACAAAAATAATCTTTTTAGTATATTCTTGTAGCCAACTTAGAGCTTATACATATATCTTATACTGAAAATTGAGGAAAAAGTCTAGATGTTTGAATGTTCAAACTTGGCCATTTCAAACGGATGTAATTTTATAGAATTTATATCAGTGTTTCCACACGTTTGAATTTGGAAATTTATTTTTTTCTTAAGGCCTCTAGTAACAGGAAAGTAGAGAAAAAGTAATGCGTTTGACCTGCCCATAATCGGCAATTCTGTAGCTTTCGAATGACACCACCAACATAACATTTCATTTCACACTCATTAAGAATAATGCAATTCCATTTAAGATTTTCATTTTCACCTGAAAATGAAATGAAAAATGAATTTTCGGATTTTCTTCTCATCTAATGAGTTAAATTCTGCATGATTGATGCGATTCGGAAGCTATACAATTGTCGATTATGTGCAGGTCAAGCGGAACTCTTCTTCTCCACTTCCCTGTTACTAGAGGCATTTAGAAAAATTTGCAAATTCAAACGCTTGGAAACACTGATTTAAATCGAAAATCATTTTTATGCGGCTAACAAATCGTAAAAAAAACTTCAAACTCCGATTAAACCTAGTACAAGAACATCAAAGAAGCAAAAAAATGAACGTAAAAAATTAAAAATGTGAAAAATGGACAAAGCCAAAATTTGCCATGTATAAGATCGGTTTTATCTACTAGGCGGTCTTATACACTCAAAATTAGGATACATCTTATTAAAATTATCTGAAATTTAGAATTTTCGTAAAAACTGTACGCCGATTATTCGTGCCCTCAACTTCAATATTACCAGAAACGAATAACTTCGTTACAAAAGAGAACATCGGCATAACGTCAACATCGACAAATGTCGTTATCCCATCATTGGTATCATCCGTCAGCTTGAGCGGAGTCACAACAAAATCTACAGACATTATGAACTGGTCCACTAGTGACGCTAGCTCCTGTAGGCATGTCTACAAAGAAAAACCCTCTCGACGACGTCAGTTGTTCTTTTTCGGCTATAAGCGTAATGGCAGAAAGAATAACATTTGTAAGATGTGTGGAAGCAAGAAACACCACCCCAATAATTCGGTTACAACGCCCAACTCGTCCAGAAGCGTCAGCTTCGAAGAGTCCGATTCGTGGCCA
This sequence comes from Bradynema listronoti, assembly GCA_024678965.1. Taxonomy (NCBI): domain Eukaryota; kingdom Metazoa; phylum Nematoda; class Chromadorea; order Rhabditida; family Allantonematidae; genus Bradynema; species Bradynema listronoti. The sequence continues at coordinate 1,767,714 of JANLNO010000005.1, forward strand.
TTCATAGATGACGATGAAGACGTTTTTCTCATTTCCACAGATCGGATTAGTGACTACAACGAAGGAATCGAATAAGATTCACAATCAGAAGAACTTTACAAGTCTGTAAATATGTACATATGTATTAATTATTTATATCTAATCATTTTTTATAAATTAAATTAGTAATAAAATATATTTTCGATTCGAAAATTGATTTGACTATATTGTTTCATGTATTATATTGTAAATCCAAATTATAAAAGTTATGTTGTAAATATAATTTAATGCACATATAAATATACAAAATATTGTAATAAATGTCCGATGGAATAATCAAAAAGTGAAAGTTTAAAAGTTAATAAATTAAGCAAATTATATGTATGTTTTTTACATATAAAGTGTAGAACTCACAGTTAAGTTAATTATTATACATTTTGCAAATAAGAGAGATACGATTTTGATTGCTAAAGCAATTAAAATTTGCGATCGCCCATGGTTTAATTTGGCTAAATTTCAAAAAAAAAAAATAATAATAATAATAATAAATAGATGCATAACAATATAAAATTTAAAAGAAAAAAACCAATTTTTAAGAAAGACTAAAAGGCATTTAGGCAACTATAATTGTTGAGCTTGGTTAGATTATTAAGCTTGATTAGATTATGCTCAAAAGCGACATTTTTAACAAAAAGAAATTATTTTAAAACCTCTTCACTTATCACAAATAAAAATTATCTGAACCAAACGATAAGAAGATATATTATTCATTTATCATTTAAAAAAAGATTAAGCAGAACGCCCGATGAAAACAAAATTGTCGAATAAATACTATATGCAATAATAAATTAAGCTAAGAGAAGATAGAAAAGATCAAAAGAAACAATAAAATAGTCAGAATAAATCACATGATAACGACCGGCTCGAGAACGTTGGTCGAGATGGACTTGTGTGGCAATACCTGCGGACCATTGAGGTAGAGTTCGTCCTTAACGACAACGTCCTCGCCGATTACGCACTCGTTCTCAATTCGTACCCAGCGACCTAAAAAGAGTTTATTAAAAAATGGAAATGCAACATAATAAAGTTTCGTTTTTAACAATATTACTACAGAAATGATTGCTAATAGAAGCTAAATATATTCGAGTACTATTTATAATACGAATTGTAAATGTTGTGCAAAAATGTCAAATGTAAATGAATTGGGTATTCAACATGGCAAATAATTTTTTGGTTGTTCGCATCATAAAGGCGTTTAATTAAATACAATTTTCAATTATCAAACGCCAACCAATAGAACATTTTCGACCGATGATGCTAGACTTGACGAAGGAGTGGGTTCGTATGATTGTATCCGAGAGAATGGTGGAGTTTTGGATTCGAACGCCATCCTCGATAACGGCGTTGGCGCCGATGACGACGTTCGGCCCGATGGACCCGCCGTGGCCGATGCGCGCCGACGGGTCGATGAGCACCGGCGGAATAATGTTCTTGCCTGAGGCAAGCGCCAGTGGCGACTCGTCGGCAAGCTTGTTATGATAGCCGAGATAAAGACGCATTCCTTCAAGAAAAGATATCATTTTTGTCCGAAAAATAATTTAAAAATAAAAGAAAAAAAAGCTGTAAAATTGAACCTTTTAAAAAGTCTTTTGGCTGCCCAACGTCCATCCAGAAGCCGCGGCACGCGCATGCGTACAAATTTCCAGACTCAACCATCGCCGGGAAAATCTAAAAACCCGACGTCTAGATGGTTTTATTAAACAAATGGCTAGACGGAAAAATGCGGAACATAGCATAAAGGAAAAAGTTTGTGTTTTATTTCAGACTTTTTTTTTACCTCTTTTTCGATGGAACAAGGTCCGTTGGGAATACGCGACAGAACGGACGGATTTAAAATGTACATGCCGGCGTTGATTTTATTGCCGACAAACTCCTGCGGTTTCTCCACAAACTCCTGGATTTGGCCGCTGTGTTCGTCATAGAGGACGACGCCGTACTTGCTCGGCTCTTCCACCTTTGTCACGGCAATGGTGCCCTCGCGACCGTGCGCTCGATGAAACTCGATCATTTCGGCGAACGGAAACTCGGAAATCACGTCCGAATTGAGGACGAAGAAGGGCTCGTCGTCGTTGAGAAGATCGCTAGCCAACGCCAACGGGCCGGCGGTGCCGAGCGGCTCCGTCTCCAATGAGAATAGAATCTGAATTTTCACTCATTTTTGTGCAAAATGTCAATTTTTTTTTTTTTGAAATTTCTTTATGCAAATAAGTTATTTGAAAATCGGCTACTATCTTAAAGTTTGTCTAAAACGAACTTTGATACCGATACGCTTCTCCTGTTCCTTCATAAATTCGGCTAGATATTCGCCGAGCTTCTGGTTGGCCGCCACAATGACGGTGTCCACGCCGACAGCCGCCAAAGCCTCCATTTGGTGGAGAACCATGGGCTTGTTGGCAAACTCCACCAGCGGTTTGGCTTGCGTAAGCGTGAGTGGCCGAAGTCGCGTGCCGAAACCGCCGGCGAGAATGAGTGCTTTCATCTGAATTGAAAGTTTATTCAATTGGATACTTTTACTACCTAAGGCTTTAATGGGCACTCATTTCCCCCACTTTTCACATTGAAATAATATTATTATTTTTCTTGCTTGGTTATTTTAATGTGGTAAAAGGCAATCTTTTTGGCAGAAAGAAGACACGCATTTAGTTCCGAGGGCACGATTCAACCAAAAAATATAGCTTATTATGTCATCAGGTTTTGGGCGGAGGAAATAATATATAAATGAACTTTTTACAAATATTTCCAGACTTCAGTTTTTTGCACATATTGAAATAAATTAGTTAAAGATCGAAATTGAAATATTGTTCCATCTTTGTACCAAATAATAATTATTATTATATATATTCCTAGAGAAAAATATGGAATTGCCACCATTCGCCAAACATTTTAATAAGCGAATAACAATGTGAAACACTTTTATTTAAATTCGATAACAGATAACAATTTAAACACATTAGGATGCCGGACGCACATCCGTATTTTCTTATCGCATTTGCTTTTGTTCTTAGAAGTTGGGCTGGTGCGTCAACTGCGGCTGCGGCGGCGCCTGCATCATCGGCTGCTGCGGCAGCTCGCGATGCTCGGAGAAAGGCTGAATCGGGTTCGCCTGTTCAACCGGCTCCTTGATATAGATATGGTCGGGTAGCGGATTCTTGGGTCCGTTCTGACCGGTAGGATCGTGCGGAAGCATAATCTTGACCTTGATTCCCAACACACCTGAATGACACCAATCAGTTTTGGAAATGATTTTTAAACAAACTAAAATTCTTTATTTTAATTCAATTCTAATACAATCAAAAAAAAAAGTAAATATTTCGCCCCCACCTTGACGAAGTTGGACGTGACGAATGGCCTCTTGAATATAGTCATTAACCGGATTGCCGGAATGAATCATGACACCATCCACAAACTTCATGGATTTGGCACGTTGGCCACGAAGCTTGCCCGAAACAATAATCTCGCAACCGCGAGCCTGCGATTCCATAATAAATCGCAAAACACCGTAACAGGCGCGGCGTACGGCCAAACCGCCGACCAACTTATAGCGGAGCGACTCGCATTGAGCGATGGCGCACAAGCCACGACTAGACACCTTTTCGGCGTACAACTAAAATTTAAAGAAATAAAATGGAAATAATAATTTTTTACAATAAAAATAAAATGTACCTCAACCTGGCCGGGGTTAAAGCCAAAGCGTTTCTGAACGACGGCTGTAAGTTCACGAACACGTCGACCCTGCTCGCCGAGAACGTTCTGGGTATGCGTAGCCATGATGATGATTTCGGTGTGTGCCGGCGCCCTGCGGACTTCCACACCGGAATAGCCGTCTTCGGCCAACTCCTTCATAAGGAAGTTGTTCAACTCGGCCTTAAAAACACCGTCCTGGACTGCTTTTCGTTTCTTAGTAATCTGCTGAGTCATTTTTACCAACTAACTGAAAACACCAAGTAAAATAAAAAACAAAAATAAAGTAAATAAAAATATATCAAAATAATCGTCTTAATTCCATTAAAATAAATTATTTTATTAAGGAAAAATAAAATATTGAGTTTAACATAATTATTTGGGGAAATTAGTTTAATTTTGTTCGATGTTTATACTTTATATGTTGCTGAATAGCTCTTGCTACAGACGTTTGCATGTATTTTATTTTTTCTTTTTACGTCTATTGGATCGCGAGATATTTGTTTTGGAAAATCGAGTAAATAAGCGATTTTAAGAATATTTTTGCGGGCATTTTGAACAGAATAATGAATGAAGCTGCACGCGTAGTGAATGAAATGTTTGAACTTTATATGATGTCGATTCACCATTGTCAATATTTTTAAAATTTCATAACGACCGAACATTTCGTTGTTTCCGAGCAGCAGGAGTGATTTTACAACATTATGCAAATCGCTCCCGTAAAACCGCTTCGATTATTCGTTATTCCAAAACAAATATCTCGCGATCCAATTGGTGTAAAATAAAATACATGCAAAAGTTTGTAACAAGAGCTATTCTTGTTAAGGACCTTAGCATACAAAGTATAAACATCGAACAAAAACAAACTAATTTTTTAACCATCCGAAAAAAATCGCTGATAATTATGTTACGACCCAAATAATAAGATCCATTCTTTAGGGAAAAATGTTAAAAGCTACTCAAAGATAATAAATTGTCAAAAAAAAGGATGACTACAAATCAAGAGCATCTTCAAAAAAAAAAACTGGAAAAAATTTTCCCCAAAAAGAGAAATGACGGATCACCAATTTACTGCATGGTTTTAAGGCGAAATTTTAAATTTCTTCAAATTCCCAACGAATTTTTTTTTTGCTTTTGCTTTTCGCAGATTGTCTTAATAATAAAATATTTTGCTTTTTAAAAGTTTTTGTTGCGCGTTTTCAATCAAACAAAAAAGCTTTTCGCTGAAATTTTTTAAAAATATTGATCAAATTTGGAATAATCTTACAAATTTCAATCCGAAATTTATGTCTTTGTGGGATTTAACGTCTAACAAAAAAAAATTATTTTGAAGCCTAATGTCAATCTTAAACTCGATTAAGAATAAAATCTTTTAAAATCCATATTTATTTTTTTATTTTTAACAATAAACTAATTTTTTTATATGTTTCTATAAAAATAAATTTGTTTGTCAATGCTATTTTGTTTAAGAAAAAATAGTTTTTTCATTTTTAATGAAAAGTAAATCAACAAAATATTGATTCTTCCTATTTGCTACTCAAATATGTAATAAATTACAGCAAAATGTTATTTTTTTACTATACATTTCATTTTTATTCAGAATCAAACAAACTTTAATTTTCAAAATTTACTTTTACAAATTGTTGTAAGATGGTTTGATTCAAATCTATCCACTCCCCCCTCCATTTTTCAACTCTGAAAAATTTACTTAAAAAATTAAATTATTTTCTAAAAATAAAAAATTCTAAAAATTTTTGAAAATTTCTACGAAAATTCGCAAAAAATTTACGAAAATTTCGAAAATTTTTGTGCCCCCCTCCCATCGAAAATCTCTGCGTAATGCGTTAACCTCTCTCCCCATAATTGATTCAAAGACTAAATTATATCATTTGTATTTTTAGTATCACTATGTATTATTTATATTTAATATTTATTTTGATCAATACATCATTACTCCGAAATGCTAATGCTGTTGGCCTTGCTCCTGGGTTGTATTGTGGATTGGAGACTTGCTATGATGGTATCATTAACCTTTTATTTTTTTAATTAAATATTAAGTTATTTTTTTAAGTGTTGGGAATCGAGCGAGAAAACTTTACTAAGACAGAATTATCAAAAACTTATCGAAGATTGGCTCGTCAATATCATCCGGATCGAGTTAAAATAGAGGTTATTTTCGAATTTTTTTTTGATAAATATAGGGCCAAATGCAATTTGAACCAATTTTATAAACATTGGATCACTAATTTTTGACAGAAAGACGTGCAAAAACCAAAAAAAAAACTTGTATGCTTGTAAAATTGTATTTTTTTAAATAAAAAGTAACTCCATCGATTTTTACATTTCAACTACCAGGAGCGCGCCGAAAATTAAATCATTATTCGGAAATCGGAAATGAAAATACAATTGTCTTTTTTTTTCTTTGCTAAAGAGGTCAGAGACAATTGTATTTTTATTTACGAAAGTAGAGTAATAAATATACTTTTTACATATAAATATAAATAAAGTGCTAAAAAAATAAAACAAGAAAAAGACGAATAAATATTCAAAAAAATACTCGGAAAAAATGTTTTAAGAATTTTATAAAACCTGTAAATGTAAATAAATTTTATTCTTGCAGGAAGAAAAAGCCGCCTCTGAAGAAAAGTTTCGTTTAATAGCGACCGCGTATGAGACGCTAAAAGACGACGAAACACGACAGTACTATGACTACTATTTGGATCATCCCGAGGAACGATACTACAATTACTACCAATACTATCGTATGAAAGCGACGCCAAAAGTTGACGTCCGACTGGTGATATTGGTGGCGATATTGCTAATTTCAGCTTTTCAGGTTTATAATTTATCTTTAATTTTAACGACTTTTTTTTATTTTCATCCTACAAAAAACACATTTTTTGTTTTATTTTTAGTATCTTAGTGCTCACCAAAAATACGCAGAGGCGCTGAAATATGCGAAAGAGCAGGTGAAGTTCCGCAACATGGCAATCGACATCGCTCGCGACCGTGGTCTCATCGAATTCGACAAACAGGGCAAAATGAAGAAGAAACAAAAAAACGGTATTAGCACGGAGGACATTATAAGCGCCATTATCGAGGAGAATATAAGCATAAGCGGTGGTTATAAAAAACAATCCGTCTACAATACGCTCGTCTGGCAGATTATCATACTTCCGCTGATACTGTATCGTCACGTAGTTTGGTGGTGCCATTGGATTCGAAAATATTGGATACAAAAGTCGGAATACGACGACGAAGCAAAACATTACCTCATTCGAAAGTATCTGAAAATTTCAGAGGAACAATTCTTGGTAATATTTTGAAGGTGTTTTTGTTTCTGTTCAAATTCGGATCTCTTCAAATTCAGGCTTTGGACGACAAAGTTGTGGGCGAATATTTACGAAAAGAGTTGTGGATAAAGTCGAATTTCGAGGCATGGAAGAAGGCCAAAGAAATCGAGGAGAAAGAAAAACTTGCCAACTCCGGTCGACACCGCCAATATAGAAGAATTATGAAGAAGCAGGCGGGAAGCACGATATCATTCCTCGAAGATTAATTCATTAAGAAGAACAAAACGAATGGAGCTGAATCTTCATCAAACATTCAACGAATACTTATAAATTTTTTTAAAAATTTGACTCTTACACGTGGTTGGTTGATTTCATTGCCATCAAATTCAAATAGCTGTCTTCTCCTTGGAATTTATATTATCTTCCTCTCTTGAAAAATTAAATTTTCGAGAAAAATTACTTTTACTCATCGAAAATTTATTTTTTCAACTTTTTTAAATGGCTGTGAATTATACACTAATGAATATGTGTCCTGCCATTTGAGGAAGTGTCATTCGACTTCGGCGTCTTCTCATTAAACTGATCGTTTTTAGTAGGCATTTATTATGCTGTTTTTAGTCTATTCTTAGGCATTATTCATGCATTTTTTAAAAATATCTTCCCCAGCTTGGTTGTTTTTTTATCATTTCATAAGTTTGTGTTTTTTTCTTCGGTGTGCTAAATTATTTATATAATTTATTTTCTAGTTTCTACAAAAAAATTCAATGATTCTATAAACGTCGAAGAAATTTTCAGTTTTTTCCTTTTCTCTTCGCTAATTTTTTTATAGAAAAGATGAGAAATGGACATATTTACAGCAATTACACAAAATCTTTAAATGATTTAGTCTTTAGAAAAAAAAACTTAAATTATAGTCTTTGAGTTTCTATAAATATTTTTCTTGAACACTGTTTTTTTTGGTTATTCATGGTTATTGTTATTGTTAAGAATCTTCCTTATCCACCTACAAAAATTATCGACAAATTATGAAGAAAAATTGTGCGCAAAATGAGGAATCGAAACTTGTCGACAAATCTTGAAAAACATTTTTTGAATGCGTTTTTATCAAGCGAATTTGTGCTATACATGTATTATTGACAGGTCATCGAGAAACGTTTGACGATAGCCGTATTAGATTTTATACAATCGTTGTTAACGGACTATAATTTAAATCTCTATTTGAAATTGAAACAAACTGCGATATTCTCCTTTATAAGCATATCTTTTTTGACAACAGCTAATTTACTTTGTATTGCGGCTTTTTATGGGATGAAAATAGTTGGTTCAGAAGAAAATTTTTATTCGTTAATACTTTATTTATTGTTATACCATAAAAGTATTTTTGTAATAACGGGTGACAAATAAAGAATGAAATTAAATTGGAACACATACGTTTTCGAAAAGACTCGGCTGCCAACGAAATTTGAGCGCTATATGGGCACAAAACTAAAAGTTCCAAAAATATTAATGTCCCTAAAAACTTTCAACATACAATTAAAAAAATCGGAAAATGCATTGAACTCAAGCATTATAATATATGCATACCTACTATTAACTGGTATGTAAAAAATTTATTAAATACATAATGTAATAGTTATTAATAATATTTTTCTTGCATTATCTTACCTCACCGATTGAGAAGAGATGACAATAGATAAGTGAAGTCAAAAGTTATTAAAAAAAAGTATTTTATTCGATTATTTCTAAAGAACCGAGAATCGACTATCCAATAAAGCATACCTGGATTGTTGTCTAACAAAAAGTCACTTTGCGACTTTCAGATGAATTAAACAATAAACAGCTAGTGATACATAATAATAAATACAGCAAAGAATGGCGTAAAATGATAAATCAAAGCAAAAAAAAAACGATTTTATTCGAAAAATGCTTACCTGAAATTGATCAACGATATGAGGTGCCGTGTCCCATTTTACTAAAACGTTCCGCAATTCGCTCCTCCTATTATAAGAAAAACGAATTAATTAAAAAATAATTTATTAAATATGAAACTCGTTCAATCTCCCACACAAACGAATGTTCCCTTTTTTCGACCATTTTTTAATTACCCTAATTTCGCGTGTATAAGGCCGGGTGTTTTGAGCCAAATTCGCGCCAATGAATTCATTCTGTTCGTATCGGATCCGTTGGGGTCCAAATTCCGTGCCCACTTTTATGAAACCGAGACAAAGGCGGGCACAAAATTTGGACTCGCTTGGATCCAATACGAACAGAGAATGAACTCATTGACGCCAATTTAAATTTAGCTGAAGACACGCGAAATAAGGGTAGCTGATTTAAAATTAATCGAAAAATTTGAACTGGATGAAAACCAAACGATCAATGCCCAATAATTTATTTTACATTCAATAATTGTAAAACCGAAAACATTACCAAAGAAATATTTTCGTCAGGACAAACTATTCGTGTTCTCGAACCCAATGTTTTGAAACCAGAAGATGCCTCGACGCTGTCCGGATTGGACGCTTGAATTATGGGTTTCACGTCTATCGTAGATTGAACGTTGTTCATCTTGTCCTGATAGGCGGGAAAAGCGGCCATAGGCGGCTGTCGCGGCGGTGGCAGTCGTGGCATCTGCGTTGGAATTGAAGCAGAAATCGGTGGAATCATGCCCGCTCCCGGAGGCATAGGTATACCCATGTGTGGCATCATTCCGCCCATAGAGAACGGAGGCGGCATTACACCAAATGGGGTAGGCATCATTCCGAAAGGAGGCATTGGCCCCGATGGCGTCGGAATCGACGAAGATGGTGTTGGAATTGCCGATATTCTCTGCTATAATTATACGAATTCATTAAATCATTTTCATATTTATTTTTGTATATGTTGAGGGAAAATATGTTGCACGGCCAAATACTTATTTTCCCGCCCGGCGGCCAAATACGTATTTTCCCGGCCAAATACGTATTTTCCCGGCCATATAAAAAAAATTTTTCACATTTATTTAAATTATCGTAAACTTTTATCGATAAAAGTTTACGATAATACGATAAAATTTACGATAAAAGTTTACGAAAATTTAAATGAATGTGAAAAATTTTTTTTATATGGCCGGGAAAATACGTATTTGGCCGTCGGGCGGGAAAATACGTATTTGGCTGTGCAACATATTTTCCCGTAACATATACATATATCCACTAAAGTCAAGAAAGTATCGAAATAATCAACATCGATTGGCTTTAATATAAAAATTAAAAATAGGTCACCTGTTTAGCCTTAGGTTCGGCATTTGGATCATCTTCTGGCGGTATCCCTTCCATACCATAAACCTCCACTTCCACTGAATCGCGACCCGGTACAGCACCAGGTATTTTGTCAATTGTCTCCTTGTGAACCTGCATACAATGAATGGCCAAGCCTGGTCCGGTAAACAATTTTTTATTGCATATATGGCATTTGAAATGTTTCGCTTTTTGATGTTGTATCAAAATTTTCTCGTCCTCAAATTCCCGATTGCAAAACCTAAAAAATGACATACATGTATTAGGGTGATTCATATATTTTTTCCGATTTTTTATATCTTTTTGTCCAATTGTTTTTTTACCAAATAAAAATGTTTTATATACATGTGTTATATATATTTTTAAAGCTCTTGAACTGCTCTATCATAATGTATATTAAAACTTTTAATTGGTCTTTTATTTCAATTTTTTTTGCTTATAGAAAAATTATGGAAAAATTTGAAATTCGTGTCCTTTTACGCCATTACTGGAAACAAGGCTTCAACGCAACTAAAGCAGCAAAGAAGATATGCGAAGTTGAAGGCGACAATGTGGTCTCGGATCGTACTGCGCGAAACTGGTTCAAAAAGTTCAACGACGGCGACACTGACCTCAGAGACATTGCGCGTTCAGGTCGACCTACAACAGTAGATTCTGAAGCAGTCCGTGAAGCAGTCGAGATAAATCCATCGATAAGTACTCGCAGATTGTCGGCCGAACTCAACATTTCTCAAGCATCAGTTGTACGACATCTTCACTCTCTTGGAAAAGTCAATAGATGCTGCCGAGAAGTACCTCATGAATTGACTAAAATTCAAGCTCAACAACGTGTCGAAATTTGCAGAAAACTGCTCGAAAATCCACGGGATACTCGTTTCATTCGTCGAATTGTGACCTGCGATGAAAAGTGGGTCTATTTCGGTAACCCAGACAAACGAAATCAATGGTTGAAGGCACTTTTGTGTGTTTGGTGGAATTTCGAAGGCGTCATTCACTTCGAGCTAGTTCCAAATGGCCGGACAATCGACGCAGCACTTTACTGCATCCAACTTGATCGAATGTATGCAGCACTTGGCGAAAAATATCCCGCTTTGATCAATCGAAAGCAAGTGCTCCTGCAACAAGACAATGCCAAACCTCATACTTCTAGGCAAACCCAGGAAAAGATCAAAAATCTCGATGCGATTAAACTTCTGCCACACCCAGCGTATAGTCCGGACCTTGCGCCATCCGACTATCACCTTTTCCGCTCCATGGCGCATTTTCTTCGTGGTCGTACCTTCAATAATCTTAGCGAGGTCGAAAATGGGTGCCGCGAGTTTTTCGCCTCTAAGACCAAGGAGTGGTACCGCAGCGGGATCGAACAGCTTGCCGATAGATGGGTTCAGGCCATAGATTCAAATGGTCTTTACTTTGAAACTTAATTGTTTTTTATTTGTTGTAAAATTATGTTTAAATTTTTAATAAAAAATCGGAAAAAATATATGAATCACCCTAATAATATGGAACACACAAAAGGAAGTTTTACCCGAATGCGGGCACGGGTATCATGTACAAGTGATTTCCAGATCTTTTTTATAAATTAAAAAAAAATGAGAACTTACCAACACCATGGCCTCGTCGCCTTCTTCTTTTTGCGTCCCATCAGTTAAAACTAAAATAAAATAAAATAGAATTGCTCATTTTTTTCTTCCTTCTATTCGCATAGGCCACTTTTTGTCAAAGTTTTTTGTGCGTTTTGTTTAAGATTGAAACAAAAATCATAAAAAATTTTGACTGGTTAAGAGAACTGAAGGATCTTTTTAAAGATAAATAAAAATAATTAATCGCTTATAAAACAACTCAAAATCATGCCCACAGCGCCATTAACAATGCATTAGGTCAGTGAATAATTTTCTGACAACTTTTTTCAACTTTAATTTATATATTTTTTCGCCTCGCGAAAAATCGCAAGGCGAAAAAATGTCAAGCCGACTGCCAGAAAATTATTCGGCCCAATATAAAGGGAGTGCACTCACGAGTGGACTTCAGATTTCTAACCAATTATAAATTTATATATGCAGGACAATCGGTGAAAAACAAAATGAATTTTAAGTAAATTTAAAAATTTAAAATTTAATGGTTAGGAAAATTGCGCGCTACAAATTCCCCATCATTCTTCAATAAAACTTCATCATTGTTTTTTTATCTAAAGTTATATCCCTATTGCTGTTTTGAGTTTTCATCCATTCTAATGTATTTTATCTATGCTAACGTAAAGAGTTTTGATTTCGAATATGATATAATAGCTTTTTGACAAACTTATACTAGGTTTAAAGTTGGTTACTTTTTTATTTTTTAAATATTCTTTTATCTTTTTTACATATATATTTTTAACAACGTACTATTAACATTAGATGATTGAAAAAAAGTTAATAAAAAAAAGGAAAAAGGAGGAAAAAAAGAAAATCAAAAAAGCCTATTATAGACTTATTTTTTATTTGGTGTAATATGTTGTTTAAAATTTTATCTTTTTTCCGGCTATTTTTTTTTTGATTTTGTTTCTAATTTATTTCAATTTAAAAAATCAATCAAATAGGTTTCATGGGAGCATGATACATTTCAGCTTTGAATTTTAATTATATACTTTTGTTTTTCAGTTAAGAATGTCGCACACAATTTTACTCATTCAATCCAGCTCAAGAGTTGAATCGCGCACATGGTCGGACTACGAAACTACGCAGGATTGTATGGAGGCTATATGCAAAATCTACGAAGAACACTTGAAAAAATTGCATCCGAACGAAACGTGCATTCAATACGACATTTCCGATCTTTTTAAATTCATCGATCGTTTGGCCGATCTTAGTTGTCTGATTCACGAAGGCCAAGTATACATTCCTCGAGGCAAGGACTACATGAAAAAGTACATTTTCAATATGCTTCGCGGACAAGCCACGTCGATGTAATTTTGAATTTTTTTTATACATTCATTGTTAACGGAAATTTTATGATAAAAATACGGTTTATACTCTTTTGTGAGGTTTTGCTTTACTTTCTGAAGTGTTTGTTTGTTTATGCTTTCTTTCTCTTATTCCATTTTTGTCGATATGTATAATTTTCCCATAAAAAAATTTATCGATAAAGCATGACATTTGACATCAAAAATATAAATTTTTACAACGTTTTACAATAGTTTTTTTAAAGTATAAATTTTTTTTCTTTAATTTATATTTTCATTAATTTTCATTAAAAAAAGATTTCAATCATTAAGCTATTTTTTATAGTGGAAAAAAAACTATAATTTTAATATCGGCAATGTGCACTTTTTTTGTTCTGCTTTGTTTGACGGCTCATCTCCAACGGCGGAATCGTCTTGTAAATTGAGATCGCCTATCTGTAAAATTTAAAAAAAATGTATTGCTAAAAAAGATGGCTAAACTTTAACCTAATCGATTTACCTGTAGGGAGGATTGTTTTTGTGTGGTTTTGCTATTGATGCTTAGCGGCTTTGTGTTCCGTATACTTAAATGAGGTGTTTGGAGCAGTGGATGCGACAGTGGTAACTTATTCCCATAGACCACCAATGTCGGAAACAAACTTTCCCAATCATTCTTTTCCTGGAGAAGAATTTTTATAGTAAGTGGATCTATAGGTCCATTCGGCTAAAAGATATAATAAAAAGTTTTGTTATAAATAATAAATTCGTATTTCACTATTTTTTGTAATCTTTCAAAAATATAATTAAAAATAGGTTTTCCACTTTGATAAAATCAGTGTGTATGCTTTGACAATAAATAACAAACAATTGCATCTTGTCCCTCGATTAGCGCTTTAAGCTGTCCTCCAATACTATTCGAACAGAGCGGTTCTTCATGCGAGTTTGTTTTAATTGAAGTGCCAGAAAATGACTCCAAATCTTCTTGTAATGACATAATTATATTAAAGCTTTTGAAAATATTATAATTTAACTTATATAAGAATTATTTTTATGTTTCTATGGAAACGAAAATGTCAAAAAATATATAAAATATGTACGAAAAAACGAAATTTGAATCATTTTCTAAAATAATTTTTTAAATACAAATAGGTAAATTAAAAAGTACAAAAAAGAAATTAATTAAAAGTTCAACAAAATAAATTAAATTTTTAAAGTAATAATGACTTTATTAGATATATATTAATTAAAAAATATATACACATATATGTACATATTCATGATTTATGTGTTCTGTTGAATTCAATAAAGTTCATTAAAAATCATGCCCAAAAATAATTGTTAATACACGTTTATCAACCATAATATAATTATCACTTCGGAGCGTCTGCAATCGCAATAAAAAGGTTTTATGCAATCACGCGTTCTCTGTTAAAATCGCATCTTTAAACTTGGTAGTTGCGTTCTGTTTTAAAAAATGGAAAAATGGCAATGACGAATAATAATTTTTGCGGACGGAATGTCGGCGGACCTTAAGAAACATTAAATACAAATATTTGAAACAATACAAATCAATTTTTATTGATTAGTTATTTATTTAGAAAGTATTCATATAAAGTATATACAAAATGTAGTAATATATCGCAGGTTTAGAAGATTTATTTTAATGCTGCAAATATTTTTTTATTTCTATCTTCTACTATATGCAACATCTGATGTTGGTTCGAGAAAAAATGTTTCGAAAAATATTTGTCCTTTAATGTGCAATTGCTTCTCTATTAATAAAGATGTATACGAAGTCACGCATGTGAATTGTGCCGGCGCAGCTTTAGTTCAATTACCGCTAGAAATCCCAGCAAGCGTGCAGACGCTCGATTTACGCCATAATCATATTACAAGGCTAAATGTGACTTTATTGAAGCAATTAAACTCATTGCATACAATTTTTCTTGCTGATAATCGTATTCAACATCTCGATGAAGTTTCAAATTTTTAAAAAATTAATATTCTTTTATTATTAAAAAATAATATGTCTTATAAATGCTAACTTAATAGGATTTTCTTGATGAATTACCTGAAATTCGACGTCTATATTTATCTCGAAACCAACTGAGGAGATTACCACGTTTTTCGAAAATTTATGATCAATCGTCAATTCATGCTATAGACTTGCACGCCAATAAACTTATACGTGTTCCTTCCGATGCTTTTTCCAATTTACGACAATTGATGCATTTGAATTTTGCAAGAAACTTTTTACAAAGCTTGCCAGAAAAAATGCTCAGCGAAAATGGGCGTTTGGAGAGTTTCCACTTGGAAAATAATCCATGGGCTTGTGATTGCAGGTAGTACTAAAAACATTTTTAATTTTTGAATAATTGTAATTATTATAGAATAAGAGCATTATCAAATTACTTACAAACGCATAAATTGGTTGAAGAAAATAGCAGACATCATAATGGTAATATTTCCGTCAATATTAGATCGTTACTAGCAAGATGTCGCTTTCCTGAAAACTTAAGAAACGTCCCGCTTCGTGATATCAATCTTAGCGATATGACTTGTATTAAACCGCGAGTAGTGCGAATTAATAATACATTCACAATGAATTGTATCTTTAAAGAAGAGGATTTGAATGGAAAATCAGCAAATAATATAGAGTGGCTCTATAAGTAAATAATAAAAATTAAATGATTTTATCATACATTAAAATTTATAATTTTTTTAGAAATGCACCAATATTTGAAGAAATAAATGGTGATTTTGAGTTATTAGAAAATGGATCGTTATTGATAAGAAATTCAAAAGAGGTCTCTATTTCATTCATTGAATGCGCAAGAAACTATCCCGCTGAAATATTCAGGTAATGTAAATAAAAATACATATCAGCTGCAAAGAAGCGAAATTAAAAATTAAAAAAAATGGGGAGGGAAATTAAAACTGTAAAAGGATTGCTCTTATTATGTAAATTTAGACATCTACGACAAACAAGGGATCATTTCCAAAATGAAAATGAAAATTTTGACCAACATCATTTAAGTTTGCAAAATAACAATAATAATCGACATAACAGCAACTTAAATTTTCGAATTGGTGCTTATCAACCACAACAAACACAAGAACATCGCTCATCACAACAACGTTCCTCATCACAACAACAAATGAAGTTTAATAAACAACAATCATCTGTGTTTACGGAAAATTATCATACAAAAAATGAAATGGCTATTGAAGAATCAGCACCACGTTTTACTTATGTATCGCGTGATCGTAGCTTTCGTGAAGGGAGCGCAGCAACTCTTAATTGTGAGGTAGTTGGACGACCGCTACCCCATATTATTTGGCGTTTTTCGCCTAGTAAAAATTCAGGCACCCTTACCCAATCTCTAGTTATTGAAGAGTCTCGCAAATTTCGGCTACACAACAATGGCACAGAGCTTGTTATATTTCCATTTTTGGATGGAGATGTTGGTCATTATTCCTGCGAAGCCGCTAATAAGTATGGTAGTATAACTGCATCCGCCTCAATTGGGATTGTACGCGCACGTGCTCCAACGATTACCGAGGGCCCAAAGAACCTTAATGCGCATGTTGGACAAAAAGTTATTCTCAAATGTCAAGCTCGAGGAGAACCTCAACCAATAATTACATGGCTATTTGATGGAAGTGAAATTTCCGCTACACAAAATAATGGACATTACAAGGTTGATAAAATTATAATAAATTTTAAATGAAAAGCCCGCATACATACATATCTATGTAGATATCTGACGATAGTAGCGAGTTAACTCTTCAGCAAATTACTCGACATGATAAAGGTACTTATTCTTGCATGGCTGGCAATTCGGTCGGATCTATGACGGCAGACGCACAATTAAATGTTGAAACTTCACAACTAGACGCACTTGATTTTAATCTCAATGAACAGTTGCTTGATGGAATTGTCAACGAAGCATCAAAAAATATTAACAAGTATCATAACTAAAAAATATATACCATATTATTAGCGATGTGCCGGGTACGCGGGTCCGGGTTCTAAAAACCGGGTAACCAGACGTTTTTTCAGAGTTGGGGTCTGATTTGAAGTCCTGCACATCACTAATATTTATGTACGTAAAACTTTCTTACATGTTTCAGAGCAATTTCTGAGACAAAGAGTGAATTGGAACGCACTAGTGTATCTACACCACAAGAACTTTTTCGTCATTTTAAATTTGCTACAAAACATCCTGTCGAATTAACAAAAGCTCGCGAAATTTATGAAGAGAGTTTGCGTCTTATCCAAAAGCACGTTGAAAAAGGTATATAAATGATTGTGTAGTTTAATAATTTCGAGAATATATATACTAGGATTACGTTTAAAGCCAACGGATATGTCACCAAATATATCATATGAATCAGTTCTCAGTGTTACGCATATACAAACAATTATGGAATTATCAGGTTGTATGAATGGTCAATTTCGCGAATCATGTAATGATATGTGCTTTCACAGCAAATATAGGTATATTTAATGAGATTTGCAATTCTATTGAACTAAAACTTTAAAAAATTGTTTAGAACATACACTGGACAATGCAACAATTTTGAGCATCCAACTTGGGGCGTAAGTCAGATGCCTTTCTATCGTTTATTGCCGCCAATTTATGAAAATGGATTTAACACTCCTGTTGGATGGGATCCTAAGCGGCTTTACTTTGGGTATTTAGAAATTGACGCTAAATAAAAATTTACTCATGCTTTGACACTATTTAAAGCTTTCCAAAGCCCAACCCACGCACTGTGTCTATAGAACTAATTCAAACGCGAGAAATCACGCCTCATCATCGACTCTCAGCTATGCTCATGCAATGGGGACAATTTATTGGTATAAAAGGAATATGTTATAGAGTTTAAACATTCTAGTAACATATTATATAAATGGAATTTTTAGATCATGATATGGATTTTACAGCAACAGCGTTAGCACGTCAGACTTATGCTGGCGGTGCCATTTGCAATAGGTATTCTATTATAAATACAATAATATAAAAAATTAATAAATTTTTAAAATAAAATATAATATAGAACTTGCGAAAATAATGATCCATGTTTTAATATTCCACTACCGCTCAATGATCCTCGCCGAACGTAAGTTTCAATAATAAGAACAACAAATTATTTTTATAAATTAAATAATTTTTAGTGCAGATATGAAGTTTCCATGTATCGAATTTGAGCGTTCAGCTGCTATCTGTGGTTCAGGTGAAACATCACCAATCTTCCATCACATTTCTTACCGTGAACAAACGAATACTGTAATTTTTAGAGTTGCACTTATAATTAGATAACGTTACATACACTTAAAAACACATTAACTTCAAATATACATATACAAAAGTATTCATTTTTTTAAAAACATATATTTAGATAACAAGTTTCATTGATGCGTCAAATGTTTATGGTAGTACGGAAGTGGATGCAATTGATTTGCGTGATTTATACGGAGACCATGGCTTATTACGTTTTGATATTGTATCTGGAAGTCAAAAGCCTTATATGCCATTTGAGAAGGATTCAGCTATGGATTGCAGAAGGAATCGTTCGGTTGATAATCCAATCAGATGTTTCCTTTCTGGTGACGTACGAGCTAATGAACAAGTAAATCACAGAATTGTGTGAAAAATATTCTACGTTAAATAGTTTAGTTGGGATTAACTGCAATGCATACGATTTGGTTCCGTGAGCATAATCGAATTGCAGCAAAACTTTTGGAGATGAATGCCGATTGGGATGGCGAACGCATTTATCAAGAAGCGCGTAAAATTGTTGGAGCAATGATGCAACATATCACTTTTGAACATTGGCTACCCA
Organism: Bradynema listronoti; assembly: GCA_024678965.1. Classification (NCBI taxonomy): domain Eukaryota; kingdom Metazoa; phylum Nematoda; class Chromadorea; order Rhabditida; family Allantonematidae; genus Bradynema; species Bradynema listronoti. Next base: position 1,786,775 of record JANLNO010000005.1, read on the forward strand.
AAGTGATTGGTCGTGTACGTGTTATGTATAAAATATGTACAATTTAAAAAAATATTATATTTTATAGGAAGGATATGATAATTTAATTGGGACATATCAGGGATATGTTCCTACAGTCAATCCATCTATATCTAATGCGTTTGCAACGGCAGCTTTTCGTTTTGGGCATACAGTGATAAATCCTCGTTTAGAGAGGCAAATATATAAAAAATTTATTTTTAACTTTATATATATATATATATATATATATATATATATATATATATATATATATATATATATATATATATATATATATATATATATATATATATATATATATATATATATATATATATATATATATATATATATATATATATATATATATATATATATATATATATATATATATATATATATATATATATATATATATATATATATATATATATATATATATATATATATATATATATATATATATATATATATATATATATATATATATATATATATATATATATATATATATATATATATATATATATATATATATATATATATATATATATATATATATATATATATATATATATATATATATATATATATATATATATATATATATATATATATATAGATTAGATGAAAACTTCGAAACAATTTCGGCTGGTCCATTAATGCTACATGATGCATTTTTTGCACCTGAAAGATTATTATCCGAAGGTGGCATTGACCCTATTATACGTGGTAAAAACAAAATAAACAATGGAAATATTCATTTAAACTATATTATAATAATATAATTAAGGACTTTTTGCATCCCCAATGAAAAAGCCAAAGCCGAATCAACTTTTAAATGTGGAATTGACAGAAAAATTGTTCAATCGAGCCCATAATGTATCCCTCGATCTTGCAGTGATGAATATTCAGCGAGGTCGAGATCACGGATTGCCTGGTTATATGGAGTACCGTAGCTTTTGTAATTTAACTACAACAGATAGTTGGGAGAAATTAGCCCTCGATATTGGAGATGATACAGTATTAGCTAAACTAAAAATGTTGTACGGACATACTGGTAATCGAAAAAAATTTAATAAAAAATAAAAATAACTTTAAAAGCAAATTATTGATTAATATATTGAATTAATTTGTTATGTGTTAAAAACAGGTTATTTTAAAGGGAATATTGATCTTTTCGTCGGTGGAATTGTGGAAAGAAGACTAGCTGATGCACTTGTAGGACCAACTTTTTCATGCATCATTGCTGATCAATTTCGACGCGTTCGTGCTGGTGATCGTTTTTGGTAGAAATTAATTTTTATTAATAAATTGTAATTTTTAATTAAATAAGTAGATTTTTAAAATTATATTTAGGTATGAAAATCCCTCAATATTTACGCCATTGCAATTAAATCAACTGAAAAAAACAACGTTGGCAAAAGTACTGTGCAATAATGGTGATTCAATCCATAGAGTACAGGTTTCGAGATTTCATAAAAAAAATTATAAATTTTCAAATATGCAAAGAAATATTTAGACCGATGTATTTTTCCATGTTGGAGATGATAAAAAGGAGAATTTAAAGTTACGTTATCGCAAATGCGATGAGCTTCCAGACATCGACTTGCGTATGTGGATGTCGTGTTGTGAATCTACTTGTAATACTCGTGATGAAGAAAATGCTGCGGAAGAGTTGTCTCGTCCCAAGAGGTTTAATTATATACAAAACTTGAAAAACTTGATTTAAAAAAATGAAATTATCTAGAATGCGAAGAGCGCATCACTTATACAAACCAATCATGGCATCTATGAGCATTATAAATGGAACTAAAATGAATGGTAAAAACGACATTGACTTTTGTGTAGAGGATGGTAGGCAGATACGTAATGGTGAAAGTTGGACGGCTGGTCGATGTCGCATTTGCAAATGCGAGGCATGTACCAAATTTGTAAAACCTTTTATATTGGATTGTAACATAATTATCCGCGGTTTTTTCGGATGTTTAAAAATTTAGTTTGATTTTGTTCGATATTTACACTTTATATGTTGTTGAATAGCTCTTGTTATAGACTTTCACCTATATTTCATTTCATGTTTCCATGCCTTTGGGTGGGAAAATATTCGATTTGGAATATCGAATAAATAAGCGATTTTAAGAACATTTTTACAGGCATTTTATAAATAAATAAATTTATTACGATAAAATCGCGACTAAACAATAAACGAATAATTATGGCGATTATTCAATGGATCATAACAAAGATAAAATTAAATGAAAATGAAATAACATGTAAATAGAATTAAATTTATAATTTTTAATTGAAATTGCTAATGAAACGTTAGAGAATTATAGGCAAATATTGTCAAGTTTCTTTTTGAAAGATTTTTCGTCCGGGCAATTAGTGAACTCAGGATGTAACTTGATGTATTGCCGATATGCTCTCACAAAAAACGAATTATTACGGATGGTATTTTTAGAAGCTGGAACAAAGCATTTTGAACAGAATAGTGAAGGAAGCTGTACTGCTCGCGTAATGAATGAGATGTTTGGGCTTTATCGATTCACCATTATCAATATTTCCAAAATTTCATAACGACCGAACATTTCGTTAAGTTTCCGAGCAGTAAGGGTGAGTTTATAGCATTGTACTCCCGTAAAACCGCTTCGATTATTCGTTATTCCAAAACAAATATCTCGCGATCCAATAGGCGTAAAATAAAATATATGCAAAAGTCCGTAACAAGAGCTATTCTTGTTAAGGATCTTAGCATACAAAGTGACAAACATCGAACAAACATCGAACAAAAACAAACTAATTTTTTTAAGCATTCGAAAAGACCGCGGATAATTATGTTACAACCTAATATATGCAATTAATTTATAATATTATAAGCAGTTTTAAAAATAGAACAAATATAAGCAAAAAATTCGAATTTGCAAGTCTTTAAACGTTTTAATATTAGCACTAGAAAATTGGCGCTCGCTGCATATGCAGCATTTATGCACTTCCTCTTAAAATGTTTGGCGCCGCTGCATAGTCCGGATTAAAAATTACTTCAATTTTTGCGCTCCCCGCACCCAATTACTCCATATTCGACTATTTTTTCAAAAAATTTTTTTGGGACCATACTTAGGATTCTACAAGGACCAAGAAGAACTAATCCAAAAATTGCTTCAATTTTCGAACTTCCCATACCCGATTACTCCAGCATTATCTTGAAAAAATTTTTTTTGGGATTCTATTTAGGACCCGGTTCAGGATCCCAAAAGGGTCGGATCAAAAACTTCAACTTTGGCATTTTCAACCTTGATTTGACAGTAATTTCTTGAAAGTTTTTCGGATTAGGGGTCAGAAAGACCTCAAAAGCATTGCGTACGTTTTCGTAACCGACATACAGAAAATAATGCTTTTGTAAATGCTGATTTTTTAGGACGGCTCAATATGGTGCTCCAAGTTAAAGAACTGCACAGAAGAAGAGTAATCAATACATTCACTTATGTTTATTCGAATTATCATAAGTTCGGGTAAATAAGAAGCAACCGCTAGAAGAATTTTTGAATATTGACTTGGCCGTTATTCTGTTATTTTGTGTCGGTTAAGCATAAAATTTAAATACCTTCATTAAAGCAGACCCAAGCTTTAGGTCAAAAATTTTGAGCTCAACTTTGTTTATAACAGAATGAAGGCAAGTCAAAATTCAAAAATTTCTTCGAACGGCCGCGTCTTATTTACTCGAACTTAGGGTTTATATTTTGATCTTCAGCATATTCTTTAAATATTATCTTTTACTTTTTTTGCGTTATTTATTTTCAAATAAAAGGTGAACGAATTTTCTAATAATTATCTCACATTTTTGATAGATTTAAAAATTTTTTTACAAATTCTATAGGTGTAGAAATAATGTGAAATTTTTAAAAATTATAGAATGCTCTTATTGAATTCTTATTGAATTGCTCGTTATTTTTACTGCCAAACTCAATAAAATTTTATTTAAAGTGTTAGAATTAATTTTAATTTTATTTTACTTTACTTTAATTTAAACAATAAAAATTTTCCACTTTGATGTTGAAATTTCTTGTTGCATTCCATGAAATTTTAAGATACTTGGTTTATTTGCATTTACAGATCACATATTTAATAATTTGTACATATTATAAAATGTTCGAAAATTAATTCTCTGAATACAATGAAAATGAAAAATGCTAACTTAGAAAAATTTTATGAGAACAAAATTCGAACTATGATGAGAACTTTTAAGAGAACAGAATTCGAAGATATACTACATATAATATCACAATAATTATTACGTGTTGATTTCATTATTACTCTCAAATATTTTACCATGAAAATAACTTGCCTTTATTTTGCATCTAAATATAGATAAATATATGCTGAAATATAGATAATTGGAATGATGAAATGATGGAAGGAATAGTAAAATAAAAATAAAGTAAAGAATGAGTTAGACATTTTTTGGAAAAAATCATAAATGAGGAAAAATTTTTATTGCGACAGTAATAACATTATCCTTCGCCGAAATTACACAATAATAATCACAATTACGGAAAAAGTTTTTTCATCCTATAATCGTGATTCTATAAGATAGGAAAGTTATTTAAAAAGAATCACACGGAGTGTTCTACCAATATTCGTCATGTGTGAATTAAGTAATTTTATTGTTGTTCTTTAATGTGTGTGTGTGTGTTAGTATTTAAGAGTTTTGCTTATCAATTTTATTAACTTTATTTTAACAATTTAAATTTAAAAAAATTACAGTAAACAATGCAGTATTTGCACATGATTGTAACTTTTTCGGCTTTCTTCGTTGTGATTAGTCTTGCTCATCTTGCTCATGAACATTCTGCAGCCAAATGTAATTTTTCATCTAATATTTAATAAAAAATAGGATAAAAATTTTGCTTTAGCAAACGGTTCATCATCTATAGAAGATGTAACAGCGACCACATTGGCGGATTCAACAGCTAACGGACGAAGGCGACGTGATAATGATGAACCCATCAAGGCTAGTATTGAAAGCACAACACAATTTACAACAATTAATGATAAATCTTCTAGAGAAAGGCGTAAACGTGCTACCAATTCTGCACGTTCTACATTAGCTTATAATCTCAAACATATGCATATACATATTATGTGTTTAATTTTTATATATTTCGGTTTGTTTAGACACAATCTGAAAACGCTACTGCTGATGAAGATGGTGCTGAACAAAGTGAATTTGGACCAGATGATGAAGATCGCTCGGTACCAACATTGACATCTTTACGCCGAAAAAAACGCTCTATTATTGTTCCAGTTACTAATGTTGATGGAATGAAAAATGTTAGCAATGAAACAACGGATGATGCTTCTAAAGGTATATTAAAAAACAAAATTGGCTCACCTAAGCTGCATTAAAAAAAATTTAACTCAACTTTTATTGATACTGTGATACAACATATATTGTTTCATATACCTAATAATAATAATAATTTATTATATTAAAAAAGCATGAATAAGGCAATTGAGATAGAATACAAATACAATAATTGTAATGAGAAAAAAATAAATTAAGATAAATAAATGATATTAATATCAAACAAAAAATGATTAATTTTTGGACTGGCAATTTTATTAAATGATTGCCAGCAAGATTTGGCATAAAAGTTCCGTATCAACTTTTACTGAAAATATCAGCTTTTCACGAAAAATATTAATAGCAGAAAGCTATATTATGCTCAAGAGTAGTATAAAATTTTAAGGAACAAAAGTAAGAGCATTCGAGAATAAGAAACCTATAATTCAAAACTATTTCGTTTAAATTTTCTAAGCTTAAAGTTATAGGAACATATTTAAGATTAAATACAAACATATTTTGAAAATATTTATAAATTAGGACGAGATCGTTAAAAATGTCTCTTAAACTCCAAACTTTTTAAGATCAAGAATCTAATCTTATATTTTTTAAAAATCTTTAGAAAAATCATTTGAAGAAGTGACTCCTATTGCAGAACGCGAAAAGCGTGAGAGCGAAGAAAATTCTACAGAACCAAATTCGAATCAATCTAATGCTTCAGAAACAGTAACAGAAGTATCAATATCTCGTGCGGGCCCGGATGCACCACAAATGATGCATCCCATTAAAAGCACACGAAAACGTCGTAGTGCTGAAGATTATTTTGGAGAAAATGGTACTATATACATATTTATAGCTGCTTACACATTTAATAGATGTTGGTGGAAAAAAAGTTTCAAATAACAAATAAAATAATTTACATAATAAATTCAATGTTGTGTCATAATTAATATGCTTAATAGAACACGGACGTGAACGACGTTCTGGGAACGGAGGTCATAAACGCCCTAATGGCAGCACGCGACCATCTGGTGGTGATATCAAAACTGTATAACAATTGCCCTAATTATTCGTCCGTTTGCGGAATTTACTCAATTTGAATCCTAATTATATTAATTGAATAATGAATATTATATTTGTTCTATATGTAGTTGAAAAATAATTTACTACATATTTAATTACTTTACCCACATTTATTTTGTTTTAACATTTATTTGTAATAAACTACAAGTTTATTAAATTAATTTATTTTCAAAACTAAAATTATACGAACAATTACATACCTTTAGTTGATTTATTTTTCCTTTTTTTTCATTACAAACAAAAAAAATACAATTTCTTAGGGTCACAAGATTAATATTATACTTAGATGTATTTTTTAAACAATAAAGCTGAAACTAGTTATTAGTAATAATTTAAAATTAAACGCAAAGAAAAGATAAAGAATTGTTGCACTTTTTGTTTGTTATTATTGCTTGAAATAAAGTTAGGCTGATAAATTGTCGTAAAGTTTGATTTGCAAAATTAAAAAATTTCTTTTAAATTCAAATTTTTATTTATCTTTTCGCTTTTTTCGCTCTTCTTTTCTTGGCATTCTGCTCAATTGTTATCATCAAAATATTTTTTCAGTTGTCTAAAAATTTTCGTCCTGGTCGGTCCGGGTTTGCTTGCTTGTTTTCTCGTGTGTTAGTGTTTGGAAGATTGCTTTTTTCGCTTATTGCTTTTTCGTTTATCATTTGACTATTCTTGAAGTTGCGTCTGGAAGAAAGGTTACTAGAAGCACTAAATTTATCGGTTTCAGTATTCTTTATTTTAGACTTTTCACTTTTTCAGGAGTGCGCCATATATCATTGACTTAATTATTGTTGGACTATTATTTATTGTTGGACTTTTATTCATTGTTAGACTTCAATTAATTTAATTATTTTGTTTAATTTATTTATTTAGAATTATTTATTGTTTAATTTGTTTTTTCAGTTCAATAAAAAATTTCCTTTTGTTCTCGTTTTTAGACTCTATAAGGACTTGATCCTGTGGATCTTTACATTTATTGATTATTGGTTATTGACTATTGGTTGCTGTGTTCCGCTTATCACACTTTTTCGTAGTTCACGAATTTGGGAGTTTTGTCTTGCACCTTCTGTGCGCGTTAACGTTGCTAATTTTCCACTTTCTTTCTCCCAGTTCGTGATAATATTTTAATTATTTACAGTGTTTCCAATTTTTTTAAAAAATTTTTAATTTTAATTTTTTATTTTACTTTTGCTAATTTCTTCAGTTGTGAACCGTGGGGAATCGAATGGCATACTTTTTGTACCGATTTATTGAAATACCGTATTCTTCAATTACTTTATCGTGGATTATAAAGGGCAGTTTATACATATTTTATGCAAAAGTAAAATAAAAAAATGTGGGTATTAAGCTATTAGGTCGGCAAGAAAGTATTTTCCGTTTCTATATAAAATAACATTTATTATAAAAACAAAACTACAACATCGAATTAATCCAAGAAGTTTTATCCATCATGATTTATGACTCATGGTCAACATTCATGAAAAGAATGAATCGAGAAGAACTTGGCCGGCTATGGCTCAAAGAATTTGAACCGCCAAGTTTTTGCAATCTTGAAGTTTTTGCCTCTATTTCAGCTACTGTTTATTATAACAGCTCGAAATTATGTGAGATAAGAAGCCATTTTTCTGAGTTATTTGGCGATACCAAAACGACTCTTGTAGCTGACATATTAATCGGGTTACATACAAATTTCCATTTTAGACCTTAAATTTTTTGAGTATCTCGATACATCAACATATGTACATCGACATATGGAAAATTTTAAAGCTTTTCAAAATCATTCTTTTTTGTTATGATAATAATAATTAGGCCTAAGAAAAGCTAAAAAAATAATTCCAAAAAGGTTGCTTCAAAAAGTAGGTTTTTATTGCAAATTCGACACTTTTCAATTTTGGTTATATCTCAATATAAATTTTTGTCCCAAAAATAGAGTTATTAGAAACAATTTTTATATCATAATATTCTCAAGAAAACGCTCTTATTTTACAAAAACTTTTATTACATCCAAAAAATAGTCGTTCCATAAAAAAACGGGAAATACTTTGTTGCCGAACTAATAAATTTTTTGAAAATGTAAAATTAACTTTAAAAAAAATTTAAATAAAACTTAACGTAACGAAAAAATTGAAAATTAAATGAAAATTGAATAAATAAAGTAAATATTGCATTATTGAAGTTAAAATTACTTTTAAAATTTGTTTATAAAAGAATTCAAAAATGATTTGTACTGTTAATGGTGTACAATAAAAAAATTTTCATCTTTTTTTAGTTTTAAGTAGCTAAGTAGTTTAAGGACTTAATTTGTTTATTTTAATTCTGAATTTTCCACTTTCTCTTATTACTCTTTCAAATTTAACTTATAAATGATCAGTGTTTCAAAAATAAAGTTTTTTACACAAAATGGAAAACTTTTCTGCAGCCTTTGATATAACTAACAATTTTGCTGAAATTGATTTTAAATAGTTTAAAAAAGTTGGTTACATATTTTGGCTCCAAAATATATTAAATAAAATTCTAAAAAAAGTTATTTGTATAAATTTGTATAAATCGTTTTATCTATTGGAATCTGCCTTAAATATGCTTATATTTAAGGTTATATTTATAATGATTTTACTATTGAAGAAGAAGTAAAACTGTTTAGTACAAATGTAAAATACGCATCGACATTTGCGGATTTTTCAACTTTGCTTAACTTTTTGAAGACCATAACGTCATTTATTAGAAAATAAATTTTTAGCTATTGGATTCAAACTTTTATTCTCTATAGATTACTTTTTAGCAAAAATTTTTAAATGACTTGAAAAAAGTCGCATTTAAAAAGTAAAGTCATTTATTATTTTTTGAAAATTTTCAAAGTAACTATTTTTTAATTGCAACTTTTTTTACAAGTTACTTTGCAAAAAATTTGATTTAAGTTTATTTTTTAATGATTTCGAAAAAAGGTAATCGATAGAGAATAAAATTTTGAATCGAATATTCTCTTGGATATTATTAATAAGTTTTTAAAGACAAGTCAATGTGAAAAATCCGCAACACCTTGGAAACATTCTCGTGGTTGCGCCTTACACCGAAAACTGATATTTTCTTTTTTAATACCAAAACTGACACTTTTTTATGTTATGATGTCTTATATTGCTTTTCTGAACATTGAAATCATCAGCAATTTTTATTTTTGATCAAAAAATTTTTAGGGACAATAAACTGATTTTCTAAAAATTTGATTCGTCATTAGATTCGAAATTTCGTCCTTTATCAAATACTCTTAAAAAGAGTCTTTATGTTATTTGGAAAAAAGTTAAAAAAATTTTATTTAACTATAACTTTTCTTCTATGATGCTTGGAATTATGTTTCAATATCGTGACATCAATTAAAAAAGTGTCACAGTTTGGTAACATCTAACATTCTCTCTTAACCGCGTTGTTCTTGAACTCCTGTTTTGTAAAGTTTTTCTGGTTCATCCATTATAATGCGGTCCACAACTTCTTTTCCTTGAATAAAGCAATGGTCCTGATTGGAAACCTCATATTTCCAACCACCAAAGCGTCCTCTACTGTAAATTGAATTTTTTTCGAGTGAACGGTGTGCTCTTGCCAATTCCGCATCACGCTAAATTTAATTTTTTTGCAAAATTAATTACTTGATAAAGAAATAACCTGGACTGTGGGGATCGGATAGCCATATGGAAGTGTAGTTGAGTATATTGTAACAATTTGTTCTTTCTTAATAATGGACTTAGTGATTAGACCTGTAATTGCCTTTTCGCGAATTTCATCTTCGGTTACCTGCATATACAATGTATGTAATTGTTAAAGTCATAAGTTATTAAAAAGTTTGGTTGATTTACTATATCTGTTGAAGGTCGAGCACATTCGCACATTACGGAATAATATTCCTCGTTGTTTGGAGTAACCTCACCATAACGCGATAAAAAAGTTATTCGATAGAAAGGTACTTCGCGATCGGGAAAATATAACCATGTGAATTTTTCGCAAAATTTTGGCATTGGTAAGCGGCAGCCTACACCAATAATAAATACCTATAATAGAGAATATTTAAAAGTTCACATAAGCATTTAAAATTGAATAATTTAAAAGCTCTTAAGGTACTTAATAAATTCTATTTTAAATATTTTAAAATTAATAAATACCGTGTTATGTAGAAGATTTAATTCCGGACATATCTTTGTATTTTGAATTAACTGGTCAATGGGGGCAGTGTTAATAAGTGCATCATAAGAAATTGTTTCTTGTTTACCATCACAAAGATAAGTGAGCTGCTTGGCTTTATAATCAACGTTAACAACCTAAACAATGTAAAATAATATTTAAATATTTTCAATTCATTCTTAACTACGTACTTAATTACTAATTTTTGTTTACAATTATATTTTTATATATCCCAAGTTATTAAGCAAATTTAATAACCTTTGAATTGTATTTGAACCACTCGGCTGGAAGTTTATTCGCCATTTGCTTCCAGACGGCCCCTGTACCACCATATTTGGGAAAAGAAAAGTGTGCATTTGGCCCCCAACCGAAGTCGGCTTTCTGTAAATGTAATAATGTTATAAAAATGGTTAGTAAATATTTTAAGCGTGATACCGAAAGCTCTTCACTGTCCATGGCACATAATGACTCGAGCTTTTCTTGTGGCAACTTGGCTACCCGTGTGCCTACCCAATTTGGTGACATTTTTAGTGGTTCAACTGTCCAAACTTTTTGTGTATATGGTTTGAAGAATACATCAAGAATTGTAGGACCAAAATGAGCAAGGATCCAATCCTCGAAATTTTCAGGATACGTTACTTTTGTCTAAAAAATAATCAATAATTTTTATGCAATACTGTATTTGTAAGACGTACGTAGCTATGGTACATATAAAAATAATATACGACAATAATAAGCTTCAATACAATGCAAAAACAGAATATTCGATTAAACATCAATGCAGAAAATAGAAAATATAGTCAAAATGATTTAATGATTAAATTAAACCAAACAATTAAAAGATAATCATGACATTTTATAAAATGTTTTTAATGAGCATACGCTTTCATAGCGCTCCTTTAGATCCTCGAGGCAAGCTTTTTTAACTTTTTCGGGAAACAATGGAACAGCGAATTGAGCTGGATATGGTACTAAACGTATGCCATCCGTGCCATACAGATAATTCATGTCTACGAGACAATTTCTCTGCAAGCTATTCCATTCGTCTACAGCCCACCGAGTTGCCTTTTCGTAGTAAGGGAAATTATGACTAAATGTAATATGTCCACCTATAAGAATTACTTTTGTCATTTGTAACATAAAAAGAATAAATTAAATGTAATACCCATGTCCCATAAAAACCCCTTCTCATCGGTCACAGTACACGATAATCCGCCGGGAAAACTCTCCTAAATTTTTTTTTATTTTTTATTACATAACAAATGTGGTATTTTTACATTATCTGGTCACAAAATTTTTTTAGCCTTTTAAAGATTTTTATACGAAGAATTCAAATTTAAAATAATGAGAACTGAAATAGAAATTAGGCTTTATCCTAGTCTAATGCTAATCTTATGTTTAATTAAAGTTTTAAGCAGCACTAAATTTGAATTCCGCATGTCAGAAAACTCATAATTTTTTATCGGCAGATAATGCAAAAGTACTGTGTAATATTTAAATACATACCTAATAAAAATTTGTTTAATCAATTTGAAAAAAAATGCCATTAACCTGCTCGATAATGAGCAATTCAACATTTTTTGTTTCATCTGGATTGGACTGTTGAAGTTCGTGAAGACGATAGGCTGCGCCAAGAGTAGTAGGGGCTGCGCCAATTGCAACGATCTTCATCTCGCAAACTTATGGGGGTAAAAGGATCTTAATCAAAACTAATTGTAATATGAAAATAAATTCTTGTTAATAAAATTATAAATAACAAATATCTGGCACAATCTTTTATTCTCTTTTGCTTTGATTGAATGACCTTAGCAAACTTGTTTATGGAATTTAATAAAAAATGCTTAAAATAAAGCAATTTTATAAGATAATAATATTGATAATTAAGGAGTTTTATAATCAAAAAAATTTTATTTGTGAGTATATTTAAAAAATATGGCTAATACTTTTAAAATTTATAAAAAATCAATTGATCGGAATAAACAAATAGTGATTTACAAAAGGTTATAAGGAAGAATTAATAAATGTTCAGTTAACGCGAAAAAAGAATTGCTTTAGCTAAAAAAAATTTAAAGCAATTTGTCTCGCGCAAATTCATTAATATTTGTTTCAAAAAAATGCAGTCATAAAAGAAAAGAAAAGATTTTTTCCGGATTTGAAACGCAGACTTCATAAAGTAACATGGACAAAGCAAAATCGACAGTGATTTGCTTGTAACGATAATTCTTTAGGTAAAGATATTGAGAAAAAAGTTTAAAGCTGAAAAATCGTAAGCATAAGTTTGGTAATTAATAAATTTTATGTATGTAAATAAAATCAAAGCTAAGTTAAACATATGAAATTAAAGAAAAATGATATTTGATAATTTAATAATTGAAAAGAAAGACATCTAATAAATTATAAGTTTACATATACTTAATTAAGTAAAAGTTGTAAATTAAAAATTAAAAAATATCTGTAAAATAATAATATTTGTATATGTGAATAGAGTTGATTATTTTATCTTAATTCACTTTCATTATTGGTGAAATTTCGATAAGCGAAATAAAGCCAAAAAATATATTTATTTCTAGATGCACCAATACTGCAATCTCTCTTTTTACCATATTTGTGCGCTTTTCGTATAGTTTATTATTTATTTTCAGCTTTTTTGATTATTTTTACGTTATATTTCGTGAATTTATCCCAATCTTTCAATTTTATTTATATTCATTCTCCATTCTCCAAAGATCAGAACTTCTTTTAATTAAAAAGGTAAAATCGAAGAAAGAAAAGCTTCAGAGTAAGTGAATTAATGAAACTTACTAAATCAGGTCATTATCATCCGCATCATCTCAAAATATAGCATTTGATGTCGTAGACAATCACTTCAAGAAGCAAATTTTCTCTTACGAATGCATTATGCGAGCATATATGCGAAATTTTCTTCTTAAATCATCGTTTATTTTTTCGGATTAATTTACTTTTTTCCTTTTTATTCTTATATTATTTTTTGACATTTAAAATATTTTTGGATTCTTTTTTTCCTTGGCATCATTGTCTTTTTTCCATTATGCATAATTCGCAAAAATACTTCATTTGACGTTTTTTTGTTCATTAGGTGCTTTTGCAAAAGTAACAAATTCAATTGAAAAGAATATTTATTACAGGGAATAGGAAAAATGTTGTAATTTAAAAATGTATTAAAGTTTAATATTGTACTTCTATACAGAATTTTTTTAAACAACAAAAAGATGAAAAAATTATCAAATAAAATATCTAAGCATCGTTTTCTAATATAACTAAAATTATTTTGCTTTAATTAAACAAAATAGAAAAATATGTTATTGAAACAAAAAAAAGATTCAACTCACACCATCTTAATTAGGCGCAGGTTTTCTGGGCCAATTTGATTTTAGTTTTTATTACTTAGGCTTGAATTTTTTTAATCAGCACAGTGCGCACTTTGGAAATTTATGCGGGAACGTTCAATTTAAATGGGTTTTCCTAGTCCCTAATGCTAGTAAGCTTGATCCTGAGTTGAATATTGAGGTTGTATGAATTGAAAGCGCACCAAAATGTCTTCCTACTAAACACGGTTAACAAATGGGTTAATAATTATTAAATAGTTTTTTTGCATCGGAATTTTAAAAATTTAATGGATTTTGATGAGACTGCGAATTGAGGTATTGTTGATGTTGAGGTAAATGAATAATAGTTGGCATATGAATAGATTTTACTGACAATTCCGTTTTATCATATTGGTTTAATTGTTGGGATTGAGGTATTGGTTGGTGATGATGATGTTGTTGTTGATGAGGTGAGAATGATGCTATATGTTGTTGATCTATAGGCCAGCTATGGTGAATTTGTGGCATTTCCAATTGTTTATCATAGCGGTGATAACTTGAGGGTTCTTGTATGTAATGATTAATGTTTTGTTTTTTGAAATCAAAATCTTGTATGGATGTGTCAACGGTAGGCGAATCGTTAGGCGGCAAATGATGTGAGTAAATTGTTGAGTAATGGTGCATGGATGGAGCTTCAGATTGATGCTGAATTATTTGATTGTTGTGTGATTCCATAATAGAATTGTTAGATATTCCAGATGACATTGTCAATTGTTGATGATTTGTTATTTGTTGTGATGTAGATGGATGTGAATAACACACTGTTTGTGGTTGCTGTTCTTGATGTTGCATCGTTGATGTCGAAGAGGAAGATAGGCAATAAGAATTTGGCATATGACGTTCATAGGGCGCTATCGAAAACGATAAATTAGCAGCCTTTGACAAATTAGATGGAGATGAATTTTCACTCATTTTCCTTTTTTTAATATCTGCATTAATTGGCACTGTTCTAGGCTGATTAGCGTATGCATAATCAATTAAATCATTTTTTGTTTTGTTATATGCCAGTAACAATGAATCTAAGCGTTCGAAGAAATCTTCCGGATGTATAGATTTTCCACCTATTATCGTTGATTGTAAATGTAGTTGTTGATTAGACATATCTCCATGAACAGAATTCTATAATTTTTAAAAAAAGAAATATCAAAAATTATTTACTAAAAATTTTTTGGCAATTGCACATTTTTTATATATTTTGACATAAAAAAAGCTAATCTAACATTAAAAGTCGTGCTGCTCACGTCAAGCTTTCCATCATCAACATTAGGTTGTTTGCACGTTACTACAGCAATTCTCATCGGTGTAAAACTAAATTAATTATTTTAAATAAGTATACAGGATGCCCCAAAAAAACTGAGATAGCGCAGATATAAATTTGAATTAAAATCTAACCAAAATGTTTCTTCTACTTCCACACCACCCGTTCGCATTGCATTCGATTTTATTTCTTTCATAGTGAGATTGTACGAATCGAGCGCTCCAACACGTTGGCACATTTTAATCACGTCATTAACATGTAGCCATTCTTTATTCATATTCAAAACATATCGAATCTAATTAATAAAAATAATTACTATTCGTGCCTATTTTTATCATATTTTAAATTACTTCTTCAGCGGTAATGATATCGCGTAAATATTCGTAAAGTGATTTGCTCTGTAATCGGCGAATGTCAAGCGGCTCAAGATTTAATATTTTATTAGATGATTTAACACTGAAGCACACGCAACATCCCATTACAAATGAAAGTCTCATGATTAAACCTGAATCAACGGCCTGTAGATTATTTTGTACCTTAAATAAAAAATAATTACATAGTAAATAAAAATATTCTACATATGTGTATGTTGGCCACAAGAAATAAAGTCCTTTCGAACCTCATCGGGATCCATAAATCCTTGAAGAAGTCCGTTTTCCCAAAGAATTTTTACGTCAGTGCGTTGATCACTAAAAAGATGCTGCAATTCAAGCATTCCACGCCAAATGCTAAAACGCAAATCGATGTTTCCCGCGGTATAATGCAAATGTGGACATAGCACATTTTTAAATGATACTGTAGTTGTAGGATCGAAACCTTGTTTATTGCGAAATCCTAATCCTAATTGCAATTTTTTGATTTATAATTTTAACAATTTAAATAAATTCTATAAGTTTTAAATCTCACTATCAGTACAGTCGTTACAATGCATTTTATCCTGCAATACATTGAAATCTACATCAACGAGTGTACGACGCACTTCGGCATTTGACGAAAAATGTTGTGCAAATAATGTTTTAAAATTTTTCCACTCAATTTCTAAAGTCCATTTCATTTAGTATCTATTTATGGCTATACTAAAAATACATATATTTAAAAAATAACGATTTCGAAAATTTTCTTTCACTGACTAACCATTATCGTACCATTGGATCAATAGGCCGTCGATAATTTTAGTGCCATATAGCCAGAAGCAAGTAGCAGTATATGAACTAAAATATACCGAATGTTTTTTGTCTAATAGGTAGTATTAAGTTGTCCCGTAATTATCCGCCGTTTTTTTCAAGAGTTTCAAGATTGTGCTTATTTTTGTTTAACTTTTCTTCATTATATTTCGTTCAATAGCCGTTGTTATAAGCTATCTTATGTATTTCATTTTGTAATTTTACGTTAGTTTAACTCAAAGACATTTAGTTAAGAATGTCATTCGATCGTGAAACAGTGAGAACGCTTTTACGCGAACGATTTGAACAAGGTGATAAAGCCAGCCCAGCCGCCCGACAGATCAATGATATTCGGGTGTAAAGTCATTTCTGAACGGCAAGCGTGGGAAGGGTTTAAAATGTTTCGAAGGACGCACCAGCATCAAACACCGAAAGGGTACTACAAGACCTTTAGTATGGATAGTCATGCCCCCCGTCGAAGGCTCAAAAGGAATTCCGATCGAAGCGCATGTGAATTGGCCTCCGAACTGCGCTCCAAGAACACCATTTGGCGCTGGCTTTAAAAGTGCAACAGTAGGTGGAGAAAAGGCCGCGGAATACCTCATGATCTTACCAACGCTCAGAAGCAAAAACGTGCGGACACCTGCAAAGAACTGCTCCATTGTCATCGAAACAGCCTGAATTGTCATATGTGATGAAACACGGGTCTATTATGATCTCCATTAAATCAAAAGTTACCATAACGGTAAACTTTTTACCCGATACTTAAAAAATAATTCATATTCGGAAAAGCAATTTTCAAATTTTTTGGTATACGGTTAAGAAGCGTCCACCAAAGGGCACTATAATTAATAGCATTTATATTGCATTCAATTCATTAAAAACATTGCTGCCAATACAACGCTAGAAGCAGGGAGGTGCAAATATGTCGTGTTATCACACAGAAGACGAGTTCGGCTGCGATCTGCTGTATCACCCGTCTTACTCGTCAGGCCTTACGCTATTCGACTACGACGCTTTCCGGTCGCTGAAGAACTTCTTGCGCAGGCGCCAATTTAAAAACAAAAATTATTTAAAAAAAGTACCCTCCAATGAATCGACCAGAAAGCAGAGACAAACAAGGAATCCATAAATTACTAAAGAGATGGATGACAATGTGGTTGAATGATGGCGATTATTTGATCTCATAATTTGCTTTTGTTATTGTTTCATTTGTTTAAAGTTTAATAAAAAAATAGCGGATAATTATGGGATAACCCAATAGGTATTTATTTACCTCATCATACGTTGTACTTGACAATCCTATAATTTCAATATGTTGGATAAATTATTTTATTAGGCTGGAAAGAAATTTTTTTACACCTGACATCCCATTTTTATTTTTTTTCATAACTTTATTGATAATCAATATCAATTTATAATATAATCAAGATCTTTGCCCAACGTTTGGGCAAATCATTAATCCGTTTCTTACAGAATTCCGCTTTTTGTAGATCGAAAAAGTTTCGGATCTCCATTTTCAGCTGGTCGACATTGGCGAAGATTTTATCGTGCATGTGCTGCTTTAGAGAGAAGAATAAATGGTAGTCGGATGGCGCAATGTCAGGCGAATATGGAGGATGTGGTACGGTATCAGCTCCATCAATTTCTGGCGAGTGATCGTTGCGATGTGAGAATGAACGTTGTCCTGTAGGAGATGGGCATCGACCCATCTTCGACGCTTTTCTTGAATTGTTTTAGCCAATTTTTGGAACTGATCCGCGTAAACGGTAGCTGTCACACTCCTCTGCTCTTTCATAAATTCATTGTAGAGCATTCCTTCGTAGCGGGTATCCTGTGTGAGGCTTGTCGTCGAGTGTCGTATCTTCTTTTAGAAAGCGATTGAACCAAATATTAACAGCCGTATGAATAACGGTGTCTGGCCCGAAGATATCGTATATGTTTCCAGCTGCGGCCCAGGCCCTATGGCCAGGGCTTAGAAGATGATTGTTAGTTGAAGTAATAGCTAGCTTGCTTAGTGCTGCAGCATCTTTATATACCTCCAGGTGATAAGCGCATGGAAAGTTCTGGAAGGTTCTATCATCCACCAGACATGAAAATGTTTCTGTTAAATATGGTTATATTTAATATTGTCTTGACTGAAATGCTTGAATATTACTGCGTAATTTCTATGTGAGAATTTATTGGGAGTTTTGACGACTCGCTTTTTGTCTGTTGTTATTTATTCTCTGATTTAATAAAAAGTATTTTAACCGTCTTGGCTCGCATTTATTTTATTAGATTTCTATTCTTCAATTGTAACCCGTCAACGCGGTTACAACAGTTTCAGTAGAAAAAAAAATTTGTCTTAAGTGTAAAGAAAATTTCTTTCCAGCCTAATAATTAAAAGTGACATAAACTTGATTTCGTCGAGTAGCAATAGTAAAAGGTAAGGAAAGTGTGTGTGCATCGGTAAAGCGTCCAAAAAATCCAAATATCTCTGCTTTAACATGAAAATAAAATAATGGACGTTTTCCGATTTGTGCAGCCGAACGTGTATCGAGAAAGGAATCCTTAAAAATGTTTAATAGGTAGTGTTTTTAAATGATACTAATTTATAAATTAAAATTTGCAATGTTTTACTTTTTGTCTAGTTGTGCATAACAAATGTGGATACGTTGCTATCCAACATTGATGTTCGGAATCAAAATAAGGTGGAATTGAAATCCACTCTTTGCTGTTTACGTCTGACTTTTTATGTGCTGTGTTTCCACCCTCTATAAAATTAATATTTGTTAAACATTTTTTTAGAAAATTTTTGAAGATATTTGCAAATTAAAATTAAAAGTTTATGGTTGATAACATGCCAGCAGATGCAGTTGCATTATTGCGCTTTACGCCGCTAGATGGTTTCATAGCAAGTAGTGCAGCAGATACGGATGGCCACGATAAGAGCGGCAATGATGTTAATGATGGTTCTATTGCCTTCCGATGACGCATTTCTTGCTATTAAAAAAAAAAAATTTTGAATTATTTTATATTCTTGACCGATATAAAGAAAAATCCTTCAATTTTATCCGCCGATAAAAATCTGTTTGCTGAAAGATAATCATTTGCTGATTAATTTACTGACGTGCAAAAAAGTAAAATATTCAAATAAATCCACAATTTTATTCGTAGATTCTATTCGTATCTTTCTCTACACCGATTTTTATCGGTGAATAAAATCGTAAATTTATCTTTATACACGCCAGTGATGCGTCGGAATTTCGATTTTCGAAATTTTTGCCATTTTTTTGGAAATATTGAAAATTATACCTGAATCTGTTGAGCGATTTCCTCGCTAACTATTTGTAAAGAAAACTCCTTGAAAAATACAGATCGACATAAAGAGACGATTTTCATAGGGAACAAATTGTTTGTAACGAGAATGGCACTTTGATTAGGTTCCATACAAATGAGTGCATCACATAATAACGAATCAACCATTGCTTCCACCATACGCAGTAATGGTTCAATAACATCTACTTCGGTTACAAACAGATTGTTGCTGCGTAGTTCATGATGAAAACTCTATTAATAGGTGTAGTAATTATTTTAACGAAAAGTAGTGTTTGTTTAATATAAATTACTTGCAATCGGGCAGCTAAAACGCCGAGATTATAGAGTATATTTGAATAAAAAGACATGGTATCAACCATGAATTCCTTATTTTCGTATTCAAACTGTGTCATTTTATATACTTGAGAGTTACGCATTTTCTGCCATAACAAAAAGCTATGCTAAAAATTTAAAAATTAAGCTTTTTGCTTAGCATTATAATAAGGCTTAGCATTATAATAATTCTACAATAATTATATGTATCATTACATTGTTACAAAAGTCACGCTGAAACCGAAAACAGGTATACATTTCTTCTTTAAGTTGAGCAACTCGCGCCTCAAATTCAGAATATGATAACCATTTTCCGGTTTGCGAGTAAACTAAATTGTAAAAATATTAGCGCTTTGTTTTCAATGACACAATTTTATTCATTAGTGCATAACAAAGATGTCGCAAAAATACAATCGTTACAATTTTCAAAAATCGGAAATAAAAAAGACTATTGTCTCTGACTTCTCTGCCAGAAAAAAAAAGAAATCAGAGACAAAACAATAGTATTTTTTATTTCCATAAGGGCTGTATTTCAGCAATATCCCTGATGTATGTTTTAGTTATTAAATAAGTAATGTACTATTTTTCTTTATAATTTTGACTTATTGTTAATCGAGGAAAATTATTGCATCATTGTTACATTGATTATTATGTTGAGATGTTACGTTTGAAGGCTGTCGATTCATCAAATGGTGCAAGGAGATTAATGTCGATACATAAGCCTACAATAATTATGTTTTTGACTGATAATATAAATGTAAAAAATTTGTATATACCTGATAAAATTGTTCAAAAGTTGGTTCGTTTTGTGATACACCTTTGGGTGGTTGTATGCGTTGAGCCTTATTGACTAATTCAACTAATGCACTATTAATTTTTTCACCAAAGTGCTTTCCACGATAGTCAAGAAAGGACTTTGATTCGATACTTTCCGATTGAAGTCGATTTAATATTGAAAATAATGTCCAGGTGAGAAATGCCCATTCATCATAAAAATCAGAAGTAACCGATTCTAAAATTTATACATATTGCTTATTAAGGGCAAAAATAATTAAATTTTTTATTCAATTTTTTATTTAACTATTATTTAACTAGTTTTACCTGACATACCCTCCAGTGCACTAATTCGCAATTCAATTTCATTAAGAATTTTGTACAAATAACGGTTAAGAAGTTCTCCGCGTTGTTCATCGCTAATTTTCTCGTCACTAGTGATTGCTCCTGGATTTGTATCTTTTGGTGGCAGTCTTTTTACACGATGAAACGTACACAGCTTTAAAAAATTAAAATAGTTTTTATAAGCGGGCACGTATAAATATGATTAATTATAAAATATGTATAATTTTTAATTAAAAAACATGTTACCACAAATAAAAAGACTTACAAAGTCAAAAATATCTGTATGTAAATTAACTACTTCTCGCGTAGATCTTGTTGAAGATCCAGTTCCGGCCATTTTTTATATACCGAATGGTTTATATGTATGCAATTTTCTAATTTAACTAATTTAAAAATACCTAAATGAAATAAATTGTGAACATAAAAATACGAAAATAAAGATAACGCGTTTTAAAATTTTATAATATTCACTTATTAAAATAAATATGCATATTTGGTTGATGCAACTCAATGGACATGAAAAATGACGTGATTTGATGTTGCCACACGATTTTTTTTGTTTGGTTCATGTAAACGAAATACCCAAAACAAATCTAAAATTATAGACATATTAAAACAACTAAATATTTCTTTTAAAGGTGGTACACATATATTTTCAATGCGTACAAAAACATAGATTGTATTGAATTAAAAAATTAAAAAATTATCATTAGATTTACACAGTAAAAGTTATATATTTTTAGGTAGGTTTTAATATTAATCATACATAATTACTTAATCTGTTATCATTATTTATATTGTCTTTTTATAGGATAAAAAAAGATTTAAACAAAAAAAATGATATTTTTTTATTCAATAAAAATTAAAAAATAATAAATACACTTTTTTTCTGATTTTTAATTTAGAAATTGATATTATTATAAGGAATTTAATGACAATTCGACACGATAGTCGCATGCATGCAAGTTATTCGCGCTGACTGGTTGCCGAATTAATGGTAAAAAATTTTGTAAATTATTTGGCCGTTTTAACGTCCAAAAGGGGAAAGAGAAACTATATGGGAAAGGGAATGAGATCAATATGATAAGAACGAAATGATGTATATAAAACGTGTGAATAAGACAATAAGAGAATAAAATATAAAATGACAAATGACCGTAACAAAAAAGATGGAAAAAGAATGCGAAGAGAAAGTAGCAGTTCGTGGTGATAAGATTGATTACATATTTATAATATTTATAATATTTATATCAATAAATGGAATAAGAATCACAAACGGAAAGATGACACGAGGAGGGAATTGAATGAATACCATAATTTTTATAAATATTTAAAGAATAGTTTTTGATTATGTAATAATAGATAAGCCTTAATATTTTTTTTTTTGGTTTATGTAAAATGAAAATGAGAAAATATAATTTGTTTTTAAACATAAAAATTTAAAATTTATGATATATTTAATTTAATTGGTTCAACTTTAAATTATAATAATTTTTCTAGATTTGGTGATTTGTAAATGCATGAAATCAAAAAATTCGAATCCATATTGAAAAATTTAATATATAGGGCGGCGCGTTCTTGTAGCGAGATTTGAATTGGCTAACTTTTTTACTTTTTAACTAAATTGTAAAATTCTTTTTGCATTTGATTCCCAAGGTTTTTTTGTTTGACATCATACTTATTTCGAATTACGAATTTACTAATTATTTAAACTTTTTTGTCACTTTTCAAAAGATCAAAAATGTGTAAGATTGGTGTTAAATTGATGTAATTTTTGAATTGATTTTCGCTAATTTTTTATTTAATAGCTTAAATAATGCCTTCTGGAACGAATTTTATTTCAAGTTTCAACTAAAAATTCATAATATTCCAAAATAGATTTAATGCTTAGGAAGAGTTGATCCCTATGCCACTCAGTTTAATAAAAATGTCTTGCTTTTTGAAAGTGACAAAAAAGTTTTGTTTATCGAATCACAAAAAAAAAATTTTTATTTTGCGGTAGAAATTCGTATTCCTGAGTTTTTCAACATGCTGAATTTGACATTTATTTTTTTTATAAGAATATTCCTATGGCAAATATGACAAAGATTCCAAAATTAAAAAAAATCTGCCGCAAAATAAAAAAAAATTTTGTGGTCCGATAACCAAAAGTTTAAATAATTAGTGATTCAAAACCAATATCGACAAGTTTTATGTCAAACAAAATGGTAAAATCTTGGGAATCGAATGCAATTTGGCTAAAAAGTAAAAAAGTTAGATTTTACCAGAAGAATGCGCCACCCCGTAGAAATTCATTTCTATGCCTAGCTATAATTTTTTGTGTAAGGTACAAATAAAATGACTGTTGTGTGCTGTATTAATTATAGGCGTGATTCAATAGTTTAAAAATAATTTTGTTTTGGACGGAAAATCCTGTATTAAATTTAAGTTTTATTCTTTTTCTATAAAATTTAACTAAATTTTTTTGATAATTTTCATTTTAACCCATGAGTGACGACGTGTACACTTTTGTGTACACGAATTTAAATTTGTGCAACTATTGGCAAATGTGTTCATTCTGTTCTGTATGGATTTATAAACATAAAAAGAATTTGTCGTATAAGAAACCTCCTAGGCACATATTTTGAGTATGGTTTCAAAGCTTTACCCAATTAAAGAACAGAATGAAGGTAAACGCCAATTTGCGCGCAAATTTGAACTCAAAACATTCATTGTCACTTATGGGTTAAAATTAGTTTTTGACCCACTATTACAGCAATCCAATTCAACAAAAAATTGAAGCCAAAAATGTTTTTTTTTTAAATTTGCCCTATTGCAAAACACTTTCTCGTCCTATTTGTCAGGTTAAGCTTGATTAAAACCATAATGTGTGTTGTGACGGAGTTATAAGAAGAAATTCTAAGTATGTGATCAAGGTCCGTGTAACTCAGTCGGTAGAGCAGCGCTCCGGTTAAGCGTTGGTCGCAGGTTCAAGTCCTGCCACGGAAGTTACCTTTTTCACATACACAACAATTTGGCGATCAGGATGAGATGGCGCGTCAAGCGTCATCATCACGAACTCCGTGCCGCTGGGTAGCGCCGTAAGCCGGTATTTGGCCGGGAAGTTAGTGGTCAGCTTCCCTTAGGCCGCGCGTAATGTTGAAACAAGCATAAGTCCGGAATTTCTATTTCAAAAACCACTCCGGCAGTTGGTCGCGCAATTTCAATGCGTAAAATTGTCCCACATCTTTCGTGGTTGCATCTTTATGCGTAAAAATGTTCCACATTTTGTGGTTGCATGTACAACATCTTAAACAGGGAGATGTTGTGACGGAGTTATAAGAAGAAATTCTAAGTATGTGATCAAGGTCCGTGTAACTCAGTCGGTAGAGCAGCGCTCCGGTTAAGCGTTGGTCGCAGGTTCAAGTCCTGCCACGGAAGTTACCTTTTTCACATACACAACAATGTGTTTTTTGAGTATTTCCAAACCAAATTTCCGTCTGTTTCCTCAAATAGCTATAATTTAAATTGATAATAAAAATATTTCTAGACTTTATTATGGATCATAATGTCGAACAGGCAAAACCTAAATGCGGTCTTCTCGCATTGTTGCCTAAACCGAAAAATAATGTAGCACAAAAATCGACTAAATCATCGACAACATTACTAGTTCCCACAGCAGTGAATCGTGGTAATTTCGCTGCAGCGCCGTTAAAGCGGAAGTTGGATGCGGCTAAAGCTAGTTCACAGGAAGTATGTTTTATTTTAAAAATATTTTTTCTTCAATTTGGATAGGGTGAATTGTTAGTAATATATTTGCTGATGATGAATTAAATTATTGTTGTTTTTTTTAATTACGTATTTTTTGATGTTTTTACAGAGAAATAAGTAAACAAGATATTAAATTTAATTTGTTCGGATTTGAAATCAAAATATAATAATTTACTTTAATTTAGAAGCCAAAACAAATGAAATCACTGGTAACAGCAGTCGTTAAGTCCTTAGTTGGTTATGGAAGTTCGTCCGAAGACGAAAGTGCCAATGATGAAAATAACTTGCAAAACTCGGAAGAAAGCTCCACTAGCATAGACTTATTTGGCTTATCTACAAACAAATTTGATGTAGAGCCGATTCCGGCTCCATCTATTCTGTTACAAAACGAGCAAGCGGACGTATTTGTCGGACCTGCAAAACCTGTTTTAAATGTAATTGTATTATCTAATTTTTAATAGCAATTTTATTTAGGAAAATTAATTTTACTTTTTCAGAACCTCCAATATTCGTTAATGGATGAATCACAACCTGGCACTTCGAATTTTATTTCCGATGAGCAAGTATCGAAAATGATTTATGAAAAGGAATTGGCTCCATACGGCGGGAGTTCCATGCTGGCCGCGGAAGCGGCCAGCAATATAATCGATGTTAACGTCGATCAGGTACTTAAATTTTAAAAATGTTTGTTTTTATTGTCAAAAAATATTGAATTTCAGGCTATAGGACCAAACGTTCGCGAAAATTTACTAAAAAATCTTAACAACAAGGCGGTGGCACAAATTGCTGTCGGACCTCTACCCAAAGTGAAGAAGGATCCGAAAGATAAAATGGCTAAACGAAAGCATCAGATTACACATCTGGCAGGATTGGTGAGTTTTTATTTTTTACTATTGGATCTAGTTTGGAGCGCTTATTCTCAAAGTATTTTTTTTATAAGTGATATTTTCTTTTATAGTCCTGTATAAATTGACTCTAAGAGCGTACCAGATCACAATCCTTGAATTGAAAAATTCCACGAGCTGGACAATTCTTGAATTTTTGACTCCGGATTTAATGCTTCAGAATTCAATAGTTTTTTTTTTGCATTTATAGGCGGTTGCACGAGAAGAGATGCTACAAGAGCAGTGGGCCGACAACAAGCAGAAGAAGCGTGCGTCCGCGCGTAGATACGGTTTTTGATTCTAAGAACGCAAAATCAAATTTTTTTTAATATGTTTTTTATCGTCAATAAAAATATTTATTTAAATTTCTTAATTGCTTTTGAAGTATGCGCTTTACTTTATATATCTATAACAGGCTATTTATCTCCTCTGTTTTCTTTAAATGAATTTTTAGTATTTTAATAGTGTTGGTTCGTTTAACGATAAGCTCGAAAATGATGGACCCGACGGCGCCGACGCCCGTCCAGGCCGGAGGCCAAGCACGCATATCCAGCGGAATGATTTACATTTGTGGCGAATGCCACAGCGAGAACGAAATTCGCCCCAAGGATCCGATTCGCTGCAGGGAGTGCGGCTATCGAATTCTCTACAAGAAGCGCTGCCGCAAGCTTATGGTCTACGACGCTCGGTGATAAGCCAAAAAATGACGAATAAATAAAACGTTCTTTATTTGTTTTTGTTTTACTGCTATTCATTTTTAATAAAAAATTTGTACAACATTTTTTGAATACTTTTTTGAGTACAAAATTTACTTGTTAATATTTTCTGAAATGATTTTTGAAATGGGTTATTAATTAACTAATTTTGCATACATTTTTTATTTGTATACATTTTAGCAAATGCGTCGTAGAAATTTATGCTACAAAAAATAATAAGTTTGAAGCAAAAAAGGCTATATATTTTACTATTTTTATTTCACAGTTTCACGGTTTATTCTTTAAATTGCGAGTGGAAAATATGCACTTATAACGTTTTCATGCATACATTTTTAATTAAAACAAAAGGTAACTTGATTCAATGCATTCAATTTTGTTTCTCTTAGGAGCTCATGCCTACGACAAAAGAGATTGAGCGAATTCGCAAACTTCGAGACATTTATAATCGCTATGCGCGTATTCCGATTCCACTCTCAGGCCGAATCATTCAAACGAACAACATAATTTCCGTGAAAAATTCATGTTATAAAAATTTACTGAAAATTTACTTTTTCGTCGTTTTTTTTCAGGTCTGTTCAATATGGTCGAATCGCGCCACACAACTCGAAAAGCCCATCAAAACACAACGCGTTAATGTGTTTTCCCGAGACTTCAAAAGTTTTAGCGAAATCGTCCTGCCCTGTGTAAATATTGAGTAGGTTTTTCAGATTAAAAATAACATTACATAATAACGGGAAAATTTTATTTAGTTATTGGTTAAAATACTATATTATTCAATATGCTTGATATTTTAATTTTTTTGTTTTTGTTTTTTGAATATTTTATTTCATTTTTAGCGGGCAAATGTACTCAACCTCAAAATCGGGCAACAAAACCGCTTTGATTCTCTCTGTGCCGAACGGAAAGGAGCCCAAACAATATTTGCGTGTACCATTTTGATAATTATTTTACAAATTATAACTGAATCAATTGATAAACTTTTGTAGATTGTTGACAATCGCAGTAATTTGGAATTGACTTGTTTAGACTTGTCTGCACTTCAAAAACATGGTGTTGTCTACGGGTCTGGTCAGTTTATATGACTAATTTTATTGTGGGGGATATTAATTTAAAGCTTAATAAAAAAAACAATATTATATTTTTTCTTTTGTAGGTGAATTTGCATTTATGACCTGGTCGAATGCGGAAGATAAACTATTATACATGGCCGATAAATTTGTAAAGCGTTCAGGCTATTTTGCTGGCGATTTGAACTGGACGGATGAAGAGAAGTTTGCTGAAGCGAATCCAGTATTTTATTTTGAATTTTTAAGAAAGCAAAGTAAAAATAAAATAAAAGATTTTTAAATAAGTTAAAAGGAATTTAGGGTGAAAAATTTCAAGTGATAGAGAGTTGGGGCGAACAATGTGTGGATACAAAACGTCCCGTGCTATGCGTGGCCGAACCGTCGGAAAACGAAGAGTGGTCAGTTAGGACATTGGACGGCATTTCCGACGAAATATCGCCATTCTATGTTAGGTTTTTTTATTTACTATTTATTTTTTATTTATTCAAACACTAAGGTTTGTTTTAAATTTTTTAAAACTTTTTCTTTGTTTTTTTAGCCAATATGGACTCCCACCGACGACGCCATTGTCTTTTTTGGCGTTGAGGCAAAGCCATTCAAATTGGGATTGCGTTTTTGCAACAATCGGCCGTGGGTTTTTTTTTAAATTTAACTTTGAATTATCAAGGCAATTGTTATAATTTATGATTAAACGTGTGTGGGGTTTTTTTTTTTTGTTTTTAATATGAGAAGTTTCTTTAAAATTTATTAATAATTTTATATTAAAAATATTATTTTAGCGGTGATTTGTACTCTTATAATTTGAACTCCTCAAATGCGTCGATTCTCGGCGCTAAGCGCTCCGATGTCTTTATTACCGCATTGAGTTTTTCGACCGATGGCAAGCATTTGATCTATTTTCAGCGATCCGCCAAAGGTCCGCACAACGCCACACTTGCTATGCATGTGGTGTGTAATTATAATAAATTGGGTTAGCGGCTATTTAATATATGCCATGCCATTATTTTTCTTTATTATTTTCTCGTTATTCCTTAAATGAATTTTTTTTCTTATGAATTTCTAAAACGAAATACATGGATACAGTTATCAGATGCATTTTTACAAAAGCTCGACTTTTCATTTTGAAAGTATTTTTAAATATAATCTTTACGAACATCTTCTTTAGACTTTTTCCATATTTGCAGCTTTTATTCCTCACAAAAAATGCATAATAATTTAAAAAGTGTCATTATAATTTAAATATTTTTAAGGTTTAATTTAAAATTAATTTTTTCAACTTAGTTGAACTGGGAGACTAAGGAGTCACGAACACTTGTGCCTATTGTCGAGGAGCCAACTTTTGGCGATAGTGACGATAAATTTTGTGGCTTCTACAACGTGCAAATTCCGCCTCGTGCCTGGTCCGGCAACTACGTTTTTGTGGAAAATTTGACTTTTGCGAATCCGGTATACGTTTTAATTTTTTGTGACATTTTCTATTTAATAATTGAATAGAAATACATTTGTTATTTAATTGTTTTGACTTATTTTTTATTCTTATCTCATTTTTTAAACTTAATCAATTTTTTAATTTTTAATAATTATAAATGTTTAGAGCATTTATGTTGTAGACGTTTTGTCGGATGGAAAGTATAAGAAAATTACGAAAAAAGGTTTATTATTTGTTTAGCATTAATTTTTAGACGGTTTGATGAGCCCTAAAATTTGAATTTTATATATATTATTTAACTTTATAGGATGTTGGTCGCTTTTGGATGTGTACAATGGAGTTATTTTAGCAAAATTCTCTGATCCCAACACCCCATCAACGCTTTACTTGGCGAAGATTCCGTCTACATTCGATGAATTTGACAAGGTGACTTTTGTTTAATAATAAGAATTAAAATTTAGCATATTTCGCATTCTATCTTAAATTTTATCTTTACATTTAGATTGAATGGCATGCCGTAGAGACGGATGAGATGAAAAACGAAAAGCTAAAGGATCTTGTGAATGTAAAGTGGGAAATTATTACGTTTGAACGAGAGGGTGAGTTTTTTTTTTTTTGACAAGTTCCTAATTTTCTAAATTTTAGGCAGTGGAACTTATGAAGGCATTCTGCAAATTCCTCAGCGACCTACGAAGTCGAAAGAGATTGGTTTGCTTATATTTCCGCACGGCGGCCCTCATGGGCAATCCGTTTGTAGGTAATGCGGCGTTTAAATAAATTTTATAATTTTTTTGCATTCTATACAAGTATTATTAAATACAAAAATGTTTTGCACGTTATCTAACAATAAGTTTAGTTAAATTTTTTAGTTAATACTTTTTTAAAGATCTTTTTTAGTTTTGCACGAAGAGAAATTTCTTTGGCTTTGGAAAATGGCTACGCCGTTTTTCAGGTTAATTATCATGGATCTACCGGCTATGGCGAACGTTTTGTACATTCGCTTCCAGGTAATTGTGGAACGCTTGACGTACAGGATGTGCATGTTAGTTTTTTTTATGTTTAGAACATAAACTAGACAATCGTGATTCTAATTAGTCTAAATTTCATTTAATAAAAATTTGAATGGAATGTAAATTACTCTAATTTTGCGCGGATGTTTTGAACAAAATTTAAATTGGCGCCAATGAGTTCATTTTGTTCGTTTTGGATCAGTTGGGGTCGAAATTTTGTGCCTACCGTTATGAAACCGAGACAGAGGCGGGCACAAAATTTGGACTCCAACGGATCCGATACAACCGAATGAACTCATTGGCGCAAATTTAAATTTGGCTCAAAACACCCGCGGCTTATACACGCGAAATTAGGGTACATTATTTTTTTGGTTTACATTCGAACAAATTTCGTAATTTATCTGTTTAGTATGCTGCTAAAAAAGTGCTGGATTCGCATGGCTTTGATGCGAATCGCGTCGTCTTATTCGGAGGCTCGCATGGTGGCTTTTTGGTTAGCCATCTCATTGGTCAATATCCAGTAAGTTGTTTTTTTATATATTTTTATCTTTTTTTTCAATTTTTTTCAGGAATTCTATAAAGCTTGTGTGGCTTTAAATCCGGTTTTGAACATTCTCGCCATGCATGACATTACTGACATTACCGATTGGTTTGTTATAATATTTTTTAACTTAAAATGTAAATTAATGGGATTTGTAATATTTTCAGGACTGTATACGAAGCCACGGGCAAATTTCCCGATTTTACAAAATCTCTTTCCGTCGAAGAGCGCAACGCCATGTATGAAAGGTCGCCGATCGCGCATGTCGATAAAGTGAGTGATTATTAACGCAAAATATTAGTAATGAGACAAAAGAATCTCGATTTAATTATAATTTTTTCTAACGAAGCATTTTTTTTTCTTTTATTCATTCCTTAAAATCGATTAGACATTCGAAAAGTTAATTTTTAAGAATTCGTTAATTATACATAATAAATATTTGAATATTTTTCTTATTTTTTACGGAAGAAAATTTACTACTAATTTGGCATATTGATGAATTCACATTTGCATGTTTCACATCTTTTTATAGATTAAGACCCCATATCTTCTGTTAATTGGTGAGAAGGATTTGCGTGTTGTACCACATTATCGAGCTTTTATTCGAGCTCTACAAGCTCGCGAGGTTCCATGCAAGTAAATATTTTTGACGACTAATTTTTCTATTTTTACGCACAATATGCATTTTTTAAAACTTCTTTTACTTGCATATATTCAAATAAATCATCTTCAGAGTACTCTCTTATCCTGATTCAAACCATCCGTTAGAAGAAGTGAACGTCGAGGCCGACTTTGCGATAAATATGATTCGCTGGTTTGAGCAATATTAATCATTCCTTTATTACTTTTTTTCCTGCCATAAAATAAAACGCGTATCAAACTCTATTTCATTTTTTTTAATTGTTTTTACCCTAATTTCGCGTGTGTAAGCGGATGTTTTGAGTCAAATTTAAATTGGCGCCAATGAGTTCATTCGGTTGTATCGGATCCGTTGGGGTCCAAATTTTGTGCCCCCCTTTGTCTCGATTTCATAAAAGTGGGCACAAAATTTGGACTCGCTTGGATCCAATACAGTCAGATCTGTCTAATTGGGCACTTTTTACTGGTCCCTACAAAATTTCTAATAAATTCTTTTGCTAATTGGACATCTGAGCCTGTCTAATCGGGCACTTTTTTTTAATAAATCTAGGGGAGATTACGCAATTTTCGCGAGAAATATTTCCATTTTCTATTTTTATAGAAATAATTTTATCAAAAAGACTCGACGAAGCGGTTTAGCATTCGATCATGACGACCTTGAAGCGCAAGCACGGCAAGCTGACGTTGGGTCAGAAGAAGAAGACGACCTGCTTTAGCATCTTTCGATTTAGCCAATGGCTAGGATAGTTATTGTCGCTTCAGTTGACTGCAGGCGGAATAAAAAGTTGATGGAATAAGGATTATTCGAGAAATATTCGTTTTTGGTGGATCAACGTTCCCATCGGAAAGTTATCTAGAGTATTTTCGCAAAACCTCTGTAATTGGGCACCCTCTCTAATTGGACACTTTTTCGCGGTCCCGACAAAATTCCTAATATATAATTAGAGAGGTTTGACTGTATAACAGAATGAACTCATTGGCGCCAATTTAAATTTTGCTCAAAACACCCGGTCTTATACACGCGAAATTAGGTCATTTAAAATTTTATATGAAAAAATAAATTTAATTAATTTTTAATCGATACTAAATTTTGTTAAAACTCAAAAAAATTTATCAAATTGAATTTTCTTGTAGTATAAAAATTTTTTTTAATATATAATCTTCTAGGTAAGCAATAAGATTTCTTTGCATATTTTTCAAAACTGACTGAGGCTATTGTAATGGGACGCTAGTCGAAATGATTTTTACAATTTAATTCTAATCAAGCCACCCTTATTTCGCTAATCAAGCTTATTTAAATTATATTTCTTTTTTGTTGTTCTTATTCACTAAGAATATGTAAAATTAGACTATCAAACTAAACTTTAATCGGAATAACGACGTTCAATTGCTGCGTTGGCCGCTAAAAAAAAAACGTCGAGATTGAATTTTAGTGATTTTTGAAGAATTTTTTTATATCTTTACTATATTCTATAAAATAAGCATTTCGTGGGAAATATTAAATTATATTTTTTTTTAGATTTAAATTTGCAATTAAAATTAATACTAACCAGTAACATTGCCACCGTTAACATTGCAAGAGAGATATGCGCAATTGATCGCCTCTCTAACAATGCGTCTGACCAACTGTCCACCAACGCGTAAGTTGTGTCTATCAATAATGATACTAAATAAACTGTCATTTGCATAAAAACATATCTTAATTATGTTCGGGTAAATAAGACGCGGCCGTCCGAAGAATTTTTGAATTTTGACTTGGCCTTTATTCTGTTATAAACAAAGTTGAGCTCAAAATTTTTGAATTACAGCTTGAGCCTGCTTTAATGAAGACGTTCAATAAATTTTATGCCCAACCGACCCAAAATAACAGAATGAATGCCAAGTCAATATTCAAAAATTCTTCGAACGGCCGCATCTTATTTATTCGAACTTAGAATAAAAAAATAATAGCAGAGCATAACATCTGAAACATTTAAAAAATAGTGGATTTATGGGATTAAATTCTATTTGTGACATACTGATATTGACTTAAAAATGTATTATTTTAAATTGGCCAAATGCTATATAATATATCATTTACATAAATATAATTACAAAAAAGATTTAATTCTAACATGAAAAAGAATTATGCTATTTGATTAAATAAAAGTAATGAAATTTGATTTTGAAAATTCTACGTCGATACACTACGAAAATCTTCATTGATATGTAAAATTATGTAGAGAAAATACTAATATAATAATTAATCTTTAAAAATATATAATATCTCATTAAAATAGTTTCTTTCTCATTGCTGTATACAAATGTGAGAATTATTTAAGATTAATGTTTTACATTTTTATTTCATCATTTCAAATTCATTATATCAAATAATGTATACTTAAAGAAATAAATGTATTTTTAAGCA
Source organism: Bradynema listronoti (assembly GCA_024678965.1). NCBI lineage: Eukaryota > Metazoa > Nematoda > Chromadorea > Rhabditida > Allantonematidae > Bradynema > Bradynema listronoti. The sequence continues at coordinate 1,820,362 of JANLNO010000005.1, forward strand.
ATATGGATTTTATTAGTGAATAAATTTGATGATATTGTTTGAGAAATATTGTTCATTTTTGAAATTAATTTTTTCAAATATATTACTCATTTTTTATGTTAAAAAAATTGTCTGCACCAGTGTGGTGGCTTGGTTCTGAGTTGATTCCTCCAAATCTATGGCAGGCAAGCAGAGGATCATTATATTTGCCATTAAAAAAAATTTAATGGGTTTATTTGCGCATCTGCCAAAAATGCTAGAAGGAGCTAAGTCATGCACTTACACATCATACAAATAATTTAATTCAGATTTCATCATAAATTGATCATATTTTTTTATTAAAAAAATAATTAATTTATGAAATAATTCAGGTTAATTTTGGTATAATATTAGTTGTATATTTCCTTTACAGATAAAAATCTCATCACTATTGCTAAAATAACAATGACTTCACAAACTTCGAATTCAAAAACTACTACGACTGTTGTAAAAGAAGAAATTGAGAATGATTCTAACTCTTCTTCAATTCAAAATCTCACATGCCAATACAACAATGGAATGAAGCTCGATAACGAATTTAAATATAGTCAGTTAATTATTTTTTAAACCTTTTAAAAAAACATTGATACAAAATTTTCATTTAGATAAATTATACAGATCATAAAGTTTGTATTTTTTTTGTTTTTGTTTCATCCTTTTATTACATAGTTATTTATAAAAGAAGTGAAAATTTGCGGGTTTGGATAGAGAGAAGCATTCAGCGCTTGATTATAACACAGATTCAGTGTGATCACAATGAAATGTGGTAGCTATTATATTCTAAAATTCATATATTGCCAAAGACAACTAAAGCAAAATTTCAATATTTTTTAATTAGCATGAAAGGCCTTCCAATGAACTATTCCTTGATTTATAAAATTTTTCAATCATTCTAAATTTTGTAAGTAAATTTGCAAAAAATTTGTCACAACACGATTGCATGAACGCGTCAATTTTTATTTCGCGAAATTTGCGCTCGATTACTGTATTTTGTGAAAAATTTGCGATTTGCATACAATATGGGACCGTATTGGTGAATATCACACCGAAATATCACGAGATTTATCATATACCATTAAAATTCTCGTGATTCGTGGAGTCCAATAATTTATTTTTTTCGGAACTTTTTACAGGACCTTATATGACTCTTTGTATGATAGTGCTTTTATATAAAATACCCTGCTTCCATTTCAATTTACAAATTTTGTCATTTTCCGCGTCAAAAAGTTTGGATTGTTTTGTCATGATCCGTGACAAAAGTTTTTGATTCATTCTTGACGTTTAATTCAATCTTGACGTTTAAAAACTTTGAAGTATGTTGAATATTCTACGTTCACATCAAATTTGCCATGATCGTCATAGTCTCTTAATTCATCTCCGTCAATGCTGGCCGATTTTGCATAAAGTTGTTGTCTTTTGATGGGATTTCACTCGGGCAACAGTCAAAAATGCTGTTTCAATCACTAATTATTTTTATCTGCTTTAAACATTTTTCCGAAAATTTAAATACGCGTTTTAATGACTTTCGAGTGAAATCCCACCAAAAAACAATAATTTTTTGAAAAACCGGTTAATCCCATATTCACCAAATTAGTCCCATGTTCGTTAATTATTCCCCATTAAATAATATTTTAATGCTTCACAAGTCTTAATAACGGCAATTACTTTGTCTAAATCATTATTATTTTAAGATATGCCGCACATTCCGCAGCACAACTACGAATTGGACATCACCCGTTGGTTTGAGTTCGGAATCGAAACGGACTTCAACGACGCTCTCACCTGTAAGTCAAACTTTTTATATAAATAATAAAGAAAATAAGACTTTTTAGTTTCAATTCTTTAAAAAAAACGCATTTCATTTTTGAAGGGAGGGGATTCGCAAAAAAATTTAGAAATCAAAATTTAAAAATTATTATTAAATCAAATAAATTTTTTGAGTCAAACAAAAGGAATGAAAAAATTGTTACGAAATAGAATCAAAATCTTCCAACTTTGTAATAAATAATATCGAAAAACTAAAAAATTTATTAATTCAATTTTTAGCCAAATGTTTGGCCGCTGAATGCGGCGAAGTCCTGCTAACTCGTTCGCGAGCTACGCTTCTAAAACATTTGACGGACAAGCACCAGCTTTTGGCTGATGCCCTGGAGGTCGGACCTCTTCGGGCCGAAGTCATTCAGCTCCGACAGCAGGTCCACCAACAACAGCAGCAAATCAATCAACAACAGCATCAAATCAATCAACTCCAACATCTGCTCCAACAGCTGCATCCCGAAGCGAATTTGTTGTTTTGAGTTTTTTTTTTTGTTTTGTTATTTTTTGTTATTTTGTTGTTATATGTTAAATAAAATTTATTAATTATATTCTTCCTTTTTAATGCTTTTGATAGACAATTTTTTATAGTTTGTCTAAAATTACTTTTTTGGTTTAAAACATTTATTGTCATTTATTTCACATTTATTGTTTGAAGGATGGCACAGCCCACACAAACAATAGACGACGCTTCCGTGGACAGCGATTGCGAAATCACTGAGCCACCGGCACTTGCGTCTGGCACTGCTAAGAACGTAGAAAAGGTCGAACCGATCGCTTCCTCGTCGACTGACACGGACAATGTACGTGAAAATTGGTCTATTTTGCGCGACTTTATACCGGACGCAGGACGCAGCACAGCCAAAGTGTGGGCGGTTCATCGGCAGCCGGGCCAAAAACGGTCTATCGAATCGCCGGACGCCACAAAGGCTAAACCTTGGGCTCCGGCAATTAGGTCAGGCTTAGGCTGACGTTGGGTCAGAAGAAGAAGACGACCTGCTTTAGCATCTTTCGATTTAGCCAATGGCTAGGATAGTTATTGTCGCTTCAGTTGACTGCAGGCGGAATAAAAAGTTGATGGAATAAGGATTATTCGAGAAATATTCGTTTTTGGTGGATCAACGTTCCTATCTGAAAGTTATCCAGAGTATTTTCGCAAAACCTCTGTAATCGGGCACCCTCTCTAATTGGACACTTTTTCGCGGTCCCGACAAAATTCCTAATATATAATTAGAGAGGTTTGACTGTATAACAGAATGAACTCATTGGCGCCAATTTAAATTTTGCTCAAAACACCCGGTCTTATACACGCGAAATTAGGTCATTTAAAATTTTATATGAAAAAATAAATTTAATTAATTTTTAATCGATACTAAATTTTGTTAAAACTCAAAAAAATTTATCAAATTGAATTTTCTTGTAGTATAAAAATTTTTTTAATATATAATCTTCTAGGTAAGCAATAAAATTTCTTTGCATATTTTTCAAAACTGACTGAGGCTATTGTAATGGGACGCTAGTCGAAATGATTTTTACAATTTAATTCTAATCAAGCCACCCTTATTTCGCTAATCAAGCTTATTTAAATTATATTTCTTTTTTGTTGTTCTTATTCACTAAGAATATGTAAAATTAGACTATCAAACTGAACTCTAATATGTAAATGAGTTTAAGTAAATTTAATTTTTAAACAAAAACATCGTAGAAACTTATGGCGCATAAAATTTGAGAATTTAAAGCAAAAAAAAATAACAGGCTATGTATTTTACAAGTACGACTCAGTTCTTCAAATGTTTAACGAAAAAACAGAATAAACGGTATCCCCCAAATAAATATAAAACAGAATGTGAATGGATACCCGTTAGAAATTCACAAGGGATTAATGCCTTTGTAAAAAGTAGTCTAGATAGCTTCATTTTTTTATGTCCTGTCCGTGGATCATCAGCTTTCTTTTCCGTCTCATTTTTTCGATTTCCGACCGCCGCGCCGACGACGTGGCAATGGCAAAATCTAAATTGGCATTTCATTATTGATTAGTTGCAAAAACCGATTTTTTAGAAAAAATTTAAACAACTTATAAATTTATTTCAATTTTAAAAGCAACCACCCACCTGAACCTCGTCATCCGCGACAGAGGAGTTGTTGTGCTGAAGGTCAAGTTGTGGCTTTACATCAGTCGATTCGAAAAAGTGGATTTCTTCCTCTTGAATCTCGAATGCCTGCTCGGAATAACGACGTTCAATTGCTGCGTTGGCCGCTAAAAAAAAACGTCGAGATTGAATTTTAGTGATTTTTGAAGAATTTTTTTATATCTTTACTATATTCTATAAAATAAGCATTTCGTGGGAAATATTAAATTATATTTTTTTTTAGATTTAAATTTGCAATTAAAATTAATACTAACCAGTAACATTGCCACCGTTAACATTGCAAGAGAGATATGCGCAATTGATCGCCTCTCTAACAATGCGTCTGACCAACTGTCCACCAACGCGTATCGCGCCGTTGAAAAGTCGCAAAGTGATCGGCTCGTTTTCCAATAAAAATGGCGAAACTACCTAAACTCATAAAAAAAATTATAGCTTGAATTTTATTAAATCTTTTTTAAGCAACAGAAAGGCATGATATGCATTTTGGTAAAAAAAATGAAATTCTATTAGTTGGAATTTTTTTAAAGTTTTTATTGATCTCCATCTCCAAAAATAAATAAATTCATTACGTGATCGTATATTTGCTGATAGCCGATGGTGGTCATATATAGAATCGAACAAAACTTCAGAAAAGAATAGCCAGGAAAAAAATATGGAATGTATAACATGTTGGCTGTCGCCTCTACAAGAGTAAAAAGACCAAAAACGGTCCAATATTTTGCTAACGGAACCTAAAAGAAACTTAATTTCAAACTCTTAAAAATAAGAAAAAAAATAATTTTAAGATTAATTAAAAATTTAAAAAACATTCCTTAAAGTCTATTAATTAAAATATTTTCAGACCAATTGTGGAAGGAATTAACTTACCAACTGAGTAGTTCTTCTCGAACGGACAACCTTCCAAGTCTGATACATCGGAAGAACAGCACCGATAATAGCCGAAGCAATGTCGAAAAGAAAGCCAAACATGCTAAACTAGATCAATCAAAAATTCATCAGGAAAAATATTCGTTCTTATGCATTATCGGGCACCAATTTTTTTGATTTTTTTTTAGGTTTTCTGGCACAGGGAATTCGAATTTAATGTTTCTTATTGATCTTTTTGTTTTTTGAAATTTTTGAAGCATAATTTTATAACATAATTCTAACAAAGAACAAAAAAAAAACAAAAAATTCAATTTTTTTGTATTCAAAAAAAATTTGGTGCCCGATAATGCATAAGAACCAAAATATTACTCGTCAGTTTTTATGTAAAATTGTTTTATTTTTTAAACTTTTTCTTGTTACTATAAGATATCTTTTTGACAAAAAGAAGACAATATTTAAGTTCAAAAGGTACATTCGTTCAAAAATTAAAAGTTTTGTTGTCGAAATTTTAAACATCGGAAAAACTGGAGAAGTGATTTTTTAACCTAATCGAAACCGCAGCAAAAAACGGCTAAATTGAAGAAAACGGTATTTCAATAGATCGGTACAAAAAGTATGCCATTCGATTCCCCGTGGTCCAAAACGGTCGGGACTGAAAAATTCGTCGTCGCTCGTGCTTGGGTCTCGAGTTGCGCCAGAATTTAGTAAGATTTGCAATTTTTGTATAAAAAATATTTGATATTTTTATCAAATAAAATTTATCGTGACACGATTTGCACGATTACTGTATTCTCTAATGCTTTTTGACTGATTTTTTTTTGCCTTTTCTTTGGTTTTATCCGAGATCTTGCTTTCGCGCAAACGGCTTTAGGCTTAGGCTTAAGGAACAAAAATTTTCAGAAAAAACAAAAAAAATCATTAAAAATAATATTAACATTTAAATTTTTTTGGTTTTTGGTATATAATTTTTTTGTGAAATTGTTTTAATCCGTTTCAAAAAGTGAACGGAGTCAACTAATCCACTTCAAAACCTATAAAAGGAAAAAAAACGCATGGTGGGTGGACGGTGGACGGAGAGAATTTTTGGAGCCCCATGACTCGGGACCCAAGTAAGAGCTTTGGCTAATTTTTTTAGTCCCGACCGTTTTGAACGATGGGGAATAGAATGGCATATTTTTTGTACCGATCTGTTGAAATAACGTATTCTTCAATTACTCCAAAAAATAAATTGTTCATCCATTGATTATATGCGAAAATTCTCCGTAGGGTAGATTGTATACTTATTGTTTTTCATGCTTCAAACAACTGTTGAATGTTTTAGTTTAGAACTTTTCAAAAGGTACTTTTGGATTACTTATAAAATTAAAAATGCGGTTATATATGTTAAAGCCGATATTAATGATCAGTCGATCGGCTAGTCTATATTAATACTAGCTGATTATTAATATCGGCTACAGCCGCGGCTGTAACAAATACAATAATTCAAAAATAAATTTTCCGCTTTTTCTTATAAATGGCATTTTATTTAAAATTTATTTTTCTTGAATTTTTTGCTCCAGTGTTTTTGATAAAAGACGTTTAACTGCTGCAAAAAATGAAAATTACAATTAAATCTTTTGTTTATGAACAAATTGATGTTTAGATTTAAGATTGAATAAGTAAAATGAGCGAGCGAAAATTCACATTAAAATTTAACTTTTAAAATGAACAAGATAAAATTCAATTTCTAAATTTGAATTTGAAAATGGAACTTTGTAAAAAATTTTGTATAAAACTGTTTTAATTGATTGACTTCGGCCCAGCGCTGACTTCTTTTTTGTCTCCGTTTTTCATTGTCTTTTTTTAATTGTTTTTCATTTTGACGAGAGCATTTCTTCAAACCTTCATAATTTAGCTTATATTTAATGAAAACGGTTTTTGAAAAAGGTTTATTGCAGTTTTTATTCTCTACCAAATGTAGTTTCAGAATCCGAAAATGTCTAACAGAAACCATGAAGAGACGGAGAAAAGAAAATGATGAAGGTTTGAAGAAATGTTCTTTCGTCAAAATGAAAAGACAGTTACGCAGACGAAAAACAAAAAAGACAAAAAAGACAACGAAAAATGGAGAGACGGAAAAGAAAATAGCGCCGAAGCCAAGTCACAACACTGATTGATTCCTTATGTTATTATAAAATTTTTTTGTTGATTACATCTAGGACTCGAAGCCAAGTCACAACACTGATTGATTCCTTATGTTATTATAAAATTTTTTTGTTGATTACATCTAGGACTCGAGTTGTCTTATATAAAACACAAAAAAAGTTGGAAATTTAAATTTGAATTTTTTCTTGTTTACCAGTTTTCATTTTTATTTGGAAACATTGGTTTGCTCCATCTCTGAACTGGAATTAGGCTTTGTAGAGAAAATTTTTTATAAAAAAAATTAATTTTTTAAAGGATGAATACATCAACAAAAAAGTCCGCAACGGCTGAGGATCAGCAACAAATAAATAAATTTGCTCGACTTCATAAAAGCTTTCTTGAAGTTAAGGTTTGATTTTCTATTTTTTTAGACTGATTTCATTTATGTTTTATAATTATATGTGACGTTTAAGAATAAATAATTTTTTTATTATTGATAACGAATATTTTTTAGGCTATATTCTAATATATCGGCCCCAAATTTTTTTCGATTTTATTTAAAAATGTTCAGAAAAGGATTTTCCGATCATAAATCGGTTTTCTTTTGTACACTGGTCTTATGCCGATACAGCCAATTTTAAATTAAGTTGTTAATTACCATATCCTTAATGATTTTCTATTTTTATTCGATATAAAAGTACTATTTTATAATTTTTCTTAGAACGAGCTTTTACGAGCGAAAAATGATGCCCAGAATCTAAATGATGCCGAAGACGAACTTTTGCTATTGGACGATGCTGATTCGACGTCCATTCCCATTCAAATCGGCTCTATATTTGTTCATTATGATCAGGTTTGCATCATTTTTTTGGGTAGCTTTAAATATTCTTTTCGATTTTCTAACTGAAAAATGAATTTACTTATTAATTATTACGATAAAGAAATTTAGATTAGGCTAAATTGGCGAATATGGGTTTACGAGATTTTGTATACATATCATATACTATTAAATTTCTCGTGATTCGTGGAGTCCGAATATGCATTTTTTCAGAACCCCTTACAGGATCTTTTTTGATCCTGTGTATAGTGCTTCTATATAAAAAATGGTGGAAATCTCTGATTTCATTTCGTTTTACAAATTTTGTCATTTTCCACGTCAAAAAGTTTGGATCTTCTGTCATGTTTCGTGACAAAAGATTGTAATTCTTATCATTTTCCACTAAAAGTCTGGCTTGTTTTGTCATGTTCCGTGTCAGAAGTTTTTGATACACTTCATTTTTGGCGTTTAACAACTTTGAAGTATGTTGAATATTCTACGCCTACATCAAATTTGCCAAAAACGTCATAGTCTCTTAACCTCCGTCAGTGCTCGCCGGTTTTGCATAAAATTGATGTTTTTTGGTGTGAGGGTCATTAAAACACGCATTTAAATTTTCGGAAAGATGTTTAAAACAGGTAAAAGTCAAAAATGCTGTTTCAATCACCAATTATTTTTACCTGCTCTAAATGTATTTCCTAAACTTTAAATGCGCGATCCTCGAGTGAACTTCTATTAGAAAATACCAATTTTGTGCAAAACCGGTTAGTCCCATATTCGCCAAATATCCCAAAACTAATTTAATAGAATATGCCTTATAAAGGAAACCATTTTTTTTATTTGAAATACTAATAAATAATTTTTCCAATGAGTCCAATGAGTAATATTTTACGAGCAATCTCACCAATCAATAAATTCATTTTTAATACGAACAAATTTTCCAATTTTAGGAATCAGCCTCTCAGCAACTTGAAGAGGCCAAGACCATTGTTGCGAAACGCATCGATCAACTTAAAAGCGATCAAAGCCGCTTGGAGGAAGAGCTAAAGCAACTGCGTGCTATTTTGTACGCGAAATTCGGCGATAATATTCATTTGGAAATGGATCAGGACGAGTGATAACTTGTTGTAATTTTTACTGTTTGAGTTATATTTTTTGAGGATTCAAAATTTTCAACAATAAAAAAAGTATAATAATTTAAGATATTAACTAAGCATTTGAGAGAATTTAATTTTTAAGTATTTAATTGAATAATTATTTTAAAACGATAGTAATAGCGGGACTTTTTATGATTTGTTTAGGTAAGTCTTTTATAAATTTATTTTCACAATTGATATTTTGATTTTAACTCAGTAATTTAAGAGAATTTATAATTCACTTTTTGTTTTCTCAAAATTAAATATTTATCTTAATAAAGTAACTATTTTACTTGCTTAACTTTTTTTTTCTAAATTTATGCATATTTTTTAAAAGTAATACAATTTTTTATATCTAGAATAGCTTTAAAAAGTTTTTTACGCTAAAATATTTTTTATTTTTTACTAGTTAATTTTTTCTTCGTTTCATTTTGTTATCATAAAGAATTATTAAATATTTTCCTATTTTAGCATAGTATTTTTTGTGTATTTAATGTTTATTTGTATTTATGTGTGAAAATTATTTCAATCCAGTGCTTTTGAATCATTTAAAAAATTAATTTTTTTGGAAAAAAATTTAAAATTATCAGCGTGTAAATCTGACCATTTAATACTGTTTCTTTTGAAAATTTTTTCCATTTTTTTTCTTATCACTAGTCGAAAAAGCCATTTTAATAGTTGAGAAAGAAAAACTGTTCTTTTTACGTAACAACAATAACAACGAAGCATTCATTGTTGAATAATCAGCCCATTGCTGCGTTTAAAATTTTCTTCATTCTTCGCTGCCAATTGAGTGAGCGAAAAAAAAGTTTTTTTCGGGTGCGTTTTTTATAAGCTAAATCGGTAAATTTGTTCTTTTCATAAATTTTGTGCGGCAATAGTGAACAACTTCTTTCAGCCGTTCACTTTATTTAATCGAGTTTTTTTTTGATGTTCTTTAAATGGCAGCGAAATTTTTAAGTTTTATAGAAAACTTGTTATTATTTATTGTTATAATTATTTATCAATAAAGTTGGGAATTGTACATGTTTTATTTTATTGGACATGTTTTATATATAAATAGATTTTTCTTCACGCAATATGTATTTAACGAGATTTTTTTTTTGTCATGTTTCGCCACGCCTCATTATTTCTTTATTTAATTTGTTATTCAAAAGTTCTTTATTTCGTTACCTGTTCATGTGTTTTTTCAATTTGTTTACACTTTTATTGAAAGACTACGTATGCACATATTGCGTGCTCAACCTTATAGTTTGTAGTGGGTAAATTAAGAAATGTAACACCAAAGTTTATTTTTTTGTTATTTTTAATTCTTGATTTAATTCTTAGGTATTAATTGATATAAAGAAATTTTTTTTTTGAATAAAAAGTTAAGAAAACGAATTTAAGTGAAATTTTTTATGCGAGATTTCTATTTTTTTAAGTAATCAACTAGACATTCGTTTTGCTTTTAAAAAAGTTTTAATTTTCAAAAAATTTTAGATTTATTTTTCCTAAGATTGTTTAATATGACACCTATCCCGATCCCACTGCCGCCGGCGAACAAGCGGCGAATTTCGGCCTCCGAGCCGTTAATGCCCGAGACAATCGAGTTCATTAAGCAGAGTCTCATCGGTTCTGAATATCACTTTGAATTGCCACATGTCTTCGTTGTATTCGGCGCGTCGGCAAGTTAATTTTCCGATCATTTTTTTGCATAAAGAAATCATTTCTGTAAGACCCTTTCATCGTTTTATTTTCAGTTCATTTACTCTTATTAAATTATGTGTTTTTATAGAAAATATGCAAAAAGTTATTTGCCTTTTTTTATGTGTAATTACAAAGAAATTGAAAAAATATGAGTATTTAAGTATGCATATTGATGTGATTTTGTGGTATAATAAATAATATGAATACGTCGAACGTGTTCGTTTTGTTCGGTGCTTCTGTACGTTTTAATCATTCCCAACTTTATTGATAAATAATTATAACAAATTTCGAATCTAGGGCGATTTGGCAAAGAAGAAAATTTTCCCTACGCTTTGGTGGCTGTATCGCGACGGACTTCTTCCGGTGAATATCCTCTTCGTCGGATATGCGCGCTCTAATCTCACAATGCCAGAGCTGCAAAAATCCTTCGAGAAGTTTTGCAAAGTTCGCGAGAATGAGACGGAAAAATTTGAGCATTTTATAAAGCGATGCAGCTACATTTCGGTATACAGTCTAGTTCATATTCATCATATTTTCATTAATGCGAATATCACAAATGCACAATTATATTCGGTATAATTTTTATAGGGACAATACGATAAACCCGCCGGTTTTATTCAACTGAATATCGCCATGCAACAAATGGAACAGACGTTTAAAAGTTGGTGTTATATGTATATTTTTTTTTATTATTCGTATTTATCAAGAGTCATGTGAATAGCATTTTAAATATAATTTTTTCTCTCATTTTTAGAGTCCATAAATCGATTGTTTTATTTGGCCTTGCCGCCGGACGTCTTCGAATCGGTTACCTATAATATTAAACAACACTGTATGAGCACAGGGTTCGTTGTCGATTTTTTCATTAATTTGCTTTTGATTAACTTTTTTTAAATTTATTGTTGTTAAATTTTCTCTCATCAAATTTGTCCGTTTTTTAAAATTATTCTGTCTTATGTTAAAATTTTATTAGCAATATACAAAACTAATCTTGACTTCAAATTAGAACCAACTTCATACTTTATAGAAGTGCTTGGACACGAGTAATTATCGAAAAGCCGTTTGGCCACGACGACGTCTCATCCGCCAAGCTGTCCAAACACTTGGCTGCACTCTTCACGGAAGATCAGATCTATCGCATCGACCACTATCTCGGCAAGGAGATGGTTCAGAATTTGGTTGTCTTGCGCTTTGGCAATCGCTTTATTGCACCATCGTGGAACCGCGACAACATCTCGTCCGTGACCATATCTTTTAAGGAGGACTTTGGCACACAGGGTCGAGGCGGCTACTTCGACAAGAGCGGAATCATTCGCGATATTATGCAAAATCACCTCATGCAAATTCTCAGCCTTGTTGCCATGGAGAAGCCGGCATCGTTAAGCGCAGACGACATTCGCAACGAGAAAGTCAAAGTGTTGAAAACGATTAAGCCGCCCGAGTTGAAGGACGTCGTATTGGGTCAATACGTTGCGGATCCCAACGGAAAAGGTACATACGCATAAATTTGCGTTTAGTTTTTTATTTGCTTAACATTTTTTTTAATGCTTTTGTGAACAAATTCAAATATAAAATATACCAAAATCTTTTTTTTTTAAATTTCACATTTTTAGACGAAGATTCCCGAACCGGTTATCTTGAGGATCCGACCGTGCCGAAGGACTCGGTCACGCCCACATACGCTTGCGTCATTCTCTATGTGCACAACGAACGCTGGGAAGGCGTGCCGTTCTTTCTGCGATGCGGAAAAGGTTTTTTAACGATTTTATTTTAAAAATTAAAAAATCTCATCAAAAAATATATTTTTTAACTTGTAAGCAAATATTTTTCAGCATTGAATGAGCGTAAGGCCGAAGTACGAATTCAGTACAAGAGTGTGTCCGGCGATATTTTCAAGAAAGGAGAGTTGAAACGCGACGAGCTGGTTGTACGAGTTCAACCCAACGAGGCTGTCTATTTGAAGTTGAATGCGAAAAAGCCGGGGTTCGGCTTCGAAGCGCAAGAAATGGAGTTGGATCTGACGTTGAGTTCTAGACACAAGGTTGATTAATATTTGGAAAAGAAAAACTAATACATTTTTATATTCTTTATATTCGTGTTTTTTTTGTAGAACCTGCGATTACCAGACGCCTACGAGCGGCTGTTCTTTGATTTGTTCAGCGGTCTGCAGTATAACTTTGTTCGCTCCGACGAACTAGAGCATGCGTGGCGAATATTCACACCGCTGCTGAAGAAAATCGAGTCGGAGCGCATTCAGCCGGAGAAGTACATCTTTGGAAGGTGAGAATTGAAAAAAAAATGTCTTGCAAATTTTATATTGGACTCTGTAAAAACATTAAAAAATTCTAAAAGAAATTTCTTTTTTCTAGTCGCGGACCCGAGTCCAGTGATCGGCTAATGACGGAAAACGGCTACGTGTTTAGCGGTACGTACAAGTGGAATCCACCACATCACCCTCCTCATAGTAAAAATGGCCTGGGAAACGGCACGGCCGTGCACAAGCTTTAATACTTCATCAACGTTTCATCATTGACGTGATTGTTTTTCCATGCATCTCTTCATAATTTTAAACGTTCACCAAAAATAATTTCGAGCTTATGAATCGCAGATACGAAAATTTTTGAATTTTTTGTGATTTTTCTTTAAATTTTGATTTCGTTATTTCTATTTTCAATGTAATTGTATACATAAAAATTATTTAAAATAAAAATTATTCTTATTAAACGTCTTGTTCCTTTCCAATATCTAAACCGGTTATAATTTCTCTATTGAAAACAAAATTTGCCGGTTTTTTTTCGAAAGATGGTCGTTTATCTCGTATCAAAATTATCTCAAACAACATATCCAGGCTGTTAATTTTATGTTAGGAAATTTGAAGCATTTTATTCTTGGAAAAATTCCATTGTATATTCTTTTACATCACTTGAATAATTTTTAGTGTTTGCATTATTACGATTTTATGATGATTGTATTTGGAGGCAGTATTCCATTGTCTATTCTTTTATAATACAATAAAGTTCAACGTTTAATGATTTATTAATAGCCAATTGTTTACTTTTAAAGTGGATGGTGTAATTTTTATTTTGTACCGAACAAAAAGTCACGAAAGTTTGTCCAATAGTTTGAGTCATAATATAAGTACGTCATGGCGGATTTTAACGAATTTTGTAATGCACGTTCATGATTTTCGAACAACCACAAAACGGTGCCCCAAACGGTTGCAGCGAAGAGAGGAAAAATAGACCAATCTGAAAAATTACACGTGAAATATTTTCCATTTTAATTGCGATACGTTCGTTTCACGAATTACTTGGTCTTGGAATAATCCCTCGCTGTGCGGCTAATTTGACTAATCCGAAGATAATTCGTGAAAGAAGATAGAGATTTATCTGAAATAATTACATTTTTTTAATCGAATTTTAAACAAAAATTTTGTAGAATAGCAGCACAAAGAATTTTAACCTGTGTATTAACGTTGTTTTCCTTGCCAAAAACGAAGTATCCAATTATAAATGCTGCAACAAAGGGGTGCCATTGTTTATAAGGACCGATGGCATTGCCGGCATTTAGAATGAAAAACCGCCGTCTTAGCAATCCGAGCATTAGTTTATATCTATGTTGTTATACACTTTGTAATAAAAGAATTAAGCTTTAAAATTATGGTCAGAAATTTACCCAAGAACGAATCTGCCAAGATTCCACGCATGTTGTTTTGTCATGAAAAAAATGTGTTTTAATCTTTGGAAAAGCCTGAAAAATTACATGAGATTGTTATCGAAATTCAAAGAATATTTTTTTCTTATAAAATATTGCAATACCTACGTTCCTTGACCGAATAACATCATCATTACAAAAGCGTGCGGAGCGCGAACTCGAACTCCGTAACTAAAAATTCAAAAACTTTTTTGCACGCTAAAAAATCTTTATGCACACTGATCATACACTATTCCATTGCGAAGACCTTTGAGGGCCGTGGCAACAAAATAATGGTCCGCAGCAAATTTTCGCAGCCAAAAATTAGCGATATTTTCCAAGTGAGCTAAAGAATTGATTGGCGATTCCATCTACCTAAATAAGATGTAATTCTTTTACGCAAAAATGCAATGACTTTAAAAGAATTTTTAAAAAAATATTCCAGCTAAACGCAATTTAGTCACTTTATTTATCAGAAAATTTGATAAAAATTGTGTAGTTTGCTGCAGCCGCTCTTTTCGCTCATAAAGATAAGAACGTGAAAAATGAGAAAAGTGCATGAAAAAAAGTGAATTCATGAACGCATGAACACCAAAATATAGATTTCCACCCAATTTGTTCTAACTTTTTTCTACGATAGATAGAGACGTGGGTTTTTTTTTGCATTTTGTAGAGCGTACCCGATTTATGAGGGAGGGGGGGGGCGTGTTTCAGCGATTTTTAAAATGTTTATTTTTAGCATTTTTATAGAGGAAAATGCAACGAAAAAAGTGCATGTGGCTGAGCATTTTTTTCGAGGAGTGATCCGATGGACTTGAAACTTTTGCTATGAGCTCCCCTTACATACACTATTACACTCTATAAATTTGAACCTGATTGATTGGATAGGAACCGAGTTACGAAACCTCAAAAAACGGCAAAAATGCCGAAATTTTGTCATTATAGCAAAAGTTTCAAGTCCATTAGATCACTCTCCGAAAAAAATGCTCAGCCAAATGCACTTTTTTCGTTGCATTTCCTCTATAAAGATGCTAAAAATGAGCATTTTAAAAATCTCTGAAACACGCCCTCCACAAATCGAGTACGCTCTACAAAATGCAAAAAAAAACCCACGTCCCTATCTAACGTAGAAAAAAAGTTAGAACAAATTGTGTGGAAATCTATATTTTGGTGTTCATGCGTTCTTTAATGCAAAAAAAAAAGAATAATTCAAGAGGTGTTTGAGAATGGGAAATCATTACAGGTTTATAAGTATAAATGTCCCACAACGAATGTTCGAAAATATTCTTTATATTTCCCATTTTCACATTTTTTTATTGTTTTACGGCTGCGGCAGTGGGGAGGACAATTTTTTAACCCAAATTCATCGCACTAAATTTTATTTTACTTTTAATTTTTTTCTAAAATTATTTGTGTACATGTTGAAATAGGAGGAATAACGGTTTGATTTGAGCAATTGTTTATTGTTTACATTTCTCTGGTCAATTTTTTTTTTGAAACAAATAAAAAACTAAATAAGTTTCTTAATTTAATTGGTGTCAACTGAATTTTATCTAATAAATTATATTTATAAAAATGTGCTTCCAGGTTTTGTTGCTTATAATAATCATATATAATTATGGCTGAACGTGGCGGTTTTTCGAGCGGTTTTGGCGGCAGCGCTCCCGCGCAAGGCGGTGCTCCCGGCGGTGGACGTGGTGGTCCGCCCGGCCGTGGTGGCGGTCCCGGCGGCCCGCGTCGTGGACCTCCGCGTCGTCGCGGAAAGGAAGGTGACCGCGAATGGGTACCCGTCACGAAGCTCGGACGACTGGTGAAGGACGGCAAAATCAAAACCATTGAAGAGGTCTATCTTCATTCGCTTCCAATCAAGGTTGGTTTTTTCTATATCGATGCCAATAAATAATTTTTAACAGTGTCATCTTTTTTTTTAAATTTTTTAAATTTGCTATTGACTATTATATTTATAAAAATGTGCTTATAAAACATTAAATGCACTTTTGAAGAATGCCTTCGCTAATATGCCATAAAAAATTCTTTATAAAATCCTGAAAAATTTCTATGTTATTTTAGGAGTATGAAATCATCGATTTGTTGCTCTCCAATCTCAAGGACGAGGTGCTCAAGATCACGCCCGTTCAAAAGCAGACTCGTGCCGGTCAGCGCACACGCTTCAAGGCATTTGTCGCCATCGGCGATCACAACGGTCACGTCGGTTTGGGCGTGAAGTGTTCCAAAGAAGTGGCGACAGCTATTCGCGGCGCTATCGTTGCCGCTAAGCTCTCCATTATTCCTGTCCGTCGCGGCTACTGGGGCAACAAAATCGGCAAGCCGCACACCGTTCCTTGCAAGGTGAACAATTATCGCGCATGCATTTTTTTTCACTCTTTCTTTCTCTCTTACATTGTTTCTATGCGAGTAAAAAGGTGTTTTTATTCTCTAAATAAATGTTTTTGTTCCATTTCTGATTTCTACCATTGTTATTAACTTTTTCACATTTTTTTTTGATAATTATAGAAATTAAAGCTCCACATCGCAATTAATTTTTTCCCCGTTTTTTTAATTAGTTAGCTTTTTGCAGGTCACGGGAAAGTGCGCCTCGGTCCTTGTGCGCCTCATCCCCGCGCCTCGCGGTACCGGTATCGTCGGTGCGCCCGTCCCGAAGAAGCTGCTCCAAATGGCCGGCATCGAGGACTGCTATACGTCGGCCGTGGGTCAGACGGCCACGCTAGGCAACTTCGCCAAGGCCACCTATTTCGCCATTCAGCGCACCTACTCCTACCTTACGCCGGATTTGTGGAAGGAGAATGCGCTGGAAAAGTCGCCCTATCAAATTCATCACGACTTCTTGGCGCAGCAAGTCGTTCGACGTTAATCAAAAATTACACCGATTTTGTTTCCATATAATTGTTATCGACGTTTGATCGATTATGCGTTAATATAAAATATTTTGTTGTTTGAATCGTTCGAATTAAAAACAAATTGCAAAATTTTTAATTTTTTTTCATTAAAAAATTTTATTCAAAGCCGGTGCTGTGATCTGACTCTTTAAGCGACTCCGGAGGCAATTTAGTAGTCATGACTCTCAATTGCAAATTTAAAAGAAATTCATTTAGCAATTTAAAAAGAGTTCCAGCAATGCTCAAAGTTAATCTGCTTCAATTTTGATGGAAGCGAAAAATTGGAAATTTTCATTTAAAAACAAAAACATGCAAAAATTGGAAGAAAAAAATGGGGAATTAGTTTGAATTCGGAAAATCGATATTGAGTTTCAGTGAAGCAAAAATTGTATGATAATTCCGACTTTGACTTTTTCGGCGGTAATTTTTTTCTAGAAAAAAGTTTCTTGACCACATTTGTGGGTTTGTAAGCAATTTTACATCTCATGCTCATTTATTTAACAAAAAAATATTACATAAATTCAAAAAAAAATTACAACAGAGCTGATTCCAATTTCTTGACAGCGTCCTTCAGTTCTATCATATCTTCTTCTCTGAAAATCATTGAAGTTAGAAACTTATGCATTAAAAGTTTTGAATATTTCTGCTAACGAATAAGATGAATGCAAAAATATTTTTTGTATCTTCGATAAAAAAATAATAATATTGAGTTGTCAGATGAGCGTATTTTTCTAATGCTTGAAAATTTTTATTTTGTTCTTCAAAAAATTGTAAAGACGCCAAGGTGCTCTAAAAAAACTTTTAATTACTCGTTATCCCAAATCAAATATCTTGACGCCCAAAAGAGGTAGAAGTATAAAAGAAAATATACGTGAAAGCCGCTAACTAGAATCAGGATTGTGTTATGACTTGATTCCGATTCGACTCCGGCAATTTTTCATTAATATTGTTATGAAAAATTTTTTGTTTAGTAAAAGCAAGTAATTTCTTTTTTAGTCTTCGATCAAATTTGTATTAGCGCCACACATTGAAAATTGAATTAAATAATAAATACAACAAAAATAAGTATGACTCGAAGCCGCTAGCAGCTTTGGAGTCGACCTTATTTTTGTTGCTATAATAACTTTTTAAGGTAATAAAATATTTTTTATATTCGTTGTGTAGACCCAATATAAAAAGTGGCAATTTTAATGTCAGAAATTTGTAAAAAAAAATCGCTGGAGCCATTTGGAACGAAATCACAACATTGACTTGACTAGAACTTTAAAATTTAAGAAAAACAAAATAAAATTCAGAAAACTGCTCACAATTATTTGAAAATACAATAAAATTGTTAAAAAAATATATATACGTGTCGGCGATTAAACATTTTTTGTCATCACCAATCGACTTGAATAACGGTGATCCATATACAAGTTCAGCCTTTTGGACAATCGTGTGAACTTTCATCTAAGCGAAAATATATTTTTAAATAAAAATTTCAAATTATTTTCTAGAAATTTTGGTTTTTTTTTGTTAAAATTTTCCATTTTTTAATATTTCTATACATTGCTATTCTCCTAATTGACATCTTAATATAAATCGAATATCTTTGGGAATTGCCATCAAAAACTACGCACAGAATCGTGTCGGCGCTAATAATATATAAGTATTAAATAATATTAAATTTTTGCTATATCATTATTATAAAAAATTACGTACAACTTGGAAATCTCTTTTCAAATTTTTGAAACGTTGCTCATATTCCTTCAGCATCTCCAATGCGTAAAGTTCGCTTTTTTTCGTTGGAAATGCGATCCTTTTCAAAATGTCTGCAATCTGAAGTTATAAAAAATTTCGTAAATCAAAAATATATGCAGTCATTAAAAAAACAATTCAACACATACTCGTCCGACTCGATTTTCGAGAACAATATTTTGTGCTCTAAGATTGTAAAGGCGAGCGCAAGTCTCTTCGAATTGCAATTTGAAATTGTCGAAACGTTCACAAAATTTATTTCGTCGATAATGCGCCTGAGCAAATTTGTTCACAATGTTAGAAGTTCTAAAACGAAAATGAAAAAAATAATAATAATAAAAGAAAATAAGTTAGCAAAAGAAAAGCATACTCCTCAGAAGCAACCAGCATAGCTTTGTCACTAATTTGCATATTTTTTATAAGCGCTTGAAAAGTACTATCATATACCTGGAGTTCTTCTAAACGATTCAAATCGTTAAAGCTAAAAAAGCATAAATGAAATTATATTTGTGTATTTAATTAGAATGGAAAATAGCTTACTTAAATTTTGGAATATGCGTCATAGTTTTAAAAATGTTGTTGACTTTTTCAAATAAAGTTTCCTCCTTAGTATTTTTCATATTCTTAGGTTTGCTGTCGAAAATGTTTGTTGCGGAAGTGTAATAGTGATGTCTAAAAAATTGTTATTTATTCGTTTTTCAAACAACTACCAAAAAATAGCAAAAAAAAAAAATCAACCTCAAAATGCTAATCATAGTGTCACCGCGTCGAGATGAGGCCATAATGACCTGGTCGACAATGTCGCGACAATCGTTAGTACCCACAACGCGCTTCGATTTTGAATCAAAAATAGGTTCCTTTAGTTGTGGAATATAAATGCACGCCAAGGATCGAACATAATTTCTTTTAACACATGAATCATTGGCGACGAGATCAGCGGCTGCAGCATTAGTGACTTTTTGCGAAGTCTATACATAAATAATAATTAAATTATTATAAAAATATATTACCTAAATATAATTTTCAATAAAGATATTCTATTTAAATAGTTAATGCCAAACATATAATCTATATAAAAGTTTAGCACAATAATCAGCTAAAAAAATCACCCCAGGCACGTTATCTGCAACTTTAGCGTTTTCGTTTCCGATGCTTGTGTTGCCAAAAATTTCGCATAACGATTCTTTATCAATGAAACTAAAGATGGTACGAGACGAGGTTTTCGTTGATAGCGAATGCAATTTCGGTTCACTACAAAATCAGCGAATAACAATTATTCAATAATAAAATAATATGAAAAATTACCTAGCATTTCTAGTCACCAACTCCGACGCGACGTCGTTAAAAAGAGCGGAAACCCAATCGCTCGTATCGACGGCATAAGCATCGTTCTTCCATATACTCATGTATGAGGCCTGGCTGCTAAAGTCTGAAACCAGCAAATAGATAAAACATATATTTCAATTTTCTTTTTATTATTCGAATAATAAAAAAATAAATTTCTCAAGTTTATTGTTGAAAGTACTCCTTTTATGTCATACCGGGGAACTCATTTTGGTGCAAAAAGACCATGAAAAACCCTCTGGAGTGATTCTGTTTTGAAAAATGCATCAGATCATTATCAAAATTATCATACTGATGTGTTCAAGAATGCGATTACGAATAAAGATAATAATAACTTTCGATTTTATATTTTAACTTTTTGAGTTGCTCAAAATGCAAAATGGATATAAAGCCTCGTACTTTAAATATTCTGTCATTCTCATAAACATATTTTTTTAAAATGTTAAAACATGTGGTATTCATTAAAACAAAAAAAATTACAAAAATGTCTTATTGTCAAAAGACATTAAATTTTGTACAAGCGATGACCTCAACATTATTATTGCAGAGGTTTTTTTGAAGCAACCTTTTTGAAATTAATTTTTTTAGCTTTATTAGGCCTAATTAATACTAGCATAGCAAAAAAGAATGATTTTGAAAAGCTTTAAAATTTTACTTAGGTAATCAAAAATTTTAAGTCGAAAGTTGAAATTTGTATGTAACTCGGTTAAAATGTCAGGTACAAGAGTCATTTTGGTACTGCCAAATGACCCAGAAAAATGGGT
Organism: Bradynema listronoti; assembly: GCA_024678965.1. Lineage (NCBI taxonomy): Eukaryota > Metazoa > Nematoda > Chromadorea > Rhabditida > Allantonematidae > Bradynema > Bradynema listronoti. The sequence goes on from JANLNO010000005.1 coordinate 1,841,413, forward strand.
TTTTATTCTCAATAATTATTATAGCTGTTATAATAAACAATAGCTGAAATAGAGGCAAAAACTTCAAGGTTGCAAAAATTTGGCGGTTCAAATTCTTTGAGTCACAGCCGGCCAAGTTCTTCTCGAAGGACATTCCTTTCATGACCATGACTTGATTATAATAAAGATGGAAAATAACTCTTGGTACTATTTCGGAATGAAGAACCCACCATTTTTTTCGGGGAATACCTGAAATTGCGAGATATGGAGTTTTCTGGTACGCTTAGCTCGAATTTGATATTAGAACTTTAAAATTTTACATTCTACTGTCCCTAGTAGGCTTAGGGTTCAATTAAATTTGTGTAAATAAATGTAATTTTATATGTAATTTGTGGATGAGTTGCGTAATTTTAAACTGATGAGAGAAATTGCGTTTGTTGAACAAATATTTGAAAAAAAACAAATCCCCTACAATTTCTGGTCTCAAGTCGCAACACAGTACTCAATCCACTAACTAGTCAATTAACAATATTATTTTGTTATATTATTTTGTCTAGTCATTCATTGTTTTCGTTTCAAAATAAACAAGTCAAATACCCCAACAATTAGACACACATCCAAACGATACAAAAACCACATAAAATTACGTTTTTACAAAATTTAATTGGACCCTCGTTGAATCTATTAGAGGCATTAGGACCTAAAATTTTAAAATTCCAATATTAGATTCGAATTCAGTATACCATGAAACCTCATAACTCGCAATTTCAGGCATTCCCGAAAAAAATGGTGGGTCCTTTATTCCGAAATAGTACCTAACTCTTGCTAGTACCTAACATAGTACCTAACTCTTGACTCTTGGTAGTACCTAAATAATACCTAACTCAAATCTGGCCGAGTTCATAAATTTCTCTTCACTATTACACTATTAAGAAATATAATTGACAATTTTTAAGTAATTTCTTCAAAAAAAAAAAACTAACCGTCCAACAAGCAAAGAAACGAAGAATTTTTTCCGGCACATGGCAATTCGAAATAATCGTGAAGGTAAAAATCATACGTGTTAAAGGAAGCTTTGCGCTGAAAATTTTTTAATTTAAATATTTTGTCAACATTCAACAAAAAAATGTGAGTTGTCCATTTTAAATTTGGAATATACCCTAAGTTCGGGTAAATAGTCATTCGAAGAATTTTGATTTGGCTTTCATTCTGTTTAGCTCAAAATATTTAAACTACAACTTTAATGAAGATGTTCAATAAATTTTATGCTTAGCCGACACAAAATAACGGAATAAAGGCCAAGTCGAAATTCAAAAATTCTTCGGACGGTCGCGTCTTATTTACCCGAACTTAGGGTAATTATTCCTTTTAAAGTAAAAATAATAAGACCCATACATCTGCGTAATCAACCTCAACCATAACAGCATGTAAAATATAGCCCTCTGCTGACGACATAGCAATCACGGGCAGCATCGACGAGTATTTATGCTTGATAAAGAGCAAATCGCTGGCGACACATAAAAATTTTCCGCTGATGAAATCGTTGCGAAAAACGGAAATCGGACCGTATGGATCATAAATTCTAAAATTATATTACATAAAATAACTTTTTCAGCTCGAAAAATGGCCAAAATAATTCTTCGTATTAAAATAAACAAAAAATATAAACATACAAAATTAGGGGAATTTTTTCTTTGAAATATAATCAAGGTACCAAAGTGCTTAAAAGTAATTTTTTGACATTAAAAAAAACTTACTTTACCAATCGAAAGTCCATAGATGAAACATAGATTTGACCATCCAAATCCATCAGCAAAATGGTACCCATTTCATATTGATCATCATCATTATTCGACTTCTTTCGAATATATGTCGGACCAAAATCAAAAGACACTAAATATTTTAAAAATATGAATAGCATTCGATATAGAGTCCAATTGATACAATCTAATAAAATAATGCTATTCTATTGTTTGTTTGTTTGTTTTTCTTAATTATCATTATAAAAAGAGTCCAAACAGCAAAATATTTATTATCTAAAAAATAACATTTAATCTTTAAAGAAAAAACTAGCGGAGATAAAAAAAACTAAAATCTATAATCATTCAGCAAAAGTAAAAAACCAACTCATTTTGGTAGCCATTTCGAATTTATTAATGTCACGCGTCTCCGCTGATGTTGTTGAAGGCGGCAAATTAAGAGAAGGATTTTTATGCAAAATACAGTGAAAATCAAGAGTAAAGAGAGGACAATCCACAGTATTTGCGACATTGTAAATTCTAGAAAAATTTTAAAAAATATTTAATTCAAAATGATCAAAATGAAAAAAAACAATAAAATTTTATAGCTTTGTATTTCATAAAGAGTGTCAGTAATAAACATAATAATAAAAAATTAAAGTATTTAAACACAAAAAAAAGTTGTGTTTAAATTAAAGACTGCATATATTTAAAAAATAAATCATTGAACCTAAAAATGTTGTTCGAGTAGAGAACACCTAATAGCATGTTCGGATGAATTGTGTCGTCTTTATGTATAAGAGGAACAAGGATCGTTTCGTTCAAAAACCACGCAACCTTCAAACTATACAGCGCTATTCGGCTAATGAATAAAGAAGCATGGACAATAAAGCATCTAAAAACTAAACGTTTTTCTAAAAAAACATTTCAATTTAAAAAAATGCTATCATTTATCCTAAAAAAATCCAGTTAATTAATTGCAATTATTTACTCTTTAAAATATACTGAAAAAAATTCTAATGCTAGTAATTTTAAAAAATTTTTTAAAAATTAAAGAAAGTTATTTACATCAAAATAAATTTAAAAATTCCAGAGCACACAAAACTGTTAAATTCCAAAAACTCACTCTGCCTCGTAAATCTCTTGATAGATATCGGTAATTCCGGTCCCAATCTCGAAGAGTCGACTAGTACTCCAAAAGTCCCAGGGCATTTTAACGATTCCAACCATCTGGTCCGACACCAAAGCCACGATACTTCCATTCCAATTAGGCAAAACTTGCGTAACATTTTCGGTGACCGGACTTCGAGACTTGATCTCGATTTTCTACAAATTAAAAAAAAAACTAATTTTAAACGTATTATACAAATTTAAAAAATTCGCGCCAAAACTTACCGAAACCTTGATAAACAATGTCTCCGTTGAAGTGCCAATCTTTTGTGTGGGAGTGATTAGAGTTAAGGAGTTGTTGGTCGAATCAAAGCATAAAAACCCAAAGTTGCGGTACGCACAAAAGACAACATTTTCAGGACATTCAAAAAAGGAGGCAAACTCGCCGCCTTTCAAATTCATTTTTCAAAAGATAGAAAAAATAATAAAATGCTAAAAACAATTCTGTTTAAATATTAATTCATGTACATAGTAAATTCAAACAATAATTTAAATATATAATTCCAAAAATAAACTTGTATAACTATATATTAATAAAGCATGTTTGTTTTAAAAATCTTTATTGTAAAAAACTTTATTATATTAAACAATTGTAAGTTAAACAGACAACAACTATGATTTTACTCTGGAAACAAGTAGATCCTTCCGAGCCTTTTCCTCAATTTTATTTTGCATCTCTTCCGTTGGTTTATATTTGTCCAAATTAAGCAAAACAAAGGTGGGATAAGAGACAGCGCAAAAAATATAAAAGCCCTTGAGCATTTTCATTCTCTAAACTTTTTTTAAAAATTATAAATCGCTTGAAAAGTTATAAAATATACAAATAAAAAATATACCGTGGTGTATTCAAGATACCAACTTATCTTCATATTTGCGCCGATTACACTAATTTAGAAGCTAGAATCAGTATGAAATACAATAACGGCTATAAAAGAAAAAATACAATTTAAACGAGATAATAATTATTATAGTTTACGATTCTTGTTTAATTTGAATAAAAAATTAAAAAAGTGCATTTTCTTCGCTTTTCTTCCCTTTCACGAAAATTCCAATCGAAAAATAGGTAATAGAGAACTTGTAAAAAAGAAGGAAGACTGGACTCCCAAAAATTCAAAGCTTATATAACATTCAAAAAGGAGTAAACGCGAAAAAATTAAAAAATAAAATTATTTAAAAATATAAACATTTTCGAAGCGGAAATTCAAATATTCATTAACTATCATAAATCATACTGTAGTATTGTGCGCTTTCCATGCAAAATTTTTTTGTCTTTCTTTTAAAAGAAAAAGAAAGTGAAAAAGGGAATATAGAAATGAATACAAGCTTCGCGAGAAAGAAATGTGTCGTCCATATAAGAAAACAAAAAAGAATATAAGCCAATGTGTGCACACAAACACAAATGTGTGTCAGTATAAATGTGGCAATAAGTTTTACATTCCCTCATTCCTCTACCATCTTTTCTTTTTTTAAAGCCACATCTCGCCGCTTCTAACGTATGTTAAGTATGGCCTACTTTCGCGCTCATTGTTTGTTTTAATCAAGAAAATTACTTTTTTTCTTTTTTTTTGCCAATTTGAGGTAATTTTTGTATTGATTTGTATCAACGTTTTGCATTGTTAAAAATAAATGAACACATTCAAAGTGGAAATTAAAAATTTTATTGAGTGTCTTTCGAATAATTTTGTAAGCGTATGCGGCCAAATTGCATTTATTATTTAGGTTCTTTTCTGTTTAAACCTTACAAAAAATTTTTTATTCAAACCGTTCTGAAATTGGTATATGATGGCTTGTTGATCACGAATCCGATGTTTATTTTGGTGTATAGAGTCCGGATGGTCCTATTTAGGACTATAAAAACTCCAAAATTTTGGTGGGATATTTTCAACTATTATTCATGATTTATGGGGTTTTCTGGGGTCCTAATCACGAATCCGACATTTATTTTTGTGTATATGGTCCGGAAGATCCTATTTGCCTCATTTTTTGGCAATTTATGTTGTTTTCTGCTAATGCACGCTAAGCTTTTTCCAATTGGCTCACGTTCATTTTGGAAGATATCGCTGAATTTTGGTCGGTTTAAATGTTAATTAATTGCAGTTGTTATGTTAGTTGTTTATTACTAGAATAATTAAAACGCAGAACAACATCAAAATCGTCTTATATGATATCTATTTATAATGATATCTATACGGTATCTATAATGCTAAATAGGACCATCTGACACAAAAATAAACGTCGAATTCGTAATCAGGACCCCAGAAAATCCCATAAACCATGACTAATAGTTGAAATATCACACCAAAATTGTGGGGTCCTTATGGTCATAAGTAGGACCATCCGGACTTTATACAGAAAAATAAACATTGGATTTATACAAAAAAATAAACATTGGATTCGTGACCAGCACCTCAACAAGCCCTTATATACTAAATTTCAGAAAGGTTTGAAAAAAAATTTTGAGGGGTTAAAACAGAAAAGAACCATTATCCTAATTTCGTGTCTATAAGCCGCAGGTGTTTTGAGTCAAATTTAAATTCGCGCAAATGAGTTCATTCTGTTCGTATTGGATCCAAGCGAGTCCAAATTTTGTGCCCGCCTTTGTCTCGGTTTCATAAAAGTGGGCACAAAATTTGGACTCGCTTGGATTCAATACAATAGAATGAACTCATTGGCGTCAATTTAAATTTGGTTCAAAACACCCGGCCTTATACACGCTAAATCAGGGTATTTATTTTATTATATGTATATTATTATCTTTTTTTGTGTGAATAATAAAATAACTTATTTTTTTGTTTTAAGGATTTTTTAGAAACCTATGCAAACTGTCGATCTACGATCCTCGTAAGTGAAATTTTTAAGATAAAAATAATATTCTGTTTTGAATAAACATTTTTAGTGTTCTCAATAGAACGATGATTGTTTCTAAGCGAAGCCGACGTCCTGGATTACCAGAAATTCCATCATCAAACAATGAAAATTCATTGCCCAATATTTCGCCGGCCGATGTGAAATTACCGTAATAAATTTATTGCGCGATTGCATAAAACATTTAGAGCTCATAATCCTAAAATGTTTTAGAAATTCCGCTCGAGTTCTGCAACGAAACCATGTTCGCCGCGAGACCGTAACGGTTGAGAGTCACGGAACAGAGCCATTTCAATTGCCACATTCCACAACAATGACTACTTCATTCGCTCAGCAAATTCCGTTATCAGCGACTCCGCTTCAAACTAACATCACTATTGCTAACGACTTTAAGAAAGCGCTGGAAGATGTTGATAAAGTATTTTTCACTAAATTCTCATCTTTCCATTATTGTTTATTTCTTGGACTTTAGAATTGTAGTATTTCGAATGAACAGAAATATTTGGACCTTAGAACACGAATACAGTATTTGGCCGAAAAGAAGGAGAAAGAATTAAACAGCTTTATTGAAAAGGTTTTTTATTCTGGGTTTAGGAAGTCATGAAGTTAATTTTAATTCTCCTTTTAGAAAGAGAAAGATCGTCAACAAAAATTGCAAATTTGTGAACTTAAATTATCTGTTGCCACTCGTACCTCTGAGAAAGCAGAGGCATTCTTCAAAATCTGCGAAAATTGCGGAATTGGTATATTGTTTTTAAAAATAAAATTAAATGTTTAAATAAGCATTTATTTAATTTAATATGGCGATTTGGACTTTTAAGGCAAAAATTATTGCAGATTTTGAGAGAATTTTGCGAAAGGAATCAAACGCCATCCATCGCATGAAAGCGGACGCTCTCGGCGGGGATGTAGGTCGATGTCCGGAATCGCCAGAAAATGACGTTGAAATTGCCCGGTTGACGCGTGAAAAGGAGTCACTGGGCGACGAAGTCCGCTCCCTTGAAGCCAACTATTCCAATCTCTTCAAACTCTACGAGAAAATGCGCGAAAATTGCGTTCAACTCCGCGAGGTAAAAACGATGTTTTTTTAAATGATAATGACATCAATTTTTAATTCAATTTAGGTAGAAGAAGATCTTAAAAGCGAATTGAGCGAGCAAATAAAAAAATATAATTCACTGTACAAATTGTACAACGATCTTTTAAATGATGCCCAACAAAAACTAACAAAGTAAGTAAATAATAAACTTTTTAATGATACATATGACAATTTTATGTTAGTGCGGAAATCGAAATGAAAAAAATCGTAAAGGAAAACGCCGATAAAACGCTTGGAATACGAATGGCGCTAAAGAAATCGAAAATTCAAATTGAATCGCTAGAAGTTACGCTGCAGTCCAAGGTAATTCATCATTTAAACATATTAAAAGAACAAATTTTTGAAGTAATAAATATTGTAGAAGAACGAAAATGAAGAGTTGAACAAGATTTGTAATGAATTACTATCTAAGCAGGATAGTATTATGATGACATCCAGCATAATGGAAAGCGATGAATCTGCACGCTAGAACTTCAAATTTTTAATTTAAATTTTTACATTTCCAAAGTCATAAATATCACACAGATAATTACTTAATCTTAAAACGATTAACAATGAATTTGCAAATTAATCAAAAATCAATTTGCATATTAGTTGTGAAACTGAGTTTTGGACTAGTCACAATTTTTTAAAATTTGCATTTGGTATCTTGCATATGTAAATTTTTATTAATTTCTATTATACATGAAATTCTTTAACAGCTAGCTTAATAAAAATCTTCTTAAAAATTATTCGGCAATCATACAGCGTTTAATGATCAATGCGAGCGGGAACGTAATAAGTAGCGAAATCAACGCGAATGAATGTCGCAAGCCTGCGTTACAATAATTTGAACTGCAACAACAAACAATATCTGTTGTGCCGTCTTCCGTATATGTGATAGGTGCACAAGCGTTTCCCTGTGATTATGTCTTAATTACATAAAAGAACCGAAAATTTAAATTCAAAAAGTACATGGATCAAATTCTAAGAAGTTTGAAAATATTAGAAATATGTGTATTTTAAATTCTTTTTTCATCTATTAAATAAAAAATTCGGATTCAGGGAATTGTTTTACATTGTCTAACTAGAAAATGTGAGCCAGATGCGATGAAAGTTCGGAAACTTTTTTTTGTAATGAAATATAATGAATATATTTTTTGTAATGAATATTTTTTAAATTTATGTATTTATTTTTTGTAATGGTATATCACATGTCTATGTTTTGTTATAAGATGTCTAATATTTTTTGTAATGAATATTTTTAAAATTTATTTATGTTTTTGGACTCGCCATTTAATGCTCTTTCAAATGGTATATCACATGTTTATGTTTTGTTATAAGATGTCTAATGAGCGTGAAAGAGTACTCATTCTGATAATTTGCTGCTCAGACGCGGTGCTCAAAAAATGTGTTCTTCTCCGACAAACATTAAATAAACGCATAACGTACAGAACGATAGAGTACTTTCTCCTGGATCTTCGGAAGCCCACAAAAAAAGAAGTCTCGCGCATCCAGAAAAAAAATGCAAAGATGAAAAATGCAATTTCTACAAAACCCCTTTTTCCATCTTCATCACTGCACAAGAATGGCCGCTCCCCAGATTTGAACTTGTTGGACTACTCCATCTGGGAATTTTGGAGGCAAGGTCTTGTTCTAATTCCCACAAAATGATAGAGTCGTTGAAGCACGATTTGGTGGAGGCGTTGGACAAAATCGGCCAAAATGCCGTGCCGCTGTAGACCAACTCTGAATACGTCTGAATCCCTGTGTCAACACAAATGGAGGAATTTTCGAAAACGATCTTTAATACGCGAAATTTTATGCTTTTTCCAATGATACTATGTATTTTGTTGTTTTTGTTAATAAAAATTTGAATATATTTAAAATTTTTATTTTACATATATTTTTTCGAACTTTCATCACACCCTGTACAGTACAGAAATTCTTGCAATATTAACTTACTTGAGGACATTGGTTTACGGTAGCGCAGTCTCTACTAATACTGCCGTCATAAACGTTCGCCTTAACGCAATAGGGTTGTTTTACGGAATTGCAAATTACTTTATCCACTCCCAAGCCACCCGGATTGCTGCGGTAGCACTCAAGTGAATTTACCGTTAAAGTATTGCTCAAAATATAGAAAAAGAATAAAATAGAAAATATCATTTTAAGTATTTTCGAATATTGAATTTATAAAATTTTAATCAAAAGCGAAAGCTGTTCAAAGTCATTCAAATCCTTCTTTCCTAAAAACATTATTTATAAACATTCTTAAAAAATAACAACATATTAGAGAGTGAAAATAAATTGTCAATCACTATTCAAACAAGTCAATTATAGTGTTCGCACTTGTGAAAAATATGTTACTTGATATTTGTATTTCATTCGCAAGATTGCAAGATTGTTAAATACAATGTATAAGTAGAAAATGGGAAGATTAACAAAATAATGTTTTCAAGTAGCACTCATTGGGTATTATCAATTTTATAGCATTTCAGACGAGAATTTTTTTAACTTTTTGAGGTATTTTAACGTCTGAATGTTTAAACAACGATGAGTCAGTCTTACACACATATTTCAATGTGAAAATGTTTACATTATTTTTTTTTCAATTTTTATGTTTTGATCAAAAATGAATTTATGAATAATTTTATGGGACAAATGGTGAGCTTAATCATTGTTTATACCTATTTTTTTCACATAATAATTACTATTGCAAATAAATTAAGAAAATTTAGTTCAACTTTTATTTATATTATTTATTGGTCTCACATAAAAAACTTAAATAACCTAAAGATCAACACATTTAAAACTGTATTAAAAGCTATATTAATAAAGTTATAATGAATGTCGTATTTTTACAAAAAGTACGCTTATTCACAATCTACTTTAAATTTTTTACTTATTATAGTTCAACTATCATATATTTTTTACATACTATATAAAGTTCGCACTTAAAAATTAAACGATCATCGAAAAAATTATTCATACGATGGTGATAAAATTAATCTTACTTGGTACAGCACAATATATCCTAATTAAATCTAAACATTTTGAGGGTAAATTTTTTTAAATTGCATTAATAACAATATTCCTAATTATTATATAAAAATGTATATTAATGTAAGGTATTTTTTTAATTTTTAATGATCACATTATAGTAATGTAAACATACGAAATTATTCTATTAAATACTGCCATAAAACCATAGCGCCCATTTTAACCATTTTCGGAATCTAATTTTCAATAAAATTGTCAAAAATGGATACCACCATTTAACTCGCCATGATCGATTATGCGCCAATTGGCAGCTCACTAACTTCGAAAAAATCCAAAATTAAAAAAAAAGAAATAAAGTTGTGTTCAAAAAAAATTCAAATTTTTCGAACCATTTTTGCATCAAATGGTTTTATAAAAATTTTCGATATTGAACCAAATGAGTATAGAACATTTCAAAAAATTTCTCATAGGGAGCTGCTTTTTTAAATTTTATTTTTTAAGTTGATCCTGAGAAAAAAGCATTCAAATTAATAATCTATAAAAAACATACTTAACCAATTGTAAAAAAGTGTCAAATCATTTCCAGTCTGAACAATCTGAATAATTTGTACCTAATTTTTTAAAATTTATTTCCGAAAATTGTTTTTTTTCAGTATTTGACGCGTCATAAAATGTCGTCAATAAAGCACCGCCTAAGCAAACTTTTTAATAAAAAGGGAAAAGTTGGTTTTCTTATTTCATTTAATCCAAAAATTTTGACTTTTTTTACTTAAAAAAGCAAAGTTTAAATTTTAGAAAATTTATTACTTCATTTAATTTTTTTTAAACAAAACGAATATTTATTTTCCTTTTAAATTTAGCATAAATAATCTCATATTTTCTTTTTAAATATATTTTTTAATTAGTTCGTTTTTTCAAAAGTTAACTTTTTTCAGATTTCGAATGAGTCTAATTTATCACAGCAATTTGAATTTGACGAAGTACCACTCAATACAAATCCATCTGTATCGGCGCTAGACTCTGAGCGCAATCTTTCCTTTGAGTCAAACGGTGTCCATATGCGTCCTCTATATACATCTACTCCGAAAACAAATAACGATTCGCGAGAACCGTCCTTCTCCACGCTGCGCAAGTTCTGGCGAAAAATGACAACGGTGACCAACTCCAAACCGACTTAAATTATCTTTATGTTATATTGTTTAAATCGTTTATATATTGACAAATTTATAGCCTTTCTTCTTTTCATATAAATTTTATGGGAATTTTTAGAAGTAAAAATTAGGCCACAGTTCTTATACATTTCTTGATCAACGCGGCGAGAGTTTTCGAACGAGCTATCATAATGTTGGAGTTCGGATACCTAAAATATTTTTGGGATGCCCAAAAATCCCAAGGGATGCATATTTTTTCCTTGGATTGCCTAAAGTATATCAGAATCAGAATGTCTGAAGTATTTTGGGATACCTAAAGTGCAATAGTATATACAGTCGACTCCCCCATTAACATAAATTCCCATTAACATAAACCTCCCATTAACATAATCGTTTTGGCAGCTTGGTTGGTTTTCACCCATTAGCCCCCTTAACATAACGCTCCCCCATTAACATAACGCTCCCATTAACATAGTTAACGCGCAGTCCCTTGGCGTTATGTTAATGGGGGCGTCGACTGTACATTACTTTGTAATATTATATTTTGTAAGGTGGAAATATCAACCTGTAATTTTATTATGTTTTCTATTTTTACTAAATAAATCATCTTAATTTTTGGCTATATTGCAGAAACGAGTAAATCCAATGATTTCGATAAAAAATTTGAGGCGTTATTAGGTTTTTTCGATATTTTTTAGCCTCTTAAAAGGAAACATGATAGATTAATCATAAAAATGATTTTTCGTAACATTTTGCATGCTGATAGCATTGTATATACATTTTTCTATGGCGTTTTATTTTAAGCTTTGTGATACTTATTCTTTAAAGGGAAACCAGACGCCCATATATTTTGCTAAAATTTCAGTAAACTAAAATTTTTAGCATTTTATTGCTAATCTCGAGATTTGTTATAATTTTTTATAATATGCATAATCGAAATGAAAAAAAGTGATTAGTTTAAATGATGATGCAAATTAAAACTACCTAAAAGGAAACGCGATGAACATTTATTTTAAACAAAAATTAACAAATGAAAAGAACAACAAAGAATCAAGCAAAAATTAATATTTCTGGCTATGATTTTGCATTTCCATAATATACCATTTTAAAAATTTGAAAAAAATTTTAATAACAATTTAGTAGGACCGAGTCAGGCCTTGACTTTGCGGGTTATGCCACGAGACGATTTTTTTAAGTGACAAATTTTTCAATTTTTGCAGCCATAAACTTTTTTTTATACAATAATTTTCTTTTATTTAAAAAAATGACATATAATTTATGATAATTCAATGAATTTTTATTTAAGAGCATAAAGGTCACCTCTTCGTATTTTGAAAATTTGCCAGATTTTTTAAATTTAATTTTGGAATTTAAGAGCGGGGCAGTTCGGCCCCCTCGAGCAGGAATGCAAAAGTCGGCCTCGAACCACTCTTAATAATGATAAAAAAAGCTTTAAACAATAACGATAAACAAAAAAGAGATTAGTATATATGTTACAGCCAATATTAGAAATCGGCCATTACTAATAATGGCCGCGATGTCGGCCATTACTAATAATGGCCGGCCAAAATCAGTCCAAAATAATTATGATTAGCTAAATTTAATTTTTATCAAATTTTCTTTAATTTCTCTATCACGAATTATTTTCAGTTATTTTTTTATAAATTGTTAATGCAATTTTTACGCAAGATACAAATTCGTTAGTATATATTTTTATTTATAAAATAACGAAAAACAAAGACAACAAAATTAATATTTTTCTGCTAATACGCTAATTCACTATAAAATCATTTATTATTACAGTTTTTATTAGAGTGGCATTTGCTGTTGCATTGCAAACCGGCCTTTTTGCAGCCGCATCTTTTTGTATCGCAATTTCTGTGGCATAAACAGTGAACAAAGCCTTGTGACATTCCAGTCGCAGATGTAGCACCTGCTGCTGATCGAAGTGTCAAGTCTCCTTGGATTACTTCGTCGACAGAGACAAACGAGGAATTGCACGGTTCAATTTGATTCCGTGCGAAGCTTTGCTTTAATGTACCTGTAAAGGATAAGCTATTCAATTATAACTCCGGGTTTAATTTTTATAAAAACTCAATATAAGAAAAAATTATTTACCATTTCGTGTGCCGATGACATAGAAACCATTATTTTCTTCCAGCACAACACCCATGACATTTCTAGCATCGATTTTTGCTCGATCAACATCTGGAACGGGAACACGTACACTTGTACCTACTTTTATAGTATCATATCTAAAATAAAAGCGTAAATAGATAAATACTGACTTTATAAAGTTAACTGACCGCTTATTAAACGAAAGCATATTATTTGCTTGCTGCTGCTGTGCAGCTCGGGCTCCTTTACGTTCATTTTCTTGATCAAAAAAACGCTGATTCAATATTTCTTCCGGTGATAAAGCTTCCAGTGAGGAAGAGGAATCAAGTGTAATGAGAGATTTCGAGATAATCGAAGAAGAAGAAATATTGAATCAGCGTTTTTTTTGATCAAGAAAATGAACGTAAAGGAGCGCGAGCTGCACAGCAGCAGCAAGCAAATAATATGCTTTCGTTTAATAAGCAGTCAGTTAACTTTATAAAGTCAGTATTTATCTATTTACGCTTTTATTTTAGATATGATACTATAAAAGTAGGTACAAGTGTACGTGTTCCCGTTCCAGATGTTGATCGAGCAAAAATCGATGCTAGAAATGTCATGGGTGTTGTGCTGGAAGAAAATAATGGTTTCTATGTCATCGGCACACGAAATGGTAAATAATTTTTTCTTATATTGAGTTTTATAAAAATTAAACCCGGAGTTATAATTGAATAGCTTATCCTTTACAGGTACATTAAAGCAAAGCTTCGCACGGAATCAAATTGAACCGTGCAATTCCTCGTTTGTCTCTGTCGACGAAGTAATCCAAGGAGACTTGACACTTCGATCAGCAGCAGGTGCTACATCTGCGACTGGAATGTCACAAGGCTTTGTTCACTGTTTATGCCACAGAAATTGCGATACAAAAAGATGCGGCTGCAAAAAGGCCGGTTTGCAATGCAACAGCAAATGCCACTCTAATAAAAACTGTAATAATAAATGATTTTATAGTGAATTAGCGTATTAGCAGAAAAATATTAATTTTGTTGTCTTTGTTTTTCGTTATTTTATAAATAAAAATATATACTAACGAATTTGTATCTTGCGTAAAAATTGCATTAACAATTTATAAAAAATAACTGAAAATAATTCGTGATAAGAAATTAAGAATTTGATAAATTAAATTTACTAATCATAATTATTTCGGCTGATTTTGGCCGACATTATTAGTAATGGCCGATTTCTAATACTGGTAACATTTATAATATAATTATATATTAATTATTATATATATATATATATATATATATATATATATATATATATATATATATATATATATATATATATATATATATATATATATATATATATATATATATATATATATATATATATATATATATATATATATATATATATATATATATATATATATATATATATATATATATATATATATATATATATATATATTATATATATATTAATTATTATTGTAACAAAGAAAAAATTTTTACATTAAACTTTATTCAATTATAATTTCCATTATTAACAACAACATTTTCCCATAATTTAGGCAATTTATGAATACCATTAAAGAAAAATTTTTGTTCTTTTGACGCGATCCAGTCATCAAGCCATTTTTTAACATCGGCGTAGTTAGCGAAGCGCTGCTGTGAAAGACCATGTGCCATCGATCGAAACAAGTGATAATCCGATGGAGCAATGTCTGGAGAATAAGGCGGGTGGGGTAAGACCTCCCACTTGAATTGTTCTACGGTGTCCTTGATCGGTTTTGCAACATGTGGTCGGGCGTTGCCATGCAACAAAATCACTTTGTCGTGTCTTGCGGCCCATTCCGGTCGCTTTCCGCGTAATTCTTCGCTCAATTGCGTTAATTGCTGTTGATAACGGTTGGCAGTAACTGTTTCACCGGGTTTCAAGAGTTCGTAATAAAGAACGCCTTGCTGATCCCACCAAATACACAGCAAAACCTTCTTTCCGTGAATGTTTGGCTTTGCAGTCGATTTTGCTGGTTGTCCTGGATCTGTCCACGATCGCTTGCGCTTCGGATTGTCAAAATAGATCCATTTTTCGTCTCCGGTCACTATGCGATGCAAAAAAGATTTCCTTTTCTGTCTTTCCAACAAAATTTCACAAGTGGTTTTTCGCTTCTCCATGTTGCGTTCAGTCAGTTCATATGGCACCCATATTCCTTCTTTTTTGGGTTTTTCCCATTTGATGTAAACGAAGAGAAACTGCTTTCTGAGTCACACTCAACTTCTCGGCTAACTGTTCTTGCGTCTGGGCATCGTCTTCATCCAACAATGCTTGCAAATCTTCATCTTCAAATTTTTTGGGTGGCCTTCCATGTGCTTTGTCTTCAACATCAAAATCTCCGGTTTTGAAACGTTGAAACCATTCACGACAAGTTCTTTCAGACAAGGCACGATCACCGTAAGCTGCTGCAAGTGTTTGATGAGCTTCAGCGGCAGTTTTACTCAAATGAAACATAAAAAGAAGAGCCTCCCGCAAATGTCGTTTTTCTGGTGTAAAAGTGTTCATCTTTGAAGTTCTATAAAAACCGTTATAAATATTTTGAACATATGAAAATATAGAAATAAATAGCGTTTTTAACGGTCTTTCAGATAAAAAGAACAGAAATTGCAAAAATTTTATTTTTACTTATAATACAATACAAAATAACCAAACGGCGGAGTCATACTTCTACACCTAATATATATATATATATATATATATATATATATATATATATATATATATATATATATATATATATATATATATATATATATATATATATATATATATATATATATATATATATATATATATATATATATATATATATATATATATATATATATATATATATATATATATATATATATATATATATATATATATATATATATATATATATATATATATATATATATATATATATATATATATATATATATATATATATATATATATATATATATATACAGTGTGTTAAGAAATGATAAAGGCAAATACATTTTTTTGATTAAAAATCGATTGGATCAACCGATCGGTCTGAAATTTTAGCACAACATGTCTCGTTTATTATGCAAACAACCCATAAAGTTTCGTTTTGATCCATCAAGAAAAAAATTTTTTCCACCATTTTATCCAATTTTTCCAATTTTAAACGCGTTAAGAAAAGATAAAGGCACAAAAAACAAATGCAATTTATTAAACAAAAACAAAACTAAATAACAACAAATTATCAATTTAATATTTTATGCTCATTCCTCCGCTCTTGATTAAAAGATTCATGCGCTTCGGCATTGAGTTGACCAGATTGGTGAGCTGATCCGCCGTCACCTCGTCCCACGCCACTTGAATCGCCGCTTTCAGGTCGTTGACGTTGTGGAATTGGCGGCAATCGGCGTACACACGGCGCACAAGTTGGCCCCAAAGATTCTCGATCGGATTCAAGTCAGGGGAACACGCCGGCCATTGAAGCAACGAAATGCCACGCTGCGCAAACCACGTTTTTGTGCTCGCGGAGGCGTGAACAGACGCGTTGTCTTGCATAAACGTCAGGTTCGCGGCTTGGAATCGATTCAAATAAGGAAGCAAATGTTCTGCCATCATCGCCTGATATCCGATGGAGTTCATTCGTCCATCGACAAACGCCAGGGAGGTTTTTCCGAACGCCGAAAAGCCCGCCCAGATCATGACACTCCCTCCTCCAAAGTTCCTCTTCGAAAAACAGCGTGGCTGAGTGCGGAGATCATGCCAATAGAATGCCAAACCATCCGGTCCGTCGAGATTAAACTTCTTTTCATCGGACCAAATGATCTAAACACAAAAATAACATACAGGAACAAACGTTAAAAGACTGAATCACAGTGTTCCACTCGTGCGTCCAGGTCTGATGCTGATCGGCGAATTCGGCTCGAAGGCGCTCATGGTTCTTTGTCAGCTTTGGCGCAGATTTCATCTTCTCGTATTGGAGGTTTCCGGTCTCCTTCAGCGCCTTCCACACCGTCACGTGGCTGCTTCCGGGCGCAAACTCCTGTCGAAGTCGGCGGGTTCCTGACGTAGAGTTGGCCGCTGCCGCACGAATGGCGCGTTTTGTCCGCGGAGTCAAAGCGGGTGGCCTTCCGGGCGACTTCTTCTTGCCGTAATCATCGCCTTTCTTCACAAAATTGTCCACCACGGCAGGCGATCGTCCGACTTTGCGCGCTATTTCTCGATTCGACAAACCCTGCTCTTTAAATGCGCTGATTTTGCCCTTTTCTTCGTCGGTTAAAGCGTTCTTTCTTCCCATTCTATAAACAAGGTGACTAAAAACAATTTTAAACACAGAAATCAAATACAAAAACCATTTTCACTGAAACCGATTATGAAAATCACATATGCCTTTATCTTTTCTTAACGCGTTTAAAATTGGAAAAATTGGATAAAATGGTGGAAAAAATTTTTTCTTGATGGATCAAAACGAAACTTTATGGGTTGTTTGCATAATAAACGAGACATGTTGTGCTAAAATTTCAGACCGATCGGTTGATCCAATCGATTTTTAATCAAAAAAATGTATTTGCCTTTATCATTTCTTAACACACTGTATATATATATATATATATATATATATATATATATATATATATATATATATATATATATATATATATATATATATATATATATATATATATATATATATATATATATATATATATATATATATATATAAAGGTTAAACAGACAATTTCATTTAATTATCGTAATTTCTCTAAATAGCAAATTCATGAATAAAAAGTCAATTAAAAAAATTGAATACTTCTTCCAAAAAATGTTTCATAGAATCCATATGAAAAAAGCGAAAAGACTAAATTTGTCAACGTATTGAATTTAAACAATATTGTAACGTAAAAATATATTTAAGTAAATCAAAAACAACAACAGAAACTAAAAGATAAATTATAAGTTATCGCAATAAAAAAACGTTTCTATTTATGGAAATATCTCGCCTCGAATTCGCCTAACCAAATGAATATCCCTTGCCATAATGGTAACGCGTTGCGCCTAAAAATAAAGAAAAACATATATTTTTGATTCTACGTCCTAAGTACGAATAATCGATTTAAATTTAAAAAAATCGATAAATTATTCTTGCCCACAGTTTACAATTTCTGATAAGCTTATTAGAAATTGTTCTTAGTTTTACATTATTAAAAAAAATAAATCGTACATGTAATGCAGCAAGATTGGTGTCTTCGAAAAGGCTGGTGAGGTAGGACTCAGCTGCCTCCTAAAAAACATAGACTCAAAATGTTTCAAAAAGTTGAAAAAAAAATCGAAAACAAATTTTATCATAAAAACAATGTGACAAAACATTAATCCAAAAGATATTCTCCATAATGATGAATGTTTTGTTGTCAATGTCCACACAAACAACAAATGCTATTTCACAAAATCTTTGTAATAAACGAATAAATTGTCGCTTTTTTGCCAACTTGAAAAAACGATAAAAATTTCTACAAACTTAGGAAGTTATACTTCTCGAAAATTTTTTTTTGTATGTAACAAATACAGAAAAGCTGGGTAGAATACCTGAATGCAGAAGATGGCGTTGGCTTGAAAACGTACGTCCTCCATGAATTTTTGTGCAATCGACTTGACCAAACGATAGAATGGCGCTCGTGGAATAAGAAGCTCTTGTGATCTTTGATACTTTTTGATTTCCTTCAAGGCAACAGAGCCTAAAAAGTGTTTTATTTCAATAAAAATAAATTTTGTAGACAATTCGGGAAAATAACAAAAAGCAAAAGAAATTAAACATTAAAAAGAAATTAAACTTTAATGTTTTATACTAATTCAAAAACATAAATAAAAAATGAGTATGTGTATTCATTTAAAAATTAAATAAAAATCGTTTTACCCCGCTTCGATTTTTTGTCTCTTTCCTTAAGATGGCCAGGCTTTTTGTAGCGAAGAACAGCTCTCTTTGTCGCCAGCTGCGAGCCTTGTCTTGGATCAATAGATTTTCTAGCTGTTTGCTTAGTGCGCGCCATTGTTAAAATAATTTGCTATAAAAAATATAATTTTGTTTTAATTATTCAGAAGTCTCAATTTTTTACCAAAAACAAAAAATATTACAATTTTTGTTCTTTAGTCCTAATCCTCATATATAATATATAATATATAATAACTAGAATATTTTAATCAAAAATCAACAGTATTTGAACTAAACAATTTGCATAATTAAAATAATTTCAATAATTAAATATCAAAAATGTATGCATCCGTAGAAAAATGACAATATTTCCGTTTTACTTTTAAAGTATTTAAAGAACATGGTCATCGCGCCTATTTACAAAAAAAAGTATCCCATTCGATTTCCCGTGGTCGTAACAGAAAAAGTTATTCAGCGGACACAAAAAAAAGAACCGAATTATGAACGTCTTGAAAAATTCTCTTTTAAAGGCCTATAAAAGCCCGTACGGTGTTCAATATTGCACGAAAATCGAAACCTTATTTTAAATTGAGTGTTCCTTTTTTTAAATTTTTATGAAAAAAGCGCGAATTTAAATTTTAAACGAATAATTAGGCGGGAAAGGAGAACGCCTAATATTCTTTTATTAGGTCGTCAACCATTTTTTTATGGAACAACTATTTTTTGGATCTACCTAATTTCGCGTGTATAAGGCCGAGTGTTTTGAAAAAAGTCATTTCAAATACTCCATTAATCATAATGGACATTATTTAACCTATCAAATGAATTTTAGCAAAATTTAGATTGAAAAATTGAGTCAATTTCAAGTCAATTTTACCCATTTTTGATATTTAAAAATAGTATCAAAGAAATTAAATAATTATAAAATTTCTAAATCGAAACCATTTTGGTATCAAGTTTGGTATAAAAAAATTATCAGAGTTGTAAATCGAATGTAAATTTTTTTTACAATTTTGTTAAAAAGTAAAAAAGTTGTAACAAAAACATCTCGGCGTTAATTTGGACCACCCTGTATAATATTTTATTTTATGTTAGTTTGCTCTTTGTTTCAATTTTTAAATAGTAAAAATTTTGCATTAGCAATAATTTCTTAAATTTATTTAAAATTTCTTAAAATTACATTATTAGTTTCTTTATCAGTGATCAAATGTATTATTAACAAAACTGCTCTTTATTTAGCATCATATACAATTTTCCTAGTTTCAATTTAAGCAGTAAAAAAATTACATTATTTCTTGCATTTTTTTGTAAAATTTCAGTTGAAAATATTTGCAAAAATGGCTTTCTTAGCTATACAGCTTTAGTCACAAATTTTTTTAAATATAAAATTTCTACAAGTAATGATTAAAATTTTTATCACTTTACAAGCCTAATATAGCTAACAAGTTATATTAGAAAATTTTCAATTTATAAATATATAAGATAGAGCTCGTCTGGCGCCGTCTAGAAATATGTTAACCTTGAAGATATTTTTGCATTTTTTCCATATTACTGATGTTTGACTATTCATACGTGCAATTCATTTAATGTTTTATTGATGTACTTTCAAACACTTTTTGAAAACGTTATGCACAAATTTTATATAAACAACATGTATTGAAGGTAAAATTGTTGTTGTTTTTACATTTTTAAAAAAGATTTCCAGTTATTTTTAAAATTAAAATTTTTTCACTTATTTGATTTTTATCGTTTTACTATTATTTTTAATTTTTTCCATACTTAAAAAAATATTTCAGAAAAATTTAATATGTACTGGAAATTTTGATTGAAAAGTTCTTAATTTATTTACCCCATTATTTTATAATTAATTGTTGCATTTTGTGTTATTCAAAGACTAACTTTTGAAACCGGCCTTCGAGTGGCGATTTAAAATTATTAGTTATTGAAAGGTTATTTAGTCTCAGTAAAAGTTATTTATATTTAGAAGGATATTTTACAAAACCAGATCTTAGTAATCTAAAAAAAGAAGATAAAATAACATTAACAAATAATGCTCCAATGTTTTTATTTGATAGAGCTAATTATAGTCTCAATGGTAGAGAAATTGAAGATGTTAAAGATCCTGGGAGAGCTAGTTTAATTAAGGGAATTTTAAGTTATTCGTCGAATTTAAACAAACAAAACACATTTGGTTGGATATTGGATGGATCTGGAGCAACTGAGTATAAAATAGATAAATATACTCGACTTAGAAATGGAAATATCACATTTTGTATTCCATTAAGTCATATTTTTTGATTTATGGAATGTTATAATAAAGTTATTTATGGAGTAAAACATACATTTTCGTTATATAGAAATTCTAGTAGTAAAAATAGCATTTATTCAAGTGATATTTTAGAATATGATGCAAAATTTACGGTTACAAAATTTAATTGGTTAGTTCCAAAAATAATACCTAGTTTAGAAATGCAAAATAAATTAATGAATATGTTTGATAATAAGAAAAGTTTTAGTTTACTATTTATTTCCAGACAATTGGAAGATAATAATGTTCCCTTAGCGTCTAAAGATTTTACATGGAAATTAGGAACAAAATATGAAAAAATTAAATATTTTGTAATTGGTTTTCAAATTGATCGAGATAATAATCATAAAAATGCTGCAAAATTTGATCATTGTCATTTAGAAACCTTATTTGTTGAGTTAAATAGTAAACGATATCCATATGAATGTTTAAAGTGTAATTTTAGTAATTATAATGCAGTACAACAATTTAATTTTGCTAAAGAATTTAAGAATAGTTATTATAATACTGTAAAAGAATGTATATTTATGGGTGAAGATCTATATTATAATTATTATCCATTATTTGTTGTAGATGTCTCAAAACAAAGCGAAAGAATTAAAAATTCTGGACCGGATATTACAATAAAAGCATCATTTTCTAAAAGTATTATTAGTGATACCAAATGCTATTGTCTTGTTTTGAGTGAAAATATTATAGAAATAAACGGAGATGGTTTAAGGCAGGGTTGCCAGATGAAAATAAAATAAAAAAGAACGCTGGGCACAAAAAAAAGATTTTATTGATAATTTCCAACAACAAAAAAGACTTTTCTAAAAATATCTAAATTGGTTTATTTCGTTAACTTTTCGGGTCAGGTTCTTTATTCTCTCAACAATTAATACTTCTCGGAACTCCTGATCCTGATCCTGTGTCTAAGAGCCATTCTTTATCAGATATCTCAGTGCAGCTGAAATTCACCAGTCCTCCCGATTGGAAGGACTGGTAATGACTCACGACGTGGTAGGCCCAGGCTCCTTCAGCTGCAGTCACCGTCGAGATCGGTCGGGGCCGTCAGACTTCGGAGGAAGTGCGACAACGATTGAGTAGATGGTTTGGCTTTGATGGCGGCCACGTGCTTCGGCTTCTCTTTTTTTGCTTCGATAGCGATTCTCAATAGCGATAAGCGATAGCGTTACTGAAGGCTCGGTCGATACCGTTTCAAATCGTTTCAAGAAAATTAAAAAAAAGAACAAAAAAGAAAAAAAATGGAAAAAAAGAACAAAAAATAAAAAGGAACAGATCCCCTCAAAAAAAGAACAAATCTTTTTAAAAAGGACATCTGGCAACCGTAGTTTAATGGCAAATGTTAAATAAAATTCAAGATATATATTTCATTAAATTTTATTATTATTAAATGATTAAAAAGTTAAATAAACAAAGTTTAGAAACTATAGCGTATATCATATTTTTTATATTTTTTCCTCATACATACTCTTCAATAATTTGTACTAATAATTCTCCAAAACAGTACTTTAATTTTCCTAAATTAACCAAATGCGATTATAAATATGAAAATTATACTAAAATTAAAACATTTGAAGTTTTTAAACCTAATACGATAGAATTTATTTCAAATGCTCATTTATGTAAGAAAATTATAACAGAAGTTTCAATGTACACAGATTTATCAGGATATGAACATTTAATTGAAAAAGAAATCAATAATAAAGAAATTACAAGGAAAGAATGTGAAGATATGATAAAAAATAAATTTTGTGAATTTGGTGCATTAAAAAGGGAGAACATTCATATCATACAAATAATAAAGTTGTAGCTGATTATCCAAATAGATTTATTAGTTTAGCAAAATTTAAGACTTATATTAAAGAAAATTGCGTATTAATAGAAACTAAAATATTTTCACATTTTAATCAAGAAAATCCTGCAAATGCATTAGTTTCTTTAAATAATTGTAGTTATTCTCATGGAACTTGTCAAATTAAACCAAATGAATTGATAATTTGGGATGTGAATAAAGATCAAAATTGTAAATTTATATCTATAGGTGTTTTTGATGGTATAATTAATAAAAACGAAACATATTGGATTAATAATGATAATCAAATTGCTTTAAATTTAATTGATAAATATAAAAGACATTGTGAAAATTATTTACAATATACTTCCGAAGGATATGCTCTTAAAAATACTATTAGGAAAAAAAGAAGTACAATTTACTAGCTAATACATTTCAAGAAGCTGGTGAACTGCAATATTTAGAAAATAATTTTGAAAACCATTTAAGTCTTTTAGCAAAAATATTTTGTCAGATGCATAATGATCATAATAATATTTTTGAAACTTTGTTAATGGAAAATCCTAGAAAATATATTGAAAAAGTCCTAAACTATAGTGCTATTAATGCTAAAATAATTGAAACAGATATTGAAGCAGTAATTGAAGTCACATTTTGTAAAAAAATAAATGATCATTTAATTGATTTTGTTGACTTAAATTTAATGGGAAACAGTAAATTAAAAGAATACATCCCAGTAAAAATAAAGAAGTATCACGGTGTGATAGACCATATTTACAATGATAAAGTTTGGTACTTAAATATTTACAATGATAAAGTTTGGTACTTTAAAGATAATATTATAGTTGATGAAATTCATATTAATGAAGTAAATTTAGGAGCTTCTGGAGTTATAAAAAAATTTGAAATAAATAGAAATTATGATTTACACTTTTTAGATGATAAATTAATTATTAAAGAGCATATATTTGATGATATGAAGACTAATATTGAGGAAGAATTATTAAATGAAATGATACAAATATCTAATATTGGAATTGAAATAGAAGAACAAGAGCAAAACTCAATGGTTCCTCATGAAATTATAAGTGAAATTTAAGACATTTTTGAATCTTATTATATAAAATATTGGAGAATTTATGTAACCGTAGGAGTGACTTTAGTTTACATTTTCCTAGTTAGATCATTAATATATGTATTATCGCCAGTATTTTCAATCAACTTTAAAAAAGAAAAAAAGAAATATTATAAATCTGTACCCTTAAATAATAATATAAGTATGAATGAAATCGAAGAAAATAAAGAAGCTAAAAATAAAGAAATTGAGACAATCTTCCATACTCTTGATTTGAAATCCATTCGTGGAAAAAGAAAAGTAAGATTAGCTGAATTTCCGTCTATTACTTCTTTAGATAATAATTAAATAAAAAATAATTTATACTTCATAAATGGGAGTTGTAATTTTTGATGGTAATACTAAAAGTTATTCAATACTTAATGAAAATAAAAAAGAATACGTTGAGATAATAAAATTACCTAATTCTGACCAGAAGTCAAAATTGTCACAAAGTGATAATCAACAAATAAAAAAAGATAAAAATATAGAAGATATAAATTCTATAGAAAACAATGATAATAATAAAACTATAATTAAAAGATCAAAAACTTATAAAAAGAAAAATAAATTATCAAAAGTGAATCAAGAATATTTAAATGGAATAATTACTGGTTCTGGATTTAAAATTATTTCGAAGCAATAACTTCTTTTAAGTGTAATTCTATAATAATATCTATATTCTTATATTTAATCAAATTATTTTTATCATCTACAAGTCTAATATTTATTTTCTTTATTTCATTAGTTACTTTATGATAAATTAATTGTTTCGGTTCAATAGTAATAATATTACCTATATATCTTATTCTATACAGCGAATTAATATTATTCTCATTAACAAATGAATAATCTATTAAATTACAATTAATATAAATATTATCTACAATATTTTTTTTTCTATAACTATATTATTATTTTCATCAATAGTCAAATTATTATAGAGTTTGGATTCAGAATTAGAGTTATTAATTTCCCCATCTATTTTTATTAAAGCTATTTCATAATTTCTTTCTAATTTTGTCTTAGGTAATGAGTAATACTCAAAAGTTTGATCATTATAAGTTAGATGAATATTTAAATAAACCATTTAACAATTGAAAAATTTTGAAATAAAATAATAAAAATTTATTCTGGAAACTACAAAAATATTTTACATAACCTGAAAATATAAGTCAAACTTTTTAATTATATCACCATTCTTTGTTTTAGTTTCTTGATACATCCACTCCGGAACTGCCTTTTTAAAGTCGAATTTCTTTTCACAATGATATTTGTAGAGAAGATTGCAGAAATTTTCTGCCTTTTCCAAAGAATCGTCTATCATTTCCAACAACATTAAATCCTCATATTTTGCATGGCACCTGAAAAA
Organism: Bradynema listronoti; assembly: GCA_024678965.1. Classification (NCBI taxonomy): domain Eukaryota; kingdom Metazoa; phylum Nematoda; class Chromadorea; order Rhabditida; family Allantonematidae; genus Bradynema; species Bradynema listronoti. The sequence goes on from JANLNO010000005.1 coordinate 1,867,043, forward strand.
AAAATATTAACATAATCATCTTTTTGCGTTAAATTATGTATTCATATAAAATTTAAAAAATATATTCTTTAAAAATACATACGCATTCAAAATCATCCAAGGTGTATAAATATCTTTGCCAAATTGAGACGCAATAAACCTTACAAGGTAATTCTTAGCCATATGGTTCTTGAGACCAATATTGTAAGCAAGCGAAAAATTCTTAAGAGCAAGGCTTCCACAAAGCCATAAGCATTCAGAAGCAAGTACGCCATTATTTTGTTTCAAGTTATAAACAGCATCATCGAGAAGACTTTGTGGCGTTGCTGGAATAGTTTCTCCGGTTAAGTTATTCACTTTTCGCAAATAAACCTTTCTCACCTAAACAATATTTTTAAATAAATTTCACCAGTTTTAGTTATTTATATACAGGGTGAGTCAAAAAAAACTTGAGCATTATTAAAAAAATAAAAACTGAAAAACGTAAGAAACTTCGTTTCGAGACTAAATTAAAAATAAAATTAGCATGTCCGATGTTCCTACAATTTACGAAATAGGTATAAGAACTCGATGATAAATCTTTTATTTGAGTCGAAGAACAAAACAAAAAACACAAAAAAAAATTTTTTAATGCAATAATGGCTAATAAGCATTGAGCTTTTCCTAAAAAAATTTTTTTTAAAACTCCCGACTTTTTTTATTGTTTTTATGTTCAACATTGATTTTTAAAACTGAAAATTTTTGGATCAAATTTGATTTCGCACATTTATTTTGGAATATAGAACAATTTTGAAATTGTCTATATGTTTCACATTTTTTCTTCAAAGAAATTACAAATCTAAAATATTATACCAAAAAAAATTTTGTTTTGCTAACACTTTTAATTATTGAATTATTCTGGTATACACATTCTAAAAAATGAAAAATGTTGATGCAATTTTGTCATTTTTAGGATGTTATTATGTTTCATGCTTAATAGTAAGAGTTTTAAATACACATATAATTATATAATTATAATTTACGTAAATTCTTACCTTTTTTCCTTTTATTTTTGTTGCAATAGTGATTCTGTATTGAAAAAATAGCCTATTAACCTTTGAAATTATTGATTATTTAAAGAAGCTTTTTATTACGACTTAAAAAACTTGTTTTGGAAAATACCAAACTGATTTACATGCTTCCTTTACAATTATTTTGAATTTAATTTAAAAATTTTTGGGTCTCGAAACGAAGTTTCTTACGTTTTTCAGCTTTTATTTTTTTTGATAATGCTTAAGTTTTTTTGACTCACCCTGTATTTTATTAAATGAAACAATAAAAATTATATTCAAACATACCTCACGGTTAATTTCTTCTGGGAGCGGACTCGTTTCGATTATAACGTTATTTTTAAATTCATCAGGTAACAAGTCAAGAACAGTCTTATGTTGGTCCATTTTTGGTAATAAGTTAAATAATGAAGATTTAACAACAATCTTCATGGCTATAAAAATAAAAATAAAATACTGATTAAAAACAAAACAAAATCCATACCGGGCATGTCAATAATAGATACTTCTCCTTTTAATTTGTATTGTAAAAAATTAATAATAGATGTACGGCTCGAAAATCGACGAAAAAATGATGTTGAAAAATATCGATAAACCATTTTCAAGTAAATTCCTAAATCAAAAAATCAAAAAATTGTCAAATTTCAAAGTAATTTATCTAAAATTAGAGAAAAATGTTGCACTAGACGGAACAAAAAAATATTGAAAATTTAAAACATAACGCCAAAAACAATTATATGCAGTAATTTAAATATCTATTTATAAGATATATAATATCATAAATTGTTAATGGTTTGAGATTTGTAAATAAACCACTAATTTCCATAGTTATTTTAACATAAAAATATAATTAATGTATTTAAAAATAAATAAATTTATTAAATTATTGGATATTATAAATTTCTGGAGCATGTGGGCGACCGGTAATTTTTGATTTCTTACAAAATTTAGCTTTTTGATGTAATTTATGGTCTAGAATTTCTGGCGCAGTTTGGTGGGTGAGCGTGGGTTGTAGTAAAAAAAGGTGGTTATTTTACTATTTTACCACATATTTATAAAATTTATGAACTTGGATTTCTGGCGCAACTGGGTGGCCTAGGGTGGTAGTAAAAAAAGGTGATTATTTTGCATATTTTACTAATTATTTTATGAAATTCGTGGTAAAATATATGGAAAAGCTATATTTTTGTGTGGATTTATGAGTGGGTTGGGTGCGCTAGAAATGGTATATGTATACTACTCACAAGGACCATAAGAAAAAAAAAGTGATTGCCACACTTGCCTACTTATAGCCCACTTCTCTCAACATCTACTATATATGTTTCTGATTCAGAAATGTATGAACTTTTAAAAAAATGCCTAAATAAAATAAATACGTCACCGGACGGTATTCCAGAAATTTTGATTAAGAAATGCTCTGACTTTATCGTTTAAGATTATTTGCAGCCTGTTCCACGGCTTTATGATTATAATATATAATAGCCATTTCTGGCTCACCCAAACATTCACCTAAAAATGACCACTTTTTATCATTTTCTTCACAAAAATCCTATAAATATAGTATATATTTAACTATTTTAGCTTACCCTTTTCCATCTTTGGCTCCTTTAAATTTCCTACTTTACAAACTCGTTATTTTATTGTTATTTTGTTCTTAAACATACAAATAAATGTTATAATTAAAAAATAATCTAGATTTTAAAAAACTGACTCACCCAAACCCCCATTCCCCAAATTTACTATTTCCATTATTTTTTGAATATATTTTTTATAAATATCTTATTTTAAATTTTGTCAAAAAATGTTTGGCATTCTGTCTCAGAAATTTTTATTTTAATGTGCTGCTTTTTTTAGCTCAAGAGTCAAGCTTTTTTTATTACTAATGAAACGTTTTACAAAAATTTTCTTTTTAATATTTTCATTTGCCATTTAGCTTAACTTTTAAATTGAAGTAGAATATTTTTTATTGATAAATAATTTTACTTGTATTAATTATTAAATTTTATTTGTTTTCTTAAATAACTTTACTAAAATTATTGGTTTTAGAATAATGTCGAAGAAAATCATCGTCAATGGTATGGATGTGTGGGTAAACGATATCGATTTTGCCAAAGATGGAAAAGGGTGGAACAAAAAAGTAAGCTAAAATATGTAGTACATTTAAAGAAAATGTAGTCGTAGACAACTTGGAAAATTGGCAGTCAAATGTAAATTTTTTGATATTTAAGTTTTATTTACCAACAATTAATAAAATTTATTAAGAAATTTGTGTTGATTTTATTTTATTTATTTGTAGCATTGTTTTTTTTAATTATTTTGGGAAGTTAGTGCATTTTAAATTGCGTCTTTCTTAATTTCTGCAAATTTTTGAGTAAAAATTTCAACTGAGTCAATAAGTTGTCCATATTTCTTTGGATCAAAATTCCCAGTCCCGTCTTTTGGACTGCAATTTTCGTTCAAAATGGCGGAGAAAATCGAGCTCGACAGACGACAGATTCAGACCCTTCTTCTTTACGAGTTTCGTTTACACCATACAGCGGCGGACGCAGCACGAAACATTTGCAACGGTCTCCTATGATACCGCAAAAAATTGGTTTCATAAGTTCAAAAATGGTGTGTACTTAAGGCTTTTAAAAGTAACGATACAAAGTTTTTTCTCAAGTTATACATTTGCTATATACGTCTAACTTATTTTAACCGCCCATCAATTTACTTACCCAGAGCTAAAAATAATATCCGTAATAACTCATTTTTTGTTCATGCAATCAAAAATTATATTAGGCTAAAACCTGCTCTCATAAATATGCCAACTATTAATGCTTTTAGCTCTGCCATAACTTCAAATGATTTAACTTAAAAATCATAAAATATTTTATTACTACTTAAACGATGTTATTTGACGTTTAAAGCCTTTGCTCGGCGGTTCTAATTGCCTAAAACATTTCTTTCAAGCTACGTATTCTTGCTAGTTGTGGGTCTTGAATTCAATTTGTCGTGACCGGGAGGATATTAATTTTATCTTAGCATGAGCTAAAAGATGAGCTAAAAGAATTTAACCATCACTCGACCATTTCCAAAACTAATCATACGTAACCTCACTACTTCTACCTAAACTAAGCTTTCGCTTTCCCTTACCTAAACTTCAAATAAAACCAAACCACTCCAACTTCGTTTCTCACCCCATTTTGTTTTGATGAATTGTTTAATTTAATTTGATTTCATTTTATTTTACTTACTTATTTTACTTGTGTTTCCATTTAACCAGTTGTTCTCACTTAATACTTAACGTTGAATCATATTATGAACTATTCGCGATTTATGGTAATAAATTATTATTATTATTATTATTATTATTATTATTATTATTATTATTATTATTATTATTATTATTATTATTATTATTATTATTATTATTATTATTATTATTATTATTATTATTATTATTATTAATAATAAAATATTCATTAAAAAGGAGTCTTAGTATAACTATCTGTGAAATTCTGTTATTAATTGACTATAAATTCGTAATTTTGAATAAGACCGTCTTTGACTTTATTTGAGGGTTCTAGAAGTACCAACCGTTTGATGGTTAAATCGTTTGAAATCGGAGTGCACTAAATTTTAACACACAATCATGTACATAATAAATAAATTTTACTTTAATCTTTCATCCTTACGAATATTGTATGCTTATGAAATGATATTAAAAGTAAAGTATTCCTTCAAAAATATTCGAATTTAAAGGTATTTAATAAATACTGTTGATATTTTTAATATCATTGTTATTTTATTTTTATGTACAAAACAATAACCAAGCATATTTAATAAGCTTATATGCATGCATATGCGTCAAGTGGGATAAAAGTGAAAATGGAACGAGTGTTTTTTCACTCTATATTTTTTATATAAATGCGTATGCACAAAAAGTGCCAGACATTCTGCCAACCGACGAATATAGAAAGGTTAAACACAAAAGTCTACGTTGCACTTTGAGTACATTTTCAGCAAGAATAGAACATCGTTTTTTAGTTTTTGCGTCCTGCTACCTTGTTTTGAGTTTCTACTTTTTTTTTCGTTTTTCATCTTGTTGTATGTTTTATCCATCGTTTTACAAAGCGACACATTTTTCTACTTGTGATTAATGTTTGAAAAATGGTTAATGTAGTCTTTATTTTATATTCACAAAACAAAAATTTAGAAAAATATTTATGTGTGCATTCTGTAAGATTCCATTAGGAATAAAAATTTTATCTACGTAATTTCTTAATTTTTTGTAACGAACATTTCAAATAAAAACGCTTTTTTTTATTTTTTTAAATTTGTTTTACTCAGATACACGTCAATTATAGGCATTTTTCTTTAGAATATATTGGAGAATTACACTTTTTTTCTTATTCCAACTACCTAAATACATGTATATTTTTTAAATTTGTGTAATTTTTCGATTATTTTAAAGAAAAAAAGTAATTGTGAATTTGCTCTTTTTAAGCATGTTTTTTTGTTAATATATTTTGAAGGCATAGTTTTTGGAAGGATTGAAAAAAAAATAGAATTCGAAAATTGATTTTCCATTCACTAAACGCGTATCTAATTTTAAATGTATTTTTTTCATCTTGTTTTTAAAATTTGTACATTTTTACATTTTTCGCGTCGCAAATTAGAATTTTCTGTTCTAGAAAATTTGCAAAAACCAACGTGTTTTTAATTTGTATGATTTTTTCCAAATTTTAAACGCATTTAAACTTTTTGTTTATTTATAGAAGATATTCATTTAGAGGATCAACCTTTTGCATGACATGTCGTCCTCGTATAGAGGAGCGACTAAATACTTTCTATCGCATCTGCGCTATAATCCGACCAAAAAACATAAAACATTGTTAGATGCCCGTAATGATAAGCATAATATTTTTCGTGTTCTCTCCGCGTCAAGCGTTAATCGATCGTCAGTCTCATCGACAACAATTACATCGCCCACCATCAGAGCTCCCGAAATACACAAGGAGGTGGAAAAATGCTATGAGAAACTCGATTTAACCTTCGAAAATTCTAAAGAAGCTTTTAAGGTAGGAAAAGATTTTTAAAAATTTTCCGCTTGATTTTTTTTTTTTGCGATTTAGAGCAAAACGAATTGGGAAATTATTCGCGGACTAATTGTATTTCGAATGTGCTCGTTCAATTTTTTGGTACAAAACAATCAAGTTATTCTCCATGCTTTGCGTAAAATTCTTGGTCGTCGATTGTTTAGTATTGCGCTCAAATCCTCGTTTTATGGTCATTTCGTCGCCGGAGAGACTCGTCAAGAGGTCTTTAATGGAATTTGATAAAAATTTTTTTAGGGCTAATAATTTTCTCGTGTTAAAGAAAAAACTTTGAAAAATTAAAAGTTGGACATTTTCCGAAAAAAATAAAAATTTCTCGCAAAAGCCTTTTGTTGTCACGGCAACAGATGCTTTGTAAATCATAAGTCGGTTATTTAAGAAGGACAAGCTATTGCTGGCGCGTAAATGTCGAATTTTGTCTGGATTTAGTCACGTAGAATATTTAATATTTAATCCACATTTTTCGAAAGAAACTATTTAAAAGTACGGTCAAACCTGTCTAATTGGGCACCCTCGCTAATTGGGCATTTTTTCCCGGTCCCGACAAAATTTCAAATAAATTCTTTTTTATATATTGAACAATGAATTTTTGGCAAAGTTTGTAAGCTAGAATAGTTATTATCGCTTCAGTTGACTGCAGGCGGAGAATAAAAATTATTTGAGAAGTATTCGTTTTTGGTGATCAACGTTCCCATCGGAAAGTTATCTAGAATATTTTCGCAAAACCTTTGTAATTAAGCACCCTCTCTAATTGGGCACTTTTTCGCGGTCCCGACAGATGCCCAATTAGACAGGTTTGACTGTATTGACTATTTCTCTATTTAAATTGACTTTTTTAAAGGTGGCTCCAGTTGCCGCAAAATTGTCGAAATTTGGCGTGAAATCGATTCTTGATTACAGTGTCGAATCCGATATCTCGCAAGAAGAGGCCGAGGAGAAGGCCGTCGAGGGTATTGTCGGCGCGGATGATGAAGTGCCTGATGTAAGTTCGAAATTTTTAACATTTTTTTTTACAATTTTTAAAAACCTTTTTCTTAGGTAATCACTTCACAACCTTTTGTGGATAAGGATGTGGTCGATATCACTCATCAGCGCTATAAGGTACACAAAGAATTTGGTGATCGTCGTGTTGACGTCATTTCCGCTCGGTATTACATATTTCACTTTTGTGTATGAAATAAATTTCGTACTTTAAATTGGCTTTCTTAGAGGTTAATTTTAAATAGAAAGCGCCATTTAAATTTTTAAAAGCGCCATTTAAATTTCTTTTTATGCAAAGCGCTATTAGATTTTTTACGAAATTAAACCAAATATTCCATTTCATTATACCTTTTTTGTATTCATTCATTTTTAGCACATATTTTTACGCGGGTGAACGAGAATGCGACAAAAACGTCGAGATCTTCTGCAATTGCATCGACGCGGTGGCGGACGCGACGAATGGACGCGGCTTTACCGCCATCAAATTGACCGCGTTGGGTCGGCCGCAGCTATTGCTAAAACTCTCCGAAACTATCGCGCAGACGCAAAACTTCTTTCGCGCCATGACCGGCTCGACGTGGGAGAATTTGGTGCTGAGTCGTATCAGCGAAACCGACTTTATGCATCGGCTTTCGGTTGGTCATTTTTCTCCTTTGCCAAATTCTCATATTCACAAATTCGATCATTTTAGGAGTTGGGAATCAAAACCGACAGTGGCTTTGTAAAAGAGTGGTTTAAAATTGTCGATTTTGACGAGGACGGGTTTGTGGACTTTTACGATTGGGGCAGATTATTGGACGATGATTCCGATATTTCTTCCATGTTTCAAGTGCTGAACATTAAATCAGCCAAATTGGAGCCGATCATCTCTCGTTTATCCAAACATGAACAACAAGAGGTCGGTTATTTTTTTAAACCAATCCATAAACTGAATTGTGAATTTGTGGAGATAAAACTTGTGATGGACAAATTAGAAAAAAGTAAATTGAATATTTAACACATTATTTTCTTGTAAAAATTGTTGAGAAACGTTATAAAATATATACGCATATGTAAATTAATGAGCATTTATTGAATATTCGTTCTAACATTGCTAAGAAGAGCAGTGGCCTAGTGGTTGTGCGATAGGTTTCACTTTGCTTGGAATGAAGTTCAGTTCCACCCCCGACCCCATCTAGATGTTTCCATATTTGGATGGACAATAGATATCACATTGCACGGTGTGGGTGATACGGCGGTGCTGACTAGGCCCAAGCCAGGTCGCATCAGCGATACCGCATGTTTGTGCAGTAAACCAGTCGAGATTTCGATGCCTGGATGGCCCTCATTCAAACCCGCGAAATGATTAGTCCAAGGTCATTTTCAATGGGGGAGGATTGATCCCGGGCCTTCACGTATCACGTATCTAACACTGCTCAATCACCCTTAAATGAAAAGAGGAATTATTAAATAAAAATAAATTACTATATTAGTGCAGGGTTTTTCGGGCTTTTGAGAATTAAAATTTTAGACTAATATTAAATAAATTCAAATGTTTTACAGACAGTGAATATGATGCAACGTTTGGTGCGCATTGCTGATCACGCGACGGATCGCGGCATTCGAATTATGATCGATGCAGAGCAGACTTATTTTCAGCCTGCAATTTCTCGTTTGACTTTAGCGCTCATGCGAAAGTAAGCTGATATATTAGGTTGTTGCATAATTTTCTGACAATTTTTTTCAAAAATTTTAATTTTATTTTTCGAACAAAAGAAACAACAACATTAAATGAAATATGCGCCATTATTATCTACAACAGTCTGCCATTTGATTGGTAATTGAAAGATTCCTCGAGAATAGAATTCCGGCGATCGGGATGCGAAGAAGTCGGCGAGCCCATTTTTCAGGTGTTCTTCATCGTCGAAGTGCTTGTCCCGCAGGTGATCGCTCAGAGCCAGGAACAAGTGGTAATCCGTTGGGGCAAGGTCCGGTGAGTACGGCGGATGGGGCAGAATTGTCCAGCCCAGTTCTCGAATTTTCTGGCAGGTCTGTGGCCGGGCGTTGTCATGAAGGAAGAAAACTCTGTCCTATTTTCCACGAAGTTGCTCGGCAACTCTATCCAATTGTGCGCAGTAGTAATCGGCAGTAATTGTCCAACCGCTAGGCAAAAGCTCCCAATGAACGATTCCTTTAACGTTCCACCAAACTGAAATCATAACCTTTTTGGGATTCAAGTCGGCCTTTGGCGTTGGTATGCCGCTGTCGTGCGTGCTGAGCCACTGGCGTTTGCGCGTATGGTTGACATAGAGGACCCACTTCTCATCGCCGGTGAGCAGATTCTTCAACCAGTCGAACGTACGTTTAAAAGTGAGAAGTTGCATGCAGTCGTTGACTCGCTTCGTTGCTTGAAATGGCAATAACTCATGCGGTATCCAAACTCCGAGTTTTGACACCTTTCCAAGACGGTGCAAATGGCGTGCGATGGTAGTATGGTCGGACGCGAGCAGTGCTTCAAGTTCACGTAGACTTCGCCTTGGGTCTTCTTCCACGAGCTCCAGCAGACGCGATTCATCTAGTTCCGCCGGGCGACCGCTATGCCCATATTCGTCGATGTTGAAGTCGCCGTTTTTGAACTTACGAAACCAATCTACAGTGGTGTGGTAGGAGACGGTTCCTTCACCCATCGAACTGCATATGTTACGGACTGCATCCGTTGCCGAGTGTTTCAGGCGGAACTCGTGAAGCAACAGTATGCGAACCTGCTTACGGTCAAGCGCAGTTTTTTCGGCCATAACAAATAAGATTTCCAATACTGAAACTGTTGTTCAATACTTTACTGAGTGGTCCTTATATATAAATTAACAGCATGTTTCTAGAACATTCTAGAAAGTTTTAGAAAAATCTAAAAAAAATTGTCAGAAAATTATGCAACAACCTAATATATTTAACTCATTTTAGCAATTCGATAATTCTTATTTAAAATAATTACAATTCTAATTTTTCTCAGTATTTTCATAATAAACATGCTTGCAGATACAACAAGACCCACGGACAAATTCTGAACACTTATCAAGCCTATTTAAAAAACGCGCTTGCCACTATGACGATTGATATGCACTTGGCGCGTCGCGAAAACTTTCACTTTGGCTGTAAATTGGTTCGAGGCGCCTATATGGAGCAGGAGCGCAAACGCGCCAAGCATATTGGCTACGAGGATCCCATCAACGAAAACTATAAAGTAAAGAATATTTTTTCATTTCCTAATGTCACAAACATGCATAAATTTGCTTAAAAAATTGCTTTTAAAAGACACATAAAACATTATTCAATAAATTATATTTTTCGTATTCATATCTCTCCTCTTTTTGCTCTTTTATATTTTTTACTTGTATCATGATGTTATTTCGTGTTCCTTTTTAAATCCTCGACATCCTCTCACCTTTATAGATCGTCAATTTTTAGCTGTATTGATGATTTTGTTTAGCGATGACATGGAATTAGAAAATTGTGCTTATGGAAAATCCCATTCGGCAATTGTACTAGTACGCCGAAAATGTCTTCCGATTCTCCTCATTCTTTCACACAAATTACACATAAAAGCAAAAATGAGGAAGGATTAATGAGGAGAGAAAGCGATGTAATTTTATATTCGATCCTTTCATTATTTCGCTCACCAGCTGATCGATAACTTTAGGCCACATCGGACATGTATCATCGGTGTCTGGAGAAAATTGTCGACGAACGAGAAGCACGTGGCTCCAATCAAGTCTCTGTGATGGTCGCCTCGCATAATGTAAGTGATACAAGATTGTTGAATGACAATACAAAAACCCTCATTTTCAGTTGATTTTTGAGCTCAAGAAAATTTTTAATAAATATGATTGTATCTTTATAATGGCTATTTAGGAAGAAACCGTTCGTCACGCCGTCCAACTTATGAAGGATCGTTGTATTGCCCCGGTTACTTTTTTTTTAAAAAAATTATTTTTCCATAAAATTGTCCACTTAACTTCGTATTCTTTTTAGAGTGAGCGTGTTATTTGTTTTGCTCAACTATACGGCATGTGCGATCAAGTAATCTCATATTAAATTATTATTTTATTGGCGAGCAGTGTTTTTTCCACGCCTATTTTCTCTATCTATTATTTTCGTATCCTTCATATAATTTAGGTATCCTTTACGTTGGGACAGGCCGGCTATTCCGTCTACAAGTATTTGCCGTATGGACCTGTTGAAAAGGTGCTTCCCTACTTGTCGCGTCGAGCGCTAGAAAACGGATCCGTCTTCACGCCTCTCTTGAAGGAACGCCGCTTATTATGGACAGAACTAAAGCGACGATTGATGTCCGGTCAGTTTGTCTATCACGTTCCTGAGCACAATTAAGGCGTCCTCTCATTCAACAGAGCTTAATTAGTCGCTCATAGAGATAAGCAATGAACTAAAAGGTTGATTGCTTTCCGAAGACTTTAGAATCTCTCACAGGAATTTAAAATTCATATCCAATTTTCATTTTTTTTCTTAATATTGTGATGTATCCAATTGAGAGAATTTACATATTAAAAAACCCATGTTCAATTTCTATTAGACAAATTATGCTGTTGACATTAATTAGATTAGCACATTATGTGGAATTGTTGAAAAATATCCCATCTTTTTACAATTCCTTACTTTTGTAAATTTTTTTTGGATCTTTCTATTTAGTGCCTCTCTCTCAATGAAGCGAATGTATCTTCCTATAAGGATCCTTAAAATATTATGAAATTGAATGTTAATGACACGTTTTTCTCTTATAGCATAATAGAATGTGCTTAATAAATATAATTTCTAATCACTTTCCGTTTTTTTTCCAAAAAAAGATAGAACTACTATTACAAATTTATTATATCTATCACTTTTGTTGAGCGTTTCGACAAAAAAAAAACAAACAATTTAATATTAGCTATGAACACTATTAGGCAATTTTTGCGGACGGCTTTAAAATGCTAGCAGAATCGCCGGGATAGCTTGAATTATGATTACCCACAACATAGAATTGTAAAATAGCTAATGAGAGAAAATCACCAATGATGAGAATAATCATTTCACACAATCTCTTACGGAGCCCGGACACAGAACGTTGTTGACCTCATGCGAGAGAGCGTGCCGTCTGGGAAAGAACGTGTGATTATCCGTATACTGCATGAGGTTCGGCAATCGGCTCGTATAAATATCACACAGCCGGCTCAGGAGTCGATAAAAGAATGTCATGTTATGATAGGTTCGAAACATTGCGCCGAAATTCGAATTAAACGCATTTTTAAGAAAATTGCTGCAAAATAACATTACAATAATTGAGAGGATGAAGGAAAAATGAGAAAAAATACATTCGACTAAATAGAATACACCTACCCGACTTGTTTTCGCTCAGCGGCCCACTCTCGAATAATTGTCCGGCATTCGCCTGTATGGCGAGTGGCATAGCATTGATAGTCCTCAATGAGGTAGGTGAGTGTTTGCAGCTTTGTGACGGCACGCTGAAACTCATCCGAGTTTTGTATTCGCACTTCGCCGGCCAACTCCGGCACGATGGCGGCAGTGTTCCAGCCGAGGCGCAGCATCGGCTCCTCGAGATCCGAATAGATGTGATCGCCGAAATAAAGAACGCCTATCTTTTTGAATTCTGCCATCGATGAAAAGGAACGAATGTTTCCCTGAAATTAAATTAGCAAAAGCAAAAACACGTTGGGTTTTAATATTTTTACTGGCCATAAATTTTTATGATTTTAAATAAAAACATTCTTTTTTTAATAAACTTTTTAATGCATATATTTTGTTTAAAATTTGAAAATTTTCAAATTCTATAATCCTTTTCGCACTTAGTTTAAAGAAAAAAAAAATCTAAAAAGCAGCATCAAAATTTCCCACGTATAAGGCATTGGGAATGCGCCATAGATCGCAATTGTGCATAAGATCGATCTTATATATCTTTGGGATAAATGTGCATATGAAATTACCCCGGAATATATCTTGCCCGACTCTAGCTTATCAATACGTTCGAAGCTCAACGTGTCCGAATTTTCGTTGAGCAGCCGAAACGGATTCGAACTTTGGAAGAACATCGGTTTTTTGGCTTTTACGACAATGTACTTAAAAAGACGTCGCCATTCATCGCCAAGCATGTAATTCATTCCCGCATTTCTAAATACAGATCGGCATTAATATGACTACGTAAATTGAATTCATACATACACAAATTGATAGGGTGAGTTGGTGATGATAAATAGTTCTTTTCCACTGGTTAGTAACCGACTCAAGTAATCGCCGAGACCGTCGTTCTTGTGAATATACGTTTGAAGATCCGCCATAACACAGCGATACATATCGCCTCGACTGTGAACGGCGTGAAAGGCGGTCTAAAATTAACGAAGATCTAAGTGAAACTACCAATTCTAATAGAATCGTAAGAAAATTTTTTTGCCTTCACGTCTTCGTAAAGTTGCAGCGGGTCGAAGTTGATGTTCTGAGCGTCAAAGAATTCCACCATTGTCGCCAAAAGGCCGGCCCACGGCAAGCTGAACAGATCGATGAGCTGCGTGAAGTCGGCGACTCGTCGAGCCTCGGGCAGCGAATAGCCTCCATAAAGCTGAACAATTTGCGCATCGCTGAGCTGATGTCGGCCGCGATGAACACTACCTCGCTGAATTTGGTTAAAGGCATCTACTTTGAGGAGACAACAATTTACAATGTCGTAGTGTAGTCCACGGATTGCGAAATTGATGTCGTATCGGATGGAGCGCAATGTTTGCGGATACTACAATAAATTACTTAATTGTTTATTTGAATGTACTAGATGTTTTTAAATGTAAATGGTTTAAAGGCATAAAGAGACCTTCATCTCATCAATGAGACGATTAAGCGCCAGATTGTAGACCAAATCGTTGAGTTGGCGCTTATATACGGCAGGCGTATAGTCGTAATCAAATCCGTATGCATGGATGCGATGCAAGTTGAGCTCATTATTGGCAAAAACGGCACGCGGATTTACCGGGTGATAGTGTAATGGTTTGTCCAACGTTTTTTTCGCCTTTTCGTACACCTATAAAAAATTATATATTCAAAACTATGGATTAAAAATAAACAAAAATATAAGTTTAAATTAAACGGAATTAATTATTTATTTTATGATTTTCTATTCAACAAATTATGAATTTTGCCATTTTTTTTGTTTAAAAAATGTCTCAATCCAAAGTCATTCATTTACACAATGGAAATGTGGAACGAATGTGCCATTTAATAGGATGGAGCACGAATGATTTGGGCTCTTTTATAATAATAACCGCAATACGACCAAGGTTGGGAGCCGGACAGCGGCCGAGAAAGGCCCGCAAAGGAATTGAAATTATGTGAATGTGGAGCAATAATCCACTAGACCATTTGGGAATATGCAAATAATGATTAGAAATACCCAAAAATAATAGGTACCTATAAACTTTTTTCAATAATTTTTATACAACGTTTGACAGGCAAAATAAAATGTATTTACGAATCGCAAGTGGTCGGCAGCCATTTGCGCTGATGCCGGCGGAAGTCTTTCCATAGCTAGCTGGGAACATGAGCGGCGTAAGCTTTGATTAAGGCGCACAGCCAACAACCAACCCACTCCTCCGACGGCCATCTACTCGGAAAAAAACTCGTTGAAATTATTGGAATTTTAATTTCCATATACATATATATGTACGTGTGAAGAGTGTTTGGTATTGAAAAAAGTAGAACTTGTAATTAAAAAAAAATGTATTAATAAAATTAAGAAAATCGTTTATTATTTTAAACAAGAATAATAACAACAGTTTCCATTAAAAATTTGTGAATTTCATTGGGTGGAAACCTAAGGCAAGTTCGGAAAAAACAACATCACGCTTTGCTCACCAGCCCAAACCGGCAGCAGCGTAGGCCTCTGCTTGGGTATACGCTGGCCGCTGTAATTCTTTTATCCTCTTTTTATGCACTAAAACAAATATGTTATATGTATAGTTATTTTTTGATATTGAAAAAAGTAAAATCCATTAAACCATTTACATTTAACATCTCATACCAACACGAATAATCATAATTCTTAATTTTTTTTTGAATAAAAATTTAAAAAAAGATAAATTTCTATTACTTTTAAGAGACTTAAATCATAAAACTAAGACTATAATTTGAAATTCATTTACGTTTATTGTTTTTGTGTTTGCATAAAGTAGGCGCGTCGATGAAGTATCGACTGCACTCGACACAATAGAATTGGCCATCGCCGGGCAGATCCACGTCCACGGGCTGTTTAATGAGACGAGCATACTTCTCTGGTCGAAAATCCTCCTGAATCTGGTCGAGGTCCTTGCCCGTGCGCTTTCGCGTCTTATTGGCTTGTTTGCGGGGCATAAATGTTCCTATTTTAACTTCCATTCATTTTAAATCAACAACCACGTTGTGATTTTCAAATCAAAAATATTCCAAGAAGCATTCAGCCAACTATATGTCAGTAAAAACTATATAGGATAGATTATTTTTTTATTTTCTGATTTTTTTGATTTTTTCTTAATATTAGAAAATTGAGAAAACATATATTATAAATACAACACAAGAAAAAATAAAAATTTCGGATTAGCTGCCAAGACCGTACATATGTCCCTGTACTTCATGCGAAACCTGAAAATTATTGTATATGATAAATAAGTAAAAGTCCATTTTATTTATAATTTTATTAAAAAAAAACGGCGTCACACTCTGAATTGAAAAAATTGAGCAATTTCAAAAGATTTCCGATAAGATAGATACCAATTAAAAAAGACAATCTCGTGGCCACGGACAATCGCAGCTGTGACAGTTGCGGCCTAACTTCTCTTTGAAAAACCTTTATGCTGAGCCTAGGCTCTGTCTTATGACAGCGACTTATTTTAGGCATTATATAATGCTTAGAAATTGAAAGAAGAAATTTTTTTCGGGTAATTGTTGCAGCTGCTTTTTTAATCGGCAGCCACAATCGTCGAGGTTTCATTGAAAAGAACAAATTATACATACCTCATCCCAGCAATCGCTAAAGAAGCGCTCTTTCAGTTTGAAGAAGGTCATCGCTGTCAAAAGTGAGTCGGAGCCAGCTTGATGTCTTTGACCGATTCGTGCAACTTGCAATTGATCTGCTACCTAAAATCCGATAAATTTTAAAAATTATATAGATTCATTAAAATAAGAATAATCTAATTTACTCTACATAAAACACATAGTTTCGAAAATTAAATGAGTTACCTTTTAGAAATTAACGAAAATAAAAAATTTAAAAAATATCTCAATTCAATTAAAATTAATTATTGTACAGAGAGTCCCAATAAGAAGTTCTTTTTTTAAACTTGAATAACTTTTTTTCTATTGAACCAATCTGAGAACCAATTACATATTTGGAATCAGCGCGCTCTAGGCTTTCAACGTAACGTCAATTTTTGAGAATTTCATATTACAATAACACTTAAAAATTTCGTTAAAATTTTGAAAAATATGCGTTTGTTTTTTAGCCATAACTTTTTGCTAATCAATTGGCACGCCGTTTCCTGCAATCGACTCGAAATAAAGTTGCGCGTCGAACGACATATAACTTGTCGAGCGCGCAAAATTCACCACATTTGTGCGCGGCAAAAAATTTTTGTAAGTCACGTGACCTATATCAAATAAAAGCCTAGATGATTTCAAATATGTAATCGGTTTTCAGATTGGTTTAATTCAAAAAAAGTTATTCAGATTTAAAAAAAGAACTTCTTAGTGGGACTCTCTGTACATTCTAAATTTTTTTTCATTCATTCAAGATTTAAAAAATAAATAAGTAAAAAAATCTACGTCTTGTAAACTGCCACGAAGCATCGCGGCAACAGGTCCCGGCTGCTTTAAGAACATTTTGATGTCGAAGCTGGTGGGAAAAAGCGCCTTATAATAACGAAAAAATTCTTTTTCGTTAGGTGGCAGATCGTCCAATAGAATCGACTTGATCAAATATCCGAAATCAAAGCAGCTATGAAAGGTGATCCACGTGATGCGTTTGTCCGCTAAGAGGCCGGAAGTGGTAAGCAACTCGCCAAAGTCTTCCATGAGAATGCCTTCGGTCTATAAATTTCGGAAATTTTAATAATTTAAATAAGTCTATGTTGCCAAATAATATTAATGCTAGCGTATTTGACTAACAAAAAATAATAAAAAAGACCTGATGTCGATTAAAATCGAATCCAGAAGTGCGTAGAAGCTCAATTGAGTCGGTAGAGTAAAGATCATTTAGGAGATTAAAGTGAAAATTGAATTGCCAGACGTCTTTTCCAGGCGGAAGACGACCTTGCTCATCGACCAGCGTAAATCCCACCTGAATCAACTTAAGCACATTGACGTTGCACCACAATTGTTGATAGTTAAAGTCTTCTTTGTTTTTAAAAAGTCCCATTGGCGTGGCGACTACACCCGGAAATTCGGTGTCCATTGCCACGTATGGATAATCTTCCAAAGTAATTCGCAAGTTTTCAAACTCCTTTTCCAAATTGGAAACCCATACCTATAATATCATATAAGCTTTATACTACCATTAAGTTTTTTAATTCAAAAAAACAACTTAAAAAAGCTTACTTCATGCAAATTGACTTCCTGGGCAACCATTGCGTTATGTTGAACAACGGCAAATTTATACAAATATACCACTAAAATCTAAGTCAACGTATTATATAAAAAATTAAAAAATATATATGGATATTAATAATAATGTTCTATCCATAGTTAGATTTGACTGCATAAGTACCAGGCAATTACAAGACAAAATTAAGTTGAAAAAATTTCAATCGATCAATTGTTATAATTTATTACATGTACGCAAAATTTGCGCAAGAAATTTTAAAAATAAAGTTGAAAATTTCCTGCAACGATCCGCCTTATCTTTATAAACTGCAAAGTTTTTCCAGACTTCATTTTGCAAATTCACAGCAATAAATATATAGGGCAGGGAAAGGATGCAAATTACTCGAAAATTATTAAAGGGCTTTTACTTATGAATTCATTACTTTTAAAACTTTTTTCCAAAAAATTTTTCGAAATTCTGGTAGCTGGGGTGAACTAGAGTGACGCCCTGTTTTGATTTTTGATTTAATGATCATTTCGGCTATATCCTAATTTCTGGGTTCCAAAATTTTTTTCGATTTTGGCTGAAAATATAATGCAAGGGGTTTTCCAAAGCGCTGATTACGAACTTTATGTCCATTCTTTTGGATTGTCTTATTGATTCTCTAAGAGACCATCTGATTTTAAGAAACTCGCCAATTTTATTTTGTGAAAAAGATAAAAATTGTATTGTAGGATTTTACAATTTCTATATTTCTAATAAGCGTCCCGAAATTCTCAAAATACATTTTTGTGAAATAAAATTGGTGGGTCCCTTAAGACTATATGCTCCCCTAGAAGATCAACAAGACACACTAGAAAAGATGAACGTTGGATCCGTGATTAGCGCTCTGGAAAACATCTTACAGTAAATTTTTAGCTAAAAAATTGAAAAAAATTCCTGGAATTAGAATATAGCAATCATTTCTGTGGAGTATTGCAGGCATAAGCTGATTAAGGAGGATAGAAAGTTTAATGATTCTACTATTTTCTGGCGCTATGTTTAAATATTTGAGTTTTTTCAATACTTTTTTAGTATATAATTTGATCATCATTTTTTTCATTTTGCATCTCTCGAAATTGTCAATTCTTTTCGATTTATAAGCATTACTTTTGCATTGTCTTTTCAATTTGCTAAACCTGAACTATTTTTATTAAAATAGAAGAAAGTAGAAGATTTTTTACATATTGAGCACAAATTTGTTGCGAACTTATAACAATAAATATTTTTAATTTTTGTAGACAAAATAAAATTAAACTTTTATAACTAGCTTCATTGAATATTCTTGACATAAAAAACAATTAAAATCTTTTTGCTAATATACAATTGTGAAAAAAATTAGACCACTTGTTGATTTTAAAGGAAAGTGAAATTTGGTCCAAAATTTTTTCTTTAGACATTTTTCTTTTCGAATATATAGTTAACACAAGTTTTTAGCTACAATATAAAACTAAACTCGAAAAAGTAAGTCTGCAAAGTTATAGTTAAAAATACAATTTTAGTTCGAAAATTTAGCGGAAAAAATTAGAGACAATAAATTTTTAGACAAATTGTATTTTTAAAAATAACTTTGCATACTTACTTTTTTGAGATATAAGTTATCTTGTAGCTAAGAACCTATAATTTTATTATTGAAAAATCTCAAGAAAAAATTTCGAACGAAACTTCATTTTTTTTTTCAAAATCACCAGTGGTGATCTCAAATTTCTTTCGTAATTGTATTTTTTTTATTTTTAGGTTTACGACATGTTTCGTCTTTTAATTGTTTTTTCATTTATTCCTGCTTTTTTGTGTAAGTGTAATTATTTATTCGGTATTTTAATAATATCTATTCGAAAATTCTTGATTTAACGAGTTAATTTTTGCTTTATAAGACAATTACAGGATGTCCCCGATTGCATTTTTGTTATAGCTTTTTTTATTTCGCAACCAAATTGTAAAATTCTTTTTGTATTCGATTTCCAAGATTTTAGGCAACAGTTAAGACCAAGCTTGTCATTATTGGTTATCATTATCAATTACGAATTTGCTAATCATTTAAACTTCTTGTGTCACTTTTTCAAAAAAAAGACATTTTCGCTAAAGTGCGTGGCATAAAGATCGACTCATTCTAAGCATTAGGCCTATTTTGAATTATTTTGACATTTTAATTGAAAATCGAGGTAAAATTCGCTCTATAAGGCATTATTTAAACTATTAAATAAAAAATTAGCGGAAATCAATTCAAAAAATTGCGTCAATTTAGTGTCAATTTTGCACATTTTTTACCAGTGGAAAAATTGGCAAAAATGTTTAAATGATTAGCAAATTCGTAATTCGAAACCAATATCGACAAGCTTGGTCTTGAGCAGTTGCCTAAAGTCTTGAGAATCGAATAAAAAAATAATTTTGCGAAAAATGTTATAACAAAAATGCAATCGGGGACGAATTTGGGCCACCCTGTATTTTTTTTCTTACAATTTAGGTGCGTCTTGTGAATCTCCAAAATATTCATCCAGCGGGTTTTCAACTCTAGATGGATTTTTTCATTTTTCAACAATGTATATTGTTGAATTTACATTGCAATGTGCGAATAATGTTCGGGTTAGTTTTAAATGATCTTCAAACTTTATAGTTTTTTCAAAAAGGTAATTTTTTTTTAAATTCAGGATATGCCTTTTTACGCCGTAATCAATGGAAAATCTTATCAAGTCGCCGCGTCCGAAGAGACCTCCAAATATCAGGTCTCTTGGCGTTTGGAGCATGGCGAGTCATCGAAACAAACGTTTAACATCAATGTCTATGATGAGGACAAATTTGCCGAGTACAAGAAGGTAGAAATTTATTGTTTTGTAAGATTTTTTATCCACAGAATAAATTATTTTCATTTTTTCATTTTGAACTTTTTATTTTTGTTTTTACTAAATTCCAAATTTAGGCAGAACAAAATGGCGAAAATCCCGAGACGGTTGTTCAGCCACTGGTAACACTTACCTACTATCACTCCGGTATTTCAACAAAGTGGTCAATTTCTGCGGAGATCGTCTGTCTGCTGGCTGCTATCGTTGGTCTCTACTATGCGACCAATTTCAAGTGGCAACTGAAGGACTAACAAAATAGTTTTTTTTTTGTTTTCAAGCCAATGGAAATGTTGGGAGTTAGAATTTTATGACCTCTTTTTGTTGCCTTTTGAATCGATTGTGTGTAGAATATTTATTTATGTTATTTATTACTCTTTGTTTGTCAAATAAATTTTTTAATTAAATTTTTTTTATTTTACACGAAATTCTGGTTTTACTCCATTTCTATATAATTTTATTATGGAATAGAAATCGTGTGAAAGAGTTGAAGGGAATTTTATGAGAATTTTTTCTAGAAAATAATGTTATTAATCTAAAAAATTTATCGAGCATTTTTTGTTTAATTAATACTAGAGTAGTTGTTAATTTGTTTTATTATTTCGATTCAAAAAAAAGAAAAAAATATCAGCCAAAATAAAATTGAAGAAAATTTTTATATATATTGTAGCCGTATACTTAATATTTAGCCTTGCCGAAACTCAACATTTTTTAGCCCCAATTTACGGCATCTTACAGAAGCAATTTACAATGCGTCTGATAGTCAATAAAAAATGGTACCGAATTACAAAAAAAAGTTAAATTTACAAAGTTTTTAATTTAGTTTTGGCCTGTTCGAAAATCATGACTTAAATCCGGGGTTGCCAGATGTCCTTTTTAAAAAGATTTGTTCTTTTTTTGAGGGGATCTGTTCTTTTTTATTTTTTGTTTTTTTTTTCCATTTTTTGTTCTTTTTTGTTCTTGTTCTTTTTTTCCATTAAGAATGGCTCTCTTAGACAACGGGATCAGGAGTTCCGAGAAGTATTAATTGTTGAGAGAATAAAGAATCTGACCCGAAAAGTTAACGAAATCGACCAATTCAGATATTTTTAGAAAAATCTTTTTTGTTGTTGGAAATTATCAATAAAATATTTTTTTCGTGCCCAGCGTTCTTTTTTTTATTTTATTTTCATCTGGCAACCCTGCTTAAATCTAACAAAAATTCAAATATCGCTACAAAATATATACAAAAAAAAGTTAATATTGACTGAATTATCAAAAAATTTAAAAAAATTACGAAAAAAATTTCTTTGGGTAAAAATCAGGTTTCAAGAAAAAAAATTCTCTTATATGAAAAATTAGCTTTGGCAAGAAATAAATCGGTTTTCTTTACGATTAATTTAAAAAGTGATCTATTTTATGAATTAAATATAGAGAGGAATATATTAGTAGCGTCACAAATTGCAGAAATGTTGCTAGCTTTGTGTGATCGACTTGCGTTGACTAGTCTTCGCTGTATTTCCGTTTCGTCGGGTTTCGTTCAGGCGCGTTGTCTCAACAATCTCGCCAAACGACCATCGCTGGCATCGATGTGCCGCTATTCCGATGGCGTAACTTCCACGTCCGGGAGGGTGTGTTACATCGCGTTCTTCTAGGAGTTTGGGAAACTTTTTGAGACCATTAGTTATTTTTACGATTAAACTTTTAATTTCAAAGTATATTACAGAAGTTAATTTATTATTCGCAGTTTAAGTCAATTTTTTTTTTGTTTTTAAAAAATTCCTATTAATTTAATCGAATTATAAAAGTTTCTTTCGCATTTTTTCCAGCGACGAAACGTGCAGCGTTTCTTAATCGCAATGTCGCAGGAGGAGAAAGAACGAAAGTTGAAGGAAATTGAAAAGATGCGAACCGAAGCGATTCCGACCGGCCTGTTCGCCAAATGCAAATACTATTTTAAACGATATTGGTATATTGCGATACCGGTGCACACGTTGTGTTGCACTATATGGTTCATCGCGCTTTACGTCGCCGTTAAGAGGTCTGTGAACTTTGCTCTTCGATATTTTTGGAAAGCTTTTTCGAAGTTTTGGACAAAATTAGAAAAATATGTTTAAATACGATTATACATCGATAAAATATCTTTTCATTTGGTAAGCCTTTTAACAATAACAATAGAAATTTTTTTTTAACAATAGAAATTTATTTTTAGCGGAGTAGACATTCTTGCTTTGTTGAAATCTTTGCATATGCCCGAGAGCCTCGTTCAAAAGGTGCAAAATACTCCCGAGTCTGCGGGAGTTTTTGTCGTCGCCCTACTGCTTTATAAGGCATTTTTTTCTGATATTTTAAACTTTAAGTAATGTTTAATATCATTAATTGAACAATCTTCATTATCGAAAAGCTCAAACAATTTGTTTATCGATAAAATAATTCCCACAGATCGCTGTGCCTCTGCGTTACGCCACGTCGTTGGCCGGCATTCAACTCACATTTTGGGCGCTTCGCCGTATGGGCAAGTTGAAGACGGCGCGTGAGGTCGGCTACGGCGTTCGAACGCGCTATGACTCGGCTATTATCCGACTAAACGAGCGCAGAAATCGATCGGCGATGATTTCGCCGAACAACACCGCCAACGTGACGCCCACTTCGACGCTGTTGCGGATTTTGTCTCGTCGCGAGAAACGCCAACAACAGCAACAAGCGCCAGCGTCTGCATCACAGGCGCAACAACATCGCAGTGGTTCCGCGGAGAAGCCGCCAACGTCGTCATCAAAACCCCACGAATAAGTGACTTATAAAACAAACGTTCGGCTTTTCTATTCCCTTTTTTCTTATAAAAATTGAAATCAGACTCCGTTCTGATAATTCAAATAAAATAATGTTCTGAGATTTTTCTATTTGAAAAATTGAATTTTTAGCATTTCGAGTTGGTCCAATAATTTTTGTTCAGTTTGTTTTGAGACAATCCACTAAAATTCTACATATTAATTAAAGGTCTTTTGAATTTCTCAACTTTTAAGTTGCTTTTTTTTCAGCCTTCGTTTGAGCAATTTTTGCTTTGATACCTTATTGTTATTTGCGATTATGGTGTGAATAATTTAATTTTATATTCTCTCTACAATATTGATTTATTTCGTTTATCAATTGGGAATGCGTATAGAATTTCCATTTATATTTTTTGATTGATGTCCTTTAAAGGGAGAATTTAAATTTTTAAAAGATATATTTTCCATCTTTTGAATCGAACTTATCAAACGAACCATCTAGTGTTTATGCTCCAAAATCTTTTTGTCAAAGCGATGAGCAGCGCCGGCGGTATAGCGACAATTGGCAGCGCGCCGTTGCGTCGCCATTTAATTGCCGTATGTCAACTCACATCACGACACAATCTCGAGGAGAATTGGAGCGTGTGCGCGGATATGGTTGCGCGTGCCAAATCCAGAGGCTCCGCGGTAATTGATGCTCACTTTACATATGTTTTAAATATGTTGCACGGCCATTTACGTATTTTCCCGGCCATATACGTATATTCCCGCCGATTCCCGCCAACAAAAAGCGTCAATATATACGTATCTTCATATAAGATTTTTTAACATTTGATTATATAGTCAAACCTGTCTGTAATTGGGCATCCTCTCTAATTGGGCACTTTTTCGCGGTCCCGACAGGTTTGACTATTTCTCTATTTAAATTGACTTTTTTAAAGGTGGCGCCAGTTGCCGCAAGATTGTCGAAATTTGGCGTGAAATCGATCCTTGATTTTATATAAGATTTTTTTTCACATTTGATTATATTTTGTTTTCTATTCACTTTTAAACAACACATTTTTACTTTTTTTTTCAATTTTTATGACGTTACCATTCCTTTAATTATTTTTAAGTAACTTTTTTCTCAATTGAAAACAAAATTTAGATGGATGTAAAAAAAAATCTTAAATGGCCGGGAAAATACGTATATGGGCATGCAACATGTTTTCCCGTAACATATATAATTAAAGAGTACCTCTACAAATAAATACATCGAACATAATTTTACTTCATTAAATTTCTTTGATTGAACACTTGACTTATTATAATTTCAATCATTCTATTTATTTTATTTTAGATGGTATTTTTCCCCGAATGTTTCGACTATATTGGTCGTACGCGAGAAGAGACAATTTCAATGGCCATGGATGAGTCCAGTGAATTTATTGATCGATTTCGACAATTAGCCATTCGCCATGGCGTTTGGCTATCATTGGGCGGTTTTCATCATAAGGTATTTTTTTTTGGAGTGATATATTAGATTGTTCAGAAAGTTTTGTCGGATTTATGACAAACTCGGCTCTTTGCGATGCAGTTCGGTCTGTAGCGGTTTAGTTGGCAATGCAATACACATCAGAGTCGATGGTTTGTTCGCGTGAAAGAAGCTCCCAGTGGATCAGACCCGACACGCTCCACCAAACGCTTAAAATATCTTTTTTTGGTGTGAGTCACTTTAAGGCACGGGTCTGACGTGGGCTGAGCGTAGCAGACTTTGCATCAAACGTGGCGCAAATGTTTCTGACTGTTTCGCTTGCGTGGTTTCCATGTTTGAACTCATGGAAGATTAGGATTGCAGATTTCGAGGCGTTTTTTCCACATAACGCACTTTCTTTAAACAACTAAAACTATGCAATAATTGGATCAAATGTCAAACATTTATATGTCAAAATACTCTTTTCTTTCAAATAACATATAAAATACGTAGCAAAATATTAATAAAAAGATTTTATTCATAGGCAAACATAAATCCGACAAAACTTTCTGGACAACTTAATATTTTGTTTAAATTTTAAGCTCGTATATAGATCACGGATTCCCAACGGCTGCCTTTTAATACGCATTTGGTAATCAATGATCGTGGAGAGACTAAAGCTTTATATCAAAAATTGCATTTATTCGATTTGGATATTCCTGATCGAGTTCGTTTAATGGAGAGTGAATTTTCCAGCGGCGGAGACAGTGTATATTTAAAAATTGTATTTTTTTTTTGAAGTCGAATGCATTATACTTTTATAGCTCATTCCACCGGTTGATACCCCAATCGGACGTTTGGGTCTGTCGATTTGCTACGATGTACGGTTTGCCGAGCTTGCATTATGGAATCGATATAAGGGTGCTCAGATTCTTTCTTATCCGTCCTCGTTCACCATAAACACGGGACTTGCGCATTGGGAGGTGAATTTTAATTGTTTATTTCATTTTAATTCAAGTCACAAAATATGCCGCAGTTTTAAATGTGGAATAGATTTATTTGTTTGAGATTTATTTGTTCAGTCCCTGCTTCGAGCACGAGCGATTGAAACGCAATGTTACGTGGTTGCCGCCGGCCAGACAGGAAAACATAACGAGAAACGCTCTTCCTACGGTCATTCGATGGTCGTAGATCCATGGGGAGCCATTGTTGCGCAATGTTCCGAGACTATTGGTAGGTACATTCCATTTCTAGGCTTCTTTTTACAATAAAAATGGTCTGTAAAATAATAATTTTTGAGATTACTACGAATTTTAATTTAATTTTTAATATTTTTTTTCACTAAAAATGTTCAAAGATATTTGTTATGCGGAAATAAATCTCGACTACTTGAACGAGGTACGCCAATTACAGCCCGTAATGAGTCATCGTCGTTCTGATCTATACTCCATTATATATAATACTGCGAAAAAATGCGATGGTTATTTGATCTTTGTTCTTTAACTTTTTTTTAATATTTTCGATTTTAAATCATATAGAATTTGAGTGCCAAAAATTCTCTGACTTTGACATTCCAAAGGAGACGATATTTTACCAAACCGATCTCACGTACGCTTTCGTCAATCTGAAGCCCGTAGTTCCAGGCCGTAATAAATTTTTATTATTTAATAAATTTTTATTATTTAATAAATTTATTTTTTTATTATTTAATAATAAATATTTTATAATTGTCAACTAAGAATAGTATAAGCCTTTTAAGTTTTCTTAAGTTATTTTTTCAAAGCATTAATTAGTAAAGTGTAACAAATCGGTTATGTTTATATTGGTCATGCGATACGACATTTCGTGACAAACAATTCGGGATCGGGCATTCAGAACGGACGTCGAAAACATACTTATAATGATGGTGAAAATAACTTAATATGAGGCTTAGCCTAAAGCCAACGAAGCCTAAGGGCTAAGTCTAAGTTTGGCCCAAAGTCCGTGTCCGTCTCGAAAAGTGTTCGTCTCGAATTGTTCGTTCCGAAATGTTCCAACATTTTTTATATTATGCTCGTTTCAGACGTTCTATGCGCTACCAGACGATTAACACGTCGGCTGACGGATTTGACAGATGCGGAAACGGCGGACATTTTCAATGTCGCAAAGCGGGTGCAGTCCATGCTGGAGAAGTATTACGATGTAACCTCGTCGACGGTTACGGTACAGGACGGTGCTGACGCTGGGCAGACTGTACCGGTTAGTTTTTTAAAGCCATGAATAAATTGTTCGAAATCCTTACAGAAAAAATACTTTTTTTGGGGGTAGGGGGGACCGATTTTTACTACTGACACAATTCGATTAATAAATTTTAAGCTTTTCTATTCATAAGCTTCATTATCAAAATTTAACCGGGATTCATTTAAGCATACACATGTTCATATACTTCCACGCAAACCGGGTGATTTTGACTCGGATCAAATACATAATCAACTCGAGAATCACGAGGCGCGACGAACGGCTCGACAATTGGAGGAAATGATTTCCGAAGCGCAGGTTTATCGTCAACTCATGTTTGCCTCATAGACGAAAGTTGGATTGGGATAATCCAACTTAAACGAATAAATTTCTATTAATTCTTGATTTTTGTTTCTATTAATTCTTGATTTATCCATATAATATTTATTTCTAACTTATATAAAAATTTTTTCTTACATATGGAAAGTGCAAAAAAATATTTAATTCAATTGAAATATTTGCATAATTGATTTTACTTTACAATTTGGGCGAAAAACATTTTTTTTTTCATTTTGTCCTTTATTTTTTGTTTTGAATTTTGCGGGTGAATTATTGCTAGATATTATTTTCGAATTTTTTTTTTTGTTTTGTTTTTTTTCTTGTTTTTAAGGAACAATTTTTTGTGATTTTTTTATTTGAAAAAAACAATAATAAAGGCGAATTGTTTAAATATTTTAGAAAAGGCGACAAAATGGTATGGAAAAAACCCGAACGTGTTTCGACCGGTCAGGCGTTTTGGTAATATATTATACAATTTTTCAATACAGAATATTCTTATTAAGAATTTCGCTTAACTTTTTATGAATAATTTTAATTTATAAAGGATTTTAATATAAAATTTTTAGGGTTAACGAGGAAGCAAATCCATATTTTACATTGCAACGCAGAAAGGGTCACGGTTCCAGAGGCTTTGGATCTATGTTTATGGCTACAATTGACTCAGTTTTCGAGTCACGACCAGCGCCTTTTCGGATTCTTTACAACTATTTGAGAGACGATAGCTTTTCAGAGGCCTACGGTATAAATCTTTTATAATATTACGTGTAATTTTATCTCGTATAAAATTGATTTGTCTCAAATTTGAAGTTATTGCCGTGGGAATGGAACACGTGGAAATTCAGAAGAATTGGGAATTTCTTCGTCGTACACTAATGCCCACTTTTTGCTCATTTGAGAATGATGAAGAAATTAAGCATTTTGTGCTCACAAAGGTCGAAGGACTTGTGGCTATCGAACGAATTGCCTGTGATGGTATTTTAAATAAGATAGATTTTGTAAAATATTTATAGAATATATTATCTGCAATTTATTTCAGATGAGGAGAAAAAGGCGGAAAAGATGCGAGAGTTTTTTGGACTACCTAAAGACGAAAAATTCTTTAATTGTAATAGTTTTTAAAAAATAAAACATTATTTTTGTAAGATTTGTTTCTTTAGCATTTTCTTGTACGTATTGGGAGGGGCGAAAACCGTATCAAGGACGCTTATATTTGTCCGTTAACTTTATGTGTTTCTTATCCGCTGGCGAACGTCCGTATTTCATTAAAATTCGATTCACTGAAGTGAAGGTATTATATATATTTTTTTCATTTTTATAAATTAATCAAAAAGGAGAGCAGTGGCCTAGTGGTTGTGCGATAGGTTTTACTTTGCTTGGAACGAACTTCAGTTCCACCCCCAACCCCACCTAGGTGTTTCCATATTTGGAAGACAATAGGTACCACATTGTGGGTGATAGGGCGGTGCTGACCAGGCCTCGCAAGCCGCATCAGTTTCATACCGCATGCTTACGCAACGGACCAGCCGAGATTTCGGTGGCTGGGATGGCTCTCATCCAAACCCGCGAAATGATTAGTCCAAGGTCATTTTCAACGGGGACGGGGATTGATCTGGGTCTTTACGTATCACGTATAAATTACTATATATTCTTGTGTGTATGCTCTAAATTAAAAAAAATTAATATAAATTACAAATGAAAGAAAACACATGTACTTTTTGATTTTTTCGCTTGTTTTAGAAGTTTGAAGGCAATTCATCAATTTTACTTCCTCAAGGCTTTACCATTTTTACACGAGAGAGACAGCATTACTTTTCAATGTTTTCCAATTATTCAGAGGTTTTTGAGCACATCTCGCAGCTCGTTAATCTAACAATGCAAAGGTATTAATTATTAACTTTATCATTATTGGAATAAAATTTTTCCTATGTTTTTAAGAATGATCAAAGAGCGAGGATTGGACGAGAATCACGTCTTGAAGCAAAAACTTTTAAGTGGAGCCTCACAAGGAAGTAATAAAAAAACATCCTTTGTGAAACGAGATTTGGATGCTCGACGCCGAAGCGAGCACTATAGGTGATTAAGTGTTTATTTGAATAAGGACTAATTACAAATCTAATGTTTTATATTGAGTTGATGCATAATTATCCACATAATTTATTCGCGCGCTTTATTTTCCGCGTTATTGCCATAATTTTTTAATTGCCATAATTTCGCGTGTATAAGCCGCGGATGTTTTGAGCCAAATTTAAATTTGCGCCAATGAGTTTATTCTGTTGAATCGGATCCGTTGGAGTCGAAATTTTGTGCCCACCTTTGTCTCGGTTTCATAAAAGTGGGCACAAAATTTGGACCCCAACGGATCCGATACGAACAGAATGAACTCGTTGGCGCCAATTTAAATTTGGCTCAAAACACCCGGCCTTATACAATTAGAGTATTTTGTTTTTGTAGTAATATAGTACATATTCTTAGATTTTAAAATACGTGTCAATAATTATACTCACTTATGCTGTTTAGAACAATGGATTAAATAAAAAAAAATTTTGAAAGTGCGTGGATAATTATGCATCAACCCAATATTTTTTCAAATAAGATTTATCAATTTACATGCTGAGCTCAACTTATTCGATTGTTACTTACTCGTTTTAGAGTGCAATTCGGATTACCATACAACGAATTTCTGGATGGTGACACGGTATGTCGTCTTCTCACACCATACAATAAACGTCTGATTCTTGGGAAATTGTTTATCTCGGCGAATTTTGTTTGCTTTGATTCTCGGGTTTGTTATTTAATTTTTTCGTTTGTTTTTCTCTATGTATTTTTTATGATTAGATTTCACGCGCCGTCTCTGTGGTACTATTAATTCGAGACATTGCGCGAATTGAAAAGAAGAAATACGATCGCAAAAACGCATTTCAAATAGTTATGAAAAATGAGGTATGTTTAGAATTTTTTATTTTAATTTTATTGTTTTTTCTTAAAAAACCATTCGATGAACTATCTTTTTACAGATGGAGTATATTTTTTGCGCATGCAGTGATCCGGACACTGTTGTAAAACGTATTCAAATGTTCAAGGCTCGAATTGAGCACCACACACGTGAAAATGAGATTCGCGAACGCCAACGAAAGGTTTTTTTTTTTATTTTGACATTTTAAGAATTTTGATTATGTTTTCATTTTTTTTTGTTTCTTTTAAAATTTTATTTTTATTTATTTTTTTTAGCAAGTTCCTTCATTGACGGAATTCGATGCGCTGAAAAAACAACTCATGGACGAGGTTTTGACATGTCCTCTCTATGCAAAATATCCCAACAATACGGTCGATACGACGGCTAAAATCTACAAGCGCTGGGAACATTTTTTTCGCCAGTGCGGAAATGACTATTCGATGTACCGTTCGGCCGAAATGTATCGCCTTTTGCACGACGGCGTCCCATACGAGCATCGAGGCCGCGTCTGGGCCATCTATTCGGGCGCTATGACCGAAATGATGCTCAATCAGGGCGAATACGCGGAGTTGTTGGCGCGCAGTACACGCCTTAACGCAGCGCATTTTGAAGAAATTGAACGAGATTTATGCCGGTCAGTACTTTTCTTTTATTACTATTAAGTTGGTGCATAATTATTCGCAATTTTTTTCAACAAATTTTTTTCAAAAAGTAATTCGACAAAAATTTGGACTCGGTTGGCTTTGTTGTTTGTCGGAGAGTTTGTATGGAACCCATCCAGCCAATTTCCAAGCTTCTTGAGGCGAAAGACGATCGTTAATTGATTAAAATTGAAGTTTTCAGCCGTCCTCTTCCGTCGCTGCCAAAAGCGCCTGATCGTCAAAATCCGATGGCCTTCCTCTTTCTAGTTCGTCCTTCAAGCTTGTATTGCCTGATTTGAAATGGGCTTGCCTTTGACTGATTGTTACAAAAAGTTCGTCGAGATCGCGAAATGACTTCCATTTTTTTTCAAAGCGGTACAGCATAATATGCCGAATATGAATATGGCTTTCGACACGCATTTTTATTAACAAAGTAGAGAAGGTAAAAAAAAACAAACTTCAATTTTCACTGAAGAAAAACGCATTAACAAAAATTGCGGATAATTATGCACCAACCAGATAATATTTTTAGTTTTTTTTGAATAAATTTTTTTATACATATATTTTAAAATACCTAAAGAATTTTTTTATTTTAGAGCTCTACCCGAGCATCCGGCTTTTTGTCGTAATGGTCTGGGTATTGATGCTCTCCGTCGCATTCTCATTGCGTATGCTGTGCGCAATTCTAATATTGGTATCTTCTTTTGTTTTGTTTTTTTGTGAACGTTGATTTTTCTTATTATTTATTAACTCATTTTTAGGCTATTGCCAAGCAATGAACATTGTCGGTGCTGTTTTACTCCTTTTCGCCAACGAAGAATTAGCATTTTGGCTTTTGGTGGCCATTTGCGAGCGTCTTCTTCCTGACTATTACAATAAGAATGTTGTTGGTGTTTTAGTTGATCAAGGTAAATATTTTCGAATTTTCAGTAAAATTTATTGAAGATTATTGTTACGTTTGATAATTTGTTTAAATTCTTTTCGTTTTTCTAAATGTTCTAAAAAATTCGTTTTTTTTTTATTTATTTCGTTGAGTCAAATAAAATTTCAGGTGTATTCGTCGAATTGGTTGGCAAAAACCTACCCGAGTTGTATGACAAATGCAAAGAGCTTTCAATGGGAAATGTTGTCGCATTTTCATGGTTTCTCTCCATTTTTTTCAGCGTAATGAAATTCAACGCAACACTTCGCATTATTGATCTCTTCTTTTGTGAAGGTTCAAAGGTTTGCACTTTGATTCCAATTTTAACATTATCTTATAACGACACTTTTTCAACTAAGAACCGAGTAGATAAAAATTTTTAGTTTTTGTTTCAATTGACTTTGGAAATTATGCGGCGAAATGCCTACGAGTTATCGCACGCCTCTGACGAAGGAGAAATGATGTCAATTTTTTCGCGCTTTTTTGAGCTCGTCACAGAGTCGCGAAGCCAAACGTCAAATGAAGTTTCTTTTTTTTATTATATTACTTCACATTATTAGGTTTTATTAATTCGTTACGAGTTTTAATTAAATTTATATCTTTAAACAATCTCTTTAATGTTGTGACTTGACTTTTGAAGGTTTCCAAAAAACAGTTATTTATTTAAGTAAGGAGTCGGGTATTTTAAAAAGTCAAATCTAAACATTATTCATTCGTATTTTATTAAGTTTTAGGTTTTTATTGGTGATTTAATTGCTTCATCTTACAAGAATTTCGGTGGTGCTTTTACGCATCAACAGATTGAGAACCTCCGATTCAATCATCGAATAGTTGTTGTGCAGGTAATTTTTCTTTTATTATTTTAGTATTTTAGTTAATTTTTTCTTTTATTATTTTAGTCTCTCGAAGATGATCAAATGCGAACAGTTATCAAACGTGTTGGAAAGGATTGCAAGTTGGAAATGAAGGAACTGGAAGCACTTTATAATATTGCCAAGGTTTTTTTTTATACATTTTGCTTTAATTTTAGTATAGTATGTGTCAAAATATTTAAAATAAAACATTTTTTTATCTCTTAAACAAATCGCAATAGGCTTGAATAAAATATAGAACGAGCGACTAATTTCGTTGCACTCGCGTTTAAATACATTTCATAATATCATGCACATGGAGGAGCGACCACCGGACGATCCAAACGAGGAATTGCAATCCCAGCCGCAGCAGCAACACAATCGTATTGATTTCGCGCTATTTTCTCAAGTCTTCGGCGCTCTTTTGCCTTGGGACGTTAGCGAAATTTTTGTCGTTCGCGCTTTTCGAGTATTTTTTCGTGAAAGTTTTTTTGCGGATTTATCTATAAAGTTGTTGTTTTTTTAGCTTATGGATACTGAAGAGACGGGCATAATTACATTCAACGATTTGGCCTATATAGTCGGCACTCTTTTAAAAGGTGATCCGGTGGAAAAAATTACGCTATTATATAAATGCCACACACCACCAGCATTTAAGATGTCAGATTTGGACGAGCTTATTGCTTCTTCATCGTCAGCAAATGTTCCCATTGGTTATTTGGTGGACAATATGGATGCCGCACAAGTTGAGAACAACAAATTTGGTATGCTTATAGTTTTTTAAAAAGTATGAAAATATTTATTACAATCATAATTTACAGATGATGAACTTGAAGTGGGCGTAGAGGCAGCAGAGGCATTGGGAAGCCCAAACCATACAGATAAACGCGATGAAATATTACAAGATAAGTCTCAAATGTTTGAGATTCAGAACGTTTATTCCAGCTCAACTAAAGATAGCTTACCAGCTGCAATCTCAAAGAGTCATACAGCTAGCCGAAATAGTGCGAATAGCAGTGTAGCCAACAGTGCTACCATATTTGACATGGGTAGTATTCTAACAGGTGTAATTGAGGCTGATGTTCTATCGCATCACAGCGAAAACGTTTGTCTATCATCGGCTATACATGGAGATGGCATCGATTTTCCAACTAACAAAATCGGTTCTCACTCTAACATAACCGAAACAGATGAGATTGAACCGAATATGCAAATAATTTCTGGGGGAGTTTCGACATCATCCGATATAAATTTGATTGGCAACACAACGGAAAATTATGGTGATTGTGGCAGTGGGCGAGCTTCATCGAAAATTTCCGAAAGTTATAGCATTCTGCCGGACGAAGAACATCTTAACGAGCATGAAGGTTTTCAATTTATCTTGCTTTTAAGAAAAACGAAGAAAAAATAATATAAATTTTTTAAAATATGTAATTTGCTAGTAGATTCATATCTCTTGGTATACGATACGCACGAAATTATGCAAAATTTGTCACAGAAGATGCAAAATATGAGTACGGAAAAATTCGGCGAGCGCACAACTTATGGAGATTCTCGCAAATTACATCATATTTCACAAGTTTAATTGACTATTTATTTAAAAAATATTTTATTTGCTTGATTTTATTTAATTTTATATTTTTAGATACAATTTATTCAACTCTGGAAAACATTTTACGATATAATTGGCATGCGCAATAATGACATGTGTTTGTTTCAGTCTCTGGCAGTTGCAGGTAGAAAGTTTAGTAAATCCGAATAAAATAATTAAAACTCGAAATTTTAAGGTACACTCCTCCTGCAATTGGGAGAATCCCGAAAGAATTTAACACAAAGTATTGAAAGCACCTCAGTAAACTCTGAAATGGTCACAAGAAGTGATCAAAACAATGGAAATGGTAGCGGGGAACATGATAATGAGTGTGAATCAAAGAAAAAATCGAAGCATGTTGGAGACTTAAAATCATGGTTCTTAATACCGATTTTTTACAATATATAAATACAGTCGCGGACAAAACATTGGCAAAATTTTTCACTTTTTTGTTTTTTCAATTTTTCCATCAAAATCAGAAACTCCTGAAGGAAGTCAAATATGCCATTTTATAGAGGATTTTCTTAGCTACAAAACCAGTATACTTACTTTCAAAATAACTTTTACTAACAAAACCTAATAATGTATTAACCAAAATCACTTCAAAATTCCATCGGACAAAACATAGGCAAAAAATAACAACCACTCGAAATATTCAATATTTGGTCGCGAAACTTTTCGCTGCCACCACGGCTAGGCAACGAAGAGGAAGGGACTCAACCAGACGATGGATCAAATCAATATTTAACGAACCCCAAATATTATTTACGGCTTCAAACAAGGCATCTCCATTATTGAATTTCTGACCCTTCAACCGCCTTTCGACCTCCGCCCAAAGATGTTCAATGGGGTTCAAATCGGGCGATTGCGCTGGCCAGGCCAATAAGGAAACACCATTATTGCCGATCCATGTTTTTACGGTTTTTGCCGTATGTTTGGGGTCGTTATCGTGCATGAACAACCAGCCCATCGGCATATTTTGCACCGAATATGACAACATAACGGTCTCCAGAATTTCACGGTACTGAATTTGATCCATTTTATCGTGTATACGATGAAGCGGACCAACGCCGTGCCATGAGAACGATCCCCAAACCATAATGTTACCTCCTCCGAACTTTACAGTAGGTATTGTATACTTCGGATTGTATCTGTGTTTTTTAGGTTACGAATGTAACCTTTGCCATCATTGTTGGAAAGGTTAAACTTTGATTCGTCGGACCATAATACGTTTTTCCAATCCTCAACAGTCCAATCAATATGATCTTGAGCAAATTTCAGTCGCGCAGTCACATTCTTCTTCGATATCCACGGCTTCAATGCTGGACGACGGCCATGAAATTTCTTTCGCAGAGGCTATGTTGAACGGTCCTGGAGCTCACATTTGCTAGTTTCAATTCCGATTTGAGCATTGGCCCTGTCAAATGAGGATTTTCCGACGACTTGCGCGCAATCTTTCTGTCAGTTCTGAAAGTGTACTCTTACTTTAACAAGTACAAAGAACCTTCTGTTTTTACCGATTTTAAAGCGAATTTGCCAAGAAAACAAAATTTAATTTAAAATTTAAATCTATTTTTCATCCGTTTTCGAGGTCGACCGCCCTTATTTAGCTCCTTTGGGTTCTTCACTCGTCGATAGATCTTAAAACACGTCCCCGGGTTCAACTTTACGTGGTCCGAAATGTCATTCCATGTCGTTCCATCGTCATCCCTCAGTCGGACGATTAAAGACTCCATTCGATGATGAACGCGTGGAGGTGCCATTTTGTATAGTTAAAAATGTATGAACCAACCAGAAATAGATTTACCGAAATCGAAAAATCATTTCGGATGGGTTTAAAACCCAAATAAAATTTTTTGCCTATGTTTTGTCCGATGGAATTTTAAAGTGATTTTGGTTAATACATTATTAGGTCTTGTTAGTAAAAGTTATTTTGAAAGTAAGTATACTGGTTTTGTAGCTAAGAAAATCCTCTATAAAATGGCATATTTGACTTCCTTCAGGAGTTTCTGATTTTGATGGAAAAATTGAAAAAACAAAAAAGTGAAAAATTTTGCCAATGTTTTGTCCGCGACTGTATATATTTATTAAATGGAATTTTTAGTATAAATGATGGCGAATGGCAATTAAATTTGGAGCAAATTATCGCAACAGTATTGGCGGAACCGTCGCTTTCGGAGTTTTTCGAATTTCAGGTGCCTTTATGTGAACAAATGGAAAAATTTAACGTGAATAAGAATATCATATGATAGTGCAACAACAGCTTCTAATTCCATTAATTTTAAATTAAAAATCGAAAGAGTCTTCACACATTGAAATTAATTTTTTACAATTTTAAATCAAAATAATTTTTGTATACAGGATGTTTCAATTGATCTTAAGCGGCCATAACTTTTTTTGACGCAATTTTAAGACATACACTTTTCGAAATCATTTTTGCTCGTTGCAACAATTTGTTGAAGCTACTTATTTGTGCTTTTTTTTACGCGCGCAAGTTTTTTTTTGCCCGCGTGACAAATTATAAAAAACATAAATTTTCTATTTTTTTTTAGTTGTCAAAAACAGTTTTTCGTTTGAAATAGTTAGTTTTATATCTTAAATTGTCGAACTTTAAACTTTCTAATTTTTGGAGTCTAGTCCTATTTTAAGAATGACCAGGGACTTTACAAAGCTTTGTAATCTGCAGCGTCCAAAAAATGTATCATAATATTCATATATGCATAAATTGAATTTTTCAATTTTATCATATTTTTAAATTACAAAGGGCACTACGGTAAAAAATATTATCAGATTCGTGACCAACACCACGAAAAACAAATTAAACAAAAATTATGTATATACTTCATAGTAGCCGAAATGGTTTTTTCTTCTTCTGCTTCCAGACACGTCTCTAATTTTGTGTATTTATATTTATACATAATAAAATACATATCTATTGTTAATTTCTTTCCAAAGATAAAGCTTAATTCTTTATTGAATTTTTTTTATTGTAACGTAATCTCTTATATTTTAAAACATCACAATAATGTGAAATAATTTTAAGGATAATTAGCTCCAGAATACAAACTTTCAATCCTTTACCATTTTTACAATATTTAACAATCTTCAAGAAAATGCCTTGAACTCAAATTTCTCATTAATTAAATATATGTTCAAATTAAAATTTTAAGCATACTTGTACATATTTAAAAATATTCATTTTACTTTTTTGATAAAAGGCCTTGAAGCCAATTTTTATTCAAAGTTTTGAATTTTAAGAAACCACTATCAAATAAAATTTTATACACATGTCAGACAATGATGAGTTATATATTAATAGCCAAAACGAAGGGGAAAAAGAAGAATTAACAATATTGATCATAAATTTATTTGTGAATGCACACTGTAGAATTTTTTTTCGAACCATAAAAACTGAATTATGGAATATTTTGATGATCATGATGTTATAACGATGTTAAAAATACATTCAGTTTTCGATTTTAAATATTTTTTTAAAGAAAATTATAAAATTATTAGGGTTTTCGGAAAGAAACCGCGGTTGGATTTGTTTATTTATTTTTCTCATATAATAAAAGATTTTGTAAATTGGTTTTATCTATCAGATAGAGCGTTTTTTTGCGCATCGTTTGATATATA
This sequence comes from Bradynema listronoti, assembly GCA_024678965.1. NCBI lineage: Eukaryota > Metazoa > Nematoda > Chromadorea > Rhabditida > Allantonematidae > Bradynema > Bradynema listronoti. Next base: position 1,904,962 of record JANLNO010000005.1, read on the forward strand.
ACTTGTCTATGTATACTTTGATTTTTTACTAAAAAAGTTTTTAGAAAATGTCTGATCAAAAATTTCGAATGCGAGCTTGCATGTGGTACGAATTTAAGCACGGCAAATCGGCTGCTGAATCTCATCGTGCGCTATTTGAAGTATTTGGCGAGGAAGCCCTGTCTGAACGTCAATGCCAGGAGTGGTTTAAACGATTCAGAAGTGGCAACGAAAGCTTGGAGGATCATGAACATGGACATCGACCTGAAGTCGTCGACAATGACCTGTTGAAGGAAGCAATAGAGTCGGATCCGTGCCAAACAATTCGAGAGCTGGCAGAACGGTTTGGTTGCGGTCAAACGACCATTGCCGACCACTTGCACGCAATAGGCAAGACGAACAGGTCCGGAAAGTGGGTGCCGCATCAGCTGAGTGATGCAAACAAAGCAAGCAGAGTGGCAATGGACGGAATTCTCCTCCGCCGCGCTAAGAACAGCGGTTTTTTCGACACAATCATTACGTCAGATGAGAAATGGATCCAATACAACAACGCCACAAGAAAGCGGCAGTGGCTGGACCCCGGTGAGGCGCCAAAACCGACTCCAAAACCGGACATACACGGCAAAAAGGTTATGCTTTGTGTTTGGTGGAACAGCAAAGGTTTGGTGTATTTTGAGGTTCTGGATTCTGGTCAGACGGTTACGGCGGACCTCTACAAAGACCAATTGAGCCGCGTTGACCAAGCCTTAGGGCGACAAGGCGTGGACACGGCGTCGACGAAATTCCTCCACGACAACGCTCGGCCGCATATCGCAAAGGTCACTTCGCAGAAAATCGATGAATTGGGCTGGGAAGTTCTTCCTCATCCGCCATATAGCCCAGACCTGGCACCATCCGATTATCATCTGTTCCGGTCGATGCAGCACTCACTGGCCGAGAAAAAGTTCAAAAAATCGAAATTTGGGTGTCCAACTTCTTCGAGTTGCAGCCGGCGGAGTTCTTCGAGAGAGGCATCCATTCTTTGCGTGGACGTTGGCGACAAGTAGTTGATAATAATGGAGAATACCTTTTGGATTAAAGTGTTGTAATTTTGTTTTTATAATATTAGGGTTTTCGGAAAGAAACCGCGTTTTGATCCAAAAACAAAATTTATTATAAAAACAAAATTACAACACTTTAATCCAAAAGGTATTCTCCATTATTATCAACTACTTGTCGCCAACGTCCACGCAAAGAATGGATGCCTCTCTCGAAGAACTCCGCCGGCTCAACTCGAAGAAGTTGGACACCCAAATTTCGATTTTTTGAACTTTCTCGGCCAGTGAGTGCTGCATGACGACAGATGATAATCGGATGGTGCCAGGTCTGGGCTATATGGCGGATGAGAAGAACTTCCAGCCCAATTCATCGATTTTCTGCGAAGTGACCTTTGCGATATGCGGCCGAGCGTTGTCGTGGAGAATTTCGTCGACGCCGTGTCACGCCTTGTCGCCCTAAGACTGGTCAACGCGGCTCAATTGGTCTTTGTAGAGGTCCGCCGTAACCGTCTGACCAGAATCAGAACCTCAAAATACACCAAACCTTGCTGTTCCACCAAACACAAAGCATAACCTTTTGCCGTGTATGTCCGGTTTTGGAGTCGGTTTTGGCGCCTCACCGGGGTCCAGCCACTGCCGCTTCTTGTGGCGTTGTGTATTGGATCCATTTCTCATCTGACGTAATATTGTGTCGAAAAACCGCTGTTCTTAGCGCGGCGGAGAAATTCCGTCCATTGCCACTCTGCTGCTTTGTTTGCATCACTCAGCTGATGCGGCCCATTTCCGGACCTGTTCGTCTTGCCTATTGCGTGCAAGTGGTCGGCAATGGTCGTTTGACCAACCAAACCGTTCTGCCAGCTCTCGAATTGTTTGGCACGGATCCGACTCTATTGCTCTTCAACAGGTCATTGTCGACGACTTCAGGTCGATGTCCATGTTCATGATCCTCCCAAACTTTCGTTGCCACTTCTGAATCGTTTAAACCACTCCGCATTGACGTTCGAGACAGGGCTTCCTCGCCAAATACTTCAAATAGCGCACGATGAGATTCAGCAGCCGATTTGCCGTGCTTAAATTCGTACCACATGCAAGCTCGCATTCGAAATTTTTGATCAGACATTTTCTAAAAACTTTTTTAGTAAAAAATCAAAGTATACATAGACAAGTTATATATCAAACGATGCGCAAAAAAACGCTCTATCTGATAGATAAAACCAATTTACAAAATCTTTTATTATATGAGAAAAATAAATAAACAAATCCAACCGCGGTTTCTTTCCGAAAACCCTAATAAATTTTGTTTTTGGATCAAAACGCGGTTTCTTTCCGAAAACCCTAATAAGATTTTTTGATGAACTTCAGTTTATTAAATGGATTTACTTCAAGAAGCTAAAATAATAAAAATCATAAACCAAATAAACTTGATTTGGATTAAACGTACGAGAAGAATAAGAAGAATAATAACAATGAAAATTATATTAAGAGTTATTAATTATGGGGATGAGGGAAGAAATAAATGAATCGTTTGTGTGAGGTTTAAATTCTGGCAACTTCACTGGTCGATAAGCAAAATTATTGTTATTAAGAAGCAATTTTTGTAAACATTAATTAAACGATTTTTATTTTATCATAAAAATATTACGACTTCTATTTGAACGCAAATTCTTAAAATAACTTATCATTTATTTGGATCTTTTTGACTAGATGCAAATAAAAGTTGTGATTGGTAGTCACACAGATTGATCTATAAGTGCGAATCCTAATAATAAAATAAATCATCCGATTTTTTGTTTTCGATGTCTTTCAATTTTATTTATGTTTGTTTAAATTTCTAATTCTTTTCTCAGTCAATTCACAAAATGGTACTAATAAAATCAAATATATTCTACAAAGCAAATAACAACTACAATAAAATTAAAATTTTTAAGAGAGGCATTTTTCTCTTAAATTTTTTTCTGAGAAAGGTTCCTGAATAAATTTCCGGGATAAAAAATAGAAAAAAGCGGACAGATAAAAAAAGTCATAAAATGGCCGATATACGTTTAATTAAATTTGGCAAAATAACAATAAAAAAATTAAAATTGTAGAAATTAAAGAAAATTATAATTATAAACTAAAGATGAAAAATAGTTATGAATTCGAAACTGCAAAAACTCAATTTCCCCTTCTATTGTTTTTGCAAATCTCAATTTCAATTTAACAAAATACACAAACGAGAATAATAAAGACATAGACTAAAAGTGAACGAGAACGAGGAAAGAAAAAGTTCGGCTTAATTTCTACTTCCAGATTTGCCACTGGCATTGCTATAGTTATTGGATGTTGCAGTATTTGAGTCACTAGCGATGGGTGACCGTCGCGCACTTGGCGATGAACCTCCCGATGGGGACGAAACTCCCATTGTAGGCGGCATGCGTTCATTAATTTTATCGAGTTTTTTCGCCTCTTCGAATGATTGAATTCGGTGACCAGGTTCGAAACCTTGTAAAGCTAAAAAAATAAATCTATGAATAACCGCATGTACTTTATATTTTATATTTTTATATTGATTGTGTGCCATGCGCGCAATATGCATTTATTATACAAAAGTTAATTTCGTCCGATTATGGACTTTTTAAGAATAAAGTTTTTTTTATCCTTGAATGACGTGGATTGCAACATATGATTCGATTTTTTAGCTTACCGTTCTGTAGTCCCTTTTTTCCCTCCTGCAACGTGCCAAGTGGTAATGTGCCTGTCGATGAGAGACCTTTAAGTTGCACAATCGTCTCGCTTTCATGTCTACAGTATTATTTTTTCGCATAATATTTTATATGATGTTATTGAATGATGTAAAAGCTACGTTTTTATATTTGTATGTCAAATGTAATAGACACATCATTTGGTTTTATAATTAAGAAAACAATACACAGAAATCCACGTCATTTCATATAACTTTAATTTATTTTTAAAATAATTTATTCTTAAAAAAATTAATAAATTTGATTTGTTTGAATTAACAACTATGCCGACTGTTAACGCACTGCTGAAATTCGATTAATTTAAGCAAAATGACAAAATTACATATGATTCCTTCCTCCAGTCCTTTGCGACCTTCTTGTAGTGTGCCGAGAGGGAGCGTGCCCGTAGGTGTAAGACCCTTGAGCTGCAGTACTGTTTCGCTTTCTTCCCTGCAACGTTTAAACGTTGAAGCAAATGATTTTAGAATTCAAACAAATTATTTGGCATCGAAAACATTATACATTTTTCAATATATTAAATACACTTTCGACAAATAAAAAAAAAGCAAGAGTTAAAAAAGTATGGCAAAATTTCATTTCAAAAGTTTGGGATCGTTTGTTAATAAAAAAACACTAATTAGCAAAGAAATGTAAGATCTTAGAAATATTTCTTATCTAAAAATTCTACAAACATTAAAGAATAATACCTGAGCACGGAAAATGTTCTCGCCATTTTTCCAATAGCTCGAATTTTATGACGAATTACTTCTTTTCTCGCAGATGGAATTCCACCTAAAATGCGTTCATATTAATATTACTCATTTTCATTGAATTTCTATATATCAAAATCAATCGGATTAATTACATGCTATATCAGTTCACAATCGGCGCTATTAAAACACATATTCAGACAGCATTTTTTGCCTGAAAACTCTTTAAATTCCTTTTTTAGGTAAAATAATTTGACCGATATTGCGTTGTTTTGATAGTAGGCATTATACATAAATATAAATATCTATATAAAAATAAGCGTAAGAAGCAGAAAAAATTGATTTTAAAATGTTTGACAACCATTTGCATTAGCACGGGTAAAAAAATAAAAAAATAAAGAAAATGGATAAAAATTTTAAAATGAAGATTAAGGAAAAATGTTAAAATATTAAGCTTTGTACGTGATACGTGAATGCCCCAGATCAATCCCCCCGTTGGAAATGACCTTGGACTAATCATTTCGCGGGTTTGGATGAGAGCCATCCAGCCACCGAAATCTCGGCTGGTTTGCTGCATAAACATGCGGTATCGCCAATGCGACTTGCGAGGCCTGGTCAGCACCGCCCTATCACCCACACTGTGCAATGTGGTACCTATTGTCTTCCAAATATGGAAACACCTAGGTGGAGTCGGGGGTGGAACTGAACTTCATTCCAAGCAAAGTGAAACCTATCGCACAACCACTAGGCCATTGCTTCCCTTAAGCTTTGTATAAATGATGAAATAACGAAATTTTACTTATTAAAAATCTAAAGTTGGAATTTTTGTAAATTAGGTTGAATAACTAAAGTTTAATCATTAAAATAGTTGACATTTGATAATTGAGTACGTCAAAGAATTTTTAACGATGAAACAAAACGAATTATATTTATGGGAAGATCAAATAAATAATAAAATAATAATGATGGTGGTGATGTTTATGCAGTATTCAATAGTTATTTTATATTATATTATTTGTAAAATAATATGATGTATCTGGAAAATATGAATAAGGCAAGCTTTGTAAAAAAATAAAGCACAAAATCCAATTGAAAAGCACCGCATTGCAAACATGTTAAACAACAACACTCCAATTTACAAAATTTAAATTTCTAAAATTAAACATTAAGCGTTAGGCGCAAAAAAAATTGTCAGCAAAACACAGAATAAATCAAAACAAAAACAAGCCAGAATGAATGAATACTTACCTTCAGAGCCTGGAGCGTTCACATGAAATAAATTAATATTATATTAAGATCACACTAATGTTACTTTAAAAATAATTCGATTTATCGATATGTCATGACAAAGGAGAATCTTGTAGTTGAAATAGAAAATTGGGTAATATTTTTAAACGTCGTGGGAATTGAAAAAACCATAAAACGTCAGATATTATGGCAGATACAAAAAAAATCATAAGTGTAAAAAAGCTGAATACATACAAAAAAAATTTTTTCAATTATTTTAATCAGTCATACACTTTCTTTTTAACCAAATTTTAAAGTTTTTATTTCGAAAAAGTACAATAGCATAATTATAGGTTCATCAGCATGTTTTAAATATCTTTTAAGGAATGAATAAAACAATTTAAATTTAGTTTTATCATAGAATGTGGTTTCCTGGTTTAGAAGAAACATTTTTAGTTGTTGTGTTACTAAAATTAAAAAATTGCCTGTTGGAATTGGCCTATACTACTTCATTTTGATGCTAAAAATGTAAGAATTTGTTTTAATTAGCGAAAGATTATCGAATTACATAAAAGTTTTAATATCATGCTACATATGGAATGTACATGAAATTTTTTTTTAAAGAATAAAGCTGTTTAAAAAACAGTGAATTTTTGAAAAAAAATTTGGTTTACAAACTTTGATATACAAATAAAATTTTAGATATTATAAAAAAGAAAATTTTTCTTAATTTTGTTATAAACGAAAAAAAATTATGATTGATTAAAATAATGTGGCAACCATATAATTGTTAGTCAACTTTGCATTTGTTTAACAATATTAGTATTTTTCAAAATAAAACAATTCATTCAATCTAAATAAAAAATTACACATTATTGATGATCCTTTTTTAAATTCGTCGATTAGGGAAATTTGCCATTAGCAAATGGTATTTTTGGCAAATTAAGCAATTGTTCAAGCATAAAAACACACATACATACACATAAAAACACAAGCTAACACGTAATCAGGATCTACTTTATATGTATTGTTGTGACGGAGTTATAAGAAGAAATTCTAAGTATGTGATCAAGGTCCGTGTAGCTCAGTAGGTAGAGCAGCGCTCCGGTTAAGCGTTGGTCGCAGGTTCAAGTCCTGCCACGGAAGTTACCTTTTTCACATACACAACATGTATATAAAATACACTTTTTATATAGAGCCCTGATCAAATAATCGGATACAATGAGCGAAGCCACAAGCCACTCAATTTCCATGCATACTATTTGTGCTTTCTTCATTCACATAGTAATTAAAAGATTATAGAATGTAAGAGTGTATCGTTAAAGAATAAAATATATTATCATCACCATCATTATGTACTTTATTCACTATAATTTTCCCGCAAAAACTATATTATACAGTGGCGGCAAATTGACCCGGGACACTTTTTTGAATAATTTTTAAAATCTATAAAAATGCTTATCTTGAATCAATTTTTTCTGTTTAAATACTCATTTTGTAGCAAATTTTATGCTGAATCTGATAGTATGTTCAAAAACTGCTAGCTCTATAAAAATAATTGTGATAAATGTGTTTAAACGTAACTACGTTTTATTTTTGCGGCAAAAATACCCCGGGACACTATTTTTTTTGTCTATAAAGTAATATAAAAGTTTTGTTTTTTCAGTTTATTGTTCCAATTATGAGTGCTCTCGTTGCTAAACGTGCCAGAATCAATGAGTTGCTTCTTAAACGTTATTCGCTGAGGGAAATGGCGGCTGAAACAGGCTACTCGAAGTCGGCATGTGGAAGAGCGGTAGCTTACCTCAAAAAGTACGGAACCGCTCAAATACTTTCATCTGGAGGCTGCAAACGAAAGACCACACCGCGTGAAGACCGCTTCATTTGTCGAAAGTCGGAAAGAGACCGAAAGAAGACAGCGGTTGACATTAAACGAGAAATTGAAGGTAAAATTATACGAAATTATAGACCCTTAATAGTGTTTTTGAGATGAATGTAAGTAAAAGTAATCTTTTTTCAGAAGAGACAAATATCCGCCTTTCTGTGAGAACCGTAAGGAATCGTCTCTCCGATGTTGGACTTAACGGCAGAGTGGCGCGTAAGAAACCGTTCACAAAGCCACAACACAGAAAAGCGCGACTGGAGTTTGCACATCTCCACAAGAATTGGACCATCGAACAGTGGAAGAATGTCGTCTTCAGCGATGAAACTAAGATTAATCTCGCTAAGTCTGACGGGAAAACGTATGTGCGACGGCGTATTGGCGAGGAATACAGCCCCAGATGCACAATCGCAACCGTAAAATATGGAGGAGGTTCTTTAATGTTTTGGGCTTGTATGCGTGCTTCTGGCGTGGGACCAATAACGCCGATACGCGGCATTATGGATTCACCGGGATATGTTAACATTATGCAGAATGTTTTTTATCCCTTTATGTCCAGCAATCTCCCTCTCGACTTCATTTTTGTACAAGACAATGACCCAAAGCACACTTCTCGATTGGCGCAACGATGGTTTAAAGAGAATTTAATCGATCTAATGAAATGGCCCGCTTACAGCCCGGATCTAAATCCTATTGAGAATCTGTGGCATAAAGTAAAGAAGGATGTAGCGAAGAAAAAGCCATCAAATCTTCAAGAACTTGAGCGGTGCGTGCAGGACGTCTGGAAATCCATTCCACCGGAATACTGCAATAAATTAATCGAATCTATGCCGAAGAGGTGCCGAGCAGTAATTAAAAATTTCGGATATCCGACAAAATATTAATTGTTTATTGTTTTTGTTGTTAATTTTGATTTAAATTTTGTTTCTAAATAAAAAAATTCTGATGTCCCGGTCTATTTTTGCCGCATAAAAATTGATTGTTTTTGTTTGAAACTTAATATCTCGATTTTTTTCAAAAACTAAAATTTTTTAATAACGGGTATGAATTCAGTATAAAACAGGCTTTCAAAATCATTTTTAATTATAAAATTTGATTCAGTAATAAAAAAGTTACGAAGGTTTGAAATTTTCATAAAAGGTGTCCCGGGGTATTTTTGCCGCCACTGTATATGTTACGGCCAATACTAGAAATCGGCCATTTCTAGAAATGGCCGGCCAAAACTAGAAATGGCCGGCCAAAATAATTATGGCATGCCAAAACTGAAACTGTAATAATAAATGACTGTAATAATAAATGATTGTGAATTAGCGTATTAGCGAAAAATAGACAGCAAATCATTTATTATTACAGTTTTCATTGTTACAGTTCATTATTACAGTTATTATTACAGTTTTTTGTCTTTGAAAAGATTTTTTTTTTATATCATAATTATTTTGGCCGGCCATTTCTAGTTTTGGCCGGCCATTTCTAGAAATGGCCGATTTCTAGTATTGGCCGCAACATATATATGCATACATTTAATTTTAGTGCGTTTAACAAAAAATTAAACATCGAAACGAAAATGTAAAGTATAACAGCATATATAATTGTTATGTAATAATATGATAATAATAGTCAGCAAAATAACAAAAATTTTAAACAATATGCATAGTGGTGTTATAATGTTTTTGTAAGCTTCAGATGATAGATAATTAACATGTAACTTAATTCATAAATCAACACCCACGACGTCGTATTAAGATTACAAGCAATTGGAAAGACGATATAAAAAGAAAAAAATAAATACGATATAATATAAATTTTCTCTATTGGTTAAATAAAAGTATTTTGAACTGTAAAGAAAAGTTTTATGAAAATTACATTAAAAGAATTTTAATGTGAAGAAAAATGAAAAGGAACTAAAATAAAACTAAAAAATAAGAAAAAAAACTCACCTTCAAATGTATCATCTGTATCGGCCATTAGCTCATTGTCGGAGCAGATATTGAGAATATGAACAAGCATTTCCGTCACTGAAAACAAATCAAATATGAATGTTGAAAATATTCTTTTTTAAATTATATAATAAAAAATAAAAACTATTATTTTGGAAAAAATTAAAAAATAAACCTTTCTCGCCGACAAATGGTAAGGACCATGTAAATACGTCCATAAAATTGGGCAGCCAATAGGGATGTGGCGAACAGTTAAATTGGCGGATGTTCATCACATTATTTTCATATTTTAAAATGGCTGCTAAAATCGATAATTGGATATAAATGTGTTGAAACATCGTGGATTTGATTAGATACAGTGTGTCCAATAAAGTTACGTTCACCCACTTTTATGAATATAACTCGAACAATTTACATCAAAAATACGTAAAAATGTAGAATATTGTAGATAGTAAGTCTTAAAAACGGTGTATAAAGTTTCGTTGCATTCTTAAAATATTCATGCATTTTATAGCATTTTTTGCAAATAACGCTGTCCAAAAATGATACGTTCAAAAATTATTTATTACTAAAACAACAGATAACAATTAAAACAACAAAAAATTAATAATGAGTGCATTCACCGTTTTTACTTATTACTTCGAAAATTCGCTTCGGCATTGTTCCGATCAACTTTTTCAGCATTTCAATGCTGATTCGACTCCAAGCAGCAGTAATGGCTGTTTTCAGTTGTTCGACCGTGTCGAACTGCCTGCCGTTCGCGTACACATCACGGACTATGACACCCCAGAGGTTCTCGATGGGGTTCAAGTCCGGAGAAATCGCAGGCCACTCGAGCACAGGGATGTTTTGTTCCGTGAGCCAGGCTTTCGTCGACCGACTTGCGTGAACCGCCGCATTGTCTTGCTGTAGAATCAAGTTTGCGGCACTGAAGCGTCGTCGATACGGGATCAGGTTCTGTTCCAGAACTGCCTGGTAATTGCCGCTGTTCATCTTTGACGAAACGAAGGCCAGTGACGTTTTTCCAAAGGCGCTGAAGCCCGCCCAAATCATGACGTTTCCGCCACTAAAATTTCGTTTCGAAAACACGCGCGGCTCACGTCTCAAATCGCACCAGTAGTCGCGGAACCCATCCGGTCCATCTAGATTCCATTTTTTCTCGTCCGTCCAGATGACCTGGAAACAAAAAAAAAAGTAAAAATTGGTCATTTTTACTTTCCAAAGTCAAACGTTTAGCTTATTAACAAATAAAAATTTACCGTATCCCACTCGTGGGTCCATGACATGTGCTGCTGTGCGAAATTCAAGCGAGCAGTCTTGTGGTGTGGCTTCAATCGAGGAGCCGCGTTCATTCTTTTTCGTGTGGAGAGGCGTTGAGCACGTTCCAAATAGTGCTTTTCGAGACATTTGGCTGCACTTCACGTTGAATTTTGCGGCAGCTTTTGTTGTTAGTAGTCGCAGCGTTCACGATACGACGCTTTTCGCGTTCGGTCAGCTTCTTAGGCGCGCCAGGTGACTTTCGCGAGCCGTATGAAGTGGTGTTAGAGACGTAGCGGTTGACAACGTCCGATGTGTCGCAATCCGACGATTGCTCCATCCTGCAGCCTTCAGCTCGTCGATTCGGCCTCGTTCATATTGTGTTAGCATTTTTCCTTTGCCCATGATGAGTTTTGAAATTGTAGTAAACAATCATCACTTATAACAACACAGTAGCAAAAAATTTAACAGGTTCAAAACACATTATAAATAACGAACGTATCATTTTTGGACAGCGTTATTTGCAAAAAATGCTATAAAATGCATGAATATTTTTAGAATGCAACGAAACTTTACACACCGTTTTTAAGACTTACTATCTACAATATTCTACATTTTTACGTATTTTTGATGTAAATTGTTCGAGTTATATTCATAAAAGTGGGTGAACGTAACTTTATTGGACACACTGTATTGTATAAACATTGATTGAGTATAAATAAAATTTGGAGAATGTTTTTTATGGAATAGAACCGAGGTAAAAATGAATAATAAAAATGAAAAAAATATAACAGAATGAAGAGTAATTTGAAATTCGAAAATGATTCGAAAGACTTCGGCTTATACACATAAACTAAGAGTATTATGTTAGATTATGTTCCTATGCGTCTTGCAAATGATCATCCAATAATCGCTTAACTTGAACTGCATAATTATTATATATTTGATGGTAAAAGCCATTATATAATACTTTACATATTTAAAGTAATTCAAAAGATCATTGCATTTTTTATTACTTGCCTTTATTGTTGTATACATCAAGATAGTTTGGAGCGCTAAAAATAGTAATAAGCGATGGGAAACCCGTCGCTTGCGATTTGCGATACATACGGTAGCCTGCATCTTGTGCCTCGTGAGCACGAATTATTGATAGTAAATTATTATGTTGCAAAAAATCGCAACATGCTGAGTAACTAAAATTCTTTCATAAATGAAACTAGGTAAATGAATATTTAATTTATACCTGTAAAAATAAGAGCAGCCACGAACGGAGTTGTGTGAAAATTGCTCAGTAGTTCGTTCATTGCCAAAATCTTCGAGCGGGTCGGACCAGAGCAAATCACACATTGGTCCATATGCAGGTGGTTCTTTAAATCGGTCCAACTAAAATATTGACATCTCAACCTCGATCATTTCTCAACATAAAGAAAACTATCAAAAATACTGAATTATTGTTAGTGCCAAAAATTGTAATTAAAAATTACGTAAGAGATTATGTATACTTTTTTAATATCATCCAAAGTGTGGATTTCGGGAGAAAGACCACCATGCACACAGAGAAACTGCTGATTCATAAGTGCTGCCAGCGGCAACGCGTCGAAGGATTCCATACACGCGTCATAAACGCGTTCCGAATACTTTATTTTGCCTAAAATCACGTTTGACGTATTATCTTTACAATAAAATTTGTTTTTATTGATATTTGATATAAGAATAAAACACACATTCTTGTTTGAACGTGAAGTACTCGGTAAGATGCCGGCATTCGTGATTTCCGCGCAACAGAAACAACGTGTTTGGATAACAGATCTTTAATGCCCACAAATACAACACGCATTCGATGCTGAAATAACCGCGATCCACATAATCGCCTAGAAAGAGGTATTTTGTGCTTGCCGGCGAACCACCCACTTCGAACAGTTTCATCAAATCGTAAAACTGCCCTATAATCTTATAAGTTTTTCAAACATCATATGCTTTGTTAAGTTATAAAATATACCATGTATATCACCGCATACTGTAACAGGAGCCTCAATATCGAGCATTGTTTTTTCTTGTCGAAATAAAGCCGTACATTCTATAATTAAAAAATATTACTTTTATTTTATATAAATGAAAATGGAGCAAAAAGCAACATATTGAGTTGATATATAATTATGGAAAATTTTTGAAGATTTTTTTAAATTAACAAACAATGAAGATATTTAACAAAAAGATGTTTAAATGATTATTCCTGATTATTACTAAAAGTGGGTATCGAAAATAATATCCGTATTCGCGATATTATACTCTACTATTTCGATAAAGATTGGAAAGCAACAGTCATTACGCGATTTCAACGGGCAAAGAAACAAGCGCAAGATGGTTTATTAATAAGGTCAAATCCTGATAGATAAAAGAATAAAATTAGACCATTAAATTTTGAGTAACAGGAACTTAAGACGAAGATAAATATCATTAAACGTGTATTTTATTGTATCAACTATAAAATTATTATAACATCAATGAGACACAAATAAAAAAAATATTTAAAAAAACGTTTCATAATTATGCATTAATTCAATAAAATATGCATTTCAAAGAATGTTATTAGATTTGCTAAATTCATAAAATAATTTTTGGCAACCATTAATAATTCGGAGTGCAGCCTTTTCTTCAATACGACCTTCTTTGATAAAATGATCCTTGAGAATTTCACAGCGTGGTTTACCCGTTCGTCTTTCGTAGACATCATCCGCGTTTAATCGCTCGCTAATAGGAAATTGAACGCCTAAAATATTTATTTTTATTTTTAAATATCTTAAAAATAATTGTTTTTTAAAATTATTATATGTGCATAGTTCTACTTACTTTTGATAACCCGTTCCGTTGTGGATCGCGTGTTCGAAGAGGCGTTTGAGGATGCGGCTGTGTTAGGTGTTGATGCGTCGACACTGCTGATAGCCGTTGAGCCATTTGCGGATGAAGCCATTTGCAAGTTTTTTTAAGGAGCTGCACTTTTCCCACTATCAGTTTTCTTGATTACACGATCCGTGCACGTTGATGAGCAGATTCTGCGGACACGAAAATACGTGCACTCGATTCGGCAGTTAGAAACTTTAAATAATGAACGCTGTTTATGCCGAAATTTGTTGTTTTTATTTTATTTTTTGATTCAGTGTCATTTTCTAATAAAATGAATGATGCATAGTACGTTAAGTGAAATTGACAATTTATTAGTTTCAGTTGTAATGTCTTTAATGATTGCGACTCTCTACGACTAATTACTTTGATACTTCGTACAATATCAAATATAAAACGTTAAATTAAAATACAATTAATACAATTTTCGGTAAAACTTTCAGAAATAATAAAACAAAATGTTAATCTGTGTTTATATTTAAGCTGTAATTTGTCATTTGACTTGAAAAAAATATCGAAAAAATGAAAAATAAATTTTGAGTTTCGCTAATAAAAACATTATTTATAATACTTATAGAAGATTAAGCCAAAAGTAAAAATACATCTTAAATTCCTCGTAAATTTTGCATGATTTTAAACTTTATTTTCGGAAATGAAATTATTAAATGCAATAGAAAAAAAGTTTGCTTTTTCATACATATGCATATCTAAATATATAATATGTATATTTAAATGTAAACACCTGCGTCATGTTTTCTTGTTACACGACGTGAAAAAAGCTTTAATAAAATATACGAACAATATGCACATATATGGTAGAATGGCATATAAATATGTACATGAATGTATTAACGCGCTCACTTTAAAATTTTGCACCATGCGCTTCAATTTGCGCGTCCCATGCAACGGGAATATAAAACTAAGTATGTATATATACTTTCGGTTTTAGCTGCCCTATTATTTGTTTAAATCTCGGCAGCATTGCAATCGTCGCGTCTTCAAAAACAACGAAAAAAATAAATAAAAGTAACAAAAACTAGTCCGGCACCTGGAGACATAATTTAATACACAATTATGTACATAAATAAAATTTTAGTATATGAATTTATGATTTATAATTCATGTATATATATGCACGTATATATACGTATTTGTATACATAAAACTAGTACTAAAGTTAAAGTCACGTTATGTTTGTATAGTATAAAAAATATTATAGAAAAAAATAACTTTGGTTTGTGCGTTTGACAGTTCCGAATCGAACGATTTTCTTTTTCTATTTTTTTTATCTTTCTGTCTATCACGCTTTGCAAGCAAATCTGTTTATTTACGCATGTGTGAAAGTTGCAAAAAATTTGTCTGTATTTTCCTACGTGTGAACCATATACGAAATTATCACAAAGTTAATCAAATAAGAATTCATTTTCATAAAGATAATTCTAGTTATTATTAGAATTTAAAAAAATAAAAAGACAAAATAAATCCGTGAACATTTTGTATAAAAAATATTTTAACTAGGAATTCAATTTCCAAAATTTTGAAGCCTCTCTAACAAAATTAAATTATCCAACAAGGCTTATTGAAATATTTTTGCTAAATCTCTAAATCTTTTAACTATTCATCCTAGGTAATGATTTTATGCAAAACATACGATTACTTTTTTAGAAAATGCAAAAAATATCATTTTGTCTGATATATTAAAAGTATAAAACTTTCTTAAATAAATGACTAATGAATAAAATATTACGCAAACATAAAAATTTAATTTATTTGGACAATTTATTCGCTAAAAGTGTACTGAACATTATAAGTGCTTTAAAAGTAAAAAATCAAAATTGGAATTTAAATCAATCACACATTAAAAATGATATGAAATTAGTTCAAAGGCAAATAAAATACATATGTAATATTGAAAAATTAAAATAAACTTTTAAATGTTATAAGCATATGCAGAATTAATCTGTTCATAAATAATTGAACAAGAATAAAAAAAGAAATAAAATAAAAACGGACTGTAAAATTGAAAAATTCGTAAATGTGAAGTATATTTTTTAAGTTACAAAACGTACATTAAAAAAAGAATATTTGCAATCAAAGTATAGTTTTTGAATTTTTAACAATGAAACTGCAAATTCAAAACGTCGAAGTCTGTTGCGAATATTTCATTTCGAGCGGTTCAGGAAGCATGTGCGACGACATAAAAAAGACGTAAAAAAAGACGTTATGAGAAAGAAAGACTAAAAGAAATAAAAACGAAAGAAATAAGTTTTCAAACCACTAACTGCAATTATCGATCGCTCTCGGGCAAAAATTTTAAGTTTGCAAATGAGTGCGAATATTTGTTTGTTATGTATGTATTTTGTGAATTGTTAAATGTATTTTCGAACAAACAAAAAACGTCTCTCGATATTGTTACTTAAAGGAATAAAACACCGGTAATGACATTTGTATAGGAATCATGCAACAAAACCAACATAAAATACGCATAACATGTGTTCAATTTATGACCAACGCTTATATTTTATTTATTAAAAGTGAGACATGATTAACGAGTTATGTGTATGCATATATTCACACTTTAAAGACGGTGTCGCTATTGCTATGCTTCTCGAAAAAAAATGATACGTAAACACAAAAGATAAAAGAATAAAAAGACAAATAACATACACGAAATCACGAAACGAAGGAATACATTTTTGATAAATAAAAATTATCATTAAGTTTATGTGTTTATGTGTAGGAAACACATAATGTTCGTATGCACATACATACGTTTAGGAAATGACGATTATAATTTTTTTGCGTGCGAATAACGTCTTTGTGTCTAAAGGAAAATTATGTAAAATAAAAATATTTAGTTTAAAGCAATTCTTTTACACATACATGTAATAAAAAAAAAAGAGTGTACGTGTTTTGCCCAACGTTCGAATTATAAATTCTATTTCATTCTACTAAATTTTTCCTTTTATAATACTCAACTTTTGTTTTCTTTTTTAGTCTAATTATAAGAAATATACGTATCGTTTTGGCCACGTATATACGTTTGTTAGACAAATAACAACAAAAAGAAAAAACGGATGAATATTTAAAACAACAAAAATAAGGACAGAATCCGTATATACACATACGATGTATGGTTAGCCTTCCCAGCCTTTTTTGTGCCGATATTTATCGCTTCATCGATACGTCTGGATGCCTTATTTAAAAAGCTTTTCGGCAAAATCCAAGGGATAAAAAACGTGAGAAAGAAAACAAAAAATGATAAAAAATTATTATAAAAGGTAAAAAAAAATTTAAAAAATGAATAAAAGCAAAATACATAATGTGTGTAAATTTTCTTCTAACACATCTTAAAAGGTAAGCAGAATTTTAAAAATATTATTAATAATCAAGAAAGTCATGTAGATGTAGAAAAAAGGACATGTTTTATATGTGGAAAAATTAATTAAAAAAGAAATTAATAAAGCTTTTATTTAAACAAAGACAAAAATTGTACATACATATATATTTATAGTTCAAAATCAAAATATATTAAAATTAATCTTTTTTTCAAAACATTAAAATTACTTTATATGTAGTGCTTGTGAACTATGCAAAAAAAAGTAAAATCAACAAATAAGTAAATACAGAACTAAAATTTTTAGTTACAGAACTAAAATTTTTAGTTCTGTATTTACTTATTTGTTGATTTTACTTTTTTTTGCATAGTTCACAAGCACTATAAAGTAATTTTAATGTTTTGAAAAAAAGATTAATTTTAATATATTTTGATTTTGAACTATAAATATATATGTATGTACAATTTTTGTCTTTGTTTAAATAAAAGCTTTATTAATTTCTTTTTTAATTAATTTTTCCACATATAATATTAAAACCAAATCTGGCAATTGTCAATTATTTATTTTAGTCTAAAATAAAATAATTGACAATTGCCAGATTTGGTTTTAATATTAGGTTAGTGCATAATTATCCGCAATTTTTGTTAATGCGTTTTTCTTCATTGAAAATTGAAGTTTTTTTTATAAAATTAATCTTTTCTACTTTGTTAATAAAAATGCGTGTCGAAAGCTATATTCATATTTGGCATATTATGCTGTACCGCTTTGAAAAAAATGGAAGGAAACACAGTCATTTCGCGATCTCGACGAACTTTTTGTAACAATCAGTCAAAGGCAAGCCCATTTCAAATCAGGCAATACAAGCTTGAAGGACGAACTAGAAAGAGGAAGGCCATCGGATTTTGACGATCAGGCGCTTTTGGCAGCGACGGAAGAGGACGGCTGAAAACTTCAATTTTAATCAATTAACGATCGTCTTTCGCCTCAAGAAGCTTGGAAATTGGCTGGATGGGTTCCATACAAACTCTCCGACAAACAACAAAGCCAACCGAGTCCAAATTTTTGTCGAATTACTTTTTGAAAAAAATTTGTTGAAAAAAATTGCGAATAATTATGCACCAACTTAATAATTTATTGTGTATAGCTCTATTACCAACTCAACTTATGTTGAAAGAGTTGAATAATGCAAGCACAGCCGTCAGACTACGAATAAACCGGGCAAAAACACAGACAATGTGCAACAATCAAAAAACTGAAGTGATAAAGCTGGAAGATACGGAAATTACCTTGGTGGACAAATATATATCTCGGTAACATCGGACCACAAAATCGACGGCGAAATACGCAAACGACGAAGTGCAGCATAGTAAAGCTTTAACAACATAAAAGAAGTCCTAAAGAAAACAAACGACAAAAAAAGCAAGAACACATCTTTTCAAGACCACGGTAATACCTGCGCTCATATATGGATCAAAAACGTGGAATATGAGGGAATGCGAGAAGCACAAGCTAACGACAACGCTAAGAGCAATGGAAAAAAAAGAAATCTGAGTGCGAATTATGGACAAAATCAGAAGCGAGGAAATCAGAAAGAAAACGTAATTCGTAGACATACGAGATAGCCACAATACGAAAACTTCTTTGGGCAGGGCACGTAGCCAGAAGAAAGAACAACAGAGCGACATTTTGGTGGCCATACGACGAAGACCATCACCACCGGAAGACCAGCAGAAAGATGACGAAAGTTGGTGGCAAAGTGCATAGGACCTAATTGGAGACAATTATCAGAAGACAGAAAACAATATAAGCGGCGATTGTATGATTCATTACGGGATAACAATGTGTGACACGGATCTTCAGGTGTCAAGTGTGTTATAAAATAAAAATGCCGTTAAAAGAAAGATTCTGAACATGCACAATTATATTTAAAATAGTTGCACAATAATAGTTTACTTATTTAAACGAAAAAAAGAATTTCAGGAATAATTAAAAATAATGCCTTAAGTTTTTTACACCTACTTCTCGATGGAAAAGCCAATAACCTTTAAAAATGTCACCTTATCTCCTTCAATTTTTCTGTTCACATTTATTTCTTGTTCATTGGCTCACTTAGCTTAATGAAATAATATACTAAGAATGGCGAAAAAAAATTAAAAAATTTAAATGAAATATAAAAAATTGATAACTGATGTAAAGTTAATGCCAAAAAAACTAAAGAAATAAAATGAATGAAAAAGTGAATTTAGATCACAAAAAAAGAAAGTAAAAAGTTGAAAATTTGACAAAAAATAGCTTTTCCATATTTAATGTGTCACAAGTTTTTAAAAAAGTTGGAAATGTTAAAATGTAAATTTATTCAATGAAAGAAAGAATTAAAAATTTCGAAAGATGCATGATTTTTACTCACTTTTTATAAAACGAAATGAAAAATTGATTTTTAATATATTACAAACATAAAAAATGTTATAAATTAAAAGTAAATAGAAAAAAAGAAAAAATAATTAAGTAATATATCTTTTAAATAATCGAAAATTACAATAAAAATTTCACAAATTTGAATTTTAAATTATGTGATATCACAATACACACGCCATTTTACATATTATGTATGAATGTGTAAATGAAGAAATGAACAATATTGAAGGTAAGTGATTTGCAAACAAAGTATAAATTTGTATTATCTATTGGTGGAGCGACATTTGCGGATTTTCAACTTTAATTAATTTTTTAAGAACCAAAAGTTATTTTTAAGAAAATTAATTTTACCATTTCGATTCAAAATTTAATTCTCTATCCAATATTTTTTAATATAAATTTCTAACTAATTTGGAAAAAATGTTACAGCTAAAAAAGTAAAGTTATTTTTTATTTTTCGGAAATTTTTTGAGTGACTTTACTTTTTCAACTGTATTTTTTGTTTTTCAACTGTAACTTTTTTCCAGATTAGTTAGAAATTTGATTTAAAAAATATTGAATAGAGAATTAAATTCTGAATTAGTGGTAAAATTAATTCTTTTTAA
This sequence comes from Bradynema listronoti, assembly GCA_024678965.1. Taxonomy (NCBI): domain Eukaryota; kingdom Metazoa; phylum Nematoda; class Chromadorea; order Rhabditida; family Allantonematidae; genus Bradynema; species Bradynema listronoti. The sequence continues at coordinate 1,924,970 of JANLNO010000005.1, forward strand.
ACAACTTTTTAGACCTTAGAAAGTTAGTTAAAGTTGAAAAACCTGCGAATGTCACATCCGGTGCGTCTAGCTATTGAATAAATTATTACTAAATCATTGTATAATTTTTGTCATTTTTTTATAATTCAAATAAATATTAATATTATGGATGATTTTTTCTAGACATAAGGTTCCAAAAAATTTTATTACCAAAAAATATTCAATCAAACAAATAATCGTCGTTATTCATTTTTTACTAATTTCACTTCCTTGCCATTAAACATAAAAACAAACTATAACATTCTTTTATTAACATTAAATATATACAACATTATTTATCAATATCCATCCATTCTTTTTTTGTGTATGTATTAAATATTAAAATTTTTGACAGTATATTAAAACAATAAACAAATTAGATTATAGAAGACAAATTAAATAATGGAAGCAATATAAAAAGATAAAGTGATTTTTCAATCATGTTACCTAAATTAAATTCTATGCTTATTATTTTACAGCCATACATATTAATATTATATAATACTTCGTATTATATATAATAAGTGATCTAAAAAACTGCGCATTGTTTCCATGGAAATATCGGCATACGACTTGTTGTTATGCATGAAAATTAAATTTTTTTAGGCAAAATAAAGATAAACTAATAATTTTACAAATTAAAATATTAAAAATTAAATATGTAAATTTAAATTCAAACGAATTTTTATTTAACAAAAGTATATTTATTGATATTAATATTGTAAAAATATTAACGAAAATTTTATTTCATATCTAATAATAACAAAGTGGTAATAGTAATAATAGCAATATTATTTTATTAAAAGAGCTTTTGAATATTATTTAAAAATTAAACATTTAAAAAAGTAAGTAATATAGTAAAATATTCAATAAAAAAATCTTTGCTTAATATAGTAAAAATATTTAATATTTTTAATATTTCATTTTTTAATATATACTCTAAATTAGAGTAAATAAGACGCGGCCGTTCGAAGAATTTTTGAATATTGATTTGGCCTTCATTCTGTTATTTTGTGTCAGTTAAGCATAAAATTTAACACCTTCATTAAAGCAGGCTCAAGCTGCAGTTCAAAAATTTTGGGCTCAACTTTGTTTATAACAGAATGAAGGCCAAGTCTTCTTTGAACGGCTGCGTCTTATTTACCCCAACGTAGAGTATTTGTTTAATAATTTTTTAAACAAATAAATTTAAATTCAAGATAAATTTGCAAAATAAAATTAATTGCTTATTTTATATTTGTCTTTTAACTAGTCATAAGCAATTTTAACTAAACAATCAATCAAAACCTTATAAAAATAGTATCATGAAAATAAAGCCACAAAAACTTTATAGTGAATGAAAAATTTATTTTTTTAGACAACTAAAGGTTAATTGAGGGGAATTTAGCTTTAATTTTTCAAGCTCATTTGAAAGCTTTGGTGCCTAATGAATCTTTTGTACAACATAAAGAATTTAATGGAAATGCCATAATCAATAAAAATGTTTTTAGCTTTTAAAAATTTAAATCCAGATTTTGAAATATTTTGATTTTTTAGGATTTCACGATATATAGTACCGAACTTCCCACTCATTACTCATTAAGGCCATTAAGGCCAAACTATTAGTTTTAAAAAGATTCATATTAATCAGTAATCGAATTTTTCTTTTAATATAAATCAACTTTTTCAACTGCGGCTTATACAATATTTATTTTTATCACAACATACTTATTTTAGCCATAATTAAATTGTTACAAAATTTTACTAGGTATATATGCCAGAAACATCAAAAACATAGGTGAATCTCACATTCCCCGTCACATTTTATATCAAATTCATTAATAAATAAGGGAAGAATATTAAATCAATAACTAGATAATTTTCTAAAATATAATTTAACTATATATAATCAATTTGTTTCTAGAATATGTATAAGCCTTTAAAGTATTCGATAAGTTTGACGTGTGGTGAGATTGGCAACATGAAATTCCATTAGGGGCAGTTGGAATTTTTGTCGTTTTTCTACTTTTAAGATACGCCTCATTACTTGTTGTGAAATCTCCTAGTCTTCGATGCATACTTACATACACACAACCTTACGTTTATACGTGCTTATATATATATATATATATATATATATATATATATATATATATATATATATATATATATATATATATATATATATATATATATATATATATATATATATATATATATATATATATATATATATATATATATATATATATATATATATATATATATATATATATATATATATATATATATATATATATATATATATATATATATATATATATATATATATATATATATATATATATATATATATATATATATATATATATATATATATATATATATATATATATATATATATATATATATATATATATATATATATATATATATATATATATTAAATTTCGTGTATTATTTTTATTTTACTTAGCTCTAAACATTTTATGGATTATTTAAAGTTGTTATTATTAATTACATCTCTAATTTTTTATGTTAATTCCAAGAAAATATGCAAATATGTCTCAAATTTTTGTACTTGTAATTTTCACGCATATTTTATATATGCTTGAAATGGAAATGGTAATGAAATGAAATGAGAAAGAGAAAAAAGAACTAAAAAAGCGAAAATACTTTTTAAATGAATATTTTAGTACTTTTTTCTCAGCTCTTATCGAAAGGATTGTTTAGTGCCACAAATGAACTAATGCCGAACTGAGCCACAATACTAAAAATTTTATTTTACTTACTCCCCAACCTTATCAGCTCTTTCTTCCTCACTTTCGACTTTATCTATCTCACTTTCATGTTATTAATGCTATTTTACTATATACTATATATAAAGCTGGAGAGAAAGGAACACATAAGCTACAAGGCAAAAAATGGTAAAAAGGATATTAGCAAATGAGTGAAAAATTAAGTAATTTATTTTTTTTGCAAAAGTGCATTATACATACATTAAAACGACAATTCGACTATACAATAATACTAACAGGGAAATGAAGCAAAAAAAGAAGGGAATTCGTCCGCGTAATTTATTATTATTTCATTCAAACATTCATCAATAAAAATTCCAAGGAAAAAGGCTATATAAAGTAAAAAATATTGCGCGATTAAGAATTTATTTATGTATGAACTATGTCGAGACTTGGTGTATTCTGTAGGAGTTGCTTAAAATAAAAAAATTGTTATACTATAACATAAGAAAATAAGCAACAATCTCTCTTAAATCGCTTATAAAATCAACGCAATGTTAAATTGTTATGAAATTTTGGATGAGGAGGTTATCGTGACGGCGAATCGATTGAGACGGGTGTTGTACCTGGAAAAATTCATCTTTGGGTCATAATGATTCTATTTGGGATTCCTCGTGAATTTTAGGGAGTTAGGAATTCTTATTGAGCTTTGCGATATTAGAAATAGCACTTCTCCGAAGAATTCTCTATATGATACAAAAAAATTTTTTGATTTGGTCTATTTTAGGACCTAATATGGTCTATATATTTTTATATGGCAATCGAGGATAATCGGAGTCGGGAATCACGAATTTTATATCCGTTTTTGTATCGAGTGCCTCTAAGGTCCTCAATAGGGTCCCAAAATTTATGCTGAAAAAAATTATGCTGAAAATGCCACTAACTAATATGCGTTATTAGCTGAATTTTCGGTCGCCGTGATCCTCTGGGACCCGGATCACTAACTTCTCCCACAGTAGTCGGATTGGGCTCAAATTGCTTAAAAAGGCTTAAAATGGTCTTAAAACATCATTCTGAGTGTTTTGGAGCAAATATGAAAAAAAATTTTTTGACCATTTTCGAACCCCTTTGAAAAATTTTCAAAATTTTTACTTTTCCCCAATATCTCGAAATGCGTAAGAGATATTGTGACGGTTATATAAAACTCATGAAGAAGCGTCGAATAAGTATATTCGGTCACTCTGTTGGCGCGCTATGAGGCACGTAAATTTTGGTCAATTTTCGGTATTGCAACTTTTTTTACAAATTTTTTATCGCATCACATCGGGCGCATCGAGATCCATCATACAAGCTTCAAAGCAAGTCGATTGGCCATCTTCATCCCGAGATATGGTCAAAAATGTGAAAATTCGAAATTTCGGCCACCACTTTTTTTCGGCCGTTGGGCTCGCTAACAGACAATATGCGTTTGGCGAAAAATGATTGATAGTATAGTGTAGTATTGGATAATCGGGGTTGGGGATCATGGATCTGATATTTTTTGTGTAAAGTCCTTCTAAAGGGTCCTAATGATCCTAAATAGAGTCTCAAAATTATAATCAATCAATTTGTATGTGTGAATAGTGTAGTAAGGGATAGTCAAGGTCAGGGATCACGAATTTGATATTGGTTTTTTTGTGGAGTGCCTCTAATAGTCCTAAATAGGGTCCCAAAATTTTTATCCGAAACTTACACGCTCTAGGCTTCCCCTGAAGGTTACCGGCAGCGTGTTTCAGTTTTTTTTTTTTAAATTTGGGTCCTTATTTCGGATCAATACGAATGGATGTAGGGGGTAGCCCGTATATACTGTACCCCATCGTCTGGTTATACCTAATAAAAAATATTTATAATTGTATCTTTTAAAATTTTATTCGCCTTTATTTGATTTTTCCAGTATACAATGTATATATAAATAAAATGACGAAATTATTTATTTTTTAATAAAACAAATTTAAATTACATAAACCATTAAAATTTCTAGTAGAAACTTTCTACTATTTTTAAATTGAGATTAAATGTTTTAAAATGTGGATAAATATTATACATATGCATGTATCTTGAAATAGAGCGGAATATATATACGTTATGACTATGATGTATATTCCATCATACTTATTTAGTGATCGATTAAATACACTTCGAGCTTTGGTTTATTATCCATCCCAAAATTAAAGTGTATATCTAAGCATATTTTAGGCATTACGTTATGGTGAATACTACGAACGTTTTCATTTTTTTCGATGACTCTAGTTGCTTCGTTTCCCACCTTTTTGAGGGAAATTGCATTTTCCGTAAGAAAATCATTAAAATCAGTTGAAACGGTTTCAGTAGCTTCGCTTCTAAGGTGCGTATACTGATGCTCGAGCTGCAAAATGTCCAATAACTGCTTGAGCAATTTTAATCAACCACAATTGAACTAGGGACCACCTCGTAGATAAGACCGGTCTTATAACATGGCATTATGTATTTTTCAAATATTTAATATTTTTTTAAATGTTTTTTCACTAGATTCTTCACTAGCTTAAAGTGATTTTTTTATATTTTGTGAAGTTTCTAGGTTAATGTCTCCCCGTAGAACTTCGTACACGGCAGAATTTAAATATAAGGCGCCCATTTTGCCGCTAAAATCAACATAGAAAGTGATAAAGCGAATGGGATTAAAAAAGCCGCGAAATTTTTCCATATCGATTAGCGACTTATGCGAAAATGGTGCCACGTGCATCCAAAACGGTTTTCAAGGAGAGGATCCTAAAGATATGGGATACGATGACAATATTTCTGATTACGAGGAGGCAAATGATCTCATCGATATTCCGGAAAAAACTTTGAATGTCTTGAAAAATTTTCATAGATTATTCAATAAAATGATGAAATTGAAACATGCTTTTGTTAAATTGTTTTTTTTTGTTAAATAAAATTTATGCGACCATAATTATACACCAAACAATCCAACAATTTAAAAATGAGTTGAATATGCATATGAAATTATTATTGATATTATATACATATTTTATATTTCTCCCTCAACTGTTATGTTATAATATACATTGTTGAATTTCCCGCGCAATTCATTGCTAATTCATTAAGAAAATCATCCAAGCAATGAAATTAGATCTAAATTTATGCATTTTTCAAAAGGCTGCTTGACATTATTTATAACATATTTAATGATTGCACAAACCGCTGGGTCAATACAATGAAGATATTGGAGATCATCATAAAATTTAAGCGGTTTTCGGTTCGCGTCTAAATGCAAAAATCATGCCCTTTTTACGAAATAAACAAGTAGTGTCTGACAAAATATAGAATTAATAAAGTATACTTTGCATATTCATATCTAATCCTATTTTTACTTCTGATAAAGGAATGCTTTGTTTTGGATTTGCACGTAGCCAATTCCATAATGCGTCGGCTCTTTAATTTTTACCGTAAATTACCGTTATTAATTGAATAGAAAAAAACATAAATATAAAATGTGATAGCATTTTTAAAAATATAAGCAATTGTGATTATTTTGCAAATTTGCTAAAATTAAACGAAGTTTAAATCAAAAAAAAATTGTTTTTGGAAATGATTTAAAATTTTCAAACCACCATTTTATTTTATTTATTATAATATAGCAATTTTTATTGCTCATGTGATTTTAAATAATCGATAAAACATAAAAAGAATTTTATTATAATAAAGTAAATGCACACATACGTTTACATATAATTCAAGTAATTTTTTTTATTCTTGAGCGGTGATGAAGGCGAGAAAAATGGATTTTGCAGAAATTCTATTTTTTTGTATTATTTTCATTTTTAAATTTTTCGCATTTTTTTCTGAGTGCGCGAGGCGATTCTTTTTTTTCTGTTGGCTTTCGAAGATCCAGGAAAAGGCACTATGTCGTTCTGGACATTGTGAGCTTATTCAAAAGATTTTCGTCAAAAAGAACACCTTTTCGTAGAATCGAACAAGATATCTGATGCTCACTAGCTATCTTATAACAAAATATTTACAAACATTCTATATACCATTAAAAAGAGAATTTTATGACAAATCCAAAAACATATAGCGAATGAATATAGTTTTCGATATGCATTTTTATTAATTAAATATTGAAAATTATTTTTATAAAAAAATTAAATCAAGCATTATTTTTTCAAGAAAAAAAGGCACGAAGAAAAATCCGCAATGCATCAATCTAATAATTGCATTGCAAAAAAAATTTTTGTTGGTAAGATAGAAACAAAACAAAATTTATTATAAAAACAAGATTACAATATTTCAATCCAGAAGGCATTCTTCATCTATCAATGACTTGTCGCCAATGTATGTGCAGAGAATGGATTCCTTTTATAATAAATTTTGTTTTGTTAAAATTCAAGTCTCTTTCTTACAATCTAATAAATTATCATAATTTTAAATTTTTGTTGTTAAACTAAACAACTTTTTAAACTTATATTATTTTTGATTATTGCAATTAAAGTTTCAAGTATTTTACAATTTAAATTTATATTACTTAATTTATAAATTAAATTAATTTATTAAAAGATCAGCCAGATTTTGTAAATAAACCTTTTTAATTCTATTTCGGAAATCAAAAATTAAATCAACATTTTTTCTAATATATTGAGCTAAACTATTTTGGAAATATTGCTTGAGCATAAAAAATATATATTCAAAGCACAATGAATACATTTTCGAATAAAAATAATTTTTTCAGATTAATACTTAGTTTGCTATATATAATTTTAAATATAAAAACAATATATAATTTTAAAGAGTATATTTTTAGATTGATATTTATATTTTTATTGCAAAACTATTTTTTTATATGTAAATTGTATTTATAAAGTTTTTTGTTAAAATTGAAAATTTTTAAATTTGCATTCGCCGATTGCTGTTAATCCATTTTATTCATTTTTATTCCATTTGTTCATAATATTTACAGAAACATTTTTTTCTATTGATAATATGATAAAAGCTTTCTATTCATTAGCGATATCACAAAAGTAAACTAATTATATTGTTGAATGTCGAACATATATAAAAGCTGTTTTTGGAATTCTAATCTGGTTATATCTTTTAAATTAAATTATTTTTTTTCTCTTTTTCCAATTTTCTTCGGTTACACATAAAACATTATTATTCAACGTAATATGTACATATTTAAATGGCATTGCTGCATGATTTTGATGCATAAATTACATTGCAAAAATTTGATATAACATGATAAACGTTATTACATATTTCTTATGTAATCAATTTTGCTTATCGTTTGTCACTGATTTTAATTCAAATGATAAAATTTTGATTATTATTATTGACATGTATATATTAATTAAAACTATAATTTCTTTTGAAGATGCAAGACTTCACATTAGTTTAAATCAATTACGTATTTTATTTAATGATTTGTATGCTTATTCACTTAAATTTTATTATCTAAAAAATTTTATTTTGTTAACAACGATTTAATTTTTTATTTTGTTTCTTGACGTATCAACTTCTTTTTTGTCATTTTTACGCATTTCCTACCACATATAAAAACTAAACGAAAACAATAAAATAGGATTTTTGACAATTTTAAATGCAACAATCCGCAGATAAAAAAAGCATCATACTTTGTTGTTTCGCATTCCGTTAATGTTTTCTACAACTTTCAAAAATAGTTTTTTTAAACTGCTTTTTTATTTGAACTTTTTCCCAGGACATGAGTTCTTTCAGGGTTTCTGCCATTTCATTTTCACAAATACTTGCTTTTCTCAATTTCATTCTTGCTAAATTCTTTAAAATGTCAAAGTTCGATAATAGTAGTGAAAATAATGCATCTGTACGTTTTGAAGAAAATATTCGCCCTATTCATATCAATCTGCCCGATGGTGCAAAATTACTTTCAACTAATTCCGTTGAGTACCATGTGTAGGTTTCGGATTCGACAGAATGACTTGTTGGGATATTGATGGAAAAAATAGAATAAAGGACAGAATTATAATCTTATTTTGCAAAAAATTTAAAAAATTCTTTTATGGTAATGTAGGTGCACATTTGATCCTTTTGTCTTGTATTGAGGTTTTGCAAAGTGAGGTTATAGTTTTGTCCACTACTGTATGCTCAATCGTAAAATTATTATCTAACAAATTGTTAATTATAAATTTTGTATAAATAACTCAATTTAAAAATTATTCATTTATAAACGATATCCTATATTTATTATCTTTTGAATAATTAACGAAATCTAAATTGAATGTTTTATTTTAACTCTAATAATAAATATTGCATAATAATTTATCAAGCAATTTAGAGAATTCACCTACGTGATATTTTCTGACACATATTTTACATATTTTGAGATAAAATTTGAACAACGAACCCATGAGTAGAAAATGATTAAAGTTCGAATATTTCACTTTTTTGTGTCTATTGACTCATATTTATGCCTCTCATATAGATAATTCTGCACCAATAAAAAAGGCGAAGAAAGAAAAATTAATTTACGAAATTGTATTGGATAAAAAAAACACGAAATTCAGTATAAAGTTTGAAAATGAGAAAAAAAATCAAAAAAGAATTTTAAAAATGCAAAACACAATGAAAAAAGAGAAATGCATAATATTAAAAATATTTTATTATAAATAGAATTAGAACAATAAAGACGTATATTTTATGTAGACATATGTATGTAATTGAATGAATTTTGACGAACGGAAAATCTTTTTTTAAATGAATGAGAACGTGGTAAAAAAATACTTCTAAGTTATAAAAAATTTTACCATAAAAAATAGGAATAGATATTGCAAGACTATAACAGGTGGCTCAACGATTTCACGTTTTTTTTCAAGTTTTTTTTCAAATTGCATTGATTCAAACATTTTTCTTTCTTTAAATGTTAAATCCCTCTTCTTGGCTTATTTATTTAAAAAAAAAACTAGCGAGTAAGGTCAAATATTAAACCCAATTATTAAAACATTTATTTAAAGAGCATTTTTTGTGATGATATTTTCATTTAAAAATGTATAAAATGTAAAATACTTTTTAATTTAGGAAAGAAGAAAGAAACCGGATCATGAGTACATACAACCACAGTTCCTCCTATAATCGCACTTACGAACGAAAAGTGATCGAAGTTAGTTGAATTTTGTGTCATTGCTAAAAAATTGTAGGCACTCTTAAATTTTTTGTATATGTATGTAAATTTTTATAAAATATCTTATTTTATAAGATTTATGGTATGGTTGTAAATGCTGTGATATAAGCTAAAAAATATTTACTAGAAAATATGTTAGAAAAAAATTGTTTTGCCGAATAACGAGATATTGAAAATAAAAAAATTCAGTCATAGAGCTCTGTTTACCTTTTTTACAACTAATTCAATTAATTTTTTTGTAAAATTTATATAGAAATATTCAAGTGCTCTTTTAATTTATTCCACCAAATTAATCAAATTATATTAATAAATACATATATTTGTTAAGGAAGGTGGTGGCAGTCCTTCGGTCCGCATTCAATCAACTTGCACTGGTTCACCATTACACACAATTAAAAATACTCTCGGTGGAATTTTTACTGGTGCATCGTCATCATTTATAAATCCACACAATTATCACTTTGGAACGACAACATCTGGTTCGTTTCAATCGTCTGATGAGAGCCTTTCAGTCACACTTGACGTATCGGCATTTACGCCAGAAGACCTAAAAGTTTCGGTTGTTGGTAACCAGATTGTGGTAGAAGGCAAGCATGCCGAAAAACCAGATGACATAGGTCTTATCGAACGGCATTTTATTCGCAAATTCGCACTCCCACGCAACGCTCACCCGGATTCCGTAACTAGTAATTTGTCGGCTGATGGACAGCTCTCTATAACTGCGCATTCCCCTAAGGCTAAAGTAAAAAATTAATACTTAAGAAAATTTTAACAAAAAAATAGAAGAATTTTTATAAATCAAAATTTAAAAATATGCCCAATGAAATATTTTCTATGTTAAATTTCATACAGCAAAAATTTTCATATTTAATAATAATAACGATTTAACAGGAAAATTCTCCAGCTCGCACAATTCCTATTAAAATAATCACATCCACGGGCCCAAATCTTTCAAATGAAGGTACTACCACAACTTCTACACAACCACAAAATCAGAATTGATCTTTATTATAATGCAAAATTATGAATAAAACGCTTTTGCTTCTTTATTAAATATAGCGTTAGTACAAGTATTTAATGTGAAAATGTGCAATTAAATTTTATTTGTAATATTATATACATGCATATTCGTCATTGATTAATAAATGTTGCTAATAGAGTAATAAATAATCATATTCAATGTTGAAAATAATAATATAATTAATTTGTAAGGCATTGCAGTTTTCTGAGAACCTAAAAAATTTCATATTGCACGCCAGTTTCAACTAGTGTGAAAAATGATGATGTAGACTATATAATATATAACTAAAAATTTTGTACTCAAGGCTTCTCGCGAGTGCTTTTTAACTCGCGAGTGCTTTTGAACCCAATGGATTTTTTAACCCTTGTGGAACCCTGTACAAAACCGGTTCTAGTCATAATCTTACGAATAAGTAATCATAATTTTACTAATAAGTAGTCAAAATTTTATGACAATAACGATAGTGCCTTTTATTTTTCATTAAATTTAATTCCTTTTTCAGGAACACAATCAGTTTTGATCCTAATTTCAAAAAAATCAATAATTGTTGATACGGAGAGTATAGTATAGCACTAAACTCATTATGCATATTGATATTCTTGTATAAGAATTATGGGGTGCGTGAAAAGTTTAGAGACTTTTTTCAACTTTAAAAATCTATAAAAAAGTCAATTTTTAACATTTTTATTTTAATATTTTATTTTCGTGTTCTCCATTATTTTTTACATATATGTATAAATTTTATTACAAATTACTCACTTTTATTAAAAGTTACAGTAATTTTAGTAAATGGCACTTATTAAAAAAAAAGATTTTTTTGGTCTTACAAAGGCATAAAATCAAGACTAAAAATGACAAAATTTTGAAAATAAGAAATGATATGGTTTTATAATTTACTTGTAAAATTTTTTTCACTTGATCATTTTTAACAAAAATTACTATCATATGTAAAAAAATGTGAGGAATTTAAGAAGCAAACTATTTTCAACAATTTATTAAAAATTAAACTTGTAATTAAGCCACTAAAGACAAAAAAGTGTGCGACCAAAATTTTTTTGTAAAAGCTGATGCCATTTTTAAATTACTATAACTTTTAATAAAAGTAAATAATTTGTAAAAAATTGATCTGTATATGTAAAAAATAATGGAGAATACGAAAATAAAATAAAAATGTTAAAAATTGACTTTTTATAGATTTCTAAAGTTGAAAAAAAGTCTCCTAACTTTTCACGCATCCTGTATATAATTCATACCGTTATATGAAGTACTCGTTCCTAGTTCATAAATATTTTGCCTCGAGTATAATCCATTTCCATAAGGGGTATTTCTATTATTGTTAAGATCAAAGCCGCCATTTGAGTCAATAAAATGGCGATATTGCTCAGGCATATTAGGCGCTGAATCGATTTGTGATATTCGTCGATATTCTTCTAATTCATTGGCCGATGGGAATTGTTGACTTCGAGTCCGTGTCCATACATTATTTGGATTGGAGGGAGCATTTAACTCGTTTCCAAATGAAATGCCTGTAGGACTTCCTAACTGATTTTTACGATAGTCGCGATGCTCGACACCTGTTTTAAGATAGTTAAAATTATTAAAATAAGATTTTGAATTTAATACCAAATCCTCTATCTGTGGGAAATTTTTGACCAATTTCTTGAACAATTGAACCACCAGATTCCATAATTCTACCGTATTTATCCTTGCCATTATTTTGATTTGTTGTGCCACTCAAAAAATGTTTTTTTGTGGCATCATTTTCAGCACATTCTTCATTTAGACGCTGCTCATCTTTAGCTGACATTGGAAGAAGCTCTAAAATTGTAATCTTAGCAAAGAAAGAAATACATGTATATTAGATAGTTTAGTTACCTTGCTGCGTATTGCATAAATTGCCGCGGCAAACTTGACAAAATTCGATATATGGATTAGAAGTCGAACAATCAGATGAACAACCCATTTTTTGAACTATAAATGGTTTTTTATTTATGTAATTATTAAAATTAAAATTTATTTTACACTAAAAATACCTTTTCCAGCGTCCATTGTAGATGTAATAGTAAAACAATGTGCATGCTGTGGACAATTAATAAATTTTGGATCGCGACAACTGCAAGCATTGTCACACGACCAGCAATTTTGTTCGGCTAAAAAATTAATGTTAATAATGAAATCATTAGGAAAAAAATATTTGGTTATTTAACTAGTTATATGACAAAAATTAATCTTTTTTAATTTTAATTAAAGCAATTAAATTAAAACCAGGTTGCCTTATAATGTAGAATGCTTATTGAACAGTATGCCGGAACAGTATGCCTTTACTACCATATGCAGGAAAATTTTTTTATATGTGCAGGAAAATTTTTTGAAGGACACAAATATGGTATTAAATAAAATGAGATTTAAATATATTTTTGTTATAAAACAAATCATATAAGATTTTTTTTTAATTTTAATTAAACCAATTAAAATTAACTTTAACTATCGATAATATTATCTTACATATATTTTATTATAAATTAGAAATAACCGTATGTTAACGTTGCAGAGATGAAGAAAAAAATAATAGCAGTTGAGCTCATGTTGAAAATGTTTGGCTAATATAAATTTAAAACAAATTCGAAATTTATTTAAATGAGGAATGCAAAACATTTATCACTCTCTTATCAATAATATGTACAATGACTCATTAGTTTATTATTTTAATTTTTTTAGTTTCACATAACATATAATCGTTAAATGAAAATTCATTATAAATTGTTAATGTGTTCAAATAAAAATTTGTTAAAAATCTAAAACAACTTTTTTAAATTGAGAAAAATTTTGTTTAAGCGATATTTTTTAGAATACATATTTTTACGGTTTTCATTAGAAAAATGTAAGTTTTGCGCAATCGGCGCTATCATTCCAATGATTCTCTTTTAAAAAAGTAATTTATTTTCTAAGCTAAATCGAATTTGTTTGAGGAGTGAGTCATATTGTTGAGTTTCACAGGTTTCATTGTAAAACACATTATAAGTTACAAAATTCTTCCGCTTTGTGTGTAAAAGCAATGTCCATTTATCGCATTCATGTGCGTTTTTTTTAAATTTCCTAAACAAAATGTAAAATAAAATTTTTTAGTTCAATTATGGTAAAAAAATATTTTAAGTTCAGATGTAATTTTTTATTATAGATGTAATAATTTATTATAAAAATGTGTAATAATTTATTATAAAAAAAAGTTAAAATTTTGATTTATAAAATGGTATTTTATAGAGCTTTGTTTTAAAATATGTCAAAAATATTTAAAAATTAAGAGAATCTGTATATATAAGTGTTTAAGAGATTTTTCTATTAACTAATAAATTAGAAACAAAACACAAATTTCAAACTATGTATAATTGGTAGCTTTTGAGTCCATTTAAAGTGAGTCATAATGTCAAGTTTTATAGGTTTAATTATAAAACACATTACAAGTCATAAAATTCTTCCGCTTTATCTGTAAAAGCAATGTCCGTATATTGTATTCATGTGTGTTTTTATCCTAATAAAAATAAATTTTTATATATATTTGGAATCCAGATTCTGGATTAATTCAAAGAACATAGCGGATTTGGTTCCATTGACATACACGTGTTGTGCACAATGAAGTGCGGAACTCAAAAATCTCATCAAAAGTTATGTGATTTCAAAAAATTTCATTCGGTGCGTCAAAAGTTATATAAAATTATAAGTTTAATCTTAAAAAGCATCCTAGATTTATTATAAAAAATAGTTGGAAGATAGTTAGAATTTAAGAATTAATTTAAATACGAAATAATGCAGTGGGAATAAACATCCATGCAGAATAAAGGAAATTCGCAAGTGAAAAAAAATTGTTCTTAGGTACATCTTCAATGCCCATTATTGTCGACATGTTTCGAGATGATGAAGATTCGTTGTCCGACCGAGAATCATTTTTCCGACAAGACAACTTTTCCGTTGGATGCGGAAAATTCCCCCAGCAACTTACAACTCTCATGTCGCACCAGCAAAGAATTTTTTGACAGTCGGATAAATTATCTGGAAAAAATTTTTTGCACCGAGATGAATTTTAATTTAAAATGTCGAAAATGACGAAAGTCGAAATGGGAAATTTTTTATAAAAAAATTTTTTGACAATAATTATTTTTTTCAATTTTGTTAATTTTTTTCCGAAAAGACCGGAATTTCGGAAATCGGAAGGAAAAAATGTCGAAAATGAGAATTCGTAAATAGGACCTCTAATATGTACGTATTAGATCTTTTTAAATTTTAATCTGTTACCTGCACATGTAATTGTTCCATTCGCGGAACAGCTCCAGGAATAATCATCGACGTATTCCTCGGGAACATCAAAGCATATGTTGTGATCCACAGCATAATCATAGCAGTGATCGTGTTCCATACAGCATCTATCAATATGAATATACAATATATGAAAGAGAAAATATGCCTATAAATATACAAATATGTGCAAAAAAATAAGTCAAAAATATTTATAAAAATGAACCTATCAATGCCATCCATTGGCTCACCGCTTCCACCTGGACCACACCTTAAAATTGGAAATAATATAACTTAGATTCAATCTTTTTTAACTTTAATAAATTGTTAAAATTTTAAAATCTATGTATTGGTTTTTTAGCTATGTATTTGAAAACAATTCTAAAATTAAAAAATTTTAATTTTATGCTCTTGTAGCAAAATTTTTTTTTAACAATAAGCATCTTTTTAAAACTACATTTTTTATCTAGTTTTTAAAAATTTTTTTATAGCCTATATAAAAAATAATGGAGAATGAAATCAAAATAAAATCAAAATCATCAGATATTAAAAATTGGATTTTTCACCCATCCAGTTTATAAATTTTTAATTTGAATAATCTGTTTTTTTAATTTATTTCTTTTTAAACTTAAATTATACCAGCAACCGTAGTCATTATACGTTAGAAAAGCGCTACAATGAAGTTTACATTGAGTCATTTCTTCCAAGTTCCAAAGTGCTGTTAATCTTTTTTGGTAGCTCTTTTTTGACTTACAAAAAGTTATAAATAGGAAAACGATGAAAAAAAATGTTCTAACGACCATTTTCTAAAATGAATTTAATCATGGTGAAATAGCAAATAGAATTAATTATTTACGTTGTTAGAAAATTTTCGAAGAGGCAATTTGCGTAATTTGTGATCAATATATCAACGAGTAAACGGCTCTTAGAAAAAATTCTTTTTTGAAAAAAATTTCGTGCCAAATGGCGCAAAAATGTATATTTGAAATATACATTGCCACTTCTCTCCTCACAATCGGGCAAATGCGTAATTGCGCTCCTCTCCATATTCGAAAAAATATCATTTGAAGTAATAAATGTTGTGTATTTATATTGCTAAAAAAAGGTTGAATGGCACACAAAAAATGGGTGCATTTTTAACTTTGGCCGGGTTTTTAAATTTTTAGAATATATGTAGAAATTTTTATTATTTAATTTAGAATTTAATCCAACATAAACAAATTAGATACTACAAAAAAAATCGGCTTTTTTAAAAATTGTAATTCTATTCAGAAAATTAAAATTCGAATAAAAATAAATTTTAATTTTACAAAAAATTTTATTTTAAAATGAAAAATTATACTATACAAAATTATGTACATATAAGATTGAAAATTAATAAAATAATATTTTTTAATAAAATAATATTTAAAGGCATTCTCCTTGTTTACACTCTGCTCCAGAATTTCAAAAAAATTTTATAAAACCGAAATTTCCAAAAACTTTCGACTAATTTCTCAAAAATTTTTTAATCGACTAAATTCTCAAAATTTTTTTTAATCGACTATAGCTCGATGATATTTAACTGACTTTTTAACAATTACATTATGCCCCATTGTTAAAATTGTTGAATCGACAAGAATCTCTCTGCAGTAAGAATACCAATTTGCAACGGTGTGCTGAGAAAGTAGTAAATTAGTTAATGCGTCTAAGTAGTCGTCCGAGACTGCTTCGAATTTGGCCATGCAATAGCTTTCTGCCGTGCAAAACTGTATGTCGAACTTATAATTTATTTAATACTTGAGTAAGAATTTTGAAACCACATGCTTTTAGCACGAGAATACTTTGTCACGCTGAGCGCAAGAACGTTTCTTGCAAAAGAAAGCGCCGCAAGAGCCGTTTTGCTACTCGTTTTGTTGACATTCGGTCGCGGCAACCGTAGCATAGCTTTTCGCCGGGAACGAGCCCGCTTTCAACTGCCCACTGAGTAGCGGACATGAGCGCATTCAAACGCATTCTGTTGATTTGCACAACGGCTTCGGGATCCTGAATTTCGACGAGTTCAATTTCCATATTCCAAATTTTTTGTTAAATTAAAGAGAGCAAAAGTCACAAATCAGCTGAAAGTACAAAATGATTTTAAAATTTAAGAATTGTTTATATTCAGAGAAAGATGAAGAAAGAAATAAAAAGTACAGTACAAATTTTTTATTTTTTTATAAAATTTTTGAAAATGCGCATTTTGCGCGTCTAAAAAGTGACCAAAAATGAAATTTCCGGTCAAAATAAACTATGCTATCGTGTTTAGCATGAAAAACTGCACCGGAAAAATGAAAAAAAAAATTCTGGGGGGGGGCAAAGAGGGGCAAAGTGGACTGCAGCCCTGGACTAAAATAAATAGCCCAAACTAAAATAAAAGAAAAAAACTCAAATCCAAAGGGATTCAATCCAAAAGGACAAAAATAAAAAAAACATTAAAATTAAATAAAATGGTCATTATTTTTGATTTTTTTAAAATGTTTTATTTGATCCTAACGGAGAAAAAAATGAAATAATGTTGCGCAATTCAGAGAAGCAATACAGAAAAAAAAAATTTTTAAAGGCAATATTGTTTTGAAATTACAGATTCTTAGCATTGTGTTCAATTTACATATTTTTTAAAATTTTGCTTGTTTTGATTTTTTCGGTATTTCATAAGCAAGTTCTAGAAAATATTCTTATGCCCCCCCTCCGCTCTGATGGGATAATTTTTAGATGAATTTTATCGTTTAAACTTGACAGCTATTTTCATTCTTCCAAAAAGATTGCTTATTACATCAAAAATTTTAATTTTTCAGATGTCCGAGGGCGAAAACTTATGGTTAAGCATTTTGAAAGAGACCAACGAAAAGCGTCTCAAAATGAATGAAGATGAAGACATCAACGACATAATGAATGAAATGAAGATATTTGAGACAGCGAGCGACACAAACGCCCATAAAAATAGTGATGATGTGGTTTGGGAAAAGTGGTACGACATCCCCGAGCAGGAATTTCTAGCGCAATTGATCGATTGTTACGAACAAGATGTGTCCGAAATCGAATGCCCTGCACAAGAGAAGCCTGATGATGAGGCCAAGGATGCGTTGGTGAATAAAACACCTTTGTCAGCTCGCAAAGATCCAATGGACGAGTTTACTCAATATATCAACAACTTGCCTAATAACATTTCTGCGGCTGTAACGCCAAAGAGTGCTCTGAAATCGACGAAGGGGAAAATGAAACGAATTTCTTTTATGTTGTAATGATCCGAATATTTTAATAATTAATGTAGTTGTTAATTGATTTATGGGACATTCTTTTGAGTGCATTTTTATGTTTTTTTTTTTTTTTGTAAAATCAACTAGATAATTTGATTGTATTGCACATAAAAATATATTTTTTATTTTGAGAATTTATTTTAATATAAATTGTCGATATATACAATAATTATCGTCGCCATTGAATTGTGTGTTGTATGAAATTCTTATTTTTTTTTTGTATAGATTTAGAAGTTTAATTTTTGACTAAAAAAATGTTTTCATTGGAATCTGTGACAAAGGTGCTTACGCATCTTCAAAATCCATCCGATGATCTCATCGACCGTGCTCATTACATTTTGACGACTGGCGCATTGGCGTTTTTTGCCGCGCTCATCGCATCGAGTCAGACGTTCGGCACGCCGCTTCTCTGCATGACTGGCGCTCATTTTCCTCGTATGTTTGTCTTTCGTTTTTATTACTAGAAATAAAAAAAGGAGAATTAAAAAATCTTTTTTATTTTTTAATTTTTTGTATTGTTTCCTTGTTTATAAAATTAAATAAAACAATTTACTTTAATTTCTTTTATCGCAAAAATTAATTTTTATATATCACGCTAAATGTGTTTAGCTGAATGGAATTCTTATGTTAACAGCTATTGCTATGTGACGAACACATTTGTGACGAACAGTTTTGCCTACGGCGAAATGCCTGATCGTAAGCTGGCCGATCATGAGCGCATTGACGTTGGATATTATCAGGTAAGCTTACATTAATAGAAAAAATTAAATATTTAATTGCTTATTAAGGAATTTGTGATTAATATTTTAAGTGGATTCCGTACATGCTTGTAGCGCAAGCGGCACTTTTTCTCGTTCCACACATCTTCTGGACACATGCTCAATCGCTTTCAGGCAATTTTTTTTTTGCAATTTAACAAATTGTAAACATTGATCTTTTGATATTACTTATACTTTCCTTTTTCTTCATAAAAAGTGAATTGTCTTTTGGTACGAATTAAGCTTATTATAGACTTTATTTCGGAATTAAAATGTCACAAAAATGGATTTTTTTTAACTTAATAAATATTATTTGATCAATGTTTTGAAATTGTTAAAAATTGTATCAATTACAAAATATCTTTTGTTTAGACATAGACTTTAAGGACATAGTGGACATTTGCCTTAAAGCAAAGATGGACACTTTGGATGATGCTAAAGTGAAGCTCGAAAAAGTTGTGGAAATTATTTTTCGGGTACGTTATCACTTTTACATTTTCAAAAAGTAAATCCTCAAGTTTATTTAAGATTTAATTAATGCTGGGGATAAGGAAATATTTCCGAAGAAATTTAGTGTCCTAATATAGACTGTGCATTGGCGTTCGTTGAGCGGTCGTCGAGGCTTGGGTAGCATGGGCGCGCTGATGTTCTTCACCGCTAAGCTCTTGAATATTGCCAACGTCATTCTTCAGCTTCTCTTCCTCAACTACTTTATCGGCCACGGTCGTTCGGATTGGGGCATTCAGGTAAAAATTAAACAGGATTTTTTTTAGTAATTTTCAAAAAATGACGAGTTACTTTCAACTAAAAAAAATTCTTAAAAAAAACCCTAAAAATCAATTGATTTTGAGAGATGAATTATGATTTAAGATAAACTGCTCTAATTTTGCGTGTATAAGCCGCGGATGTTTTGAGCCAAGTTTAAATTCGCGCCGATGAGTTCGTTCGTTTTGTATTGGATCCAAGCGAGTTTAAATTTTGTTTCCCCTCTTTTATGAAACCGAGACAAAGGCCGGCACAAAATTTGGACCCGCTTGGATCCGATACGAACCGAATGAACTCATTGGCGCAAATTTAAATTTGGTTCAAAACACCCGGTCTTATACACGCGAAATTGGGGTATTTAAAGAAAAATATGCACACATTTTCTACCTTTTCGTTTTTTTTCTCAGCTTCTCCGGAATTCGTTGAACATTATCGATCCTACGCCTCTGCTTCGCAATCTCACCACGTCAGACGTGTTCTTTCCGTGCATTTCCTTTTGCAATTTTCAAACCAACTCGCTCGGAAACGTAAAGGAGGCCACCGTCCAATGTCTTCTAATGACCAACATGTTGAACGAGAAGCTTTTCGCTTTAATCTACATCTGGTTATACATATTATTGGTAGCGACTGTGGCCAACTTCATCTACATGGTCATGCGCGTTGTGCCCGGCATTGGAATGAATCAGTCAACCTATTATTTAAAGGTAATCTGCCATTTATAATTTTTGATTATCTAAAATTTGTTTAAGTTAAGCATCGGTTTCTTTAATTCACAAATTTAGTGGATTGATGTTTACTAGAATTTAATGACGATAAAATTTGACCTTACAAATTTCAAACGAAGCCGATGTGCTAGTTTTTGAAAAATCAAATTCGACTACGGCATTTTCAACACGTTTTTTTTCCAAAATAAAATTTCTTGATCATTTTTCGCGTTTTGACTTCTAGTAAATAATGAAAAAAAATTTAGATGCACGACGCCGATCAGTACCCGACGATCTTCTTCATCAATAAGCTGCTCGGCCGGGATGGACTCTTGCTTCTCTACTTTGTGAAGAAAAGTGCCGGCTTCTCCGCCGCGTCCGACATTGCGTTTATGCTGTCCCAGCGTATGTCTGCCACGTTGAGCGGATTAAACTTGTGCAATGCTAGTAATTTTGAGACAGGTCGCGGCGGTTGTCGCAACAAAGCATACGATGAAATAATCGTCTCCAATAGCAGCAAAAGCGCTGGCGCTCAGTCCTCTACGACGACGTTACTCGAATAGGTGTCTTTTTTAGTGGCGTAGTAACGAATCGTTCCTGTTCAAAAATAACTGATATTTTTTGTCAAAAAATGTTTTATTAAAAACTCTGTACAATTGTACGGAGTTTAAATATGCATAAAAGCGTTCGAACTATGCCTTTTATTGATCATGTTACTGACTTTTTTTTTGTTAATATTTATTCTGATATCATAAATGTTTTGTTAATTTTTCATTGCTTTCACTGAACATGTGCTTTATCTTTTAAGTTTTTAAATGGTTATAAATTTTTATAATATTTTCGTAATGTCGAAATGGTTTTAATATCTCTCATGATATATATTAATTATTAGTTACATTAAAAATACGCAAATATGATGCAAAACTTTTGGTATATATCATTAATTAAAGCTTAGCTTGAATTAGTTTTTTGGCTTCATTTTGATGCGGTCATTTGAGACATTTCAAATAAATATGTATTAGAGTATTACATTCATCCGTATAAACTTTTCTCAATGAAGATAGGATGTGAACACAAAGAGGACAGAGAGCGCGAAAACTTACAAAAATTTAAAATCTTCCAATAAATTAAGTCTCGCATATTTGGGAGGGGGGAATTTCTCATATTTAATTGACTTTCTTTTCTCATATCTTCTTTTTTTTTCTTTTTGTGTGCATGTTCGCTAATGCGAAATATATGCGTGTTCACAGCTTTCCTCTATTGCGACATTCAGTTACGGCTATCATTTGCCCGTTTTCGTAAGACCATGATTGCGGTTCCACGGGAGCGTCAGTGGCCATCGACGATGCCATTGATAGGAAGGAAAATAAAAAGAGGAGGATTGTCGCCACTTTAAGTGTTATTTTTTTGTCTCGACAAAAACGTCCGCCCATTTGGCTTTTCTTCTCTTCGCTGTTTATTCTGGTTTTGTGCTTTCTTTTTAGATATGTTTGCTATATATCAAATTGTCTTGAACCGCATATTTTTAGTACTCTGATTTCGCGTGTACAAGACTGGGTGTTTAAATTGGCGCCAATGAGTTCATTCTGTTGTATCGAATCCAAATTAGTTTGTGCCCACTTTTATGAAACCGAGATAAAGGCGGGCACAAAATTTGGACTCCAACGTATCCGATACAACAGAATGAACTCATTGGCGCAAATTTAAATTTGGCTCAAAACACCCAGCCTTATACACGGGAAATTAGGGTATTTTATGTATAGTGACACTAAACTAAATAGATAAATTCTCTAAAGTGAATAATTTGTTTAATATCAAGAATGTTAATTTTAATACACATCCTAAACTTTTTTTTAGCGTTATTTTTATTTATTTGCTCGAGAATGTTCAATCTTTTGACACTAAAACTAATTAGCTCGAGTAATTTTAATTGATATAATAATAAATTTTAGCTTTAACAGTTTACAGATGCTAGTGTATTATTTTCTGCACACTATTTGCTAATTTCCATGGGATGTTCGCCTAGTAGTTTCAGGTGATGTATTTTTATTGAATAAATGAATTGAAAATTTCGTTAATAGCAAATTATAATTTGGTTTTTTCATTAATAAATAATATTGAACATATATTTTTCTAATCTAAATATTCATAATATTATAAGTAATTTTTTATAGGTAATTTTAACTTTCATAAATAAATATATTAGCTTGGCAAAAAAGTACTTCGACAAAAATTTCAAAATTCTAAAATTTTCTGGAAATAATTCAAATAATTTTATAAGTTTGATAGCCTTGTAGAACATTCTCGAAACTATTATTATATGAGTATATAAGGACACGCGCGCAGAGTTTTGTTAATTTTCACTAATGATTAGTAAAGACCATATTCGAGCTATCATCTACTACGAGTGGCTCCAAAGCAAGAGTGCAAGCGCGGCTGCTGCAAATATCAACAGCATAATTGGTGAAGGGACTGTTCATCGTGCGACGGTCAACAATTGGTTCAACCGCTTTGCGAACGGAGATACAAGCCTTGAAGATCATCTGTGTGTTTGGTGGGATGCGAAGGGACCGATCTACTACGAGTTGCTGCCCGTAGGCATGACTGTCACAGCTTCTGTGTACATCGATCAGCTCCAGAAATTGGCTGATGCAATGCAAGAAAAACGTCCAAGACGTTCAACAGTTCACTTGCTCCATGACAATGCTCGACCACACGTTGCTTCCTTCACCCGCCAAAAATTAACCGAACTTGGCTGGCACACGGTTGCCCATCCGCCGTACTCACCGGACATTGCGCCTTCTGACTACCACCTGTTCCGACCGCTCAAGCATTATTTGCACGGAAAAAAGTTCGACAAGTATGACGACCTCAAAATGGCAGTCGACAACTTTTTTTTATCTCAGTCCTCTGAATTCTGGGAAAAAGGCATAGGTGCTTTACCTGATAAATGGGTAAAAGTTATTGATGTCAACGGTGAATATATTGTTTAAAATTATTTGTTCTGAATAAAGTTATAAATAATTGAAAAAAAAGTTAAATTTTGTCGAAGTACTTTTTTGCCAAGCTAATATTTACAATTTATTATGAATATTTCAGAAATGATAAAATTTTAGTAGTAACGCTAGCTCCTCGTCTTTGTTTAAGCCGATAATTCGACGAGCGACTAGCGTTAAATCTGATCAAAAAGCGACAGTCGAAGCGGAAGACAATTCGCCGCGCTACGATGTCACTCTGCGTCAGATACTGCGCGTCTCGCCACCGATTCAAATTGATATCAGCTCCGGGGTTCTGCCCGTTACCGACTCCAATAGTCAGATCGTCATTTTCGTGTTTGGTGAGTTTGAATTTATTTGAAATTACTCATTTAAACATAAAAAAATGATAATTTAATCCTTTTATTTTTATCTACTAGGAATATATTGCAATAATGCTATGTAGAAAA
The DNA here is from genome assembly GCA_024678965.1 of Bradynema listronoti. Classification (NCBI taxonomy): domain Eukaryota; kingdom Metazoa; phylum Nematoda; class Chromadorea; order Rhabditida; family Allantonematidae; genus Bradynema; species Bradynema listronoti. The sequence continues at coordinate 1,949,137 of JANLNO010000005.1, forward strand.
TTAGAATTTATTTTAGTTTCATAATAAATAAATTGAACAAATAAATCGTTGACGTAAATTTTTTTTATCGTTTTAATAAATCGGATTTTCTATTTTAAAATATTTAATGATAATTATTTAGAATTTAACAAAAATGAAACGCAAAAGTAATACATATTTGTCATTTCTTGTATTTTTAAGGTTTCTGACGTTTTTTGCAAAAGCAAAAGATTAGAAGTGTAAAATGCATAAAACGTCATATAGGATTAGTATTTTTATAAACGAGAAAAATGACATTTTGAAGAAAAAAAGTGTACCGTGGTATTTATTTTGTAGGCTATAGTGATTTAATCATTAAGGTTTAATGTTTTATAAATGTTTTTATATTCTAATATTTCATTATATCGAGCTATGATTCTTCAAATTTTTAAATTTATTTTGTTTTTCTCAACATTTTACAAAAAAAATTCTTTTGTAACAAAAATTCTTTTTTTAGGTGGTCCTGGCAGCTTGAAGGGAACGCTCACACAAGAACTCGTCGAAGAATTTGAATTTGTTACAATTAATGTCGAGGATATCGTATTTTCATATCTTCCGCTTAAAGTGGCCAATACGGTCTCGGACACAGTTCAAATGCAAGAGCTACTTCGAGTAATTTTTTTACTAATGTATTAAATTTGCAGTATTCAGTGAAAAAATTACAATTAAAAAAAGAATTAATTTGAAAGAAATTTTTTATTCGCTTTTATTAAAATTGAATTTTTGCTATTTTTAGAATGTTTCTAATAAATTATTTAACAAACTTGATATATGTTTTAGCGTGATGCCAACGTAATTAATCTTAAATGGATTTTGCAAATGATTAGCGCTAAATTGAGCACGTCAAGTTCGCAGCGTTTTGTGATTGACATAGTGCCCGAACTAAGCTCACTTCTTCGCTCAAATGCCTTTTGCGATACAGACGACCACAATGAGTGTTTAAAGGAATTTGATCGAAAGGTTCAACTAGTACAAATACATATTAGAAGAATTTTTCGAAGTTACAATTTTTTCTTTTTGAAGAAATGTTTGTTTAGCACAATGTCCTCTTCGCGTTAGAGTTGTGCATAGCGGAAGATCGGCTTATCATGGATAGTAAATCGGGAAATGAAAGTACGTCCAAATTTTCGACCTCGTCAACAGCTTCCACTTTAACTACGACCTCACGACGCATTGGCTTAGGTGTTGGCGATGAGCGTGCGCCGGAGCTCAGCCCCGAAATGAATGCTTTTCTGCGCGGCGTCGACGCAGCCGATAAAGGCCGACTGGAGGTTTTTGAAAACATAAATAAAACTCTATATTCTTCCCAATAAGGATAAACTGTTTTAGAAACGCATCAATATGTACCGAAAATGTTCGGAACCATTTCTCAGCTATTTTCGTAAAACACGACGCATTGTTCGTATGGATCTTCGTGTGCCTAACAACGAAGAACTCGTGCCTACCATTCGTCACATGTTGACTGACTTTGGTTTTGGCCGAAATAATGATTCAATTAGAGTAGTGCTATTCGTTATGGGTCAGTGCTTTTTTTCATTTTTCACATTTTTAGTTATTGAATTTTAAATATTAGAATCAAATATATTTTCTTTAGACAAAAATGATTTGGATGCAATCGATCTCGAATATTATCGATTGAGACGAATTAATCTTTTGGATATTTGTCACGATGAAAACGAAACAATGGTAAAGGAAATTTTTATTTTTTTAATTGAACAAAAATTATGACATTTTTTTGCTTTTTGAAAAATTAACTTAAAAACGCTTAATTGATGACCAGAGGTCTTTTTTTGCACATTGTACAGGACTGAAAAGAGATCCTATGATAGTTAATGAGCTTATATTGTAGGGTCGTAATAACTGTTAGTAGCAAAATGTAGCAGAAATCGGAGAACAAAAAATTTAATTATGCAGCGGATAAACTGAGGCACACAGAAAGCATAGGCCATAAATTTATTATTTATATGTTTATTTTCTTGTGGAGAATTCAACACTTTAGGAAAAGTACATTTTCTCGTTGAGAAGTTCTCAAAAGTTAAAAAAAAAAATTCAGGAATGTATTTTGTTTCTCTTCCCGATTACCCAAATCCATTTTCAATATTTTGGTTCTCAATTTAGATTCAACAAATCCGAGCCATTCGAAAATTCATTTATCGAACCGCGCAGCCCAACGAAAACATTGCAGTGAACCTTTGTGGGCTGAATGAAATTATGGAATACACGGTACGATTTTTATTATAATATTTTTTTGAATGGGAATTTTGTGAAACAAATGATTTCAGCCAACAAAGCGTATCAACTTTCTCGAATATCATAAAACATGTCTGGATTTTTATATTCGAAATTGCGAAAAACGAAGTCCCAGATCAAGGTCTTTTATATTGCTAATCTTATTTGCGAATTCATTAGTGAAATCATAACTTTTGATTCATAAGCTCAATTTCTTTAAAAATGTGAAAAGAATGAGCATGAAACAGGAAAATAATTCTTGGGACATCTATATATTTAGCAAAAGACATAAAAATAATTCAACTTTCAGGTGCCGAATGTCATTTCGTTCGATTACGTCGACGAGCGGGGAGGCATGTCTTTTTCCGGAAAGCATGCACGCTGGCTTATGTCTGAAAATCGGCTATGCGTTCGGTGAAAAGCTCTCCTATAGTGAGACGGACACGAGAGCACCGAGTCAAATGAGTGGTGAACCAGGTGCGGGCTGCTTCAGCAGTGGTCTGCCCGTCCCCTCGTTCATCAACAGTTGACAATTAGCCGCTTCTGCTTTTACAGGCAGAAGCGGCGTATTGTTTCCACAACAACAGCCAACGCTGCTGTCTAAGCACAGCGGCGAAGAGCAATACGATGAATGTGATTCGGATTGCGATGACGCATCGTCCACCGTGCAATTGCACGTTCGTCGTTATCGTCGTTCAACTCTGCCCGAGCTACGCGTCAACGATCATGAAGCGATGGGGGAGGACAGCCGCTCACCGAGCGCCACATATAGTATTCGAGCAAGGTCGTCGAACAGTTCCGAACGTCCGCACACTCATTTTGCCACCAATTCATCGAGCGTAAGTAGTAGAAGTGACAATTGGCTGAGCGATATGATTCTCACACCAACGTCTCTTCATTTTCTTCTCGATGACGATAGCTGCTCATCGGAGAAGAACTTGATATGAATAAGTGGATTTTCGGAATTAGAAACAGTTCAAAAATTAATAACATAATCAATTCCCACGTAAACTTATAAATCCAGTCATTGCTCAATATATTATTTGGAACAACTTCCTCAATTGATTTTGTTTTACGTGTAATTTTCCGTCTAAATTTCATGTGACAAATGTTGAATTTACAAATAAACTTTTTCAACCAAATATTTTAGTAAAAAATATAAATACAATAAAGCGATCACATTTTATGTCGAAATTTTCTAATACCTAGATAAATTAAGATAATTGAATTTAACTTTTCTCGATTCAATCAACAAACTAAAAGTCCAAAAATTCTGTTTTAATCAGCAATTATTTTTACCAGCTTTAAATGTATTTCCGAAACATTGAATGCGCGATCTTCAAGTAAAATCCTATCAAAAAAGCACCAATTTTATGCGAAATTGACTAGTCCCGTATTCACCAAATATCCCAAAAAAATGTTAATATCAATTGTTGCTATGTCTCTAGCCATTGAATGTGAAGGAACCAAAACCAAAAAGCTCGACAAATTAACTACAAAACATTTGTTTCTTCTAACGGAAGTAACGTTAATCATTAAAAAATAAAAAATATTGTAATGTCAGAAACTTTTTATTACTAAGCAAAAAATTATATCAAAAATCTTAAATAATTCTAAACCAACCCGCTTTCCAATAAGAACTCTTCTTTTCACGCCAAATAGTAACCAGATCGGGGAGGAATTGAATTGTCAGGCGTCAAATGAATCTTTTGCCAAACTATTGGGTTGTAACATAATTATCCGTGGACTTTTCGGAGAAAATTAGTTTGTTTTTTTTTCAATGTTCATACTTTGTATGTTGTTGAATAGCTCTTGTTACGGACTTTTGCATGTATTTTATTTTATGATTCTACGTCTACTGTGTGTGGAAATATTCGATTTGGAATATCGAATAAATAAGCGATTTTAAGAACATTTTCACAGGCATTTTGAACAGAATAATAAAGGAAGCTGCACTGGTAGCGTGGTGAATGAAATGTTTGGGCTTTATGTGGTATCGATTCACCATTATCAATATTTCCAAGATTTCATAACGACCGAACATTTTGTTAAGTTTCCGAGCAGCAGAGAGTGATTTTATAACATTATACAAATCGCTCCCGTAAAATCGCTCTTATTATTTTCCAATTATTCGTTATTCCAAAACAAATATCTCGCAATCCAATAGGCGTAGAACTGTAAAATAAAATACATGCAAAAGTCCGTAACAAGAGCTATTCCACAACATACAAAGTATAAACATCGAAAAAAAACAAACTAATTTTTTTAAGCATCCGGAAAGTTCGCGGATAATTATGTTACAACCCAATAGAAAAAACTCGTAAAAAATCTTAAATAAGAAAAATTTCAATAAAACATGGTAATATTATTTATTTCAAAAAGTCAGGATAGTTAGCTTGTGCATTAGCTTGAGTTTATGGCAAAAATTAAATGCAAGAACAACAAGCGTAGTTGAATAACATACACGTTGTACGAAGACAACAATAGCAGATCGCCGAAATCTTGAGCTTTACCAAAACAATTTCCAGCCAAATTAAGATCACTGGAGAAGGCACGTTTTTCTTCGCAGCGGTTCGGAGAAAATTTTTTTTTTTTGAAAATTCAAAAATTTATTCGTTTCGACATAAAATATCATTTAAATAATTCCGAAAGCCCAAAAAATTCCCATCTTGGTTGTGAAAAAATTTTAATTTGCAGTGGCCAAAATGGTAAATTCTTAAAAGAAATCAATAAAGCAAATAGCAAAAGAAATGAGTAATAACGTGAGAATTTTTTTACAATATCCTTTTCTAGTGGGTTATGCATAAGCCGCATTCTAGCCGAATTCGAGCGGTATTCGAAGTGAGTTCGGATCCATCATTGTTATACAATGTTATTTTGCAATTTTTATAAATAGATGATAATCAAAATTACTAAATTTAAGTTGTACGGGAAAATATGTTGCACGGCCATGTACGTAGTTTCCCGGTCACATACGTATATTCCCGCCAACAAAGCGCGAATATATACGTATCTTCATATAAGATTTTTTTTCACTTGAGATTTTTTGGTGGAAAGCAAAAATATATTATATTTTTATATTTTTTATTAAATCGAAAAATGAATTAATTAAATTTATAATTAATTTTCATACGAATGTAAAAAAATGCCAAAAAAGTAAAAAATTTCAAATCGTGATAAAAAAAATCTGCCAATGAATTTGATACAGTCCGGTTTCATTTGAAAGAAGAGAGCCCGAATGAGTAAAGTTTGAAAAAAAATTGTTCCAAAAAATTTTTGGAACAAAATAAAGATTTGCTGGAACATTAAAAAAAAGTGCCACTGCACAAAGTTTTACCTATTGCAAAAAAATTACGTCAATTTTGTTGGAAAAGATAAAGTGATTTCGCTTTGTTTTTATTTTTGTTATTCCATTTGTGCGCTTTTTATGTGAAAAATCATGCAAAAATGTGTGATTTGAACATGGGAATTTTTTTCCGATTGATTTTTATAATTCTAAAAAATTATTTGATTTTTTAAACTTATTTTTTTTTAGCAAACATGAACATTCGACGCGCTACGAACGAGGATCTATTACGTACTCAGGATTGTAATTTGTTATGTTTGCCCGAGAATTACCAGCTTAAGTATTACATGTATCATGCGCTTTCGTGGCCGCAATTATCTTTTGTTGCTGAAGATTCCAAGGTTAAAGTTTTTAAATTTTATTCTATTGATCGAACATTGATGAAAAAAAATCATACATTTTTAGACATAAGGATTCTAATTTCTGTCGATAATTTCGATTTAAAAAAAGTAATTATATTTAGGGAAATGTGGTTGGGTACGTTCTCGCAAAAATGGAAGAAGAGTCCGACGAGGAACCACACGGTCATATCACTTCACTTGCTGTCAAACGTACGCATCGTCGACTGGGATTGGCCCAACGTCTCATGGATCAGACCGCACGTGCGATGATCGAGACGTTTAACGCGCGCTACGTTTCGCTTCACGTTCGCGTATCGAATCGAGCCGCGCTCAATCTCTATCAGAACACATTGAAGTTTAGCATCAGCGAAATAGAGCCAAAATACTACGCCGATGGTGAGGACGCATACGCGATGAAGCGAATGCTCACACAGTTTGCTATCGACAACAATATCGAACCAGCCGATCGCAAAGTCTTTTACAAAAAGAAGGAGCCGAAGAACGCGTCGAACTCGTCGTGCAACGTGCATTGCAATAATTGTTGTGGCTCTAGTAGTACGGCGAGCACAACGTAAAATGATCAATGTTGATTTTACATTTAATAAAAGAAATGTTGGAATAAATAAATTCACTTATTCAAGCGCTAATAAGCGCTAACAGACTATAATGACGCCGGTTTACGCCATTTTATGCTATCTTTTCCACTTAATTATTTTTCTTTTTAATTTAGTTTTTACTAACAATTTAAAGGATGTTTCTCCCTCAATGGCTAATGAATAATAATGCGACGTAACATAGGGAGAGGGTTAATTTTACTAAAGTGATATTCATTTATATATTTATTTTATTTATATTTTTTAGTCATGGCGGTCAATCCCACTTTTAAGTTCGGCGTCGGTGAAGACGACGCCAAAGTCGATCTTCAACTGGGCGCTCAATTGGCTGCGAACAAGTGAAAATTTTTTGGTTTTGATTTTTCGTCGAGTCGATTTAACTCTAAAGTATATATTAATAGGAATTATTTGATATAGGAATGACACGTTTGAGTCGTTGCATCGCTCGAAGTCTAGCACGACGATCGACGCCGCCGACGAGGACGCATCCAAAGAGTCCTCTCATGTTGCCGAGCCGTCTCTGATCCTGTTATTTCAGGTGCATATTTTCTCTGATTTCTTTTGGTGAATTTTTCCCACTAATATAAATTACATTTTCGGGCGATTTATGAGCTAATTTGTTGGAATTCCATTCCATTTCTCTTCTACATTTCATTTTTAAGGTTCTATTTCCATTTCTTGTCGCGGGTTTCGGTATGGTTCTAGCAGGAATTGTGCTCGACATTGTACAGCATTGGTGAATTCTATTTCCACGCTTTATTTTTTCAATTGCCAGTCGAAATTTTTTATTTTTAAGGCGATTGTTCAAGCAAGTTCCCGAGACTTTTATCCTCGTTCCGGCTCTACTCGGCCTGAAAGGCAATCTGGAAATGACGCTGGCGTCACGACTGTCCACTTTGGTTGGAAAAAATTTGTTGTAAAAATTTTAAAAAAATTTCAAAAGCAAATTATATAATTATTCTTTTGATTTTATTCTTTTACAAGTCTTATTTTCCGTTTAAATTTGGGCTAATCTCGGCAATATGGACACAAGGGAGCAAATTCGCAAAATTGTGGTCGCCAACGTGGCATTGATCCAGGTACAGGCGGTCATAGTCACGCTTCTTGCCGCCGCGGCCGCCATCGTTTTGTCGTGGATTCCGCGCGGAAACGTCTGTATATTACCCCAATTTCGCGTGTATAAGACCGGGTGTTTTGAGCCAAATTTAAATTTGCGCCAATGAGTTCATTCTGTTCGTATCGGATCCGTTGGGGTCCAAATTTTGTGCCCACTTTTATGAAACCGAGACAAAGGTGGGCACAAAATTTGGACTCGCTTGGATCCAATACGAACAAAATGAACTCATTGGCGCAAATTTAAATTTGGCTCAAAACATCCGCGGCTTATACACGCGAAATTAGGGCAGCACTTATTTTCTTTGTTTATTGGCTAAGAACTTTTTTTGAAAAGCCGTATAAAACGGTTATGTTATTTCTTCTTTTTTTTCCTGCAGATAGACTGGAGTCATGCGGCATTGCTGTGCGCTAGCAGTTTGGCGACTGCATCGTTGGCCTCTTTTCTTCTTAGCGGCGTGATGATTATTGTCGTGTTGCTTTCGCGTCGCCACAACGTCAATCCCGACAATATTGCCACGCCTATTGCCGCTTCGTTGGGTAGCGCGAACATTTCATTTTTTGGGCCTTATTTTCTTTTCTATTTTCTCCAATTTTTTCCAGGCGATTTGACAACCATCGGCGTCCTATCCATGTTTGGTACATTTTTCCTCAATGCGCATGTTCGTGAATCATGGCTGAACGTTTTTATAATTATCGCTTTTATGTGTACGATTCCGCTTTGGGCGAGAGCAGCGCTTGAGGATGCGGGAACGCGCGACGTTCTACTCGACGGATGGTCGCCCATAATATGCAGCATGGTGTTTATATATATTTTTAGAATCAAAATTCAGCATCAAAATTACAAAAAAATTTGTTTTTAAGTTAATTAGCAGCAGCGGAGGCTTTGTGCTGGAACGCGCTATGCGATCATACCAGCAAATGGCTCTTTTTCAGCCCGTAATCAACGGTGGGATTACAATTTTATTAGGGTGTAAGAAAAGTTCGTGGAGTTTTTGTTTGTCGGATCGGGTCGCAACGATTTGTTTGCTGTTTGGCAAAGCGCGTATATTCATTTGATGGAGCTCTTTCTGCTCTACAAAACTGTTTTTGGTTTTTTTTTTGGATAATTAAATTTTTCCTCGTTTGTCAGAGTCAGAAATGAGCTGTCCGGGAGGCAAGAATTAGCGCTTTCGACACCTGCTTTTCTTCGCTTTTCATCGAGGTCAAGAAGCTGCCGAAGCAACTCCATACATCTGAAAAGATTTCATAAACGTGTTTATTGAATAGAAATAGTTTACAAAGCTTATACAATCAGACCTGTCTAATTGGGCACCTGTTGGGATCGCGAAAAAGTGCCCAATTAGAGAGGGTGCCCGATTACAGGGTTGCCCAGGTTTGACAGATAGTCATTTTTGACCTAAACCATTCGCTTAGCGTGTGGACCAGAAAAGCAAACGTCGAGATCGCTAATTTTTACGTCTGGTATACACTATTTTTAAGCCTGAAAAAGCATGAAAAATTAATTCAAAAGAAGAATTGTAATAGTTTTGTAGAGCGGGAAAAGCTCTTTCGAATGGTGTAGGCATTATTGGTTAATTTATTGCTATAATTATTGTTTTTTTTTTGTTCAAATAAATCTTTGTCATAAAAACTCTACGAACTTTCTTTACAACCCAATACACATTTCGATTTTTTATAAAACAAAACAAGAAATAAATTACTAGCTAAAAGCCGTTAATTTCTTAGGAGTTGGTGGAAATTTGGCCGCTATACACGCTAGTCGCATGTCCACATTTTTTCATAAATTTTCCATGCTCGGTGTATTGCCAAAAGGCTGGACTATTCCGCGGTTCTGCGATGTGAATCGAGCATTTTTCAGTAGTGGTATGGGCTTATAAGTAAGTAATTGGCTTTTTTCTCAACTTGAACAAAATCTGGATTAGATTGGGACGCGCGGTCTGCACGGGTACTGTTGTTTTTGGTCGTACCGGGCCATATGGTTTTCAACTGGCTCATAGGATTGCTTCACGTCGGTGAAAACCCGCCAACCAGTGCCCTATTCACGAGCATATACATGATTGCCGCACTAGCCCAGGTTAGTTTTTTGTTGTTCTTAAAAATTAATGGATTCATTTACTAACCCATTAAACTATTTATAAGTTAATAAATTTTTATAATCGATCCATCAAAGTCGCTTAAGACAAGAGGGAGAGAGCGCGCTTTAATTCATTATGTATAAAAACATTTCTAGGTGGCTTTTCTCCTTTTCATTTGTCAGTTGTTGATAGCGCTATTATGGCTATGGCGTATTGATCCGGATAACGCCGCCATACCCTATTTGACGGCTCTCGGCGATTTGTTAGGAACGTCATTTTTGTTTTGTGCCTTTTCTTTTCTGCATTACATGCAACACGACGAAATTATTTCAGTTTGATCAAAATTTTCAAATTTACAATTTTCATTTGTTTTCATTCTTTACAGGCTTTTCATTTCCTTGTTCATTTATTTATCACTTTTTAATTTTATTTTTTAAGTTTTATGGCAGATATTAAGTGATTATTCTAAACCATTGATATTATTTATTAGTGTGTTCTGGTTCTTTTAATACTCAGTTTTGTTAGGCTAGTTTTCTTACTATTGTTTTTACATCGTCGGTATAGTCCCATGTAAATTTTCCTTACAAATAATTTTTTTTTCATTATTATTTTTAGTATAAAAAAGGATGAATAAAGTATGGAGCAATTCCGTTCACGCATTCGTTTTTGTTATTTTTTTTTGCAATCAATGTATTTGTATTAATATAGACTAGTCGATATTAACATCGACTGATCATTAATATCGGCTTTAACATATATAACCGCATTTTTAATTTTATAAGTAATCCAAAAGTACCTTTTGAAAAGTTCTGAACTAAAACATTCAACAGTTCTTTGAAGCATGAAAAACAATAAGTATACAATCCACCTGTAGATTTAGAAAATTTTATATTTTGTTTTAAAAGTTTTAAAATTTATTAAAGTCATAAAATTATGAAAAAATCTAATTGAAAAAAAAACATTTTTAACAATAAAAATGGAAGAAAAATTTTGAGCAAAATTAGGATAATTATGTACAGAAAATTTAGAAAAATTAAATAAAAGTGCCCTAATTTATTTTTTCAATGTATAAGTTATGTTATGGGCGGTCTTGTGGTACCAACTACTTTAGGAGCTACTTTATGAAGGTTGTTTTGACGACACGAAATCGCGTCGACCACGGTGAAAATGGCGGGAAGAAGAACGAAACTGTGTACAGCGCAAAGTACTGAACACAAGCACATGACCCGAATAAAAACCTGAAAGATAAAAATGGTTTGGTGCAAGAAACAAAGCGTATAAATAATGATCAAAATAATCTCATGATTTATTTCGATTTTTTAGAATTGATGCACACCTGAGCAATGTAAACTGGGACCAAAAGAAAGCAAAGTATGCAGATATTCATGCAAACCGAGGCCTGGATGGCCGGAAAACCTACAGAAGCAAAAGCGCTTCGGATTCTCCGCTCGCAGGAGAATTTCTCTACCGTAATCTCTTCGTTTGAACATTTTCCAACGTCATAACCACAGTAGTTTTTTAATTCTTCATCTCTAATACCGCTATTTTTTTCGGTTGCTTCTGGATTATCGTACTCATTCTCATTCTTTAATGATCGCTTATTCACGGTCCATTTGCGCTTCAAATGTGGTTTTCCGCTCACGTGGAAATGATAGGAAATATGTGTGGGAATATCGACGCTGAAGCCCAAAGAAATAATCTAAAATTTATGATGATTGAATATTGCGACTTTTGGATTAATCAATATTATTCCATACCACTGCGGCCATAACGACGGGATCGATGGTCATGTGCTGCATGGCTATAATGCCGAGAGTCGCTAAACATTTCTAACTTATTTGTAACAAAATTATTGTTTTTTTCTTCCGTACCTGTCATGATTGATGCAATGACAAACGTTGCTACTCCCACCACAAACTTGCTGTTCATAAATAGAGCGCAAATTAATGCCATACAGACTAAAGTCCCGACCAGAGACTGCCAAATGTCAGTTGTCATGTTTTCAAGTAAGTCCAGATAGAGGCCTTCGTCGTGAAGTACGCTAACGTTAAATTCATCTACATAACGATCTACTACCCGACGCCAATCAGTAAGCATTTGCGCTCGTTTGTACCTGAAAGGATTGATTGTTTTTAAAAATTTCAAGTTTAACCTAAAATCCCTGAAGCTAATTAAATAATTAGCTTAAGTATTAATGAAAATCAAAATTTATAATAATTTAACAGCGTACCAATCTTTGAGCTCGGCGCCGCGGAATCCAACAATGATCATTATCGTATCTAGAACGACTCGATCTGATTTTTCGCTTCCGTCGGCTGGATGATACTTCAAAAAGATCTTCCAAAATTTGTATTCTGGCCAATCCAAAAAAGCTTTCAAATCGGCTTCAACATCAACATCTGCAGTAGAGAATTTTTGCGTTGGAGCATCCGTGTGTGTACTTTGTACAATATTGCGATCAAATTCATTTGTATTTTGATGTTGTCTTCTCCACACCAAGAGCTGATCCTCATTCAAATTTTGATCCTGATCCTTTTTCATAAGACTAAAATTATCGCTTTCTTGAAAATGAGAATTATTTGGAATCTCAAATTCGCTAGAAGATTTATTTTCCTTAGACTTTTTAAAGTCTTCTGGCTCTTGGCTTTGCTCCTCATTCCAATTTAGGTTTAAGTTTTGGTTTTCATTAGTTGATCTCTCTTCGGCAAAACTCGCTTCAAATACTTCAAAATCCCGCATAAAATAGCGAGTACCACTCTGAGCAGGTCCAATCGCGTAGGGAAGAGCCTCCATGTCAGCCACAAGTTGATCAAGCCGTGCCTTTCTGACAGGATCCGACAAATTGCCGGGCTTATTTACAAAGAGTTGAGCCATCGTATAAGCTGGAAGAATTTGTTCTTCGCGATAGGTTTCCATCTTAATTGAGTCTCATTATTATATCATTGAGCAAAAATTAAAAGACTCGAATTATGTAGTGGATACCTCAAGCAGAGGTGAATCACCAACAAATAATTTGTGCGCGGTAAGATTTATTTCAAAACCAAACATTGCCTGTAAAAAAAAACATGTTTTGTCGGAGGAGATTCTTACTATAAAAAGAAAGGAGATTAGTAAAGAAATTCCGTTGGTAGAGAATCTTCCTCCAAAAATAGGAGCATAGAGACGAAAACTCAGATTTGTGAAAAGGTTTGGCAAAATTCAGTAAATATAAACCTGGAAGCAAAAGACTAGAAAGACGAACCACGCGACACAGATGCCGGCGGCAATCGGAATGCTGGTAACGGCGTGCGCATACGCGTCGAGAAAGCGTGCAAATCGTGAGCGTACTTCTAATTCGTGCACGCTCGCCTTTTGAACTGTCTTTTGAGCACTCTGTGCTGGTGTAACAATTGGAGTAATTGCCTTTAGGTTTGGGCATATTATATTAATGGCGGGTGCGGTATTTTTTATGATGGCTTCAGGCATTGAAGTGTCTTAAAAAAGAGTTTAAAAAGATTAAATTAATAAGAAAAAAGGATTTAAGTAGTACTCTACCCAATCGTCGTACACTACCATACTCCTCGAGTCTCGCGACCAGGACCAAAACAGCGGTGAAAAAGGTTATTTGGAAAAAGAAATCCACCAAAAGACAGATAATATTGGCCAGGCACAACAAAGTGATTTCTGGAGAACCCGTAAAAGTTCCCACAACATCAGCGAGAATGTTCGTCAATGCGGAAATGAGAATTGCCGGACCGGTTTCTTCGAGAACCTGGACGATAATTCTTAGATACGTTTTAAAATCGCAAGTAAATTATATTGGGCGCTTAAAAATTTAGCCTACAATAGCTAGTCGATGCTCAATGGAGAATACGGTACGATACCGTGCGCATGCGTCTTGCCAGGCGTGAATGGTGAGAAACGCATCGTCGACTCCGATCGCCAAAATGAGAAAGGGCGTCACACTAAGAATGGAACTGTTTCGTACGCCCATAAAAAAGAGTAGTCCCAATCCAGTTCCGCTGGCCAAAAACGGGCAAATGCAAGCAAACGCGGCGACGATCGGCTATAAATAGATCAAAAATTGATTGGTTAGGTTATAAAATTGAAGCAGAAATCCTTGAATAATTCCTGAAAAAAGGACAAAATAGGCCTAAATTTTAGAAACAATTAATAAATTAGTTTTTACAAATAAAGTCTACCTTGAATACGGTCATTTGCCTGACGTTTAGTGCCGATAAAGTGCATGTAATTGTAGAGCATAAAATCATAATAGCCAGACCTAGCATCACGTACCGTCGAAGAATCGCACCAGCACGGTCGACCTCTTGTGCGACGTAGGTAGAGCTCAGCGTTAGAACTCGAACTCGTTTACTTGTGTAGTTGCTGAATTTGAATCTCATCAAATGTTTGAACTCAAATCTACTTCACTTTATCTTAATCAACTCGAACTTTTTAAAAAAGGCGTGCACGCTCATTTCGTAATTGACGATATCATCGTCCGTCCATCCACCGATTCGCTCCGCCCGATACAATAAAACGATCATACCGATGCGCTTAATGTTGGTGACGCGCCGCCGCAGTTCGTCAATTTTACGCGCTGGTATCGTAGTCATCGTGTTTGCCTCGATATTTTTTTCAGACATTTGAACATCAAAGAAATTGGGCTAAAGCAAGCTTCAATTCAGAAAAGAAAAGCTAAACTCCCATGCCTATCATCTTGCAAAAAACCTCTAATTCAATATCTAAAAATAGTTTCTAATCCAAAATTCAACCCCTCACTTTTTCTTACAGGCAAATTTTCTAATCCAAAGCTAATCCTAGTTAAACACTAAAAATAAATAAATAAATAATCACCAATAAATTGGCCTCGTGTCCGAAAATACTCGAGACGGGATAGCTAAGTTGAATACGCGGATTCGCCGACCCATTTCGCGCCAAAACGTCCATTTGATGCCTTAGACCGAACTAAACAATAAGCATATATTATGAGCATATATTGTTGGCGATTTTTGACTTCCACTTTATCAAAAATCAATTCCTTTTTGATTTTTTTAAAACAATAATAATATTAGAAGCGAATGAAACTCACGTAAAAAGCTCTAACGGGTTCGTTAATGTCGCAAAAAAGTCGGCAAATCTGCGCAAAGGATTCGTTTTTATGCGTTTTTCGATTGTAAATAGGAATATTGTCTCTAATAATGTCGTCGACCTTGAAATATTGTTTCGGTAAAATAAAAAATGAAGAATCACTCGAATTTGGACAAAAATATTTTAATCGCGTTTTGATATGATCATAATGAAATATAAAATTTGAGCTTAAAGTTGTAATGACTCAAAATTAACTACTAGATCCAATTTTTAACAATAAGTTAAAGTTTATAAAAATTTAATAGTCCCCACATGAATGATTTCTTCGAGTACGTCGACGTCCAACAGGTTGCCGTTATTATCCTTATCATTACGCACAATGTAACTAGACCCATCAGCGGCGCGTCGCACGCTGGGCTGCGTGACATTGCGCGGTACAAAGATTGCAATAAACCGAATTCCAGTGCCATTTTGCTCAAAAAATTCGTCGCGCACGTCAAATTCATGCAACGAACGCGACCCATAGGGCGTGTAGCCGCGAATATTATTTTGACGTCTAAAAATATTGAGTTAATGAGTTTTTTTGATAACGACAATATCAAAAAAAAAAAAAACTATTTAGCACTTTTCAATAAATGCTCAAGTTTAAAAATAAGATAATTTTATAATATGTAAGATTACTGTAAAACCTACTTTGTTTTGAGCATTTTCAGCGTACATACTATGGATACGATAACACAGAAAGCGATTAGCGCAAAACTATAACGCGACACAAAAAAGGCCCAGCTACGATAAAATTGATAGACGGTACGATGAATACGTAAATTGAATGTGCGCAATAAATTCTTGCGCACAGCAGCAGTTTTAGACTCGTGCTTTGGTTCATTTTTGGATAGATTCGTGCCTAAAGCGAAATTTAAAACATTTCTAAAATCCAAACGCCATTTAATCTTATAATCCCAATTTCATTTTGCGTGTAAATAAAAAACTAATTTCAATTTGCAAATTTGGAAAAAAAATTCCTAAATGATGCACCAACCTTTTGAGGATAGATTTTGATTCTGAATCGAGAAATTTTTATGTGTACTGCTCGAAGAGGAGCCGCGAGAGGATAAGGTCCAAGTTGATTCTTTTTCCTTTTCCATTATAAAAGTATAGAATTATAGAAAAATATAGCTGAATGTTATCGTGTTTTTGAAGGGAAAATATTTACAATTTGTTTTTTATTATAAATTCCATTTTTTGATCTAATTGAAGAAAGAAATTAAGAGACACAAACATGTTAATTGAAAATTGGAAATAACCCATCGAAATCGATTAATTTAACAAAAAATAGTTTGAAAAATCATCGACAAAAACACATCAGACGGCCAAAAGTAAAAATTTTTTTTCTTATTTTTCCATGTCCTGTTCTTTTTTTCTCGACTTTCAAAGTAAATAATCAAAAAAAAAATTTTTTTTTGAAACGTCAAAAAAATTAAATAAATTTTTTTGAAGTTTCTAAAATGAAAAGAAAAATGACGTAATTTGAACAACAAAAAGAAAAATTAAATGTTAAATGTTAAATAGATTAAATTTTTTTTCAAGAGCAAAAAAAAACAAAGGAAATTTTCTTTTCTGGAACCGATCTTTCACTTTCATTTTCTTTTTTAGCACCTTTTTAAAAATTTCTAGCTTTTTTTTAGGTTTTTGTTTTTTCCACAAAAAATTGCAAAACGTGTATAGAAAGAACTTTATTTATATAACCTATTTCTTACATTTAATATAAAAATTTATAATAGAAAATTTAAGTTTTCTTTCTGATGATGGTTATTACTTATTATTATTACAGTAGGAATTAAAAAGTTTTCTACTTTTTAATATATTTTGAACTCTTTCTTTGTTTTTTCATTTTTTTTTTTGAACTTTATGATTGCTTAAAATACAAGTGAGCAAAATACAAGTTTTTATCTTAAGCTACAAAAAATGTATCTCAAAATACAAAATACAAGCGTACAAAAACTCGAATTTTTCAATTGAAATTTTTTGGTTAACATAGTCAAAAAATGTAGTTTCAAAATAAAAAATTCGAAATTTATTCAGGAAAATTGTAAAATAATCGGATTTTCTCGATCTTTTTAAAGAATTTCCAATATTCATTTTCAATCGGCCATTTTTAAATTCCGAAATAAAGTTCATTAAAAAAAAATTCGCTTAAAAATGGGATTTTCGACTTTTCATCCATGGTTTTCCAAATCAAATTCAAATTTTACTTTCAAGAAGAATTAAATAATACGCTAATTAACAAATAAAATGTAATAGGGTTTTTATTATTTTTTGTATAATAATTTTTGCAATTTATAATTCATTTATTTTAACAAAAATGCATGTAAGGAACAATTAAGCGGGATAATTAAAATGAGGGTTATTTGCAAGACGGAGCGTTGGAGCCCTACGTTTCGGCATATAATCACGAATACATTCCGGAATTTCTACACTCCTCCGATTCTGGAATCGCACAATAATACTTTTTGAAAATAAAAGATAATTTTGGAAAAAAATTATATATGGCTTAAATAAAAAACATACAATCCTTTGATGAGTCTCGAGAATAGCGATGATCGCTCTAGTTGTTGCAATCGCCGTGCCGTTACATGTATGGGCAAATTCTGTTTTAACAGAATTGTCTTTGCCATCATCATACCTATATTTTATTGGAAGCCGTACCCCTTGAAAGTCTGTGCAATTCGAAGCGCTAGACAATTCACCCCAAACACCTCGGCCAGGCATCCATGCTTCGATGTCAAATTTTTGTTGCGCTGCCGCGCTCAAATCTTCGGGCGGCATGTTACGGATTATATAAGAAAATGACTATTATTTTGAAGTTTAACAAAGAAAAATGTTTAAAAAATACCTGCAATGTATCTCGAAATGCTCGAAGATTTCTCGTTGAATATCAATCAATTTTGAAAGAACTTGCACGCTCTGTTCTTTTGTGCACACCGAGAACATTTCAATCTAAATTCGTTCTATCATAGTACCGAAAAAATTTTCTTTTAATTTTAATCGAATAGTTAAACCTTATTAAACTCGTGAACACGATATAGACCCGTTTCTCGAGAACTTTTCGACACCTCCGCTCGATAACATCGGCTCTTCGCCATAAAATAAAGCGGTAACTGTGTTGAAAGAAAGGTTTTTCCACGTAAATTATGTGCAATTCCCATTTCTAAAGAAAATTTCGCTTTAATATTAATGAAATTCTTGAAAAGTTTCACTTACCGGCCGTTCCTGATAGACAATGTTTCGACTCAGAACCTCGTTTATTGTCGACAAAATATTGAAGCGTATGCGAAGATTCTTCGCCACCCTGTTCCTCACCAAAGCCGCATGCTTTTGTGGTAGAAAGTGGCAAAATATCATCGACTTGCATGGTTTTAAATATGCCCGTCTTCTTCAATTGATCACAGACGAACTCCAAAATCGCAAATTCCAAATCGGCGGCTACTCCTAAAATAAAAAAAAAATTATTTTCATTAATGGCTCTAATAAATTACCAGCTAAAGCGTAGCTCCTCGACCCACAAGCGGCTGTGGGTTGGAAGAATGAACGCCACGAGTTTAAGAGATTTTCGGCTTTCAGCAGCTTTTCATCGCTATTTAGTCGGCGCTCGGGTCCGAAGACGGCTACCACATCATTTGAAATTGGTTCATAAGTGGATTTGCTTTGATTCAAAGCGCTTGCGAATGATCGGCGACTCACACTTGAGAAACATTTAAATTGTCCCGGCAAGAAAATTGCGCGCATTCGTTTTGCTTTAAAAGTGTTATTCGAAAAAGAAAATTTACAATTCAAAAGCTTCAACTTATCTGGTAAAAAAAATTACGCGTGTTTAAAATCACGTCAACATAAAAATTTGCGTAAATGAAGTAAAAGTAAAAATTTATTAATAAATTATATTATCACCGGGTAATCAATATACAAATTAAACCAAACAAATCGATCCGTCCAATCATTTGCGGCGTTGTCTTTTCACGACGAGAAATGAATTGAAACGCTCCTTTGCTTTATTTAACATTTCGATGCAGTGCGCAATCTAAAAACAAAAAAATCCAATTTATTATCCCTAAAAAAAGTTTAAAAAGTTGTTAATAGAAAAAAAAAATTAAATTTAAATTGCTCATGTTAAATTTACTTCCAAAAATTGTTCACTTACATAAAACGGGCCGTATTTCTTCGCACAATGCGCCAGCTGTTTGCTTTCAAACGTTTGCAATGTTTCGTACATTCGCGTCATCTAAACTTTAATCTAATAACCAAAAAAAGGATATACTCAAAAAATTTCGAATACCTTCTCTTCGAGTTCGGAAGTGACGGGTGGAAAACATGACCAAAAATGTCGTAACAATTCGGCGAGACACGCATGAACTATTCGAATTTCCTCGACTGCCTTGCCATCAAGATTTGCAAACAGATTTGGGTCATTTCTCTCGCTCGATTCCGCTTCGTCCAATGTAAACGATGTGATTACATCGTAAAATGTTATTTTAGATTCCTAAAGCAAAAAAAACGATAAACAATTAAAATTGACTTTAGAAAACACACATCTTCCAATGTGGATCGCAAGACACAAGCGCGTACAATATTCTTAAAGCGTTCGGCGTCCTGAGGAGAATATATATTCTGTAAAGCGTTTGTCGATAAAGAGGGTGCATTAAAGGTCGCCAGCGGCTCAGACGTTTCACACTGAAGGTCTTCGAGTTCTTGACTCTCCAATTCCATGTCAAATTCTACAGCATTATTTGCGATGTTCGTATGCTTAAAAAATTTGCATAAACAAATTTATTGAACCCACATATCGTGCTCGAAATAAATATAATCGGCTACTAACATTTTTTGAAGTACTTTCGCCGGTTTTGTTGGTGTCGCTAATAGTGCTGAGAACCCGTTCCGAATGATAATTGCACCTGCGCACCAACATCGCTTTGGTCTTTGAGGTTTTAAGGAACATTTGATTGTCTCTCTAAAATACAATTTCAAATTTAAAACTTTAGCGAAAAATTTTGTTATAAAAAACCACGTACCATTCCAGATAAAATTCCGAGATCTTCATCCAAATATGCCAGATTGCGTTGGCGCTTCAAACTATTTATGCTTTGATTGACAATTTCTCGCATGTCTAAAAAAGTGATTATACATAATTTTTACTAAGCCACATTTAACAAGTGAAAAATATAAAAACCTTTTTCATCAATTTTAGCGCAATCGGCAAAAGAGTCGTTCGCGCCTGTCTCGCCGGTGTTACGCTCACGATGAAAGTAGTGGGATTGAAAGAATTTGGACCAAAATTCTTCCTCCGTCATCTCGTGTGGTACCAATTCCAAATGTTTTTGTTCCACTTAAAACATTCAAGTTTTTTAACCAAAAAAAAATAAAAAAGCACATTTAAAAAAAATTGTGCTATGTTTATTACCAGCTGGGTAAGTGCGGAAAATAGCATTTATTATGTCCACAGTTAAATTAAGCTTAACGCCATTCATTCCTTGTGACTGTTCAATGGAGGAGAGAAAACCGCCAGAAATGCCAATTTTGTCGTTTTTATTTGCGTCATTCTAAATTATAATCAAAATAAAATGTAAAAAATCTATTTAGTTATTAAGAAGCAAAACGAAATTTTTACCGCTTTATAATGAAAGGCCCAAAAATCCTGCGGCGAGATCAACTTTTCTTTTACAAGATGCAAATATAAAGATTGCAAGTGTGCGTTTTCCTCAAGAATTTTTTGTTTTATTATCAACTCTTGATTTCCACTTTTTTCGGCTTTAGCGGCTAGCTAAAAAACTTAAAAGTAAAAATAAATGAAAATTTGAGTAATAAAAATTATACAACGCAAAATAAAAAATCGACCTGATTTAAAAGCCTTCTATGCGCTATTAAAGCATTCTGCAAAATTTCTCGGACTGTGTTCCTTTCTTCCTGAAGTTTATCTGGTGTCGCATTCGGATTCATAAAAACAAAAGTTGCCTGATCATCATTATCCATGCATAGTTGAAGCTGCACTCGAGGCTTGTTTGGAGGAGAAATTCGTTGGTCTGAAAAAAGTCGAATTTATTTTAAAAAAATGTACTTTAAAAGCAATAAATACAATTTTGTCTCTAAAACTGTATAAGCGTAACTCACTTTTAATGCGAGAAAAAGGCACAAGCAGCTTCTCTGCATAGTTAGGTGCAGTCCATTCAACTCGATTTTCATAAACGCATAAAACACCAATCGGCGATTTTCCCGGTCCAGAAGTACGATATTTTACATGTTCTGCTTTGAATAAAAGTTGAGATCCAATTTCCTGCACTTCCATTGATAATAAATATTTTTTCTAATAATTAGTTAACAATCAAAAATATCATTTGCATTTAAAAAATTTCGCTCATTTCCATAAAACTTTTTATCTAAAAATAAAAAAATTTATTATTTTTTAGAATACTTAATAAAAGCGTAAAATGTTTTACGAAATTCAAAAATATTTCAACAAAAATTTGAATTTTCACTCAAAAAAATTTTCAAATAACTTTTTTTGTTGAGATCATACCTTATCAACTCCCTCCTTGTCAAATTGGAGGAAAGAGATACGCATAACGCAGAGATTTTTAAGAGGGTACGTAGAAGTTTTCAAAATTTTAAACAAAGAAGCGCAAAATTTGGGAATTTGGAAAAATTTCTGAAAGGGGAAAAGAGAGAAACGCAAAAATTTTCGAAATTTTCGGCAATTTTTTGTGTAAAAATTTTTGTAAAAATTTCCGAAAATTTTCAAAATTATTTGCGTCCTACACAGGAGGGGAGTAGTTTTTTTCAAAGTTGAAAAACGAAAAAAGCAATTTTTAGAACTTTTTTGCTCTCCGATCCATGACCGAGGAAAATTTTTTTTTTCGGGAAGAGACGCAACTCTTTGTTTTGTTCGATTTAGAAGAGGGGGTTAATAAACCATGATTTAAAAACACACTTCCTTCAAATCCATGCAATTTTTATTTTTTAGAATTTTTTTTATTTAATTATACATATAATGCCAATTTTTTTCAAAAATATTTAAAAATATGAAAAACCATTTGGGAAACGGTAGCCGCCGAGTTGAACGATGGAAATTCTTTGTGGCAATTCGATAGGCGTTTCGGTGGCCGAGCTTTTTTTTTTACTTTTTTCATTTACTTCATTTGAAAAACGTAGTACAGAAAATTTTTGTTCTTTGTTTCCGAAATGGATTGCATGCCACATACGCCTCTTTTGGGAAAACAAACCCAAGGTTGGTAAATTTGCTTATTTGGTATAAGTTACAACTTTTACATTTTGGCTGATCTTGTACGAATTACACATATACATAATACTTGAAGATTGATAATTAATAGTCCAGTAACATATTAAAATGTATTGCGATGTAATTCTTCTATTAATACTAAGAGTGAAATTTTCTGACCGTCGGCCCGGTCCGTGGCCCAGATTTGGCCCGACTCGAATTTTTTTAACAAAAATTTAATAATTAAATTTTTTTAATTAAATTTTTTAACAAAAAATTAAATCACTAACGCTTTTTTTGCGAAATCATGTTTTTTAAATATTTGCTGACACGTTTTATTAA
This sequence comes from Bradynema listronoti, assembly GCA_024678965.1. Taxonomy (NCBI): domain Eukaryota; kingdom Metazoa; phylum Nematoda; class Chromadorea; order Rhabditida; family Allantonematidae; genus Bradynema; species Bradynema listronoti. The sequence goes on from JANLNO010000005.1 coordinate 1,971,552, forward strand.
ACTTTTCTTATTATTTAATCTATATATTGCTTTAATTTATGACCGCAAAGAACATTTCGTTATAAAATTTTATTCATGAAATATGAAAGGGTTTATTTTGAAAATTTTTTAATTTAAAAAATTATAAAATTTTATGCAGAATATTATATATATGTTTTTTTCTGTTAAAAAAACATAGATATATATACATAATAATAATCTATAATTATATACGTAGTATATAATTATAGTATATCTAATAAATATTATATATATATGTTTTTTTCTGTTAAAAAAAACATAGATATATATATATATATAATAATAATCTATAATTATATACGTAGTATATAATTATAGTATATCTAATAAATATTATATATATGTTTTTTTCTGTTAAAAAAAACATAGATATATATATATAATAATAATCTATAATTATATACGTAGTATATAATTATATTATATCTAATAAATATTATATATATGTTTTTTTCTGTTAAAAAAACATATATATATATATATATATATATATATATATATATATATATATATATATATATATATATATATATATATATATATATATATATATATATATATATATATATATATATATATATATATATATATATATATATATATAATAATCTATAATTATATACGTAGTATATAATTATAGTATATCTAATAAATATTATATATATATGTTTTTTTCTGTTAAAAAAACATAGTATATATATATATATATATATATATATATATATATATATATATATATATATATATATATATATATATATATATATATATATATATATATATATATATATATATATATATATATATATATATATATATATATATATATATATATATATATATATATATATATATATATATATATATATATATATATATATATATATATATATATATATATATATATATATATATATATATATATATATATATATATATATATATATATATATATATATATATATATATATATATATATATATATATATATATATATATATATATATATATATATATATATATATATATATATATATATATATATATATATATATATATATATATATATATATATATATATATATATATATATATATATATATATATATATATATATATATATATATATATATATATATATATATATATATATATATATATATATATATATATATATATATATATATATATATATATATATATAATATATATATATATATATATATATATATATATATATATATATATATATATATATATATATATATATATATATATATATATATACAGGGTGACACAAAAGTTCCCGCACACTTTTATTGAAATAACAATTTGATGAAATTTTGGCATTTTGTACTGTTACAGTTTAGTTTATTTTGTAGCTCGTTTAATTCTGTACAAAAGTTATTTTCTTATTTTTCTGTAATTTTGTGTATTTTTTTAGTTATGGACAATAGAACGAAAAGAATTTCAATAATAAATTTATTCGATAGCGGAAAATCGCCTTCTGAGATCGTAAAACTCATCAATGTACCGAGAAGAACAGTTTATGATGCAATAAAACGATATCAACAGCTTGGAACAACAAATGACAGGTCTCGGAGTGGCAGACCTATTGTTGCGACGACTCATGAAAATCTAAACAAGGCACGATGTCGGATAGCTCGAAATCCTGAAAAATCAATGAGAAGTTTGGCTAAAGAAATGAAAATTGGTAGGGAATCAATTCGAAGGATGGTTCGAAACAATCTAAGACTCCGTAGTTACAAGTTCGGAAAGGGGCATTACTTGGACGAGCGAATGAAAGCTATACGACTTGATAATGCAACACGTCTTTTAAAAAAAAATCATTTGGGTCGATTTTGTTCACTGACGAAAAAATCTTCACAATTGAACGTGTTGTAAATCGACAAAACGATCGTCAAATTCTTCGTAGATCTCAAGGTTTTGTTCAGAATTTTATGCTCTTTCTAACGATATTAAATATTTAGACAAAAAAATTATTACGCATCGGCATTTTCCAAAATCCGTGATGGTGTGGGCCGGAATTTGCGAAAATGGAAAAACGCCGTTGATTTTTGTTGAACGGGGAGCGAAGATCAATGCCCAAGTTTACCAAAATCGAATTTTAAAGGACGTTGTAACCCCTTGGACTCGAAAACATTTTAATGGTAAACCTTGGACGTTTCAACAAGACTGGGCACCAGCTCATTCCGCGCGCTCGACAATGAATTTTTTCCAAGAAAATGGAATTCGCGTTTGGGACAGAACTTTATGGCCGTCCAATTCGCCGGATCTTAATCCTATGGATTTTTCAATATGGTCAATTTTGGAGCAAAAAGCATGCTCTATCCAGCACAAAACGATAGAATCTTTGAAATCATCTCTCCGACGAACATGGAATCAAATTTCAAACGAAACACTATCGACCATCGTCAAAAATTTTCGGAAGCGTCTCGAAGCTTGTGTGGCATCAGAAGGCGGAAATTTTGAAAATAGTTTAAAGTGAAAGTTGTAGAGAATATTGTTTGCTTTTTAATGTATTTTTTGTTTTTATATTCTTTTGCTTAATAAAAAAGTTATTGTAAAAAATATGTGTGCGGGAACTTTTGTGTCACCCTGTATATATATATATATATATATAATAATTATAATTATATATATATATATATTATATATATATATATATATATATATATATATATATATATATATATATATATATATATATATATATATATATATATATATATATATATATATATATATATATATATATATATATATATATATATATATATATATATATATATATATATATATATATATATATATATATATATATATATATATATATATATATATATATATATATATATATATATATATATATATATATATATATATATATATATATATATATATATATATATATATATATATATATATATATATATATATATATATATATATATATATATATATATATATATATATATATATATATAATAATATAATATATATATATATATTATATATATATAAATATATATATATATATATATATAAAATATATATATATATATATATATATATATATATTTTTATATATATATATATATATATATAATAATAATTATAATTATATACGTAGTATATAATTATAGTATATCTAATAAATATTATATATATATGTTTTTTTTTTGTTAAAAAACATAGATATAATAATGTGTTTTTGTTTAAGGTTTTTTTATTTTTTGGATTGGTTTTTTGTTTTTTTAGTTTTGTTTCTTTGGATTGGTTTTTTGTTTTTTTAGTTTTGTTTCTTTGGATCCTTTAAAGTCTTCTTTATTGTTGGTTTTTTCTTTGTCTTTTACAATTTTTTATTTTTTTTATTTTTTTTTTGGTTGGGTTTTTTATTTTTTTTTGATATTGTTTTTTAGGGGGGTTTTTGTGATCTTGGTTTACTTGTCGAGTTTTTCTAAATTTATTTTTCAAGTTGTTGAATGGTCTTTTTTTGGTTTTTTGGGTTTGGGGTTTTTTTTTTTTGGGGTTTTTTTAGATTTGTCTATTTTGTTTAGTTTCAGGTATTTTTTTTTTGTTCTTTTGTATTTTTTTCCTTGGTTATTTTTTAAGGTTTTTTGGTTCTTTGCGTAAGGTTTAGTTTTATTTTTTTATTTTTTAGATTTTTTTTTTTTTAAATTTTTTCGTTTAGTGTTTGTTTTGATTTCTTTAGAGTTTTTACTTGTTAGTGTTTTTTTTTTTTTTGGGGTTTTACCCTTTTTTTTGTTTTTTTTTTCCTTGTTTGTGTTTTATCTAGAACTTTGGGTCTTGTTATTTTGGTGGGTTTGTTAAAGTTTTTTGGTAAGGATATATGTTTTTTTTAGGTAGATTTATGTTAATTTAAACTTTTAATTTTCAAAATTAAAGATTTTTCTGTTTTTATTTTTTGTATTAGTTTTTTTTTTTTATTTATTTTTATATTTTTTTTATTTTTTTTTATTGATAAATATCTTTTTTCATTTTAATTTTTTTTTAGTTTAATAATTGTTCCAGAATGATCGGCTATACTTTCTTAAAATTTTTTAATTTTTTTTTTTTAAATTTTTTTTATTTTTGTTTTTTTTTGGTTTAATAGTTTTTTTTTTTAGGTAAATTAGGGTTTAAAACTAGATTAGTACCTGGTTATTTCTTTTTTATTAATTCAGGTTTTATTGAATGTATCTTGGCAGAATTTTTTTTAATTTTTGGGGGTTGTGTTTTTGATATACCTCATTTACTTTTAGGTTTTTGGTTGTTTGTATGTTTGTTTAGTTTTTTTTTTATAATTTTGCTTTTAAATATTTATTTGTAAATTAGATAAATACCAAATTTATAGCCTATTTTACATTACCAGCATTAATTCTAATTTTTATTTGTGGGTTTATTTTGGGTTTACTTTCGATTGTAAAAAAAAGTAAATTGATTTTTATGGTTTTTTGAATTGTTTTTAGAGGTTGGTACAAATTATCCATCAGTTGTCTTTTAAGAGAATAAGTTGTAGTATAGTAGCTGTAGGGGAATCTGTAGCTAGTATTTTTGGTTTGAACTAATTATTTGTGTTTTGAAAACACGGTTTTAACATAATATTTTTGTTTTTGGTTTTTGAGAATTTATTTTAAAAAAAATATCTTTTTGTAGAATTGAAGTTTTTTTCTTGGTTTTTTTTTTTTGTTTATTTATTTTTTTTTTTGTTTATTTTTTTTCTGTGGCTTTTGTGACTTTTTTCGAGCGTCATTTGTTGGGTTTGTCCCAGGTTCGTTTAGGTCCTATGAAGGTTAGGTTTGTTGGGGTTTTTCAGGCTTTTTTTGATGGGTTTAAATTGTTTAAGAAGGAGTTATTATTTCCTGTATATTCTTATTCTTTTTTTTTTTTGTTCCTTTATTTGTTTTTGGTTTTTTTTTTGAGTGGATGGTTCTTCCTTTTTTTTTTTTTTTTTATGTTTTAAGTATAATTTTTTTTTTTTGGTTTTGGTGGGATTTTTAGTATATTATATGTTGCTTTTGGGAGTTTTTAGTAAGTCTAAGTACGGGGTTTTGGGTTCTCTTCGTTCTTGTAGTCAGAGTGTTTCTTTTGAGATTATTTTTTTTTTGTCTTTTTTGTTTTTTTTTTCAAGGGGTTTTTTTTTTTTTTTTTAATTTTTTGGTTTTTTTTTTTTTTTTATTGGTGTTTTTAGTTCTTGCTGAGCTTAATCGTGCTCCTTTTGATTTTTCTGAGGGTGAGAGTGAGTTGGTCAGTGGTTTTAATCTAGAGTATGGAAGAGTTTTTTTTGTTGGTTTATTTTTGAGTGAATATGGTTTTTTGATTTTTTTTAGTGTTTTTTTCTTATTTTTTTTTTGGGTTTTTTTTTTTGTTTTTGTTTTTTTTTCTTGTTTTTGTTTTTGCGTTCTTGTTACCCTCGTTATCGTTATGATCTTTTGATGAGGTTTTTTGGTTTTATTTGTTGCCTATAAGGATGTTATTTTTTTTTGGTTTTTTTTTTTTTGTTTAATTAATTTTTTTTATTTTTTAGATTTTTTTTTTTGTTTTTTTATTTTAGGTTCTTTTATTATTTGTTTCAGGGTTTTTTATTATTTGTTTCAGGGTTTTTGGGTCTTGGGTTAGTTTTTTTTATGAGTTCTTTTGTGAGGTTTTTTATTTATTTATTTTTATTTTTTTATTGTTTTTTTGGTTTTTTGTTTTTTTCTAGGAGGTTTTTGTTTTTCTTTTTTATTTGTTTGGGTTTTTCTTTTTCGTTTTGGTTTCTTAGATTCTTGTGTTTTTTTTCTGTTTCGGTTTTTTTTTTGTATTTTTCTAAAGTTGGTGATGGTGTTTTGAAGGGTTTTTTTTTAGTTTTGGTGGAGTTGTTGAGTGAGTTTTCTCGTCCTCTGCATATATTATATATATGTTTTTTGCAGGGCCAAAATACGGGCCAAAACGGGAAAAAAAGCCTGGCCCTGTCTAATTTTTCCGAGCCGGGCTTTTTTATTATTTTGACGGGCCAGGCCGGAGCCACCCTCAATTAATAATATGTTTTAATATGTTTAAAAAATATAAAATTGCATCCGGAATGCAAGAATTATAACTCATTTGCCTTAAATATTTATTTATTGGACAAACAGGTGCAATATATAAATATATGCTGTATATTATGTACAGATACATTTAAGGTGCTTCGTTTGTATATACGAAATATTTTCGAAAGCTTCGTGAACAACAAAAGCAAAAGCGTCGTCGCTCAATTGAATATCATCCGAAGAATAAGCAATCGGGTTTTTAACTTTTTTATTTGATTTTTTAAGATATATTTGAAACAATAAATTTCTTTTATGTTTTGTTTTAAGATCTGAATCGTCGTAAAACGTTGAGCCCACCTTTTTACTCCAATAAAGACGACATATTCGAAAAGGAACCATTGGTCCATTTGTACAATTATCTAACACTTCTTATTACAAGAGCCAAACAATATGCTGTGATTCATAAATGCCTGTGCAACGCGTCGAAGTATTCCTTTAGATTTTAAATGATAGAATATATGCAAAAAAACTTTTAAAGAGGATTGTTTTGTTTTCTATAGAACTCGTCCAGGTGAAATAATTGGAAAAAAGGTTAAGGAGAATCGAAAGAAACTGAGTGAAATCCTTGAACAAATATCAACCTTAAGGTAGATTTCTTTTTTTAATTTAGCGTAAAAATCACTTAAATTTTTGATAGTAAATTTTAGCCGTAAAATCGAAAGTCTGCCATTAGAAAATGCGGGTATCGGTCGTTTAATTTTGCAACGTAATGTACGTCTTTTCGCGATTATTTTCATTGAAGTAAAGTGCTTTATTCTAACTTATTTACAAATCTAACTTAATTTAGATTAGTTGACCTTTTTAGAATGAAAAAGAGTAAAATTAGGATATGTTTTTTATAATTTTCGGAAGCATTTTAGGAACTTTCTTTGCGAATGAGCGAAGAAATTGAGCTCATCAATTTTGCTAATGAAACGACACACGATCAAAAGCATTTCAAATCCGAAGTTCTCCATTATTGTGGAGCGCGTACTGCGATTCTTTGTCTTTCACGCGTCTTTAAGCTATAAAACTCTTGTGCCGAAATAAATTATTTAAAAATAAAAAATCTCTTTTTTGAATGTTTAATACTTCTATATTATTTTTAAGGCATTTGTCATTTTATATTTATGTGTTTGAAAGTTAGACTAAAATTTAAGCGACGTGAATATCTTTTATTAGCTTTTCGTTCTTTAAAATAATCAGCAGCCACGCGTTAGAAAGAATATGCATACGTTCAAACTACGTCACCTAATTATTATTTTTTTTTTTGGAGAAATATTGACGATGCGATAAGATTGCAAAGAAATTTTAAAAAATTCATTTTTTAAAAGAGAATTGGTTGAAAAAAAATTTTAGGTTAGTTTTAACCAGATCCGCCTTAAATTTTCTTTTAATACGAACACACGTTAGAGAAACGCCTTTTGCCGCAAAATTTGTTGCAATTTTTGTTTTGGATTTTCTATGATTTAATAGGTTGTTATCATTTTGAGTATTTTGAACGTGAAATTGATATTTTTTTTTGTTTTGTTTCTTTTTTCTGATTATTTTCTGGTGGACTAAAACAAAATTTTTTTCCTTTTAGATTTATTTAAATATTGTATATTTATTCTTTAGCGAGGAAACGTCTTTAATGCTCAATAAATGTTCTCTGAAATCATCTAACACAACTTTATATTCTGGCAATTTTTGAACTAATTCTTGTAATTGATTGATAATTATGGTTTGAATTATTTTAGCCCACACCAATCCGGATGCCACAATGCTTTCCAACTATGAAATCTCGGACGACCTAACGCGAGTCCATATTCAGGTGATATTTTTGGAATATTTATGCGCACTTATTGAAAATACCTTTAAATTTAAACACTGTAAAAATTCGAAAGTTAGATGCCAACAGATAACATTATTTGGGCTTTAAAAATTAAAATTTTTGGATGCACCATTAAAAATGCAATTGAAAAGGGTAAAGAAAAAAAATGAGAGAGAAGACAAAAATGAAAGAAAGAATAAGAAGTAAAAGAAAAAAAAAGTTTTAATTTTGCCTTTGTCTATTTCGTCTTAATTTTGAGTTTTTAACTTTAAAAAATTACTAGTTTAATTTATGTAGAAAAAACTAGTTCTAGTGTCTTGAGCGAAAATATGGCGGTCGAATGCGAGCGCACAGAGCCGCCACCACAATTCAACGCACATATCGCCACTATCGGCTGTTTCAGCAATGGAAGCAAGTTGTTAGTCAGGCGCCGAATTCCTCAAGCTCGCGAAGGCACGTATTCGTTAACGTACACCAGCAAAATTTTGCTCTTAAGAATTCGGTGGACTCTGTGCGAGAAGCGCATTTGCGTAAGCATGCGCAATCACAGCCGTCTTTAAAGTTCTTTTTTTTTTACGTATTATTAAACATTTTCATAATTGCATATTCAAATATCGATTTAATATTTAGAAAAAAAAAATTTCCATTTTATTTGTAGATATCAACCCATGACTTCGTTGACTGCTCAATTACGTGCTGAGAGAAAGGACTCTTCGCCTCTTTGTTCTCCGACAACTTCGACCAAAACTGATGATCAGCCTATTTCAAACTGCATAAAATACAACGTCCAGCAACAGTCGAATAACCGAAATTATCTGGAATTGACATCACCGCGACTTTTACAAAGACGCCTAAACCAACCATATCAAAAGGCACCATCGAATATTTCAAGTATATTAAAAGGAAATTATTCAATAAAAGCACTAGGTTATTAAAAAAAATTTTAACTAAAACGTTTAATTTTTTATTTTAAATTATAAATTCTACATTATGAACTAAAAATTTATAGGCGTTGAAATGATAGGTAATACCACCGTCGTATTTTTTGACAGCGAACACGAGCTCGAGTCTCCTGCGCGAAACGCGTCCAATTATTCGGGATCGCCTAGCACTAACGGCAATAGCGCTTATCATCGCTCCGCTTCACCCTTTTCACATATGATTTCGCACGATCGTTCGAATTTCAGTGATAACAATAATCTCGGATTTGAGGAGTCCAAAATTCAAGATTTATTTACTAGTTTCCCTTATCGGAATGGAAAGGAATCGGTAAATCCAAAGATAAAATACAGAATAATGTTTTATTTATTGTACAATATAGTACCAGCTGATTTTCTAATTTTTTCTAGATTTTTTTTTGAAAGCTATTTAAAATGCTATATTATTGATAAATTAGGGAGTTTTATACAATCTCTTCGATGTTTATGAATTTTTTTACATAAATTAAGCCAAAAAAACTTAAACTCAAAATAGACAAAAGCAAAATTAAAATTTTTTGTTTCTTTTACTTCTTATTCCTTCATTCTGTATATTTTTGATTTATAATATGAATCTTAAAAAAATTTCAGAATCCCACTTCCAGTGTTAATTGGATCCCCACAAAATTCGAAAGCAACCAGACAACTTGCGTGTATTCAAATGGAGTTGCTTCGCCGATTTATACCGCAAATAAATTCCAACATTCCGTGCAGTATTATCAGCTTTCACCGGTCACAAAAGCTGTAAATTATAATGCGAATAGTTTACCTCGTATGGACAAAAAACCATCCGTTCCATGCGATGGTAATACTACTCCATTCTTTGAGAGTTCCGACAGTAATATTATACTGGCGGTCGACTCACAAGAATCCAATCCTTCGACCATTTCCGAATGCTCAAACACGTAAGTTAAATGTTTTAAATTTTTTGCTAGTTTATATTTTACATCAAAACAAGAAGATTAACTTAATTTAAATGTTAACGAATGCTCTATAAATATTTTTGCCATTTGGTATTTTAAAATCATCGTCAGGCATTTTTTTTAACTTTTTTATATTGGGTTGTCAGATAACTAATGATCGTTTTTTTAAATTAAAATTGCGCGTTAAAAATAAAATGTTTTGGTGTTATTTGACAGAGATTTTCGCTCTACAAGATGGTGTATTTGTTTTTTTTTATTCCAGTTAATTTTTGTTTATTTTCACTTTAATAAAATCCATGTCATTTTGCTAATAAGACCTAACTATTTGAAGGTTTGATTGAGACGTTCTGCCACTTGTTTAATATACTAGAAAGTTTCATTATTGTGTTTAAAAAGAAATCCACGCTGCCCAGCTTGAAAATAGTGTCGAAAATGCATTTTATTAGACTGAAAATAAACAAAAATTAACTGAAACAAAAAAAACAAATACTATTCGAAAAATTCTCTATCAAATAACATAAAAAATGCCATGACTTATCCGACAACCCAAAAATAAAACCCTTATTTAAATTTTAACATAAATTACAGCTGAAAATTCTTAAAATAAAACTAAATTATTCTATAAAATTTAAAAATTGGTTCTTCACGAGATTTTACTATCTTTTCTAATAGTTCTTCGAATAAATTGATTTCTTGTGCACAACACTTTAAATTGAAAATAGAAAAATGCAAAAAAAAATAGTTTTACAAATAAGTTATATAAAAAAACTATCAAAAATTAGTTGCACCTAATAGCCGAAAATAAGCCTTCAAAGATTTTAGTAAAAAAAAACTAAAAGTGAGTTCTTAGTAATTTATTAAATCTTTTTGTCTCGTTGTTTTCTAAAAATTTTATTTGAAAGTGGCACACTTATGTTATTTGTTTATTTAAATATTCTTTTCCTGAAATAATTTTGAAGTGAAAACTAAATACATTTTAATTTTAATGGGATTAAGAGTTTTAATTATTGTTTAAATTGCAATTTTTTTTATTGTTTCATAATAATTTACATAAACTAGTGCTGTTTATTTACACGAAAAATTTACCTTTATTTTTCTTTTTTTGTGGGAAAGCAAAATTGGTTGGTGCCATTCTGTCATTTGAGCAGCAAAATTTTTGTCACTCATGTTTACGCGCTTTGTTTAGCGGGCAATGGATGCGGAATATTTTTATGTTTTGCTCTTTTCCTATTTTTTATATAAAACCTGCCAGCTGGCCAATAATTCTCAATAAAATTAATTTTATGCTATTATGGTGTTATTATTTGTGTGCTTATATCAAATTTTGTTGTTTTACATATTATAGCAGATATATTGACCAATGTATTTTTAAAAGGAAGAAAGATTTTTTATTAAAAAAATTTCATATTTTATAAGATATATAAACCAGTATAATTTTTTAACGATAAAATTATGTATAAGAATCCCCTTTTTATATAAGAACCATTTATATTTAAAATACTTTTCTTACAAATATACTAGTTTTATTTAAATTTTTATTAAAATGAATTTTAAATAAGAGAGATACTAATATTTCTTCAACAATTATTAATGTTTTTCATTAATACAAACCGACAAGTTTCACTCTTAATTTTTAAACAATTTGGCAAAAATTGCACGGTCATTGTTTTTATTTACATTTTTTCCGTATTAAAGTTTCTTGACATTCCAATTGGAATTGCTTTTTTAACGTCATTTGCGCAGAATAATGGTTTAAATGCGTTGTGCACGCGTATTTTTTTAACGTTCAAATCGATATGCGAATTTTATTATTTTTTTCTCTTAATACTAATGAATGACATGACATGTAAGCTTAATTTTCTTAGATTAATTTAGGCAATGATACATTTAAGCATGCTTGTGGTCATTGTTTCATCATTGACGTTTGATTATCGCTTTTTATCTTTGAAAGATGAGAAGCCGTATTTGAGAATTAATGATGTAAAGAAATTAATAATGTGTAATTAATTGGTGAAAGAAATTCGGTTAAAAAAACTGAAAATTTGCTTTAAATCAATATTAAATTTGAATTTTTTTTCTTTATTAGATTGTATTTTATTTTTATGAGTATTCATTTTTGTGCTTTGTATATTTGCATATACTCACGTATATTTTACGTATAGCCAGTTATAAGAGTTCAACACTTTTGTTTATGCATATCGATTATTTACTTTTTATAGAATTAATTTATTTTTATAAAATTGGAGTTTTCTCAGTTTAAAATTTTTTAAAAATAACAATTGTTTAATTTTGAGATTACATAATTTAAATTCGTTAATTACCTTAAGTTCCCGTGTATAAGCCACGGCCTTTCGACGAATTTTTGAATTTTGACTTGGCCTTTATTCTGTTATAAACGAAGTTGAGCTCATAATTTTTAGCCTGCAGGTCGGGTCTGCTTCAATAAAGATGCTCATTAAATTTTATGCTTAATCTATACAAAATAACAGAATTAATCGATACAAAATAACAGAATGAAGGCCAAATTAAAATTGGAAAATTCGTCGAAACTGCCGCGGCTCATACACTGCAACTTAGGATAATAATTGCTATAATTTGGTTTTTATTTTTCATCTTTCGCTCAAAATTTTAATGACAACCTATAATTTTTGGATGACTCTCCACATTCCTTCTCTAAACTGAAAGAATGTTTTTTTTCAGCTTAAACGATTGTTTATTATGTGACAAAAAGTTTAAAAAGCAAAACAATATTACATAAAATCTACTAACATATTACAAAAATGCATTGGTTTCAGTACCGCAATACGTGATTCGTCAGCGCAAACTATTCACACACAACATCAACATAACATTACGCGAGACGGCGACATTCATTTACAGCGGGAAGAGCAAACGTCGACAAGGAGGACAGTGGAACAACAATCCACACATCAGTCACGAATGCAAATGCGAGCTTGTCGAGATTTGCATCGCCGTCGACTTTACCGAATAGCCTTAAATTTTTTTAATAGGTATATTTCACATGTAACCTTGTCCATTTTATGATCATATTTTTTTTAGGAAACCTGACCGAGGAATTCAGCTTCTAATTGCTTGGGGCTTTATCGAAAACAATTCAAAATCGATTGCGCGGATTTTTCTAGAAAGGCGTGGTTTGAGCAAACAAAAAATTGGCGAATTTTTAGGCACGGTTAAATCAGCATTTCACACGTCTATTCTAGAGTAAGTCATAATTCATAATTTTTATAGATTTTTTAAAACTTTTGTTTTTAGATGTTTTATCGAAGAAATTCCCATGTATGATATGGATATTGACAAAGCGCTAAGACAGCTTCTTGCACTTTTTCGACTTCCCGGAGAAGCACAAAAAATTGACCACATTATGCAAGTAAGCATCTTGCTTTTAATTATTTATTTTTGTATTATATGCAATATAGACTTTAGATATTTGCAAGACGTTATCGTTCTTGTAATCCTCATCGTTTTTCACAAAATATCGGCTCCGATACCGTGTACATATTAGCCTTTGCAATTATTATGCTCAACACGGATCTCCACACTCCTTCTCTAAAAGATTCGAAGAGAATGAAGGTTGACGAATTTATCAAAAATATCTGCGGAATCGAGGAAGGTCGAGTGTTGGATAGGCGAGTATTTAATAAATAATGTACAGTCGACGCCCCCATTAACATAACGCCAAGGGACTGCGCGTTAACTATGTTAATGGGAGCGTTATGTTAAGGGGGCTAATGGGTGAAAACCAACCAAGCTGCCAAAACGATTATGTTAATGGGAGGTTTATGTCAATGGGAATTTATGTTAATGTGGGAGTCAACTGTATTATGTGACATTATCCATTGTAAATTTATAAATTTATTTCTTATACTTGATTAAAAAAAAACTTGAATATACTGTGTATAATTTTACATTTTAAACGATGATTTTATCTGAAATTAACTTTTTTTTAAGAAAAATGTTGCAAGGTATATATGAACGAGTAAAAAGCCACGAATTTCGGACCAGTGCAGATCATGTCACACAAGTGATGAAGGTCGATCAGAGCATAATCGGAAAGGACAAGCCGGTTTGTTGTGATTTTTTTCTTCTTTTTTGGTCATAGAGATTGTAAGTAAAGTAGGTAGATGATTAATTGTTGTTTGATTTTTAGTGTATTGGTACATTTTTGTTAGCTTTTCCTTATTTGAATTCAGAAACTGGTGGAGCCTCATCGGCGACTGATTTGCTATTGTCGGCTGAATCAAATAGTCGATTCCAATCGGAAGCAGGCTCCAAATGCCCACCAACGCGAAATTTTTCTCTTCAACGATCTCATGGTTGTGGCGAAAATTTTCAGCAAAAAGAAGAACGCAGGTCAATACACGTTACGCTATTGGACGCAACTTATCGGGATTCGTATCGAATCGTTTCAAAATTCTTTATACAACTTTGGACTAACGATTAAGTGCCTCGACGGGCAGGAATTAATTTTTAACGCGAAGAATGCAGACGATCGGTAGAAATTTTTTAAATCAATCATTAATGAATTTTCGTGAAGATTAGGTAAAAGTATGGGAAAACTGCGAATGAATGGAAAAATAAAATATCAAGTATTTCTAATATAAATTGTGCTATTTTTAAGTACACATTTTAAGGATTCGTTTTATGGCGGACGTGCGAGAGTCGGTTCTTGAATCGACGGAAATGGAACAGCTGAGAATCGAGTTGGAGTGGGACAAGCAAAACATTTCCAGTGGTAATAACGGGTTTTGTTTCGAATACGACTTAATGCGAAAGCTGGCTGAGAAAAAATCGCAAATATTTTCTGAAAATGAGGTTTTGCCAGATCAAAAATGTTTATAGTTCTTTTTTCTGGCGATCATTAATTAATTGTAAATCTTTGATGTAACACAAAGTGCTTTCTCCTTATTTTTCTTATCTTCTTAAATTTACATATATTTGACACAGCAGATTTTTTATTTAAATTTATTTATTTATTTGAGGTTGTTCCAAGTCACTTACTTTATTTTGTATTGCTCGAGCGATTCAGAAATTTTAATATAAAAAAAAAACATTTTTTATTGAAAAAAAAATCACTATTACATATTTGAACGTTTATTTTCGTCACTTCCTATTTTGAACTGATTCATCACAAATATTGGAAACCATTGAATGGAAATTACATAAAAATATTAAATATTGATTTTCAGCGAATTTTTTAAAAAAATTTTCTTTGAACTATGGATAGTGACGAGATGTTTTCGGTCGGTGGGAGTGACACGCCTTTATCTGGTACCAACAGCACCGAGAATTCGTCCACGAATTCGTTTTTTTCGCCTTCTGGCAAAAAGCAAAATTTTAACAATTTTGCGAAAATTCGTTTCGAAAATGCGTTGAGAACTCGAAAGCGCCAAGCACAAGGTTGTAGTTGTTTTCCATTTATAGTTAGCGAATCTTTACAAAAAAAGGTCCAAAAGTTTACAATGTTTACAAAATAATTTCTCGTTTTTTAAATCTTCGTAAAATGGACAATTTTGCTAATTAACTAGTTGGTATTTTTCAGATGCTTTCATGGAAAAAATTTAAGATGCATCATCGTCGTCTTCGACGTCATCATTGGGCTCGTTGTCTTCGCCGAACGCCGATTCTCATCCTGCTACTGGCGGCACGATTAGCAGCGTAGCCGGTGGTAGCGATGACGATGAAATTTTACGCAAACGTGCGACGGACGCGATTCTACGCGAAGCAAAAAGTGCCGCGATTCGAGCCGAGTCTATGGGCGCACAAGGCTGGTATGTGCCGTATAAATTTATTGGAAAAAAAATTTTTTTTTTGTTTATTGACATATATATTTCTTTGTTCTTTCTTAAATTCAATTAAAAAAGGTTCATTTAAGAAAGTTATATGTCAAATTTTAAACAAGAAATGTGGATAAACTTGGATAATTATCTAACATAAGTTAACCAAAAATCTTTGGAACACAATTGAATCTAGGAATTGATAATCGGAATTTTAGGAAGAAACCGACTTCCTTGAGGACAAACAAACGCTTTCTCACGAACACTCTACAATCAATAGAACTTTCGCGTCGAGATCAAGAATCCGAATTTGAGAAAAAACGTAAAAATAACTAATTTTTGGCTGCATTTTTCCCGTTTCGATGTAATGATTAATAATGGTGGACACATTTTTTGTATCCAAAACGACATTAAATAGAAAGCAGTGCTTGTGCTTTAATATTTATTAATGATTTTGTTGTTATTATTACTACTGTTGTTATTATTATTATTATTTAAATTTGATAAAAAATGTTGAGCATCTTACAACATTGTTGATACACGTTCCAAAAATAAATACAAACACGGTTTTTCTGATATTTATATATAAATTTTCACTGCGAAAAAAAAACAATTGAGGAAGTGGTTACTCAATTTTGACCAGTGCATCGTCACACGCGACCTCCGCAATCAAAGAGTAAAAAACGGAGAGTTTTTTCAAAATATTCTCAAGTGATTAAATCCGATTTCGCGCTAGCTGTTTAATGCATATGCTAAGAACATAATATTTTTTAAATGTGGATAACAAAAATTACGCAGGACGAAATGGACAAAAGTAAATCGAAAAAATTGCATTAGAAAAAGGGAATAATATAAGCAAACGTGTAAAATGAAAGAAAAATGCACATTGAAATTGTAAAAGTTACTTTAAAAAATCTCGATTTTTTTTTTATAAAAAGCACTGAAATTGGAAAATATATTGAAAAAATTAATAGAAAATAGAGTAAAAATAAAATTAGAAAAAGCTAGCAAAATTATTCGAGAGAGAAATGTGAAAGGAATTCAGTGATAGGTAACTATTGCCTCGAAAATGTCCTACAAATTTATGTCTATTTATAATAAATACAGAAAAAATTTTGTTTTTTTTTAAAAGTATATGGATTATAAATGTTTAATTATTTGATTCTGTTTATTTTTTATATAGGAAATGATCGCGCGAGTACTATATTTAATAATTTCTTCTTTTACACCAACATTAATATATGCTGCCGTTCAGCCTGTTGCCGCCTACTACTACTCAACAACGCCGGTGAGGCGGCAGATGGGCGTGCAAGCAGGCTTACGCACTATCTATTATCCGCCGACAATGGCTGCGGCGCGTGTCAACTGCCAGAATCGCTGCTATACTCAATCGTCACAATCTCAATCGCAACAGACAGCGAATAAGAATTCAAACAATTATAGATGGGTTTTTCGACCAACAAACAATGGTCAGAATTTAAATATGGTTGTATTCATATTTTTAAACCTGTCCGGGTTTACTTTAGGAGTTTCCTATCCTGCTGCCGCGTCCCTTGGCACGTTACCATACATCCAATTTGGACGCCCGGCAAAATTTGGCGCTAGTAATAATAGCGGGTATCCATGGACTGCGGAAATGCGACCTTTGGCCCCAGTGTTGCCACCAGAAGAAAGAGTCACATCAACGATTGCAACAACGACGGCGGAACCATATAAACATATGACGACGATATTTACTACATTTGAAACCAGTCAACAAGCAGTTACAGAAATGTCCGTAGCCACCGCAACGGAACAACCACTTACGATATTGATTTATCCGAAAAGGTCTTTCCAAGGACAAACCACTGTTGTTGATACCTACTCGACTACCAGTGCTATACCGAAAGTAAATGGTTTTGGCGGTGAAATTCTCTTGCCATATGGACTAAACGTATCTACATCTACAAGTATGTCAATTTATTGTGGAGACTAAAATACACAGATTATTATTAACTAAAAATTAAATTTAGAAAAATAATAATTAATTAGGAACGTTAAATTTAGGACGTCAAAATCCTTGTCCCGCATCTAAGCCGTTGACGAGCCCGACTGGTACACCTGTGACGTGCAATTTTGTCGTCCAGCCGAACGGCGGATGTCCCGACGGATTTTGGTGTCATACCGGCTCGTCATTTGATACGACCACTTGCTGTCCCAACTATAATTCAAGCACGTTTTTTTAAAAACCATAGAATGCTATTTAAATTTGAAATATTCTTGTTTTTAAATTTATAATCGATTAATTCTTTAGAAGACCGATGTCATTCACCAAAGACGAGCGGCGACGGAGACGATCTGATTCCTCGTTGGTATTACGATAGCGACGCGCGGAAATGCAAGCGTTTCCTTTATAAGGGTTTGCGTGGCAACGCAAACAACTTCATCACCAGTGTGCAGTGCATGGAGAGCTGCGAGATCGGTAAACGTATAGCTTTTATTAGCAATAAATTTAAGGCACGGTTGCCAGATGAAAGTAAAATAAAAACGAACGCTGGGCACGAAAAAAATATTTTATTAACGAAAAAAATATTTTATTGATAATTTCCAACAACAAAAAAGATTTTTCTAAAAATATCTGAATTGGTCGATTTCGTTAACTTTTCGGGTCAGATTCTTTATTCTCTCAACAATTAATACCTCTCAGAACTTCTAATCCTGTGTCTAAGAGAGCCATTCTTCGTGGAAAAAAAGAACAAAAAATAAAAAAGAACAGACCCCTTCAAAAAAAGAACAAATCTTTTTAAAAAGGACATCTGGCAACCAAAAGATTTAAGGAAAAGAACAACAATAATATTGAGTCCAATTGTGTGCTGGGTATTAAGAGAAAAAAATTGTAGTCGATCGAGCGGCAACGTATAAAAATCCATGTGGCAGCAACCCGCCGGCACGCGACCTTGACGGAGCTCTTTTCGTCTGCGGTCCATTTGCCGGCCTTTCGGTGAGCGCTTCATTTCACAACGGAAATGCACCAGGCGCGAAATGCCCTCTCGGTTATTTTTGTCATGTTGGTGAGAGTATTGAGACAACCGCTTGCTGCGAACATTCATCGGGTATTGAAGTCTGGCAGTGCCATATTTTCATATTTACAACCAGTGCTGTGACTTAGCTCCGAGTTGACTCCGGCAAATACATGACAGACGAGCCATTATATTTCGCCATTTTTATAGAAAAATATAATGGGTTTGTCTGCCAAAAATGCCGGAGTCAACTTGGAGCCAATTCACAACACTGTTTACAACAACAAAAAAAACAATTAGGAAACTCCATAATTTAACCCATAATTTTAGTACGTGATCCATGTCTTCTCACTCTGAACATTGGTGAGGGCAGTGCGAATTTGCAACGATTTCACTACGATGTTGATGCGCAAAAATGCGTCGAATTTGTTTATCGAGGAATTCACGGAAATGAAAACAATTTCTTAACCGTCCACGATTGCCAGCGCGCGTGTATGAGTAAGTTAGTTTCTCTCCTTATCATAAGAATTGAAAAAAAAAGGGAGCAGTGGCCTAGTGGTTGTGTGATAGATTTTACTTTGCTTGGGATGAACTTCAGTCCCACCCCCGACCCCATCTAGGTGTTTCCATATTTGGATGGACAATAGATATCACATTGCACGGTGTGGGTGATACGGGGCGATGCTGACCTGGCCTTGCAAGCCGCATCAGCGATACCGCATGTTTGTGCAGTAAACCAGTCGAGATTTCGATGCCTGGATGGCCTTCATCCAAACCCGCGCAATGATTAGTCCAAGGTCATTTCCAAAGGGGAGGATCGATCCCGGGACCTTCACATATCACGTATAAGTTTCAAATTTAATTTTTTTTTTATATTTCAATCCGTTTTTGTCGCCGACCCTTACAAGTCCCGAAATTAAAATTAATAGTTTCGTTATAAACTCTGTGTTATAAACTTTTTTGTTACGAACTATTAACATGGCTGTTGTGATGTATTGTTAATGTTCTAGATCCGTCCTTTTTTTTTGCCGGGTTTAAATCCCGATTACTTCTTTTTATTTTTTAACCTATTTTTATTTTAATTTTTATATTTTATTTTTATTGGAACAAGGAGAGCAATGGCTTAGTGGTTGTGCGATAGGTTTCACTTTGCTTGAAATCAAGTTCAATTCCACCCCCGACCCCACCTAGGTGCTACCCCACCTAGTGATTTTAAAACCCGCGAAATGATTATTTCCAAAGTCATTTCCAACGGGGGAGGATTGATCTTGGGGCCTTCACGTATCACGTAAGAATTGGAATGGATTGAATCACAAATTAGTTTTGGGCAGTTAAAAAATTTAGCTGAGAGTATATTTAATTTTACAATGTTTTAGAGTAAGAAATTTAAAATTTTGAATTCAAAGCTGAAAAAAAACGCATCAATCCACAACCTTTGAAATATTTGTAAAAACTTTAATTTGTTTTAAAAAAAGAATACAACGACCCATGTCCGGCGGTCGAATTTTCCCACGACGGTAGGCGCCGATCCTGTGCGCTCAAAGGCGTTGACGCTTGCGAAAGGAACGAGTGGTGCCACGTCGGCGCGGACGGCGCCGATACAACCGTATGCTGCCCGAATGGTGAGCGTAATAAACTTTAAGTAAAGTTGTTATTGAACACTAGTTGAGGTTCTTTGGAAATTGTTTTAGGCATTAAATGATTGACCTAATTCGTCTAATAATTATTTTTTTTTCGTTTTTTTTTCAGCCGTGATCGACCCATGCACATTGCCGCTGGACGTCGGCCGAGGCGGCGAAAACTTAACGCGCTGGTACGCTGTCGATGATGATGTCGGATCCGGCAATAATGGCGGATCGGCATGTCGTCGCCAATGCCGGCCCTTTATCTACCACGGCACAAAGGGCAACCAGAACAACTTTATTAGCCGCGAACAATGCGAAATCGTTTGCAAACGTAGGAGCACAAACTATTTCTTTCATATAGCCCATTTTTTCAGTGAATTGTAAAAGAATTGCGGAAAGCTATAATTTCATTTTTTTTTCTTTTGGTTTAGCGGAATGTGTGAATCCGTGCTCAAGCGGAACGCTGCTCATCGACCACGCCAATGGACGGCCACAATTTTGCAGCGTTGCGGCGCCGTGTCCGAATAATTATTGGTGTCATTATGGTACGACGCCGGCGACGAGCGTCTGTTGTAGTGCAGGTTCTTCATGTCACTAATAATATTTTGATTTGAATTTATTTAAAAATATTTTTCCAACAATTACAATTTAGTCAAGCGTCCGTGCAGTTTACCTCTGGCGGAAGGCGATGGTCAGGCGGTGCTCGGTCGCTGGTACTACAATAAACGAGACGCTATCTGCAAAAAGTTCATTTATCGTGGAATTGGTGGAAATCAGGTAGGACATCGTTAAGTCGACAAGCGGTGAATATGCTGCAAAAATATATTTGCGCTTAATTTCCAGAACAACTATGTGAGCCGCGACGAATGTCTGAACGCATGCAGTGACGACGACGACGCCGATCGTGAGGCTGGCACGTCGAGGAATGCCGTCGCCGCAGCCGCCGCCGCAATTGAAAATTCGTGCGGAAGCGGCGGTCGACCTCTGCTCGTCGACGGCGTACGCGCAAAAGTGTGCAGTCCCGAACATCGCTGCCCAGGCACTCATTTCTGTCACATTGGCGCCGGCGACAACGTGCCCAACGTTTGCTGTCCCAAAAGTTATTTTTTATAAAAACTATAATATTACAATGGTATGAGCAAGAATTTAATTTTCTATTAAGTAATAGGGTTCTTACCGGTTATAAGACCGCCAAAAAATTTAATAATGCTATCGCCTCCACTAAGCCTAAGCCTAGAGTGAGTCTGAGGCTGAGCCTAAGCGCCTACGATCAAGCTGAGCCTATGGCACAAGTCTTCTTCTATGCGATAAGTCCTATGCATAGAATGAGGCATATTAAATTTTTTGGCGATCCGACAACCGCTAAGAACCAGTAATTAAAGTCTAGTCATATTTTATTTTGTAGCAGTAAGTATACTTTTTATAATATATTTTTCACTTTTATTCCAGACGGTGACCCTTGTGATCACCCGGTCGCTGTTGGGCAAGGCGCATTCGCCATTCGTCGTTTCTATTTCGATCGCTCGACGCGAACGTGTCGCGACTTTACGTACCACGGCGCTAAAGGCAACGCGAACAACTTTCTGACGTTGAGCGATTGCGAGTTGGTATGTCGTGGTGAGTTGTATAATAGAATTCTTAAATGATCATTCAATTTTTCATCCCAACCATTTCAGCTGGAGTTTTGCGCAATCCGTGCGCTAGCGGCGCGCCACTCACCGACGACGCGTCCGGCGAGGCAATCGTCTGCGGTGGTGACGAACTCTGCCCGGTCGGCTACTTTTGCCATGTCGGCGGCGCGCCCGAGACCACTAATTGCTGCCCATTCACTTCAAGTACGCTTAAGACAAATTGATTTAAATGCATGTTTTCAATTTTTAAAAGGGTTTTTCAATGTATAATTTGCAGATATTTAAAAAATAGTTTCTTTTTTATTTTTTTGGTATATCGGATTGACAGAAAATAATTATTTGTTACCCTAATTTCGCGTGTGTTTTGAACCAAATTCAAGTTGACGCCAATGAGTTCATTCTGTTGTATTGGATCCAAGCGAGTCCAAATTTTGTGCCTGCCGTTATGAGGCTGAAACAAAGGCAGTCACGAAAATTGGACCCCGACGAATCCGATACGAACAGAATGAACTCATTAGCGTGAATTTAAATTTGTGTCAAAACACCCGGCCTTATAAACGTGAAATTAGGATATTTTAATCAAATTATTTAAAATATTTTAAAGAATTCACTTGTTTTTACTTCACTTTAGAGATGCCTTAAATATTTAAAATTCATTCTAGAACGCAATCCTTGCGAACTAGAATTAGTGGTCGGCGAAGGCAACGAGCGCTTGGAGCGTTGGTATTTTGACGCGGACGCACAAACGTGCCAGCGCTTCGTGTACGCTGGCCTCAAAGGCAACGCAAACAACTTTTTAAGCGAGACGGCGTGCCGCGAGCACTGTCTTGGTTCATTTTTAGCGATAAATATCTGTATAGCGCTCTAAATTCAATATATTGAATTTGTTTAGGCGAAAACTCATGTCTTGTGAGTCGTCCGCTGACGGTTACGGACAAATACGGTGCGACCTCCGTGCTAGCGTCTTGTCGGGCAAGTGATCCGCTCTCCTCTTGTCCCTCGCACACACATTTTTGTCATGTCGGCGTGCCGGATAACGGCAATGTATGTTGCACCAGATCCGGTAAGCTTTGCATGTTACATGTATTTAGTTTAGTAATTCTTAATTTCAGCTTTGGAGGTATGCGAATTGCCAGTGAATCATGGTGTGGGAAACGCATCCTTAAAACGTTGGTATCACAACGTCGCACACGGCAAATGCGAGTCATTTCTCTACGGAGGTGCGAGAGGCAATGAAAATAATTTCATTTCACGCCACATTTGCGAGCAAAATTGTCCTAGTAAGTTAATTTCAAATTACGAAGATGCTGTTTTATTCAACTGCACAATCTTTTAAAATTAAGGCTATCGGAATTATTGTCCACACGGCTCACCACTACTCGACGAAAGGGACGATTCCTTAGTGCTTTGCGGAATCTCAAAGAACTGTCCGCGTGGTTTTGTCTGTCATATGAATGCGCAATTCGACGCGGCCGTTTGCTGCGAGGTAGTTGGAAAAGATATATGTGAAATAAGCCAAAATGTAAACGATCTCTTCTCGAGAGAAATTCTTTTGAATTCCAAGCGAAAAAAATCGAAACCATTTAGGATCCAACAAATTTTTGCCTACAAGCGCGAGACGCAGGACCTTGTGATGGTGCGGAACGTCGTTACGGTTACAATTCGCTTACGGACACTTGTGTCGCCTACGACTACGGCGGTTGTGGCGGCACCCTCAATAATTTTCCAACAAAGGAGCGTTGCACAGAAATTTGCTGCCGTGAGTATCGTCATCGGATGCACGATGATCCCAATATTAATCAAACAAAAATCCCCAGCAAAAATGAGAGGATAACAGTAATCAATTTTTCAAAGAAAAACACAACTGTACATAATTGAAAAAGTGCTAATAATAAAAAAAAACTTAGTAAAAACATAAAATTTTCGATGATTATTGTACATTGAACAAATATTGGGCACATCAAATCGTCAAACGTTAAATAGTTGTTAACATAATTGAGACAAAAAAAGTTTTATAAAAAGAAAAGTTAAAATCTTTATTCGCACTCGCAAGCGTTATTAATTTTTACATTATGTTAGATAAAAATCTGAATGCGGAGAAAATATCTATGTCTCCCTTTAAAATATTTAATTTCGCATTATTATTCTTTGGGAATGTGCTTTAAAAAATTTAAAATAAGTTTCCATTAAAAAATTAAAGATAGCAAAAATCGAATCTGATAGATAGTAAAATGGAATTTTTTAAGGAGAGGCGACTTTTTTATTCTTGGATACACAAGTAAAGTAATTATTGACAGCATTATTGTTTAAGTTATTGAGCAATTCTACATGTATTAAGAGAAATAAGATAGATAATATAGCCGAAAATAATCACTATAGATTATTATTATTAATATTATCATATAACATAATTGTCTAAAAAAATTGGAAAATTCGATCAAAATAAGGCCATATACTCGTTTAATATTTTTAAAATGAAAAATAATCTGAGACAATTAAAATACTTGTTGAAATTACTGTTTTTGTTGCGTAAAATGGGATATATTAATAAGATGGGTGGAGATATCCTGAAAAATTAATTAACATGTAAGAATTTCTTGTGAAATTTGTTCGTTTTTAGCTGAGTCTTAATCGACTTGACCAAATCGAGAGGATGAACAATAACGTTGAAGGAGGCACCGAATGGGATAGCATTCACGCGGCGATAGAATTGCTCATCTTTAGCGAAAGGGTTGAGCGGTTGTCCGTCAACGGCCGTAATCACCGCAGGAACCTCTTTCACGGCGGCACCTTTGTAGACGTAAGGCGTCAGTTTGGCTGGAATCTGTGCGTTCCATGCCGGCGACTTCTCCTCGATTGAGGCGATCCTATTCTTTTTGTTGTGAAGAACAATGCCCAGCGAGCGTTTCGGATTTAGCGGTTTCGTCAACGAATAAACCGAGCCGTACGGAATCGCACATATTTTTATCTCAATCTGAAACGAATAATTCCGTTCATTTAAGTTAGCGGACTTTCAGAATTGAATTTGAATTATGCTCTTAAGACCGAAAAGTATTTTGGGTTTTTTCGGTCTATTTAATCTGCTATGAAAAAAAATTTACCGGCACTCCTGGAGTGGACTGATTGTAAAAAATAGCCGGTACTTGGGAAATTCCGCGAATTGGCTCATTGCCAACTTGCACGACTTCGTCGCCGAAATTGATGCTATGCTTACGAAGTAAGGCATTCGTTTCACGGGTCCACCCACCAATCCTTAAAAAGAAATTCAGTTAATAAAAGAGCCGGAAAAATTGTGATTTGAATTTAAAAAC
This sequence comes from Bradynema listronoti, assembly GCA_024678965.1. Classification (NCBI taxonomy): domain Eukaryota; kingdom Metazoa; phylum Nematoda; class Chromadorea; order Rhabditida; family Allantonematidae; genus Bradynema; species Bradynema listronoti. Next base: position 1,996,721 of record JANLNO010000005.1, read on the forward strand.
TACAAAATCCATACCACACTTTTCCGCCAACCTCTACAAAAGCAATATGTTCCACACAAGTTGTCAAAAGTAGTGGAATCGTCCGAGGCTTGTTTAACGCCTCCCTAAAAATTTAAATAATTTTTAATTATCTCACCTGCTATACTATAGATTTGTTTGTTTTTTTTTGTGCACGGCACGACTCAATTTGAAGTAGAAAAAAATGAAAAGTAAAACTGAAAATGAAAAAAAAAATATAGAAAACCTAAACGCCGAAGGAAATGAGGTGGGAATAGTGAGCGGAGGGGAGCTGGTAAAATCGTACTGCTCGCGTTTCGGTCTCCATCTCAGAACCGAGTTATGATGAGCGGCGGTGGCGGCGCTGCCGATGCCGCTATCCGTGGATTGATGCGCGGATTCGGTGTTGACCGCTTCGATTAACGTTCCGTCACCATTACCACCAACGACGCTGTAGTGTTTATTGTTGTTGTTGTAGGAATGGAATTGCGATGGAGGCTCGCTTGACGTGGACGCACGCGACGATTCGCCGCCGCCGCCACCCGAAGAAAGCGATGAAACGCCGGACATACGCATTCGACAGGAGGAGAACGATGTCTCATCCGACGACGAAGAAAATGTGGCCCTTGAAGGAGCAGGCATTTGCTCGCTGAAAATCAAATTCTTCAAAAAAAAAATTCTTTTTAAATACCACTAAAAATACGATGAGTGTATTTAATCGCTTGAAAAATTATAATATTTTCAGCTACCCTTTATTTTGATGTCTATATTTCGAATGTACAAAATTTTAGAAATCTGTCATCACCAAAAATAAAAAATTCAACTTTAATATAAACAAAATAAAGATTAGCTCAAATTTCGAATGTCCGCCAAAAAGGACACATATTTTTATGTGTTTTTGGGGAAAAAAATTAAAAAAAGATAAAATATGAACATAAAAACTGAGGTATCCCAATTTCGCGTGTATAAGGCCGGGTGTTTTGAGCCAAATTTAAATTCGCGCCAATGAGTTCATTCTCTGTTCGTATCGGATCCGTTGGGGTCGAAATTTTGTGCCCGCCTTTGTCTCGGTTTCATAAAAATGGGCACAAAATTTGGACCCCAACGGATCCCATACGAACAAGCTTTAACGTATTTTAATGAATGTCGTCCCAATCGGACGTTATGTTTTGCCCCCAGCTAAAAGTTTATAATAAGTAATGTTTTTAGTTGAAATACATATTTTATTTTGATTCCATACTGAATCACACTTATAAAATTAATTACCCTAATTTTGTGTGTATAAGTTTGGATGTTTTGAGCCAAATTTAAATTGGCGCCAATGAGTTCATTCTGTTGAATTGGATCCAAGCGAGTCCAAATTTTGTGCCTGCCGTTGTGAAACTGAAATGATGTCGGGCACAAAATTTGGACCCCGACGAATCCGATACAACAAAATGAACTCATTGGCGCGAATTTAAATTTGGCTCAAAACATTTGCGGCTTATACACGCGAAATTAGGGTAAAAATTTCCTTAAAGCATTTGTTAAATTCAAACAAAAAGCTTTACAAAGAGCATTTGGAGCAGAAACGTTAAATACAGAAATAAAAAATTCAAACGATAAAAATTTGAAAAAATGCCGAACAATAAAAAAAAATTCGTTTCTATGGTTTTGGGAAAAAAAAGCTTCACAATATCTATTTCTATAATCAGCTCTCTATAAACATAAATTTAAAAAATACATTTCCATTTCCTTTGCAGAAAAATCAAACGTAAAAATATGTTTGCAAAAATATTTATATACGAAAAAATGGAATAAAATAGATGTTGTTGGACAGAGTTAAATATATACATATATACATGAATGGTAAAAGCTTACGGGCAAAATTGCGAGCTGGACGCGGGCCTCGCCTCGTGATAATTGCCGGTTATAACGCCTTCGCTTCCCAACTTTGCATCACTCCGTGCGGAAAACACGTCGTAGTTGACCTCCGAGGTGGAAGATTGTTGTTGAGACGAAGAGAAGTCGAATACGTCATATTCGGCGTTGATCTTCTTCTGCGAAAAAAAAGTGAAATGATTAAAAAAAATGAAATTCAAAAGCTAAACTTCCAAAGTTTTTCAGTTCAACTAGCAAAAAAAAATTGTTAGGCGTGTAATTGTAAAATAATAACATTCACATTTTACATATAATTAAAAACTCTTATTCCAAATAAAAGCCATTGCTTAATAAATCAAATTGTTTTTCCATTGAAAGAATTGAATTGTTCCAAACCAATAAATGACGTTTAAAATGATAGAAACCTTCTCATTAGCCGTGCCGGCAGACGTCAAAATCTCGTCATGCAATTTGGCGTTTGTTGCCAAAAGTTCTTCTTTCTCGTCTTGTTTCCCGCTAGTGCTATCGTCCGCGCCAAAATACGGCTGATATACGACGTTGCCAAGATCGCCGCTAAGCCGTGTCTGCGGTGTTTTGCGCGGCGGCAACGGTGGCAATACGCCACCGGATTCACCCAGCTCTTCACCGTCAGCATTCATAATCGACGGCGCTTGTCCGTCCAATTGCAGGCCGCCGACGTGATGATGCCGATGGAGATGTTGTTGTTGAAGAATGCGTCTTGAAATAATGCGCAACGGACTCGACGCAATGGGTGTGGGCGAGAAGCTGGACGGCGCATCGCCGCCAACGCCTTCATGTAAAATGGGTGAGCTGTTAAAAAAATAAGCACATATCAGCTCATGTGGTAAAAAAATGTTTATCTACTATGTTAACAAGTTTATTGTAAAAGCTTTTTGCTGCAATTTTTTCCAATTACAGTCAAACCTCGATATAACGTCACCTCGCTTTAACGTCACCCTCGGTATAACGTCACCTAGGCCCGGTCCCGAAGGGTGACGTTATATCGAGGTTTGACTGTAATATATTCGCCTGGAAATGTTTGAATTCATGTGAAGAAGAAAGAGAGCAGAATATAGAAGAGTTACTTGCGCGGTTGTTCACCACGAGGCAGCGAAGAAGATGAAAGCGATGCGGAACAAGACATTTGTCTGAGCGCGTCGTTGACAACGGCAATTTGCTCCCGCCGACTAGCAAACTCGCCGCCGATTAAAGTTCGCGCACAAACGCCGCCGAGGGAATCGTAGTTGTTTCGCTCGACCCTCGAACTTTCGGATTGTTTTTGCATTTCGCTATTTGAAATGTATTCATTTGCGATGACTGAGTTGTCGCGCCTGCTGGTTGCAGCGGCTTGCATGGGAATCTCATCCGTTAGTAAAGTTCCTAAAAAAATAAACACAAATCGAATCATATAAGAATCAATTAAAAAATCAAATATAAATTTGCTCTGCATAAAAACAGTGGCTCAAAAAAAATGTAAAAAGTTCAACTAAATTGCTTTAAAGTTTATAGTCATCTTTAAGTTTATAGTCATCTACAAAAAAGTGTAAAATTTCCTTAACTGAGAATTTTTTCAATAAAACTTGTACGAATTTCCCTGAATTAATTACCCATTTGAAAAAAATTATCGTTTATAAGACAAAATATAAAGTTAATTAAAAAGTTAAAACAATTAATTAGCAAAAATTCGTTTAAGTTTTCTACTATTCACTTTTCTACTATTTTAATGTGTTGTGATTTTAAATTTAATTAGAAAATTCAAATAATCAATCAGGCAAAAATCTATTTCACACTTTTTGCAGATAACTATAAATAAATTCGAGAGTGGACAGGCCTATAAATAGCTAAATAAAAGCCCTTACGTGTCCGCGTTAGTGAATTATACGGTCGAAGTGGTAATGGCGGTGGTGGCGAGAGCGGCGGTGGATTTCGTTGAAAATGTGGTTGCGAATCGAAAGTGCGTCCGACGGCGCGAGGCGAAGTCTCCAACTCATCGGGATCGCTAACGGGCGAAGTGGGTGATGTAATAAGGGATTGGGACGGCGAATTCGTCGCAGAATCGCCGAGTTGATTAAACGAGGTGTAGATGTTCTCGCTATCGCCAAGACAATTGAGATCGCGAAGCTTGTTGGTAAGCGAGGAAATCCATTCCGCACATTCAGCTCTAAAAATTCGATCGTCATAATCAAATTCAATTTAACTAATAAAAATTAAAATAACAATTTAATTTAACAATACTATTATTTTTTGTAATCGAGAAATAAACTATTTTACGTATCTAAAAGACTCACGAATCTGAAGCGCAAAACTCGATGGTGGTGTTCTTTTCGTCCGAAAAGCCAATAATAAACCCGCGATCATCGCTGAAAACCTGACTTACAAACATGCAATACAACAGATCATGAACTCGATCTGGTACGTGCTTAGTCGAGCTTTCCTCCGAATCGTACCACTCCAATAAAGGAATCTTTCCATTATGTACACAAAAAGTTACCCATTGTTCGGATTGATAGAAAATTTTCTAAAAAATTTTTTGTCCAAAAATGAGCAAAAAAATTTATATAATACATATTCAAGTTAAAAGACCAAAAGTTGCATTAAAAAAGCAAATATTTAATTAAATAAGTAGCTTTAATTTAAATTTTTTCAAAAATACATATACATAAAATTCTAGCAAAAACCTTTTTCCTCAAGAGAAGAGTGCCCTCTTTTTTGCGAACGGCCTCTTGTAATCCGCCAGCCTTTACGATGCAATAATTTTGCTCCATTCTTATCAAGTAAATAATGAAAAAAATCAACAGCAAAATCCATTATTAATAAAAGAGTAATAACAATGACGACAATGATGATAAGAAAATTCGGACATGTTTTTAAAAATAAAAATTATTTTCCACTCAATAATGGCGCTCAATAAAAAATTGTATAAAAAAGCAATTTTTGCTTTAATTTTTTATGAACAAGTTCACTAAAAATTTTTTTTAAATATATTTAAAAAAGCTGAAAAAATAATCACAATAGGTTATTAAAAAAATATGTGATGGACAAGCTAAAAATTACAAAATATAAATGTAAAGAAAAAAAAGTACCTAAATTATTTTATTTTTATTTCCCAGACACAATTGACTCATACTACAACCCAAAAGCGGAATTCTATCTTAAAAATTGAACTTATGAAGCAAAAATGAACATTGCTATGTTCAAGGCAAATAATATTGCAAAAAGAAGAATTTGGCTGTGTATACAGCCAAATTTTCCTTCTTGCATTTCTGTATACAACAATGAGAAAGAGTATTTTAATGCGGTACTATATATTTTTAAAGATTAATTATTATATTAGTATTTTCTCTGCATAATTTTACATATTAATGAAGATTCTATATCGACGTAGAATTTTCAAAATCAAATTTCATTACTTTTATTCAATAGCAATCAAACAGCACAATTTCGTCCATTCTTTTTCAGGTTAGAATTAAATATTTTTTGTAATTATATTTATGTAAATGATATATTATATAGCATTTGGCCAATTTAAAATAATACATTTTTAAGTCAATATCAGTATGTCACAAATAGAATTTAATACCAGAAATCCACTATTTTTTAAATATTTCAGCTGTTCTGATATTATTTTTTTACCCAAAGTTCGAGTAAAATAAGACGCGGCCGCGAATAATATTGCAAAAAAGGAGAATTTGGCTGTATATGTATATAAAATATAATTGCGGTATCACTTTTATTGTTATTTCTATTTTAGTTGCATATTGAATATATTTTCAGGCGACGTTCCCAAACGTCAAAGCGACTCCGAAGATGCATTGTCTCGTCGAACACGTTGTGTCGTTCATGCGGCGATGGAGATGATTCGGCAAGATTTCCGAACAGTCGATTGACGCATTCTACGCGCAATTCAATCTAGACGATAAGTGATTTTTAAGTGTGTGAAATGACGACGATCGTGTGAGACAGATCCTTAATGAATCCACTCTACGAAATGCGCTGTTCGATTGCAGCATATGTGTGTGATGGTCAACGTCTATGAAGTGCGTGACAGCCGAACGCAAATTGGTTTTGTCCTCAAGCCGTTTCTCGAGTTGTCGCTTCGTTTTTTTTTATCATTTATATTATAAATCAAAAATGAATTTGAATAAAATAAACGGTTTTATTACACGCAAGAATTAGATTAACATTTTTGAAATATGATCTTTTAAACATTCGAAATATTTTCAAATTTGCGCTCGATTACGGTGTATTCTGTGAAAAATTTGCAATATTATTCGCTTTGTATGTTTATATGTAATTTAAAAAAAGGTAGTTTTATGGCGCAAATTTAAACATATTACTAATTATTGTTTCAAATAAAATTTGGGTCAGATATTTTTATTATCAACTTTTTTGATAAATTTTTATATTTATAAATTTAAATTTATAAATATTTAAATACAAGTCAACATAGGTAATTTTTTTTATTGAAAAATATAATTTATATGTCATGCGCAGAGGTATGCAACTTTATATTTAATGATAATAGCATATATGAAAATAATAATTAGGTAATTCTGCAAAAAACCATCAATTAGATATCTGTAATTGGTAATTTTCTTTAGTAATTTTTTTTCTGACATATTTAAAAGTTTTGTTTGATATTGACCCGAACATAATCTAAAAATATTTACAAACATATTATTAATATCATCTTTTATCTAAAATGTAAAATATACAAAATATAAAAATATATCGACTATGAGCGGATTCGAGCTTGCACTATTGGCACCAAAAAAGTCAATGCAAAACATTTTACCGATTGCTTCATAAATGCAAAAGAGCAGAGACCACGCCCAGTAAAAATCAAGAAATGCAAATTTCCGATTTGAACTCGGATTTGGTTCTCGGTTGACATTGGACCCATCAAATATCTATTTTTTGCCGTCAATAGTGGATCACACAAAAATATTATCGAATATAACGAGCACTTTTCTCTTAAATTGATTGGAAGAAAAATCAATACTTTTTCATAATAACATTATGTAAAAGTCTTTACATAATGTTATGTATTTACATATTTTTGATAATGTTGTTTCAACAAACAATAAACTCTTATGCATGAAATCGTCCTTCATAAAGCAAAGTTAATTAATTTTTTTATTTTAGTATTTTTAATAACACAAAATTTTTATTTCAATAGGATTATTTTTTACACATGTACGGCGATCCTTTAATATACATTCATCGTATGCCTTCTTAATTCATACTTTTTAAAGACAATTTTCGATTTTTAAAATTTTCGCAGCTGGATATTTATGATGTTAATTTTCATTTCTTACCTTTGCAGTTTGCTTAAAAATGTATAACTTTTGTTTTGTCTACGTTTCTAGCTTCCATTATTTTCAACTAAATTCAAAAAGAGAATTCTAATTTTTTGATTATATTCCAGCATTATTTTGTATTTTGTTTTTGCAACTTATGCTTATATTATATTTTAAAGTTTGATGGAGTCATAAATGTTTTTAATAGCTCTAGTAATTATTTTTCCACGTAAATGAAAAATAAAGGTATTGCTAATTGTAAGAAGTCATTGAGTGTTTAAAATGAAAGTGACTTTTTAAAGTGGTGAGTAGAACGATACATACAATAGAATGTGTATGCATTGTATATTTTTTTAATGATGTACAAAAATATTTGGTCCCATTGAATCACACTATCCAATTAACTAAGCTTATACATTTAAAATACAGTCGGTTTTTTTGTTACCAGTTGGCGTACATATTTTTAAGCTAGATTTCTTGGTAGTAATAATGCATATTTTACGTATTCGTTTTTTTTCTCAATACTTTTTTATGAGTCTCGTATGCTCGAGCAGATGAACATATTTTTTTTATCTTCGTCTTATTTTATATTTTATAATTTTTTGAATTGGGTAATTTTTATGTAGCTTTCAAATTCGCTGAAAAATGTCTTATGTCATTTTTTATTTGGATTTTTCAATTTTTTTAATTTTTATTTTTTATTTTCTTTCGATATCTTTTAAAAATCAATTTTTTTAAAAAAGATCGAATAGCGTTAAATTTGGATTTATTTTTTTTAAACTTCAGTGCCTTTTACATTTTTAGAGTCATATTTATTGTTCTAAGTTATTTAACTTATTGTTAAAATATTGTATTATCCTGAGCTTTTAATTATTTAATCATCATGATTATTTTAAGACAGGAAAAACGCTTTGCACTTAATGCTTTTGCCATTAACAATTTAATAGTAATAAATAAAAGTAGGTTGAATAAATATTGAAGGTGGTGCATATTTGTTTATATTTCCCATGCTTTTCCTTTTTTTTCTGCTTTGTAATTCTCTAATTCTCCCGATTTTCTTAAATAAACGTAGTCTTTTACACTTCGTTTTATTTACTGCGTGCTTATAAATAAAAGAAAGAGAAAAAGAAAAGTAGAGAAGTTCCACGGCATTATTTTCGAAAACACAAAAATAAATGTTTTTTCGTCTTGACATCGAAACGCAGCTTTTTAAAAAATGCGAAAAAGAAGGCAGATAAAGTTTTTTTTCTTTGATGTGAATTTTCGACGATTTTTATTTTTTTTAAAGCTACAATTTTATTAGTTTGAGGAAATGCTTCTTTATAAAGGGCGCTTTTGTTCTTCCTTTTAAGAATATTACATTTATATTTTATGTTTGAAAACAAATAAGGTTTTAGAGTAAGTTAAATTTTATCGAATCAATAATATAATTTTCCCAATAACATTAAAGAAAAACCTTTTTACTAGTAAAAATGATTCGAATAACAAAAAATAAATAAACGTATGTGTATTTGTATTAAGAAAATTCTTGTAGATTTTTGACGAAATACCGAAAGATGAAATTGTAATTTTCTCGAATTTGGAATGCCGAAGCAAGTACTCGAATTTTATGACTATTTGGGTCCTTTAGCAGTAGCGGCTTTATTCGCTTTAATGCTTTTTTTACTTTCCTTCTTTGTTTTCAATTTTCTATTGATTACAAAAAATGATGACTTCACCGTTTTCGAAAGAGTAATTTGAATATTTTAACTACCCTAATTTCGCGTGTATAAGACCGAGTGTTTTAAATTCGCGCTAATGAGTTCATTCTGTTGTATCGGATTCGTCGGGGTCCAATTTTCGTGACCGCCTTCGTTTCAGTCTCATAACGGCAGGCACAAAATTTGGACTCGCTTGGATCCAATTCAACAGAATGAACTCATTGTCGCCAATTTAAATTTGGCTCAAAACATCCGGACTTATACATACAAAATTAGGTTATCTAATTGTTACGATAAAAAATAAGGAATATTATTACCCTAATTTCACGTTTATAAGGCCGGGTGTTTTGAGCCAAATTTAAATTCGCGCTAATGAGTTCATTCTGTTGTATCGGATTCGTCGGGGTCCAATTTTCGTGACCGCCTTTGTTTCAGCCTCATAACGGCAGGCACAAAATTTGGACTCGCTTGGATCCAATATAACAGAATGAACTCATTGAGGCTAATTTAAATTTGGCTCAAAACATCCAAACTTATACACACAAAATTAGGGTAATTAATTTTATAAGTGTGATTCAGTATGGAATCAAAATAAAATATGTATTTCAGCTAAAAACATTACTTATTATAAACTTTTAGCTGGGGGCAAAACATAACGTCCGATTGGGACGACATTCATTAAAATACGTTAAAGCTTGTTCGCGGTACAAATACGCGTCAGATGTAAATGAAGAAGATGTTACAAACACATCTCTCCAGACCATTTCAAAACAGAAAATCCCTATTGTAAAAGTCGACGCGGCATCGAATTCTTAATTATGTTTTATAAATCTAATGAAGAGAATACTTTAATGTGATACAAACTTTTTATTTACTTTTTATTTATATTTATGTATTTTTAAAATTCACTTTAATCTTCAAAACTATAGTTTTTTAATTAAAAAATTGAAGTATCATTTTAAAACATTGTAAACGTAAAGAATATCAACATTTGATTCTTATCTCTTTTCCTTCTTAAAGCAATTAATTATAAAAAGCAATTAAATATAAAAAAGCTGTTAGGATTATTTATTTATAAATTTATTAAATTGCAATAAATTTAAATAATCATTAATTGATTTGCTTGCATTAAACATTATAATTATAATTGTAAATTAAAAGCAAGAATTTGGTAAAAAGAATTATGATGTTGAAACAATATTTTCAGCGAAATGTTCACTTGAAATGCTTTAAAAACCAAACCGATGCCATAACAACCTCTAAATAATTTCTTAAGGTAAACAACACAAATAATTAAATTTGACAAGAAATATCTATTTTTTGCCGACATATATTTGCCGACGACTTTACTAAGATACACTAAATTAGGCTCTTTTTCGGAATAAAGAAACAACATAATTATTTTTGATTTTTTTAAATTAGATTTAAGCCTAGCCTAATCTTAAGCTTGCTAATCCCATAATTAAGCCGAAAAACTTAAGCGTTTGGTCCATTTCATACATTTACATGGTGAGTCAAAAAAGGTGCTTTTTCTTTCAAATTTTCTTTCGCCTTTTCTTTCAATTTTCTTTGATTTCTGTTGCAATTTCTAAGGATTATGAGCAAAATGAAACTACCCTAATTTCGCGTGTATAAGGTGTTTTGAGCCAAATTTAAATTGGCGCCAATGAGTTCATTCTATTGTTTCGGATTCTTTGGGATCCAAATTTTGTGTCCACTTTTATGAGACTAAAACGAATTCGAGCACAAAATTTGGACTCCAACGGATCCGACACAACAGAATGAACTCATTGGCCTTATACACGCGAAATTAGGGTAATTGGGGTGGAAAACCCCCGAGTCCGAAAAATTAGACCATTTTATCGCATCTAAAATAGGATTTTTCCCGTTACACACATTTGCGTGACGAATAGAATAGTATAAATGATTTAATAACACTACATAACGTAAAAAATTTAGTGAAATTTTTACAAAAATAATAAGTACTTAGAGACACACTTATTAAAAATTTTTAAAAAATATTTTTTGAAAAATTATTTTTATTGCTTGGTAATTGAGGTCGCAATCATCGCGACCTCAATTATTCCGATCCGAATCGACCGGACACATTTATCGCATGATAGTTTAATTGTTTTTTTTTGGAATAATATTTTATTTAAATTTTAAACAAAAATTTTGGCATTATATGTATTTTTTTTTATATGCTTTGACGAAGAATTTTTTTTAAGCATATTCATTTATCGCTGGGCTCAGCGATGAATAAACAGTTTAACTCCAGCTGGGGATTTTTATATAAGGTCCTTAGATTTTATATAGCATTATCGACTTGCTTTATTAGATAAATGCCTGAAACATGATCACTAATGACCGGAATCAAAAAACTATTTTTATTCCTGAATTTTCCGAAATCAGCAAGCTTCAACAATTAATAATATTATTTTTATTAACACAATATATTAGTATAAAATTTATGTTAATACACTAACCAAGAAAAATTATAAAAAAAATTAAAAATGAAACATTTTTGGTCTAATAACACTTCTTCTGTAAAATTTACAAATTGCTTTAATAAATTCTACAATATTTAGATAATTGATTGCAATGAAAGTGGTTGGTTTAATTTCCGGCGGCAAGGACAGTTGTTATAACATGATGTGTTGTGTTAAAAACGGTCATGAGATTGTCTGTTTGGCAAATCTTTTCCCATCCGAATGTACCGAAATTGATAGTTACATGTATCAGAGCGTTGGATCCGAAGGCATTATTGTTCGTTTCTTTATTTTGTTTTTATCAATATAGGTTTTCGTTTTTATCAATATAATTTTTCAGGCAATTGCACAAGCAATGTCGCTTCCATTGTTCCGTAAAGAAATTCGCGGTCGTCCTCTCAACATCGAAATGGACTATGCATACGTTCCTAACGACGAGGTTGAGGATCTGTATTGCCTCCTGAAAACGGTTAAACAACACCACCCTGATGTTGAAGGTTTTAATTTTTTAAATCTTTATTCGTGAAGTGTGAAATTGCTTTATTATATCAAAATTAATTATTTTTTATATTGCTTATTTTCAAATGTTTCATATATGAATTTTAATTTTTAAATATGAATCTAAAAATTAAAATATTTTTTTGCAAATAACACGATTTATTTATTTTGAAAAAAAACATATGTATAATGAATTATGTATGAGTATTTTGAGGTGTTTCCGTGGGCGCGATCAACAGCACGTATCAGAAGAAACGCGTCGAGCACGTTTGCGCACGACTCCAACTGCAGCCACTTTGTTATTTGTGGGAGCGCGATCAACTCGAGTTGTTCGATAACATGATTCAGGACGGAATCGATGCGTTCATAATCAAGGTGGCGGCTGCCGGCCTTACAAGCAAAAATCTTGGAATGACACTTAAAGAGGTTTTTGAATTTGACAAAATACAGATTGATTGAATAGCTATAAACATTTTTAGGTGCGTGAGAATCTTCTCGAAATACACAAAAAATACGGCGCACACAGTATGCTTATGTCTATATTTTTTACTCACATATTTGTAATAGCAAATTCATGATGAAATTTTTATTTTTACGATTATTCACATAAAATTCAATTCGTAGTGTGTGGCGAAGGCGGCGAATACGAGACGTTTGTGGTGGATTGCCCATTATATCATAAGCGCATATCCATTGATCAATGTGAGGCTATTCTTCACAGTGAGAATGACATCGCACCAGTTAACTACCTCAGACTAAATCAACTTTCGTTAACGGAAAAAATCGAATAAATCCAACAATGGCTTTCAAAAAATTGTTATTGTATTAAATCTTCTCATAAATTTTTGACGCTTTAAGAAATACTTATAAGTTTTGAAACCATTTTAAGGCAATCTAGATGGCGAGCGATGCTACCTATGGCCGTGCCAGAGAAAAAAGCTCTTCAAATTCATAGAAACTACGTTGTAAATTTTCTCCAATATTCTAATGAAGCTCCAATATTCTAATGAAAACTTGAATATGATTATGACAAATTTATGGGAAGACCTGATATTTCATTTGTTGGTTATTTATTATTATAGTATTGAAATAAATTAATTATATGATTTAGTTCATTGTGATTTAAATCATCATCTAATTCAATTCAAATTTGAAAGTTTATTAAAACGTAAAGTTGTGTTAAATGAAAGACAAAACTAAATGAGAATTTTTATTAAATCAAATTAATGAAGTTAAAAAAAGTTGCGGATGAAGGGCTACAATAGAAATCCTCCATAATTGCGTCCATTCCGGTGAAACTTAAAAGTTCAAGTAAAAAATTTTATTTCTCTATCAATACATTGTTTTAAAGAGCACCGGTAATGGTAGCTGTATTCGAAAATGGCGTACTAAGTTGGGAAAAAGTTTAGGATTTTTTAAAGTGAATTCTTATAAGTATGAACAAATCAATAAAACATTTTCTCACAAAGGAAGTCCGTTTAGAGGAGGCATGATCTCAGCGTTATACCACAAAAAGTAGAGCATATTTTTCTCTTTCAGATACCGTAATCTGTTTTTGTCGCCGACCTTTACAAGTCCCGAAATTAATAATCATTTTGTGTTATAAACTTTTTTGTTACGAGTCATTAACATGCGTGTTGTGGTGTATTGGTAGTGTCTAGATCAGTCGTTTCTTTCTGCCCAGTTCGAGCCTCTATTTCTTCATTCTGCTTCTTAAGCTTTTTAACCTATTTTTGTTACATTCGCGTTAATTTCAGCTGTTAACAATGCCATTCACCCCAAATAAGGTAGTTAAGCTTCTTTTAAAACGGTTTATTTTTTTATAATGGTTTCCAGTGTGTGATAGCGGAGACATTTCTCAAGAAGAGCGGAAATTGGCAGAACGCTTATTGTTTTAATTTTCTTAAATAACCACGTTCATTTCCATGCGTGATACGTACGTGAAGGCCCCAGATCAATCATCCCCCGTTGGAAATGACATTGGACTAATCATTTCGCGAATTTGGATTAGAGCCATCCAGCCACCGAAATCTCGGCTGGTTTGCTGCACAAACATGCGGTATCGCTGATGCGGCTTGCAAGGCCTGGTCGGCATCGCCGTATCACCTACACTGTACAATGTGGTACCTATTGTCTTCCAAATATGGAAACACCTAGGAGGGGTCGGGGGTGGAACTAAAGTTCATCCCAAGCAAAGTGAAACCTATCGCACAGCCACTGGGCCGTTGTTCCAATAAAAATAAAATATAAAAATTAAAATAAAAATAGGTTAAAAAATAAAAAGTAGTCGGGATTTAAACTCGGCAGAAAAAAAGGACAGATCTAGAACATTAACAATACAACAGCCATGTTAATAGTTCGTGACAAAAAAGTTTATAACACTAAGTTTACAACAAAACTATTAATTTTAATTTTGGGACTTGTAAGGGTCGGCAACAAAAACGGATTGGAAGAGAAAAATATACTCTACTTTTTGTGGTTTAACACTAACTGAGATCTTCCTTTGTCAGTAGTAAAAGAAGTTAAAAATATGACTGGATCAAATAGAATTTATATTATAAATTCTAAATTATTAAAATCTCCCAAACTTTTTCCGTACTCGGCACATTCGTAAGAACAGTCAAATATAAACATTATTGCAAGAAAAATGCTTTTATTAAAAACGTTTGGCTGCTTCAAAAACGAAACCCGAAAGACGTAATAATTAAAGAGAATAAGTCAATCAATAAAGTCAAGTCCAATGCAAAAGGTGAACTCAAAAATATATGTTAAAAGAGATGCTTATATGTATAAATTGTAAATTATTAATAAAAATGTTGATAAAAAAAATTATTAAGCAAAATAATTAAGATTTTAATAAATAAATTAATAATGTCTGGGAGTCCCTTTTACGAAAGAGATTAACGAATTAAATTACAACTTTGTTAAGCATTAAAATTTATTAACACCAAGAGGTTTTGATTAAACAACGAGATGTTGTAAAGGAAGAACAATTGAAGATTCATAGACAAAACATAGAGTTTTCGATGCGAATTAAAAAAAAACCTAGAATAAGTAATGATAATAAAATAAAACCAGAAAAGATAACGCTCTTTTAAATGATGATCAATGAATTTTTTAAAGGCATTCGATAAATTAAAGCCATTGGCCTAGTATAAGATGGACTTTTTTTGAGAACAACTAAATATGAATTAACAATAAGTTCAAAACAATACATCTATAAATAGCATTCAAAAAAAAGTTCCACTTATACAAATGAGCAAAAAAATAAAATAACAAAAAAATATAATATCGAAAAAAGAAATCGATTGCATAAGGAATTATTTGTAATAATTGAATGTATAATAAATAATAACGTTAAATGAACGATGTAAAGGCGAGCTTGAAACTATTTAAACACGATTTTTCCATTTGAATAAATATGCAAGACACGAGAAAAATACAGAAATTAAAAGGAGGAAAAATATCAAAAGATGATGAATAGATTTAATACAAATATGTTTAAAGCGAAGTTATTGTATACATAATGAATCCAAAATGACTGAATAGAAAAATAAATAAACAAATGTCCGATTTACTATTACGTATCGCTGTAATTAATGGCGATTTTGGGAAAAAGAAGAATAAACGTTTAAGGAGTATTTTTTTATAAGAATAAAAAATGCGCATAGCTCCAGATTAAGTTAGATAGGCCCCTGCAAGTGCATGCGTTTACACTCAATACTATCGGATGCGTCGCCGGTGCCGTTTGGCAAGCCAGCCGTGGCCATCGCACCATTCGACGACGTCGTAAAAATCTGATCAAACATTTGCGTTTTCCGTTTGGCGTTTTCCAATCGACGCTTTTGCTCTTCAGCCTTTCGTTGCAACTCGAGAATCGCTATAAAAAAAATGGTATGGGATGATTAAAAGGGGTCATGTGATTTACAATTTTTGGCCCGCGTCTTCAAATTTCATTTGCGGCTTCACGATTTTACATATTAATCTGAACTTAGGCTTAGGCCATTAGCCCATGGGAGGTTCTCTGGCCTATGTCCGAGATTTTAAACTAAACTTAGACTCAACAAATCTCAGAGCCGCAAATTGTAATTGCGTTGCGCCGATTAAAATAATATTTTATTTTCCAACCCAATAAATTCGCTTTAGTTCTTTTTTGTATACCTTGGAGTTCTTTGTGAATGAGATTCGACTCTAGCGTCGTCTGCACGTAACGTTCCCGAATTTTTGCGCTGAACAGACCGCCCAAATCAACTATATTCGCAACCTCCGACAATTTTTGCGCAGCTAAAAAGAATCCAAAAATTAATGTGCACCATATAAAAAGAATTGTTTAGCGCTTGTAGCTACATACCAAATTCTTCCGTGGCCGCACTGCCGGTGAGGTAAAGTTGTCTTAATTCATCCACCGTAGTCAGTAGAGTATTTAAGAGATCATCAAGAATTCCCAATTCACGCATTCGTGACCAAAAAGAAACAGGATCTGCAAATTGATTAGTTAAAAATAAAAAGTCGGTATAAAAATATTTATATCAGTTTATAATTAGAAAGATTATATGAAACTCACTAGAGCCCATAAAGTGCCGAATACTGTTGGCGCTGAGTTGCATGTCCTCACCGGCGGTGAGAATACCTGTCTGAGTCGATGGTTGCGCCGGTTGTGCGGAAAAAAGCGAATTGATGCGTGTTTGCTGTTGAGGTAGTAACTGCTGCAACTGCGATTTTTGGAAGCCGGCAGCTAGCAAGAGATCCTGAATCGATTGTTGTGACGCCGCCGTATTGTTGCCGAGTAGCGTCGTTGTCGTGGTCGACTTGGTGTTGTTGTTGTTGTTGTTGTTGTTGAACAGAGTTTTGCCAGCCGCAAAGTTGTTGTGCGGATTCGACTGCGCTACTCCACCAATATTGCCCAAAAGCGCTAAACTTTGCAACACATTCGTGAGATTGTTATTATTTACATTATTTTGTTGTGGTTGTTGTTGGTGCTGTAAGAGACATGCGGCGATGCCATTAACGTTGTTTACATTGGACAATCGTTGGGGTTGTATTAATTGTTGTGTATTTAATTGTTGCTGCGGTTGTTGTTGTTGTTGTTGTTGTTGTTGTTGCGGTTGTGATCGTAACTTTTGTTGGTCCATCAACGACTGTAATAGGGCGACAAGCGCGGCGTCACTTGTCGAGTCGGCCGCCACAGCGGTGGCCGGTTGTTGTTGTTGTTGTTGAATTGTTTGAGATTGTATTGATTGGGGGTTGATCGTTTGTTGCAATGCCGGCTGTTGTTGTTGCTGACAATTCATCGTGGCGGACGGAATACAACGGTTAATAATCGACGGCCATTTACTATTGCTATTGTTTCTATTGCTATTGTAATTGTTACCGTAGTCGCCCGCAGAAAAGACGTTCTGCGGTGAACTCCCCGATTTCATATTGCCTTTGTGACCGTTATTAATGTTAATTTTGTTGCTAGTAACAGAAGCATTGTTGAGTGGTGAATTAGCTACAAACAATTTTTTTCGAATTTTTAATTTAAAAATAAATTGTGCAGAAAAAATTGTGCATTCTTTTCAGTTATATTTGCTAATTTCGAGAGATCATTTGCGAAATTATCGAATTTTCGAATAGTAAAAATCTTTTTTTTCCCCTACTTCTTTTTTCCGTAAAATAAAATAGGCAAACAAATTCAGCAAGTCATATACGCCGGGTGGATTTTTAATTTAAATGTTGACAAGTGGAAAATTTACAACACATAAAAAAATAGGAAAATGTGGCTATTTTAATATGTTTGTTCTCTTTTAATAGGCAATTTGTTTAATTTGAAGTCCAGCGCAAAAAAAAACAATTTTTGTTGTTGTGTACTTTGTAAAAATTTTAAACCGTCCAAAAAGTGATCTAAAAATAATCTCATACCATCAATGATTTTCGTGGGCGACAGTACGTCGACGGGCACGTTGGACGGAGTCGTCGATGAAGACGGTAACGCAATTGTACCGTTGGCTAGCGCAGCGGCAACGTTTTGCGTCGTTTGCGCATCGCTGGTTGTCTTCAATGTCATTACCAGAATGTCCTTCACATCGATATTGTTGTTTAAATTGGTGGTAGTGTTATTGTTGTTAGAGAAGTCAGACGACTGCCGTCTTGACGCCGCCGTTGAGTCGGACGCCGGCGATGCGCCGAATATGGCGTTGTTATTGTTGTGATTCGTTGCGGCATTGTTGTTGTTGTTGTTGTTCAGCATAGAAGTGTTATTGTTGTTATTTTTTAGAACGCTGGACATAATGTCCTCAATGTTGACATTAAAGTCTTCGGCGCGAAGACCCATTTCCGACAAGTCTGCCTTCACCTTCATCTGTGTGACATAGTCCTCGAGTGCCGACGAGCCCTTACGACTCGAAACAACAGATGACGGTTCGCTAAAATCGGATTATATAATAAAAATTATGTAAAAATTTGATCCACGTACGTGGCAACGTCGTCGTAGGAGGAAACATCAATTTTCTGATCACTTTCGTTAATCCCCGAATAATCGCCTCCCATTCCGCTCTTTCGGTTCTTAATGTAATTTCGGCTTTGGCATTTAAGGCTACAGCTTTCCGCGTGATTGTAAAAGTCGAGATTCTTTAACTCCATTAGCGTCCTAGACAAGTATGAAAAAATTGAATCAATCGAAAAATGCTTTTTCTTCGCATAAAATACCTGAGATTATAGCGACCTAGTCGAATACTTCCTTTCCAGTCCTTTTGCTTATCCTTTTCGGCCTTAATTGTAAATTCACGAGGAGTCATCATTCGCCCTAAAAAGTTTTATTTATATGCCAATAAAGCCAAACAATTACAATTGTTAATCGAAATTATATTCTAAAACTAAAGTTAGTTTAACCATAAAATTTTTAAAAATGCTAACCCTCAAACTCGATGCATTTTCTATGAATACCGGGACAGGTAAAGCGGCGCATGTGCAGTTTAGCGGTAAGCAGCCCGCATCGAATTTCGTGGATCGGTGCGTCAGTGCCCGCAAAAGGAACTTCATCGCCGGAATCAGCCTCGTCCGGCGACTTGCATGTCATCTCTGATTTCACATCACTAGCACACTCCTCAACAGCTTCCTCTTGAAAGAGCATCTGCAAACCGAAAAATTAAAACTTGTTGAGCAAATTTAATATATATTTTATGAGACCCGATATCATTTGCATCATCTTATATAAATAGAAAGGCTGAAAATTACAATATTAAAAATAAATTTTTCGCAGACAAAAAATATTTAACGTAATTTTCCAAAAAAGGCAAAAAGAGCAATAAAAAAATAAACTTCTCACGTTAAAATTTACAAGGCATTAAAAGTTAAAGACAACCAATATCTTTGAATAAATTATTAAACAAAATAGTACTTAATTTTTTAATAAAATTAAAAAGAAAAAACATTTTGTACACGATATGGTTTGAAATCTACACTTAAATTTGATAATGTTTTAAAATAAAAATTTAATTTATCTAATTAAGTGACTGAGAATCAATGGGCTTAAATACCCAAAAAATTCAAAGATGAATTGCAAAATTTCACGAACGGATATTCTATTTGCAGTTGTGCTTACGTTAATTGCAGCCTAATTTATTTTTACCTAATTTTTGGACAAAACGACGAGAGAAGAAAATCAGAAAACGGCAAGAAAGACGAGGGACAACAAAATTTTTTAAAAATTACTGCAACGCGTTCTTTTCTTCCGTGTGGTGTTCTCAAAAATGGAACATATTTGTAAATATATATTTGTCAATGTTTGACAGGCCGTAAATAGCAGCGAAAACTGGAAAAAAGGGGTTTCATGATGCTTAAACGTTGGACTTGCTACATTGTGCATATTTATATGTTTGTACTTTAGTGCCCATAAACTATGCGATAAAGAAATGAATATACTCTAGAAAGAAGAGGCCGAACTTCACAGTGCATAACTCAATCTTTCGCCGCCGGTATGCGCAAATAACTTAAAAATAGTGCTTGAGAAAAATGTAAGCCATATAAAATTAAATTAAAAAAAATCGTTTTTTAAGACAAGTTAAAGTAAAGAGTGGAGATAGTTAAAAAGCTTTTTTTATAAAAAAAATTATAATCAAATACATACATTATTAAATTTAATAAATTTAAGCATTGTAAAATTACTTATTTTACAAATTTTTAATCATAACGATTAAAATTTTTCAAAAAACATTATTGTATCTTTTTTAAAAAATATAGATGTACATAAATAAAAGTATACAAATGTTTTTTTTTTACATTATTAGCTTGAGGTGAAAAATTCAAAAAATGAGGGAAAAAGTTACTGCAAGAAAAAAGAAGGTATTTAAGAAATGCCTTTTTACACGCGCCAAAAAAAAAAATTAAAAATCAAAGAATATATTTATTTTAAAATAAAGAGAAAAGGAGGATAAATAAAGGAAATAATAGGCTCTGCGACACGTGAATGCGACGGATAGAGATTTTTATAGACACATATTATGCTCTAATACAATATAATTCATAACAAAGTATACACGTATAATTCATAACTGCGAATGGCAACATAAATTCGATAATAATAGTTTTTAAATTTATATAACCGAAATTATTATCTATTATCAATAAGAGTTCCTATTAAAATCTAAATAATTGTTTAAAAAATTTTCAATTGTCAAATTTTTTATTTAAAAAGTTTTTAGAAGTTTTCGAGGTCGACAAATTGGAAACTAATTTTAAAATCGCCTCAACCTCAAAAAAAAATAAGGGGATGTAAATTTTCAAAAAATATAAAATTAAAATACATATAAGTAAGCTTGAAAGTGCTAAGCTATACATGTACGTGTATGTATTTTTTTTAAATATGAAAAGAAAAGGGCATGTTTTAGGAAAGAACGCGGAAATGAATGGCGAAAACATTTCAGACAGTAACGATGAAGACATGATTTCCATACTCGTTGAAGCAGATGGCTGTTTGCCGTCAATCGCTGACAGAATTTTAATAACGAAGAAAAAAATTTAAAGAGAAAAAATAGATTCACAATTGGGAAAGTACTAGAGAAAAAAAAGTGGGTTGAAAAAACTGTTCGAACGTGAATGCAATAAAACGATAGGCTTGCTGCAAAAATAAGATAAAAGGTGTCAAAAAAATACAACTAATAATTATAAAAGAACGTTCAAAGCATATATATATATATATATATATATATATATATATATATATATATATATATATATATATATATATATATATATATATATATATATATATATATATATATATATATATATATATATATATATATATATATATATATATATATATATATATATATATATATATATATATATATATATATATATATATATATATATATATATATATATATATATATATATATATATATATATATATATATATATATATATATATATATATATATATATATATATATATATATATATATATATATATATATATATATATATATATATATATATATATATATATATATATATATATATATATATATATATATATATATATATATATATATATATATATATATATATATATATATATATATATATATATATATATATATATATATATATATATATATATATATATATATATATATATATATATATATATATATATATATATATATAAAAGAGAGAGAGAGAGAGAGAGAGAGTTTTTATTTTTCACACATAATTAAAACTTATTAAATATTTGAAACATAAAAACAAAAACATTTTAAAATTTAAATTTAATAAAAAAATCATAAAAACTGTTTTTTATTTAATTGCAGAATGTCATGTTTAATATGTTGTTTGAATATTATAATTAACTGACACAAAAGAAGCTAGATTAAACGGAATTTAAAAGATTAAAAATGGCCGAGAAGTTTTATTTTGAGAAAAACAGGAGTTATGTAAGTGAAAAGGCGTTCTTCTGGTCAAAAAAATGGTTGCGTTTAAAAACACGTACACACATATTCGCGTGTACTTGCTCACATTTCGATACGCAACGATATACAAACACACGCAAAAAGGATACGTCTTTTTACGTACCAACACCAACACCGTCACCATCCGCACCATCGCCGTCATCCTTCACCACGTCCATTTCGCATAGGTCGGTTGTGCCCGTGCTTTTCCTTTACTTTTATTCGTTCCATTTCATTTTCCCACTTTTCTTTTTGTCCTTTCTCATATTATTTAATTCGTCGTTTTATTCTCTTCTCTACATTTTTCGTGTCCTTTTGTGTGGGGTCGGCTGGCCGGCCATGCGTTTTTCTGTAAAAATATCTTTTGCTAAAAATTAAACTTTTATTTTTTAAAACTTATATTTATTTGTATATAGAACACGTTAACTTGCTTTTTTATTTTAATACATTTAAAAGATCATCCTCACGTATATACACGAAATTACTGCCGTATCATTTATAAAAATGATTTTTTCAAGTTTCGTTTATTTTCTTATAAGTGAAAGTAAATCTATCTTAAATTTATTAGTTGCGCAAAAATATAAGAAATGAACGCTTTTAGGAAGGAAAATTGCTAGTAATACTTTTTTTTAAATTTAATGCAATACTCAATTAAAATACAAAAATATTATAGAAAAACAAAAAATAATGATTAATCAAAGATTTTAAATATATTCCACATTACATAGCACTAAAACACTAAAGATAAGATTAAATTGATGATATTCTCAATTTATTTATAATATATATATTTATTAGCATGATTGTATAATGGACATTAAATCTTACTAAAATTGTTACAATGATTAGAATTGAAAAAATAAAATTGAAAGTAAGTCGATTAATACTAGCCGAACATACTCAAGGATAGCTTGAGATTCAAGAATGAAACAGCATTTTACTTTATTTTCGCATTAAATGCGCTTCAGTCGAGGCCAGTGATTTCTAGTTGTTTTTGAAGCTAAGCGACTATTTTTAGAAATTTGGAAAAAGCGATTTACGGGACAACTTTTCGTTTTACTTTTAAAATAAAACGAAGCTTTATTTCTCTGAATTTTTCATTTTCGTTATTTGTTTTCACAAGCTGACCTTTTTTCAATTTAGTAATGTTATTTTCTGTATTTCTATTTTTCTTTGCAATACTTCCGTTAAACGGACGGTAATAATATAACTAAAAAGTAAACAACTGAACGTAAATAAATGAGAAAGTGGGAAAATTCAAAACGCGAAAAGAATGAAAAGCGGTCAGCTTGATGATTCGATTCAGCTAGCGTCTAAAGCCCGCTCTATAGCAAAAAATGCGACGCGCATTTGCGAAAAATATATTGTTCGCGCCACTTTATTATTATACTTGACTGTATGGTCACTTTCGTACTTTTTTTTAAATACAACGCCCAAACATTTTTTTGATAGCATATTCAGTTAAAACATCGTTCTTAGTTTACTTTTTAAATTAAGTCTTTAAATTAAATCTGTAAATATAAATTAACGAAATTAAGGGTAAAAAATTATACAAAATATGACTATACAAATTATTTTAGAATAAATTTTGGACTTATTTATTGAAAATTTAAATGTCACAAAAAAATTTCATTTGTTTGTGAAATAGTCAAAAAAATATTTTTAAATCAACGAAATTTAACACACTTAAACACTAAAAAATACAGCTCTAATATAGTCGAAGGTAAAATTATCGAGGAAAACAATGGCCAGCACAACTGAACAGCCGGTCAGCCCGTCATCGTATAACTACGAGTAAAACTAAGTGTCCACAGCAAATACAACGCTGTATGGAACGTTTCTTTTTGTGCTTATTGCAATTAAAAAAAGTATAGTGAAAGAGATAAAAATAGTCGAAATAAACACATTTTAAAAGATAAGAAAGTGAAAACGTTAAACTTTCCCACAACAAAATACGTATCTTTCTTATTGGCGTTTTTTTCATAGTTGATAGTTTAAAGTAACGAGAAAGCTAAACAGTGAAAAAAGTAAAAGAGTTTATCATTTTATAACGAACGTTTTTAAACAACATATGTAGAAATACATACACATAAATAGTTTATAAAGCATGCATGTTTTCCTCTTTCGGACAGTAAACAAATGCAACGAAAAAGAAAAGAAAACATAAAAGGAGATAATCCGTGCCAACGTCAAGTTATGCTTTCGTTTATTTCGACGGTTATTCGATTTGTGTTTACTGCTGACCAGCCGGCTTTTCCCACATTTCCACGTTCCATTCGTTTCGTGTTTACTAATAACGATTATACCCTCGCATATGAATATGTACACACATAAAACAGTGGGCATACGCCACAGTATTTCCACGTTTGGTTTGTGTGAACAACGTTTTAACAATAAAGGGTATCATTTGCAAATATATTTAAACTGTAAATACATCTTTATTTCACGTATTTACATTATTGTACATATAAAAAACTAGACAAAATTGACAAATATTATTAATAAAAAAGGAAAATTTTCACATCCTATGTAACAATAATATGTACACATATAAATCATAAATTTTAAAAAAGTCAAATTTAAATTGTTTTTGTTAAAACGTGAATTTTTTTCGAACCTCGTATCAAGCACGATGTAAACAATAAAGCGAAAAAATGGAACGTAATGTGACGAGCAACAATAACAAACCGAATTCGCCGTTGAATAACATAAATATTTTTCTACTTTTTCGCATATGACAATGGTACGGTGTATAATAAAAACAAAACATATTAAAATCCCGCTGGTCGCGGCTAAAACCATCTTTTAAAATTTATACAGTAATACACAAAAATAATAATATCTAATAATAATAATTTATAATAAAAAAAAATAACGTAAAAAAACATTTTTTGCTTGTTTTGGGAAATTTACTTTAAGTGCACATGTGCCATTGTATTCCTCTGTTCTTTCGTTATTATCCAAAAATAATTTTGAGTTAAATAAGTTCCAAAATATGTGTATCACCGAACATTGTGGCAAAATATATATATATAAACATCAGTTTTTATGTTCTAATTTCAATTTTTCTCCCGGACTTTAAATATATATATATATATATATATATATATATATATATATATATATATATATATATATATATATATATATATATATATATATATATATATATATATATATATATATATATATATATATATATATATATATATATATATATATATATATATATATATATATATATATATATATATATATATATATATATATATATATATATATATATATATATATATATATATATATATATATATATATATATATATATATATATATTATATATAAAATATATATATATATATATATATATATATATATATATATATATATATATATATATATATATATATATATATATATATATATATATATATATATATATATATATATATATATATATATATATATATATATATATATATATATATATATATATATATACTAAATATCCTAAGTATATCATATAATTTATTATTTTTTTGTCAATTTAAATTAAGGGTAGTTCTGGGCCGGTATTTTTTGGCCCGTGTTTTGGCCCGGTATAAAATTTTATACAATTTTTTAAATTAAAAATTTTCAAAATAAACCTTTCATATTTAATGAATGAAATTTTATAACGAAACGTTTTTTGTGGTCATAAATAAAAGCAATATATAGATTAAATAATAAAAAAAAAGTTTAATAAAACATGTCAGCAAATATTTTAAAAAAACACGATTTCGCAAAAAAAGCGTTAGTGATTTAATTTTTTGTTGAAAAAATTAAATTAAAAAATTAAATTATTAAATTTTTTGTTAAAAAAATTCGAGTTGAATCGGGGCCACGGGTCGAGCCGACGATCGGCCCAGTCCGGCCACTCTTAATTTAAATTTCTCTCTGCAATATTATTTTGATAAGCTCATTAAAATTAAATAAACAAATTTTTTTGAGTTTGAAAAGTGAATTTTTTATTTTAAATAATTAAAGATAATACAAATACATATAAAAAATAAATAAACCTTTATTATTTTTGAATTCTTTAAATTAATTTAAAAAATAACTAGTTATAAAACAAACAAAATCTACATAAAGTCTTTAAAACATAACTCGCAAAATATAAGTAAAAGTGACGCCAAATTTGTAGCCCTATGACCCGTTTAGTTTACTCCTCCTTTTTTAGCGCAGCAGCTGCTACGACCGTCTTTGGCCGTTGTTGTGCTGCATCGTTTGTGATGTTGTGTCCAATGTCCAACAACGTCGTTTTTCGTGGTCGGTTGCGTTGCTTTCGTTTTGCTTTTATACACGCACGCGCTTTCCCTTTCCTTCCCGTGTTTTTGTTCATTTCTTTATTTCTTTCTCTTTTCAGTCTGCTTCGACTTTTTATCAATGTTATGACATTTGTTTTAAATGTTTTCTTACTATATATCGTCGTTTAACTGACCTTTCGCTAGTCGTCAATTAAAAAAAGAAATGAACAACTGTGCATATATGTACACTTTTGTTGCGATTGTATGCACACGAGCTTCAGTATAAAACAGACAGAACGCTTTGAGGAAAAAAAATAGAGAATGAATTAAGTAGGCCAGTCACGAATCGACGCGATAGAACAAACAAGAAAACGGAACGCTTTGGACACAGCAACAACGTAGGGAATGGCCGACGACAACGCATACGAAATAATCGAGCTGTATTTTTAAAAGAAAATTTGATTTAATCTTTTTTATTATAGTATACTCATTAAAAATAAGAGGATATTATGCGAATTCAATTGATTTTACTAAGAAGTTTTATAATTTTAATATTTACTGTTTCATAGCTGAAAATCTGGTACTTATCAACTTCAACAAAAATTGTTTAAAAGTGAATAAAGTATTATAGTAATAAATATTGAGTTTCAAATTTTTTGGCAAAATTCAAATCTATGCGCTGGTTAAAAATGTAAACATCTAAAAATAAGAATAATAATTATAAAAATTAATGTTTTTTGTTTTTTTTAAACATTAATCGGTAATAATCGTATTTAAAAATAAATTTATACATATTTTTATTATATTTCATATGATTAATTTTAATTTGATTAAAAAAGCAATTTCTATTAAAAAAACTTGTGAAAACAAAAATGCACAAATAAAAATAATTATAAACATAAAAGTTAATTTCAATTAAATTTTTAACAAATAAAATTGTAGTTTTACGTTGATGTATTACGAAAAATTTTAAGCACATTAGAACTAAAAAATAAAAAATATTTTGCTAAATTATTTGTGAAAATTTGTAACTACAACTTATGACAACACATACATACATGTGCATCAATGTTAAAAAATACGAATTTAAAAAAAGAAATAAAATAAAAAATTGAAAAATATAATAGAAGAAGTTCTATAAATAGACGCCTCGGCGATTCGTAAAGTGACCGTCGAGTTCTACTCCGCGCTAGCAATTCTTTTGCACGTTTGTTCGTTAAGCAAAAAATGCGTGACACCTTTTTTCGTCGTTATTTTTTTATTACTATTACAGTTTTTGTAAATATATAGTTAAAAGAACAAATTGTAAGCTAAATTCGCAAGTACTTGATATATTATTTTTTATTTTATAAAGGACAAGCAAAAAAATAAAAAATTAACATTAAAAATCATCAGAATTCTACGTCAAGGATAGGATATAAAAATAAAAAATAATTTATTTATCAGCACGTACACATCATTATTTCAAGAGAAATACGCTCGATTATTTGCCATATATTTAATTTTCATTTTCTTCCTCTTCGCTACTACTTTTTATTACTTTCCTTGTTCAATGATCGTAAGGCAATGTAAAAGCAATTTTTCTGTAAAATGAACAGACGTTGCCGTTCTTGTTATTTTTTTAGTTTTATGTTAGTTACATATGTATAGGGTGTGCTAATTTTGGTTAATTTTGTCATCATTGTTTTTTTTTTGCTTTTTATTTGCAATCGAAAGGAAACGAAGCGATGACGGGACAGTAAAATCCGCAATGAATTAAGATATGTATGCATATACACGGAATCACCTAATTGAAGAGCGTTGGCATCGTTTTAATTTAAGAAAAATTAAAGATGAAAATACAAAAGAAAAATGTGAACGAATGTAATTATAATGGAAATAGTGTAAAAAATGTAACTCTTCAGAGAAAAAAGCAATAATTTTTGGCACACATGCGTATAGCCAACGTACTGTAAAGCGGCGAGTAAAGTGATCGTTCCTCACGACATTATATATATATATATATATATATATATATATATATATATATATATATATATATATATATATATATATATATATATATATATATATATATATATATATATATATATATATATATATATATATATATATATATATATATATATATATATATATATATATATATATATATATATATATATATATATATATATATATATATATATATATATATATATATATATATATATATATATATATATATTATATATATATATATATATATATATATATATATATGTATAAATATTACCACTGCGCATGACCATCCGAATATGAATGGACATACTAACAAAATGACGCCGTGTGAGAGTAAAGATAAAACGTTTGATTTTGTGGTTAAGTTCTTATTTCTACGAGCAAAAAATATTATATAAAAGTGGGAAAAAGAAGGACAGATTGAAAAGAATATGAAATAATTTTTTGTATTTTTACAACAATAATTCATTTGTAAATTATTTTATAATTTATTTTTGCCAATTAATTAGGTAAATTAAATTTAAAAAATTAGAAATATTTAGATAATTTTATAGGTTGATTCAAAGAAATACAAGAAATAAAAGCATTTTTAAAGTAAGTTAAATTTTTATTTTATTAAATTTTCTTATTAAAAAAATTTGTTATTTTAATTTCTGATTTATTATTTCATTCCACTTTTTATAATTACAATTTCTATAATATCTTTTTATAATCACTTGAAAGTATTTTCTTTTTTTGTTATAAACTAACTACATGTATCTCTCATAATAAGCAAATTTCATGCCGAAATTATGTTTATTGCGCCCATTTTACATCTGGCGTAACGTTTCTAAAAATTTCCTGAAAAAAATTTCTTTTTAGGTGAATAAAATAAGAAAATAGATATGTATAGATGAAGAATAAATACGAGAAGGCCTGAAAAAAATAAAGATAGGCAAAAAATAAAAACGAAAAGAAAAATAGACTACTTTTAATAATGCTTAATGTTCATGCTCAACTCAAGGCTTAGCACTTATAAGACGGCTAGAGCAAGCTATTGGCCGGCTAAATAGCCATCCAAACCATGCATAATTTTTACAAATTTTTCTTTGAATATTTCTTTACAATTTTCGGCAGCTTTTGCGTCGTCATTGCCGCTTCGGCAGATGGGCAATGGATTGTGACTTCGTATTCTCGTTTGTTGTTTTTTTTTAACTGGACCCTTTTCGATTTGTCGTTGTTATTTGCTATTGTGAATTTTGCGCAGCGTAAGACCATAAATATTGAAGAAGAATAGAATTGAGGAAATTAAAAAATATGTAATAAAAGTTTTATAAGAAAATTTACAAAACAATCTCTTAAAAATACATTTAAAAAATTTTCTCGTATTTGTAGTGATTTTTCCCTAATTAAAAAAAAAGATCAGCAGCAACATGGATGGCGCCACAAAATAAAATAGTGATGTTATTGCGTGTACTCATTCATCTAATTTTTCTCATATCTTAAAAATTTCCTTCCATCTTAAAATCCTTGTATTGTATTGGTAGTTATGGCATATGTGCTTTGTCATAAGGGTGAATTTAAAAAAATCTGCTTTTAGATGTTCCGTCGGAAATTTTGAAAACTAAAAATATGTAAATGAACAAAAACATTATTCATTTGTTGATATTATTTTGTTAATGATTTCAACTATATGTACAACTTAAAAAGTTTAATTTTTTAGTTTTTCATAC
Organism: Bradynema listronoti; assembly: GCA_024678965.1. NCBI lineage: Eukaryota > Metazoa > Nematoda > Chromadorea > Rhabditida > Allantonematidae > Bradynema > Bradynema listronoti. The sequence goes on from JANLNO010000005.1 coordinate 2,026,517, forward strand.
AATTTTTCGTATTATACGTAAAATTTTTTAAAAGTTTAACAAATGTCTGTAAACGTTAAATACAAACACATATGAATAATGTATTCAGGATACATTTTTTTCTACAATGGATTCAACACAGATGTTAGCGTTTCAACACATTTCTTTATTTCTTTATTTCTTTATGGCTTTTTCGTCCGTAAAGGGAACGTTTGCGAAAAAATTTTTGTCTATGTGAAATGAAAAAACGCTAATAAAATGTTTTTTCCTTTTTGCCATCAACACTTTGCATTACCATCAACCTTGCCGTAATCCATCATTTGCTAAAAAAAATAGTTTTTTCTTTCACTTTCACTAAAATCGGTTTTTTCCCGTTGATGGGCTAGCTGGTTGATGAGGTTTGATGCATTGTCGTTAGGTTTTTTTCCTAACCTATTAAAAGCGAACGCTATATTTAGAATGCATATGTAAATGAAAGTGATGGCAATAATTTTACTGCGATAAACAAGCTAGAATAGTTCAATATTTTATTAGATGATATTTACAGACATATGTATACATATTCACAATATAAAATAGGCAGATATAAAAAGTTTAAAATGCTTATACGTAAATGTAGATACATAATCACGCATTTTACGTGTTTAATACGGCCTTGACTAACAAGATCAATGAATAGAGAAAAAACAAGGTTTCGACGATGAGGAAAATATTCTAAATTTAAGATGCGAAGGCGCAAAATGTATAGACGTAAAATAAAAAACAACAACAAATGTGATCGTTCATGGCACGTCCGTCACCGCCCTGTTCTCTTACGTTTATGTCCATCTTTATTAGGTTCGATGAAAAAAATTTGCATCCTTATTTCGTTCGTTTTATTCTTTTGTTCACATTTTATACTAATCAAAAACAATAACGCTAAGAAATAACGTTACGTGATTGCACTTTAAATAAAATTTATGTATATGTGCAAAGTGAACGAAAATATTTATTGTTAGTAAATGGAAGTTCAAAAATCAAGTACCCAGTTAAATAAAAACATGAATATGTAGAAAAAATAGAGATAATGATTTTTTGAGTTGTTTGTAAACAAAATTTTCAAAAATACTAGCTACAATAACTTTAAAATCCTGAACTATACACCAAATAGATATATAATCGCTGAAAAAGCAGACAGAATAGCCTGGCTTAAAATAACTATTAGCTTGAAAAGAAATTGGAAAAATGTTTGATAATTTCGAGTGATAGCCGGCTGAGAGGGCATTCAATTCTTGCGTGTACGTTAGTGTAGAGTCTTTGACAATGGTGGAGATTATAAACTTTTGTATTGAAGTTCTCTAAAATTTTTTTATAATAAATTGTTTCAAACTAAAATTCTAATTTCTTTCTTACCAACCTGATTAATAAAATCGTGAAAAATCAATTTAATTTTCTAAACGAAAAATTATGAATAATTTAATATTACCCTAATTCAGGGTTGCCAAATGAAAATAAAATAAAAAAGAACGCTGGGCACGAAAAAAATATTTTATCCAACAACAAAAAAGATTTTTCTAAAAATATCTGAATTGGTCTATTTCGTTAACTTTTCGGGTCAGATTCTTTATTCTCTCAACAATTAATACTTCTCGGAACTCCTGATCCCGTGTCTAAGAGAGCCATTCTTCGTGGAAAAAAAGAACAAAAAAAAACAAAAAATGGAAAAAAAGAACAAAAAAGAACAAAAAATGGAAAAAAAGAACAAAAAATAAAAAAGAACAGACCCTCTCAAAAAAGAACAAATCTTTTTAAAAAGGACATCTGGCAACCCCGCCCTAATTTCGCGTGTATAAGGCCGGCCAAATTTAACAAAAAATACATTTTGCTGAATAAAAACAAAATCAAAAAATTACTTCAATTTTCGAACTCCTCACACATTACCTCATATTCTACTATTATCTCGATTATTATCTTGAAAAAAAATTTTAGGATCATATTTAGAACCCTGTACAGAGTCTCAGTCAGATAAAAAAAAGACCAACTTTAGAATCGCCGACCCTGATTTGGGGATAGTCTTGAAAATTTTTCGAATTAGGGACCGTAAAGACCTCAAAAAGCGTGACGGACGAACGAACAGAAAATAGATTTTCAAGGAAATTGCAAATTTTTTAAAAAGTGAGATTCGCTTCAGGATCATTTTGTTGTATAAGGCGCGTCTTATTTACATGAACTTAGAGTAACACTTGAAGATCCGTGTCAAACGTTGTTATCCCGTGGTGGATCATACAATCGCCGCTTATATTGTTTTCTGTCTTCTGCTAATTGTCTCTAATTAGGTCCTATGCGTTTTTCCATCAACTTTCGCCATCTTTCTGCTGGTCTTCTCGGAAGACGAAGACCAGAACTTAGATTAAATGCTATTTAAATTGATACTGTTGATTTTTCTCCAAAATCCATGTCTAATTCAAAAATCGATTTTTACCATACCAATATCGATCTTTAATATTAGTGGAAAATCAATCTTTTCAATTGTTATTTTTAAATTAAAAAATTTCCATTATTTTATGACCAATAAATATATTGAAAGACATAAAAATTATTTTAAAAATTTTTGTTATTTCAATTTTAGGCAATGTCATTACATACAATAAATTTATAATTAAATATTTGAAAAAATTTATTTGTTTTTGTCTTTTGTTCAAAATTAATTTTTCCTCTAGAAATAAAAGATTTAATAATATAAAAATATTCAACTAGACAACTAAAATAAATAGGTAACTAAAACAATTGATGCATACATTTTTATTCTTTTTTCATAATAAAATAAAATATATTATGTTGTGATTACATATAATATTCGTTGAATTCAAACATCTCAAATTTAGTTAATTTTTTAGATCAAATTGAATTCTTTTCCTTAAACAACACATTTAAACAATTCGTTAAAAATGCATATTATTAATTAAAATCCAGCAACGTCGTTATGAAAAAATGTGAAAAATCGTTTAATGCAATAACACAAGGTATTTTAATTTGTAAATAGTTCAACGTATGTATTTACAACAATTATTTAGACAATCCGTCTTCAAGTGTTGCTACTTCAAGTGCCACTAATGCATTTTTTGTACAGGACAATCCTACGATAAACAAAAGTTTGTAAAATATTAAGACAATGTTTTATTATACGCTAAAAAAACGATACACCAATGTAAAAAAGTTTTAAGCATGCAAAAAACGTGCTTGTAAATATTTTTGGAATATAATTTTAATGTTATCTTGTAGTAAATTTTGTGCTCTTTCGAATGTGCTATGTCGTTTTTTGATTCAATTTGTCTAACTTTTGATTTTTGCTTACAAACGGAAGTAATCGTTTTTTGAGGTTACCAAAAAATGAGACAAGTTGGTGCTTTCCAAAAGAAGAAATGGGAAAATAAACTTTAGTTGAATCAAAGACCTTTATTGCACGTAATTTAAGTCATAAAAAACAATTGTATAAGCCGCATTTGAAAAATTCAATTTTACATCGATCCAAAAAAAATCGATTTCTGATCCAAACATGGAAAAAAAATAAAAACTAATGCCACCTTAAAGAGCACGAAATTCTGCAATAAATATTCGGAAATTAGAAAAATCGATTCCAAAACATTTTTAAAATTTTAAGTTAAATTTTTAAAAGCTAAAAAACTGCGTCATTACTTCAACTAAAGTTTGTTTTCCCAATTCTTCTGAAAAACACTCTGCTCATTTTTTTGGTAACCTCAAAAAACGATTACTTCCGGTTGGAACCAAAAATCAAAAGTTAGACAATTTACATTGGTGTGTTATTTTTTTGGAGCCTATTGTATACATGATGTGTATCATAAAATTTGTTTAGGTCCTACTGAAGAATTAGATCCCGAAGCCCTAAAGACACCACTTAAAACGACAATTAATGGTAAGTATCTTATCAATTAGAACTAGATAAATTTTACGAATGTTATATTAAGATGAGCGATTGATACGTTGTCCTTTACGTTTAAGTGGTGATCGTAAGCCATTAAGATCGCGCCTTGAAGAAAGCGACTTAGACATTTCAAAAATGAGTATAAGCCAACAAGCAGATCAAACAAATGAAACCAAGGATAATTAATCATATTATAATTAATACATAATTAAATATTATCAAACATATAACGGAATTCTTATTCCTTTGATTTTATAAATTTTTCAAAAAATTAAATTATTACAGCGGCACACCGACACTTGCGCATTTTTCAATTTTGACTAATTTTTTGAGAAGCATAAAAATATTTTCTGAAAATTAATTTTCGGCTATATGTATTAGATTCAGAATTTGATTCTCTATACTTTTTGAATCAAATTTCCAACTAAATTTGAAAATAAAGTTAAAGTTGAAAAAGTAAAGTCAATTTTTATTTTTTGGAATTTTTTAAGTGACTTTTTTATAAGTTAAATTGAAAAAATTTTAAAATGTGTTAGATAGAGAATATGGGTCTTAAAAAGTTAACTAAATTCGAAAATGTCAAATGTCGCTGCATTAATGTAGCTTGTATATCTTTTTTCTATTAATTTTATTTTATTAAGTTGACTTTGGCAAATAATTAGTTGCTGTTTTAAAATAAATCTAAAATCATTTATGTGTAATCTTAGTCTTAGGTAACCGAAGAGATAGAGTATTTAGTCATCCGGTTAAACTTTTATCTGTTCTTTCTTATTTTTTATATTTATTTAAAAAACGAAAACTAATTATTTGGTGATCTAAAAGAGGTCAGATATTTTTTATTTCCAAATGATTGTATTTTCTTTAACACCATTTGCTCAATATTGATTTTTAGTTTCCTTTTTTAATATTCTTTTCTATAATATAAATGTACTTGCAATTGAATTTATGTTTATTATTTTATTTTATGGCTTAATTAAATGTTAATTCTATGTACAAAAGGAAAAAAAATAAAAGTTTTGTAAGTTTCTTAATAGTAACATAATGAGATCAAATTCATATATATACATATGTATAATAATTAATTTTACTTAAGTAAGCTATTAGGTCGGCAACAAAGTATTTTCCGTTTTTTTTATGGAACGACTATTTTATAAAAGTTTTGTAAAATAAGTTTATCTATCTGAAAGGGCGTTTTTTGAGAATATTATGATACAAAAATTATTTGTAATAACCCTATTTTTGGGGCAAAAAAATTTATATTTATTGAGATATACAGGGTGGCCCAAATTGGCGCCGGGATTTGTTTTTGTTATAACTTTTTTATTTTTCGACCAAACTGCCTAATTTTTTTTTATTTGATACCCGAGAATCCCCCATTTTGTGTGGTACCATATTTGTGCATTAAGTTTTAAGTTAAGCGTATGCAATAATTGTTTTAAAATTTGTGTGATTTTCAGAAATGGAGTATACTGTTGAACAAAAAGTCTGGTGTTGTTTGGTATGGAATGTCTGGATCGCCTACAACCGTTCAGCGTGAGTATCGCAAGAAATTTGGGCGTATTGCTCACCTTCCCAATGACAAATCTATTCGACAATGGTTCGACAAAATCATGGACACAGGAAGTGTGAACAACAAGCCAAAAACAAAAACGAAGTGGGTCCGTACGGAGACCGGTCCAACAACTCCTTGACGTCCAATTGCAGCCCAGACGCTCACTCGAGGAGAGTGAAGCGGTTCTTCACGATACCAGCCAGGATTTTTGTCGCTCCAGTATCGAAAATTTTGATGGTTGACGTGGCCATGGATGTGGAAGTGAGCTTCATCGGAGAAGAGGATTCGGCCGAAGAACTCCTGCGTCAAGTCCAGCTGCGAGGTAGCGTGAACAACACGTGTTTCATAATCCACTGGCCTCAACTTCTGAGCGTGTTGAAGTTTGTAGGGGTGAAATTTTGCCTCCTAAAAAGCGCACCATAAACTCAACAAAAAATCACAAAAGCAAGAACCTTCAAAATTCGTTGAATTGAACTTCGGGATGGCATTCCTTCATTCCGAGCCAACGATCTCGGGCTGATGTGCGGATCCTCGCGAAATTTAGCCAGCACTTCTTCGACCTTGAGCTCCGTACGGACCCACTTCGTTTTTGTTTTTGGCTTGTTGTTCACATTTTTTTAGCTTTTCTTAGGGCTAATTAATAATATCATAACAAAACAAGAATGATTTTAAAAAGCTTTAAAATTTTCTATATGTCGATGTGTGTATCGAGATGCTCAAAAATTTTAACGTCTAAAATGAAAATTTGTGTGTAAATAGGTTAATATGTTAGATACAAGCACCGTTTTGATATCGCCAAATAGTCCAGAAAAGTGGCTTCTTATCTCCCACCACTTCGAATTGTTATAATAAGCAGTAGCTGAAATACAAGCAAGAACTTGAACATTGCAAAAATTTGGCGGTTCAAATTCTTTAAGTCACAGCCGGCCGAATTCTTCAAAAAGGGCATTCATTGCATGAATGTTGATCATGAGTCATAGGTCATGATGGGTAAAACCTCTTGGATTAATTGGATGTTGTAGTTTTGTTTTTATAATATAAAAACGGAAAATACTTTCTTGCCGACCTAATATTTTCTCAATAACTTAAAAATGTCCTCGTTGGAATGGACATGTCTGGCGAATAACAATATCGTGAGCCAAATGCTGTATCCACTGACGGCTCTTTAGCCAATTGTAATTGGGCCTCCTTAAAATTAAAAATATTAATATCAATAATGGATTTTATATATGAATTTTATAGTACCTATTTTTTTAAATGCTACAAAAATAATTACCTATTTTATTCATTTTAAAGGTAATTTGAGAATAAATTTACCTGTATCATTTTGTATTTACGCGTTTGCATATCATTCAACTTAGTGGCATCATAATTGTACATATTGTCATTTATGTCGTTATTTTTACCATACATATTAGAAAACTCAATTTCAATACCATTTAAGAAAAAAACTGATGTTGTAATAAAAACTGCACCCATAACGGCCAGTATCAGTATGGTTAGGCCTATGCATGCCATATAGAAAGAAAATCCGTACGATTTCTATAAGCAAATGTTTGTAGATCGAAAAAATAAATCGAGTTTGGAATACCTCAAATGTGTTTTTAATGCCAATAAGAAACCGTGATTCGAGCATTTCAGCATTGATCATAAATACAGCAAGAGCTATGCACAATAATAGAACTATAAAATAAGAAAATTTATTAGTTAATTTGAAAAAAGACAACTAATTTATAATATTTAAAGAGTAAGGCAAAAGTCCCCGCAATTTTATTTTTGTGCGATATTGACAATGTTATTGTAATTTTATATCAAATTAAATATTTTTATTGAATTCTTCGTTTAATTTTAGCCTAAAAAATGCTTTAATTATGTTTAGTTGTCGCAAAGTTATGTCTCATAAAAATGAACGCACTACTATCTTTGAAAAAGATAGGTGACATTGCCTTTGCATGATTGGTTTCAAGCATAGGAACGTCTACGATGAAAGTTACAATGAGAGAAGAGAAGCTGAGGATTGTCCTCAAACCGATTGTCCAACTACCGCAATCACCATCAACAATAAGGTTCAATGCCCATTTCCATGAAAATTCAAAGGTTTCCATGAATAAAATGGCGAAGAAGTTTGAAATCATCAGAAGGCGGGTTCAAAACATCATCAAGAGGACTTCGTAGTTACAAGATGGTCTGCGTCTATTTTATTTGTTCAGTATTTTTATATTAAGTCGTACCAAAAGTTTTGATACACCGGTGTTTATACGTCAATAAAATTTTTTATTATCATTGTTATGTATGATGAATATATGGTTTGAAACATTTTGGTATATAAAAGTTCGATTTAGTTTAATTTATTGTAAAGTTATGGGTTTTTAAAGGAAGTTCATTATGTCAAAAAATCGTTAAAAAATCAGCATGCTCATGTTTCAAACAGGGGCACAATGCAGCCGAATTGGTCCGAAATATTTGCGCTACATTGGGCAAGAAGGTAACTACCCATATCACATGTCGCCGCTGGTTCGAGAAATTTCATTTTGGCAATACACATAAAAAAGACAAGGCACGTTCCGAACGACCCTCGATCATTAATAAACGGGCACTGCGCCGCTCCATCCGCGCTACGCGCAAATTGGCCGTAGACTTCCACTCTTCAAAAAATACCATCGCTCGTCATTTCCACAAATTGGGCAAAAACAGCAGACGCGGTCAAACTGTCCCACACGAGCTCAATGAAAGGCAAAAAATTCGGCGAATTTTCGACTGCAATTGGCTGCTGCACAAATTCAGTCATGGAGGATTGGATCGAATCGTCACCTGTGATGAGAAGTGGATCTTGTACGACAACCAAAAAGTCAAATTCCAATGGCTGAGCTCATGTCAGAACGAAGTGCGAGACACTCAAACCGATCCACATCAAAAGAAGGTGCTGTTATGTGTTTGGTGGCCGGTGTCGAGTTTGGTCTATTGGGAGCTGCTTTCACGCGGTCATACTATTAACTCCAAGGTCTACTCCTCCTAACTAGATCGCGTACAAGCCAAATTGCAGCATCGCGGCACCGCAGGACGTCGGGTTTGTTACAAAGCAAAACCATACACTTCATGTCGCATGCTCGCCAAGATCGAGGAATTGTACTCAAGCATCCGCCATATAGCCCAGACATCGCGCCATCGTATTATCACTTGTTCAGGTTTCTGGAGCAATTCCTGCGCGGACGTAAGATGACGAAATCGAACGGCCCTTGACGGACTTTTTCGCCCAGAAGTCGCGCACTTTTTACCTACGCAGAATCCTGATGTTGCGCCCTCATTGGCGAAGAGTGGAGCAAAATAATGGCGAATATATTGATGAAAATGATCCATTGTTGTTGTAGAAAATTAAAGTTTTTATAAAATTGTTGACGTGTATCGAAACTTTTGAGACGACCTAATACTTTTGAACTATCTGGGAAAATTGCAAGAACTTTTGCGCTACCTTGTATCTATACATTTTTTATATTCATCTATACACTTTTAATATAAAAATTTACACGCCAGCGAAATACATGCATCAAGCGCAATCACAGCCACTCGTGCATTTCGACGCCTAAAATGCGCAACACCAATGGATACCATTGCGCTAGCACAAAGAAAGATTGTTATTAACATGAGAATAAGAATCGCATAATGCCACCCTAAACTAATCAAATCACAATTAAAAACATTAGGAACTCTTCAACTATTAGCTATATATTTATTATTTTTTGAATTTGACTATGTATTTTATCTTCATATACATACATATCATTGTGATCTCACCAAAAAAGTATGGGGTCCGCAGTAGTTTTTTTCGACAGTCGTAGATTAAAAGAAAGCGACAGACATCAACTCGCTCATAGTAATTAATGAGTGTATCGCTGAAAATATACCAGCATTGCATTCCTTCTGTACAGTAGATCCAAAGGCCGCTTTTTATGTTACGATGTGCGTCGACATCTTCGGCAACCTGTGATTAAAAAATTACGCATCAAATTTTATGAAAAAACCAATAAATATTAAATTATTTAGCTAATTTAATAAATCAATCATAGAAAAGTTGTGTTAGGTAAATAAGAGATCTATTGAATATTTTTTTAACATATATTTTCATATTTAAATGATATCTTATCTTCGAATTACTTAAGTAGAATTACAATTAATGCTCATGCATATATTGATTAATAAAACTTTGCAATTTCAATAGCCTAAAAGAATGGTGAAATATTCAAATGTAAAAAATGAAATTCACTCAAAAAATTTTCGTTTTATGCATTTTAGATCGTTTTTATAAGGCATATAATCGGAAATTTCTTTTTTTTCCGACTTACTAATTTGAAGTTTATGACGATCATTATATTTAAAAACTAGCCTTTAGCTCTTTATTTTATATTTACATTTTTGTATATATTATTTATATACATATTAAAGCTATTTCATTTGTACATATTGTGTATGCATGGTACCTGCCAAGACGGCGTAAGCGTAGCAATGATGCAAAAGAAGGTGCTTACTGCTGTGAGAATAAATGTAATGAATTCAGCTTTCGAAAGCTGACTTGTAAATTTAATCATTTTTGTAAATCTACTCATTAATATATAAAGGTTATTTTAAAAATAAAAAGGTATATAATAATTACACAGATAATATCAATACCAATTTGATACATGCATTTGAATATGTTATTTATTTTAAATATATTCACATTTTATTAATAGGGTTTAAAAAAATATTAAAATATATGTTTATTTACGCAATAAGGCAAAATTTTTAGCGACAAAATAAATAACTATATATGTATGTGTAGCGCACGAGAAATGATTTACACAATAACGAGAAATTATTATCGATGAAAAAATTGCATTTTTACATATATTTGGCGCTCAAACTTTCAAACGTATCATATAAATATGTATAATGGATTTATAATCATTTTGTTTTATTGTAAACATCATTTTATACACTTACTAAAGATAAAACAAATAAGTTTTTGCCATGTCATGTAAAACTAATTTTAGCAACTAAAAAATTATTGAGGATATATTATAAAAAATAATTTAAATAAACTTTAACGAAAAACGAACAATTCAAATTTTTACTATTAAAAAGTGATTTTACATGAAGTAAAAAAAGTCGACATAATAAGTAATCAATTGGAGTCACGAGGCAAAACATTGTGAAAATCGTTTTTTTCACCAATCACACTCACTTTCTCAACTTTTTCATGTTAATTTTTCAATTTATTTTTTTGTTTGATCTCGTAAATTTGTTATTACTATTTCTTTCTTAAATGGCAATTCAATTTAGGTATAAAAAACATTTTTTTTTTGAAAAAAATAATATGTAAAATTAGATTATTTGTAAAAGTTCAATTGTAAAAGTTTAATTGTAAAAAAAAACCGACGAATGAAGTAAACTAGGAGGGATTTGAAAGCAAATATTCATCGAATGAAAAAATTTTTGGAGAAATATTTGCCGAAAATTTTTTCAGAACATCTCAAGGTCTTTGTCTTTTCTTTTTCTATTTATGAATATATTTTCTTTTTTCTTTAGATCAATTTTGCAATAATTAAAAAATCATTTGTGATTTTCATAAACAGGTAAATAGTAAAAATTTACATTATTGATAAGAATACCTGCAAGATTTTTTAATGAATTAAAGATAAATTTCCGACTGAAATTTATTTTTATTTTCGATCCTGAAACTTCAAAATCTAAGACAAAGATGGAAGTACCAATCCTTATCAGCTTTGATTAGGAACAGAGCGATAACTTGACTTCAATGTTGTCTTCTTTTCCATCTCTTTGTTTCTCGTTGTATTTTCCTCTTTTTCATCTGCGTAATTATTTTCTTCATTTTGACGAGAACATTTTTTCAAAAATTCCAAACTCCCATAACTTAGCCCAGTTAAAAAAAAAGATTTCAAAGAGGTTTGTTGCGATTTTTATTCTCTACAAAACGTAGTTTTCAGAATCCGAAAATGTCTAATAGAAGCCAAAATAATTGCTGAAGAGCCACAAAAAACCTGAAGAGACGAGGAAGAGAAAAGGATATATATATTAGGGTTTTCGGAAAGAAACCGCGTTTTGATCCAAAAACAAAATTTATTATAAAAACAAAATTACAACACTTTAATCCAAAAGGTATTCTCCATTATTATCAACTACTTGTCGCCAACGTCCACGCAAAGAATGGATGCCTCTCTCGAAGAACTCCGCCGGCTGCGACTCGAAGAAGTTGGACACCCAAATTTCGATCTCGTCGTGGTTTTTGAACTTTTTCTCGGCCAGTGAGTGCTGCATCGACCGGAACAGATGATAATCGGATGGTGCCAGGTCTGGGCTATATGGCGGATGAGGAAGAACTTCCCAGCCCAATTCATCGATTTTCTGCGAAGTGACCTTTGCGATATGCGGCCGAGCGTTGTCGTGGAGGAATTTCGTCGACGCCGTGTCCACGCCTTGTCGCCCTAAGGCTTGGTCAACGCGGCTCAATTGGTCTTTGTAGAGGTCCGCCGTAACCGTCTGACCAGAATCCAGAACCTCAAAATACACCAAACCTTTGCTGTTCCACCAAACACAAAGCATAACCTTTTTGCCGTGTATGTTCGGTTTTGAAGTCGGTTTTGGCGCCTCACCGGGGTCCAGCCACTGCCGCTTTCTTGTGGCGTTGTCGTATTGGATCCATTTCACATCTGACGTAATGATTGTGTCGAAAAAACCGCTGTTCTTAGCGCGGCGGAGGAGAATTCCGGCCATTGCCACTCTGCTTGCTTTGTTTGCATCACTCAGCTGATGCGGCACCCACTTTCCGGACCTGTTCGTCTTGCCTATTGCGTGCAAGTGGTCGGCAATGGTCATTTGACCGCAACCAAACCGTTCTGCCAGCTCTCGAATTGTTTGGCACGGATCCGACTCTATTGCTTCCTTCAACAGGTCATTGTCGACGACTTCAGGTCGATGTCCATGTTCATGATCCTCCAAGCTTTCGTCGCCACTTCTGAATCGTTTAAACCACTCCTGGCATTGACGTTCAGACAGGGCTTCCTCGCCAAATACTTCAAATAGCGCACGATGAGATTCAGCAGCCGATTTGCCGTGCTTAAAGTCGTACCACATGCAAGCTCGCATTCGAAATTTTTGATCAGACATTTTCTAAAAACTTTTTTAGTAAAAAATTAAAGTATACATAGACAAGTTATATATCAAACGATGCGCAAAAAAACGCTCTATCTGATAGATAAAACCAATTTACAAAATCTTTTATTATATGAGAAAAATAAATAAACAAATCCAACCGCGGTTTCTTTCCGAAAACCCTAATATATTTTTATCTTTTCTTCGTCTCTTCTGCGAGTCACTTAGTTTTTCGTGACTCTTCATCAATTATCTCAGCTTCCATAACAGGTTTTTAAAATCTGAAAACTACGTTTTGTAGAGAATAAAAGCCGCAACATACCTCTTTAAAAAAAATCGTTTTCGTTAAATTCATCGGCTTTAAGTAAAAAATTAAATCAATTTAAAATTTTTTAATGTACGTACATGTATATAGTAGTAAAAAAATGGAAAGCAAAAATAAAAATGCTTATGCCTTATTTTCAGCTTTAGTTATTTATGCTGTTAAGTATAACAAAAACTTTTCTGAATTCAAATTCATTTTTACCTTCCAAATGCAATTATTTTGAAAATGATGAATTATGGGATATTTTATGGCAATTTTAAGCGAAAAAGTCATTTCTTTTGTTGCTAAGATGTGTGCTACATTGAGTGATATTTTCGTGCAGCTTTTTCAAGCATTGACAGAAAAATTATCGAAATTATTATTAAATTAAAATTAACGATAATAATTACAAACAATTCAAATATTTGAGCAATTTTATATACAGGGTGGGGCAAAAAAACCGTCAATGAAATTTGTTGTGTCCCGACGCGATTGTTTGTACTTTTTTTGTTCCAATTTTTATCTTATCTTATTCTCCGTATTTTTTTGTACAAGTCTGTAAATTTTGATGTTTTTATGTGCTTATTTAGTATTTTTTTTAGAAATGTCAAAACAAAGTGTTTGGATTTTGGCGTTACACAAGCTGAAAAAACGCAACTGTGAGATAGTGCGTTTCCTTCAAATCGACCTAGCGATCGTTTGCCGCACTATCAAACGATACCAGGAGCTTGGTCACGATGGCCGCCGTCCAGGAAGCGGTAGAAAGCGCACCGTTCGAACCGCGGAGAACCGGGAACGCATCCGAGAGCCGGTTAGGCGTAATTCGAGGGTGTCCATGAGAAAAATCGCTCGGGAGACAGGAATCAGCAGTCGAACGGTACGTCGAATAGCCAAAGAGAATCTTCATATCAAGCCTTACAAGCTCCAAAAAGTTCAGCTGCTTACAGAAGATAACAAGCGCGTACGGCTCGAGAGATGCAAACGTCTTCTTCGTCGCCACGCACCTTTTCAGTGGGACAAAATCCTTTTCACGGATGAAAAGTTGTTTACTGTCGAACAAGCCCACAATCATCAGAACGACAGAAGCTGGTCCTTAGAGACTCCTGGCACATCTGCCATCGTCGAACACCGTCAAAATCCCGCTTCAGTGATGGTCTGGGGCGGAATTTGCGCCAGCGGCAAAACCCCTCTAGTTTTCGTGGATCAGGGGGTCTTGACAACCAAGAAGTGTATCGCCGCAACATTCTCGAGGCCTACGTACTTCCGTGGGCCCAGTAGCACTTCGGAAACGGCCATTGGACATTTCAACAAGACTCGACGCCTGCTCACAAAGCGAAAATCACTCAGGACTGGTGCAAAGCTCATTTTCCAGACTTCATCACATCGTCGGAATGGCCGCCGTACTCGCCGGATCTCAATCCGATGGACTACAGCATTTGGTCCATTTTGGAGGCTAGGGCCTGTGCAAAGCCCCACAAAAGTTTGGAGGCGCTGAAGTGTTCCTTGCGTCGGGAATGGGACCGATTGTCGCCGAAAGAGGGGCGTGGCGCAGCAGAAAATTTTCGGAGGCGTTTGGTGCTCTGCCGAGACGCACAAGGAGGACACTTCGAAACCAGCTGAATATATTATAACCAGAGTAGTCTATTACTGATATTTCTTGTTGTTTTTTGATTTTCATCGTTAATAAAGTTGTTATTGGAAATAATGTCATTGACGGTTTTTTTGCCCCACCCTGTAATCAGCGATATGGTGGAGGCGGTTTTGGCAATGCTCGCATTGCAAACAAATCCTCTGAAAAAGCAGTCGGTGATGATAGCCACTGTGAGTCAAGTTTGCTGCTACTATCATGTGCCAAATATTGCGTAGAAAAATCAGGCTAAATCCAATAAAAATATTTATATTCTTTAAAATATAACTAATTATTCATATTAAATTTTTATACTGAAAATTCTGAGTACCTGATGTTGAAAGCTGTATGTTGATTTTATATAGGGCGAACCAAAGCTTGCTTCACTGTAATTACTTGCGATGATATTATGCACACTCGTATTCGTGCTGCTACCGCTAACACGTTGTTGAAAGGAGTATGGTTCTTCGTCATAAATTTGGTGAGAGGGTTGTAATTGTTGATGAGAGTGTTTATTAAAATATTTTTTCTTTCCGATGCCAAAGGTTGTTGTTCGATCAGTTGTTGCATGTTCGTTAATGAAATTAGCAATAGCTAGTGTAAGTGCTACAATCAAAAAAACTAGGGCCACCGACTCTATATAAAAAGAATAACCGCGTTGTTTCTGAAATTAATCGTAATTTCATTTTATTTATTTAACATTCTTTTTTGTACTCACTTCGTAAATACCGCTTACGCTAACATGATAGAACCGATATTCTACCATTTGCGAAAACATTGCAAATGCAATTAAAGCACCAGAATGAAACAATGCTAAATTACTTTATAAACTTTATAAGTACACGAAAGCGTATTGATAATGCTGAATAACCTAACTTGATATAGAAAGCGCGACGATCTTAAGTACGTTACTTAAACGCCGCGTTAAAGCAGAAAATGAAAGTACTAAAGAAACGAGTGCCATAAATGTGAAAAGTTGCCCCAGGAGGAAAATAATCAATAAATGTCTTTGCCATGCTAAATATGTATATGTATATAAACAAGGCATTTATTGTTCGTATGTATTATAGTGCGTATGTTCCATTAAATATTACAAAAGAATGGTGGCGTTCTCAAATTTACAAGTTCAGCACTTGTGTAGAATTCAAAATCTGATTCGGAAAACGTGTAGGTACATGTGTACATGCCGGCCGGCCTTAAATGATTATGATTAGTAAAAATATTCATATTTATTTACAATATGGATGCGTTAGAAGTTATACACCACAAATTGGCATACATTTCTTATGTTTATTTAAATATTTTTTAAAAATATAAACAGACCTTGTTTGACAATTCAACCAAAGTCCACTTTGAATCCATTGTTGGATCTCTCGTGCATAAACGACCTGCCTATAAATAAAGATTCATGGCGAATATCAATTTAAAAATATGAATGCTACCAGGCAGGAGTTACAAGCGCAGCAAAAGATGTAAGGAGCGATAGTAATGCGAATATGCCCGCCGCTCCTTGCAGTTTTGAGAAAGGTATGATCATGTGTATTTAATTTTATTAAACAAAAAATTAAAGGATCTGTTAAAGTAAATCATGTAATGAATAGTATTGCTGAAATAAAGCTTTATAAAACCAAAACAAAAATAAAAATTTATTGGTTTTAATGTTAAAAAAAACGAGTTATCAATTCTAATAATACATTTACACTCATAAAATTATATTGGGTACTTATAAAAAGCAAAAACTTAATTTAAAAAAATAAGTATAGTAAAAATTATTTATTAGAATGGAAAATCTCGACATTACACAAATATTTCTATAGTAAGAACATACAAACACTATAAATATTATTAGAATTTTAAATACCCATAGAAACGAAGCAAAAAATTTCAGAAAAAAAGCCGATCCTTGAGAAGAAGAAGGCGAAAATGGAGAGAACATGCGTAATAAAAAACAGGTTTAGTTTAAGTTTTCTTCTTGCTTTTAATGTTGCTTGATATTCCTTTTTATATTTATTACAGTTTTAAAAATAAACCTAGGAAACATAAACAATCAAAAAATAATATATATCTATTATATAACAGAACTTTTGAATAAATTTTTATAAATTTGAAAAATAATACGTAGCTGGCAGTAAATAAAGATATAAAATTTTAAAAATGAATAAATAAATTTACAAATAATACTTTTTCTAATAATTTTCACAACCGCAATGAATTTTTGATCGCAATGAAGTAAATCGCAAGTTCATTCTTGAAAAGATAACCATCAACTCCAAATATTTACTTGTAAAAGTCAAGGCAAAAATTTCTTCTTTTTTTTGATGTGAACTTTTGTTTTTATAATAGGTAATAACAATGTGAATCATTCTCTCAAGATCCGTCTTCCTTATTGTTATATTTCAACATTGTTAAGATTTCTTTGTTTGTAAGCAGATATTATAATTGTTTTATTTATGCATATTTATATCTTTCTACAAAAAAATAATTTTTATATACCAGGTACATGTGTATGTATGTATATTACTATTACATTTTAAAGCGTTATGTAAAATAAGAATATATACAAGCATCGAACAAATGGTTATATTTTGCAATTTTTAATTTTTTTGAATTAAATTTATTTTGATCCTTTAATTTTTTATACATAATTCATATTTCATAAAAATATCATGCGAAGATATGTACTTAAGATAGAAAAAATAAAATCTGATATATCATGAGGGTAAAATGAATAGAGAAATAGTAACCCATAAAGGTAATGTTAACGAGGCATGAAAACATGTGACCTTCAAGATTAAGTGTGTGGAATGAAAGAAAATGTTTGTATAAAAAGTTAATATATACGTTGAATTGATCTACAATATACATACACAGTACAATATATGTATGAATTTTTATTATTGTATGATGATGCAAAAAATAACGAGGCAAATGTATGAAAATAAAAAACAAATGAGAAATTTGCCTCAAATTTATGCTACACCACTTTTCATATTAGAACAAATTGGAAGCTGATGAAAAAATCATTAGCATTGTGCTAAAAATAAATTGTTAAAAAGTTTCTAGCCAAAATAATTTATCTACGTGTACCTAGATAATCTTCATGTTTTGTTTCCTCAAAGTTAATTGATTTAATTCTTTAGCCGAAATATCCGCCATAGTGGCGGGGCTTTGTTGGCACTTCGACTACTTCTTCGATTACTTCAGCTGGTGAAGGTGGTGGAGGTTTTTCGATAGTTACTTCTTCCACAATTGCAGGAGGCAATGGAGGAGATGGAGATGGCGGAATTGGCGCATTATCTCCATAAGACGTCCAATATCTTACGGAATATGGTGGTGGTTGATATTTGCTGCCGCTATACAAATATCCATTGTAGCGTTTTTTCCTAAATAGCTTGTATAAAGATTATACTTATATTACAAATTAGAGAAAATGTTGCAAAAAAAAGTTAAATTCTTATTCGTACGGTTGCGTAACGATAACATTTTCTTGAACAGAAGGCGGTGGTTGTATTGGAGGTTTTATCTCTTCTACAATTTCTTCAACAGCAGCCTTGCTTGGTGGCAATATATCCGGTAAGACGGGTGGAACACCAGGTGGGCGTACTGGCGGAAATAACTCTGTAGACACCGATAATTCTTCAGGAGTACCTGGTGGAGCACGAAGTATCGAAGCTTGTGCACTGCAATTGTCTTATATTGTAGATTTTAATAATCTAATATATCAATTTTTAAAAATTATGAATATCTACGTGTATGTACAGGGTGACAATAAAGTTCCCGTACTTTTTTGGGATACTTTAACAGCTTAAAACTGCTCCATAAATTATCAAATAAAACTAACTAAAAGGTAAATACCATTTATTAGAATCATAACAATAACAATAAACAAAAAAAATTACAACAATTGCTCGAAATTGCCTCCGTCGGCCTCAATACATTTCTTCAGCCGCTTACGAATGTTGCCGACGATGCTCGCACACTGTTCAACCGTTATTTCTTCCCAGGCACGCGTCGAAGCCGTTTTGAGCGTCTCCACTGTTGCGTGTCGTGTAGCCGAGATTTTTTGCTCCAGGATGGACCAGACAGTAGTCCATGGGGTTGAGATCCGGTGAGTTTGGCGGCCAAACATCTTTGCCCCAAAAGCCGGGAAAGAGCTCCTCGCAGACGGCGATCGTTGATTTGGCGGAATGCGCCGTGCCCAGTCCTGTTGAAGCGTGAATCCCCCCGGGCCGAAGTGCTCCGTCGCCCACGGCTCCAGTGCATCACGGAGGACCCGCTGTTGATAGCTAGCGGCGTCGATTTTCACATTTCGTTCAATGAAAACCAGGGGTGTCTTTCCAGTGGCGCAAATTCCGGCCCATACCATGACAGAGGCCGGAAAATGACTACGGCCAATGGTTTTTGCTGCCGAAGTTTTTCGCCGACCCTTCTTGAGCAGCTGCCGGCGATTTTGACGGTTGTGGAAGGGCTCGATGGTAAAAATCTTTTCGTCGGTAAAAAGAACCTTCTGCAAGCGAGCACCAGCGAGCAACCGAAGCATCCGACGGCATTTCTGCAGTCTCTTCGCTTTCATAGATTCATTCAAGAAGTGGACTCGAGCGATTTTGTAGCTACGGAGTCTCAGCTTCCTTTTGACGATGGTTCGAATACTTTCCTGATTGATTCCAAGCTGCCAGGCCATTTTTCGAATCGAGCGCTCCGGATTTCGTTGAATTCGACACCGAACCTTCTGGATGTTCTGCGGAGTGACCGCGGTGGATGGACGGCCGCTCCGAGGACGGTCCGAGACCCCACCAGTCTCCTTGTAACGTTTCACGGTATCGTAGACGGTTTGCTTCTTGTATCCTGTCGTTCGAATAATGTCCGCCGTCCTCATTCCTGCCTTGTGCAACTCGATAACTGCGATACGTTCATTTTCACGTGTCATAACTTCAACGCAACTAAAAATAACAAGACGAATAAAGCACTTTCTGGATCAAAATTGCACAAGAAATTCAATAAAATTAACAGAAATAACAAAAAAACATTGCATAAGTGCCAAAAATGCATAAACAAAAAAGTACGGGAACTTTATTGTCACCCTGTACAAAATCCACAAAAACAATGAGTGAATGGTCCTATTGAAAGCTAGTTGAATATTTTTTATTCTTTAATATACCGTTGCCTATCCCATTCTATTTCGTTCTGTGCTATTTTCGGAAGAGAGCTTCTTGGTGCTGGCGCTGCTCTTGCTTTTTGCCTTACAATTTTTACTGGACGAGGGGCCTTAGCTTTGAAATCCCAAACCCATGTTCTTGTCGAATTTATGGCATATCTGCGCGTTATAGTTCGTTCATTTGCAGCTTCAGCAAGAAAACGTTGTGGATTTCCGGAATGTGGAAGAAATATTAATAAAAATGCTACAATTCCTAATCTTAAAAGAATCGTCATAATTTTCTATTCTGTTTATATTTGATTATGACACCTTATTTATTTGTTGTTGATCTTCTCGAAATTTTAAATTTAATTTTATTTGAGATTTTTACGCTCACATTTTCAAGTACTTTTTACAAAAAAATTGCATTAATTCTTCGTGCAACAATGGTGAAAATTCTAGCGACACCCAATCAGTGTTCAAAGAAACAGAAAGTATTTTAAAATAAAGTTGCGACATTTGTTGTTGATAATCTAATTATCGTTTGCGCGTTACATTGATGTAAGAAAGCAATGATCACTCTTACCCAAAAAAATTAGTGTCTATGCTAGAAGCACTTTTTCAATACTCACACTGCAATTTCGCACACTTTTTTTGTCCTATTGGTTTTAAAATTGATAAAAGGGCATTTGTAAATTTTAATTTTATCGAAAAACGAAATATTTATAAGACAACTCTTTAATTTATTAGCCTTTTTACAAAACAAACAACAAAGCGAATACATATAATATAAACAATAAATCACCAACATTTGTAAGGCAGACGAACAGGTAATATAAAACTATATCAAAAAATGAGCTTTGTGATGAGATCGATAATTTTTCGATAAGAAATACAAGAGAATTCGTACCAGCTTAGCTAATAAAAATAAAGTAATATTTTTTTTCGTTTTAGCTTTCTAATGAGCTTAAACATGAATTCATTTCGGTACGCAGACGTGCGGCGGCGCTTTTCTCCGCCGGCGAAATGGACGGATCGTTACAGGCGCGATGAATCGCCGCATAGATCGTCTCCGCTTTTGAAGCGACGACTGCGCGCGTAGTCTACAGTAAAATTTTGTAGTCTACAGTAAAATTTGTGCTTAATTGGAGTAAGATTGGTCCGTGAAAATTTGACCAAGCCACTTTTTTTTGCAATTTTTATAAAAAAAAGATAGCTATACATACATCTACTCCTAATTGGTTCAACGCAAATACGGCGCCGTAGAGCGACGCAAGCGAACAGTTTGGATCGTGAAAGGCCTTGGACAGTGCCTTTGTCACTCGGGAGTGAATTATGGGATTCTCATATTTTCTGGAAAAAAATATTATAAAAATTTTGTACTGTTTTCAAATTTACTAGAATATTCTTAAAACGCCCACTTAATAATGATAGAGAGAAGACGTGCCGAGAACTCGCGCAGCGCCCAATGATTATCCGATTGGACGACTGAACATAATTGTCGACTCAAAATGCACGACATGATCGCGGGCAAAAGTTCATGCAACTGCAAAAAAACTATATATGTATGGAAAATGTTTTAGAATTTTTTGAAGTTCTTTTTGTGGTTTTTTTTAATTATGATAATTTAGTAAAATCCTTAAAATCCTAAAAACAATTTTATAGTAGAATATTGCTTAAACTATTTGTTTCATTTATTTATAGACCATAAACTTTTATGGTGAGCAATAGGTGCTTTTTTTTATAAGTAAAATGTAGGAAATTGAGTTTGAAATGAAACAAATTTCCATTCGCAAGACTGCTTACACAACGCTCCAAACTAAGCGTTTCGTTTTGCAGGAGTGCCTGAACCATGCGCATTAAATAAATGAGAATGGCTAGATTGTGTTGAGCTATGTTGCAACGAACCTAAAAATAATATTAATAATGCAAATATTTTTTTTAAGTTTTATTAAAATTGAATGTAAATCAATTACGCCTTCCGCAATTGTTATGGAGAATCGCGGAAGAAGGGCTTGTAGTCCACAATCCGTTACCAGGCAGTTTAATGCTTCCTAAAAAATAATTCTTGGCAATTTTAGCGATATTTATTACAAAAAAAGTTTCTTTTGATAAAGAAAAAACTTTTGACTTTATTTTGTCGATCGAATCGATAAAATAAAACTCACCGATCTCTTAACTTCATCTCCTCCCATAATCGCTTCCGTAATTTCTTTGAAAAAAATTTGCTGCTCCTAAAATAAATGATGAATTTCTAACGATTATTTGAACTTTTAAAATCATTTTTAATATTAAAAATTGTTTCGTTTAAAAACCGCGCATTTTTCATAAAATTTTTTTTAAAAAGCTTACCATAGAGAGCGCATGCGTTGTGGTCGTTTTGATTTGAACCTGTTCCGTTTTGCGCACCGAGCGAGCCATCTGGTTGAGCAGCATTGGTGGTATTTTTCCATTCGCCGCACCACCTACGCCGTTGATGTGTTGATCGTCACCGGCGTCGAGTTCGCCCGCAGCGCGATCCGCCGAGGCGGCCGCCGGCGGTACCGGATTCTCGGGGATGGCCGGCTGAACGCCGTCGATTACCAGCCAATGTGCTATAAAAAACAGTCTTAATTTAATAAAATAACATCATAAATAGGCTAAGAAGTATTTTACATAATTACATATTTAATTTCAATATACTTCTTAAATTTATATAATTTAAACGATAATATGGAACAATAAAAATATGGAACAATAAAAAAGATTTAAGGCCATTTATAGAATTGAAAAATTAATAGCACTTTTTTAAAAAGCATACATTTTATGGTGGGCCTCAAAGGCAATTTCGGCATCGGCAGTTCCTTATATGAATCCAATTCCAGTTCCTCGTTGTAGTTTTCCGTAACGTACAAATCATTGCCCAACATTCCGACATGTTTGAATAAATTGTTTAGGGTTACTTGATTTCCGTATTGAACCTAAAAAATAATTGACCTAAAGGCATCCAAATGTTAATATTTTAAATGTATATTAGATTAGCTCGAATCGAAATTCAAAAGTGTAGATCTTTTATAACATAAATTTTATACATTTTTTATTCAAAGCATAAATTATGTATGATTTCTACTCGATTTTGAGCAAACCGGAAGCTCGACTCGGCTTGAACCATCTTTCCAATGTACGTATTTGTATAAATATACTGGCACCAACAAAAAAAATTTCGACTTATTTTTATTCTGTGAGCAAAAGCGAAAAAAAAAGAATCTACCGAAAGACCCAAAAACGCGATTGCCGCGTCCAAATCCTCGGAGGTTAGCGTGACGCGTCGACCACGATCCTTAAACTTCTTCGACATGGCGAGCACGGCGCGCAGCAGCCGCGACACGAAGGAGCTCACCTCGACGGCCACGTCGGCGGACAGATCCGGGATCCCGTTCTGCTCGGCGACGTGCACCGTGTGTACCGGCTCAAGCCCGGTGCTGCCCAGCGACTCGCTAAACAAAGTCGAAGCGGCGTTGTTCTGCTGCTCGTCAACTTTCATCCGTATTTTGTCGAGTTTCGACTTTAATTTCAACGAAAAAGAATTGAAAGTAGTTATAAAAAAAAGTTACAAAAAGATTCATATTTGATTAATTAATAATTAATAAATTCATTCTCGTTTTTCGGGTCATAAATATCACAAACGATGTGTACGATCGTCTATTTAAAAAAATTATTTTTTAAATAGACTTTTTTTGCGCAATTTTCGAACAGCTATTTTGTATAATTTATTTCGATATTATCAAAGAAACAATCTAAATAACTGATTATGTTTTTATATGAGAAGAAAGAAAAATACATCCGAAAAAACAAAGGTTATAGACAATCATTAATTTAACAGCATTATTGTCTCTATGTTGCATCAATAAAAAAAATTTTATCTCATATATTTTACAACAAAATTAATTTCTCTAATAAATAGAATGAAAGCTAAAGAAAAAGCAGAATCTTTTTTGAAGTTAAAAAAAATACGATTTGATCCATTTTTCCCCGGCTTATTTCCCTGATTCTTCACTCAAATATTGGGAGTCGTGTATGCGCTTAAAGACGAAAAATATCACTATATAAAAAATGATGCCGGTAGCCAGTCGGCAACATTCTTTTTGGAATGCGGTCTAAGGCATACAAATGTTTTCTCCATCGCTCAAATTATTATTGAAATTATCGGTAATGTCCTAATTCTCAAAAAATTGGCAACGCCACTAAACTAAAAATATCAAACAACCAAAAAATAGAACACAATAAAAAAGAAACTCGAAGAAAAAGAAAATAATTAACGCAATTCGATTTCGAATAGTGAAGGAATGCGTTTATAGACTGTCGCGCAAATAATCAACGTCCTTTTTAAGCACAGGGACGAGAATCTCGCCATCTTCGGTGATGTAAGAAGCAATCGACTTAACCACTTTCATGCTGCCCGAACGCGTTCCCTGCACGTATTCAGCGATGAGCGTGTACTTGTCGTCATAGCTGAAAAAAATTTCTTAAAATATAATATAAAAATTTAATCAGCGCTCATGTATAATATAATTTGTTTAACTTCGTCCACTACTTTCCACTCCTTGCTTCTCTAGCCAAATTTCTCAAAAAAAAAATTAACAAAAATATTTTTTAAATAGTTTTTATTAAAAACAATTTAAAAACTTTTTAAACTATTTTTCAAAAATGTATTTTAAAATCGCGTCAAATGAAGACAAAAAAAAATCTTCAAAAAAAGTACACAAGAAGAAGAGTGAAAAGTGTCAAAAATGAGTACAAACCGTTTCATATCCGAGGACCATTTCCAAAACTTGGGCGGATTTTTCTTATCAGTTTCAATAGCTTGGAAGAAGACCGACTTCTCAACGTACCATTGATAAAATTGCAAAATGAACATCATTATAAAATAGCTAATTGAGCACACAGCAAGAACCTTAAAACAAAATGATTATAACGTTGTTGCGCAACAAAGTCTCAAATATTATTTCACCATTTTGGACTTGGGAAATGGATATAGATAGTCGTAGAGGACGGCAAATCCCGCAAAAATAATAGCAATAAAAGACAAAATCAGTCGTCCATCCGTCAGCGAATGTTTTTCCACCCAATTATAATTGTCGTTGATTATCTAGAAGAAAAAAAATTAAATCAAATTAGCTAAATCTAATAATAAAATAAAATTCATAATACCCTAATGTTCGACGTATAACGCGCGGCCGTTTGAGCAAATTTCAACTTTTTGTGTATTATTCATTTTATTATAATAGAAAATGAGATTTTTTAAATATTTGTCTATATTTAATCCTTTATCAGGTATTTCTAGATTTCTAGACCATTATACGAAATGAAAGTTCAAAAATTGCTTAAATGGCTGTGTATACACGTAAAATTAGGGAAAATAATATCGACGCATCTTTAAATCTTAACAAAAAATTGTATATATTTGCCAACCTTCTTCACAACATCGTCCAGCGTATTTTTCACCGAACAGCCATCCCATTTATTCACTTTAATAGGTCCTTCTTCCTCCTCTTCTTCGACATTGACCAATGGTTCGGACTGAAACATAAAATAAGGTAAAAATAAAGCGCTAATTAAATGTGGAAAATTCTGAATACCTCTGTCATTTTCGCAATTTGAATTCGTTGATATCTTAAATCTAAAAAACAAATAAAGAGAATGTATTCATAGACATTTAAATTTAAACAATTTTTAAAAATAGGTAATCAAAAAAAAATTTCAATACTCGCAACATCAAAATGTTGATATTTAAAAATCGATAAAATCAAAAAAAAATCAAATTTGTTTCAATTAATATTAATTTATACTTTTCTAATTTTGCTAAATTATTAATTCCAAACCCGATTTAAGGTTGATAATTATGTATAAATATATACCCTAAGTAAATAAGACGCGGCCATTCGAAGAATTTTCGAATTTTGATTTGGCCTTCATTCTGTTATAAACAAAGTTTAGCTCAAAATTTTTAAAGTATAGCTTGGGCCCGCTTTGATGAAGGTGTTCATTAAATTTTATGCTTAACCAACATAAAATAACAGAATGAAGGCCAAGTCAATATTCAAAAAAATTCTTCAATATTCGAAAATATTCAAAAATGCTTTTTATTTACCCTAGAATAGTTATAAGTCGTAAAGCTATGGCTTTTCTTTTAATTAAGTTTATAACTTTTAATTAACTTTATAAAAAATCTAATTCAAAAAAAAAATGACACGCATTGCCATTGTATCGATTTAAATTGCTGCCAACAAAATAGTCTTGACACGAAATATGCCTATTGATTTTCGAAAAAAAGGAAATTTCTTCTTTTTCGTTGACAAACAACTTTTTTTGCACAAGCAAAGGTCTGTTGTTTGTGTATAGAAAACGACAGATAATTTTAGGCAATAAAAGAAAAACGTTTTTGTTTGGTTGGTTTCACATTTTTGTTACGCGTTTGTATATGCGAATGCATTAGTTGTTTTCGTGCTTCCGCACATTTTAATGAATACTCCACATTATATTTTACATTCTTTTCTACTTTTGCAATCGGGCAGTGCGTTTTTCTTACACTTTTCATTCTTTCGTAATAACAACATAAAATTATTATTTGATTTTCTTACGTTGCTTACCATAAATTCTTGCCTTTGCTAATGAATTTTGATTCATTTGATTTGATTATTTTTACATTCGTCTTAGTTTTTTGCTTTTAATTTTAATTTTTTATATTATATTCCTAAATTTATATTCGCTACTTCAGCATCGACAAATTTTATTTACAAAAGTCGGAACGATTTTGATGGTTTTATCTAATTATTAATTATTATTTTTAGTTCAGAATTATTCAGATTTAATTGATTTCAGTGTTAGAATTTTTCATGATGATAATAAGGCGCATTCCTTTTTTTTCAACGCCACCACCATCCGTCTTCAACCTTTCAACATTTAATGACACTATAGAAAACTCGGGCGTTGAGTGATATTGAGCAATATGTTAGGCCCAAAAATGAGGCAATTACTTCACCATATAAGACCCTGACGAGCTTTGATCTACGAACTTTATAAGGCGAATAAATATGTTTTAAATTGATGCCTAATCAATTAATCAAAGCTTGTGGTAATTGGCATGATCGAAAGAAAAACGTCATTTCCCCCGGTTTGGACTACACAATAACATAATGTCAAAGGGACCTCATCGTTGCACATTCACGTTTAATGTGTTCAAAACGAATGCATTTGCGACGTGGAATGGTATCGAATTGAATTGACGTCGTGTATCATTTTTAGATTATATTATTATTATTAATCAATCATGTCCGTCAACAAAGTGGAGATGTCTCTCGGTAAGCTCTTATTTATAAACCTTAATTTTTCGGTAAAAGATTTTTAATTCAAAATTTTTAGACGATATTATCAAGGCCAATAAGGCGAGTAATAAGAACAACAATAAGTCCGTTAGAAAGGGCGCCGCTGGCCGCCGTATTCCGAAACGTAAAACCGACAATTTTGGTGCCAAAAATAAGGTGAATCGCGGTGCCGGAGTGCAGAAGCGAGGCAAGAAGCGCGTTGTCGCTTCTCGCCTTAACAAGAACAACAACAATAATAAGCGATTCGTAAAGAAGGCATGTATATTTGAAAGTTTTTGAATAAAATAAACATTTTCTAGCTTTAGAAGAAGGCCATTTTTGCTATCGAGAATTCTATTAAAATTCCTTAGCAGCCAAGCTGAAATTTATTTGATTTCGATTTTAGAACATTCCAAACAACAATCGCAATCGTCAAAATTATCAACGACCGAATGCGTCGACAATTGCGACGAAAAAGCTCGTGCAAAATCTCGTCAAGGTAAAAAAATTCTCAACAATAATTGCTTTTCAAATATTTTAAGAAGATGAAATTTCTTCAACACGACGATAGGTTTATTTTTTTAGAAGGCTTTGGCCCGACAAAACGCGAAGAAGCAAGTGGTCGGCCGTGTCGCTGCGACGCCGAACATCGTCGGCGCTCGCCGGGTAATAATAATAATTTTAAAATTCAGTTTATTCGGTCTAGCATGTTGAAAAATATACTTCGACTTTTTGTATGCGGACATTATGTAATCAATTAATTCATTTCTTAATTGTTCAGCATGGCGGCGTCCGTCTTATGAAAAAGACGGTTGTGATGAATCGCGTTAGCCCCAAGTCACGCGTCATTGGGCAACAACGCCGCCGCGTCGCGCCAATGCCCGTGAAGACGATAATTAAGCGTACTCCGATTCGTTATAACGCTCGTCCTCCGACCGTTCAAATTATGGAATCGGCATCGTCTGTTCGTCGAAATTTGTGAGTGAAACGCGGATTTTCGAGGCTGGATTATTTTTTCGTAAATCAGCGATCTAGTTCCAGTTTTGAAATTAATTTTTTTTTCAGCGTGCCTCGTCGCGCTTTCACACCAAGACAACAACAGCGATTCATCCAGCCGCGTGTGGCCGCTCGTCCCGGATTTCAGCTCGTGGAGGTGCCCATTAACACTGGCGGCTCCGTTCGCCAACACATTAGCGCGATGCGTCGCCAGGTGGTCTACAGTTCGCCGCCGCAGTTGCGACAGCCGCGCTTTCGCTCGCGACAACACCAGCAGCAGCCGCAATTCGTCCAGCGCCAACAATTCCAGCAGCGTCGACGCTTTCCGAACAATCGAAAACCGCAGCAACAACAGAGGGTAAGGCAGTAATTTTGTACACGCATGCGGTCAGATGATACCTTTTCATGAACGAATTTCTTCAATTTTTTTAGAGTTTTCACTAACAATTGAATTCGACTCGATCGGATAGATATTGATTTTGAAAAACGTCCTCTCTCTTCTCTTTCCTATAACTTTTTTTTTCCAGAACTTGTCTTCATTCTACGAGCCGAACAACTTTCTTCAGCGTGTTCCCGTAGCGAAAACGACTATTGTGCGTCGTTTCTAAACGAACACATTTTTTTTGGTATTTTCTCGCTTCGTTGTATTCGAAAATTTCAACATGAATCCGGAATAAAGGAACGGCCAGTCAGTCATCTGCCAACCTTCCATTGTATAAAATACCTTTTTCCTCCTATTTATTTGTCCTATGCATATTCTTCATTTTCACATAAATGTTTTTTTCGATATTATAAATGTTTGAAACGATATTATGATTGTAATATGAATAAAAGTGTTTATTGAACAAAAAATGTTGTTTGTTAAAAATGCCACGCTAAAAAAAATACAAAAATTGGAGTTTATAATTAAAAAATTGAAACTTTTTTTCGATTTGTCAAATATTTTGAATACAGACGTGAATAATAAATTTATTTTTGAGGAACAAATAAAACAAACAAGGACACGTTTCACATATATAACAAAAAGAATATTCCATTTTATCCGGTGTAATCGTTATGTTCGAAGAGAACTTGGTCATACGAAGTCGCTGAGATCTCTTTGCCGCCGAAAAAGCGCTTATCGATGGCCTTCCTCGCCGCTTCGGCCTGCGTGGGGTCGGCGTATTGAACAAAGACGCGAATCGCGCTCGAATTTTCCTCCTCCTGTGCCAAAACAATCTGAAAAAAAAAATACACGAGAGTATAGTTGACTTAATATTGAAAAACGGAGATTAATATATTAGTTAATATAAGATTAATATAAAGTTCAAGGTTAGAGAAAGTGAAACAAAAATTATTAGTGCTGCGTACAAAATGAGTAAAGAGCGGAAATTCAACTGCCACGTAGTATTTTTTTTTTTTGAACAGGCCGCAAGAGCAAAATTCTGACAGGTGGGAAGCAAAAATTCTCGAACAAGACTTATCAGAAAATTCTTTAGCGACCTAATAAATTTAGAAGTGAGTCATTTTGAATACTTTAATATTACCCTAATTTGCCTAAGCCGCGGATGTTTTGAGCCAAATTTAAATTGGCGCCAATGAGTTCATTCGGTTCGTATCGAATCCTTTGGGGTCCAAATTTTGTGCCCACTTTTATGAAACCGACACAAAGGCGGGCACAAAATCTGGACTCGCTTGGATCCGATACAACAGAATGAACCCATTGGCGCAAATTTAAACTTGGCTAAAAACACCCGCGGCTTATACACGCGAAATTAGGATATTTTTCATTTAATTTGCTAAAAGTTTGAAAAATTAGGTCAATTGAGATATGTGAAAGTTTCTCGTTAACTTTCATGGCAAATGTCGCCGAGGGAATACGACTAATCATCGGATCCAATTGGCAATCTATTTCCGCCACGTGAAAGCATTGTACGATGGCGGAACGATCGCCGAAACAAAGATTATTACGAATAAAGTTGAACTTCACCCCAGTGGCCATTAGCTCACTGGTCGGCTCACCGAGTTCGGTAAAATAGCGTTGCGGCAAATTCCGAGAATGCAAGGCCTTCACAAAAATAAATCAAAATAATAAAAAGGTAAAAACGAAAATAAAAATCTATTATACATATAATGGAAAGTATTCGAAATATACCGATAAAACATTTTTTTTTAACGTTTATAATGGAAAAAAACCGACATTCACAATGGTTCCGTATTTGCCGCATTCCGAGCGAATTTCCTCATCCAAATCGTCATCCACCTCGTCGGCGGTGATCATGTTCTTGATGAGGAGCACGGATGAGCGATTGGTACGCATCAGCTTATGCATAAGCAAGTGGCGTGCGTCGTTGCCGCGAATTTCCACGTTTTCTTGAGAGGCGATGGTCGCTTCTTCGTTCTGCGATTGAATCGCCTGCATTTGGTCGTTGATTGCGCCCGCTTTCTCGGCGGCAGCCAACGCTTGCGGTGTGTTCAGCTAAATTGTAGGGGAAAGCGTGAATTGAATAATCTCGATAAAATTTTTAGGCATTAGGACTATTTTTTTTTTGCACACTAACCCAAAAAATTAATGCTAAATTTGGGATTCTTTCAATTTCCGAGTGAAAAATATACCACCAACCTTTGGTCCCTTTTCCTTGATCGGCTTTATACGTTTCTTCTTCCGAAAACCTTCGTCTTTCGTGGAGGCCTTTCCGTCATTCTTGTCAACTTTCATTAGCTGCCCGGCGCCGTCGCGTAGCACCAAAGCCGTTGACGAGCCTCCGCTTCCGCCCTCAATCGCCAATTGGCTTCCATTGGAAGCTGGAAAAAAAATTATTTCCAAATATAATTGTTTAAAAAAAATAGATAGACTCACAAAGTTCGTCCTCTTCCACCTTATCTTTCGGGGCGATATTTTCGGGCAGCGGCGCAAAAGTGGCGCGTTGTGAGGTCTCGTATTTCGGCTCCTTTAATTTGATGCGCGAAATCAAATCCCTCTTCTCTTTTTTCGGCGGCGGAGGTGCCGGCGCAACGAAATTGTCGACTGGCTAAAATTTCATTAATCCATTAATGATTTCAAGAGCATTAAAAAGACATTTTTATTACTTTTAAAAAACTCACCTTTTCCACTGGCGAAGGTACATTATTGTTTGTGGCTGTCAACGTGTGATTGTATTTAATCTCCGTCTTAAATGTCATATCCGTGGACGGGGAGGTAGCGGTAGCCGTAACAGATGCATTCGCGAAATCATACACGACCGGTTCGGCCTTCACTTTCGTAGCGCCACCGCCGAGCGACGGAACAACAACGCTGACGGGCGGCGGCGGCTTCACAACCATCGGAGGCGGAATCGCCACGCTGGGCGCCGGCACGGCCGCGGCGTTGGCAAAACCACCGAGCCGACGACGCGTTGCAACAACTGGCGCGCTGGCGGCCGGCGCACTAGCCACGTCGGAACTCGTGGTACCCGGCGACAATGCTATATTTGCCTGTGGATCATAGACCGGCGAATTGCAGACTGAAAATGTTGTATGAAAATATGATAATATTAAAAACGAATTTTTTGGAAAATGTTTTCGAAAATCCGCGAAACAAACCAGCCACGCTTTTTGAATAAATTCGAGCACTACTAAAAAATAAAAAATACACATCCATATTTAAAAAAAAAATGATAGAATTGGAGAAAATTGAGAGCACAGAAAAAAATTAGCGAAGAATTTATAATAGTTTTTTTTTTGTTTATATTTTTCAGCATTACTTCACTGCTTAAAGCGATTGGATCGCCGCAACCCCAACAACAACTACGAGGTATATAGGGAGCGACTCGACCAATCAGCGTGCGTAATGCGACGATGAGACTTGAGTTGTCTTCAGGACGACGGAATGTGCACTCTTGAGCACAGCAACATCCAACCTGCTTCAGAAATATTCACATTTAAAAAAACCGGATTTACCTTATTATGCGCAAGAGAGGTGAGTGAGAGTAAGTGAGTGAGTGTATGTGTGTGTGTGTGTGTGTGTGTGCGAGACAATTGTAAGATAATTGAAAAAAAAATGAAATGAAGAAGCAAAAATATTATAGTGCTTGATTTTTTTTAATGATTTTTTTTAACAACATAAAAAAAAACAAGAATTGCTTAATACAGCGAATTTGCCAACCTTCATTGGGCGATAGCGATGCTGGCGCAATCAAACTCGGCGACATTCCATTATTATTATTAGGCGAAGAACGACTCTAAAAAAATAACGTTCAAAAATTTCATAACATAAGTGATGGCAACAGCTATAAAATTTAATTACATATTCGGTAATAATAGTCTTCAATCTTTTTGTTCTTTTCCCACCCAATTCTGCCTTACCTAATTACATATCCTGTAATACGTGGTACGTGTGAAGGCCCCGGGATCGATCCTCCCCTTTGGAAATGACCTTGGACTAATCATTGCGCGGGTTTGGATGAAGGCCATCCAGGCATCGAAATCTCGACTGGTTTACTGCATAAACATGCGGTATCGCTGATGCGGCTTGCAAGGCCAGGTCAGCATCGCCCCGTATCACCCACACCGTGCAATGTAATATCTATTGTCCATCCAAATATGGAAACACCTAGATGGGGTCGGGGGTGGGACTGAAGTTCATCCCAAGCAAAGTAAAATCTATCACACAACCACTAGGCCACTGCTTCCCAAAATCCTGTAATAATAGTCCTTTTGTTCTTTTCCCACCCCTAAAAATAGTATATTTCTAATGCAGGGTTGCCAGATGAAAATAAAATAAAAAAGAACGCTTTTCCAACAACAAAAAAGATTTTTTTAAAAATATCTGAATTGGTCTATTTCGTTAACTTTTCGGGTCAGATTCTTTATTCTCTCAACAATTAATACTTCTCGGAACTTTTGATCCTCTGTCTAAGAGAGCCATTCTTCATAGAAAAAAAAACAAAAAAGAACAAAAAAAGAACAAAAAATGGAAAAAAATAACAAAAAATAAAAAAAGAACAAATCTTTTTAAAAAGGACATCTGGCAATCCTGTTCTAATGCGTTTTTTTTGTAATATACATATGTACACATAATCAATGACCAACCCCGACGGCTTCCTGTGCTTGAATTTTGGCGGTGACCGCTGCGGCCGCAACCGCGGAGGCGGTCGGAAGCGTAGACGTAGCCGACGAGGGCATAATGTAGGTAAGCGCATCCGGTGGCGTTATACAACGGCCTACTTGCAAATGTTGACCACCCAAATCGAAGTTGTTCATGCCTTCGATGGCTTCTCGAACCGCCTGCGCGGTCTCGAACTCTAAATAGCCAAATCCCCTAAAATGTAAATTTATATTACGGAATTACGAAACAATAAATTTCACAATAATTTAATTATTTCAATGCTTTAACAAGTGAAAAAGCTAACGCCCAACCTATGTCCTTTGCCCGGCTGTTTCGCCAATTGACACTTGATAATTTTGCCAAACGCCTCGAATACCATGCGAAGATCTTTCTCGGAAAGGTCCGGATGCACCGACGACACGTAAACTCGATTGTAATCCTTCGCCTCTTGCATGACCATCTCGATGATAGGCTGTGCCTGTGGCATATTCGCCGGACGTCCAACCTTAAAAGCAGTTTTCTATAAGTTGTTTGCGTGTGCCCGAGACAAAACGAAGGCAATAGAATAAAAAATAATTTTTTAGATAAGAAAAAGAAGAGATTGATAAAAATAAAATTGCTTTGTTTTCTCGCAACAAATCAAATAATAAACCGAACAAAAAAAAACGAATTTACCGGAAGCACCTTTAAATTACGACCGCCAACCAGCCGACCATTCATGGTTTCTTGCGCAAGTAAGGCAGCCTCGGGAACTTCATATTCCAAAAAAGCAAAACCTTTATGATGCTAAAAATTAGTTTTTTAATTAGTAATTTTAGTAATGTTTTCCGCTCGTAGAAATATTTTCGCATGTCAAAAGTTAAAAGAAACTTACTCCTGTCACAGTATCCCACGACATGTTAATTGATTTTATAGGTCCAAACACCGAAAAATGTTCTTTAATTTGTTCTTCGCGAATTTCAAAGCTAATCGAACCAATATAAACACGTGACATTAAAGAGAGCGCCTGCGAATACATTGTAAGCTTCTTTTGCTGAAAAAAATAATTATTTGATCTATTTTTTTCTATCAAAAGTTATAAAGTAAAACCTGTTCTTGATGAGCAATCTGTTGCCGCATCATCACATGCTTTATGGATTGTTCCATTGCGTAGCGTTTGGCCCGCTCCAAATCATCCTTTTGGCGACTACTCAATTTGGATAGACCCAAGCCAATAATTTGCGCCTCCTTTTCAGCACCGGGTCCGACGAAAACCTATAAAATGCACCATACACATTTTTTAGCTGATAAAAGTGGTCTTAAACAAAATATTACGTTTCCCGTCTGTTGCAATAGCGGCATAGGAACAACAGCTGATTTGACTTCTCCATTCTGATTTCCGTTGCTTTCCATAACAAACCTATAAATTAAGAAATTATAGCACTGATATTAACATATTTCTCCTGCTTTCCGTTACACAATTTTTTTGTAAAACTCACAAAAATTAAATTATTTCAAATCTACTAACATTAAATTTAGGACACATATAAAAACGATCATATAAAAAATAATTAAAAATTTATTTTAAAAGGTTAAAAAAGAGTCCAAAAAGTAATGTAGTAATGCATTTAAGTTGGCAATTTTCCTATCATTTATGAGCGTTTATTTGTCTCATTATCTTTCGGCATAAAATTAATGAAAACAAATAATAATATTATAAAAATAAAAACTATAAAAGAAACACGGCGTCTGCCTTTACAAACACAAACATATACACGCGAAGTATGCGCACACGCAGCTGAAATTACAAGGACAAAAAAATTTTTTGATAAGCACTTCGTCATTCCGAATGAATGTCGTCGTAAAATGCGCGCGAATTTGAATTGTCGTTTCCAAGGCTGCAGCGAAGCAAATTTCTCCCAAGAATTTCCGTGCGGTTATCGGCTTTTCGCAGCGTTTTGCACGCGTAACATAAATTAAAAATAATTGTCGGCATGATTCTCACACCACCAACAAATTTCTGATTGCGTTCATTTTTCGTTTGAACCAATTAAAATATAAATTATTTTATTTTATTTGCATACGAAATTTTTTTCCAACAGTTTTCTTCTAGCATGATGTCGGTTCTCGAGCAAATCAAAAATTATTCCACGATTGTGGCGGATACGGGCGATTATCAGGGTAAGAAGATTTTTTACAAATTTTCCCTTTTATTAAAAAAACTAAGAATCGGAATTACAGCGATCAAGGAGTTCCAACCAACCGATGCCACCACTAATCCGTCGTTGATTCTGGCAGCTTCGAAGAATCCGGCATACCAACCTCTCATCGTCAAAGCCGTCGAATATGCGAAAAAGGCGGCGGTCGGAAAGTCTCGCCAAGAAGTTTTGTCACTTGCTTGTGATAAGCTCTTTGTTTTATTTGGAAAGGAAATTCTCAACATCATCCCAGGGCGCGTTTCCACAGAAGTTGACGCTAGGTTTTATGGTTTTCTTTTTTTTATTCTATTTTTAGGATTTCCGTATTTTTACTAAAATTCGTATTTGCTTATTTCGATTTTTTTTAGATTGTCTTTTAACAAAAATGCCTCCGTTGCAAAAAGTCTATCCTTGATTAAACTTTACGAGGAAGAAGGTATTTCCAGCGATCGCATTCTTATAAAACTAGCCTCGACTTGGGAGGGCGTTCAAGCAGCCAAGTAGGATATATCAGGTCTTGTTTATCATTAAGATTAAATATGAAAAATATATGATTAGGGAGCTGGAATCAATACATGGTATTCATTGCAATATGACTTTGCTTTTCAACTTCTATCAAGCCGTCGCCTGCGCCCAAGCCAACGCGACTCTGATTTCGCCGTTTGTCGGTCGGATTCTTGACTGGTACGTTAAGAATACGGATAAGAAGGAGTACTCGCGAACGGACGATCCGGGCGTGCAGGTAGCTCTTCAAATTATTTTTATGCACTCTAGCTTATTGTATTACAAAAAAAAATTTAGAGCGTTAAAAAGGTCTACACGTACTATAAAAAGCACGGATATAAAACGCAAGTTATGGCGGCATCCTTCCGCAACACCGAAGAAATCAAAGGTCTTGCGGGTTGTGATTTGCTCACTATTAGGTATGAAAACTTATTGCATAGTTTAATTAAACTTAAGAAAAGATATGATGGTATATGTGTATACGGAGCTAGACGCCAAAAAGTATTAGCACGTGCGGGAACCGATATATAATATATAAAATGCAAGTAGAATCCGCACAGTTTATTTCGTTTTAGCCCGGCACTTCTTTCCAAAATGGCTGCCGAAAACGAAAAAATTTCCCCGGTTCTCACCGTTGAAAACGGTAAATGTTTACTTATATTCTTGTTCACCCGAGGGCTATTTAATTTTATTGCTATTTTCAGCCAAAAGCAGCGATTTGCCGAAGGTGGACGTGGACGAGAGCACATTTCGCTTCGAGATGAACGAGGACGCGATGGCGACGGAGAAGTTGGCGGAAGGCATTCGCAAATTCGCCGCCGACGCCATCGTACTCGAAAAGCTTGTGGACGCGCTCATCTAATAGCTGCTTATTTTCTGTGACTCTACAATAGCCTTAATGTGAATGGCATTTATTTTCTTTTTGGCCAAAACTTTGAATACAAAAGCAAAAAAAAAAAATCCGCAAAATCCATTTCCTTCACAGTGCCATTTCTTTCTTTTTCTTTTTTTTGAGATTGACAATTTTTAAATTTTTTATAGCTGTGATGATTTTAATTTTTTTTTGTTGAAAAATTCTTAGCTTAAAAATATAATTTATATGGAATATATAATAAATAATTGTTAAATATGTATACGGGAGAAGCAAAAAACAAAATGATTCAACTCAAAATGTCTTCTTTATTTTGTCTTGCGATTTGCACTTCTTTTTGGAAATAACTTTGCTTTTAAATACGAAATTTTCTTGTTTGGATAGTTTTCTAAATAAAATTTTCATATAAATTTAAACTTTCAAATTTGCACGTAGATTTTTCGTCTTTTTGCTTAAAAACAAACAATGGGAGAGGATGCTATATGTGGGCAGCTTTTTTTTTCTTTTTCCCGGACGCATATAATGTGAATAATTAATTGGTCCCGTATTTGTTTAATTCATGAAAAAAGGGGATTAAATTTCATTATATTCCTCTGTTATCTTTTTTATTATTATTTTTTATATTCAAATTTTTTTGGTTCTTTAATATCAGACCTCCAGAAAAAAAAATTTTTTTTAATGATTTTTTTTCAGGTTTTCTGGCACTGGTACGGGGCATTCGAATTTGATAATGTTTCTTACTGATTTTTTTGTTTTTGACATTTTCTAGTTGCACGTTTAACTAATCTCACATGCTGTCTTTTTTAGTTTGCTAACGTACTTTACACAACTAACGCGTCGAGTGAACAGTGAATAAGAAGCGGTTCGAATGGTACTGCACGAGATTTCATGGAGTCTTATTTGGTGGAGTACATGTGGGGGACAAGCTTGATCCTTTCATCGTCATTTTGCAAGACATCGCCGAATTTTGACCCGTCTAATTGTTAATTATTCAGCGTTGTTCGGTTTACTGTTGCTAGAATTATGTTATAAAATTGTGCCTAGAAAATGTCAAAAACAGCACAAAAACAATAAAATCGGTAAGAAGCATTATCAAATTTGAATTCTTCGTGCCAGAAAACTTAAAAAAAATCATTAAAAAAATTTTTTTGGGGGGTCCGATATCACAGAAGAACTTTTTTTTCTAATTTGCCAGTCTTCTTTTTTGACAAGTGTTCCTTCTCCTTCTCGTCATGGTTCCGTTCCATTCAACGTTGAATTTTTTGAAGCGGCCCGACGGTTCGTGCGAAGTCACCAAAGGCGGTACACGCATTTGGTGCGGTGTGAACGGACCCGGCGATATTCAATCGTCGAAGAGGATATTCGATAAAGTTAATATTTTATTCGATATAAATCGTTTGTCGGCTACCAACAAGCACTTGGGTATACTTTTCTTGATTAATATTTGAATTAGTTTTGGTTAATAAAAAAAATCCTTAATTCAATATGTTACTAATTGCTAAATTAAATTATTTTTACGGATTGGTTCCAAAAAGTTTTTATTGGAATAAACGAAAACAATGTTTTAGTTTTTTTTTTTTTTGAAAATAAAAATGAAAAATTAGATCGTCAAATTTTTGAACAAAAGAGTGAAGTAAAAGATTTTCCTTTATTCTTGATAAGAATCCAGTATTTTTATCTTCAAAAATACCATTCCGTTTTGTTAATTCAAATGAATTTTATTTTAAAGAAATCACAAAGTCAAAGTCGACCAATCTTTCCGCGTCCACAGAAACTCCGTCGAAACTCATCGAGTCGGTGGTGCGTGCGGCAGTGGACTTGGCGGCGTATCCGCGCGCCACGCTCCAAGTCTCCGTGCAAGAGATCAAATGTGACGGCCCATCCGACTCGACGCTTATCAACGGCATTTGTCTGGCGTTGCTGGACGCTGGAATTCAAATGCATTTTCCGTTCGCGGCACTCACCGTTATTAAACGTCCGCTCGTTGACGACAACGCGACGTTTTTTGTGAAACGCGAAGCGGGCACAAACTTCGAATTTATAGGTTTTCTATTTTTCTTTATTGTGTTTTTAGTTCCACCTGGACGATAAAAATATCCTAACATTTATATCGATTATACCTTACCACTCTCTCCCTTTTTAAATTTGAAAGGCGAATGCGAAAATTTTCGAAAAATTTTTTTAGCTAACGTAAAATTTTCGAAAGTTTGGGCAATTTTCTTGGAATTTTGTAAAAATTTCTGGAAATTCTTGGAATGCATTAAAAATTTTTTTGCGTCCCCTTCAGAGGGATGCGATTAACCAGTTAATTTTTCAGAGTTGAAAAATGGGGAACACAAATTTTTTTTTGGTTCTCGAGTCCGACCCGATTTTTTAAGAGGGGGAGGGGGGCGGAGCGCAACTTTTTTTCCGATTTTGGGGGAGGGTGCTGTCATGTTATCGATAATGTTAATCAGTAATGCAACGGAATTTCGATTTTCGGAAAATTCGTTTTCGTAAATATGTTAGAAAAAATTCTTGGGATAATTTCTCGTTATAATCAACCCTACTTTTCAGTTGAGCCTACGCAATCACAAGCCGCTAAGACGACGGCCACTTTCTGTTTTGTGCTCCGACCGTCGGTATTGGCCCAAGGCGGCTGCGCACTTCTCGCCAGCGATGCGCACGGACGCTTTACTCTACAGGACTTTAAACAAGCTCGCACAATTGCGCAATCCCAATGTCTCGGCGTATTTGATCTGTACCGGCAGAAAATATCCGAAAAATTTGCGCGCGACTTGATAAGAGAGTAATTTTATTAGGTAATTTGGGTTTGTTATGAACTTATGAATCATATAAAGCGGGTCTGGAATAAAAATTTTTTTCCGCCAAATTTCATAGATTCCCAGTTATTTTTTGCTTGCTTAAAATTTGTTATTATTTTTTCAAGATTTCATTATATTTACTCATAACAAAAAATATATAATTTATTACTGAATCCCATTCCATTTATTTAATTTATTTACTAGATTCCTTTATAGAGCTGATTTTTTTTTGATAATCTCTTATTCACATTAATTTTCTGAATGAGATGTTTTTAAATTTTAAACCCATAGCAAAAAAAAAATTAATTGAAGATTATAAAAAGAGCAATGTTTTCAAAGTGAAAAGAAGAAACGAATACATGCAGATTTCGATCGAACGTGCAAAAGCTAAAAGAAATTTTCGGTCAACAAATTTGAAGGCATTTTTCCAATATCTTTATAAATTTTTTTGGTGTACATGTATTGCTAAATTGGAGACGCATACCCTTTTTTTTAACATATTTAGCTTTTTTTTGCATGTCGATTTAAAGACTTTTCATTTGTTTTAACATATTTAGCTTTTTTTTTGCATGTCGATTTAAAGACTTTTCATTTGTTATTCGAAATGTATTTTTTCTGTTGAATTTTAATAAAAATTTAAAAATTTTTTTGCTAATTATAATTTTGTGATTCTGTTCTCCCACGCCATCAGTTGCTACATTTTCACTTCTATCATTAATAATATACTTTTTTAAAAATAATCAAATTAAAATTTCCCAAATTCTCTCAGATATTTTTTGCTCAAATGGTTGTCGAGCCGTTCGATTGGAAGCCGAGCACGTCGGCAGTTGGTCTGCCAGATGCCGCAGCCACGCCGGCGGTAACGGCCGAAAATCTAAAAACGCTTTGTACTCGTTGGATCGTCGATCATTCGTCGGAACTGGGAATGGTCCAATCTTCGGATGCCGGTGGATTACATCTAACGATCTCTCATCGACCGTCTCAATTAATGGGTGAGTTTTCCTTTAACTTTGAGTTTAACGCATTGTGCTAATTTAAAAAAGTATTAACCCATTTTCAGCCGAATTTTCCAAAAATTTCGAAATTTTTTGAAAAAAATTTTTTTTTCTCAAAAACACTTTTCAAGATTTATTTTTACTT
Organism: Bradynema listronoti; assembly: GCA_024678965.1. Classification (NCBI taxonomy): domain Eukaryota; kingdom Metazoa; phylum Nematoda; class Chromadorea; order Rhabditida; family Allantonematidae; genus Bradynema; species Bradynema listronoti. Next base: position 2,067,081 of record JANLNO010000005.1, read on the forward strand.
GAAAAACACGAAATTGTTGGTTATTTTGAGCGAATAGACCCCGCAAAGATATTTTTTTCAATATAATATTTATCCACATTTTATTTCAACGAAACAATGAAACGCAACACATTTTTCAACAAAATTATTCTGCGACGTGGAAATTCTTGAAGCACTTTTCATGAGTCGCATTTCTCGCATATCTTTCTTGCTCGAAAAGAACACATCTCGCACTGCATTTACATCGACCATCCAGTGGTTGAGCCCATCATACCGCACCGCGACAATGACACGGTTCGATCGCTTCGATTTCGGTTTATTGGATTTGCGGCCAACTGGAGACGAAGGAACAGCATTCGACCGCAAGTAGAATGTCATGACATAATAGCGAAAGGCGAGAAAATCGATTGTTCCTCCGAACCTGCGATGCAACTGCCAAGAATTGTGGATGGATGAATCAAGAACAAAGGAGAAGCAGGAAAACCACTCTTCTTCGACTTGATGTTTGCGCGATAATCATTAATGTTTTGATCCATGCAATCAACTCCTCCCATGTACTTATTCTAAGCAGCTATGGTGTTTGGCTAAAAGATTGGCACCTTCTTCTTTTTCTGAGCAGATCAAAGGCTAGCTTGGAGAAAAAAAAATTTTTTTTATAAAAAATAAATGTCATGTTCGAATTTAGCATATCGAAAAACACGTAGAAGTGTTTTTAAAAAATTTTGGCACCCTGGTCCTATTTTAGGACCAATAGGGCCATTTTTGTGAAAAATAAATGTTATATTCGAATTCAGCATGTCAAAAAGTTTTAAAAAAAATTTCAAACGAGGGAATAAGGCAATTTTTGGTACTAAATTAATACCATTGCGCATCAATGGGTTAAAATAATATTTTACGCATATTTTTACATGTGAATTTATTTTCATAAAGCGATCAATTTTACAAAAAGTTGCAATAACTTTAAAAATGGGCACCAATTTTTTAATAAAAATTTTTATAATAAAATTGGTCCACTTTTTTTTAGTTTAACAGGTCTAGCTTTTATTAAATTGTTAAAATTAGTTTTTTAATTAAATTCTTCATATTTTTAAAATTTTTAAACTGGCTCTTTTACTGCTTAAAGACAAAAAAAATTTTTTTTATAAAAAATAAATGTCATATTCGATCGAATTCAGCTTATCGAAGAACACGTAGAAAAGTGTTTTTAAAAAAATTTTAAAGGGAGAAGGCAATTTTTGGTACTAAACTAGTACCATCAATGGGTTAACTATTTATAGTCTCTATTTTTTTTAGTTTGGGCATTTGGTCTTTCATTCGTCACGATTATAAGTCTTTGTGCATTAGTTGGAATTCTGGTAATGAAGTTTATGAAGAAGAGCATTTTTGATAAGTTTATCACCTTCTTCGTAAGTGTGGGCGTTGGCTCGTTGAGCGGTTCCGCCGTCTTTCATCTTCTTCCACAGGTTTTTTTTTTGTCATTTTTTGTGTTCTATAATTTCAAAAAAATATTTTTTAGGCATTCGGTTTGGTTGAAGAATTTGACGCAAACGCAAGCCATGCTTATTTGATTCGCTCATTTGCCGCCGTTTTCGGCATTTATTTGTTTTTCTTCTCCGATAAGCTTATAAAGATTATCTTGGAGACGAGAAAGGTTTGAAATTATTGTATATTCTTTTACTATATTATTTTTAAATTTATGCGCATTATGAGATTGTCTTTGATGTTTGGTGGACATAAATAGAAGCAATCTTGTGGTAAAATTAATTGGAGACGATAAAAAGCGCAATGTTTTCAAAGTGAAAAGAAGGGGCGAATACATGCGGATTTCGATCGAATTCTAATCATAGCGAAAATACTTTTAGCGTAGTAAACAAGAACAGACGGAAATGGCGCAATTCGATGCGCGAACAAAAACACTGCTCAACAAGAACGTCGATGCCGAGCGTAACGGCAGTCACGCCGGACGACGTGATGACATGAATGACGATGCACGCCATCGTTCCGCCGCAGTGACAGCCGCCGACGATTCGTCCAGTCAATCCGCCGAGGCGCTTCTTCTAACAACAGTGCGTTTTTTTTCCCGCAATTTTCATTTTCATTCTTTTTTTTTGCGGTCGTTTTTTGGTGACATTTTTTGAATCGACGTTTTTGCGTTTTTACTGACTTTTAATTTATAACAATCGAATGCTCGAAAATTTTTGAAATATTTGAATTCATATTTTGTGCGGTATTTAAGGAGAAGCGAGCTTCCGAACAGCGAAAGCCGCATTCGCATAACTCCGAAAGCGATGAATCCTATAATCGTCAGGCATGTTTTGTCATGTATTATTGCTTTGCTGCTTAGCGCCATGCAAAAAAAAAGCTTTTTTAAATTGTATTTTTGGGATTTTTTTTTTTGGCCACAAACTTTTTTGATATTTTAAAATTAAAATTATGTTTTTTAATTTTTTTTTAATAATGTGTTTTTTTTTGCAGGTACACTCGCTTTGTGTGCACGATCACGATATGCGATACAAGGAGGGCGATTCGGTTATTGCCACCGTCGCGTGGATGATCATTTTCGGCGACGGTCTCCACAATTTTATAGATGGCATTAGTATTGGCGCCAGCTTTTCCGAGTCCATTCTTAGCGGTCTGAGCGTCAGCCTGGCCGTAATTTGCGAAGAGTTTCCCCACGAATTGGGTTTGTTTTTATAAGCTTTTTTAGTTGAATAAAAATGTAATTTTCGAATTTTTCAAATATCAAAAAATTGTAATCGTAAACATTCTAAGGTGATGTGGCGATTCTGGTTAGCGCTGGCATGACACTCCGACAAGCGCTTGTCTACAATTTGTTGAGCGCTTTGAGCTGTTACTTTGGCTTTGCTATCGGAGTTATGGTTGGAAATTTGGATGAGACATTCGCATCGTATACATTCGGCTTTGCCGGCGGAATGTTCCTATACATATCGATGGCTTGCATGGTTTGTAAAAAACCGCACGTTTTGCATTAATTCAATCTACTTGATTATCAAATTTTAATTCAATGAGGCTCATTTTCAATTATAATTTTAATCAGATGCCAGAAATGAAGAATGCCATGGAGGAGGCACTATCCGTTTCATTGGCTCACGGCATGGAGGTGCTTTCGCTTCAGGCGATTGGCGTCACGTGTGGCCTTGCCATTATGGCATTTATGGCGCGCTATGGTGGCGAAATTGCGTTGGCATAAAAATTATTTTATTGTGTTTCACATTTCAAATTGCATAATAATCATGACCCGAGACTTTAATTATTTTAGGCATAATTGTTTTCTTTATCTTATTGAATTATCTCGTAGTCGGTTATTCACCAAGTTATTATAATTTCGTGCATGTTTTTTATAAAAGCGTCGTTGCAATTTCGATATGATTTTGAATGTGCCATGGTCATTTTCCGTTTTTATTTTCTTTTCTTAATTTCGCATTCAAAACCTACGTTCCTATGTTTTATAAGATATTTTTTAGTTTTTTTTTTCGAGAGGAATGAACAACTCGCTTTAATAGTGGGTCAAGCCTGACTTACTAGTTTACTATTAGGTTGTCCCATAAATTTTTATACAAATTTTATTTTCAACTAAAGTTAATAACAACAACAAAACAAAACACAATTTATCTAAACAAAGTATTTGCCATTATTATCAATGACCTTCTTCCACTTTTCACGCATTGATCGGATTCCATCAGTGTAGAATTTGATTGGTTTTGAGGTGAAGAAGTCGTTGAGCGCTGCCCTGATATCGTCTACTTCAGTGAAGCGCCTATCTCGGAGGAAGTGTTCCATTGACCGGAACAGGTGGTAATCGGATGGAGCAATGTCCGGGCTATATGGTGGTTGTTTGATTTTTGTCCAGCCTAATTCTTCGATTTTTGCCACCGTCATTTGTGCTGTATGTGGTCTGGCGTTGTCCTGGTGGAAGTGATTTTGGCGTCCTTCCCATGACATGCAGATGACGAGCGATGGTAGACTTGGACGAATTGAGTTCGGCGGCCAGCTTTCGAGTGGTTTGGGCCGGATTCGACTTGATGGACCTGCGTAAGCGTCTCTTGTTTACGGTAGACGGTCGTCCTGAGCGTGGTTTGTCTTTTTTGCTTCTCTGGCCGGCTTGAAACTTCTGGTACCAATTCCAACAAGTCATTCTGGTTGGTGTTGATTTGCCGGTGACCGCTTGAATATTTTTGGCCGCTTGGGTCGGATTGCTGCCGAGCTTGAACTGATTGAAAATCAAATCGCGCACTTTTTCACGTTGACTAGACATTGTTCTAAACAGCATAACTTTTTACCAACAAATGATAACCATACAAACAATACCTTAAAATAACCGCAATAAAACGTGCCTTTGAATAACGTATCACACTTTAGAAAATTCTTTTTAAACGTCTGAAAAAACAACAATGTATAAAAATTTATGGGACAACCTAATAGATCCAATCATGAGATGAATTTTTTTCTTTAGCAGCCGAACACTTTTAGATTATTGGAAGCTGTGTATATCCTAACTTCTCGAGTATAAGACACAACTTGATAAAGCGTCAAAAAGTTTCCTATGAAAATCATTTTTGCTTTTGAAGTGTGTAAAAATGTGTATAAAACAAGAGATAATAAAAACGAAATCAAAATAAAACATACCAAAAAAGGAGAATTTTCAAAAATGAACTCGCTTGTGCAAGAGTCTAGCTTATGAGAGGCGTCTTATACTCAAGAATTTTAGGGTCGTCTCTCATTCGAATCATAAGCGAGAAACACATTTTTTGATTTGATTTTGTTTTAATATAATTCTGATCGATTTCTACAAATGTACACCATTTAAAGGATTTAATTATGTTTATTTTTTGCAACGTTGAAGTTTTCAATAAATTTTTAATTAGAAATTTTAAAAGTCGTTGCAATGGCATTGGAAAGATGAGCATAAAACAATTCATAAAACATGTTTATATACAAAAAAAAAGAAGATAAAGTCAACTCGCTTTGAATTAAGTAAAAAGATCCGGTTTTTTTGACTAGCAAAATATAAATTGATTACAACCTCAACAACAATATTATACATGATAAGTGAGAGAAAATTGATATGTGATTTGAAACAGGTATTCCGAACAAAAATCACAGTCAAATCATTTTGAAACTGTCAAGTGTGTATGTGTCGAGAAAGCGCCACAATTTTTCCAATCGACGAAGGCTGGCCGTTGGAAAAGCGGTACGCAGGTTTTCCAAAGACTCAAAACTCGACGGAATATTGCCGCCGACTTTGGTGCAATTGTTTTCAGGCGGAGCGCTACCACCGCCACTCTCTGGTGTACCACGATCCGCCAGCACTAGAACAAATATTAAGAAATTTTTAGGATTTGGGGGAAGAAAAATGCATTTGTTCTAAATTATATTAGCCATACGTTGAAGATTGCTGGCGCTTCCTGTTCTATGATGGCTAGTGACAAGCTCACCGCCGCGTTTAAAGCTGTGTCGAACACGATCGCGATTAAGCGATTCCAAATGACGACTGACAAAGTGGACGTCATCCTGTAAGGGATTATAATCTTCATCCAGGCGTCGAAAAAGATCGTAGCGTTCATCCTCGTCAATGCAGCCGAGTGTGCTCAGGTTAACAAGATGCAATAAAAAATGAATGCGCAATTCGTTCTTATTGATTGCGTGGCGAAATTTCTCCACAAATACTCTCTATAAAAGTGAATTTACTCCTTTATATGGCTCTTCTTCTTTTTAAATTTCAATTTAAAAAAAGGTTAGTATTTATTTTATTCACCGATGCCTTATAAACCATATTCCGTCCCAACAACGTGATGCGAATATCGAGCAAAAATTCGTTCCACATTTGCATTATTGCTCGTTCGCATGGATGAAGATCCGTTATTTCTCCCAATTTCTAAAACAACAACAATAAAAAATTGCACAACGAAAATGTAAAAATGCATTTAGTGCCGTGCCCTGGAGTTGGCCTGAATCATCCACTGATGATTGATTTTCGTAGGCGGTTCGAATGTATAGCGAGCTCCAAGACGAAATTCACAACCCATTAACGCACTAAAATATCGATATTAAAAATTCGAATCAATTCAATTACATTTAATAAATCAGTAAATTTATAAAATTCAAAAATTACTCCTTGAAGAGAGTGGAGTTGTATAGTTCCGAGTCTTTAACGGTCTTGTTCACAGACATCCAATTTTGACGAACACTTCTAGCGAAAGGCCTAAAAAATGCATGAATGAATAAAAGGCAGATTACTAAAAATTTAAGAAAAGTGTTGCAATACCTTGTCACAATCCAAAGCGGATCAACGAGAACCGCGATGCGTCGGGGAGCTTTTCCACTACGGTTCGCTGTTTCGTATTTTACGTAGTGACGAATAGGATTAATCTCACAGGAAGGATCGAAATTCGAATTTAGCGACACCACAAAACCCGGTAATGACAGAGTTTTTGAAACCGGAATACTTTCCTAAATAGATAATTTCAAAAAAAAAATCGGATATATCCAAGTTTTGAGAATTGAGTAGAAAAAAAAAGCATACCTGATAGACAAATTTCAGGCGCAAATGACATAATCGCAAATGCATGATTAACGCATTTAGACTTTGGAACACCAGTTGATTGAGGCAGAAAAAGCACAAATGCGAGGTGTTGAGTATGCGAATGGGCGATGAGTCGCTGCATGCGCCGATATCCGGTTTCCAGTCATCCGGCCAAACGTCGCTCTCCAAACCAAAAACGTCGTGTTGCCTGTCATCACGCAAATCATCGTTGTGGTTATTGTTGTTGAGGAAATCCTCAAAACAAAACTCGTTTTTCACAGACCCTATTTTGTCTCTAGTATCTTCGCATTCATTCGCATGCCTCATTCCATTTGATTCAATGCTCGTGCACGCGTTGTCAGAATTCTTAAGATCAAGCGTCTTCTACAAATAGATTGTTTATGAAAAAAGGTTGAAAATCAGATGGAAAATTCCAACTCCAACAAACCTGATGGCTGATGTCGTGGACATTCGTCGTAGTGGAAGACAGAATAGATGACGATGTTGCAAGACCGAAAAACCTATTGTTCAAAGTGGATTCCTTTCGTTCATATTCCTGTTGATCAAGTGTGAACTTAAAACTAAAAAAAAAGAAGAATTTGTTTTTCATATTTGGATTATTATTGCATTTTTTATCCACACATTATACTCAAAAACATACACAATCTTTTCAGGCAATTCAACCCTAGTCCCGGTAAAAACGTCGTTCGAATTGAAATGGTCGGCTGAAACGGCCGGAGAGCCGGTCATTCGCGGTTCCGTTTGATTGTCTGAAAATATTTCGTTCCTTAAAGTCTATTCCATATTTAAATTGTATTAAAACTTAAAAAATCAAAACCTTTAGCATCATCAGTGTTCTTATTGTTTTCAGTAATAATGGCCGTTGAATTGTTGACACTTTCCTTCGCGTTATCCGAATCGCAAACCGGTTTTCTCCCGCGTTTTGGCCGAGTATTTGTTGCCAGTGACGCTTCTTTTTGCTTAGCTTTCGATGTTGTTCGCCCACCACGAGCGACATTTTTTTGAGATTTGTGCTGTGCCAAGGGTTGTTTTGACGGGACAAGAACTGAGCGTTGAAACGCTGCTGTAGGGCCATCAGCCAGTCCATTTAGACAACTTTCAACGACACGCCGTTTTCGGCTGTAGACGTCATCGAGTTCGTCGCCGGATGGACCGCCCTCATCGTCATCGTCTTCTTCGTCGTCGTCCTCGTCATCGCCCGCATTCAATACCTGCACCGACATGAATGGATTGTCGAAATTTTTGCGTTGAAGCCGTTGAATATGAGCCAGAAAAGCGGTGTTCCTCATCCAATTATTGCTGTTGGGATTGGAAATATTCAACTCGTTACTTGAGCTAAAAAATCAAATTTAAACAACTAAACTAGAATAAAAGAATATATCACTTACTACAAAACAATTGACGTTTCGCCATGAAGAACACTAAGACCGCTTTCTTTTGAGTAACCGACGATTTGCTTTGTGCCAAACATTACTACCTAAAATAAAATATTCTCCGTATTTTTGTGCAATTTCCATTAGCATAATTTCGGGTATTTTGAGCCAAATTTAAATTGGCGCCAACGAGTTCATTTTGTTCGTGTCGGATCCGTTGGGGTCCAAATTTTGTGCCCACTTTTATGAAACCGAGACAAAGGTGGGCACAAAATTTGGACTCCAACGGATCCAACACGAACCGAATGAACTCATTGGCGAGAATTTAAATTTGGCTCAAAATACCCGGCCTTATACACGCAAAATTAAGGTACTTAATATTAATTCTTTTAAGTTTTTCATTGGTATATTAAAGTTATAAAAAAAAAAACAAAAAGACGATACATTTTTTATAAGCAAATAATAAAAATTGAGCGCCATTCAATTCAATTTTTTTGTATTTACCTCCTCCGCCTTCGTATCAGAGACAGCCAAAGAGTGATTCGACGTTTCCAACAATTTCTCATCGCTTTTGCGTTGAGTTCGTGCCGTTTTTTCGTCATTTTTTCCGCGTGAAGGCATTTTGCGTAATCGTTTTCCTTTAATAAATAAAAACCATAAATCAATTATCAAATAGTTTTTAAAAAGATTAAAATATACCTCCACCGACTTCGGCATCTTCATAACGAAAAACAACCTTTACAATAAAATGTTCCGCTCTAAAAAATAAATCTATTCAATAAATTCGTGCCACAAAACTTTCTAAATCAACCATAGAAATAATCGCGCACCTGGACTTGTGACCCAACGAGAAACCAATGCCAAAACTATCGGGTAGGTCAATTGAGATATGTAAAAGTTTCTCGTTAACTTTCATGGCAAATGTCGCCGAGGGAATACGACTAATCATCGGATCCAATTGGCAATCTATTTCCGCCACGTGAAAGCATTGTACGATGGCGGAACGATCGCCGAAACAAAGATTATTACGAATAAAGTTGAACTTCACCCCAGTGGCCATTAGCTCACTGGTCGGCTCACCGAGTTCGGTAAAATAGCGTTGCGGCAAATTCCGAGAATGCAAGGCCTTCACAAAAATAAATCAAAATAATAAAAAGGTAAAAACGAAAATAAAAATCTATTATACATATAATGGAAAGTATTCGAAATATACCCTAATTTCGCGTGTATAAGGCCGGGTATTTTTAGCCAAATTTAAATTGGCGTCAATAAGTTCATTCTGTTCGCATTGGATCCAAGCGAGTCCAAATTTTGTGCCCACTTTTATGAAACCGAGACAAAGACGGTCACAAAATTTGGACTTGCTTGGATCCAATACAACAGAATGAACTCATTGACGCCAATTTAAATTTTGATCCAGGTGCGCGAAATTAAGGTATTTTTCATTTAACTTGCTAAAGTTTAAAAAATTTTCTATGCTAAGGCTTAAATTAGAAATGCTCATAGTCAAAATAACGCGCAGAATCTGCGCAGAATCGTAAAATTAAAATTTTACGTTGTTAATAAGATGAGTGGTAAGTTTTTTTGCGTTCTCATTCTCGTCTGAATGTCTGTCTGTGAATTTACGTCTTTTCCGCTGCATATACCGAAGATTTCGCAGCAGAAATGATCGATGAATAGGGCGCTTACAGAAGCCGTATCGGTCTGTTAATGATAAATATCTGTACAAATCGATAGCATCTATAATAAAAATAAATAAATTTAAAAAAACGCAAATTTAATTTAAAAAAAATAAAATTATTACCTCGCATTTTGCTATGAGATCTTTCCAAGGGATTCGAATAATCACCAACAACAATTTGCTCCTAAATTTGAGTAGTTTGTGCAATTTTATTTCAATGTTTAATAAAAATACGCATCACAAACCATATCGGATTTTTGTTTATCGTCCGATTCAACTTCGAGTTTAGATGCGGTAAGGGAGGTAAAAGAGGGCGTTAATGAAATATTGTTATTACGTTGAGACAAATTAACAATTTTTGAAAGCTTTTCCTTGACAAGCACTGTAGTGGAATGCTCGATTGATAATTGAGGTAAAGGTGTTTTTGGTTGAAAATCATCCTCGACTAATTTATTATTGTCATTTGTCTGAGTTGATTGTTCATCGTTAGTTGTTTTCCGAACGCGTTTATGACTATAAGTCGCTACAGAGTTTTGTAAACTTGAAACGGATTGTTCAGTTAGCAAATATAGCGAAGGATCTTAAAAAATGTAGTAAAATATTTTTTTGGAACCAATTCATTTAATGAAATAAAATAAAATATATGCATGTAAGAATTAATTTTGAATTAGTTTCGCTAAACTAATAATTAAGTGACTTTAATTGCAAAAAATCAATGTTATAGAAACCTAAGTTTGTGCTGGTAGTAATAGCGGTAGTCTCAGAATTGTGACAAGTAGTTTGAACAGCATGAGCGCCTTTGGATATCTTGTTTCGAGAAGTGGCTTTATTACGCACTTAAATACATCAAATAATACAAATTAACTATAAAAATAAAATAATAAAAATGTAAAAAACACTTACAATTTGGCATGCTGGCGGACGCCAATTCATCAGCTACATTGTTAGCCTAAATACGTGAAATATTACGCAAACATGCATGCATTAATTTGTGTGTAAATTAAAAGAAAACAAAAAAGACAAATTATTGCCAGCAATTATTGAGCTTCAATTCTAGTTCTGAATTTTCAAATATACATTTTTTCTTCATATATGTCGGCAGCAAAAAAAAATATTAGTTTTAAAAATTATTAAATTGCGCAATTTATGTGAATTCGCGTCAAAACAAAAATTAATTTAATGGTCAAAAAATAAGTTCACAAAAAATTAAAAGCTAAAAGCATATAAGCTGAAACTACGTTAACTAATAAAAATTATATTTGAATGGCACTAAAACATAAATAACAATTTAAAAATAAAGAAAATATAAAATCACGCATTTTTTTGAAAAAAGTTCATTTTGAACTATCTCGAAATCAATTTAAAATTTGAAAAAGCGATTTGAAATTGTATCTTATCAATATTTAATAAAAAAATGATTGAATTTTAAAAAAATTTAGAAAATATGTTTTTGAATGGTCTTATCTAGTTCACTTGTCTAGTATATCATAAAAAGCTTCTATCTATCAAATTCTCCATGAAATTTTTTATATTCTAATGGAATTTCAGATGGATTGTATCACAATGAAAAAAATTCTCTCTGATTTTGTTTACAGAATTTTTTTCAAATGAATAAGACTGAACAAGCGAAGAAAAAAAGAGTTAAATTAGCATATAAATTACTCAACTCAATTTGCTAGATTGGATGGCAAAAGCAGCTTGTGGAAAAAATGTTAGGCGAGCATAAAAAAAATTACAAAAAAATTTTCACCGAACTTTTTTTTCAAAAAAATAATATAAAAATCTAAAAAATTAACCAACCTTGGGTAAAAAAGCTGGGAAAGAAAAATTAGTCGGAATTGTATTTCCAATTGCATACGGCCATATGGAAGCGCCAATCGCGGTATTATTAAAAGCAAAAAATGATGTAGGAGAAGCTGGAGGATAACAAAATGGAGCGGCAAACCACGGTCCGCCGGCGTTGGCGACCGGAACAAATTGCATTTGCGAACGCGGAGGTGGTAGTCGCGGTACAATAGGTATATAATTTGGTGTGTTTTGTGGCAGTCTACCGCGAAGGTTTCTTTCATTCGTTGGATTCATTGTCAGTAAGAAACAGTCGCCAATTCAAGATGGTAAGATTAAAGCCGAAATATCGAAAATAAATCATTAATATTCATGTAGAGCTGCCGAAAAATGAAAGAAAATTTAAAACATAATAATTAGTTTAAAATTTGATTAAAAATAATTTTTTTAGCATTGATCAAGAAAAATTTGTACACAAAAGTCTACATACAGCAATACGTCGCAAACAAAAAAAAAAATGCAAAATGCAGAAATTTGCCATTTTAAAACAATTTTCGCGGTTAAATGCATTTCCAGTCAAAACAAAATTTCGTTTAAACTATTTACAAATTTTTTATTTTAGTTCTCCCATGAGAGGAAAAATAAGGAATTTGCGGCCCCATCAATGCTGGGTTATTCCCAACAAAAAAAAACCCGACTGCCTCCGAAGTCGCTTCGGGCAATGCCGTCCAGAGCCGGAGACAGGAGTCATCTAAATGGAGGCACGAGTAATATAACTGGAGTCATCTCCATTTCTAATGAAGGCGAGGAGACGATCAGTGACTCTGACTCCGAGTCATATTACAAAAGCTCCAGATATGTTTTAAGGTGCCTCCGAGTCATATTTGAAAAGTTGACTCATGGGTAATTTCAAGAGTCACGTGTCGAGGAGGCACTAGGACCTCCGCCTCCGGAATCAGAGCTATTTTATATGACTCGATCGCGAGTCAAGTCGGAGGCATAACGCATCACCGTCTCTCACGCATATTTTTTTGGAAAAAAATTTAAATTTTTTTTATAATATTTTGCAATTTATAACATTTTTTTCATATTGCAAACTACTTTTGCCATTCAATCTAGCAAATTAAGCAGTATTGAGTAAGGCACATATTAATTTTAATTTCATTAAGCAATTTTTTTTGTCAATTTTTATTGAAGTTTTATCTAAATTTATCAAACAAAAAACTTTTATATGCATAAATTTTCACAGATTGCACCATCTGATAAAAAATTGAATGGGGAATAAAATGAATAGAACCTTTTTTTAAATTCCAAGCTATGTACATATATTTTAGGATATACTCACTTTTTCATGAAAATCGGGATAATTTCCTAATTTTTATTAAAATTTTATCATTTTCATTAAATATTGATAAAATGCCCGAGGAAATAGATACAAATTAATTTGTATCAAAAATGATTTAAATTTGCAAATTGCGTTTTTTTAAATTTTTTTGCGCTAAAATTAAATAAAAAATTTTCATATGCGTGCCAATTTTTTTGCAAATTTGTTTTTCTTTTTATCTATATAGTGTGACACAAGTATACTTAAATTTTCGCCATATCTCTTCAATGGATCAATGTTTTTTTGTGATTTTTTATTCAGGAACTTGTTGTTTGGTGTCTAATCGAAGTCCGCTATTAAAATTTGTAAAAAAAAATTTTCATCGATTTTTTTATCGTAATTACGAAAAATGGGATGACGCAAAAGTATAGCTCTACCTTTGAAGAAACAACACAGAGAATTCAAAGTCGGAAAAAAATATTCCCATGTTTTAATTAATAAACAAAAAAACCGAAACATTTTTTAAACATTTTTCTTTCAAACGTTTTAAATATATATTTTTTGTTTGGTGTAAGAAAATTTAAAATGCTATTTCTTTTGTAAAAGTTATTACGCTACTAACATTTTTTTTTATTTCAGAAGCCATGCCCAGGATTGAGTTTGAGCCGAAACTGGACTTTCGAGACGTTCTACTGCGTCCAAAACGATCGACGTTGCGCAGCCGCGCCGATGTGGATCTTACACGAGAGTAAGATTGTTGTTTCGATTTATTTTTTGATTTATAAGCAATTTTGTAATTAAAAATATAAAATAGAGCTCATAAAATGTTAATAATAGGTTCCAATTTTGTAATTCGAAGAAGAGTTATTATGGCATACCTATTATTGCGTCGAATATGGACACCGTTGGTACCTTTGAAATGGCCTTAGAACTTTCCAAACATAATCTATTTACCACCATTCATAAGCATTACACCTTAGAAGATTGGAGAAATTTTTTTGAAAACATCAGCGAAGATTCTCAGGTATATACATACATGTTTTTATATTATATTTTTTAATCTAGCATTTCACTATTTAATCTCATTAATTTTTACAAAAAATAATTCAAACTTTCTTTGGCTCATTAAAATATTTAATTATATGATTTTTTAAAACATATCTCTACAGGTTATCAAGCATATCGCCATTTCGGCGGGCACATCCGACGCCGATTTTTCCAAACTCCATAAGGTTTGCAATGAGTTTCCGCAGCTTGATTACATTTGTCTCGACGTGGCGAACGGCTACTCCGAACACTTTGTGGACTTTATTCGAAAGGTGCGCGAAGAGTTTCCGTCACATACCATTTTTGCCGGTAACGTCGTTACGGGCGAAATGGTCGAGGAGCTCATTTTGTCGGGCGCCGATGTGGTTAAGGTTGGAATTGGTCCCGGCTCCGTGTGTACGACGCGTAAGAAGACCGGCGTCGGTTATCCTCAGCTGAGCGCCGTACTCGAGTGCGCCGACGCGGCGCACGGCGTGAAAGGCCACGTGATTAGCGACGGCGGCTGCACCAATCCCGGCGACGTTGCAAAGGCATTCTTTTTTTGGTGTTTTTTTTGCTCAAATACATTTTTACATTTAGTAATTTTGTCTAGAGCCCTGTGATTTTACTTATTAAAATTTTCGAAATGAATATAGAAAAATCATTTCAAATACACTATTTTTAAATATTTAATTTTCTTCTTTATACGTTCATATTGGCAGGAATGATTTTCTAGGAAATATAACTCGTTCACAAAAATTCCATTTTGTTTAGGCATTTGGCGCTGGAGCCGATTTCGTTATGCTCGGCGGACTGCTGGCCGGCCACGATCAAAGCGGCGGCGAAATAATTGAAGAGAACGGCAAGAAGTTCAAACTATTCTATGGCATGTCATCGGACACGGCGATGAAGAAACACCACGGCTCGGTGGCGGAATATCGCGCCAGTGAAGGCAAAACAACCAGGATTCCATATCGGTGGGAATGAGATTAGTTTGAGTTTAAGTTGAATATTTTACCTAAGCCAGCATTTCATTATTTAATCCCATTAATTCATTTAGCGGTAACATTGTCGACACGGCAATGGATCTTTTGGGCGGAATTCGCTCCGCGTGCACCTATACCGGCGCGGCAAAGCTCAAGGAGCTGCCGAAACGTGCCACGTTCATTCGCGTCAACCAGCAGACCAACGACATGTACTCGCCGCTTGAGGTCTAATTATTAATTATGCAATGCTTCGGCTTTTTCTTTCCGGAATATGTCCTAATCATTCTAAACAACAATTGTATTTTTTAAGCTTATCCTAAATTCGACGTCTAGAAATTTTTTCTAAATATTGTGTATAATTTTGTCTTTTTTTTTTTTTTGAAAAAATTGCGTGAAATTTTCTTTGTCAACAGCAATTTTTCTTTTTAATGTAAAATTGCATTTTATATATTAATTTCAAAAGATTTATGTTTAATTTTTTTTCGACACTCAAACGAACGGGAATCTTAAAGCTTTAATCAAACATAATCGTTTTTGAAAATGTGGAAATAAATTTTTTTATTCGATTTATAAAAACAATGCAAATACGATCTGGGATTAAAATTTATCTCAAAGTTTTAAGGATTAATATACATTTGAATAATATGATGAGATCATTTTTAAATATAAGTTAAAGTTTACCAAATATTCTGATGACCAAAGTCTCGAATATTCTTACGTCCCTGAGGAGTGTTCGGAGAGGCGCGCTCACGTACCGGAATTTGTTGGCTTCCAAAAAGAATTAAATCGCCAACAGAATCGCGTTGACAGGCGCGCTATAAATGGATATTTCAAAACTAAAAGTTAGAAAATACCTATAAAAATATGGCTTTTATTTCTAACCGGAGAATTTAATGTTGAAGGAGGCGGCTTGCCATCGTAGGTTCGCATCGGCTGGCGGCGACTACCGCCGCGCTCTTCCTGAACTCGAGTGCCATTGCATATATCAGAGCGGTTTTCAAAGAACGTTTCGAAGACCAAAATATTTGTTGATTGCCAAACGGGTTTCACTTCATTTACGAAATGCTTGTTTAGAAATGCGAGAAAGGCTTCTGACGGCTTGTCGAAAGCGACGTTTTTTCCGACGTCTTCAATTTTTTCGTGCTAAAATAGTTTGTTAAGATGGGTGGATAAATTATTGGGTTGGTAACAGTGATGGGTAAGTGGCTCGCCAACAAGCGTCTGGACTCTCTTCTTTTTGCACGCTATTTTTCAATAAAAAATTTTTCTTTTTTACGAGATAGCATTTTTTTTTAGTTTCTTTTCGGTTTGTGAAGTCTATAACTCAATCATTTTTTAATAAAATTACTCCAAAATTAATGTATATATAGAGGTACATGCACTGAACATAACACTTCTTTCAGAATTTAAAAATTCCTATTTTGAGCCAAATTATGGTCCAATGAGCCATTTAGAAATTGATGGCTCGCGATGAAGAGAGACGAAAAAGAAAAAAGTATGCGTTTTTTTCTTTCTCTTCGTCGCGAGCCACGAATTTCTAAATGGCTCATTGGACCCTGACTTGGTCCAGAATAGGAATTTTTAAATTTAAAAAAAAAAAACTTTTCATTATAACGAAAAGTTTAATATTCATGTTTATTTTGGAATAATTTTATTGAAAAATGATTGAGTTATAGACTTCACAAACCGAAAAGAAACTAAAAAAAATGCTATCTCGTCGAAAAGAAAAATTTTTTTATTAAGAAATAGCATGCAAAAAGAAGAGAGTCCAGACGCTTGTCGGTGAGCCACTGGTTGGTAAATTATTACTTGAGTGTGTAATTTTTTGGAGTCCCAGTTGTCATTTAAAAAAAACATTCAATTTTTATGTGAATGGGTCATTAACAGTGTTGTACATGCCTCCAATCCCAAAAAGTACATTTTTTCGATGGCAAGTACTCTAATTTCGCGTATATATAAAGCCGGGTGTTTATTATGATTATATAAGTTTAATTAATCATTTATCGGCTTGTAAAGCGCACTTACTTCAATTATCTTATTAAAAAGCACCAAAGCGTTGTCTTCGTTGCCAATATTGTCTGCTTTATCGCCACCTCCATCTTGTGTAGGATAAATAAAAAAGTCGAGAATACAAATCGGTATTTCAACATATTGACGACCGGCACTATCCATAAGATAAAGACGACGGAGAACTGTTCGCGCATAACCCATTATGACAGAATTGTGCTCTTCTGGTCTCCACAATAAATAAATACGTTGATCGTCTTCGCTTTCAACAAGTTTTTCGTAAGAAGTTGTCGGTCGACGTAAGCCATTTAGCTTTAATGGATTTTGTTTTGTAATTAACTCACTTTAAATTCACTTATTAAAAATTTAATAAATTCTTGGATCGATTTTTAAAATTGTGCACAATATTGAAATTTTAGAATTACCTTAGCAGCAAATAATCCGATTTCATTGACGACCTGTGGAATGATGGGATCGCGGCGTGGATTGGTCCATTTTATGAATTCACGATCAATGCATGCAACGGGTTGTTGCGATTTCAGCGGGATGCTCAAGTCAAATGGAAATTCCATTTGATTTGATTAATATTTACAATAGAAATTGGGTTTCGAAATCATATTTGTTTGTTTGACTACTTATTGAACTAAATGTTTAAAATTTTACATGTCGATAAACGATTATTACTTTCCCAGAACAAAATGTTTTAAAATTACTACTTAAATTAGATGATGAAAGTTACGAATATGAAAATAAAACATCGATTTAAAATTTATTTATACATATAAAAGTGCACAAGTTCGGCAAGTGGACCAGCGAAAAAAAAAGAAAATTTCCTTTTACGAGAACAGACACATCGAAAGTATGTCTTTACACTGACAACTGAGGCATCATGCGCTGCTTCCTTTTAAGGTTTATTATCTTTTTCTCTTGGTTTTACTCGTATTTTTTTAAACTATATATTCGTTAAGAAATTTTCTATTTTCTTCAGAATGCTCTATAATATGTATAATATATATCCATATATTTAAAAATCATTAAAAACAATTTTGGAACAATTTATTGTATTCATAAGCATATGTATTTTATGTGTGAGGAACGCTATTTTTACGCTCAAGTTTCAAAATGTTATTATTCAAAAAAAATATATACTAAAAAAGGCACTCAGCGTGAATAAATAGAATGAAAGAAGGAGAATGAGAATGCACAGTGATGTTAGAATGCGTGAGCAACAATTCACTCACGTTTGCTGACGAAAAAAATGAACGTTGAAATAATACTGAAAAGTCTTTAACCAATTGCGCGTTTATTGCACTCTCTTTTTTTTTTTGACTCATTTCATTGCTTTCACTCTATATGTTTATGAAGGACCGACTCATGCTGAGAAAATAAATTTTTCTTTCAGAGAGAATACGCATTTTTGTAATACGTAGAATAAGAATTTATTTTTTTTATAAATTGTATTATAAAAAATCGACTAATAACACAATAAATCTGAAATACCTGAGTGGTAAGTGGCACAAGAATCGTTCATTATAAAAGTTTCTTAATCGCAAAAAAAACAAATGATTAAAAAATTTAAGTGAAAAATTGTCTATAAAAATGTTGAGGTACAATTTTTAAAATGGTATACCCGGCATTCGGTCGCCTAAAAATGTAATAGAAATGATGATTCACGTCAAACCGCTTGCATATTGACTGAGAAAATCGGGAACGGGTTGATTTACCGAGCGCAAGTGCTGCAATACGATAATATTTATTTGTACATATTTTAATTAAGTTGATAATATGTGGCAGTTATCAACACATGTACACATTGGTAAAGTTACGTTTTTGATTTTGGCGAATTTTTCTTATATCAAAATTTATAAATGAAAACTTTTTTCGTGGACCGTTCAATCTTTTTTATTATTTAGCTATATTATGAAAAAAAAATTCAGGATAAAATGTTTAAAAGTGAAAAACACCTACGTAGACTAGATGTTTGGCGAGTTTACGATCGTCAAAGTTGTTTGGGTCGAAGAGCGAGACGGCGCGACCGATATTGCCGGCGCGACCGGTACGGCCGACACGATGAATGTAGTCCTCGCACTCTTTCGGCAATTGATAGTTGACGATTCGTTCGATGCCAATAATGTTGAGACCGCGGGCCGTCACGTTTGTCGAGACCAATACGTCGCATGCGCCGCGCTCGAACGCGTCTTTTGCCTCCTGACGCTGTTGCTGCGTTCGATCACTGCAATAATCGCAATTTAAAAGTTGAAATTTTTTAATTTGTATTTTAATTTAATCCATAGGGTCATATGTGTAAATCTCAAAAAAAAGAAAAAATTGCGTAATAAAAATCAGAAGAATCCAAGCCAACCCATTCGTGCTGTAGGCGCGAATTTGATGAAGCGAAAGTTTTAAAGCCAGCCAATTCGTTTTTCGACGAGTGTTACAGAAAATTAAACATCGTCCAACTCGCTTCCATTCTAAAAGTTTTTTAAATTTTAGAATTAATAGAATGAATTCAAGGCATATAAAAATTACGCACTCAGTCCCTCCTCATCCACATAGTCCTCTTTGTAAGTGCTTAAAAGAAGTTTGTACAAGACTTCAAATTTCTCCTGATCGGAAACCTGAAAGAGAATCGTTTAGATGAATATTCGAACACGAATGAATAAATATTATAAACATTTTTTTTGTATTGGTGGTAAACGTGAATCAAATTTTAAATGCCTAATATTAATATTCATTTTTCACAAAACAAATTTTAAAAATTGTATTAATTCAATACCATTTTTTTCGAATCTATTAAAACAACATTTAGAAAAAAATCACTATTAGAAAAGGACGCACTTCTACAAAGTCTTGCTTAATCGTTTCAGCAATAGTGTTGTTCGAGCCGACGGAGGCGCAGAAAAAGTTTGGACGCAACATACGCGAAGCCAACCGCTCGATGAACGCGTCAAACGTGGCGCTGAGCATCAGCGTTCTATACGAGGAATTACACTGAAAATTGTTGTAACTTATTAAGAAATATAAGATTTTTCGAGCACAAATACATTTAAAAAATTTGAATAAATTATGAATAACGTTTAAAAATTGCAAAATTTGTCTTTAAGCTCATACCGCATCGAGTGCTTTCTTGAATACAGTGATGTCTTTAATGAATTGATCTTGTAATAATTTGTCGGCCTCGTCCAAAACGAAAAATTTCAAATACTTTAAGTTTATCTACAAAAACGACAAAGTTAGAAAAAAAAACTAAAAAATTGCAATTTTTTGTTTCAAAATGTACTGGATTATCTATAAAAATTGATTCCATACATATTTTTCGCGAAGAAATTGCATTGTTCGGCCAGGTGTGCTCACTAAAATGTCACAGCCGGCGTGAATTAATTTAATGGCATCGAAAACACTTGTCTCGCCATACGTGGTGAGGACGGTGATTGGCAGGCCTAAGAATTCCATCAAATTATATCCAAAATAAAGATTAAAAAAGCAAAAAATTTCATTTAAGTTAAGAAAGAAAAAATGGAACAAAAATGTGTATATGTAAAGATTTCAAAATTTAAAAATCCTTAAATTGGAAATTCCTCTAAATAAAAAGTACCACGAGCGTAGGTTTTGAGCGAGTCGCCGAGTTGCTGCGTAAGCTCGCGTGTCGGCGATACGACCAAGGCGTATGGTCCGCTTCCCGCTCCGCCCATCAACGTGCCTCGCGACTTTTGCTCATACAAATCTTGAATGATCGGCAGCGCAAATGCCGCCGTTTTTCCGCTACCCGTCTCCGCACGTGCTATTACATCGTATTCTATGATACAAAGAATTAGGCACAAAAAGCAAAATAATTGAAATAGTTTTGCGCTACCATTCTTATAGAGAACCAGAGGAATGACACATTTCTGGATGAGCGTGGGTCGTTCAATCCTTTTTATGCGTAAATTTTCCAAAATCTGTTTATCGAAAATTGAAATATGGAAATAACTAAAATGAAATATTTTATTGGCTTAATCAATGTAATATTAGTTAACAAACTAATCGTTTACGTTAATATTGGCATGGAACCATCGCCACCAGTGACGTTTATGAGATCTTCGCGTTCAACAATTCGCTGAAACTCAGGGCCTACATGAATATCGGAGCTAATAATTTCTTCGTAGGTCCTAGATGGCTGCGAGAACTTTTCTAATCTTACTAAATTTAATTCCATAATAGATCATGAAAAATTATTCAAGCTAGTTTTGTACACAAAATACTATATGATGTTTTGAGTCCTTTGTTGTTATCGAACGCCCAAATTTGCGAAATTTGTATTCCTAGGTTTTTTGAATTCGAATATGACATTTATCTTTCATAAAAATGGTCCTATGGGTCCTAAAATAGGACTAAAATAGGACCAGAAACCGAAAAGTTTTTTTATTATTTTTTAGGTTTTTTCGCACGGGGAA
This sequence comes from Bradynema listronoti, assembly GCA_024678965.1. Classification (NCBI taxonomy): domain Eukaryota; kingdom Metazoa; phylum Nematoda; class Chromadorea; order Rhabditida; family Allantonematidae; genus Bradynema; species Bradynema listronoti. The sequence goes on from JANLNO010000005.1 coordinate 2,088,240, forward strand.
TTCGATCTTAACCATGTTTTCAACTGACGTTTTTATTTTTATATGTTAGTAGGTTAGCAAGTTAAAAAAAGAGGACATGTAAGGTTAGTTAAACGTTTATTTTGCGAATACAAATTTCGCAAAATAAAAATTGCAAAATAAAAAAAATGGGCCTTCGATAACGGAAAAGAAGCGTGTTTTGTGTAATATATACGTATGGGGCAAACTTACATCCACAGCGCTTTAGAAAATGTTTTCTATAATTGTCAATGCGTTCTTCGACAGTTTTTTCCGCCGATAGTTCAACGTTTTGTTGCGCGCCATTGCCGTTAGACAATTTGTGAGCCTTTTCAGCATTTATCCGTATAATCATATTTGTATTGCAATTCATTTTCTATTGCAAAAATGAATGACTAATTATAAAATACATCATTTTTCTATTATCATTCTTTTGCTTAATAAAAAAGTTATTGTAAAAAATATGTGTGCGGGAACTTTTGTGTCACCCTGTATATATATATATGTTGCGGCCAATACTAGAAATCGGCCATTTCTAGAAATGGCCGGCCAAAATAATTATGATATAAAAAAAAAATCTTTTCAAAGACAAAAAAACTGTAATAATAACTGTAATAATAAACTGTAACAATGAAAACTGTAATAATAAATGATTTGCTGTCTATTTTTCGCTAATACGCTAATTCACAATCATTTATTATTACAGTCATTTATTATTACAGTTTTAGTTTTGGCCGGCCATAATTATTTTGGCCGGCCATTTCTAGAAATGTCCTGATGCCGGCCATTTCTAGAAATAGCCGATTTCTAGTATTGGCCGTAACATATATATATATATATATATATATATATATATATATATATATATATATATATATATATATATATATATATATATATATATATATATATATATATATATATATATATATATATATATATATATATATATATATATATATATATATATATATATATATATATATATATATATATATATATATATATATATACCTCAATTATATAATTTTAAAGCATTTTTTGATATAGATTATAATCAAATGACAAAAATAGTTTTATGATTTTTATAATTAAATTTGATTAATAATCAAAATTTATTTTCAACATTTAGATATAAGAATTGATTTTTTTTTATTTCAAAATGTAAGTACGCGGACTTGAAACCGTGCATTCAGGTATAAAATTAATAAATATTAAGAAAATAGTATTTTTATTGTTCAGTACAAAATGTACATTACATAAATGATAGTGAATAATTGCATTTCGACCAAAAATATGGCCCTAAAGAGGGCTGTTTGGAATAAACGTTCAATCTTAACATTATTACTGATTGTCGTTCTTTTTTGGTAGAAGAACGGCCTGAATGTTAGGAAGAACACCGCCCTGTGCAATTGTGACGCCAGAGAGAAGTTTATTCAACTCTTCGTCGTTACGGACAGCGAGCTGTAAATGACGAGGATTAATACGAGTCTTTTTGTTATCTCGCGCCGCGTTGCCTGCTAGCTCAAGCACTTCGGCGGCCAAATATTCTAGTACTGCAGCGAGATAGACCGGTGCACCAGCGCCAACACGTTCAGCGTAATGGCCTTTGCGCAGAAGACGATGAAGACGTCCAACTGGAAATTGAAGTCCAGCGCGCGATGAACGCGACTTTGCCCCACCCTTAGCCTTTCCGCCTTTACCGCGTCCTGACATTATCAAACTTATGTCGTTTGTGGAGAAAGATTAATTTTAGTTGGTGTGAAGCGAAAAAATGCATATTAGAAATTGCTCTCCTTTAAATAGTTAGAAGCGGAGTAGGCGGCGAATAGCTAAATTTCTAAATAGTCCTGCACTCTAAATATTTCACTTATTTCTGTTATATTTTTTAATTTTTTTTTCATTTTTTTCATCTTTTTAATCTTGCCTTACATATAATAATTGTATTCAAATAAATTCTTATTTGCTAAAGCGTCAAAATAAAAGGATAGCAAATTTTGTTTTATTTTTTTTTTTTACATTTGTGTTTTATTTGTGTAGTACATGTATCGAAGTCTTTCATCGTCATTAAAAAAAGGAATTTTGCTGCACAATTTTATTTTCCCTTTCACATCTTACATTGAAATTATTTTCCATAAGTGGATAGACACAGAGTAGAGTATAGCAGTAAATAGCGGTACAATTATGCAAAAACAGACAGAATGAAAAAGAAAGACTCAAATTAAAATAGGAAGATAATTCAAGAAAAACCATGTGTGGTGGGCGTGGTCTTATCGCGTATAAAAGGCAACTAAAATATCTAAATTTTTAGTTGTTTATCAACACAAACGCAAGCTCTCATTCTCAAACTTCAATTAGCAGCAGCAGCAAAATGTCAGGACGCGGAAAGGGAGGTAAAGGACTCGGAAAGGGAGGAGCGAAGCGCCACCGTAAGGTTTTGCGCGATAACATTCAAGGCATCACCAAACCTGCCATCCGCCGTTTGGCTCGCCGTGGTGGTGTGAAGCGCATCTCCGGTCTCATTTATGAAGAGACCCGAGGCGTGCTCAAGGTCTTCCTCGAAAACGTCATCCGCGACGCGGTCACTTACTGCGAGCATGCCAAGCGCAAAACCGTCACTGCCATGGACGTCGTTTATGCGCTTAAACGTCAGGGTAAAACCCTCTACGGTTTCGGCGGCTAATTTTCATCAACGCCAAAGCGAAGTAAAGCAACAATTTTATCCCAAACGGCCCTCTTTAGGGCCACATCTTGGATTAAAAATGCATTTCTTCAACTCGTCAATTTTCTATTATAATATATGTAAATAAAGTATAATTTATAAAATTTTGAATTATCTGATACATTACAATAAAAATTTTCTTCTCTCTAAAAATGTTCTTTAAATCAAAAAAATTTTTTTTATATGCCTAATCAAGTTATAAAATGTTTGTATAAAATTGTTTTTTATATTTTACAATAAGGAGAAATAAAATTAAATAAATTTATAAAATTTAACTTGAAGAAAATTAGTAATAATTATATGCACTTGCAATAAAGTAATACCAATTTAGGTAGACTTTTTAAATGTTTATATCTTTTATAATTTTGGTATATTTACTATGTATTTAAAATTAATCATCTAAGAAAAAAAATTGTAAGTTTGTAAAATTTTTGCAAAAAACAAAAAACATTAAAAGATTTCTCAAAGCATTGCCAACATTTTCAAAACTACAAATTTTTACTAATTATAACTTTGTTATACTTAATCGATGGCAAGTAAACGTTTTTTTATCTTGAGATTTTTTCTCAAAAACCTATTAAAATGTATTTTACATATAGGTAGTATTCTCGAAATTTCTTCGTAAAATGTCCCAATATTTTCAATTTAATAAATTTTCATATAATTTTGTAATAGTTTCACTATGTTTCGAATTTGATGATTCAATTCAAATTTAACATGTAACTTCAAATATTTTTAAAGCGTTGCATATTTGAAAATTAATTTATAAACAATTTTTGTACAAAATAAAGTGCTGTTTTTGTTTAAAACTTTGCAAACAAAAAATGGCGCGAATTTGCCTCTAAGAATAAATGCTGGCGTCTTTTTCGCATTTTCACAGTTCATAATTTTAAAAAACAAGGGAAGAAAAAGAAAAATGAAGAAGAAAGAATAAAAAGAAAAAATCAAAAAAGGAAATAAACGCATAAAAAAGAAAAGAACGAACAAGACATAAAAAGAAAAAAAATGAAATGGAGTAGGCGGATCTTTGGCATACAATTAAAAAAATATAAAAGGAAGCAAATGAATGAATTTTCTTCATCTTGTTTTCCACAAGCCAAACAACTGAAATTTCTCTCTCTCAAACAGCAAATCAAAACTACGAATGGCTCGCACAAAGCAAACGGCTCGCAAATCGACTGGAGGAAAGGCTCCGCGCAAACAACTTGCCACCAAGGCTGCGCGCAAGTCCGCGCCGGCGACCGGTGGCGTGAAGAAGCCCCATCGTTACCGACCAGGTACCGTGGCCCTCCGTGAAATCCGTCGCTACCAGAAATCGACTGAGCTCCTCATCCGCAAGGCACCATTCCAACGTCTTGTTCGTGAAATTGCACAAGATTTCAAGACTGATCTTCGCTTCCAGTCATCTGCCGTGTTGGCTCTTCAGGAGGCTTCTGAGGCCTATTTGGTCGGTCTATTCGAGGACACCAATCTTTGCGCTATTCATGCCAAGCGTGTTACTATTATGCCGAAAGATATTCAGCTGGCCCGACGCATTCGTGGCGAGCGCACGTAAGGAGATCGAGACGGTTTAAAAAATTATCCCAAACGGCCCTCTTTAGGGCCACAATTTCGGTCAAGAATGCATCTTCCTAAAATTTTTGTTTTGAAATAATAAAATTTTCTTGCAAATTTTATATTAGGTAAAAATGATTGAAAAAAAGATATTTTAATATTTATTTCTGATTAACCTTTAATTTTCGGCTGAAATCCGAAAAATATTAATTTTGTGAGCCTTATTGTTGTTTTTTTACAAAAAAATACAACGAATTTGCATAACTAATTTTATCAGATTTTACAGTCCGTTTGTATATTTAAAAAATTGATTGATAATTCATTATTCTGTCACAAAAAATTAAAATTTTTTTAGTTACCTACTTTTTTAGTTACATTTTTTAGTTACATCGCTAAAGTGATCTGTGCTCTAAATTTAATTCTAGCCAAGTTTTTATTATTCGAAATAAGTTATCCAAAACTCAAAAAACTGCCTAATCCATTCTTTTTGTTATTTTTTTATTATTATCATATTAATTGATGTTGGGACAAAACGTGGTGACAAAACGGAACCAGATAAAACGAGATGAAGCAGAAAACAAAGTTTTTAGGCTTGAATTTTTAATCTAAGTTTAGCTTTGCTGTGTCAATTTGATCTTAGGTTTTTTGTTTTATTGTTAGATTTTAGGCCCATTCTTAGACTTGTGGTTTAAGCTTTATTTTTTTATTTAATTAGGCATGGTTTAGGCTTAGACATAGTCATCCCTTTTTGTCCGGTCCCGTCTTGTCGCATCGCCTTATTAATTATTCATTCTTAAAAAAAATCGATTAAATATATCTTAATATATCCTAAGAGTAATAAGCTTAAAAAAGTAATAGCTGCAAGTATATAATTATAAATGTTTGAGTTATATTTTGAATATTTAAATTCCTTTTTTTAATGTTATAATAATCAGTTATTATTTACTAAAGTTATAAAATTTTATATAGGTAAATATTTTCATTGTATTTTTGTATTTTAGAATCATATTAAACATAAAATTTAACAAAATAAGTTTTGTTAATAAACGGAGTTAAATTTTACAGTAGATTTACAATTCACAAAAAAGTCTATTTTTGAAAAATATCAATTAAAAAAAATTTGCGCATATGCATTGTCCCTTTAAGATGTTCAAAAAAACAAGCCATTTATAGAAAACTACTAAAAATTTTTAAAGCAAGAAAATTTGCAACGCAATTCCCATGCAAAGAATAAAGAGAAATAGACCATCATCATTTTTAACACACATTTTTTAACCAGTAAAAAAAGAAAAATAAAAATAAATGCAAACACATTAAAGAAAATATGTGTAGAAAAGAGGATAGGTATTTTAGAATGCAGAGAAGAATAAAAACAAACGAAAAGAAAAATATTTTCAAGCCATTTGTAGTGGACAAGCGTAATACATTTTTCTCAACAATTGACGCATATTAAAACACAACACAAATGAAAAATGATGATGGTCTATACAAATGAAAGATAGAAAAAGAGAAAACAAGGCGGAGTCAATCCATTTGAACAATATAAAAGCGGCAGAATTCAGCAGTTCCTCACCAGTTTTTAACTGAACAACTAACGACTTTCAACAAACTTCAACAACTATGCCACCAAAACCAAGCGGAAAGGGAGCGAAGAAAGCTGTTAAGGCTACTTCTAAGGGCGCAGCGCACGGAGACAAGAAACGTAGAAAATCCCGCAAGGAGACTTACTCTGTCTACATCTACCGCGTGCTAAAGCAGGTACATCCAGACACGGGAATCTCCTCGAAAGCCATGTCAATTATGAATTCGTTCGTCAACGATGTCTTTGAGCGCATCGGCGCTGAAGCGTCCCGACTTGCGCACTACAACAAGCGCTCAACGATCTCGTCTCGCGAAGTTCAGACGTCAGTCCGCCTCATCTTGCCCGGAGAGTTGGCCAAACACGCCGTCTCTGAGGGCACCAAGGCCGTGACCAAGTACACCAGCTCGAAATAAGCTAGTACACTTTAGCGTGGTTGGAAAAGTCATTTTTCAATATTTATCCCAAACGGCCCTCTTTAGGGCCACAATTTTGATCAAAGATGCATTTTTTAAATCTTCTTTTGAAATTATGAATAAGTTATTCTTTTAAATAAAATGAGAAATTTTGTAAATGTATTATAAGAAAGGATCCATTTTCCACGTATTATTTATTCTTTGTATTAGTTTTTACTTTCCTGTACTTTATTTAAAAATAAATTTATTAAAAATATTTAAAAAACATGAACATCTATTATAAATACAAATATGTATAAAAAATTTGCACATCTTTGTTTTTTAGATGAAGTAATACAAAATACGTGTTCTTACATTTAGCTTTCATCTGAAATGTTAAATACAGGGTGACCACAAAGTCCTTGCACACACTTTTTTAACCATAACTTTTTTATTTAAAAAGATATTTTTGCAAACAAACATTTAAATGAAAGCTAAAGAAATTTTATATAAAAGATTTTCGAAATTTCCGCCTTTAGCCGTCACGCAGGGTCTATACGCTTGCGGAAATTTTTGACAATGGTCGCGAGCGTTTTTTTCGGAGATTTCGTCCCACGCTTTCTGTAGAGCGCGCTTTAAGGATTCAATTGAGCCGTGGTTTGTAGCGCAGGCTTTTTGCTCCAGAATGGACCAAATCGCGAAATCCATCGGGTATAAGCGATCACAAACTCTTGTCTCACAGATCGATATTTTGCATTTTGCAAAAATTGATGGTGGAGCGCGCTGAATGTGCCGGCGCCCATACGATCATCCAAGTGATAATCCATTCCCAGCTTATAGCTACGAAGCTTAAGCTTGATTTGGGCCATTTTTCGAATCGATTCGCGCCCAATCTTCATTTCTTTAGCTAATTTTCTCAACGACTTACCGAAATTTCGATAAATTCAACAACGCAACTTGTTTAGGTTCTCAGACTCGGTCTTCCACTACGGCATCTTTCAGTGGTCGTACGCTTAATGGCAAAATAGACGGTTCATTTGGAAATTCCCAGGTCCTTTGAAATGTTTGGCGCTGCTTTTCTCGTATTAAACAGTTGAGCAATCGCAATTCGCTTGTCTTTTGAACTCATTTTTTCGAAAAGTAAAATCGATAGCGAAAAACAAATAAACAGTTTGTGGAGAATTTTACGCCTTACAAAATAGAGTGCAACATAATGATACAATTTACCAAAAACTGTACTAAAATTTAAATTGAAAAAATGTGTGCAAGGACTTTGTGGTCACCCTGTATACGTTGCTAATAATATTTTTTGTGCAGTGAATTTTTTTTTCCTGGTCATTTTTTTTTCAAATTTTTCTTTATCTTTTATCCAAAAATTTTAAATTGGCCGTTTTTCTTCTTTGATGTGGAACGCATCTTGGACGTGGTCTTGACCATTCACTTCCATCTCTACACTCCAATACATTCTCTGCATCAAGACGATATCCGCGTCGAGTACAATAGTAAACGATTTTTTCACCAGTTAAATAGTAAAACTTTGGTGCTGTTGTCGCTTTTCCGTATTGAATTTCACCAGGATATCTTTTAAAAATGACTAAAATATATTATTCTACAAAACGAATGCAATGGATGATACCTGCAATACGACTCGCATTGTGTACGCAAGTTGCTCCATTGCCCATTTGACTGGCAGACAATAAAGTCACTGCTGATAAGCATATAACCGGGTGCGCATCCATAAATTACAAAATCACCAACTCGAAATTGCGATATTGATGTGGTATCCGTCATCAATGTCCCAGTAGAACCGAGATTTTGGCTCGTTCTATGATTTATTATGCGGGCATGAAGGGGTAAAGGTGGCTTTTCGTCGCAAGTTATCACTAAAGTTTTTTTTTAATGTAAAATTTAAATGCTTATAAAATTTGTATTCATCATTAAAATAATTACTTTTGCATTGTGGTAGTAAATGAGACCAAGTTCCATTAAAATCACAATTAAGAGTTTGTGAGCCGACGAGTCGAAATTCTTCCGCGCGACAATAGCACCGTGCAATTCCTCCAGAACGATAGGATGTGACGCTGCAACTCAGCTCCGCATCAGAAATAGCTAGTGGCGGACATTGAATTGCTGAATATTTTAAAATAATTACACGATATTTTCATTAATTAAAAAAAATGTAAATAATAAAACTTTGGCAACTAGGAGGGAAATGAGACCAACGACCGCCACGCAAACAAATCAGAGAACGGTGGCTATCAAGTCGATAACCTGGTGCGCAAGTAAACTGTGCTATTGTACCCAGAAAAATGTGCTTGTTTGTGTAGTGAACCTGTAAGCTTATCGATTTACGCTCAATAGGATCACAATGTTCATCTGTAAATTGATAGAAATAAGTTTTCGAAATAATTTCTTTAAAATATACCTCGAACTTCAATATGAATGCTGGTGCGTCGATGATCTGGCAGAATACAATAAAAAAATCCACTGTCCTCTGGTTGAGCAACAGATACAGTAAGCTAAATTATTATGCCCATGAAATAATAAACATATTACAAAAGTACATATTATAAAGCTAAAAATTACGCAATATGATTCGCTGGAATTCTGGGTGTCAATAATCCATGTTTGTGGATAGCTACGATATGTAGATGATGTCTCCTGAATTTATTAATAATGCATTTAATAATATCGATCCAGCTTCTTTACGGTTAATACAGATAATTATAATCGTATATTTATGATTTGCGTTTACCCAACGAGGTTGTCCATTACGCTTTGAGAAAAAGCAATATAATTTAAGTGTCGATGACCGATTTATTATAAGACTTCCTTCGGGTGATATTGTATACGCTCCATCTTCCACGACAAAGCGCACGGATGGCGGCTCTATTTAAAAAACCAAAGAATGAATTGCGAAAAGTATTTATAATATAATTTTTAATAGTAAAAATTATTTTTTAAAGATCCGTGTGAACATATTAATTAAATATAAAATTTAGGCTGGAAAACCATTGAAATGCTCTATATCAAGTGAGACACAATACGGTAATGACGGTGTCCATTCGCCGTTGCGACATTCCACTTCCGAAGCACCGCGTAAACGTTCCATAAATGCGTTTACGCATGTAAATAACAATCTTGAACCATCTTTAATGTTTTTATTTATTAATATAAATAAAATCAAGAAAATAATAATTAACAAAAATTTACAAGAAAATTTCTGGTTAAATGAGACGTAATCACGGCCCTGTTTGTGGAACGCGTTTATTCGTTGCGATGCATTCATTTTATACTCACACATTCCAATTTCTAAATATGAATTTCGTATCTAATTTAATTTGTTTTAAATGTATATAGCAAAAAATGCATTAAAAACAACCAGATGGGCATTCAAGATGATTTTTTTGGTGCCATTTTCCTCTCCTACAACGCCAATGTTCGGAACGTCCGCGCATATCAAAATGGGTGCATTTTATCTAATATTAAATTATAGAAGAGATATTTTATGCTTTTTATAGTATAAACTACTTCCAAAAGTGTTCCATGAGGATAAAAAAATGAAGATTTCTCAAAATTATTCTTTTTTTCCAAATTCGTGTAATTGTCAGAAAAAATGCGCTCTTCCAAGTTAGCGATGATTAATGAAGAATTAAGGCGAGGCGAAGCACATTGCGCCACATCGCGCTGTCCAAATTTCTTTGCTTTTAGGGTAGATTTTTGTGCTGCAGAAGATTTTATGGAGGGATGTTCAGGTGAAACTGTAAACGATTATACATATGTACATACAAAAATATATTTTTGATAGTTTTTTTTTAAAATATAGCATACCACATGGAAGCAATTTACTGACCCATTCCCCGTCGATGCATTGAACAGAACCTGCTTGCAACGTATCATTTCTATTTTGCATATCCTCCTTTGAACATGTAAATCGAATTATAGTCCCGTTTGGAAAGACCGATTGAAAACGATCCAGAAAAAGCACGTTCGAAAACTCTAAACGCAACTCTAGACGAAAACTCTAGCAGTCATCATTATAATTATAATTTGTAAATATATTTTAATACCTTCAACGTTATCTTTCGTACTATCGCTTGAATAAAAAGCTAACGCGGGAATATTATCATTATGCTTCGGCGAAATACAATGAGAAAATGCTGAATTTTTATCACATACATATTAGCATGTGAATTGTATAACCGACTAAATAAATACATATCAATCATACCTAACTTTTGACATCTAGGCTTGGGATTCAGTTGTCCAAAATAACACGTAATCATTTGGGCAGTATCCAGACCGCCTAGACAAAAAAGTTGTCCTGTTTGTCCATGAGTGAGAATTGTGGAATTAATTGTGGATAGATAGCTATTTGTTGGGAGAGCACAATCCTCTTAAAAACATTTTATTAATAAACATAATCGTATTTCATTTTGCGATCAACCAACTTGGTACACAATCACCAAGTTCACGTAATAAGCGGCCTTCGACGCATTCAGCTAGATTTGTGCCTTCCACTTGAAAACCACGCAAACAGACCATGCGCGCAACGGCACCATGGGAAAGAATATCGCTCGGCTGGAGTAATTGCGTGTCTAATTCCGTGGATCCGTCCTCCTTGATAAATGTATCATTGCGCCAGTTGCGAACAAAAAATGCGTTGAGACGTGATGGAAGTAAACAATCAGCTAAAAAGATATTCACAAAATAATGAAACAAATTAAATAGATATCATTTCTTATGAAAATTGACTAGTCCTGTGACCTTCCACATCTTTGTGGTTGCATCTATTAACATCTTGAACGGGGAGATGTTATGACGGACTTATAAGAAGAAATTCTAAGTATGTGATCAAGGTCAAGTCGGTAGAGCAGTGCTCCGGTTAAGCGTTGGTCGCAGGTTCAAGTCCTGCCACGGAAGTCACCTTTTTCACATACACAACATATATTACATAGTTATATACTTTAAAAAAATACCAGATTCACAATGACGAAGTGATGGTTGCCATCGTCCTCGGACACATCTAGATACAAGCTCGCGATTGAATGAATTAGAATTATGCATTATGTTGTTATGGTCATTGCTGTGCTCTCGTGCGCTATCAACTCCGCGCATTTGTATAGTAATGGCAGATGTGTGGCGGTTGGATTGATCTTGGCGAATGAAAAACTCGTTGATAGGATAATTTGTTTGCGGAATAAATGGATCTGGGAGCGGATCGTGACCGCTTCGTCTTAACGCGGTCGCGCCCGCTATATGGTAGCCAGGTCTGCAAACTGTCTGAGCAAAATTGGTCAATTTGAAAGATAACAAACTGATTACTGAATTTTTTATAGTAAAAAATTTCATCGCCATAACAAATTTAGTTATGCAGGCAGTTCTAATTTTTAAATGCATAGAAGTATTCTTACGATGATTTCGTCTCCATTTTCACGTAATACAAATTTGTGTGTTGACGTTTCTAAGGGTCCTGGAATTGTACATTGTGTTCCGCTTACATCTTTGCGTATTCTTTCTTCTTTCGAAACATAAATATCATTCAATGTCGATACGTTTATTTTGGAAAAAATATTCGATGATTTAATAATTTCTTTACTGTTATTGATCAATTTATTAGCGCCACGTTTTGTACGACTCCAAATAATTTCTCCTTCCATTTCCGGATGACGCTGGGAAATGCATTTTGGCTTTATTTCCGGCTTCCAAACGCCATTCGTGCATGTCGCTTTTGGAGGACCTAGAATTTTTGTTTTTAAAGCTAAACATTTACCTAATAATAAAGTACAACCTATAAGACGGTTTCCTTTATTGCAAGTGAACGAAATCATACGCCCTTCAGGAACACGATGGATATAATCAGCAAAACCATATGCCCCCATTTGACCTTCAAGCATGATTTGACCACCTTCCAGAACTCCGTATATTCTATTTGGATGTTCGCAATACACTAAATTGATTTGTAATTAAAAAAACCAAATTAAAATATAAAAATAACAACATATAATTTAGTAAAACAAGAACAAACTCGCACTAGGCAAACATCGAAACGGCGGTCCGTCGCGTATCCAACGACCATAAATACAACGTATAAGATTGCTATTTGGAGCAGAGGGACGAAAACCCTGCATGCAACTGTATTTAGCTACCATGCCGTACGTTGCCTTGGTGAAAATAACCACTAAAAGCATGAATTTATTTTTGAACAATATACATACTTGTACTATCTATACACTTGATTTACCCCAATTTCGCATGTATAAGGCCGGGTGTTTTGAACCAAATTTAAATTGGCGCCAATGAGTTCATTCTGTTGTATTGGATTTAAGCGAGTCCAACTTTTGTGCCTACTCAAAACCGAGCACAAAATTTGGACCCCAACGGATCCGATACAATAGAATGAACTCATTGGCGCGAATTTAAATTTGGCTCAAAACACCCGGCCTTATACACGCGAAATTAGGGTATATTGTTTATATTTATGATTTAAATTTTACGTGAATTTGGTACTCGTTGCGGCCATGTGCGACAAGGAACTAAATAGAAAATGTTATTTTTTGCTTTTATTTATTTATATACCAGTCGACGCCCCCATTAACATAACGCCAAGGGACTGCGCGTTAACTATGTTAATGGGAACGTTATGTTAATGGGAGAGCGTTATGTTAAGGGGGCTAATGGGTGAAAACCAACCAAGCTGCCAAAACGATTATGTTAATGGGAGGTTTATGTTAATGGGAATTTATTAGGGTGTCCCATAAGTTCGCGGGCACTTTGCAATAAAACTTTATTTGATTGTAACATAATATTTAATAACAACTATTCTTCAAAGTAGATGCCATTGCTTTCCACAGCTTTCGTCCATCTTTGAGCCAGTTGTTCAATTCCACGGCGATACCATTCTGCCGGTTTGGAGGCGAAAAACTCTCGACACCCATTTTCGACTTCCTCCAGAGAATCGAAGGTCCTGCCGCGAAGAAAGTGAGCCATCGAACGGAACAGATGGTAGTCGGATGGCGCAAGGTCCGGACTGTACGCAGGATGAGGAAGAACTTCAATTCCAGGCAGCTCCGAAATTTTTTCCTTGGTGAGAGCAGCGGTGTGTGCTGGAGCGTTGTCGTGTTGCAGGAGCGCGCGCTTTCGATTGATCAATGCGGGATAACGAGCCGAGAGAGCGGCGTAAACACGATCCAGTTGTTCAGCGTATAATGCGGCGTTCACTGCAAGACCATTTGGAACAAGCTCAAAGTGAATTATCCCCTCGAAATTCCACCAAACACACAACATGACCTTGTGGGCGAACCGATCCTGTTTGGCGACTTGTAGAGCTGGTTGACCGGGCTGGATCCAAATGTTCTCCTTATTGGCGTTACGGAAGAAGATCCACTTTTCATCTCCAGTAACAACTCGACGCCAGAAACGAAGATCCTTGGGCTTTTCGAGCAAATGAGTGCAGATGTCGACGCGTCGTTGCTGCTGAGCCGGCGTCAATTCGTGAGGAACTTCTCGACAGCGCCTGCTCACTAGCCCGATTTGATGGAGGTGGCGATCGATGGTGGACTTGGAAGAGCCGAGCTCTGCCGACAATCTGCGGGTACTGGTTTGTGATTGCTGTTCCACAAGCTCGCGCAGAGCCTCATTGTTTACGGTCGATGGGCGACCTGACTTGGGGGCCGATCTTCAAGGCTGGTTTCGCCGTCGTTGAAGCGCTTGAACCATTGGGCGGCTGTGGTTTTGTTGACCACTCCTGCGCCTTCCACATCGCAAATTTCGGTTGCTGCAGCTCTTGAACTCATCCCTTTTTTCCAATAGTGACGCAGAAGTACGCGAATCTCAAATTTTTTGTCCGTCATCTTATAACTAAAAAACACCTTTTTTGAATCACAATTACAAAAAGCGATACACCATATTAAAGAGGAACAAAAATACTATAAAATGATATCAAACATTAATCGATTAGTGGCAAACGTCATAAAAAATTTAATGTTTGAAAATATTAGCTTCAAGTGCCCGCGAACTTTCGGGACACCCTAGTATGTTAATGGGGGAGTCGACTGTATTTCTTTTATTTATCGTATAATATAATATAAAAATTATACGGTTCTTATCGGTTATCGGACTATCAAAAAATTTTTTTGATTTTTTTAGATTTTCTGAGATGGGGAATTCGAATTTATTATGTTTTTTACAAATTTTTTTTCATTTTGTGAAGTTTTTGACATTTTCGAGGCAAAATTTTATAACATGGTTCTAACAAGCAGTAAACAAAAAAGCATCTTTTTTTTGGTGGTCCGATAACCGATAAGAACCAATTATACTTGGTGAGCATTGAGGCAAGTGCGACCAAGTGCCATTATTGCACAAAATCGACGATGCCGCATACTTGGTTTCATGCTTTGCATCACAAACAATATGTGCCTGTGCTCCATGTGGACTAATTTCGCCTTCGGCAAATTGTTCTATTCGACCGTTGGCTATTTTAGGAACACGACAACCGGCTATAATTAATTTGTGTCCAATTTAAAAAAGGAAGATGAAACCAAAACATTACCAAAGCATTTCGGCATCGCATTACTCCATTTTCCTGATATCTCACATTTTGCAAATGGCGCTCCTATATGTGTCATTTGTTCAAGACATCGAAATACAACCATTGCACCAAAATCCGTTGTATCCCCCTCTATATAGCCATTGTAAAGTGGAGGTAAAATAGGACATCGAATCTCTAAATAGTTATTTTTTTCAATATTATTTATAAAAATTAAAAGTTCTATACCTTCACAAATTGGTTTCTGACCGGCCCATATACCTTCGGCTAAACAAATTCGTTGGCCCTAAAACTATATAATTTGCAACAATATGACTTTTTTTTCCCTCAAACCTGTCCGACGAGACGAAATCCTTCATTACACGAATAAGTAACCGCAGATTGATAAGTGAGTGAACTACCTAACACCGTTCCATGTAAAGGATCAGTTGGTCGTTCGCATTCTGTCGCTGAAAATTACGAAAAATATAGGCATAATAAATAATTGGCGTTATACTAACGTTTGCAAACTGGCGGTTGTCCTGTCCACTCTCCACGTGCAGTGCATTTGCGAGTTGCATCGCCGATAATATGAAATCCAGGAGTGCATTGAAAATTAACACTATGTGGATATTGAAAAAGCTCTCCAGTACGAAAACCATTTAGAGGTATACCTGGATCCGGACATGTCTTTGCTGAAAATGAACCATAATTTTCGAAATATTTGACATATATTAGCTTGGCAAAAAAGTACTTCGACAAAATTTAACTTTTTTTTCAATTATTTATAACTTTATTCAGAACAAATAATTTTAAACAATATATTCACCGTTGACATCAATAACTTTTACCCATTTATCAGGTAAAGCACCTATGCCTTTTTCCCAGAATTCAGAGGACTGAGATAAAAAAAAGTTGTCGACTGCCATTTTGAGGTCGTCATACTTGTCGAACTTTTTTCCGTGCAAATAATGCTTGAGCGGTCGGAACAGGTGGTAGTCAGAAGGCGCAATGTCCGGTGAGTACGGCGGATGGGCAACCGTGTGCCAGCCAAGTTCGGTTAATTTTTGGCGGGTGAAGGAAGCAACGTGTGGTCGAGCATTGTCATGGAGCAAGTGAACTGTTGAACGTCTTGGACGTTTTTCTTGCATTGCATCAGCCAATTTCTGGAGCTGATCGATGTACACAGAAGCTGTGACAGTCATGCCTACGGGCAGCAACTCGTAGTAGATCGGTCCCTTCGCATCCCACCAAACACACAGATGATCTTCAAGGCTTGTATCTCCGTTCGCAAAGCGGTTGAACCAATTGTTGACCGTCGCACGATGAACAGTCCCTTCACCAATTATGCTGTTGATATTTGCAGCAGCCGCGCTTGCACTCTTGCTTTGGAGCCACTCGTAGTAGATGATAGCTCGAATATGGTCTTTACTAATCATTAGTGAAAATTAACAAAACTCTGCGCGCGTGTCCTTATATACTCATATAATAATAGTTTCGAGAATGTTCTACAAGGCTATCAAACATATAAAATTATTTGAATTATTTCCAGAAAATTTTAGAATTTTGAAATTTTTGTCGAAGTACTTTTTTGCCAAGCTAATAAAAATATAACCTCTGCATTTAAGGTCAGGTCCAAACCATTGTGCAACATTTCGTCGATTAAGCAAACATTTTGCTAATGCAGAACCACGGTTCGCAAAGCGACTATAGCCTGCAATGCAAGCGTAATGTGCTTCTATATCCAAATCATATTCTTCGACGAAATTATTTACTAGGTGATGCGTAGCATAAGGCACTTCTGGTGGAGGGCCGCACTTCGCTAAATAAAAAAAGTGATTAGAAATTTCGGTTTTTATACAATTTGCCCCAATATAATATTTTTTAAAGTTTAAAATTAAGTCAATCTTAAGCTTAGGCTTTTGGCTTAAGCCCTAAACTTATAAGCTTAAATCCTAAATATATCATATAGGAGAAAACTGCACAAGTACCACAAGTACCTTTATTTCAGCATTCGCAAATTTTTTTAGTTTTTTAGAACTTCGTTTAATTAACTAATTAGCGATAAAATTCCACAAATTTTTTAATAAAGAATAATAAAAAAATTATGATGTTAGGTATTTAAAATTTTTCTGTTGTTAATTTTACTCTTTAAAAATTATTTCTTGCTAACTTTGAAGTCGGCATACTGGTTTTGTCCCACTCCATTCGCGATTGCCTTGACATCGTCTTTGTGAAGGACCAATAAGTACATAGCCTTCGTTGCAACCGTATTCAACATTCGCATTAAATGAAAATCCATTTGATGTTCGTACATATCCATTTTCCAAGTCCAGCAGTGGATGACATGTAGAGGCTTTAAAATGAATTTAGTTGAGAAGTTGAAAAATAAATTCATTTATAATTTTTATTTTCGTTCCATACTTGGATTCACGCATGTCATACCGCATTCTGCATCACAAAAACATTTTTTATTAGTTTTTCTACAATTTTCGTTACGTATACATGCTTTACGGCAATATGACGCCCTGGGCACCGAAGCAACACAATGCCGTATGTCACCCTCTGATATATTAAATATTGCTATTGCTAATAAAAAAATACTAATCACGCTACACATTCCAGGATCATAATCATTAAAGATTCAACCATTGAATATTTTAAATATCATCGATTTAGTTGTTTTCCTTTAAACCTAGATGTACATAAATCAAAAATTATAGTTATACCTAATTTAAAAAGTCATAATTTATTTCATTATTTATAATATTTAAAAAATTAAAACTCATAAAAATTACATATAAAATCCAATATGTATTAGATTAGCTCAAATTATGTACCTAATTAAAAAATTATGTATTTTAAAGCGAGTATAAGGATGAGACAGATAGACTTGAATTAAAATAATAATATTAATGTCACACGAATAAAACATGAAAAATTGAAAAGAAACAACAAAAAAAGGTGTCAATAAGACGATTAAATCAGCGAGCCAAATGTCAGTTAGCAAATTAAATTTAATTAATTAATAAAGCAAATAAAAAATCTTAATAAATTGATAATAAATTTCAAAGTAATCAAAGAAAATTAAACCAGATTTGAAATTTTTTCTTTTTACTGATGTATAAAAAGAGTTTTATTTTATACGGATTAATTAATATAAAAAAATTATATGCTTATTAAATGTAAACATGAATGAGATAATCAATTATGCGTGTAAAAATTTTCAGAAAAAAATATTCTCTGTCCGCTATGAATTTAGTTCAAACGGCAAATTTACATCGAAATCTTTTAAGTTTACAGCCCAAAGAATACTCAATTTCTTCACTTGCATACGACCAATATGGAAAATGTCGTAACCCTGACGCCATAGTCACCTTTAACGAGATTATTTTATTACCATTGTCTGCAAATTTTGCTTTGTCATTATCTTTATTCTGTTATTTTCTATTTTTTTTCACTCTTCAAAATATATTTAAAATAAAAAAATCGAAGAAAACTATGTAAATTATGTTAAAAAATTATAAAGAAAAATAAAATTATTAAATAAAGAAAAAAAAAACGAAACTATATTTTGGAGGTCGGTTATATATTTTCTAATTTTCTCATCATAGGATTTTTCTGAGAGATTCCCACTTAGAAAAATCGTCATTCCTCCGGACCTGAATGATGATGAACTGAGGAGAAGTGAATGATTATGTAATAGGCTAAAGAACAAGTCAGCTGGGAATAAATATTATTTTCTATAATATAAAATTTTTATTTTTTATGAATTAATTTTGATTAAAATAAATATGTACCTAATTTTTTGTTTGAAAGATTTTTTTTATATAAACTGCATAACCTACATAAATAATAAAATAAATATGTCTAAAAAACAACAATTTCACTTAAAATAATTTTTATAAAATTCACATGTAATCTTTAATAAATACATGATTTTTTCATCAACGTGAAAATTATTTTAAAATTTTCCCAATTTTTTTTTACTAAATTTCGAAAATTAAGAACCGGACCAAAATCGGGACTAAATCGGGCCACTCGGCTCATCACGGGCCACTCGGCTCATCACATTTTTTTATTTAAGCGTACCGGACCGGGCCGCAAAAACATTTTTTATATTAGATTATAATATTTAAGCTTTTTATATTAGATAGTATTAAAGCAATTTAACAATAAAGATACATATGAAATGTTTTGCAATTAAATGAATCATCTTTTTTTAAATTTAAATATTGCAGAACAGCCATTTTTGTGATTTTTAGTTTAAAATATTTTTAAACTAATTCGAATAAATATTAAATGTACACACATGCATATTTATTGTTCGAAGAAATTTAAAAATTGTAAATTTTAACTTAAAATTTTTTAATAGCTTTTTTAAAAGAGCCTTAAACTAAAATTTTCAATCATAAATTGAAAATTTAAAGTGGTATAGTAAAAATTGAATAATAACACAAATATGTATTAGATATTTTTATATTTTAGATTTTTTATATTTTATTCCAAAGCATTATTTAGTAATTAGAACATTTTCTAAGATTTTAATTTTAAATATCAATCGATTGTAAATTTCAAAAATATGAATAAATATGATATACTTTTATTTTGCAACACTCTGAATAAATTATCTAATTTTTTTCTCATATTTTTCAATAAAAATACAAATTTTGTTAGCCTTATTTATTTTACTAAGACTCATTATACATTTTACTCAATCATTAAATTTATCTTTATAATAGAAACAATATTTATTTATACCCATAATCTAATTTAAAACGTACTCTCTATTAAATTATTTGAATAAAAATGAGAAAAATGTTCTTTGATAACAATTATTTTTTAGCTTTTAGGCCAAATATGTACATAATTTTAAAAATAATCGCCCCTATTAAACGACACTTTTCAGTAACGCTTTTTATAAAATTAGACTATTTGCCAAAAAACGAAAAAAAACGTAAAAAAGACAAAAGCGATGGTAAAACAACAACAATTTTGTAAAAAGTTGTTGTCATTTGGTCCTACTTTTCAAAATTGAGCAAAAAATTTTTATTTGTGAATTTTCGATGATTTTTTTCCAAATTATAGAAAAACTGTCAAAAAATATTGTTCATGTATTCGAGAGAGTGCATTACGCCGGTTTTTAAAATAGCTCGTACAATATATTTTTGAAAAATGATATGCTTTTTTTGCAAAAAAATTACGTTTTTTTATATGTTGGCGGCAAATTTTGAAAAACTTTAATGACATCAAAAAATATACCGAAGACAAAAAATGAAGAGTGTGAAACTTGTGTTTACTTTTTATAGGAATTTTCGGCAATTGAAACAAAATAGAATAAGAATGTTGTCATGTTCTTTGAATTTTTTAAGAAAAAATTTTTATGGAGAAAGGAGAGAAGCGCTTGACGCACTCACCAAAAAAACCACCAAAAATTAAAAACAAACTCGCAAAATCTTTTTATTTCAGAAACAATTCATTGCTTATGTTATTGTTGCGTGTATTCAATCTGTCCCTTTTTTGTTACACTGTTATGCGTAAAAATGTTAGTTCCGTTTTTCGGTCTGGAAACATCATTTTATAATTGTTTTTTCCAATGTCTTTATCTTAAAATTAGATTGAAACATTTAAATAAAAATTTTCAATTGTTGTTTAATTTTTCAAGGCAGTTAAACAATTAATTTTATCACTTACTTTTTTCTTTAATTATAATTTTATCTCATGACATGTCATAATTCATATTTCTGAATCATTTAAATTTCCAGAATAATTTTCGAAAATACGAACTAATACTATATTATGATGGATCGAATAAAGATGCCAATTATTTTGTCATGAATGTACTCATTCTTATTTTGCTTCGAGCCGTGATGACATCCACAAGTTGGTCATTTATTAAATACTTATAAAAAAACTTCAGAATAAATCTGGCTAATTGATCGGATTAATTTTAGTGTTTAAGTTTTCAAATATTGTAAATTCTCCATTTTATGCGACTGCGAATTTCTTGCAAGAAAATGCGAACGAATGTATAGACGTGTGTGCTGACACGTTTCGCCTTACACTTTCTTCAATATTAGGCAATAATCGAAAGGAAGACATTTTTGCACCTTTTCATGCTATTATTTTCACCAGCGGAAGTAATGCTATTGCACAGCGCAAAATAGACTGGGCTTGCTAGTAAGCTTTAAATAATAAATATTTATTACCTACTTGTTTTACTTTTATTTTTTTTAAACCTAGAAAATTTAGCGCAGTAAAAAAGCTTAATTCATGTTCATTACGTTGTGCTGATTCAAAGGCTAAAATGCTAAGAATAGCTGGTCTACAACACTGGGGAATTTTTTGTCAAGAATCTAAGACCTTACCAATAGGTAAACATAAGAACAAAATAATATTAGGTTGTAACATAATTATGGTCGCTTTTTTTTATTAAACTTTCAACAATTAAAGCTACAGTAAAACAAAGTCATAAGATCAAATAATCGCCATTAGTCAACCATACATCTCTTCGGTAATTTGCGGATTCTTCGCTTGAAGAAGTCCGTACCCGATTTCTGCTCGATCCATTCGCAAACCCCATTTTCGAGGTCGTCGTCGTTTTTGAATTGCCGTCCGCGCAAAAAATTTTTTAACGACCCGAACGCATGGTAGTCAGATGGCGCAATGTCGGGCGAATAAGGCGGTGAGGTAGCAGCTCCCAGCCAAGTTCCTCTTCGATATGGCAGCGCGTCAAATCGGAAGTATGCGGACGAGCATTATCTTGCTGAAAGATTACGCGGCCTTTTCGAGTTCCAACGGTCTCCATTTCTTCCACAGCTGCTGAAACAAGATCAAGTTGTTTACAATAAAGCTCGCTGTTAATCGTAGAGACCTTTGGCAAAAGTTCCCAAAACACTGGACCATTCATACACCAGAAAAAACTTAGCATTCGCTTTTCCGCGTGGGGGTCTCGTTTTGGCGGCGGATGAGCAGGTTCATCGCTTTTGAGCCAGGCGCATTTTGTGACACGACCATCGTAGTAGATCCAGCTTTCATCGTACGTGATGATTTGGCTTAACAGACAGCCGTTTCGATGGCGACGAAGCAGTTCTTTGCAGGTGTCCGCGCGTTTTTGCTTTTGCGCCGGAGTGAGATCATGCGGGATTCCTCGGCCTTTTCTCCACCGCCTGTTGCACTTTCGAAGCCAGCGCCATACCGTCTGATGAGAGCATAATCCGGAGGCTAACTCGCGTGTACTTCCATCAAGATTTTTCTTGAACTTTCGATCGATGGCATACGCTGGTGGGTCTCCCGGCGCCCTCCTTGTGTTCGATACTGGTACGTCCTTCGCAAAACATTTTGAACCATCTTTGTAATCACATCACGACCAAACATCTCGTTAATTTTTCGAGCAGCTGGAGGCTTTATCACCATTTTTGAATCGTTCGCGTAAAAGCACTCTCACACACTCACGATCGTCTGTCATTCTAAACAAAATATTTAACGTTAACAAACATTTTACAAAACAAATCATATGTCATCAGAAAGCCCAAACCATCCCCTTTCCAACGATATATGATTAAAAGTATTCCGTTTAAAACAAACAGAATTATAAACATTTGAAAAAAAGCGACCATAATTATGTTACAACCTAATAATAAAAATAATTGAATATTTATATTTTTTATTAAGCATTTACGGAATTTTTACGTTGTGAACGCAATCATTTTGAACGCAGTCAGCGTGTTTGTATTCCATCTGTTCATGAGCTAAATAAACTTCTGCCAATTGTACCAACTTTATTTCCTCTTAAAAACACTGAGACATTAATGCAAATAAATACAGGTCATCGATTGCACGTTAAATCATTTAATAAGGATCACAATCCTATAAAATCGCTAAGAAGATTTTGTAGGTAGGGAAACTCATGAAATTTATTATCCTCATTAAAGAATTCATTTTTAGTATGCTAGAAAATTATTCGAAGTGTTATTCATCTGTTCCTTTTAAATGTTCCTCAGCTAATGCTACCGAGGTAAAAATTTTATTCATTGCGCTATTTTATTATACAAATTACATAAAAAGTAAAAATATAAAATAAGAGCTATGTTAAAAGATAAATTATTTTATTTTTCTGCACTCATTTTTATCCACAGAGACCATCGATTAATCATTTTTGTTACGGGATTATTGTTGCAACAAATATGGTTAACCCATTCGAAAAAACAAAAAAATGCGAACGGACCATTGCAGCGACATGTCGCTGCAGTGCACACACAAAAATTCATATAGGGTAGAGCAATTTCATCCCCGATTGTATTTTTGTTGTAACTTTTTTACTTTTTAACCAAATTGTAAAACTATTTTTACTTTGATCCCTTGAGAATTTTTTTCACACCAAACTTGTCTATTTATATTCGTTTGAACTTTTTTGAGACTATTTTTAATACGAAAAATGGGTAAAATTGTTTTGAAATTGACTCAATTTTTCAGTCTGAATTTTGCGAAAAATTTCATTTAATAGGTTAAATAATGTCGATTATGATTAATTTTATCTCATTTTGAACCAAAATGTCGAAATCATTCAATTCGATGATTAGGACGCGTTTATCATTATGTTTCAGATTTTAATGATTTTGCCTCTATTTTTGAAAAGTTCAAATAAATACAAAATTTCTAAAACGGAAACAATATGGACAGATTTGTCGTCATAAAAATTCCCAAGGAGTTGTAAATAGAATATAAAAAAGATTTTAGAATTTGGTTAAAAAGTAAAAAAAAGTAAAAAAGCTGCAGACAGGAAATTTACAAAAAACGCGCGGTTTGTGCACGAAAAACAAAAAAAATGCTTCGATTTCGAATGGGTGACCCTCGAGTGAAATCCCACCAAAAAGCATCAATTTTATGCAAAACAGGACAGCACTGACGGAAATGAATTAAGAGATTAAGATTAAGAGACCGTTAAAAAAGCAATTGAAATATAACGAAGATAAAAAGAAAAGTCTTGGCCTCGCTTTATACACGATAAATTAGGGTAATTAAGATTTTGGTGGTGGTATGTAGTCAAAGATCGCCCAAACATTAAAAAATAAAATATAAGAATTTAGAGTGAGTAAAAAGTGCGCAAATATGCACATAATAAGGAACTATTGAAAAACACTACATAATTTTGCTTAATTTAAAAAAGGGACACTTGGCGAATATGGGATTAACCGGTTTTGCATAAAATTTGTGTTTTTTTTCAACATACTTCAAGTTATTAAACGTCAAGAATGAACTTTTGTCATGAACGTGACAAAACAATCCAAACTTTTTGACACAGAAAATTACAAAATTTGCAAAACTAAATGAAGGCAGGGATTTTCAGCATTTTTTATATAGAAGTACTATTATACAGAGAGTCATAAAAGGTCCTGTAAGGGGTTTCGAAAAAAATAAATGCATATTCGGACTCCACGAATCACGAGGATTTTAATGGTATATGATATGTTAACAAAATCTCGTGGTCCCATATTCGTCAATTTAGCCTAATTTTTTTATTTTTTGGTGAAATGTCAAAATTCTTTTTTTCCTGAATCCTGAAAAAACCTTTTTATTTGACACCAAACTTGTCGAGATTGGTATCGATTTACGAATTTGCCAATTAAACTTTTTCGCCATTTTTTCAAAAAACAAGACATTCTCGTTAAAATGGGTGGCATAAGGACCAACTCATCTTAAACATAATTTTGGACCATTTTGACTTTTTACAATAGTTGAAAATCGTGGTAAAACTCGTTCTAAAAGACATTATTTAAGCCATTAAAAAAAAATTAGCGTCAATTTAATGTTAATTTTACTCATTTTCGATCTTTAAAAAAGTGGCAAAAAAAGTTTAAATGATTAGTAAATTCGTAATCAATATCGACAAGCTTGGTGTCAAACAAAGTGGGGTTCTTTCAGGAATCAGGAAAAAAGAATTTTGACATTTTACCAAAAAATAAAAAAGTTACAGCCAATTCAAATCCCGCCACAAGAATGCGCCACTTTGCATAAAATTGTTTTTGGAAAATTCGTATTAGAACAAAATTTTTCATTTTTAGGTAAATCTTGGCTTATACAAGATAAATTAGAGTAATTTTTGCTATAATTTTTCTATTTCATTATCGATTTTCAAAATATATTTTTTTATTTTATTCACAAAATGATGTCATTTTTCTAGTATACAATTTGTTGATTTTGGTTTCATTTTACGTAAATAATTAGCAAATTGGTAAATCAAACTTTTAAAATCAAAATTTTAAATGCTTATCAAATTTATAAATCAAAATCAAAATTGATAAGTTAGTTATCTTGTAATCTTAAAATCGAAAAAAATTTAAAAGTCGTTTGCAAAATAAAAAAGTTATAACAAAAACAAAACCTAGTAAAAATATTTTAAAAAATATAACCAGATAATACATAAAAAAACATAATATTAGTTTAGATTTGGAAACGTGTTAATAATTCTATACGTCGTTCTTATAATCTACTCGTGAAACTGTCTGCCAGCCATTTAAAAGTGCCTGTAGAGTGTGAAACATCATTGGCTATGGAATCTGTGAATTCATCAGCTACTGAGATTTCGTTTTTCGCGGATGCACATTTAACCGGAAGATCAAACGAGTTTATCGAAAAAGATTCCATTGAGTCAGTGAATGTACAAGTACAAAAATCAGAGTCTTTTATTTCATCTTCAATTTCAACTCCGCTTTCTACAGTTATAATGAGGAGAACAACTAATTCGTATACATCTTCCTCTACTGAATATAAAGATAATGATGATTATTGGATGAATGCTAATGGTTTCGATAATGACGACGAAGATTTGCACGAAGGATCTGGAGCCGAATTAAATAATACCCAAAAAATGCTTGTTATGAATAATATACAAAACAGAGCGCCTTTGATGCAAATGAATCCATTGTACATTCAAGTGGTTATTTCTTTCATCACTATAATGCTCAATCTATAAATTATATTATGCAATACAATTTCGTTGTGTAGCGCCACAACATATATATAATCTGATTAGAATTGTACATAATTTGATTTTAATTATACATAATTTGCAAGTGGTGGCAACTTGGCTTCAAACGGCTTGAGCCATTTTTTCGCCATTAAAATTGTGATAAAATTTTTTTGACAATAAAAATTTATTTTTTAGTTTTTAAATAAATATTAGGGGGGAATAACATAATAAATAATTAACATAATTAATATAAATACATATAATATATTTTATTGCTTTAAAAAATAATTATAGCAACGAAAATAACGTAACTTACAATTGATTCTGCCTAAGTTACAGGGTTGGGCAAAAGTTTTGACCCATCGTTTTTTAATTTAAGTTTTAATAGTATTATTGACAGCATGTGCAGTAATTTTTATCGTATATTGTAGCCCGTGAAATTCTGTACAAGCTACGTTGATTTTTTTTGGTTAATTTTTTTTGTGCTTTTAGTCATGAACCGTGAAGCAAACCGTATCGCTGTCGTAAAATTGTTCGAATCGGGGACGTCACAGTCTAACATCATAAAACTGCTCCGTATGCCAAGAAAAACAGTCTACAGAATTCTCAAACGTTACAAGGAGACGGGCACGACTGCGGAAAGGCCTCGCAGTGGGAGACCAACCACTGCAACGACCCCGGATAATCTGAACAAGTTCAGATGCCGGATCCGCCGAAATCCAGGCAAGTCGATGAACAAGCTGGCGAAGGAGATGCACATCAGTCGTCGATCGGTTGCCAGAATGGTCAGGAACAAGCTGAAGCTTCGTAGCTACAAGCTCGGAAAAGGCCACTACTTGGACGAGCGTATGAAGCGCGTACGGCTCGAAAATGCGCGACGTCTGCTAAAAAAAAAATCGTTTGGGTCGATTTTGCTCACAGACGAAAAAATCTTCACAATTGAACGCGTCGTCAATCATCAGAATGATCGTGAAATTCGTCGAAATTCGCAAGGTATTATTCAGAAATTTCTGCTCTATCAGACTGACATTGAATTTTTAGAAAAGAGCCGAGTTCAGCGACGCCACTTCCCGAGATCCGTCATGGTGTGGGCGGGAATTTCGAAAAATGGGAAGACGCCGCTTGTTTTCGTGGAGCGCGGTGTCAAGATCAACGCCGAAGTCTACCAACAACGCATTTTGAAGGATGTCGTGATCCCCTGGAGCCGACAACACTTCAAGAACAGCCAATGGACGCTGCAACAGGACTGGGCGCCGGCTCATTCTGCGAGGTCGACCATCGATTTTTTGAACAACAACAAAATCGACTTCTGGGACAAGAGTTTGTGGCCCTCCAACTCGCCCGATTTGAACCCGATGGATTTTGCAATTTGGTCCATCCTGGAGCAAAAAGCGTGTTCTACAAATCACACCACCGTCGAGTCCCTGAAGCGCTCCCTTCAGAAGGCATGGGACGAAATCACTGTAAAAACGCTTGCGACCATCGTCAAAAATTTCCGTAAGCGTCTGCAGTCCTGTGTGGCGGCTGAAGGTGGCCATTTTGAATAGTTATTGATTTATGTTGTAGAAAATTTTATTAGCTTTCGAATATGTATAACATTGTTGAATTTTGTTGATTAATAAAAATTTTATGTTTAAAAAACGATGGGTCAAAACTTTTGCCCAACCCTGTATATCATTTAGAGATGAATAAAAAGTTATTTTTGTTATATTTATTATTTAATTTAAACTCAATATGCTAATATTTGCCCAGAGAATAAAAAAAGAAATTGCTCATTTCTATTATCTAACTAAAAAATTTTTATGACAATTTTAATGTTGAAAAATAGGCGGAGTCCCAACTCTGTTTTTCAGCTTTAAATTCTACCATTTTCTCAATATTTTTAACTCGGGTTTACAATATTATAGAGAAACAATTTTTCTCTAATAATTTATCGGTGTCATCGATTAGGTCAATTTGATTTTAGCTAGTTATCAATTTAAATATTGAGGTGCAAATCTGCCAAAACTATACAACTATTAAATATTGATTATCGAGTCTCGACTGATCGGAATTCTGAAGAGTCGAACGAGCGTACAGTTTTCTGTCGATAGCAAAAATCGCATGGCAATATACAACTATTAAACATTGATTTATTCTTGTTTACCAACCATTTTCTTATTAAGTCACGTTTAATTCATATATGTTTTCCATTGCATTTCATCTTGTATTATATCCTATAGTTAATAAAGAATTATTGAGTAGAATCGAAAAATTTAAAAAAGCTACTAATTTACAAAAGTCTGGCTTTCGATTCAAAAATCGTTTCTAAATCATCTTTAATATGTTAGTTGATTCAAGCCAATATATTATAATATGTATATGTATTATGCATGTAATATTCTTAAATTAAAATTGTAAAAGTGGAAAATTGAAATAAAAAAGTAATTTATAAATCTTTTTTAACAAAAAGCTTAAACTTTAAACAAGAGAATTTAAATACGAGTACGATTTACGACGTTCTTCTTATTGTTTTTATAGGTCGAATGACTGCGATATTCATTTTGTGATCGATTTATATATGTAAACGAGTTATTGTATTCCATAGACTCTTCTATAATTTCGCGAAAGTATTGTAAATCAGCAATAAACTTTTTGTCCTGAATAAAATATGTCTGCGAATTTTATTTAAAAGAACACCTTTTTTCAATGAGCACTGATGTATGCTGCGATAAGTAGATTGACGTGTTAATAATCGTAAATCTTCGCTATCTTGTTTCGGCGTAAAGCCATTTGCCGTCCCAAATAATTTACCAAATGTTTTGCGACGAACTTTTCGCATTTGTTTGTGCAGAGTTATTCGATATGACTCACAAAAAATGTAATAAATAATGAAATTACACGATGAATTGAGTACGACCATCAAATTTGACAAATCGATAAGGTATGGATTGATTAGATTTAATAGAAGCTCCAGGAAATTCACAGTTAAAGGCTTAACAAACCAATGATTAATTTTTGGTTCAAAGATCAATTAGGTAGTATTTCAATGGTTTAAACAATTTAAACTGCACCTACCATAATATTACATGAAATAAAAAGAAAGACAACCAAAACGAGTGTCATAACATCAGTCGTTTCATTAGCTTTTTCCGTAGATGACGAAATCATATTAGCATGATTTTTTTGTTTATCGGTAATGATTTTTGCAGTGGACTTGGATTCACCACAAAAGTAATTTGTCAAATCAGGATGGATAAATGATTTATGCGAATTATGCTTGTCATTTACTCGCTCACTATTAGAACATATTTGCCACTCTGTAGCGCAACTATGAAACGCAATTTTATCATGAGGATTGCTTCGTGAAATTTCATGATATGGCGAACTCCGCTCGGAAAAGTTTCGTGGTAGCTTATTGGAAATATTTGCTATTTGCCCATTTTTTTGCGAATATCGAGTCTCGACTGGTCGGAATTCTGAAGAGTCGAATGAGCGTATAGTTTTCTGTCGATAGCAAAAATCGCATGGCACGGATCTACATGTAGATAAAGTAGCAAAACGTCGATTATTTAGTGAACGCCGCTGTATTACTTTTTCCAATGTATGTGCATCGAATGCATAAGATCTTAGTGATGTTGTTGATTTTGTGCGTGGCCGTGTCGCTACTTTTGTAGCGATGCTACTATATTTTCGTCGCATAGATATAATAATAGCTGCATTAAGAAAAATAAGTAGGATAAGTGGACCGGCTGCCATAACAATCGTATATAAATACACATAATACCATTTGTAATATGTCTGAAATTATATTAAATATTATTAAAACTAACGTAAGCGTAATATTTTATATGCTTATTTTTTTATAATTTTAATATTTAATTATACTTCATTTAGGCGAAGTGCGGTTGGGCAAACATCGTAACCCGGCTGTTTATAAGGCATACTCCAGCAACTAACTACAGTAATTTCAAAAATATGAGGTAAATTAAAAGAACAGGCCGCAATAACGATCACAATTATCGCCTAAATTTGTATATGGTCATATATTTTATATACTCCTTTAATATTTTAGCATATTAAAAATGAAATTTTAATAAGTCACAAAAATATTAATATTCTAATTTCACATTAACGCGCGGCCGTTCGAACAATTTTCGAATTTTTGGTTAGACCTCTTTCCGTTATATTTGCAGATGAGCTCTTCATCTTCGCCTTATACCTTGATCCATTTCAAAAAATAAATATATTTGTTTAATTTGGTGTACATTGAATACATGGTAACAAAATAAAACCCAAAAATTGTTCGAAAGAATTAAAGTATGTATTTTTAATGAAATTAAAGTATTTATTTTTAATTTAATGTTGATGTTGATATATAATTAATGATGAAAATCATGCCTTCTTTGAGGCGCTTATTGTACAACAAACGCGACGTAAGTGTTCTCCCGCAGTAACTAATACGAAGCAATCAAACGCGCCTGCGAGTGTGAGAAAAACACTGAGCGTTTGTGCGGTTAAACCGAGCGGAAACATGATTGGCGCAAGCAACGCATAACATTTGGCAATGTAAATGCTGCTGCTTCTTTTACGCATATTTTCCAGGAAAAAGAGGAAAAATGACGTGATCACTATAGTCATATCGCTCAGAGCGAGCGCAGACAAATAGGAATTTAATGAAGTTCGCATCGATTTACGTGAAAAAATGAAGGCACTTACACAATTCCCCATTAATCCCACAATGCCGAGCATTGGTAGTAGTACACCAATCACCGTCTAAAAAGTTTTAAAAAAATTTTTTTAAACAAAACTTTGTTGAACTTCTATACATGTATTATAAAATATGTATTACAAAGTGAGTTAATATTTAAAAATAAGTTGAACATACTAAATTGAAGATTTCATATTCACGACTAGGTCGATAAAATTGTCCAAAATCATAACAGAAGCCACATACTGGCATGCCATAACACACGCCCAATATTAATGTTTCATTATTACAAATTTCGCGTGTTGTCGTCATAACATAAACGCGGACCGTAGTCGAATTTAAGTTGCCTGATACGTCTAAATAAATCTTATTATAATTAAATAAACGGAACAAACCTAGCAATATATTTTTATCTTTGTTAATGTTAAGAAAAATTAAATTTTATAGCAATCAATATAAATGCATATTATCAATATAAATACATAACAGTTAATAGATAATTAGTAACATTTTTTAAACTTCAAAAAATATGGTAAACAAAATATTCAGCGAGACTTTTATGAAAATTGAACTGAAAAGGTGAATTATTTTTTAGTTGACTAATAGTGATTATCTTATTCCATAATCTTCGTTACTATACAGGGTGTGTAAAAAGTTCGGGCACAAATTTTTAATACTATTGTTTAATTTCGTTTTCTATTAAAAAATTTATAATTAAATAAGTGTCCGAACTTTTCACGCAACCTGTATATGTTATATTAATGCAAGTTTATATTTAACGGTTAATTAATTTTCAAGTTTCAACAAATTTTTAAAAATGATTTAATAATTTCACGTCTTTTGCATATGCTTTATTAAAATTGATTAGAGCGAAAAAATCTTACAACAAAAATATTATTTTACAAATTTTGAATTTTCAAATTTTTGTCATTTTTAGACTTTTGCGATCAAAAAATGTTGGTTTTTTAAATTAGAGTCTTTTTTAAATTAACTTCTCTTGATAAAAGATTTATTGAAAAAATTATAGTTAGTTAAATGTAAAAGATAATTGAAAATTCGAAAATAAAATATAAATCATTAAAACATTAGAATTGGTTTGGAAAATTTTTTTTCGAATTTTTCACCTAGACGGTGATGTTATGCAAATGATATTGTTACACTAAATATAAGGACAATATGAAGATCTTCGAAAACAATAATTTTCATCATTTTATTCAAGTTATTGAAAAATATTTTCTTTGCGCACCATTTAAGACTTCTTTTTTTGCACGCATATATTACAGGCAAATGCAAACTCAAACGCTAGCTCAAACACGAACGGATTTTTCGCCAACGCGCTAAAGAACTCGCTGCACATCCAATGAATAATTTATTGGCTCATATGCATCTCCTCAAACCGATTTGACGAGTCTATTCAGTATTTGAAAT
The DNA here is from genome assembly GCA_024678965.1 of Bradynema listronoti. Classification (NCBI taxonomy): domain Eukaryota; kingdom Metazoa; phylum Nematoda; class Chromadorea; order Rhabditida; family Allantonematidae; genus Bradynema; species Bradynema listronoti. The sequence continues at coordinate 2,120,104 of JANLNO010000005.1, forward strand.
TCTTTAGTTTTTGAAGCAAAGGAATTTCATTTTCTTTATTAATCAATTGTTGGCCGGTTGTAAACGCAACAACAAATGTAACGACTACAAACAATATAACCACATTTATACTCGAAAATATGAACAAAAGAAAATTGTATGGTGTTATCGTTACAAAATAAAAGGATTAAATTGGCAAGAAATATAAAAGAATTCTTCATCTTGAATTGTTGTTTTCGAAGTTTCAACTTTAATTTTTATAACATTCATCGTTCTAAAATAAAGGACATACAGAGTAATGTTATGCAAATGATATTGTTACATAACATTTATCTTTTAAAATAAAGGACATATAGAGAGGTACATGATAATTCTAACAATATGTAAAACAATGAATGAATTTTTTGTTATTAATTTTTGATTTAATAGCTTGTTTGTGAACATAAAATAAATTTTAAAAAATGTAAATTCATTGCATACATACGAGAACAAATGGATCTGATAAGTTAATTCATTAATATGTGTCACTGCGAAACTTGCCATAACGTAATCTATGAAATTTTAAAAACAAGATAGTTGTTAAAAACAAAAAAGAAAAAGAATAAATAGCGTCTGTCAAATATACCAAGCAATTTTTTAAATATTTTAAAAGACCTATTTTGAAACTCTACAAATAATCCCACCTTTGAAGTGAATCGAGAAAAAAGCTCACTTTCATTTTATTTGAAAAACCTCAAAAAATGAAAAAAGAAGTGAGTAATATGTATAATATGTAAAGCAAATGGTATATTTGCATATTTGATTAAATTCAGCCTCCACTAGTGTTCTGAAGTGACAAATTTGAGCTAATATCACGAGAATAAATTCGTTATATTAGAAAATAAAAAATATGACAATTTTTCAATCAAAAAAAAAATTTCTCGAAAACAAGAAAAACAATTTAGAAAAACAAACTAGCAAATAGATAATATACGTAAGAGCTTTGTCGAGAAATATAACTAAGTAATAAGTATCCTAAGTTCGTGATGATAAGTCGCGGCTTATAGTCGTGATGATAAGCCGCGGTCCTAAAGCGAATTTCACTTTCCAATAAATTTGAAATTTTTTGCAATATTTTCTAAAATTTTCCATTTTTAAAACTATATCAAACATTTTCAAGTTTTATTTTTGTTTTTTATATTTCAAACACTTTTTTTATTTTTTACATTTCAAAAGCAGAAATAATTTATTTAAATAACAAATAACAACAAAATAGAATTAAAATTCATTAAAATTTTCACCAGAAACAAAATGAAAACTTTCAAACAGATTATAAAATTCCTCAGGTAGAGCTTCAGCTATAATTTCAGTCTCCTCCCCCAAGATTTCTTATTTTTCTCGCTCTAGTTTTACAGTTTCTTCGTGATCTTGTTCTTGTATAATCAGTTGCCCTTCTTCCAAAACGCGCCGAAATTCATTTTGCACGCATTCTTGAGGCAATTCATTGAAACGGTCGAGAATCCACGAGCAGATCGATAATAAGATCCAAAATGCCCATTTCTTTCGAAATTCTCTTCGCGTGTAAATGGATGGAAACTGTCGTAACCCAATTTTCGCTAATGAAAAAATGTGTATAAGAAAGTAAAAAAAAGTGCAAGCAGAATAGGGATAGAAAAACCAAAAACACCGCTAAACTTTAAAAAAAAGAACTAACCTGACGCTGTAGAGTTCGTTGTTGCAATATCCACTCTTTGATGCTCTCCTTCAAATCAGGCTAATAGAGTTTTTTTGTTCGGAATGCTCGCATATTTCGTTTAGTAGCATTTAAAACGTGACTCATCTTTCCCCATCTCTTCACCATCGATTTGTCAACGTTAAAGAAATTTCCTGGCGCTCGATTTCCATTTTTCTCGGCGAAAGAAACCATACGCAATTTAAATTCTGCGGTGTATGGTTTTCTATGTTGATACATAAAAAATACGCTAAAAATGGAAATCTCAGATAATCAGATAATATAAACGAAAAAACACCTAGCAAACAAAAAATTTCATCAATTGCAACAAAATTTTTAAAAAAAGTGAAATATATTTCAATTTTTTACACTTCTCCAAGCAGCAGCTTATGCATCTCGAACTTATTCTAATTTTTTAATACCCTAAGTTCGGGTAAATAAGACGCGGCCGTTCGAAAATTTTTGAATTTTAACTTGGCCTTCATTTTGTTATAAACAAAGTAGAGATCACAATTTTTGAACTACAGTTTGGGCCCGTTTGGATGAAGATGTTCATTAAATTTAATGCTTGATCGACACAAAATAAGAGAATAAAGGCCAAGTCAATATTCAAAACTTCTTTTCGCGTCTTATTTACTTGAACATAGGGTAAATAAATTTTAAAATTTAAATAACTTTGAAAAATATGGTCAGTCCAACTTTTTTAATTTTACACTGTTAAAACTGAATGAATTTAATTACTTTTTTTGACAATTTTTAAAAACTTCAAAGTAAACTTCTTTTTCTTTTTGGACAACATTCTTTTACAATTCTTTTATAAAAATTATTGTAATTTATAAAAATTATAATATTAGGTTGGTCCAAAAGTTTCGATACACCTGTGTTTATACGTCAATAAAACTTTTTTAATTTTCTTTGTTATGTATGATGAATATATGGTTTGATTGCAAACCGTTTTCTTGCAAACATTTTGGTATATAAAAGTTCGATTTAGTTTAATTTATTGTAAAGTTATGAGTTTTTAAAGGAAGCTCATTATGTCAAAAAATCGTTAAAAAATCAGCATGCTCATGTTTCAAACAGGGGCACAATGCAGCCGAATTGGTCCGAAATATTTGCGCTACATTGGGCAAGAAGGTAACTACCCATATCACATGTCGCCGCTGGTTCGAGAAATTTCATTTTGGCAATACACATAAAAAAGACAAGGCACTTTCCGAACGACCCTCGATCATTAATAAACGGGCACTGCGCCGCTCCATCCGCGCTACGCGCAAATTGGCCGTAGACTTCCACTCTTCAAAAAATACCATCGCTCGTCATTTCCACAAATTGGGCAAAAACAGCAGACGCGGTCAAACTGTCCCACACGAGCTCAATGAAAGGCAAAAAATTCGGCGAATTTCCGACTGCAATTGGCTGCTGCACAAATTCAGTCATGGAGGATTGGATCGAATCGTCACCTGTGATGAGAAGTGGATCTTGTACGACAACCAAAAAGTTAAATTCCAATGGCTGAGCTCATGTCAGAACGAAGTGCGAGACACTCGAACCGATCCACATCAAAAGAAGGTGCTGTTATGTGTTTGGTGGTCGGTGTCGGGTTCGGTCTATTGGGAGCTGCTTTCACGCGGTCACATTATTAACTCCAAGGTCTACTGCTCCTAAATAGATCGCGTACAAGCCGAATTGCAGCGTCACAGCATTGCAGGGCGTCGAGTTTGTTACCAGCAGGACAACGCAAAACCAAATACTTCGCGTCGCACGCGCGCCAAGCTCGAGCAATTGGGCTGGGAAGTTCTCAAGCACCCGCCATATAGCCCAGACATCGCGCCATCGGATTATCGCTTGTTCAGGTCTCTGGAGCAATTCCTGCGCGGACGCCACTTCACGCAAGATGACGAATGATTACGAATTAGAAGTCGAACGGACCCTTCGCCCAGAAGTCGCGCGCCTTTTACTGACACGGAATCCTGATGTTGCGCTCTCGTTGGCGAAGAGTGGAGCAAAAGAATGGCGAATATATTGATGAAAACGATCCATTGTTGTTGTAGAAAATTTAAGTTTTTATAAAATTGTTTAAATGTATTAAAACTTTCTGACCAACCTAATAATTACATTTAAAAAATCTCCTAACAAAATAGAAAATCCTTGCAGATTTATCGCTAAGTTAAAAAAATTTTGCACTAGAAAATATTTTAAAAAAATGTATATGTAACTTGTTTTTGGGCATTTGCTTATTTAAGCTTAGTCTCGTTGGCCTTATTTTTAAGCTAAGAATCGCAAAAGGCGGTCCGGAAAAAGCGATCCACAAAAGTATTAAAAGTATTAAATCGCTTATTCCAGAACAGTCCCAAAATTCCATTTGTATTGGGCATTAAAATATCCACGAGTTGAATAAATTTAGAATTTTTCAAATTTTTAAATGTTTTAAGTTGAAAAAAAAATTTTAATTTTAATAATTCATAGTTTTCTTTGCGTGGAATATGAGAGAATGCGAGAAGCACAAACTTACGACAACACTAAGAGCAATGGAAAGAAAAACAATCGAATTGCGAATTACGGACAAAATCAGAAGCGAGGAAATTAGAAAGAAAACACTATTCGCAGACGCATACGAGACAGCCACAATACGAAAACTTCTTTGGGCAGTGCATGTAGCCAGAAGGAAGGACAACAGATGGACGATACGAGCGACATTTTGGTGGCCATACGACTGCAAAAGACCACCAGGAAGACTAGCGGAAAGATGGCGAAAGTTGATAAAAGAGCGCATAGGACCTAATTGGAGATAATTAGCAGAAAACAGAAAATAATATAAGCAACGATTGTATGATCCATCACGGGATAACAACCTGTGACACGGATCTCCAAGTGTTCAAGTTTTCTTTGGAAACGAACATTCAATAATTTGAAATAAGGCATTAACATTGTATAAAATTAACACAGATGCAAGGAATTCTGCAAAAAGTAAAAGCAATAAAAAGACAAGTGTTAAATTTCATAAAAGAGACAGCTGATTTTAAAATTTTGGATAAATTTTGAAACATTTTTTATTTCCTTTTTTACGATTTTTGTTTTTTTTTAATTATCATTACGAATTGTTTTGACTTTTTTTCGATTCACATACAAATTAAATAAATATCAACGATTTATCGTATAATTACGTATTATAAATTCGGGAATTTATCAGAAAAAAACACATTATATATATTTATTAGATATAATTATTAAATTTAAAAATTCCAATAATTTCCAATAATTTTTTGCTAGTTTAGTTAATGCTAAAAGTTTAACTTTTAAAAAATAAATTAGCGTTTTTAACTTCGTGTGTATAAGAATCTGCGACCGTTAGAAATTTTTGACTTTTTCCTTTTTTTAATTATGATTACGAATTAGTTTTATTCAGTGATTATATTTTGTATATAAATATAATTTGAGATCTTAATGGAATAGGATCAAGCCACAAGCAAAAATTAAAAACCTACCTTAAATTATAACGGAATAAGCAATTTAAAATTCAAAAATTATACATACGAACTTTGAGTATCTTTTTATGATAATAAAAAATCAAATAAAAACTAGAGGCATAACTAGTAACAACTAAAAAATTTAAAGAGAATATAAGCATCAAAAAATTATACACATATATTGCAAAAAAGGAACAGAACACTTTTAAAACAATGAAGAGAATAACAAACTTAGTGGCACTTTGACGAAAGACATCACAGTTAAATGTCTGGTTCTGGCTGTGTTTTATAGGTGTTCTTAGAAAACGAAAGTAATACATTAAAAAGGCGCAGACATTTTTTGCCTTTACTTTTTCATATAAATTAGCTAGACGTGTAGTATGTACGTGTATATTCTATCCATTTATGTACGTATATAACAAGTCAAATTTAGTTTTTTAAATGATTTAATTGTTTTATTTGAGTAATTTCATGAATACATAAATAAATAAATAATACTTTGTAATTTTTTTCTTTCTTTTTTAGTTTCGACAAAAAATTTATTTAAATATATATCTAATTTAAATTATTTATACATGTAAATATATTAATCTATAAAAATGGGAGTGGAAGATTCGTTTTTTGAGGACCAAAATTCTCCAATGCCAACGAATTCAAGGACACAAAAAAATTTAGCTGATCAAACGAAAAGTACAACAATCAAACAATGGCAAAAAGAAGATGCCAAAAATGGAAGCACTTCTCCAATTTTTACAACGCCAGCACCACTACGCAGCAAATTGCCTCAGTCAATACCAGCGTTATCTCCCAAAAAGGGCATTCTTAAATGGCCACCACAACAGAGCTATGAAGTACATTTTAATGTGCACTTTAAAATGGCAAGAAATGAGATGAAAGTACATAAATTTTAGAGACAATATTTCCAACCAACAGCGGCAGATATAATAACTTCGGCTACCACTGAAATAAAAAGGCCAAGCATTTTACAACGATTTATGATGATTCAGGCTCTAGTTGATCCACCACCCCCCCAATCTACAGCAGCAGATGATGCTCGGGGACTATCAACTCAAAATCGACCAACCGTAGAATTTTCAGAACGAAATGCTGGTACAAATAAATTATAAAACAAGATATAATAAAAAAAAAATAAAAAATAAAATAAAAAATAAATTTAATAAATATAAACAATTCAGTGGCGATATATGGGGACACGAGTGATGAATGTCTCACTGAACAAATTGAAAGAAGAACATCTTTAAGCCTGCGCAAATACAGCATTGATAACGGCATTGATAGTAACAATATCGAGGAATATTCTAATAAAAAAACTATAGTTTCTTCCATTAGGTCAGAATAATTAATGTTTTTTTAAATTTTATTTTTCAATTAGTAAAAATTGAGTAAATTCTTTCAGGCAAATGGGCATCTTTTTTTCGGAAGATTCAGAAGAATCGTCGGACACGACTAGCGCCATTCATTTACGTCATCAGCAACAACTTAGCAGCAATAGTACAGCTGGTGGCTCTCAAGCGGATCGTACACCATTACGGCCATCTCCCCTGGCTTATAGTGGTAGCACAGCCCAATTAAGTCCAATTGCTGAAAACGGTACAACAATAGTACTATCGCGGTCCGACGAATTAGCCGACGAATCATTTGTTCAATTGAAAATGGACGGTAAAGAATTAAATGACGCACAAATGCGTGATAGCACTAGTCCTCAAATATATCGTCCTCTCTTCGATTCCATGTCAACAACTGAAGATGATACACATTCTATTACCAGTTCCAGTGGAAGTGCCAATATTGTTGGAAAATGGTGGTTTGGAAAGAACACAAGGTTAATTTTTTATACATATATGTACCACAGATGTCGCGGAATTCCGATTTCCTGCGATTTTTCCCCACCGATTTCCGATTTCCGAAAAAATTGCTAAAATTTCTGAACTACAGTATAGCTGAATATGACCAATTTTTTTAAAATTAAAGCTATTTTTAAAATTTTTGTAAAGTGACTAAAAAACCGTTATATGTAAAAAATGATGTAAAAATTAAAAAAAAACTCAAATTTCTTAGAAATTAGCTCGTTTAAGAATTACTAAAGTTGAGAAAAAGTTTCCGATTTTTTCAGCCACACTGCAATAAAGTACCACATCTTTTGTTTGAAAATTTTTTAAAAATAATCGTTATTATTTGTTCCGACTTTCGATTTCCGAAATCTTAAATTTATTTCCGCGACATCCCTTATATATACATAATACATTTTTTTAAATTTAGATTTGTTGTGCATTGTGAGAAAAAAGGCTGTGCTCACAAATCTGCTGGACATGCAAATTTAAATGATTATTTGACACCTACTCAACGCAAAAATAGAGAAATAAATTTGCTTACTCGCCAGCTCAAGTATGGTCATATTTAATGATTTTTTGTATAAATTATGTAAACATTTTTTAATATTTAGGCAATGTAAAATGGAACTAGAAGAAAAAAATAAACAACTGATTCAATTGAGAGAACATCTCAAAGAGATCGAAACTTTAATGCAATCAAATGAAACACTGAATGAAAATGTACGCCTTTTGCAACGTCAAAATGAGCGTGAAGCGGAATTTAATGCTGAACGTGAGCAATTAATTCAACGGCATGAAATCCGTGTTCGCCAACTCGTGCAGGAAACTGTAGACGCTAGGTAATTAAATAAGTTTTATTCTGCTTATATTTATTTAAAAATAACATAATTTTTAATTCTTCGCTAAATTTCATTCAATTTTTTATACTCAAAAAATGTTTAGAACAGAAATGTTAAAAAAAGCGCAATTGTTGGAAAGACTAAAGGCTGAAATTGAGATTGAAAAAGTCGAGCAGTCGTGTATGACAGATTCAATCACGCCAAGTGATTTGTTACAAGCACCATCAAATAATGAGCGAAAAATTAGTGCAGAGGAGAAAGCATCCATTACATCGACATCCAAATTAAATGAAGATTGTACTAAAAATAAAATTGAGTCTGAAGACATAGAAGAGCAAAATGCGGTCGCTACCGCATTAGCTGCTTCAAATGTTATCTACAACACCAATCAACAGTTGCAAATAGCGCTTACACAAGTGGAAGTAAAATTTCTATGTACAGACGCATATGAAAATTGTTACACTTAAAAAATGTGTATTTTGCTTAATAAAGATCAAAATGCAAAATGTGCAAACCATATCACACATTTTAAATTTAGGCATATAGAAATGAGGCGTTAATTTGGCGAACAAAAGCTGCTCAATTGGAAATTTTTTTAAAAGAAGTTGTTGATGAAAATGATCAAGCCACAACTAGTGATGATGATGTCGTAGAACCAAAAGAAAGTGTTGTAGCAAATGGCAACAGTGTTAAACGTAGGTTGAATATCGACAACGAAGCACTGAGTGATCAAATGACCATGAAAGATATTGGTGAATTTATTTTTATAAATGCATAATATGTATCAACTAGAAAATTCGCGCCCGCTGCATACGCTGGGTTTATACACTCCCTCTTAAAATGTTTGCGCGAAAATGTTTGGCGCCGCGGCATAGTACGAATCAAAAAATAAACTGACTTTTAAAATAAACTGAATTTTCTGACTCCTCGCACTCTATTATTCCACATTCTATTATTATTGTAAAAAAAATTTGGAACCCTATAGGACCTAATGGAGGTCCAAATGGGTCCGATAAAAAATTACATTGATTTTCGGATTTCCCAAACCCAATTATCCCATATTCCACTATAATCTCGATAAAAAATTTCGAGGTTTTATTTTGGATCCGATATAGGATCCCAGAAGGATCGAATCAAAAAACGGACTTCAACTTTGGAATCTCCGACCCTGATTTTGGGGTAGTCCTAGTCTGAAAAATTTTTCGAATTAGAAACCGGTAAGGTCTCAAAAAGCTTTGCAGAGATTTTCGTGACGGATGGACAGAAAATAGCGCTTTAGTAATCACTGATAAAAACTTGCTAATTTTAGATGGTCCGAAAAAGATAATCAAATCAATGAGTGTTAGCAGTTTTGGTAGTTTAGCCAGTCTCCATTCGCTTGTAAAGCAGGCTACAGTAAAATTTGGCGTAAAGGGCTGCAAGATTAGTGCATCTAGTGGGGCATTGGCACAAGGCGAGTGTCAAAATCAAAATTGCGTCGAACGATATCGCAAAGTAGCTGCCGATAATAGTGAACTCCGTGAAAAGGTTATTAATTAATTTTAAATTAACCCAATGTTTTAATAAACAAAATGTTAACAAATTGTAAGATAGAGAAAGATAAAAACACCATTGCCGATTTGAAGTCTACTATAGAACAACTAAACAGAAAATATGAAAAAAGCACTGCCGAGTTGAGTTCGTTTGAAAAGCTTCACGAGGAATTGAATAAGCTTGCAGAAGCTCGACTTGTAGAATTGATGGCTGCGCAAATGTCATTGTCTAGATTACAAGTATATTTTTTATAAATTATAAGTAATGCCTTTCGTATAAGTTTAAAATATATTAGGTGGAACGAACAAATCTAAAAAAAGCTATTTCCTATTTGGAATCGCGTTGTCAAGTTTTTCAAAATATAATTCTGGATAATGATTTGGTTGTGAGGGATGATGGCTGGTATGCCTCCACAATTATAGCGGCACAATTATGCAAAGAGCCCTACCAAAAAAAACGTCACAATAAGCGACTTACATCAAAGACAAATACGGAAGATGATTTTAAATTGACAGATAGTAGTACAAATGATGAAGACGAAGACAACAAAATCTGCCAAGATGTGGATCGAGTAGATTCGGAAAATTTTACACGCTTAAAAAATGCAGAATTACGCCACGGATTTGCTGATCCCGATTATGTTGTTTATTATTCGAAGAACGTACAAACTTCATTGACATCCGCAACAATTGATTCAAACAATGACGAATTTTTCATTCTAAAACGAAAGTTCGAGGTATTTTTATCCTTTATAAAAAAAGATTTTCTTAATTGAGCTGCTCCTTCTTTTAGGAGGTCAAAGTAGAATTTTCAATGGAGCGTCGGAAATCGGCTGAACAATTGGCTGATGTAAAAGAAAATTTGCGCCTTAAATCAGACCTTGTTGAACAACTTACAAGGCAAATGCATGAAATTGTAGCACGCGAAAGACAGATTAATGAGCAGCATCAAAAAGAACGCGACATTTACCGAAAAAAGTTATTTTATTTACCCTAAGTCCGGGTAAATAAGACGCGGCCGTTCGAAGAACTTTTGAATTTTGATTTGGCATTCATTCTGTTATAAACAAAGTTGAGATCAAAATTTTTGGACTACAGCTTGGGCCTGCTTTAATGGAGGTGTTCATTAAATTTTATGCTTAATCGACACAAAATACAGAATGAAGGCCAAGTCAATATTCAAAAATTCTTCGCATTACCCGAACTTAGGATACCTAACAAATGAATTTGTAAAAAATAACAAAATTTAGAATGGAAGAGTTAGGAAAAATTGCCGAACGAGTGCCGATTCTCGAAAATGAAATTGATATTGCAATAAGGGTAACATAAAAATTTTCTTAAAATTCAATAAATAACATTTAATTATTAACATTAAGGCAAAAAGTCAATTACAATTGGAATTTCGGCGTAAGGAACACAACTTTGAGGAACAAATGGAAAGAGCTCTCGCTGATGTTCTCACACAGCGAAATGAAACAGATGCACTCTGGACTCAGAAATTGATTGTTCTAGAAGAAGCTCGGCACAAAGCCCAAGTACTATTTTTTATAAGAATTTGTGTGAGAATTGTAGATAGGTATGTATATAAAAGGATTTCAATAAATATTTATACTTATTGTCTTAAAAGTGGAGCACATATTAAATATCTTGTCTTCACTATTGAAACAAAAGAATAAATAAATAAAACAATAAAATGATAAATTATTAGGCACACTTGGAAAAACTCCAACGCGATTTAACTGAATTAAAACTTCGACACAGTGTCGAAAAAGCAGATCTTGAAGAAAGACTTACATCAAGTATATGTCACATAACTGAACTCAATAATCGAGTAAGTTTATAACATCAATATTTGTTTAGAAATTTACAATACTTTTGTATATTTAGATTAACTGTCCTAGAAGAGATGTAGAATGTGAAGCTAAACCCAAGGTTATTTTATATTTTATTATTACAATTGGATATTTTATTACAATTAGATAGTTGCCAAAAACTATTTTTCCTTAACAGGTTACTAATAAATATGTGGCATGCCGACCTAGTAATCGTACTAAAGAGGCTCAAGTTGTAAAAGGTGATCTGCCTGATGAACCCGAGCTAGTAGAATGTCGTGCTGAACTCGTGAAACGCACATATGAGCTAAAGTTTGCGAATAATAAAATTAATCGACTTGAATTTAAACTCCTTGATGCACTTAACACTGCACACAAACGACGAGTAAGCTAATTTTTAATTAGAATAAAAGAAAATCCCTTTTAAATTATTTACATGTCAATATGGTGGAGTACCATTTGCGCATTTTCAACTTTGATTAACTTTTTAAGTTGAGCTAAAAATTTCTGAACTATAGCTTGGGCCTGCTTTAATGGAGGATTAAAAAAGTTACTTTAAGAAAATTAATTTTAGCCATTGAATTCAGAATTTAATTCTCTGCCGATTACTTTTTAAATCAACTTTATAAGTAATTTGGAAAAAATGTTACAGCTAAAAAAGTAAAATCACTCAAAAAATTTCCAAAAAATAAAAAGTAAATTTGCTTTCTTAGTTGTAACTTTTTTCTTATTTAGCTAGAAATATGATTTAAAAAGTAATGAGTATAGAATTAAATTCTGAATAGAATCGGTAAAATAATTTTTTTTAAAATAACTTTTTGGTGCTTAAAAAATTAAAAAATCAGCAAATGTCGTATCCGCAAATGTCGATCTTTGTTAATATGTATTAATTTGAAGAAAACGCCTGTTCTGCGTGCAAACGCTAATCATTCTTTATTACCAAATGCCCATAGTGTCGAGCGCGTCACCTATCGACGCATCGACAACGATGTTCGCATTTCGTTACGAGGTGAGAGTACTGAGCCGTTACCAGTCGATAGTGATACGGAAGATATTCAACAGAAAATTTCAACGTATTCTTCATTTGCTGAAGATGAAGAAATTTCAACTGTATCCTCGCCTCCTGCTTTTCATAATGTGATCATAAAATCCTCCATCAAAAACAATGAACTATTCACCCAATTGGCTAAATTTGCAACTGAAAAGAGCGATGAAGTTAAACGACTTCGAATAGTAAAATTTTATTGCAATTCTAAATATCTACAAAATAAAAAATTCCTTTAATATATATGTATTGTTATAGGAAAATAAAAATTTCGCAACAGAAATTCATGCATTAAAAGAGCGTCTTTTTGAATTTGAAAATGAAGCATATGAACGAACGAAGGACAAAATATCACATGTCAGCTATCTTATACCGACAAAATTGAACTAGTGAGTCTTAAATTTTTGTAAATTTTACAATTTAAAATGTTAATCTTTCAAGCCATTCTACGACAATTTTTCAAGTCCATTCTTAAGCAGAGGACAGGATTATTAAGTATTTCATTTCATATATTTTTTCAATTCTAATTCTTTCCCATTCTTCTTTATTTTAATATAAACTTTTCTTTTATTTTAAGACAAAAACGATTCGGACCATCGAAAATATAAATTCCAAATTTTCAAAAAGATTAGATTGAGTTGAAAATCTAAACTAAGAATATGATCCTTTACAGAACGAAAGAAGAATTCTAGAAAAAATTCATATTTGGTTTTAGGACTGTTGAAAACTTATATTCTAAAATTTTATATTCTAAAATTTTTAATTAATAACTTATATTCTAAAATTTTTAATTAATAAATATGAAATGAGGCGAATCACAAAACTAATTGTTTTGCCATTTTTTAAGTTTTCGGAAATCACTGATTGTTTAGTCTGTCTTTGTAACTGAATTGTATTGAGATAATCGATTAAAAAATAACCAGATAAACACCGCCAATTCTATAATAAGATATATAGGTATATTGTACATAATTTAGCGATTCATCATGCGATGATATTGAACTTTCTGTGGAAATTAACAACACATATAAACGTCCAGAGCCATTAGTTAAACGGAAATTTGATTGTGAAAAACGTATATCTTCATTGCCACCAGAGAAATGCACTCAAGAAAAACGAGCTACACGTGCCACTTCACTTTATAAAGCAAATACTGAATTAAATGATAGTAAAGTGGTTATGGAACAAACTCCAAAGTATCTATTCGAAACCTGTAATAAATTTGCAATGCATGGAAATGCTTCTTTGTCATTGCAAAAAACAAAACCATTAAATAACAAATTGAACTCAATAATTACGCCATCGAAATGGAATTTCGAAAGGAATGCTCTGTTAAAAAAAAATGCTTACCTATCTGATCAACTATTAATTCTAAAGCAGAAGGTTGAAATGATTTTAGAAAAGAAAAGTTTCAAGAAGCAAGAAAAATCTGAAGCAGATAAGGCTAAAGTACAAAAAAGAAAAGATACTGCAACTAATAAGTTTGATGCTAATGAGTCACTAAATAGTTTGGCAGAAATTTGTGCTGAATTGGATGATTTACTCAATCAAAACAACGTTCGGCACTATTCAAGTATAAATGCAGTCACGTCGGAAAAATATGAAAACCTAGCAAATGTTGATCGTGAATATGAACTACGTCAGCGATTACATGACGCAGAAATAGAGCTTGAAATTTATAGAAAAGAACCTCGTGAAATTGTTCGTGTACTACAAAGAAGTCAAAGCGAAACAGAATTGGCACGCCCAGAAGATTGTGCATCCAGCGCATCGCGCGAATTGGCCAGGTTTGTAATAATGATTGTTCATTTTAATTACCCAGTAGCATTTAATTGTGAATTTAAAAATACATATATATCTAGAATATCAGAAAATATTACACAATTCGGCACTTGCGGATAACTTTTTTTTATTTAAATTTTTTTAAAGCGACTTTATCTTTTCAACTATAATTTTTTTTCTAAGTAACTTTGAAATTTAAAAAGTATTTGATGGAGAATTAAATTCTGAATTGAAGTGGTAAAATTAATTTCTTAAATGTAATGTTATGGTCCTCAAAAAGTTGATTAAAGTTGAAAAATTCGCATCTGCAAATGTTGCTCCACCACACATCGCTATCATTAAAACGCAATTTATTATAGGTGGAAAATATTAGCTGGAGAAATGTTTCGTGAGATGAATTATTTACGTTCTGCGATTAACACTTCCGAGTCTCAACGTTTAGAGCTGAAAACAATGTGCGCAATGCTGCGAGGTGAGATTGAATTGGCAAAATGTCAAAATGCGCTAACAAAAGAGCTTATCCAAAAACGGCAAGAGAATCTGCAGCGACGACGTGCTTCTCTAAATGCACCAAAAAAGAAAGATGCAGACATTATTCGTAAAAATTCACTTGTCACATTTGGAGATGAAATTAAACATGATAAATCCCACATGTTTAACAAGATACCTTCACCATTGGTTCGGGTTTCGTCCGCTAATTCCCTTATTCGACACGATTCCGTTCATTCTAACAGCATTCCGAGTTTAAAGTATTTTATTTATACATAAAGATAATTGGTTAAAAGAGATTTTTAAATTTAGTAATTTTATTGAAATGTTGGAGAACGGAACAACCCATGGTGTGCTTTCTGATGATAACAAAAAGGCGACTGCATTGCTACTTCTTAATAGTCGTCGTCGGCGAGGAAGTGTAAAAGTAGATGATGACGATGAGAATACAAGGACAGAAGAAATATTGCGAAAGGAGTTGGCGATTATTCGAGAAGCCTTTCATGCGCAAGTCGGACGATTGCGTGTCACTAACCGTGATCTCGAGCGACGTGTTGGAGATCTCGAAACACGCCTTAACAATGAGGTTACTATTTGAATTTGATTGGTTAAACATTTGAAAAATGTGTAATAATATTAATCTTGTAGAATGAACTAAAGAAAATGACCGAAAACGATGAAAATTTGAAAGAACGCATAAATGAATTGGAAATATGTAACGAGTCACTTAAATCAGAGTGTGCAATTTTGCGCACAGAAAATGAAATGTATGAAAAAAAGATTAGAAATATAGAAGAGGAACGCCAACAAATGTATTTGCTCATGTTCCGTAAGGGGCAGCAAGCTGCTGAATGGCTAACGGCCGAAATTCGCGAAGTAATTTGTTTTGTTCATTTCAACTCTTGATTATTTTTTTTTTTAATTTAGGACATTAAACTAGATGAAATGACAGAAGATCGCGTTATGTTAAAATTTTTACATGATGCTTTTTATTATTATTTAATGGAAAAAGGGGATCCACGGGAACATCTACAGGTTCTCGTTAATACCTTAATATTTTTAAATTGAAAACTTATTTTCTTGTACATATAGGTAATAATGACGATGTTAAATTTTACAAATGCTCAAAAGGCGGAAATTTATCAACGAAGAGGAAAATCTAATTAATCCGATATTTATATTTTTTTTCATTTTTAACACAAGAAATTCAAATTTTCGATTCACTCTAATACCGGTGCTGATCGTGGGCTCGATTTTAAAATTATGGATAGAAATTTTGTTGTTATTTTATCATTCCTGTTTGTATCCATCCAATTTGGATTATTACGGGTGTCAAAAAATTATAAGTACATGTGCTGTATAAAAAATAAATTTTTTCATTAAATACATGTATTGTATTTTTTACAAAATATGTGCAAAATTTATTCAGAACAAGCGATTTATTAAATATGTATAATTTATTGACAATTCTAATAAATTACAATTGGTCTTTAAAAATGCAAAAATACTGTATAAATGAAAAATTATGTAAAATATCTATAATAATAATAATCTACATATATATAAAAAAATGTATAAAAAAAACTAGAAAAATGAAATGGTCAGTGAATAAATGATAACGGTTATCATTTCTTATTTTTTTAACTCGATTCCATTTTATTTGTTTGTTCGAATGAATTGTAGCAGACAAACGTGACTCATCTTTTTTCTTTTTTCCGGCGTAAATTCATCAAATGAAAAAACTTTATATGTATTGTTTTATTCTAATTAGATATATCGTTTATAAGTTGAAAAAATTACATATGATATTTATTTGCATTATAAATTTTTCATAACATAGAGAGTAACCAAAAAGTTCTGTCAATTTTAGCAAACAGTAAAAGAGCCAGTTTAAAAATTTTAAAAATATGAGGAATTTAATTAAAAAACTAATTTTAACAATTTAATAAAAGCTAGATCTGTTAAACTAAAAAAAAGTGGACCAATTTTCTTATAAAAATTTTTATTAAAAAATTGGTGTCCATTTTTAAAGTTATTGCAACTTTTTGTAAAATTGATCGCTTTATGAAAATAAATTCACATGTAAAAATATGCGTAAAATATTATTTTAACCCATTGATGCGCAATGGTATTAATTTAGTACCAAAAATTGCCTTATTCCCTCGTTTGAAATTTTTTTTAAAACTTTTTGACATGCTGAATTCGAATATAACATTTATTTTTCACAAAAATGGCCCTATTGGTCCTAAAATAGGACCAGGGTGCCAAAATTTTTTAAAAACACTTCTACGTGTTTTTCGATATGCTAAATTCGAACATGACATTTATTTTTTATAAAAAAAATTTTTTTCTCCAAGCTAGCCTTTGATCTGCTCAGAAAAAGAAGAAGGTGCCAATCTTTTAGCCAAACACCATAGCTGCTTAGAATAAGTACATGGGAGGAGTTGATTGCATGGATCAAAACATTAATGATTATCGCGCAAACATCAAGTCGAAGAAGAGTGGTTTTCCTGCTTCTCCTTTGTTCTTGATTCATCCATCCACAATTCTTGGCAGTTGCATCGCAGGTTCGGAGGAACAATCGATTTTCTCGCCTTTCGCTATTATGTCATGACATTCTACTTGCGGTCGAATGCTGTTCCTTCGTCTCCAGTTGGCCGCAAATCCAATAAACCGAAATCGAAGCGATCGAACCGTGTCATTGTCGCGGTGCGGTATGATGGGCTCAACCACTGGATGGTCGATGTAAATGCAGTGCGAGATGTGTTCTTTTCGAGCAAGAAAGATATGCGAGAAATGCGACTCATGAAAAGTGCTTCAAGAATTTCCACGTCGCAGAATAATTTTGTTGAAAAATGTGTTGCGTTTCATTGTTTCGTTGAAATAAAATGTGGATAAATATTATATTGAAAAAAATATCTTTGCGGGGTCTATTCGCTCAAAATAACCAACAATTTCGTGTTTTTCAAGTAAAAATAAATCTTGAAAAGTGTTTTTGAGAAAAAAAAATTTTTTTCAAAAAATTTCGAAATTTTTGGAAAATTCGGCTGAAAATGGGTTAATGGAGAATAAAATTTTAAAAAATCCTAAGAATATTAAAAACCAGCTCTTTTAGGCTAAAATTGAAAAAATTGACAACTTTTTGGTTACTCAGTATATATAAACATTAATAAATCTTATTAAGTTTAATAATTTTTTTTCATTTTGCTAAATTATCATGATTATATGATTCATCTTTTTCGATTAAAACAATTTTTCAAAGAACTAGAGTTTATAAAGCATTCATTTGTAGAAAAATAATATTGTAAAACTACTTTTGGATAATCAATGACTTTAATTACCTTTTTTAAATATTTAAATAATTATCAATTTTTATGTGACCTTTTTTAAATATTTAAATAATTATCAATTTTATGTGATTCATTCTTATTGCTTAAAATCAAATTCAAATTAATGAGTAGATTTTTTGAAATATTTTTGTATTCATTTGATTTTCCATTTCCATACTTCGATTTTCCATTATTTGTTTATAATTTGTTTTTTCTATGATAACGTCTGTCGAGGAGACACTTTTCTCGTGGAAATTATAATTTTTGTATTCACAAACATTACTATGCTTTATTTTCATACTAGGTAATATTTTCCCTATTATTTCATATTATAAGTCTTTATTTATAATTTGTTAATCAGAAATATGTGTAAAATATTATTTTGACTGTTAACTAGATTAATATTATTTATTTTTAAGGTTGAGTTAATTATTACAATTTTTTTAACAAGTATATTAAGATATGCATTTATGTACATATGTAAATGTGTTCACTTATTGAATTTGACGCCGTAAGTGACTCAACTTTTCATTTTTTTCTATTTTTATTTTTAAAATTTCCACCGAAAGTTCCTTTTTTCCGATAAATGCAAAACGTGGAAAATCGAAAAGAACGCATGAAAGCAAAAAAAAACGCATGCCATACATTTTCACGTAATGCATAAATTGAGCTTTTTGCGTGGATATATATTTTTAATAATTATATTATTAATTTTTTTTATGCATACATAATATAGTTTACCATAAACAACATAGATTCATTATTGAATTTTATTTATTTATTTCTCTTTTACACTGGTTTGTTTTTATCGTATTTTTTTATTTTGTTTAAATGAGTAATATGTTTCTAATTCGTTTAAAAAATTAATTTTAATTTAATTAAAAATAATTAAGTTAATTTAACCCAGGGGTGCCAGATGTCCTTTTTAAAAAGATTTGTTTTTTTTTGAAGGGTCTGTTTTTTTTATTTTTTGTTCTTTTTTGTTCTTTTTTTCATTTTTTGTTCTTTTTTTCCATTTTTTGTTCTTTTTTTGTTCTTTTTTTCCATGAAGAATGGCTATCTTAGACACAGGATCAGGAGTTCCGAGAAGTATTAATTGTTGAGAGAATAAAGAATCTGACCCGAAAAGTTAACGAAATAGACCAATTCAGATATTTTTAGAAAAATCTTTTTTGTTGTTGGAAATTATCAATAAAATATTTTTTTCGTGCCCAGCGTTTTTTTTTATTTTATTTTCATCTGGCAACCCTGATTTAACCTAAGATAAGTATAATTTTAAATATGTATAAATATTACCTAATTATGCACTTAAAATTTTTCTCGTTTTTTTATAATAATCATGTCATTGTTGTTTCAGTCCGTGAAAACCTACTTGCCTTTACAAAATTACAACAATCGAACGCAGAATAAGTGTCAGGATAAAGGACTTTTTCATTCTTCATTTCACTTAAAATGTACATGATTTTAATGTGCGTTTATACATCAACAACTCTAATATATGAATGTTTAATGCCAATGTGCATTATATATCATATACCTATAAAAGAAAAATAACAAAAAATGAAAATTTGCGCAATATGTACATATATTACACATATTCCTTAGATGCAATGCATATAAAATTTCCCTTTTAGTTATATCTCACGCGTGTCTTATTTTTAGTTTTTCTCCATATATTTTCCATTTCTTTTTCCTTTTAGCTAACTAATTTCCAATATATTTTTGGCGTTTGTATTTTATATCTAACATACAAGTATTTGTAATAATGTATATGCATAAATTTAGCTACTATATATATATACACCTATAAGATGTACCTATGTTATTTTCAAGCAACTTTTGAAATTTTACTTAATGTCTTACAACTTATTTGTATGTGAAACATTTTAATTTTATGCATATATTCTTTGTTACGTTTGTCTATTTGTTTGTCTATAAGATTCTTAAACTCAAATGTTAAGCACGCCTATTTTCATTCTATTTTTTCAATTTTTTCTGATTTCACACTTTTAAGGCTTATTTAATGTCATATATTTGCCGTCCGCATGCATGATTTTGTAAAAAGACAGTTAAAAATTAAGAAAAAAATACATTTATCACTTATTTTGATAATGCATGCTTCCTCCACTTCCATTTTTTTTCATACACTACAAAGCAATCATGCCGTTTTTCTTTTTTATAGCTGTATAACTTTTTTTGCTTTTGTTTTTGTTTGAGAAAAAAAGAACGCATTGTTAAAAGCAAGATCTTTTTTAAAGTTTTTAAAGTAGAGCGTGTACATGCATATTTGTATAGACTCTAAACTGTGCTTTTAGTTTGCCTTTATTTTCTTTGAGGCATCGAAAATTGGAATTTACTGCATAATTTTATTGGGTTTTTCTTTTTATTTATTTTTTATGTACATGAAATTCCAGTAGAAAGAAGTTGCATGTATTGTTTATTGGCATAAAATATTGTAACAACCGAAATCGCCGGTAATATTTCCTATTTTATAAATTTTGTATACAAAAATTATGTTAATTTTCTTTTTTTGTAAACTACATAATTGTAATCTAACGGTTATTCTTACTGGAAATCGGTATTTTGCATTTTTTTAAAAACGCGCGCATATATTTTGACAAATATTTATATAATGCTAATTTTTTGCTTTGGTAACGCTTCGTTGGTGACCATTTTACTTGTGTTTCCATCATCTTTTTTTTTTGTAGATAGTATAACATATAGTCATTGCTATATTGACAAAAAAATAATGATTAGCTTTTTTACATATTTTTCACATATACGCCTGTAATTTAATTTGTTTCTTAAGACTTTTGGGGGTGTTCCCATCGAATGACTGCATAGTTTTGTCTTTATTTCACTATTTGTTAGTAAATTAATTTTACAACATGTCGTGGCAAAATCAGGGAATGCAAACACTCATTCCTCTTATCAATAAGATCCAGGTATTTTTTTAATTTTCAAATGAGCGAAAATTTATTTGTTAAATCAATTATCTTTTTAGGATGCATTTTCTCAACTCGGCACATCCCTCAACTTTGACTTGCCTCAAATTGCCGTAGTCGGCGGTCAAAGCGCTGGCAAGTCGTCTGTACTGGAGAATTTTGTTGGAAGGTTAGTTATTATTTTTTATTTAGACTTTTTCGACGGGGCGCAATATTTTGTCTAAAGAAGGTTAAGATAGAATATTTAAATACTCTGTTTAAAAATATTTTTTTAAACTTAAACAAAAAGTTTACATTCTAAACTTAAACGATTTACTAATATTTCAATTTTTTTCAATATGAACAACATAATTTTTTTTATATTTAGAGACTTTTTGCCTCGTGGAAGTGGAATTGTGACGAGGCGACCGCTTATTCTTCAACTAATTAATGACCGCGCAGGTTATTACTAAAATTGGTAAATTGCTTTCAATTTTAAATTAAAAATATTTCTAGAATTTGCTGAATTTTTGCACAAAAAGGGACAAAAATTTGTCGATTTTGATTTGGTGCGCAAAGAGATCGAAGACGAGACGGATCGCGTCACCGGCGCTAATAAGGGCATTTCGCCTGTGCCGATCAATCTTCGCGTTTTTAGTCCTCATGGTATGTATAGGGACAAAATTTATTATTAGAAATTAACGAAATTTCAATTTTCAGTGTTGAATTTAACACTCATCGATTTGCCGGGCATGACGAAAGTGCCGGTCGGCGATCAGCCGGCCGACATTGAGCAGCAAATTCGCGACATGATTCTCACCTACGTCTCGCGAGAAACGTGTTTAATTCTGGCCGTCACACCCGCCAATAGCGATTTGGCCACGTCGGACGCGCTTAAGCTGGCGCGCGAAGTCGACGCTCAAGGCCTGAGAACAATCGGCGTTCTGACCAAACTCGATCTCATGGATGAGGGCACCGACGCGCGTGACATTCTTGAGAATCGCGTCTTTCAGCTAAGACGAGGTCGGCTTAATATTTTAAATTTTTTTTATATGTGTTTTGCTTTGTGATGGTATTCGTTGATAAAAATATGGATAACTAGCCAAGGAAAAGCAAATAGATCTTTTGCACGTTTAAATTTTTGGAGGCATTGCAACATTAAAACTATTGATAAATTATAGAAATTGTAAAAGTACTTGATTTTTGTTTTTTTAGGCTATGTGGGCGTGATCAATCGCAGTCAAAAGGACATTGTCGGACGCAAAGACATTCGCGCAGCGTTGGACGCCGAGCGTAAATTCTTTCTCTCGCATCCGGCTTATCGACACATGGCCGATCGTTTGGGCACACCCTATTTGCAGAAAACGCTCAACCAACAGCTCACCAATCACATCAAGGACACGTTGCCGTCGTTGCGCGACAGCCTACAAAAAAAACTCTACTCCATGGAGAAGGAGGTCGCCGAGTACAAGAACTTTTCTGTCAACGATCCATCGCGCAAAACCAAAGCGCTTATGCAGTGGGCATTTTTAAATTATATCGGTTTGCTAATGAATAGGCTCTGCCCTTTTAACCACTCTACATTTCACAAAAATTATTTTCCTTTAGGATGGTACAACAATTCACAATGGACATGGAGCGATCGATTGAGGGATCGTCGGCGAAGCTGGTGAACACAAATGAGCTGTCCGGCGGCGCTCGCATCAATCGTTTATTTCACGAGCGCTTTCCCTTCGAAATTGTGAAGATGACTATTGACGAGAAGGAGATGCGACGCGAAATTCAATACGCCATCCGCAATATTCACGGCATTCGGTGGGTGCTTTTTTTTTAAAAAATTTTAATTGACTAAGGAGTATTTTTCGATTTTGTTTAACAGCAAATTTTATTTAATAAAGAAAAAAGTTTTCATTTGCTATTATTTCATGTTCATTTTTTTTCTACCTCTTGTGTTATTTGAAAAATTTTTTCAGCGTCGGTCTCTTCACGCCGGACATGGCCTTTGAGGCCATTGTGAAAAAGCAAATTGAACGTCTCAAGGAACCGTCGCTCAAATGCGTTGATTTGGTTGTGAATGAGCTGGCGACGGTTTGTCTAATTCACTTTGAATTGTGTTCACTCTCTTAGATTGAAATCGAATTGTTGCTTTTTTGGGTGGTACGAGCTTGTGCCGAGATAGTGAATCGGTATCCGCGTCTGCGCGATTGCATCGAGCAAATCGTGACCAATCATATGCGACAGCAGGAAGCGTTCGCTAAGCACCAGATTAGCATGCTCGTCGACTTTGAGCTGGCCTACATGAACACCAATCACGAGGACTTTATCGGCTTTTCGACGTATTTTTTTCTTCACTGCTTTTAACTTTAAATTAGTTTTTCTTTCTTATGTTTCTATTTTAAGCGCTGAAGCCAAGGCGTCCAATTCGCAGACCAAGAAAAATCTTGGCAATCAAGTCATTCGCAAGGGATGGCTTTCCGTTCACAACATCAGCTTTGTGCGAGGCTCAAAGGATTGTTGGTTTGTGCTTACGTCGGACAATTTATCGTGGTACAAAGACGATGAGGTTGGTATTTTTCTTTTGCAAATTTGGTTCTCCCCATCTTTTTAAATAATCTAATTTAGGAGAAAGAGAAAAAGTATATGCTTCCTCTGGACGGCATCAAACTGAAGGATATCGAGTCCGGTTTTATGTCTCGACAGCATAAATTTGCTCTCTTCTATCCCGACGGAAAGTGAGCAATTATTTCAATTTCATTCATTTTTCTGTTTGTTTAGTGGCTGACGCGTGTGTTTAGTTGATTTTATATTCTATGGATTTTTTTTTTTTTGAATTGGATGTTTGTTTCCTAAAATTTAATCCTAAAAAACTTTTATTTTAGTGCGTAAGTTTATTTTGAAAATCGCATCAAAACGGCATAAGGGCATTACCTGTTTCACGTGATATTTGGCTGTGAAGAAATGTAGCGATTTTCATTTTTCCGACAAGCTTTAAAAACTAATTCTTGCCGTTATTTCCATTTTTTCTCTACCATTTTTTTGCGAATTGTTGTCGCGTTTTTGTACGTTAAAAAAAATAAAGTTAAAAAACGAATCTGGTTTTAAATTTAATTAGGAATTTTTTTTTAGTAATAGACGACGTTAAATAATTAAATTCCAACAGAAAATTATTTTACAGGAAGTAAGCGATTTAATTTGGAGAGAGCGCATAGGTTTGAAAAAAATTAGTGGTGTTTGGTGATTCCTGATTTTTTTTCTGATATTAAGAAAAATTCTATTTGATATTTATATAGCGAGATGAAAATCCTAATTATGAGCACATGTTTTTTTTCGAAATTTATTTGTGAAGTCTTTGAAGTGTGCTCTGTTTGGCTTATTTTTTTTATCTTTATTTTGCTTCTTTTTTTTTGCTTTTCGGATTATTTTTTTATAATAAACCTAAAAATATTGACGTGTTAAATGTTTTAATTTTTAGAAACATCTACAAAGAGTACAAACTACTCGAGTTGGGATGCAATAACCTCGACGATGTTGACGCGTGGAAAGCCAGCTTTTTACGGGCCGGCGTCTATCCGGAGAAGGAGAAGGGACAACCTAGCGAAGAGGTAATAAATGCTTTAAAAAAAAATTGTATTTTTTTGCCACCTATTTTTTAATTTTTAAATCCAAAATCTAGATGGGCATTCGTGAAATTTATTGGGCTTTAAATTTAATTATATTTTATTAATTGACAGGAGGTTTGTTCATAACTGCTCTTTTTGTACAGGTCACTTAAAGACATTTGAATTTTCTTTGCGTGCTTGAAATTTTTTCTCGTGGTATTTGTCAAATATTTTTGTGGTTAAATTTATGATTTGGAAGGTGTTGCCTTTTCAGTTTTGATGAATAGATTTTGTATGTAGGATTCGAAAAAATTCAGATTTAAATTTAAACTTATTAAGAATGGCGAAGTCCAAGAGGAAGTCGGTAGCATGGACCCACAACTCGAGCGTCAAGTTGAGACCATTCGCAATCTTGTTGACTCTTATATGCGAATAATTACGAAAACAATTCGCGATCTTGTCCCCAAAGCAATTATGCATTTGATTGTAAACAAGGTTTGTGATCGGTGAACAATTTTTTATCCGACGAATTTGTTTTAAAAAATTATTTATTTTAAGATTGGCGAATTTCTTCGCGACGAACTTCTTGCGAACTTATACCAGCACGGAGGCGACACGGTATAGCTTTTTTTAGTACCTAGTATTCGAATTTTTTTAAGTACATAAATTTATTTATTTATTTTTTAGGAGCAGTTAATGGAGGAATCGCCAGTGGAGGCACAACGACGCGAAGAAATGCTCCGAATGTATCAGGCTTGTAAAGAAGCTCTTCGCATAATTAATGATGCTAATCTTGCCACTATAGGCAGCGAAATGCCTCATATGCCGGGAGGAGGTGGTGATTGGAGGTATGTTGTCAACTTGTTTTAAATATATATATTTTTTTGTTAAAACTAACGAAATTCTTTATGTCAATTAGGTTTCTGTTACATATTGATTGTAGTTAAGATTGTTTTTGTTTTTAAAGAAATCCCTCGCCAGTACAGCGTCCAGCCCCAACGCCGCCGATTGGAGCTGCGGCCGGCGGACCGCCAATGGTGTCACTCGCCAATCGTCAGGCTCCACTTCCGCCACGCCCTAGCGGAATGGGCGGTGGGCCAATTCCGCCCGGAGCCGGCGGACCGCCGCCCATTCAGAATCGGCCGTTGCCCGGCCCACCCGGAGGTGCTCCTGGCGGCATCATGAACATGGCCGCCATGCAACAGTCAATGCCAGCGTAGGTTAAATTTCCCAATTTAATATTAAATTTTTATCTTTTCTCCTCTTTTTCTTGATTTAACCATTTCTATCTTTATGGCACTTAAAAATATTTTTGAACATCAATTTTCTAAATTTTTACTACGATTATCTTTACTACACAATCTTTATTAAAGTTGGAAATTTTATTTCCAGGCGTCCTAAATAATGCATAATTGAGAACTTTCAAGGTACATTTAAAAACAAAAAATATCTATCGTAATTGTTGCTTTTAATATTCTATAAAATTGTTCTATAAATTTGATTTTGTTTGTTGTTTTTTTTATCATTTGCTTAAAATGTTTATAGCTTAGCCCATTTTATTCACTTAATAATTTTCAGACATAACAACAATAATGGAATGATGGCCGCACCGCAAATACCAAAAAGACCTCAAAATCAGATCCTCAATCGACCCTATTAAAAGGAATACGATTCCACATCTACAAACAATGCCAACAAATAATTTATTATTATTATTATAGACCTTTCAAATTATGTAAGAAAAAAGCTATTGAAGCTGTGCGGGTCAGAGCGTCATTTTTGTTATTATTAATTAGTATTTAAGTATGGGTTCCCGAAAGTTACGAATGTGTGGGAATTTTTTGATACCAAATTTTGCTCCTTTCCATTTCCCAGGTTTTATTTTTATTATGCAATATGTCACATAATGTGTTTATTATAATTATTTTTACGTATATTATGCACAGATAGATTTATAATGGTATTTTTTATTTTGTTTGTGTTATTTCGTATCAATTAAATTTTCTACTTTGGTTTAAAGAAGATGTAAAAGTCCTAGGATGGCAATCTTGCTAAAAGTTTAAATCTTTTTAGATTCTCTTACAACTTTTCTCTAGCTTTCTCTTACAACTTTATGGCGTAAATCTTTTTCAATTTTTATGTATAATTTGAACATAAAAAATGCTATAAGAAGCAAATAATTAATTTTTGATTGTATTGGTGATAATCATGCAAATAAATTTTTTACAGTAAAAGTAATCTTATTTTTAAACATAAAATCAGACCTAAAATAACCGAATAATTTAAAATGTTATTTTTCATTATCGGATTAAAGTTTTATTGCATAGGCACACACACACACAACCATAAAATAATAGAACATGTAATATAACTTTTATTTTTCATGGGAAACTATTGGAATAGATATTCAGAATCATTTAACTTCTAACTAACATGCGTCTCTATAAAATTCATAATTACGCTTGTAAAGCTTTCCCATAAATTATGCACAATAATCATTTATAAAATTTGAGAAAATTAAACAATTTAATCCTTCTTCATTCGCGTGGTAGTCATGCGATAGATGATCGAGTCCTTGTTCGGTTCCATCGAAAGCAATCCGACGACGATAAAAATTACGGCCAGAATCAACGCCAACGAGACGCCACCCACAATGGCAAAGGTCGCGGGAAAATCGGGGCTTGTAAACTAAACAAGAATCCTTTTTAAGGCCGACGTGACATTTCGGAAATTGGGCAATTCGGGACGGAGGTCGAAAAGATACTATAATAACTGATATCGATGGTGAAAACAACATAACGTGGGGCTTAGCCTAAGCCTAAAGCCATCGAGGCCTAATGGCTAAGCCTGTCTAAGTTCAGCCTAAAATCTGTCTCAAAAAGCTCGATACCGAATTGTCCGTACCAAAATGTCCCAACACCTTTTTAAGACTTATATACTTTTTTATACACTTGCATCTACATATTATATAATTTACTTTATAAACTCCTAATTTTGATTGCAGTTCTAGCAATTCGCCATCAGTCTTTTGTGCCTCGACACAAATGCCTAAATAAATATGATAAGCATTCAATGATTTCGGAAATAGATGCAAAATTTAAGATATACCTTGGAAGAAAAAAATAAGACACGCAATAATTATCGGCGCTTCGCGAAAAGTCATAATTTGTCTGTGAACTAATGGGAGCTTAAAATTTTCTTTGGCTATGCATTACAAGTTAAAAGGATTGATTAAAATATGTAATTGGATTCAGAAATCCATCATAAAGTAAATTTTTCATATGGAAATTCATTTATTTTTAACACATAACCAGTAAAATAAAAGACAACGATAAACAATTATACCTCTCCTCCAACAAATATTCATAAAATTCAATCAAGTTTAACTATTATTTTTAAATCATCAAATCGAAAACACTAATTAAATGCCTAAAAATATACATAAACAAATAGAAATCATTGTGGCAACAAAATTTAATCACCACATCGCTCTCTGAACTCCGTGAAGTTGGCCGTGATCGGCTAACTTGCGGAAAATGTGACGATTAACGCGGAAACGCTTGATTTTGCCGCGTTGTCGTGCCGTAAACATGCACATATTCAAAATTCGCTGCAAATGTAAAAAAAGTAGAATCGTTAAAAACAGTAAACATTTAAAAATAATATGTAAGTTCTTCCAAAAATTTCTAGCCGAAAATAAATATTTCCTAATAAAATAGGAGAAAAGATAAATAAATACCTGCGGATGACACCATTTTGGCAAGTTGTTCATTTTCTCTTGGAATTCGTCGCGCATCGCTTGTGGCAATACGTCATTGCTCTTTAGCGCTTTGTAGCGAAGACGATCAGGCGCATTCTCGATAAGGCATTTGCGATGATTAACGTCTCGTAACATTCGGAACGTAGCCCAAAACGTCATGCGTTTACCTTGCTTCCACCATGCCCGCTCGATATAATAGGGATATGTATCCAATCTTAAGAATTATGGATATATTATATTTTCAAATCCAAAAATATTTTTTAAAAAAAAGACAATCACTTTAATTTCTGAAGCACCTCCCGACTATAGGTGTGCGAATAACAACAAGACGTCCCAATTCCGCTGATCAACTTTCCGAATAAGGAAGATATATTCATTCTATATGAAGACAAAATATAGTCAATAAAATGATACATGTAAATTATAAATGAACAAAGTAAAAATTACAAACGATAATACGTTTTAAAGTTGCAAAAAATATGTAAATTCCCAATATCGAATATATTTATAAGTTCTGCACCTCAATAACAACAATAAACAGATATAGCTAATAAATTAAGTAAAAAATTAATGCAAAAAAAAAATAAGAAAAAATAAAAGCGCGAATAAAGAAGTCCGGCGAAACTAGCAAGGCACAAATAAATAAAAATTGAATGTGAATGCAAATACAAAGTGATTCGCTCTCTATTTACAATTAAAAAATATAAAAGAAAATAAATTTATAGCTAAAACATCTCCTCAAAAATAGGTTGCAAGATTGGAGAAGAAGAGAACTATCTTTTGAGCCAAGAAATCACAAATTAATTTATCCTGATTTGTCGTGTATAAGCAGTATTGTGGCTTGGCTCCGAGTTGACTCCGGCATTTTTGCCAGACCAGCAGATAAACTCATTATATTTTTTGTTAAAAATGGCGAAATATCTGCTCGTCTGTCATGGGTTTGAGTCGGAACTCGGAACACTGTATAAGGCGAGGCCGTTTGAGACTTTTTTGAATTTAGTGTTCGCCTTCCATTCTGTTATTGTAACTAATCTACAAAATGTTTCATTCTTATTCGAATTATCATAGCGAATATGCAAGTTAAAAATGAAACTCCATCATTCACAATTGTAATTTCATACGTCTATTTCCCATAAAAGAAAGAAGTGCTTGCGGCCGAGCCAAATATGAAAAGGAAGTTAAGCTTTGCCAATATAAGTTGCTGCCCGGTTAGCAGAAGATAACGGTTTCGCAGCCGGTCCGCAGCCTTTTGCTAGTATAAGCTCAATACTTATACATTTCTCATGTAGATTCCCCCTCCCCCCTTGATGACAATAACAAAATTAATGCGAACAAAAAATTAAGTCTCAAACGGTCTCGGTAAATTAGGATATATAAAATTATTATTTGAAAAAAATTACATAAAAATAAACAAAGAATTTATAAAATTAATTTTTATGACAACATACATATGTGTATATACGTATGCATATGTTAAGAAAAGATGTTACAAGATTGTTTAAAATAAATTCACTAATATATAAAGAAATATTGCCCAAATCTGTATTTACAATCCATTCTATTAAGAATAGAGAATGGGTTAATGTGGAAAAAAGCTCGATGATCCTGCTTTCAACGGTATCGGATTAAGGAAAATTTTTATCGAACCGTTTACGTCCGCCGATACGATCACGTCGCCAAGGGTTTCCATCGAAGTAGTGGGATTGCTAGCACGCCCGTATGGATCGAAAACACCGCTCATCGATGAAACGGACGGAGTGACGCCAGTAGCTGGTGTGCTTGGAATCAGCTCATGTGACGGATCTTTTAATTTGGAACGTAAAATTTTACTACCATCAACATTGCGTTTCATGTTGGACAAAAGGGACGACGTTAGATTTGCGGTGAGCGGAAGATTCGTACCCTGTGAGCTATAAACGTCCATTAACCTAAAAACAATAAAAAAAGATAGGATATTTAATTTCATATAAATGCCTAATTTCAAATACAGTAATATATGTACAGTAGTGGACAAGCTGAAGAAGACCTTTTTCTGAAAATATGGTTTATTATATTTTTCTCGGAGTAAACAAAGAATATAAACTTGTAATAAACTCTATTTTGTAGCATTTTCGTCCTCTCTCAGATAAAAAAAAAGTTTATGCGGATCCGTTTATCCAAAAATTTTTGGCACTTAATCAAAGGGAGAGCAGCTCAAAATTTTGCCGGACAAAATGAAAGAGACTTTCTTATAATTAATTATTTTATTGCAAATTCAACCATAACAGAAACAATAACAACAATAAAACAATGGCCGAGGCATTGAACGAACCAATCTCCCGACCTCAATCCCATAGAACATTTGTGGGAGAGATTGAGAGGAAGCTTACGGGCAGAAAATTTTTCAAACCGGGCGAGCTTTTTGAGTCTATTCATGAGGAATGGTTTAATTTGCCTAAAAACGTACCAGAAAATTTGGTCCGTTCAATGCGGACCAAAACAACAACAATAAAAGTTAACAAAAACGGCACTTAATATTTGGTTGGGGAGCCACCAGCATCGACATCGGCCTAGCGAGGCATTGAACGGACTAAATTTTCTAATTTTTAGGCAAACTATTTGAATTTGCAATAAAATAATTAAGTATAAGAAAGTCTCTTTCATTTTGTCCGGCAAAATTTTGAGCTGCTCTCCCTTTGATTGGGTGCCAAAAATTTTTGGATAAACGGATCCGCATAAACTTTTTTTTTATCTGAGTGAGAACGAAAATGCTACAAAATAGAGTTTATTACAAGTTTATATCTTTTGTTTTACTCCGAGAAAAATATAATAAATCATATTTTCAGAAAAAGGTCCCCTTCAGCTTGTCCACTACTGTATATATAGTAAAAATTGTCACAAGCTTTTACTATAACTTAAATTTTTATCAAAAATCAAATGAAGACATAACAAAAAATTTCATAAAGTTAAAAAAACCGTTTTCGAACACTTTCAGTGGTCGTCGTAGAAAGGTTTGAATTTGAATCAATCCCAATGCCGGAAGATGACGCAATCGATGCATTATTGAATTTCCGCGGATGAGAATTCGCATTTGTGTTTCCCACCGTTTTGATGTTGCGATGATGTTGTAAAAGTCCGGCCGAATCGGCTGCAGCAAAGAAAATGTTCGGCTTAGGCGCAAATACAGCCGCAGTAACGACGGAATTATGAACGCGGGTGCGCTCCCACATTGGATTTCGATCTTTGCGCATGGAAATTGTGGGCGGCAATTCACCGGTTCGCCAAATGTAAATGTAATTATCTTCTGATCCTAAAATATAAGCGATAAAAAAACGAATCGACACATTTGTCTTATTGTAAAATTAATTTTAAAAAATACCAACCGCTTATGATGTGTTTGCCGTCAGGCGAAAAAGACGCTCGAATTTGGCTGCGCTCAATTTGAGAACCTTTGAACTTGCGACTAAACAACAAATATTAAAAAAAGTTTCAATAGCGTTAGAAAATTTTTATTTCTAGCATTTTTATAGAGGGAAATGCAACGAAAAAAGTGCATGTGGCTGAGCATTTTTTTCGAAGAGTGATCCGATGGACTTGAAATTTTTGCTATAAGTTCCTCTTACATACACTATTTCACTCCATAAATTTGAACCTGATCAATTGGATAGGAGCCGAGTTGTAAAACTTCGAAAAAAAAACTTAAAAAATGACAAATTTCCGCATTTTTTGTAGTTTTTTTTTAATTTTTGACGTTTTTTTAAGTTTTATAATTCGGCTCCTATCCAACCGATTAGATTCAAATTTACACAATATAATAATGCATGTAAGAGAAGATCATTGCAAGTTCATTGGATCACTCTCCGAAAAAAATGCTCAGCCATATGCACTTTTTTCGTTGCATTTTCCTCTATAAAAATGCTAAAAATAAACATTTTAAAAATCCCTGAAACATGTCCCCCGCAAATCGAGGACGCTCTACAAAATGCAAAAAAAAAACCCACGTCTCTATCTATTGTAGAAAAAAAGTTAGAACAAAACCGCAAGAACTTTCTACACAACCCAATAATTATTAGACGTTTAAAAAACGAACGTCAAATTCATGTCACGAAGATCATACATCCGAATGCGAGAATCATTGGATGTGATGAGCAACTTATCGCCGTGCACGGCCAATGATGTGATTTTGTGACCACATGCGTTTTTGCCGCGTGACGAGCGCACATCGATTACCGTATGATAGCGTAGCTGCTGAAAACACGACAGAATTACTCAAATTAAAGTTTCAAATTAAAAAAAACAACATACATCCGTTGTGTAAAAAAAGCATCGGCCATTATATGTTCCCACAACGACAAATTTTGCGTTACGTACAAAGGTTATAGCGGTTATAAATTTCGACTGTTCCACTTCATTCCACAAGGCAACTTTCTTTTCGGGAATATGCCACAAACGAATTTTGCCATCCATGCAACCAGATATAAAATATCGATCATCCTAGATGATTTAAAAATTATATTATAAATGTCAAGAATTAAAAATTATCCAAAGCTTTTATTGCAGAAAAAAAAATTATATGCAAAAACCCACAAATCCTGTTGAATACTCATTTATAAGCAATAAAAAAAAAACCTTGGGCATGAATGCGATGCATGTAACAAAGTCCATATGCTGGAAACAACATAAACATTCATTCCTCGTTAAATGCCATAATTTAACTGTTCTATCTAAAAAAAATTTTTAATTGAAAAAATTTTAAATTGACTAAATTAGATTTTGTAATTTCGTTTGTGTGAAAAAATGCTAACCTATTCCACAAGATAAAAGAAAGTAATTCCGTGGCGACCAACTGAAATTGCATAAATACTTTATTAAATTTCGAAAATTATCATTCTACAGCGAAATATATTTACCTCAAGTCGAGCACGTCCGCGGTATGTCCTCGAAATACGCAAAATGGTTTCTGCATAACAAGAGTTGAAGATGCGTTACACGTGATTGCAGCGGATGAGCCGTGATCGGTGTCAGCGGAGCTACCGGCTATCGACGACGCCCTTTCGGACGGAGAACCGATAGATTGCGAGTCGGTGGCATCGTTACTTCTCTACACATAAAGAATTAAAAAAGGTATTAAAAGAAAAATGAATTTTTATAATAAAAATAGATCATAAAAGTCAAATTTAAATAACAAAGTCACAAAATGTTATTATGCTTAAAAAAATATTTTACAAATTTCAAAAAAGTCGCATGCGCACGGAAAAGATAAGTGAAAAGACTAAAAATCAAAAAACAAACGAGAGAAGTGCATTTGTGTGCGCACAAATGCATTGGGGAGAAAGGAAAAAAAGGAAAGAAATAATCGCTTTATATGTGCAAAAAAAAATCATACACGCAAAAAAATTATTCTCCAAACATTTTTTTGTGTAAAAGAGTATTTGTTTAAATAAAATTCCATAATTCCTAGAAAAATTAACAATATTTTAAGCGATCAACCGTATCGTCTTGATTGGAGGAATTCTCGTAATTCTCGCCCATAAACAAAAAACTTGAAAATTTCTTCTGTAAATTGTTCTGCGACGTAGAGGCACCATCTTGGCTATAGCGTTCTCGCATTCGCGTAAAATAATGTAGATAATTCTTCAACACCCATACTCGAATAATGTTGTCTTGTCCGCCGGTGGCAAAAAGCCGGCCACAAACGCTAAACGATTGATTGTAACTTAACGACAAAGAGCTTTGTTAATGAATTTCAAAAATTTTAATATTTATTAAAGAGCGTTTTATTAGCTAAATGGATAATTCGAAGCTCCAAAAAAAAAAAATACCTAAACTTTATGCACCAAACTGCTCCCGTATGTTCGTTGTTTAGTTCCTGCGCCAAACGCAATTGCTCAAAATCGAATGGACCCTTTTTCGTGTTACGCGGCCGACAAATTTGTTCGGGCGCGGCCGCCGACGCGATCGACGCCGGAGTTGGCGCCTTCACATCGTTCACAATCGCCGTTGTGGGCAAATGCGAAGAAATACTTTCAGTAATGGAGACGCTAGCGTCGCCTTCGCTATCCGACGTTTCCGCATTGGCCGCTTTTTTTGCGACCTCTTCGGCGTTAGCGCTCTCGTTTTCGTTACCAGTGTCGTTGTCGCGCGACGCCAACATTTTCGGCAACGGCTTCGTGACGACGGCCGTTTTTGCGCGACGTACAACGCCGCGAAAGAATCCAGACGCCGCTGTGCCATAGAACTTTGCCACGTTTTTCACATGATTTATGCCGGAATACGAGTGCGCCGACATATTTTCGTCTCTAAAAATTCATAATTAAAAAATGAAATAACAGATATTATTGACAATAACAAAAATCAATAAACTTATTCGAACGGTTGAATTAATTATTACTACATTTTACAAAAGAGATAATTCAGTTCTAACATTCTCTATTTTAGATCCACATATTCTTCTTCTGAAAGCAGGGTTGCCAGATGTCCTTTTTAAAAAATTTGTTCTTTTTTTGAGGGGGTCTGTTCTTTTTTATTTTTTGTTCTTTTTTTCCATGAAGAATGGCTATCTTAGACACAGGATCAGGAGTTCCGAGAAGTATTAATTGTTAAGAGAATAAAGAATCTGACCCGAAAAGTTAACGAAATAAACCAATTTAGATATTTTTAGAAAAATCTTTTTTGTTGTTGGAAATTATCAATAAAATCTTTTTTTTGTGCCCAGCGTTCTTTTTTATTTTATTTTCATCTGGCAACCCCGTCTAAAAGTGATCTCATATGTAAATAAGAGATTTTTTCAAAAAACTACTGAGAAGAGTCGAGTGACGAAAGCGACATTCGCCTCTGAACATCTCGTGTAACGGGATCAATAGATTCCATACGATGAAGAGTCTTGGACTTTTTAAGTTCCAACATGCTTCTAGAAGGCGAGGATTGACGAGGTAAAGAATTACTCTAAAAATATAAAAATATCAAGAGTATTGAAATCAATGCAATTAACAGACCTTCGTAATTTGCTCGTCAAATAAGCCTTCTTCTTCGGTTTTAACCTTCATTTCATCTTCTCGTCCTAAGTTCACGTTGGTAGTTTTGCCATTTTCATTTGTTTGCACTTTACAAGTACGTTCCGTTATCGTTGGAACTTCGTTAATGGTTAGATTTTCATAGTGTGGATTAATTAGATTAGCACTTTTCTAAAAAATAATCCATAAAGGCAATTATAAAATTTTTGTCAATTCAAAAAAAATATGTATTCTTTAGACTTACCGGCTTGGTAGTATGCGTTAAATTGCCGGAAAACGAAGTGGATGAAGCGATTGAAGCCACTTCTTCTCCGACTACGGCTAGGCCTTTATTTTTAGAGTTCTATAAATTAAAAAAAAAACTATCATAAAAATATATTTCAAATCTTTAAATAATCTTAAAAAATTCATTTTTTCCAACCTTTTTAAATGCGCTAGAGAGTACAGAAACTGTTAATTGTTGAATAACACCATGTGCGGTGCTATTACGTTGATCCTCTTCGCACACACCAACTATAACATCGTCGGGAGCAGCATCACGACTCAACGAATTCGACTTGTTCGAGGAGGGCGGTGGAAACGGGCCACTCTTCATGCTCTTCGCAAGACTCAAGCCTCGATCAAGTGAGTTCGTTTTGGCGTGCCCGCGTTTCATGCCATAGTTGTCAAAAAACATTGCATTCTTAAAAATCTTTTCGTTATCGTCGATGGAGCATGATTCGCTTGAATTTCGCTTCGGCGAAAGACTACTACATTGTTGAAGAGGTTGTTGTGATTGCGAAATTCCGACCGGCTTCTCGATAACTTTAAGTAGAGATTGTGCTCGCGCTTCTGCCATAAGATTGGCAAAGTTAATATCGTTCTCCATTTCATTAATATCCGTTCGAATATCAAAGGAGTTGATTTGAATCGCACACGAGGAATCGATTAATGTTTCAGCAGGTAAAGCGGAGGGCAATGTCGCGGTTGTTCGTCGCGGCGGTAAGGGTGGCGGCCGCGGCGGCGGAGACGTCGGAAAAACGGAAGCGGAAGATTCCTTGAAGGCATTTCGTTTCGAAGTCTCGTCCAAGGTGCTTTCCGGCGTCGACAGCAGAAAATTCGGAAGAGGTGGTGGTGGATGCACAGGTGGCGAAAGCGACTTAATTGCAATTGCAATGAATTAGCAGCTTAAATTATAAATACTCTAAAAAAAAAGTTAGCAACCATGAAGAGTCTACTAACCAAAATAATTACCATTTTTCGTTCCTCAAACGAATATTCTTTGCTCGTAGAAGGTTTCTGGTGTTCGCTCTCGACAATGCCTTCGTTTTTATTTTGTTCCTCTTGTAGAATTAATGAATTCTTGGCAGTAGTCTTAGAGTCGTAATACAATCCAGGAGAGCATTCATTGGCAAACTCTCGCTGAAAAAAATTTAATTAAAACCAAATTTAAATCAATATTTTTTAAAAAAATAAGGAAGGTTGATAACTACGAGCATTTAAACAAAGTCTTATTCATTTCTAACAAATCATACGGATTTCGACTCCCTTATTGAAGATGTTGGCATCGCACGCGTACTCAACGAATCCGTCGGTTTGACAACCGCGCAACCGAATGTGACGCCGCCAAATGGTTGTTCCATTAAGAGATTTCGACCCCACGACGCGAGAGAGGCACAATCGGACAAGTTGTCATCGAGAGTGGAATTTCCAATAGTAGGCGGCTGTCCGAATTCTTGACGCATTCGATTTCTTAATAACTCCAATCGACCGTGACGAGACGACGGTCGAAATATTGAATTATTAATCTAAATACTTTGAAAAAAGAGTTAATATTTTAGTATAATGCCACATCATTAAAAAAAATTTAAGCAAAATCATTTAAATACATAATTAAATTTAGCACATCCAAGAAAATAATATTTTAATTTAAAAAACAATAAAGTATTGAACCTTTAAAGGTGAAGCGTCTATAGGGAAATTTTCCGTTGAAATATTGGATGCGACTGAAACCGATGCTGAATCACCACCAGCAGACGACGTCATTGTCGAATCCGTCGATGCGAAAGGGGCAGCGGCAATATCGGGAAGAAAAACACCGGCACGCGAGTTGTATTCACATGAGCGCGACGTGTTAGACGGCAAATTGTCCAACGCGTCTTGAAACTCGTTTTCGCTGTTGTCACTCGCTTCGCTCATTCAGCAAAATGATAAATCGCCGCTGGATAACTAATGTTCCTTTTTTTCAGCCTTCAGATGCAAGTATCGTGTAGAACGCTCTGTTGGTGACTTTATCTTAAAATGCATAGCATCAAGGAAAACTATATGAGGATACACAGATTCTAATGCTCGACTCCTGCATTCTGTGACAACCGGCAGTATATGCCAAAAAAATGTGTTGTAAAAAATAGTTCGGCGTTTTTCCAACGTCCTATCCGAAAAATTCAGCCTTCATTTTAAAAATTTTTATAAAACCAAAATTTACATATTGTAAAAAAATTATTTATAGAAAAGAGCAACTCAAGCATATACTAATTCTTCGAGCACCGAAATTACATATGAAAAGTACTATAAAGAAGTCAATAAATTTCTACAAATTGAAATTGTCAATAACAGCATAAGCAAAATCGCCTGTCGTAGCGTAGCCGCCGAGATCGCGGGTTCGTACCTATAAAAAAAATTCCTCACAATAAAAAATACACAAATTTTTTTTTAATTTTATCAAAATTTCTTAAAATTAAAAAATATTAGAACTTTTCTTTTAGATAATTTATTTATGGCATTTCTAGAAGGTTAGAAAATCACCTTTCCCTCGCGAATAACATTTTTCACTGCGGCACGAAGCGCATTTCCGTACCGATCCAAATGTACATGATTGAGTAGGTTTGCGCAAGATAAAATCATTGCTGTTGGATTAGCAATTTGACTAAGAAAAAATAAATAAATGTCTCAAAGTAGAAAATAACAACACGAAAATCGGTATATTCAAAATTGAGTTTAAAAA
The DNA here is from genome assembly GCA_024678965.1 of Bradynema listronoti. Lineage (NCBI taxonomy): Eukaryota > Metazoa > Nematoda > Chromadorea > Rhabditida > Allantonematidae > Bradynema > Bradynema listronoti. The sequence continues at coordinate 2,158,223 of JANLNO010000005.1, forward strand.
CGTGTCTCGATATGCTCGAAAACATTTCGAAGCATTACCAAAAACTAAAAAATTCTCAAACTTTTGTGAACAAAAAAAAAAACTAACCGTCCGAACGCTTCTTGGTATGAGTGGCGCGCTCCCGGCTCAAAAATGACGTAGTCCGAACCAATTGAAGAGCCTAAAAATGGTACAGTTGTGTGTGTTAGTAACACTTTACTAGAAAATTCGTGCTCGCCGCTCACGCGGCCTTTATACACTCCCTTAAAGTATTTGGCGCCGCGAAAATGTTCGGCGCCGTCGCATGATTCGGATCAAAAAATTACCTCGATTTTCGAATTCTCCACACCCAATTACCTCATATTCCACGAAAAAATATTTTGGAATCCTATTTTGAACCCAGTACAGGATTCCAAAGGGGTCGAATCAAAAAACGAACTTCAACTTTGGCATCCCCGACCCTGATTTAAGGGAGTCTTGAAAATTTTTCGAATTAGCGACCGGAAAGACCTCAAAAAGCGTTGCGGACATTTTCGTGACGGATATAAGAACAGAAAATAGCGCTTTAGTAAATATGCTGAAATAAACTAACCCGGTACGACGCCCGCTCCACCCACAAGACCTGCGGCCAAATTATCGATAATATTACCGTATAAATTCGGCATGACCATCACATCAAATTGTTCGGGATTGGAAACGAGTTGCCTGAAAAAAACATTGTATCAAGATATTAGAGTAAAATTTTTACATAAAAAACGTTAAAAATTACTTAGTAGTATTCTATCACTTACATGCAACAATTGTCAATAATCATCTGCTCGAACTTGATTTTGGGATAAAGTTTTGCCATCTGAAAAAAATAATAAGTTAAAATAAAGTACAAGGTACTCCAAATTGGCGCCGGGATTTGTTTTTGTTATAACTTTTTTACTTTTTAACCAGATTGTAAAATGATTTTTACATTCGATTCACGACTCCTTGAGAATTTTTTTGACGCCAAACTTGTCCATGTTGGTTCCGATGTAGAAATTTTATATTCACTTGAACTTTTTTGAGACTATTTTTAATGATGAAAAATGGGTAAAATTGTTTTGAAATTGACTCGATTTTTCGATTTGAATTTTGCGAAAAATTTCATTTAATAGGTTAAATAATGTCGATTATGATTGATTTTATCCTCATTTTGAACCAAAATGTCGAAATCATTCAATATAGACTCGATGATTAGAACGTATCCATCATTACGTTACAGAATTTAATGATTTCTATATTTTTAAAAGAGTGTCAAAAAAGTTCAAACGAATATAAAATTTGTAAATTAGCACCAATAAGTTTGGTGTCTGACAAATTCTCTCAGTCTTAGGAATCGAACAATTTTTTTTTTTTTTTGCAAATCGGATCCAAAATAAAAAAATTATAACAAAAACAAATCCCGGTGCCAAATTTGAACACCTTATAAATAATAAAATTTTATCAAATATATATAACTAAAAATACCTCGGTGCAAATGTTCAAAAACAAACCATCGCCAAGCTTCATAATATTTGCCTAAACCATTCCATTTTATAAAATTGCGCTAAAAAAATAATGAACATGAATACCTTATGTACACAGACCACCTTTTTTCGATTATATTTTGTAGCAAAATCAAAGGCAAACTTAGCGATTCGTTCGCATTTTGCGCGTGTCGAAATTTTCAGACATTCAATTACGCCAGGCACCAATTCGTGTTCTAAACTGGAGTATTCGCCTTCCGTTTGTTCGCGAATAATAACAAAGTCTAATTTTTTGTTGTGTCTCGTTTTTATTCCCTCCAAACTCTGAAAAAAATAAAATAAAATTATCTATAAACAATTTTTCGAGAATTCTGAAACTAATCACTTTTATGTGAACAACATTGGCGAATAAATCTAAACGTTTGCGCAATTGCATGTTTATTCCTTGCGTTTCGCCTCGAAGACCTTCTTGAATAACGCCCTTCATGGCAACGTGATTATTGCGAGAAATCGACTCGACAACATCGTCGACTGTCGCCGAATGTGTATGATGGACTTCGCTCAAAAATACCTCCTCGAATTGAAGAGGAATTCCTGTACTTTGTATGATGTCCTGTACCGCGTAGACGAGTTCTATAATATAGAATATGTGCGATTGTGTAAAGATAAAAAATAAATACGTATTAAATCACAACAGAAAATAACCTGGCCCAACACCATCGCCAGGTATAAGTGTACATTTCAATTTTTCGACAATCTCCGGCACTGGGGCTGTCTAAATTTGTAGAAAATTAAACTTTTCATATGTTACTAAAATAAAAATATTGTGCATCAACATTTTTAGTATTATTTCGGATGGGTGAACCCACCAAAAATTTTCGTTAAAAATTTTAATATGGTGTTTTTCTATATGCTTAAAATTAAAAATTTTACGAAAATTTTTAGTGGATCCACTCATCCGAAATAGTATCACATTTGGGACTCACCATTTATTTTCGGGAAATGCCTGAAATTGCGGGATATGGGGTTTTCTAATACTCTGAATTCGAATCTGATATTGGAATTTTAAAATTTTAGGTCCTAATGCCTCTAATAGGCCCAAAGAGGGTCCAATTAAATTTGTGTAAATTTTGTAAAAACGCAATTTTATGTAATTTTTGTATTATTTGGATGTGTGTCCAATTGATGGGATTTTTCACTTGTTTATTTTGAAACGAAAACATTGATTAAAATTAAAAAAATGACTAGAAAAAATGATATAACATAATAATATTGTTAATTAACTAGTTAGTGGATTGAGTAATATGTTGCGACTAGAAATTGTAGAATGTTTTTTTTTCAAATATTTGTCCAACAAGCGCAATTTCTCATATAAGCCGCTCAACTTAAAATTACGCAACTCATCCATGGCGTACGTAAACACTAACTGAAATAAGCATTCAAACAATACTATGCTACGATTTATTACAGGTTACATATAAAAATATAAAATTACGTTTATTTACACAAATTTAATTGGACCCTCGTTGGGCCTATTAGAGGCATTAAGACTTCAAATTTTAAAATTCCAATATCAGATTCGAATTCGGCGTACCAGAAAACCCCATATCGCGCAATTTCAGATATTCCCCGAAAAAAAATGATGAGTTCTTTATCCCGAAATAGTACCTCACATTTTTTTATGAAAAATGATTTACGTTGGCAGTTGCAAGACTACGATGACTACTAGCCTGATATAATGGTCTAGCAAGTGTGGAAATAATCTTTCTGGACAGCATTCCGCACTCAGAACTTTGAAAGGCTCATTCACATTTTTTTTAGAAAAAAAAGAAGCAAAAACACTTTGCCACTTTATTTTTCAATTTGTAAAAATGCAACAATTTGAAGAAGATATGAATTACAAAAAGGCCGTTAGAATTTTACAGCCGCAGGTTATTCGTTTAAATTTACAATAATATCTTATAATCACTAATAATAATTTCTACTCACATTATTATATATGTTACGGCCAATATTAAAAATCGGCCATTACTAATAATGGCCTGCCAAAATCGGGCCAAAATAATTATGATTAGCTAAATTTAATTTTTATCAATTTAATTTTGTTTTGCTTATATTATTTTGCATAAAGCACACTTAATTTTTGGTTAAAAATTTTCATGTAGTCGTTGCCAAACGGAGCCCCCCTCTATTAGAGCCCCCCCTCCCAATATTTTTAACCGAAAATTAAGTGTGCTCTATGCCAAGAATAATATAAGCAAAACAAAATTAAATTGATAAAAATTAAATTTAGCTAATCATAATTATTTTGGCCTGATTTTGGCCGGCCATTATTAGTTTTGACCCGCAATTATTAGTTTTGGCCAACCATTATTAGTTTTGGCCGCCCATTATTAGTTTTGGCCGGCCATTATTAATAATGGCCGACATCGCGGCCATTATAAGTTTTGGCCGGCCATTATTAGTAATGGCCGACATCGGGCCATTATTAATAATGGCCAGCCATTATTAGTAATGGCCGATTTCTAATATTGGCTGTAACATCTGTTCTATATATAATAATAAAGAAATTTCGTTTAATCTCTTTTCGTGAAATTATAAAATCGGGGACAATGATATTTTTTTAACGGGTTTAGAGGTAATCGGGGATGGCGCATCTGATGGTAATAGTGGCTAAGGTCTGAAAATTTTTTTGTACCTAATGGTCCTAAATAGGGTTTTTTCACTTTGAGCCTATTTTTTTGGGGGGTGCGTACAGAGTCGAGCTTTGTCTTACGCGGTCCTAATGTTCCTAAATAGCATCCCAAAATTATGCAAATCAACTCCAAAATTACTAAAATTCCATATTCTAATGTTTTTGAACTTTTTCATCATTTTCATAGCATTTCCGGCATAAAATTTTTGGTACTCTATTTAGGACCATTTTACTCCAGCGGATCTTCGATACCATTTCAACCCCGAAATTGTGCTTGCCGACTATCAATACCCTCTGATCTACTTATTCTTACACTCTTTAGAGAATTTCAAATTTAACTGTTAGACCAGGATCATTTGATCGCAAATAAGATAATTAAATCTGAATTCTATGATTTTTGGGTTAAGTTTGCCGGATTTATTATTCCGACTCATAGTAATCGATTTGTTCATCACATTTAGTAATGGCCGATTTCTAATATTGGCCGTAACATATATAATCACTAATAATAATTTCTACTCACATTATTATATATAATAATCTCTAATAATGATTTTTACTCACATTATTATATATAATAATCTCTAATAATGATTTTTACTCACATTATTTTTTCGTCAACCTAATAGTTTCAAAAATAATTGTAGATTTCTCACTTACTTATTTACGACTTTATATTATATTTATAGCAAGTTTAGAAAAATCATTTATTACTGAAAAATGAAATTGAAGATTTTTGCTAAATTTACATCCACAATTAAAGCATTAAAGCTAATTTAAAAAGCACATCACTCAATCGGCAAATATTCTATGTTTGTACCCTGGGTTTTGTAGGACAAAAACATGTTCCAAAATAGCGCTGCGAGTTGCACAAAAACGACTCGAAAGTTTAAGGGGATCGTGTAAAAATTCACCAATTGAACTGCCGGCCAATACTAAAATTCAGAGTTAAATAATTCAAAGGTAAAAAGGTATTTGGATTTAATTCAGAAGTTAGCGCCGTAGCCAACACTTTTTCAATAATTTTTGCATTTATTCATCAATCCCTTAAATAGTTTTAAACGAAAAAGTTAACGTAAAAATAAATGTAATAAAAATTGAAAATAATAATTTTTTTTCTTTTTAGTGAGACAAACTCAATTTTGTTCAAATAAAAATCTTAGCTATGACTCCAACTTGAAAAAAAACTTTTATTTAAATATTGTAATATGCATTTACCATTATGCTTTTGCTATACACTCCCCAATAAATAGCTTTTGTCTTATGCCAAGATTCGCGAGGAGAATTTCCTTCCAATAAATTTAAATTGAATATTACAGCACAGGATATTAAAGGGGCAAAGCAAATCTAAAATAAAATACCTAGATTTGTTTATTATCAATAAGAAAAGCTAGATAAAAAAACCTGATCGATTACTACCCTTTTCAAAGGTAGTAGGTCTTTGCGGCCTTTAACACGTTCCAAGACGCGAAACCAGGCATTAAGCGCAGGTGCCTAAAATCTATTTTATATTTTTTTCCTCCACTCGTCTTATATGTATAATAGAAGCTACGATAAAGAAGCAGGGCAGAACGAAGAATCTCATGGAGCGCTTAAAGTCAAACTTCCATTCCGTGTGCTCACCGCCCTTTAAATTTTCTCGTTGATGTAATCGTCGCTGAATCAGCAATTGACAAATGCCGTCTCCAGTACAGCCTATTGTGCCTGAAAAGTTTTTTTATGACTTTATATTTGCAGTTAAATATCAAAATAAAAGGAAAATTTGTCATTACCGGCGGAAATCATTTGCGTGAAGAGCGGCCGCCGATTCAACAGGAAAAAGTACGCCTTCCACAATGGCATATATTCCTCTCGGCTCTTCACCTATTCCATCGTTTTTTCGCACGAATTTTCATTCAATTTAACAATAGCTGTTTAAATGATGAAGGTACTATCCATATTTAATGTTTCCATTTTTTAAATTATATTACAATCAAATAGTAAGAATTTATTAATATCTATTTGTACTGAATTCACTAAAATTCTGTCGAAAAAGAGATGAAAATTACTACAATTAGAACACGTTAGTTTAGAATTTAGCCCGGCACAAAGTGATTGGTAATGAAAAAAATGAAAGGGTAAATGGAAAAATACACGTATTTATAACAACTTGCGATAATTCTATATAATATGTACTATAATACATTGACATAGTATTCTGTAAGAAAGTTATTATTAAAAATTTTTAACCTTTTTCTTTCAAATTCGATTAATATACCTAATAATTTTTAAAGATAGTAAATAATTGTCATCTCTCTGGTTTTGAGTTTTTTTCCGGATTTTTTTTTTATAAAATCATTCATGATGACATATTATTGTAATTTAATGGCGCCAAAATTGTCGCGCGTCAAAATTTGGCGCGCTATGAGCGCGCCAGTTTACCACGCGGGAAATATTTTTTTAGATCAAATTTAGTCGTGTGATACCTCATTCGAAAACTCTCATCACACTGATCAAGAATTGTTTAGGAACTATGGCCCAGTTTTGCTTCCTCGTCGAGTTACGATAATTTGAATCAAAGGGGGAACCAAGCATTATTCTAATTTTTGATAGGACACCGGAAACGTTGTATATTAATTAATACAAATACATAAAATAAAGAAATGGATTTCACTCTCTATAATCAATAAAATCTATTCGGTGGGTTTCTTGTTAATTGTATAGGAAATGTACATATTCCAGAAAACGGCCACAAATTGCACGACAACGACGCGAAAATGAAGCGGCACTAGCGACATATTAATTATTTGGACGGCCGGCCAAAGCTGAAATTAAAAATATTAAAACAAAAAGAATCATTTTTATTTATAAGAATATATTTTATACAAAAAATATATTTTATACATATTAACCAACTTTATAGTTATTTATCAGAACGGGACCAATAAGCGATTTCGTCTTGTCAATGGACCTATTTACATCGTGTGGCTTCTCGGCCAAATCAGCGAAAAAGAGGAACGCAGAAGTGATGATTGGAGCTGCCACAGATTGGTCTACAGCCATACGTTTCACGCCTGTGATAAAAGAGCTCTCTCCGGGTCGACCGATGTTTCGCGCCAGAAAACGAAACCATACATATTGGAAGGGTCCCTGAAAAAATTGCTGATTGTTTTAGATTATGTATTTTAAAAAATAAACGATAACTCACAACAAAGCCAGTCAGAATTAAGCCGAATCTCAACGTTCTAATTGCATCGTATTTACTTCGTTTTTCCACGACGGTTTGACAGATGGCATCACCGATCGTTCCAATTAGGCCTAAAACAAAGCAAAAATAATAAAATCTAATCTTTGTACATATGGAGAGGTTTATTCTTTGAAAAATATTCTAAAAAAGCTCGAAATATGAAGTTTAACATATAATTCTCTAGTTATTCTCATTACCCGTTGCAGCGATTTGCGTTAAAAATGAACCACTCGGTATAAGTTTGCTCAGCATTTTCCTGAAAGAGAACTCGAAATTATTATTTTTTTGTTTAATTTTCGAAAACAAATTCGGTTATTCACAAAAAAACAAAGAACCAAAAAAAAGTACATCGATATTGCTGAATGTAGAGCGCAAGGAATGCATAAATGGATTGCGAGACAATTATGCAACGCGTAAAGTGTATAACGCTTTGAACAGACAAAAAAAACTCGACGGAATCGGTGTACGTTTTAAACGTAAGGCAAATGGGTTTGACTCTTGAGACGAATACGTTTATGCATGTCGAAAGCAAATTTACGTTGTTTTTTCACTTAACGTGCATTTCCAATCGGGTAAGTGCTTTTTGTGCCGTGCTTTTTTCCCTATAGATACCCCTTTTTTATTATGGGATTTTTTTTCCATTTTTGTTGTGTTACTTTTTACACAGTTGAAAATAACTTGTTCACATCTATTTTATGATACATCTTTCCGTGTTTTTCTTTTCAATATATGTTTTAATAGGTTAAAATGATTTAACCAACAAATAACTGAGATCTTTTCGGCGTTATGTGGAAGAATGCTTGTTATCTTATTTTTAGCCAGAATTTTTTGATGGCCATCATTTCACAACAGTCGTTTGTTGGTATCAAATGGAATATGGAAAATGTGTTGAGTTGGATGAACTGGATGGATATATTTTGGAGTGCATAAAGGAGAGTGGAAATACGAATGGTTTTTTTTTTCTCGGAGTGGATTTCAACCGAAAATGGATGTTCATATGGAATTGGTGAAAATGGCTGAATTCATTACCATTGGATGGGGTATTTGAATGGAAAATGGTAAGCGACCGAAAACTGAATATAACAACGAATATAACTGAAATTTAATTGTTTTATTTATTTTTTACATCTATGTATTTTTGTGAAAAATTAGCGAACATCTAAATTTTAGAATGGGAAAACGTTCACGTAGCAGCAGCACTTTACGCTCGTCAAGTCGTTCCAAGAGTCGTAGTCGATCGGCCAGCCGCGATCGTCGTCGTCGATCTCGTTCCAACTCTCGATCCACCTATTCACGATCTCCATCGCCCAACAATTACAAGCGTTTGCATGTCGGTACGTCTCTTTTTTCTTTCCACTTTGTAATTATATATACTTCAATCAATTCAATTTTCATAGTTTTAATTTCTATTAACAAATCACGATAAAAATAGATATGATCTTTTGGGTTTTTTTTAACATTGTCTAGGTTGAATGCCCTATTATAGCTAATCTTGACGAAACGGTTCGCCGTCGCGACATCGAGGACACATTCGGAAAGTATGGAAAATTGACGGACGTTTGGGTTGCCACCTATCCACCATTTTACGCGTTCGTCGTTTTTGAGAAAAGTTCGGAGGCAAACGATGCGCTTAAAGATATGCGATCTGGCTATGTATGTTTAAAACGTTTAAGTTCAGATTGGGGACGATTTTCGACATTTTTGCCCTTTCCATTTTCGTTTTTTCCGGAAATTTTAAAATTTGAAAAATTTTTGTTAGAAAAAAATTTTATAAAAAAAATTTTCGATTTCCAAAATTTAAAGTTCATTTCTCTGGTCCACATATTCCAATTAGAAAAAGTCGAATTACTCGAAAATTTCTATCTGGAAAAATGCATATGTTGCGGGAAAATATGTTGCACGGCCAAATACGTATTTTCCCGGCCAAATACGTATTTTCCCGCCCGACGGCCAAATACGTATTTTCCCGGCCATATAAAAAATTTATTTCACATTCATTTAAATTATCGTAAACTTTTATCGTAAATTTTATCGTATTATCGTAAACTTTTATCGATAAAAGTTTACGATAATTTAAATGAATGCGAAAAAATTTTTTTATATGGCCGGGAAAATACGTATTTGGCCGTGCAACATATTTTCCCGTAACACATACATATGTTACGGAAAAAATAAAACTTGATTTTTTTTTTGCCAAGCTCTAACTTAATCAAAGTCCTATCTCTCGAACACATATTTTTTTCTGATGATATAGTTTAACTACAAAAAATGCTACAAATTATTGAATGCGAAAAAAAATGAACTTATTTGAGATTCGCAACTGTCATGTGCGTACGAGCATCGCGTTGCCGCGTCAGATTGCGCGACGCGCGCCACCGCCGCGCCGATACTATAACGATCGCTACAATGATCGTGATCGCTTCCGTCGGCGCTCGCGTTCGCGCTCGCCACGTCGACACAAACGCTCGTCGTCGCGTTCGCCGAAGCGCGTAACGCGTCGCGATCGCACCATGTCGCGTTCAGTGTCGCGTTGAATCCGCGCTGGGAACACACCATTTATCCGTCCAAACAATTTTTCCTTTTACTGTTGCTATACTTTATTGCAGGGTTGCCAGATGAAAATAAAATAAAAAAAGAACGCTGGGCACGAAAAAAATATTTTATTGATAATTTCCAACAACAAAAAAGATTTTTCTAAAAATATCTGAATTGGTCGATTTCGTTAACTTTTCGGGTCAGATTCTTTATTCTCTCAACAATTAATATTTCTCGGAACTCCTGATCCTGTCTCTAAGAGAGCCATTCTTCATGGAAAAAAAAAAAAAGAACAGACCCCCTCAAAAAAAGAACAAATCTTTTTTAAAAGGACATCTGGCAACCCCGCTTTATTGACTGGGATTTAAAAAGGAGCAATGGGAAGCGAGTTTATCGTTACGAAAATTATCGCCAAATTCGTCGATGCCGTAAATTTTAATGTTCAAATTATTCTACTTGTGTAATTCGATTTACTTAAACTGAGTTCTCCGCATCGCTTTTTTCGGTTATTTTCGATCCGGATAAATTCTCGTAGTCAATTGAGTTAAATTATAGTCACTATTTAATTATCATTGATTTTCTTCCCGTTTCTCGAAAATGTTGTATTTATTTTTGAATAAAATTTTTCCCGTTAATTTTTTTTTGGGATGATCATTTAGATATTTTCAATTATATGTAGCTGGCGTATTTTTGTCTTTAAATAATAATGAGTTTTAATTCGTAATTTGTTTATAAAAATATAAAAATCTACTGGCATCGTATATTTAAAATATAAATTACGGCAAAAATTATATCAATTTTTATAATTATTATTGAGTAAATTACTCCCATTGAGAATGATACATTCAATAACACGCTATTCAAAGGGCAATTTGTAGCAAAAAAACCGTCCATAACAATTTCAACTAAAAACATGCAATATAGATTTTATTTGGATTTTTTGTTTTATGTAAGTTATGATAAGTTATGAATTTCTCCGCAGATAACATCAAAAAGATTTATAAAAAAAATACAAGAATTTTTGCCATATCTAAAAGTGTCTTTTTTTATAAATAATGAGAATCGAATGGGCGGAATTAAAATATATATATACCGTATTTCCTCTAATTGAAGCCCCCCCTCCAATATAAGCCCCCCCTCTAATATAAGCCCCCCTTGGAGGTTGAGTAAAATATATAAGCCCCCCTCTATTATAAGCCCCCCTAGAGGACCATTTTCTCTACACCGTTTTTTGTTTTTGTAATATCACTACAGTCGAAGCTCCCAATAGTGGCAACTCCCAATAGTGGAAAACTCTATATAGTGTCACTTTTTTTGATTTGGTTGGTCATCACGATTTGGACCCAACCTTATAAAAAAACTCTACATAGTGTCAATATTCAAAAAATTTATAAAATTTTTTGTCCCGCCATGAAATTTATTGTCCCGCCATGAATTATTTTTTGTTATTTTTTGAATTGTGTCAAAAAATGGATCTTGTTCAAGCGTATGACAGCGATGATTACAACGAAGAGGAACAATTCGATAAGGCAAGGAAACGCAAAGCCTACTCAGTGGATTGGAAATTGGACGTTGTCAACTATGCAAAGCAGATTTCTATTCATTCAGCAAGCGAGAAATTCAAAGTAGATCGCAAGAATGTCCGAGAATGGGTAAAGAAAGAAGAGGATCTGAAACGACTCGTGACGAGCTATACAATATATGGATGATCAATGACGCCGATAAAGAATTCACATCAAGTGGAAATCCGCGGCCACCACCTATGGACGTATATTTGGAGTGGATAACCCAAGCTTGGGATGCTCTACCGAAGGAGATGATTGCAAACTCGTTCAAATGTTAGTTACTTGACTGCCTTTATCTTATAATCTCTGTTTTTTTAGATTGTGGTATCACGAACTCTCATTATGGAGGAGAAGATAATAAAATACATTGCTTCAAGGAACACGGTCCAGTTCCAGAAGGATTACAGATGCTCAAAGAAGCCCGTGAAGCCTGTGACGAAATTCCAATTCAAGAAGAGGTCGACTATGAAGAGGACGATGAGAACGGATTTTTAAGCGATGTATCTCTAGAAATTGAAGATTTATAAATATTTCCGTGATATTTTTACTTTATTTCCGTAATATTGTTAGTTATTTCCGTCATATTGTTAAATTTGTTGAATAAAATGGTTATGAGTTTTATATTTTGATGAAATTTTGTGAAAAATATTGCCTTTTTTCCAAATTTTTCGTCGCGCCTTCGGCGCGACGACATTAAAATATACAAGCCCCCTCCAATATAAGCCCCCTCTAATATAAGCCCCTCCTAGAGGGTGATCGAAATATATAAGCCCCGGGGCTTCAATTAGAGGAAATACGGTATATATATATATATATATATATATATATATATATATATATATATATATATATATATATATATATATATATATATATATATATATATATATATATATATATATATATATATATATATATATATATATATATATATATATATATATATATATATATATATATATATATATATATATATATATATATATATATATATATATTATATTGTATTATATGTGGAAAACGACGAATAATTTAAGAAATGTTCAAAGTTACCTAGCACCTTTCGTAAGGAATAAAAATGAAAAAAAATTAAGCACATTTTTTACACATAACTTCCTCTTTTAAAAATCGGTCTCGAGTATACCGCTGACGATTTTACTTGCCAACCGTTGCGCCTCCTCTTCCAAGCTTGTGTCGGCGAATTGTCCAGAAAGCACTGAAGGAGGAGGTGGTTCAGGTAGGTCCTCGTCGATGGACGCCTTTGGTGCAATACAAACGTCGTTCTTGTCGTTGTTGTTGCTGGCAAGCGCTTTTGGCTTAGCAGATAATGGAGAATCATTGTTGGTTTTAATTTCGTCATCATTGCATTTTTGCTCTTTATTAAGCGATATGGGCTGCGTTTGACGACGATCTCGGCGAGTCGTTACTGCGCTGGATGTCGCACTTTGTGTTCGTGCGTGCTTTATGTCATTCTGGGTACCGCGATCGCCACTCACCGAACGACGTCGCATAATATATTCAACCACATTGCCGGAATCAGCGGAAGTCGGTGAAATGGAATGGTCCTGAGATGAGAAACTGTTTTGAGATGGCAGTTGTTTACGACTTATCTAAATTGAATTTTTAAAAATAAATTATCTATTAAGAAAAATATTTAGAACCAGTGATGGGTAACTGGCTCGCGATGGTTCGCGAGCCAGTGAGCCATTGAGCCATTCGTGGCTCTCGGCTCTTATTGATTGGTTCGCCAGAGAGCCATGACTGAGAGCTATATAGCTCACGAGCCAACGAACCAAATAGCTCGCATTTCGGCTCAGAGCCAAAATAAGAACCATTTGGTTCGTTGGCTCGTAAGTTGGAGCCACTAGTTAAAGTATGGCTCGCGAGCCATTGAGCCGAGCCACTGGAGCTGGCTCACATGGCTCGCGTGGCTCGCAAATTTTTCTTTCTCCAAAAATTTTTGCTTTCTTCTAAAATGTTCAGCGAGCCAGTGAATCTTTCTAAAATTTAATTTAATAATTTAATATAATGTTTTTTATGATGCATTTTACCCTCATTTTGGTGTCAAAATAGTTCAATATAAACTTGATGAATAAGATGCATTATGTAACACATTTTTCCTCTTTTTGAAAAAATGGCAATAAGGTTTGAACGATTATAAATTCGTAAATCAAGACCAATATTCACAAGTCTGATGTCAAACAAAATTCTAAAGTCTTGGGAATCGAATAAAAAAAAGAATTTCGAAAATCGGTTGCGAAATAAAAAAGATAGCAAAAAAAAAGTTTGCAGACAAAATTGAGCCACCCTATAGTTCTAAACAGTGATGGGTAATGGCTCGAATTGTGGCTCTTGGCTCGTATTTTTGGTCGCGAGCCATAGAGCTAAATAGCTCTTAAAATTTTAAATAGCTCAAGAGCCAGAGAGCCAACTTGGCTCGTTGGCTCGTGAGCCATTTGGAATTTGACGAGCCATTTAGCTCTATGACTCGTGAGCCATTTAAAATTCGCGAGCCAACTTGGCTCTTTTAAAAATAATGGCTCAATTTTTTGAGAGCCAAATTTTTGCTAGAAACGAGGTTGGTTCTTGGCTCGCGAGCCAAATTTTCAATGGTGGCTCGCACAGGCGAGCCATCTTTCGACTAGCTCACATGGCTCGCAAATTTTTCTTTCTCCAAAAATTTTTGCTTTCTTCTAAAATGTTCAGCGAGCCAGTGAGCGAGCCACGGGAGCCATACGCGAGCCATTTGGCTCGAAATATAAAAACTTTTGCTTTCTTGGAAAAAAAGTTCTGCGAGCCATTGAGCGAGCCATACGCGAGCCATTTGGCTCGCAAAAACCAAAATTTTTTATTTTGCTAAAAATCGATGTACCCTTCCCGTCTTAAAAAGAGTTTTTTGCCCTTTTCTACATTAAACTACCTGACCTTTTTGTCACATATTGTTTACAAGTTATATATAAATACTTACGTTTGCAGGCTATTGAGTTTAATAATCTAAAATAAGAGCAAATACGCTATATTAAGGCATAAATATAAATGGCGCGACATTATAAACAATACAAAAGAAATAAAAATAAACGAATTTTTATTTCAAAAAAAAAAGTTATAACCGAAAAAACGAGTAAATTGCATCAGTTACTACTTATTATAGCCGACATATACTAATATCTTATTTGTAATAAGGTATAGCCGATAGAGTGTAGCCCTTAAAGTATAACAGATTAATTTTAAAAATTAAAGGTATAGCCGATGGAAGAATTAAGCGTTAATACGATGATCGCTGAATATTGTAATCATAGTCAACTCGTAATCAATGTTGGTATGACCGGCCACTAACGAAAGCATTAAACAACGCAAACGATGACGACCAATAATTAGCTTATTAATATCAGTTCTTGTGCCAGAGAAAGATATAGCCGTTGTGTCGCCTGCAATTTCCGCCAACTTGATTTCGGTATCCTTAAAAGTTGTATGGCCGAAAAGATTGCCAAACAGAGCAAATGCTTCTGGAGTAACTGGCGTTTGTGGTGCTGACTAAATTCAATAAAAACTCATAATAAATAAAATTACGCATAATATTACCATTACTCCGTCTACATATCGGCTGCCTCTAAAGAACACAGAGATTGGGCGCACATTATCTGATAATGCTTCTTCAGAAGCGATATTGTGAAAGTATTGCCACGATTCGAAACGAATCGTGTACCAAAAGCACAAAGTATAGCCGCCATAATGTACTTATAAAAGTAAATCAATAAAAAAGTGTTAAATTTAATATACCTTTGAATGCTCCTATTTGTACATTTTCGTGAAGGCTTTCTGTCCAGTTAAACTTAGTTGTACTATAAGACCTTTGATAGCTTTCATCTAGCAAATTTTTCCAATCTTCATCGAGATTTATTAGGCCTATTTTAGATAATACCAAATCAATGCGCATTATAATGTCATCGGCAACTTTCAACATAGGAGCGGAAAAAATTTTGTTGAATTTGGCTTTCTCTTCTTTTTTGGCTTTGCCGAATGGCATTTTTCGATCTCTTCCAGCCAGGTATAACCTTTAATATATCCGTTGACCAATGCAATATGATCAGACGGTTTTTCACGTTTAAAATTGTAATAGCCGGATTCTGAAGTGCCTTTTTTGTCGCGCAAATAGGCAAAGACTGAAAATAAATACTTAGCTCATAAAAAACTAAAATTAAAAGCTTTACTTGATGCTGGCGTTAATAAAGTTGCTGCAAGTATAACCGTTTTATCTAAGCAACCGAAACCACATCCAGCCAGAATAAGCATGGCTATTTCCAAAGGAAAGCCATCAAATTGTGCTGCAAAGGAAGTGTTGCTGACATGAAGAATTTTGTATAACCGAGAGTTTTAGCACGATGTAGCACCATATTTGTAGACATAGAACGATGATGAAACTCGTCCTGAAAATAATAATAAACAACCGCAATTAAATCATTTAAAGACTAACCAAGAATATGGCATGTATGGCCGTAGGCTTAAACGACAATATAATTTCCGCTATGCCAGTAGTTACGTAAAGTACCGACGTAGTGTCTATCAGCTTTTTCTGATCGCTATAAGCGTAACCAATAGTATGGCCGACCGTATCTTTGATTTTACGCGAGACAAAAGTTGCCACTAATCTAGCATTTACCCGAGTTGGCACTACTACCATCACTTTAACGGCTTCCTTTAACTTGGCTTTTTCACACACATAAACATAAGGAAGCTAAAAATAAAAAAGTTACAATTTACCGTAATAACAACAAAAAAATGAGAACATTTTGAAAGTGGGGAGGAGTGGAAGGCTAATCTGCCTAATCTGCAAGTGCCTAAGAGTTTATTCTGAAGAAAACTGACCGTTGAGCTTTTGCCGTAACCAGTCGGCGCTTCTATTATAGCCGATTTCTTTTGAGCTACAACGTTGCGAAATGGTTCCACAAGATGTGGATCGCCTTTAGGTTCAAGCTGTATAGCCGGAATAATAGCAGGTGTTTCGGCCCATCGCTTCAAGAAAGAATAGTGCTGGATCGTAAAGTTATTGATGTCAAAATCATGCGACTCCATTTCTTCCAGCTCGCCAATTAGATTACGCAATGTATTGCCGAGATCAATGCGAAACATCATAAAAGTTTTAGCCTAAAATTATTTGAGCGAATCACGTCAAATAGGATTAATAATGAAAATTCGAATTCACCAACAAACTCTCGTACGTTCGTGCCAAAAGTTTTTTTCTAAAATTGGAGTGTTGCTGACATGAAGAATTTTGTATAACCGAGAGTTTTAGCACGATGTAGCACCGTATTTGTCAAAATGCCAAAAAATTAGAATATTTAAACAATAAACAGGAATTATTTAAATAAGTGTGATATTTTTTTTCAAATTCAACGAAATCAAACGCGAGCAGACACATACATGCGCAACTTTTTCTTTTGTTCCTTTACGTGAACTTCAGGGGGAGAGAGTTAATTTGTATGTTAATCCAAAAATTATTTTAGATGGATGAATTGTTTTGTAACGAAAACTTAATGATTGATGAATCGGCTATAGATGAAGAAATGGATAACGAGGCAGGTGAACAAGAACATGTCATATCACAATCGGCTATACTAACACCGAAAAGTGCTAACTCTCTAGAGGAATGTCCGACAACGCCTACTACTTCACAGCGTTACTCACGTTTCTTGATGGAATTTGACGGCAATACTTGCAAGCATTGCAGCTTTGTAACTAAAGGCAAGTCTATGCGTGCAAATAATGCTCAACGTCATATCAAGACTTGCCACCCAATTTTGTTTGATAGCCTGATAAACGCTCGACAAGAAATCATCAACTTTAACGACTTGAAGCGTAACTTTGTTTTGTATGCGGCCACTACTACGTTTCCCATGCATCACGTCGAAAATCCGTTTCTACAGGTATAATTTTAATGTTTCCTATAGTTAGTCGGCTTGAAGGGAGGGGGTTTAATAAACAATTATTTATCTTAAAAGTCCTATTTTAGAAAGTTATCGGCCATAATAATAACTTGAATCTAATGACCAGAAAGACGCTGCAAAAGCAGATTGTACTGGAGAATAGAAAGTTAAAGTCTCGTATATCGGCTATACTGAAAAAGTTCTTTTATCGTATAACAAGCAGTTTATTGTTTAATTTTTAAAATTCATCGGTTATACTTTAAGGGCCACACTCTATCGGCTATACCTTATTACAAATAAGATATTAGTATATGTCGGCTATAATAAGTAGTAACTGATGCAATTTACTCGTTTTTTCGGTTATAACTTTTTTTTTTGAAATAAAAATTCGTTTATTTTTATTTCTTTTGTATTGTTTATAATGTCGCGCCATTTATATTTATGCCTTAATATAGCGTATTTGCTCTTATTTTAGATTATTAAACTCAATAGCCTGCAAACGTAAGTATTTATATATAACTTGTAAACAATATGTGACAAAAAGGTCAGGTAGTTTAATGTAGAAAAGGGCAAAAAAACTCTTTTTAAGACGGGAAGGGTACATCGATTTTTAGCAAAATAAAAAATTTTGGTTTTTGCGAGCCAAATGGCTCGCGTATGGCTCGCTCAATGGCTCGCAGAACTTTTTTTCCAAGAAAGCAAAAGTTTTTATATTTCGAGCCAAATGGCTCGCGTATGGCTCCCGTGGCTCGCTCACTGGCTCGCTGAACATTTTAGAAGAAAGCAAAAATTTTTGGAGAAAGAAAAATTTGCGAGCCATGTGAGCTAGTCGAAAGATGGCTCGCCTGTGCGAGCCACCATTGAAAATTTGGCTCGCGAGCCAAGAACCAACCTCGTTTCTAGCAAAAATTTGGCTCTCAAAAAATTGAGCCATTATTTTTAAAAGAGCCAAGTTGGCTCGCGAATTTTAAATGGCTCACGAGTCATAGAGCTAAATGGCTCGTCAAATTCCAAATGGCTCACGAGCCAACGAGCCAAGTTGGCTCTCTGGCTCTTGAGCTATTTAAAATTTTAAGAGCTATTTAGCTCTATGGCTCGCGACCAAAAATACGAGCCAAGAGCCACAATTCGAGCCATTACCCATCACTGTTTAGAACTATAGGGTGGCTCAATTTTGTCTGCAAACTTTTTTTTTGCTATCTTTTTTATTTCGCAACCGATTTTCGAAATTCTTTTTTTTATTCGATTCCCAAGACTTTAGAATTTTGTTTGACATCAGACTTGTGAATATTGGTCTTGATTTACGAATTTATAATCGTTCAAACCTTATTGCCATTTTTTCAAAAAGAGGAAAAATGTGTTACATAATGCATCTTATTCATCAAGTTTATATTGAACTATTTTGACACCAAAATGAGGGTAAAATGCATCATAAAAAACATTATATTAAATTATTAAATTAAATTTTAGAAAGATTCAGGTTGAAAAATCGAGGCAAGTTTCAGTCAATTTTACTCATTTTCGTCCTTTTAAAAAAGTAGCAAAAAAGTTTGAATGATTATAAAATTTGTAAATCGGAACCAATATGAGCAAATTTGATGTCAAACAAAATCCCAAGTTTTGGGAATCAAATAAAAAAGAATTTCGAAAATCGGTTACGAAATAAAAAAGTTATAGCAAAAAAAAGTTTGCAGACAAAATTGAGCCACCCTGTAAAATATTACATTAATGGATAATGAGATAAAATCTACCAAATCCAACGCTTTTTGTCGTCGACCCTTGGAGAGTAATGAAAATGTGTCACCGCTGACCTCAGCCTTTGGAGTTTCAATATTTCTCATCGTCAAGGTGTATGGTATTTGCGCACCGCCAAATGTTTGTAATCGTCGCACGTCTGGTTCGTCCTCACTTTGTACTGAAACGCGAATCTCCTCGAAGAGTTTTTGCGCTTTTTGTTCGACTTGCGCATCGAGCGGAGAGTCGGTATTATATTTTTTCCTATTATTATTGTTGTCGCCAGCAGTTGATGCGCTAATCTGTTCGGCCAGAACCGCATTCAGCGGATCTAGCAAATTTTTTTCATTCTCCAAATTATTAGTTCGATTCTAAAATTTCATAAAAGCTTTTATGAAGAATATCTAAACAAATTTTTCGGTTCTTATGGGTTTCCAAAATTTTTTTTTAGTTTTTATCGGTTATCTCTTTTCCATTTCAGCCAATTAGGCTTACAAAGGCTAAGTCTTGGGCTCAGGCAATTAGGTCTAGGCTCAGCCTATGTTCCACTTTGGCTTTATACTATGCCTTAAGATTAGAATTTTTTTTACAACCCACAAGAACCAATTTTTCTTATGATTTTATAAAATTTTATTATTTTAAAATTAAAGCAAAATTAGTAAATGTATTTTAAGCAAAATACATTTTCTTCAACTGGAGGCGAATTTTTCGAAAGATTTTTTGGCTTTGGTGGCACTAGTGGCTTTTCGCGTTTTTGTCCGGTAATTTCTTCTTTTGGAAGAATTCCTTCGGGTGTGATAACCATATTTTGTTTTGATATTATGCGACCGGGAATTCCTTTAATATGTTGCGAATCGATATCTATATTCTTTTCATTCTTTTCACTCGACTTTTCAGCTTCTTCGACTAGAGTATTTGTAAGTTTAGCATATTTTGCGCCCTGTACAATCGGTTTTCCTCCAGATGTTTGCGTGACGTGACCAGATGTTAATATGGGTACTTGATGTTCTTGTGACGTGTTAGAAGTAGAAAAATTTTTTAAATGTAATTGAGGTGTAGAGAAGGTTGACGAGGAAGAAGAGATAGTGCCGGCAGCTGGATTTCGCACAGAAATTGGCGTCACAAGTACCGCTCGACTACGCGTAAGAAGTGGCGTATTTGTTGAATCTCCACAAACAGAGTAGTTACTATCGTCTCCATCAATAAGAATTGGACGTGAAACAGCCGGCTTTGTTGATGAAAGATCTTCTTGTTTTACTATTGCGTCTTTGGCTATTTGATTAGCAGTTTTAAGAATACTTCTTCCGTTCAATTCCGTCGTCACAGCTGTACGATTACAAAGATCTTGTTCAATGGTGTAACTTTTTAAGTAAATATCATTATTGATTAATGCTTGAGTCCCGTCATGCGATGACACCGGCTTGTAATTATTCATTGACTGAGTTGGTACGACTCTTTGTCGTAATGGCCGCTGTTCTATGTGACAACGTGACGATGCTGGCGCTGATACTGATGAAACTTTAGAAAAACTTTCTGAATATGTCGATTGTGATTCTTCATTTTCAAAATCATCATTTTTCCGAATTACTTGTTTTTCTGAGTGTTTTCTTGGATTGTTAGAATCTAAAAGTTTATATAATCACATATAAATGAGCAAGAAGATAAATTTTTAAATTAATTTCATCATACGTAGTTTATTTTGTATTTTATATGTACAAATAAGTGCAAAAGCACTGAAGTTTAATTGGTGATTTTCAAGAACAGGCATCTATCAAAGGCAAAGCATCATTTTATCCTTCGTTGGAATGCCCACAACGAAGAATAAGAAAGTAAAAGTGTAAAAAATGAAAAGAGGGAGTGAAGAAAAGAATAGAAAGTAAAAAACAAAGAAAATTTTTGAATAAATGCATCAGTCAATTTGGGTGGGTGCCTGTGCTTGAAAATCGCCGCTTAATTGAAATAATTCTTACCAATGACACGTTTCACAATGACGTTCCCGACACGCTTGGTGGTGAAGGTAGTGGAAAGAGCGCGTGCCGAAAGCGAATCCATGCCAACATCCGAGGTTGATGACGAATTTCCTCCAGCGCCTTCACCGAGTCGATATGAGCCTTCCGACATATTATCGTAAACAAATTCACTTACCGCACCACGCTGACTATTTGTCGCGTGATGTGGTTTTTTTGTGCCATTTTCTCTCGTTCTATTTCCAGTTGGTTCAATTTCTTTCAAAAAATTGTCACCACTCATTGATTTAGGTGGTGGATTGGAGAAAAATGCGTTTCCATCCGTGATCACAGCACGATAATTTTCTGAATATTCTTGACAAAGTACCTTGAGGTCTTCTGTCAAAACATTCGGCAACGATGTAGACATTGGATCCGTTGTTTGAAATTGGTGATTGTTTTCATATGAACTATCGCGTTTCAATTGCCGCTTTTGATTTATGACTTCTACATTTTCCTCATCAGCCTATAAACACAAATATGTATCTTCACATAAACATTGTGATTTTAGAAAAAGCAATAAAGTACAAATATATACATAAACGATTTTAATATTAGGTAGTATATTAGGTAATTTTTTTCTAGAGAATTATATTTTGTAAAGGTTATATGTATTTTGTAAAGGTTACTTCTGGCACAGCAGATGGGATTGAATCTTCACGTCTTTGGGCACGTTGTCGTATCGCCATTGATGAACATTGATCACTTGCAGAAGTCATTGTTTCACCGCAAATTGATGGAACATCGCCACTCGAATGATGATTTTTGATTACGCTAACTCTATAATCCGAATAAGTCGTATTAGTGCCTATGGCGGCAGATGAAGATGTAGCATAAACACTTTGAGGACGTTGAGAATTATGTGCCGACATTCGCATATCTCCACCGTAAAAGGCTGGTTGCAATTGTTGTTTTTTTCGCTGTTGTTGCTGGCATAAATTATATGGTTGTTGATAATGATTATGTGGTTTGTCTTGAACATAATGCGAAGAAATAAATTGTTGAGGATGTTGTTGTTGTTGTTGTGAATGGATGTGATTATAATAATAATATTGCGCGTTTTGTTGTGGAATTTGATGTATCTGATTGTGTATTTGTGGTTGTGGTTGTTGCTGAGATTTTGCCCTTTGTGGATAATAAACATCTGAATATCTTTGCGAAAATTCACTTCCAGCCATGGTATTTGCCGTTGTTGTGCAGGCGTTTATGTGAGAATTTTGATGTGGTGAATAGTAGTGAGGAGATGGTCTAGCAACAGTGCTCATTGCACAGCATTTGTTATGCGGTACGTTTGCGGCTGTAGTTTTGATTGTTTGGGAAGACAATGTATTGCACCCGTCATATATCATATATCCGGCATTTACTCCACCACTACCAGCCGATATCGTAGAAGCAAGCATTGGATCTAGTACATTGAACTTTATTCGGCGCATCGCAGAATTATCTCTGTTTGCACCATATGGATCAGCAATATTGCGATTTGAACGTAAAGGCCTAAATTATTTTATGTTTAATAAGCTTTTTAGCATCGAACAAAATCGAAAGATTTTTAAAATTAAAAACCTTTGAAATGGCTCTCTGCGTTTGCGGTGTTCGCGTACAAAGTCGATAAGCTGTTTTTGCGTACGACCTTGATACCGAAAAGATGACCCGTGTGAAAATAGCCGTCGTGTATCTTTTTTTGGTGGGTGAGGGGCAGCGACAGCAAGAATATCAGGCAATGCATTACCTGCACAAAATGGCAAGCTATCGGAATAATCGAAGTTGGGCGACTCGAGACAACGAAAAAATGCATGATGCTCAACGCATTTCTTCCAGAAATTTTTGCATTCATTTCGATTTTCAAAATTAAATTCAATCGTCTCTTTATAATATTGCTAAAATTAAATGAAAAATAATTGCATACATATACTGATAACTAATATTACGGTAAATAATGAATAAGACTAACATAGCTATCTGGATGTAGTTTTATTATAAGCCGTTTCCGCTTAAAGCTCAACTTTCTAATTTTGGCCCATGAAAATGTTGATATGCAGTTTAGCTGGTGAAAAACTTTTATTCCCATATGTGCAACTGAAAGTGCCACATCCGTGCCTTCAATGTCCTATAAGATTATATATTTGAAAAATTTTAATATAGTAATTATACTTATATATTAATACATATTTTACCATATATAAAACCGAACCTTTGCAGCATGAAGCTTAATACCATAAAAATCACATCGCCTAGCCGTCTCCAATAATGCTAAATCAGCTTCGGCAGGTCCCATACCTCTAAAAATATAATTATGTATTAATGATTAACTGAATTTAGGATAAATATTACACACATTAGTTTTTTATGATTGTCCATGACTTTCTGTTGGAATGCAGCGGTCTGATTAGGTACAAAATTGGTGACTGATAAATATGTGTGATCGGGATAATCCTCAGCTGAAAAATCACCGCATTCCGCTTGTACAATGAATGAAACGAGAAGTGCAGCCGTATTCTCATTACATAATAATTCACCATGCGCCAGGTCACGTCGAATTTGTAAGCCAAGCAAGTAGCTAAATGTGGTTTCTATGCAAAGTTACCAGAAAATTCATTAAAAGTTCCTTTATTTAAAAAAATATAGTTAATGAAAAGAAAATGTAATTTGAAAAAAAAATATTCGTGAATAAAAAGATTTAATGATTTTCTAATAGAAAGATTCTACCGCGTATATTCCTCTTCCAATTCGGTCGGATTTGGTGTATAAAATTTACAAATGAAATAAAATCGCGCATCACTTTGAGCGGTCGTAATTTGCCGTAAAATGGATTTATCTTTTTCCAACCAGCACTTAAAATCTTTAATAAAAATATTGCAATATTATATCGTATCAACTTACTTACCCGATTTCCATACCCGTCAATAAATTCTAAACCAAAATAATCGCATTCAAGCAAATTTAAATGACGACAAACTTCATCAAATAATGCTTTACCATCAGCTTTATGCTAAAATTACAATCAAGAATTAAAGTGAGTTTAAATGACTAGAAGTGAGTTTAAATGACTAGTAAAAACTTACTCCAAGATGAAAAACTGCAACTGAATCGTCAAGCATACGCACTTTAATGCACATAAGTTTACCATGTCCGCGTCGTGGATCCATGCCAGGAGGAGGAGGTGCGCCAACGCCGCGCGGAATTCCACCCACCACTTTCTGCATTGTTGCCCCAAAATGAACTGTAGCACACACAGCAAATTTCTTTCTCTAATTTTTGATTCACTCAATGAAGAGTAATTCGGTAGGCATTTCTGAATATAAGTTTTTAGTCACAATATTTAATATACAACGTCAAATATAAACATATCTTACAGTATTCCACATCGAAGGATTATATCGCGTTAGAATTGGCTCCTCATGTAAAACAATTTCAACAACAATATTCGACTAAAAAATATTTAAATAACTGCGAGAAAAATATAAATGGAATAACTTGAAAAAATAAAAATATTTTGATTAATTTGTAAAGAAAAAACATTAACTCTAATTTCGCGTGTATAAGGTGCGGCCGTCCGAACAATTTTTAAATTTCTGGTTGGGCTTCATTCCGTCATATTTGCAAATGAGCTCTTCATTTATGCCTTATATCTCAATCTCATTTCAAAGAAAATATTTCTTTAATTTCCTTATATAACGGAATGAAGGACAATCAGATATTCAAAAATTGTTCGAATGGCCGCGCGTTATACACGCGAAATGAGGGTATTGAGAATAAAAATGTTTTTGGACAGATTCAATTTACTAAACTAATATTGTTTGATGTTGATTAATGCAAAATTAAAACCAATATTTGTAACTAAATGGAAAAATAAAGACAAGGATAAGCTAATGAAATAACTTGGTGGAATAATTAGCGAATTTTACTTTAAAAAAATGGAAAATTGCCAAAATTGGTTGAAATGAGTTATGAATAAGAAATGAAAATTTCCATTCCGTTCTTTTTTTATAAAAAGAAAAATTATAAACTATTTAGAAGATAGAAAAAGCAGTATGGTCGGTTAAGCATACAAACTCGAGATATCTATTCAAAGAAGACACTAAAAAGAGATGATTAGAGGAAGGTTTGTTAATTGCTAATTCTAACTTCTTACGACTCTTTAAAAAAGAATGAAGATGAGAAAAAAAAAGGGGATTAACGAGGATAAAATTAAAAATAAATAAAGCATTCACCAAGCAGAAGGTATTTTAAAGATTTTAATAGAAATAGAAATTTAACTTGTTTAAACAAAAAATATTTTCAATCTTTTTTTTAATGTAAATTTCTTTACACACAATCATATACAATCAGGTAGTGAGTTAACAAATGATAGAGCCACTAGTAATTTTTAGCATAAAATTTGAAGGTTTGGGTCATTTGCTCTGATACTTTACCAGCATACGCCTTTATTAGTGTACCTGTAAAATTTCATCCATTAGAAAATTTCAGATCGATTTGGCCCAATTCTTTTAATTTTATGTTAAAAAATGCTAGTGACTCTATCCTATTGATGGCTCTAAAAACTATTGGTGGCTCTATTTGTTACCACACTGTGTAATATTTGCATTATTATTTTAATCATATAAACTTTATAAATTTCTATCAGAATAATAAACTCATTTTTAAATTTAATTTAGTTTACTTTAGGGAGTTTGGGATTTAAATAAGTAAAAATAAAATTTTTCAAATTTAATAAGAACAAAATTAGTAGAATGTATTCGACTTGAAATGTTTTACGAGATCTCAAATGTACTTATTTTCAAACATACATAAAAAGCATAAATAAAAATAACGGCAGCGTCTTCCAGAAATTTTTACTAAATTTGTTTTCGTTCATTTGTGTTTCGTAGTTTTTGAAAAGCGCGGTCCCGTCTATTATTACTCTTACACTACTTTCATAACATTTTCTTTTATTGCATTTAGTTCTCCTTTCCTTTACAGTGGGACCATTAAAAACGAATTTTAGATTAGCATATTTTCTCAGGAATTCAGAAACCGAGTGATAATGAGCGCACATTTCGATTCTTTTTCGAGGAGTTTTAGAATTTTAAATTACCACATAAAAACCTGAAACGTGCAAATTCAATACAACTTTTAATTAAACTTATTATTTAGAAATTTATGCAAATTATATCAATTCACACAACAAAAAATAAAAGTTTACAATTTCGACATTACTTTTGAGTTCTATTTTGTAAAAAAATTGCTTTAAAATCAAGAAAAAAATCATTAGTTGTCAATTCGTTCAATTTTTTGATCCAAATAGCTTAATCAAATAATAAATTTAATAAAATAGCTTAAGAAATAAACTTTTTTATAAAATAAAAACAAAATTGACAAAAAGAAAGAAATATGAAATATCCGACGCCGGAGATAATGTTGTTCGTCATAGTGCTATATTCTTGTTGTTGTTATTATCAGCATATTGTTGTTATTATTACACATCGCTGTTCTATTGTCATTGTTGTTATGCAGCTGTCATATAAAATGATTTTTTTGGTCAAGCTTAAAAAAATTTAAACATCTTGTTGTTTTTTGTTGCCGAATGTTTTTGCCCCCCAGGAAATATATGTATATGTGTTATTTTTTATGAAGATGCTTTTTATGTTGTTGTTTTAATAATGCAGATTCTCTTTATCGCTATCACTCGAAATTTACTTTTCACTATCCTCTTCGACTCCGGCTCGGTCATATGTCTTTTCCATTGCATTATTAAATAACTGACCAAATACCTTCTTTACGTATGTCAAAAGGACATAAGATTTTAAAAATTATGAAAAAACGACAAATAAACGCATATACTCGGAAAGGGGAAAGTGACAAATAATAGTTCAAAAATGCCACTGGGAAGTGTATAAAAGATGATAAAGAAAGAAAAAAAGAGAGATCGACCAGACGTTTTGGACTTAATGCTTGCTTAAGCGCTTGTTCACTCGTTTCCTTTAACATTTTTTTTCTCAATAAAATTATATGCAATAATAAATGTTTTTCCTTCTTTCGAGAATTGGTTACTACTTTGTCTGGCTTCTTTTTATGTACTAAAATTACATATTTCTGCATTTTTACATGTATATGAATTTGAATTATGTATTAAATATATGAGCGAGTTTATATAAAAGCTTGTGTAAAAACATTTTTTAGCTAAAGAAATAATAAGAGTTAAATGCAAATAATAAGCATTTAGAGAAAAATATGTATGCAGCTAAAATCAGAAGAAAATGGACACGAACAACAAAATTAATTTAACATTATATACCTAATATATATTTAAGAATTTATTATTATTAAAATATATAATATATATTTAAGATTATATAATATATATTTAAGAATTTATTATAATATAAAAGAATTTATTATTATTAAAATTTAAATGAATTAATTATTACTCTAAGTTCGGGTAAATAAAACGAAAAAAATTTTTTGAATTTTCATTTAGTCTTCATTCTGTTATAAACGAAGTTTGGCTCAAAATTTTTAAACTGCAGCTTGAGTCTGCTACAACAAGTTTACAGAATGAAGGCTTAATTAAAATTCAAAAATTATTCGAACGACCGCGTCCTATTTATCCGAACTTAGAATAATAGCATAAAATTTTAAAAAAGTATTGTTTATAGATTTTATTAGATTTGCATAATTTTAATTTTCTATTATATCAATTGTTTTAATTCCATCAAGCATCTCTTTAAAGGTATTTGCCTCATTATCTTGAGCTCGACGTTTAATTTGGATTTTTCTTTTACTGGGAAGTGTCTGGGCTATATGGCGGGTGCTTGAGAACTTCCCAGCCCAATTGCTCGAGCTTGGCGCGCGTGCGACGCGAAGTGTGTGGTTTTGCGTTGTCCTGCTGGTAACTGCGATGCTGTGACGCTGCAATTCGGCTTGGATCCGATACGAACAAAATGAACTCATTTGCGCCAATTTAAATTTGGTTCCAAACACCCGGCCCTATACACGCGAAATTAGGGTATTTACACGTGAAATTAGGGAAAAACTTAATAAAAAACATGTGAATATTACAATATTAAATAGTTTATCTAAAATAATTTGTATTCAAATATATTTGAATACAATGTTATCAATCATGTCAGTACTAATAAAAATAAAAATTTTACTTATTGGTACATTGGATTTACTGTCTATCCAAAATTATTTATATTGTCTATTTATATAAAATTTTTTTCAAGCTAAAAAAATGAACAATGCAAATATGTTCTTATTGAATTTTATTTCATTTAATAAAAAAATTTGAACTCATTTTTGCATTTTTTTATCTCCCATTTTTATTACTTAGCTAATTTTAATATCTTTGATTAATTATGTCATTTTTTCATTTTTTCATAGTCACTCAAAATAGACTAATTATACATTTTGTTTTTATATAAATTAATATCTTTAAGTAGTTATTTTTAAAAAACTTTATGTTTAATAATTCTTGAAAAGTTGTAAAAATTAAGGACAGCTTTTTAAATGAAATTGATACAAAAACATTAAGAACTGTACATAATGTGAAATGAGCAAACGATTGTAACTGGCGAAAAATATGTACACCACTTAAAAATATTTAGCATTTCGCGGTAATCTCTTTTACCATCCTGAAAGCGACAAAAAGTTAAAGGTTTTCAATTATTTGGTAGATGTTAGATGTTCCTTAGAAATAACTATGTAGTTAAAAGATTAAAAATTAAACAGCAATTTTCAAACAACGATCGCCTGTTTATGGGCGATCAAATTTTGAATAAATCATTTTTTTTCATCAATCAAATTTTAACAATAATTTTTTATTGGCATTTAATCCCAGTAAAATATATCCATAAAAAGAGTTCCTAACTCAAACCACTGCAGTCAATATTGGCTGCAGCAAAAAATGTAAACAAAAAATTAATTGAATTAATAAACAGAAAGTAGGCAAAAAGCAATATAAACAAAATAAAAAATACGAAAAAGTAAGAAAAGCTATTTCTTTGGACCATTGCGGCAAAGTATCGCTGGAGACAGAAAATTTACAAACGCTTGGTCTGTACACAAAAAAAAAGAAAAGAAAAATGCTCTGATTTCGAATGGGTTAAGACTCTATTTTTATTTTAATCTTAATTTATTCAAATTTATATACAATTTAAATGCTTTTTTGAATTTACTATTTTAAACATAATTTCTTAAAGTTCTTTTAATTTAAATTAAATTTTTTGTTTTAATTTTCAAATTATTTATTTTCAAATAAAAAAATCACGACGTTATTAAATAGTATAAAAATTTTTAGCAAATTTTTTTCAGCTTTTTTGAGTTTAGAGGACTAAATAATTCAATCATTCGATAACCGTCATTACACTTACACAAATTTCGAAACAAGAAAACTTACACAAATTTGTAAACAAGAAAAGAAAAATTACAATAAAAACAATGACAAAAATAAAATGGCATACATAATAATCAAAATTTGTTCATGGTCATTATCATCATCACGATTGGTTTAACTATGTAGCGAATGACACAGCTATATTGAGCTGCAAATTAAAAAGAAAAATGGAAAAGGAAAAAAAATTCATTGTTACTTTCTGTTGTTCCTCTACTTGAGAAACATGATCGCAATTAATTTTAAGAATTAAGTAAGCTGAGTAAGTAAATTATTCGTCAATCTTATTTTAATTTACTTTCATATAATCAAATATTTTTTTCTAAAATTGATGCATACAATAATATTATGTACATATACATATATAACAAAATAATTTGTCGATAGATTGCGTCGTTGTCGAATAATACATTTTTATCATCGATTATTTATTTGAAAATGGTGTTAACAATAAATACTGAAGGCACAATCCGTTACGATAACAATGAACCTTAATGTAATAGTGGTTATCATAATCGTGAAGAGAATTCTTGTCGGTTGGTTTCAATAAACATTTTATAAAAATTATATTATAACAATAATTAGTAAAATAAAAAAAATCTACAATTTTATTGTTTCATAATTGCGAAATTAAGATTCATTATCTAACACGTTAACACCATGCGGAATGAAATCTGTAGATTCATTAAATTGTAATGATTCATCACTTTTGTCACCGACTACATTATTCATCAGTTCCGATAGCATAACACCTTTTACAGTACCTCTTGCAACATTTCGTCTTAATTGCCATAATAAACATTACAAAGCAATTTGTACAACGGCTCTACCTTCTCTCGCAGTCATCACAGAACGTAGGCGGAAAATGTAATAAATCAATTCAAATTTGGAAAAATATACTTCTACCAATGCATATATTTGTTTTTACATATAATTTTTTTAGAAAAAAAAAGTTGGTTAGGCGAAAAGAAATTAAAACAGAAACTGAACATGAACCTTTTAATGCAAAGGTTATAAATTTTTTTGATTATTAATGAAGTCATAGAAAATAAAAAGTGAAATTGCTTCTAAATTAAGGACAATCCATTTTCTCTTCCATTGGACATTACAACAGTACCAAAATTCGAACCCACGCCTTTAACAATAAGTGAGCGAGAACTCGAGGAGGAATTGCGTAATTCTATTCAAACTACCGCTAAAAAACATCGTGACGATGAATACGAGGACGAAACAAACGAAGCAAATGATGATTTCACAGAGCCAAATGCATCTCCATTTACTACATCCGATGATGATTTATTTACAGCTACAGCCAATACCACAGGCATAATGGATTCAACGACAACTTTAAAAGGCATAAATTTTCCTACCTTGTTACCGCATGCACCCATTGAGCCGTTTCCAATTAATTTTAATCCTCGAACAACATTTGCGCCACGCTCACCGCCGGCTGCGCCAGCTCTTCCTCCTGCCCCACCAATCATTCAACCACCATCGGAGAACACTATACCACATAATATAGCACCTCCAGGCTTCTCTCCAGACGAAACAAACAAAGCAAATGATAATTTCACAGAGCCAAGTACATCTCCATTTACTACATCTGATGATGGTTCATTTACAGCTACAGCCAATACCACAGGCATAATAGATTCAACGACAACTTTAAAAGGCATAATTTTTCCTCCCTTGCTACCGCAAGCTCCCATTGAGCCGTTTCCAATTAATTTTAATCCTCGAACAACATTTGCGCCACGCTCACCACCGACTGCGCCAGCTCTTCCTCCTGCCCCACCAATCATTCAACCACCATCGGAGAACCCTATACCACATAATATAGCACCTCCAGGCTTCTCTCCAGAGCCACCCGGCTTTGAGCCTATTGAAATAGAAGAAGAGGAAGATAATGATGAAAAGGACTTATTGCCCCATGTTACTAATTCCACTACAGTACACCCTTCAATAAAATGCAGTATGTTACCCAAAATATACATATCTTGATTTATTTCCGAGAATTCTTCTCAAAATATTAAAACCAAGATACTACAATAGAGATAAAGAAGTAAAAAACATGAGTCAACAAACTTAATTTGTTTTATATATGTCGTATATGTATATTTTTTAGTCGATTCACTTAAGCACGGAAAGAATCACAAAAAGAAAAAAGTTCCACGTAAAAAAAAGTATGTTTGTTGTTTTTCAAATAGTGCTTTAATAAACTACATAATAAAACAGGAGATTTAGGTATATAATGTTTTAACTTTTATTCAATTTTAATATCGGCTAGCTTATATATATTAATATCGACAGATTATTAAAATCGGTTATAACACATATGCAAATATGTATACTTTACATATTATAGAAAACTAATTGTAACTTTTTCAACGGAAGATTTTGACGATTTTGGAGAGGAAAGTGATAATGAGAATGACAATAGTACGGAAAAAAAAAACAAAACGTTAAAGTTGAAGAAAGTAAAGAGACCTTCTATTCGTACAAAACAGCCGCCGCAATCTCGTTCAAAATTAAAAAATGGTTTTTCTCTTTTGTTATTTTTTATTTACATAATTGCACATTTGAAGTATAAACTTAGGCTGCTCGTTACCAGAAATTTGTGGACAAAATTGTGGAATATATATTGACGAGAACGGCTGTCAAGGATGTAAATGCCTTTGGATTTCAAATGGTATTTAAATTAAAAATTAAACGAGTTTTACCTTAAAAAATTTATGTATATTATACAGCATGTAAGTCGGATGTAGACTGTCACGGTGAAGGTCAATTTTGCGAGTTTGATCGATGTGAATGTATGCAAGGTTTTGAATACGATGAACATAATTCCGGAGTTTGTCGTCGAATCGATAGAAATCAGGCACGCATAACTAAACGTATTGAAAACATCGAACAAAATGGTGATTGAATATAATTTTGATTAATTGATAATAATGGTAATAAAATGTACATTAAAAAAATTTTTAGGTATCGTAGTTTCCGGTCTAATAAATAGCGCAAGAGCATTGAAAAGGTTGCCCAATGAGCGCATATTTTTTAAGAAAAATCATGATTTTATTCCTTTTGCAAATCGACGCCTACGACGCGAAATATCTTCAACAATTTCATCAATAATTTCCGCATTGCCCACAACAAATAATACAGCAATAAGTATTTGGCGAAAAATTCGTGTGCGAACTACTTCAACTATCCCGATCACGACAACAATAGTAACAAAGAATTTAACGGCAATAAACATGAACATAATTTCGCAAACAACTGAGACACCAAATACGGTATCTCAAACAACATCGGTTGGTATTCTTGGAACAAAGTCCCTAATAAATATATCAAACTTTATTCGGCCCGACAATTGGATGCCTGGGAAACCCAAGCGAGAAGAACGACTTCAATGGCCAGGTCCATGTGAACGCGATGAAGATTGTCCTGTAAATCTATATTGTATTGAATCAGATTGCTGGGCACTTCCTGAAAAACCAATACACAATAACAAAAAATTGAATTATGAATCTAATGTAACAATAAATACTATTATATTCAAAAATATATCTGCTGAAAATCGTGTTATATGGAAAACAACGTTATCAACTAATCTTCAAAAACTTGCTTCTACGAGCAATCATAGCAATCCGATCGAATATTCAAGTTTTATTTTTGCAAATTATAGATATTTTAATGAAAATAATATTCAAGCATATTGAATTATTATATTTTATAAATATTTGTATATTTGAGAATAATTTTTTTGTAAAATAAGTTATTATTCTCCAAATGCCTATAGTAAACGATTTCATATTTTAGAAAATTTTCTGAAATTGTCCAGTTCAACGTTAGCAACAACTAACATTATGAAACTAAGACCTCCACCAATTGCTTTACCTCCATCGCACGCTCCTCCAATTGTCACTACAATAGCACCTGAAAAAATTGTAGAAGAAGTAGAACGAAAAGCAAATCAATTACTAGTAAAACACGATAAAAAATCACAATTTACGACTACTACAGAAGCTTCATTAACAACTCAAAAAATAGAAGTACAAGCTTCTTCTGATCAATATACTAATTTAAATTTGAAATCGTACGATGAAATACTAAAAAAAAAAGTTAAAGAAGATGTTTTTGATGAAAAAAAATTAAATAAATTCGAACCAGAAAAAATAACTAATAAATTCACAAAAAAATCAGAGGAAAACAAAAATATAATTTTTAATACAACGATTAATCCATTGAATACTACTCATGATAATGAAATTTTTGTCAATACGGAATTAGATTTCAATGGGGAACATCAACCTATCATCTTTACTGAATCAATGAAGGAAAATATTTTTGAAGAAAATGATATTTATAAGGGAACAATTAAAAATGAATTAAACAGCGGCATAAATAGTAATATAAAACAAAGACATCGTCTTCATCATAGTAAAATTTTCGACGATATTGAAGATCGAAAAAATGCTAATAATATGGAAATAATAAAAGCAACTAATTCTTTATCCAAGCAAATACATAATAAAAAAAATCATCATAATGAAGTCAACATAAAAATAGATAAAAACGAGTCAATTAATGATCATGATTACGCTAGCTTTATTACGAAAACTAATTCATTTATTACGCGGTATGATATCAAACCTGAGAAGGCGCAAATTGAAAAGCCTACAGAATCAGAAATGTTTACCACTGCATCGAATCAACTGGAAGAAAAAGATTCTTTATACAATAGCGATATAAGAATTAATAGCGCGGGAAAACGTGTCATATATGATTATTCACCACAAAACCGTCTATTAAAACCCGTTCGTGTACAGCTACGGCATGCAAAATGTAGGAAATACGTTTAAAAAAATGTACATATTTTTAGTATGCGTGTAGTTTATTTTTTAAATATTGCAGCTATTATGCGTAATGAATGCAATACGCATGTTGATTGTGGTATTGGCGGTATTGGTGCGCCGGCTGAA
Source organism: Bradynema listronoti (assembly GCA_024678965.1). Taxonomy (NCBI): domain Eukaryota; kingdom Metazoa; phylum Nematoda; class Chromadorea; order Rhabditida; family Allantonematidae; genus Bradynema; species Bradynema listronoti. The sequence goes on from JANLNO010000005.1 coordinate 2,192,733, forward strand.
CCAAGTAAAATAAAAGATGTAGCACATCATCGGCGTCCAAATAGAACATATGGACGCGGAACGAGCTTGTTGTGTTGCGAGAAACGTTGGTGTGATTTGACGGCAGAGTGCGGCATGGCACGATTTTGTTTGCCCAATTGTGGTCTCACTAAATTGACTCATTTGGGTTGGACGGGAGCGCGCGGCATGCCGTTGCTTGATCTAATCTACGATTAACAAAAAATAAATAAAATAAAAATTTTTATTGTATCTAAAAAATAGCGCTGTTAAAACATTTTGGACGAACATTTTGTGATAAGATTTAAAATAAACATAGGCTTAGCTTTAGCAGTTTTTTTAATCAATTAGCCTCAAGCTTAGGCGCAGCTTTTTCTAAATTGATTTCATTAAGATAAGGGCTTAATAATTTTTTACTTCCGTTGTGAGTTCTTATAGGGTCTGCCTGATATGCGATACTTTTGAATTTGTTTTAACATCGATGCAATATTGCGATAATCTCTCTTTTTAAAATTTAAAAAAATGTTCTACTTATATGTATGTAGATTAAAATTTATTTATTGTTTATCTAATTGGAAATTTAAATAAAAAAATATTCGGTTTATTATCATTTATTAGGTTCGCCGAAAAGTATTTTGGGTTTTTATATGGAACGACATTTATTATAAAAACAAAATTACAGCATCCAATTAATCCAAGAAGTATTTTCTATCAAGATCTATCATGATCTATGACTAATGGTCAATATTCATGCAAAGAATGAATGCCCTTCTTGAAGAACTCGGCGGGCTGTGACTCTAAGAATTTGAACCGCCAAATTTTTGCAATCTTGAAGTTTTTGCCTCTATTTCAGCTACTGTTTATTATAACAGCTCAAAGATATGGGGGATAAGAAGCCATTTTTTGGGCTATTTGGCGGTACCAGAACGACTCTTGTATCTGACATATTAACCGAGTTACATACAAATTTCAACTTTCGACTTAAAATTTTTGATTACCTCGATACCCCCATCGACACATGGAAAATTTTAAAGCTTTTCAAAATCATTCTTTTTTGATATGATAGTATTAATTAGGCCTAAAAAGTCGATTATCCATAAATATAAATTTTTGCTCCAAAAATAGGGTTATTACAAATAATTTTTGTACAGTCAAACTTCGGTTTAACGACACCCCGCTTCAACGATACCCTCGGCATAATGGCACCTAGGCCCGGTCCCGATGATTTTACTATGCCATAACGGCACCTTCAATTATATGAACCCTTGCTTTAACGGCACCCTGTTCAAATTTTCATTTCAGAGATGGCCGATCAAAAGCGCAAGCAAATAGCATTCAAGCTGCAGCAGAAGCAGGAGATCATCGATGCTGTGAAGAAAAATCCAAACCACTGTGACAGCGAATGAGCGGATGAACAACAGCAAAGAGATCGAGCTAGCCGACTTTCTTGAAGCTGATGAGCTCCTCGTGAATGATGGAACCTTCACCCTGGAGGAGATCGCCGAGGATGTCACACAAAGCGAGGATCCCGATGAGAACGACGAAAAGCTATTCATCGAAGGATTTCGTTTGAAGAGGCGCAGCGATCGGTAATCATTTTCCGGCGATATCTGGAGCAGAACGGAAATCAGTCCAAGGCGATGAAGGAGTGCGATCTCATTGACGATGCGCCAGCCGACTATCATCGAGAGCTTTGCAAAAAACAATTCCGCCTTTCATTTTGAAGAGTGGATATTCACTTCTTGGATTTTTTCTACCATTTTTCTGCTGATTATGAAGCCCACTCCGCCAGCGTGGTGGTCTCCATGTCCAGCTCCGACTATAATTTTGTCTCCTGTGGCAATCCATTTTCCGTTATGTTCGCACGTGTTTCGCATAGACCGATGATGTCGTAGTTAATGTCGCGTAGTTGTTTCATTAGTAAACTTGTCGTTTCTTTCCTTAGTCCAACTTTTAGATTGAACGTCAGGACGTTTATGCTGGTCCGTTTTCTTTTTGTCGTAGACAAAGAATAATATAACCGGAGGCCGTCCGTATCCGGTTCAAATGACGCTCCTTTGTCCCCTTTACCGTGCCGGTCGTTCCGTCGCAAGCAACGTCGACCATCGCAACGTTTTCCCTTTCGTGCACATCATTTTCAGGGAAAGTCGTCCGCATGCATGATGATTGTCCCTTGTCACGTCCTATGCACCTATTGGAAATGCTGGAGGGCCCCAGCATTTGATTGTTTTTAGCAAATGAATGTTTCACGCGTGCGTGTTGCTAGCCCTGGCGTGCTATCCGGTCCTTGGTCGCTTTCCATTTTCCGATAAACTTCAAATTTTCAGCTAAGCCTCCCCACGAACGGCAACGTAGACACGGAACGGAGAAGCATATTTTTTCATATTTCATAATTATTCTTAATGTAAAATTATGTACATATGTTAAATAAACAAATTTAGCTTCAACAAATCGGAACTTCTTTATTTTTTACCTTATCATTATTTTGATTACAAAAATTCCATAAAAACGAAAAATTAAATTTTTCGTCATTTTAATCATTTTGCTGACATTAATTGAAAATAAATTCTATGAAAAATGGGAAAAGCAAAAATGTTTTAAATTATTTACCCGCTTGTAATTATAGAAAATAAAATGATAATATTATTTTTGTTAAAGTATTTTTTAAGTTTTTTCTCACTAAAAAAATAATCTGTGATTTATTCCTTCCATATATTTAACTTACATTATGTCAGCCTTTTAAAGCATATGTTAACATACAAATTCAAATGTGATTTAAAATCCTTTAAAATCCAACCCAATTGAGAAAAATATATAATTTCTACCTCTCCCACAAATATTACATGCACATGTGCATATTTTAATCACGTACGAATTTCATGTCCACAAAATTGATGAGCGCTTTTGTATGACGATGGCCGTTTGCCAACAAGATATTTACTCTTGAAATATCGCAGAAGCAGTAGTTCTGATAGGGCCTCGGAAACTAAAAACAGTTCTCAACAGCGAATTATCGAATATGAACAAGGAATCCGTAGTAGCCGACAATATTCCATGGAAATATTGGCCAATTTGCCTAATAATGAATAAATATGGATATCATTTGAATATCTTTAACTTTTTGTTTTACACCATTTGTATGTATATAAAGAGAAGTTTATTTCAATTTAATCCTAAATAAAAAATTACTTCATTTTAATATTAGGTTGTTGCATAATTTTCTGACAATTTTTTTTAAGATTTTTCTAAAACTTTCTAGAATGTTCTAGAAACATGCTGTTAATTTATATATAAGGACCACTCAGTAAAGTATTGAACAACAGTTTCAGTATTGGAAATCTTATTTGTTATGGCCGAAAAAACTGCGCTTGACCGTAAGCAGGTTCGCATACTGTTGCTTCACGAGTTCCGCCTGAAACACTCGGCAACGGATGCAGTCCGTAACATATGCAGTTCGATGGGTGAAGGAACCGTCTCCTACCACACCACTGTAGATTGGTTTCGTAAGTTCAAAAACGGCGACTTCAACATCGACGAATATGGGCATAGCGGTCGCCCGGCGGAACTAGATGAATCGCGTCTGCTGGAGCTCGTGGAAGAAGACCCAAGGCGAAGTCTACGTGAACTTGAAGCACTGCTCGCGTCCGACCATACTACCATCGCACGCCATTTGCACCGTCTTGGAAAGGTGTCAAAACTCGGAGTTTGGATACCGCATGAGTTATTGCCATTTCAAGCAACGAAGCGAGTCAACGACTGCATGCAACTTCTCACTTTTAAACGTACGTTCGACTGGTTGAAGAATCTGCTCACCGGCGATGAGAAGTGGGTCCTCTATGTCAACCATACGCGCAAACGCCAGTGGCTCAGCACGCACGACAGCGGCATACCAACGCCAAAGGCCGACTTGAATCCCAAAAAGGTTATGATTTCAGTTTGGTGGAACGTTAAAGGAATCGTTCATTGGGAGCTTTTGCCTAGCGGTTGGACAATTACTGCCGATTACTACTGCGCACAATTGGATAGAGTTGCCGAGCAACTTCGTGGAAAACAGGACAGAGTTTTCTTCCTTCATGACAACGCCCGGCCACACGTCGCTAAGCAGACCTGCCAGAAAATTCGAGAACTGGGCTGGACAATTCTGCCCCATCCGCCGTACTCACCGGACCTTGCCCCAACGGATTACCACTTGTTCCTGGCTCTGAGCGATCACCTGCGGGACAAGCACTTCGACGATGAAGAACACCTGAAAAATGGGCTCGCCGACTTCTTCGCATCCCGATCGCCGGAATTCTATTCTCGAGGAATCTTTCAATTACCAATCAAATGGCAGACTGTTGTAGATAATAATGGCGCATATTTCATTTAATGTTGTTGTTTCTTTTGTTCGAAAAATAAAATTAAAATTTTTGAAAAAAATTGTCAGAAAATTATGCAACAACCTAATATATTGTACGCGATTTTTGTTTATCATTTATATAAAAAGAACAAAAAGTTAATAAAAGTTAATGAATGAACAATGAACTTAGAACTTTTTAAAAGAGCGAAAATTGCAATAAATTTTCGTCACAATATAAAAAAAATTTTTTTTGATTACTTCCGATCATTTATCACGTCAGATTTAATTTCTTTTTATGATTTTATCACGTATTAATGTTAAAATCTTTCACGTTAAACACGTAAACCACATTGAGTCGCGTAGTTTAAAGTTAAATTTGCATATAAATTGGATGAGAGAATGAGTTGCTTGAAAATTTTAAACTTCATTAAAATCTTTCAAATAATTCGTGCATAATATGTATAGAGCATAATTGTGAACATTGGACAAGGATTTTATTTTAAAGTTTCCAATACGAAAACAGTCCAATTCAGATCCAAATCCAATAAGTGTTTTGTTTCGTTTTCGTGGCTGAAATTTCAAAGATTTAATGTCTGGAATCGAAGCAAAATTATTTCGAAAAAATATCTTAATATTCCTTTAAAGCACTCACGTAAAAAGAATAATAGACTTTTCGAAAAATATCTAAAGTCATTTATCAAAAATTTTCCCAAATTTTCAAAAAAATAATATTTAAAGGATTTTTTGTTTACATTTTTTCTAATTGAAAAAATTTCAGTTATCTAATTTCAAATTGAGAAAAGTCAAATCAATTAATTCAAATATGAACTCGATTGCGATAATTTTTGTTACGCTAATTTCGTTATTTTCTCCCAGTTTGGCACGTCCTTCAATTACAGTATCGAGTTTTAGCCCCGTGTCCGTCGACGAAGGAATTGTAGCTAATGCAAATGACCAAACCGAGATGCTAATAGATAGAAGTAATGATATTAAAATTATTGTATCAAGTATACCTAATACCTTGGATAATAACAAAAAGAATGGCTTTAAAATTGGTACGACAATTATCAAGGATAAAACAGAAAAATCAGCTTCAGTATTGGCTGGTAAAAAAAGCTTATCAGGTCAACAGCTTAAGACGAACGCAAAGGAACCCTTTATGGCGATACAAAATTCACCCAAGAGTCAAAATAAACCAGTTGAATGGCAAGATCAGCCGCAGGACCATCAAGACTCTTATAATAAAGAGTTTGTTTTGGACTCTGATATAAGTGTCGAGGCGACGGAACGTCAACAGGAAAAAGAATTTTTTGAGAGCCGACTTCCAGCAAAAGCCTTAAATTTTTACTTATGAAGAAGAATTCATAAAAATTAATTTTATTCCTTTCTCTTCATTTTTATTTATTTTTTCATTGCCAATAAATGTCTAAATCTATTTTAAAACTTAAACTTTTTTAAAATTAATTTTCATTTTTTTTTCTTTTATTTCTTTTTAATATTTTTTTCGTTCTTTTTTTCCGAGTCTTCCAATTTTTTTTTCTAATTCCATTTCTCTCTATCGTACATATCATAGAAATTTTATTGTTTTGGCTTTTTTATTGTTTGTAAATAATTGTTGAAGCTTTAATATGCATGTTTTATATACCGACATTTATAAAATTAATTTTCTTATAAAAAATATTATACATAAAATTTTTAATATCTGTATAATGGTTTATAACTTAAAGAGTTGCCTAAAGAAAAATAATTTTTTCATTTAGTAAAAGAATTGAAGATGTAAAAAAATGAAAGAAAAATAATGAGACCTTGCATATGACTTTTTTATATTTTGATTTTGATCGATTGTTCACACTTTTAACGTAAAATTTTTATTTATTATTTGTTTAATAATATATTAGGTCTAAAAGTTAATTTCCGCGTTTTTTTACGATTTTTAAACTGCATGAAACTAGAAAAACTTAAACAAAACTTTTATTCAAAATAATTTCCATCATTAATAACAACATTTTCCCAAAGTTTGGGCAATTTATGGATTCCATCATAATAAAAATTTTCTGGTTTGGCCGCTATCCATTTATCAAGCCATTTTTTGACGTCTTGACGATCTTGAAAGCGCTGCTCCGCTAGACCATGAGCCATTGCCCGGAAAAGGTGATAGTCCGACGGGGCGATGTCCGGAGAGTACGGCGGGTGCGGTAAGATCTCCCATTTGAACTCTTTTAGCGTGTTTTTCACCGATTGAGCGACGTGCGGCCTTGCGTTGTCATGAAGCAGTATAATTTTTTCGTGCCGACCCTCCCATTCTGGTCTTTTTACTGCGATTTCGTGACGCAACTGCGCTAGTTGATGTTGGTAGTTATTCGCAGTAACTGTTTCGCCAGGTTGAAGAAGCTCATAGTACAGTATGCCGCGTTGATCCCACCATATGCACAGTAAGACCTTCTTCCCGTGGATGTTTGGTTTCGCGGTCGAAGTTGTCGGTTCACCGGGACTAACCCACGATTTTTTTCGCTTCGGATTGTCGTAGTACACCCATTTTTCATCACCAGTTATGATGCGGTGTAAAAAAGACTTTCTTTGGAATCTGTCCAGCAAGATTTGTGAAGTGGTTTTTCTCTGCTCTTTGTTGCGTTCTGACAGCTCATGGGGCACCCATATTCCTTGCTTCTGAATTTTCCCCATTGCTTTCAATCGAAGAGAAACTGCATATTGCGTGACGCCGAGACATTCCGCGAGTCGCTCCTGTGTTTGAGCCGAATCTTCATCCAATAAAGCTTGAAGTTGTTCGTCTTCAAATTTTTTGGCTGTCCTGGCCGATCTTTGTCGTTGACGTCAAAGTCGCCCGATTTGAAACGCTGGAACCATTCTTGGCAGGTTCTTATGGATGGAGCAGCATCGCCATAAGCTTCGACAATCATTTGGTGCGCGTCAGTGGCTTTCTTCTTGAGATGAAAAAGGAAAAGAAGAGTTTCCCGCAAATGACGCTTTTCCGGCACAAAAGTTGACATCTTTAAATTAAAAATAATACGTGTTTATAATGTTATATAGTGAAAGTCATATACTGATAGAAAGCTGATAATACAGAGAACATTATAACATAAAATTCGTTAAATAAAAATAATTTTATTTTGGCAAAATTCAACAACAACAAAAAACGCGGAAATTAACTTTTAGACCTAATAAATAAGGTCGATTTATTATTATAAAAATATATGTATGTTATGAGGAGAATTGATGATAGCTTAGAAATTGAAAAAAATGTTCTCAATAGCGGCTGCGGACGGGTGATAATGGACGAAATGATTGCTGGTGAGATCGCGGGCCGAACGACGACGTGGTGCCTGTTCATCCAGTTTATCCGCCAATTCGCTGTGTGTACCTAATTATGTTTTAGAGATTTTTTATTTTTGCTCGATTTTATCCGTCACATGAATGGATAATTTCATCTTTTTTGTAATACTTGGTTTAAAAATATTTTATGGATAAAATTTCTACGTTGTAAATCGGGCAATCCACCAACAACTCCGCTTTCGATACCACATTCGTTCTTGCCACGTAGAATGCGGAAGAATCCATCCTCTCCCCAATCGGTATTCCAGGAGTTTGCCACAATCCAATAAGGTACACCATTTTCCTCACCCCAACCGATAAGCTTCACAGCATGACCACCGCCAAGTTTACCTCCCTTATGCTAAAGCAAATTTTGCAATGTAACTATGTATATAATATATAGTTCAATTTGTAATCATTTACCGTGTAAATACCGCTCTTGTAATTAAGAAAATCTTCATACACTTCAAATGCGATCTCTAATGGGCCATTGGTATATAGCTCATTACGAATAGCTTCTTCGTCATCATCGACTGCATAGGCAGTACGACCTAGATACATATGTATTTTGTATAATATATTTCGTAGGATTTGTAAGATATATACCATAATATTTGTCTTCGCTATAAGACTTTTCATTATAAGATGATTGACATGTCTTTTCACATTTAGGAGTTGGATACAGATCATGTTTGCATGGTTGGAAATGAGTTTTCGGTGAATGATGTTCGCAAGGTGGGAATGGATACGGCCGACAACCAGACTTTTCAGTATAGTTTGAGCCAGTAACAATACCATCAGTTACCCAAAATCGCCATGCGGCCATTGGATCGCCTCCCTCACAACTTAAAATTTAAATTATGACAATATATCTATTTACTGTGTAGGATATCTACCTACAAAATGAATTCATAATTAGGATATATATCCATAATTAAAAAATTGAATTACCCAAATCCGCATGATTTGCAGCAGCTGAGCAAATCGTCGGCGGAAAGCGTAACTTGCAGGCGTCCACCTGACGCGATACAAATGCGATCGGAAATCGCTTCGACAGCGCCGAATGCCCAACAGCTACCGCATGAGGATTGATCGCGAATGTTACGAATGCTTGCACAATTCCTAAAACAAAACATATACACAATTTTTTATTAGTTTGACATTATTAAAGAAAAAAAGATATTCCTATCTATTGATAATTTGTTTTAATCGTGTGTTAACTTCATTTATTTATGTTTTAGACATACTGCCATTGTTTGCGTGCATCAAAAGATTTTGGCAAATTTATATTGAGAAAACGCGATTTTGCAAGCTTCTTACGATTCTTCGCCGAATTTCGCACGTGCTCTACACCCATAAGACCCCATTTAACATTCTCGCTGTAGGATGAAAACTTCTCATTTAGTTCAGCCTATATAATAAAACCGTTTAATATGTATATACGTTATATACATATAAGTGATCGTTTTAAATTTTGTTAAATTATCGATATTTTTATAAATGTGTGTCTTTATACCTTCCAGAGTGTTTGATTTTGATTAATGTAATCGACGAGTTCTTGGCCAGTGAGCGATTCAGCTTCTTTTGAAACTTTTGATGACAAAACTTCGTCTAGTGTCATTTTACCGCGCGAAGGCAAGTCCGTATCCTCATTATTGGTTTCACGTGATTGCGAAGAGGATGATGAGGCAACAGGTACGAATTCCGCAATATTAGTACCGGCGTTCCGTTTGGGATTGCTCCATGACTCGCTATGGCATACCATTACAGTGGCCAAAGCCACCAAAAAATGAATTTTCTAAAAAAATGTAGTAATCTATGTTGTATGAACTGAATTTTTGTGTAACATTAAAAATAAAGGTTCTTACCGATTATTGGACGTAAATTTTTTTATTTTTATGATTTTTTTAGGTTTTCTGACAAGGGGAATTCAAATTTAATAATGTTTTTTACTGATTTTTTTGTTTTTGTAAAGAATTTGACGTTAATTACCTATATATGAATTATATTATATAAATTAAATTTTGTACGTATTATATTCCATGGGTAGTGTTAATGTCGACACGTTATTGAATATTAAAAAATAAAAAGATTTAGTGGCTACAACTTAAAATTAGGTAAAACTTACCATAGTATCGGAGGCCTTCGATGAAATTCTCATCTGTTTAATAAATTTTCAAAAAAATGACTAGGTTTTTTCTTATGATTTTCATTGATTGTCATGTTATGAAATAATTATGCCTTAATTTTAATTATAATAATTTATCAGCAATAATGATAAGCACTATCAATGCGATAATTTTACCATTCCGTTAATTCCGGTAACAAATAATATGTATATATTTGAGAATATTATAATTCTCTAAAGAATAAATAATTAAAAATAAATTAAGAACCTAATTGTATTTTACAAAGTTTAGTATTCGTCGGTTATAGACTAATTCGCAAATTAAACAGTGCTTTATTAAACAACAGGCCATAAAATAAACAAACAATAGAATAAACATATTATCAAGAATAATGGCATATGTCAACAGGTACCATAATTATATTCTGAAACACATGCCAATCAATGTAATTGGTACAAGACCAACATTATTTGAATATACGACCAAAGGTCACAACAAAAATATTCATTTTAGGACCAATTACAATAATGAGACCGTTTCTGGTACTGGTACGGGGTCTCAGAGAAAAAAGATCGAAAATTTAAGTTCATATTCTTGTTCAGGCACCCTGAAAACCCCCGAGTACAAAATCACAATAAAAAATTTTTTGCCCTATTATTACTTTAAAATTGGCGCGCAGTCATTAATTTTTTGATCCGACCCTTCTGGGATCCTGTATCGGGTCCCAAATAGTCCCAAAAAATTTTTTCGAGATTAAAGTGGGATAATTGGGTGTGGGGAATCCGAAAATCGAGATAATTTTGAAGCCTTTCCGGTTCCTAATTTGAAAAATTTTCAAGACTGGGACTACCCCCAAATCGGGGTCGGAGATGCCAAAGTTTTTTTTCCGTTTTTTGATCCGACCTCTCTAGAATTATTACTTTAAAATTGGCGCGCAGTCAAGGTGTCAATGTATTATAAAGACAAGTGTCTATTCCGTCTAGTCCTTAGCTTGTCGCTTCGTCGCTGTCTCGTTTTGACTCTAAAATAAATAATATATATAAATATTTCTTATTCAATTATAAATGAAATACATTTCAAAAAAAAAACAAAATATTATATAAACGACCAAAAAGACTTTTTAAACAAATACCATGGGCATAGGACGTTTCATTCCCAAACTAGTGTCATTTGGAATTTTTTCTTCGCCGGTAGTAACAAAGTAATTCTGAAAATAAATATAAAATCTTATTTTTCCTTTTCCACTTCTCTTTTAATTAAAAAAAAATTAATTACTCTTAACGCTCCACAAATTGTGCCGCCCGAAACAATTAAACAATCGCCAGGATGGAAGAAAGCGTCACCGATCTGTTCGCCAATAATTTTCTTATCATATTCATCAGCTAAGCTTGGCGACGTAGCAGCAGACACAACGAGCATGCCAACAAAAGCACGATTCATGTCGAAACATGGGCCGCCAGAATCGCCGCCGGCAATTGGAAAGTGCACTTTAAAACGGTCGCGATAGTCGGGACTGTCCGAGCATAAGCGTCCACTATGGTGCGCGATGTGTTGTCGGGAATCATTAAAATGGCTTAATCCAAACCCGATGAGCCGCTCAAAGTTGCAAGGCGAACGCATAGCATGAGGGAACGAGTAAGAAAAGATTTCCTCTTTATTGTATGAGCGCCTCCCCATTCCGTGTCCACGTTGTCGTTCGTGGGGAGGCTTAGTTAGAAATCTGAAGTTCATCGGAAGATGGAAAGCGACCAAGGACCGGATAGCACGCCAGGGCTAGCAACCCGCACGTGCGAAACATTCATATGCTAAAAACAATCAAATGCTGGGCCCCTTAAACACATCCGAGAGGTGCATAGGAAGTGACCAGGGACAATCACAATGCGGACGACTCTCCCTGAAGCTAACGTGCACGAAAACGGAAAACGCTGCGATGGTCGACGTCGCTTGCGACGGAACGACCGGCACGGTGAAGAGGACAACGGAGCGTTATTTGAACCGGATACGGACGGCTTCCGGTCATATTATTCTAAGCAGTCTACGATAAAAGGAAAACGGACCAGCATAAACGTTCTGACGTTCAATCTAAAAGTTGGACTAAGTGAAGAAACAACAAATTTAATAATAAAACAACTACACGACATCAACTACGACATCATCGGTCTATGCTACAAGCGAACATCATGGAAAATGGAGCGCTGCAGGAGACGAAATCATAGTCGGAGCTGGACATGAAGACCACCACGTCGGCGGAGTGGGCTTCATAATTAGCAGAAAAATGGCAGAAAAAATCCAAGAAGTGAAAATCCATTCTTCACGAATCACCTCGCTCAAGATCGACGTTGAAAAAAACGACCATTACTCATATTACAATTCTACGCGCCACACAAAGGATACAGCCAAGAAGAAATCGACAAGTTCTACAACGAAGTCGAGGAACAATTGGAACAGAAAGCATGCAATAGACTCGTCATTGGTGATTTCAACGCCCAACTCGGGCCAAAAAATAAAAACCATAATTACATTGGGAAGTTTACAGACGAAAAATGGACCGAAACAGGAGAAACGATGGCCGAATTCGCACAACGAAACAAACTCTTCATTGCGAACACTTTCTTTGAAAAACAAAAGAAAAAAGATGGACATACGAATCTACAAACGCCACGAAATCGAGACACGAACTAGACTACGGACTCGTATCGAATCGACTTCTAATAACAAACTTTGAGCCAATCACCCGACTAAATATCGGAAGCGATCATAGACCAGTGCGTTTCACGTTAAACATTGAACTCAAGAGAAAAATTCGAAAAACAAAATACGGCAAAAATTTCAACAAACAAATTCTGAAAGAAAACATTGAAAAGACAATATGGCTGAAAGAAGGAACGCTGACAGAGAAATTCAATGATTTATGCGACAAATTAAAAGCATGCTTGCAAAAAGCTGCTGTTCGAAAGCCAAAAGAAGACAGACTTAGCGCGGAAACAAAACAACTACTTGTTAAAAGAGCGTGCATGAATCGAACTGAAGAAAGAAGCATAATCGAACTCAGTGAACTCTCGAAGTTAATCCGAAAAAAGATGAAAGAAGACCACTACAATTTCAAAATCAACAAACTTCAAAAGGCTATTCAAGAAAGGAAAAGTCTCAAAAATGCCGGAACGAACTTAAACAACAAACATCAACCATGACTGCTCTGAAGGATAAGAACGGACGGCGAATTACTAAACGTATCGAAATGGAAAGAAGAACAAAAGAATTCTACACCGATCTGTTCGCATCCAAAAAAGATGTTCGTCTTGAAAAGTTACGAGATGACGATGAAGAAGTGCCACAAGTTCTGATATCAGAAGTAAGAGAAGCGATCAAAAGTCTCAAAAACGACAAAGCACCAGGACCTGACGGAATAACAAACGAAGTACTTAAAGCTGGAGACTACAAACTATGGAAGGTATTGGCAGAACTATTCGATGAATGCTTAAAAAAGAAGACGTGCCCGAACAATGGAAAACTTCAAAAACAATAATAATACCGAAGAAGGGCGATAGAGAAGACTTAAAAAACTACAGACCGATAGCTCTATTACCAACTCCATACAAAGTCTTTACCAAAATATTACTAAACAGGATGACACAACAACTAGATGAGCAACAACCTCGTGAACAAGCGGGATTCAGGAGCGGATTTTCGACGCTAGATCATCTACAAACCATCAATCAAGTACTGGAACGGTGCAAAGAATGCCAAATTCAACTATATATGGTGTTTGTCGATTACGAAAAAGCCTTCGACTCAATAGAAATTAACGCCGTCATAAATGCACTCGCGCACCAAGGTATACAACACAAGTACCTAAAAACACTACTCAACGTCAACACAAACTGTACGACAAAAATACAACTATTCTACAACGACATCAACATTCCGATCGAACGAGGCGTAAGACAGGGCGATACCATATCGCCAAAACTCTTTACGGCTGCATTGGAGGATATATTCCGACAACTAAACTGGGAAGAGTACGGTATTTCCATCGACGGAGAAAAACTTCACCACCTCAGATTTGCAGATGACATAGTCCTATTCGCATACGATGCAAAAACAGCTCAACTTATGTTAGAAGAGTTGAATATTGCAAGCACAGCCGTCGGACTACGAATAAACAGAGCTAAAACACAGGCAATGTGCAACAATCAAAAAACTGAAGTAATAAAGCTGGAAGATGCGGAAATTGCCTTGGTGGACAAATACGTATATCTCGGACAACTGATAACATCAGATCACAAAATCGACGCCGAAATACGCAGACGACGAAGTGCAGCATGGTTAAGCTTTAACAACATAAAAGAAGTCCTAAAGAAAACAAAAGACATAAAAGCAAGAACACACCTTTTCAACACTACGGTAATACCTGCACTCATATATGGATCAGAAACGCGGAATATGAGGGAATGCGAGAGGCACAAGCTAACGACAACGCTAAGAACAATGGAAAGAAAAGCAATCGGGGTGGGAATTATGGACAAAATCAGAAAGAAAACACAATTTGCAGACGCATAGGAGACAGTCACAATACGAAAACTTCTATGGGCAGGGCACGTAGCCAGAAGCAAGGACAATAGATGGACGACACGAGCGACATTTTGGTGGCCATACGACTGCAAAGGACCACCCGGAAGACCAGCAGAAAGATGGTGAAAGTTGATGGAAAAGCGCATAGGACCTAATTGGAAACAATTAGCAGAAGACAGAAAACAATATAAGCGGCGATTGTATGATTCACCATGGAATAACAACGTATGACACGGACCTTCAGGTGTTCAAGTGTATGTTTTTAGACTCGCCATTTAATGCTCTTTCAAATGGTATATCACATGTTTATGTTTTGTTATAAGATGTCTAATGAGCGTGAAAGAGTGCGCATTCTGATAATTTGCTGCTCAGACGCGGTGCTCAAAAAATGTGTTCTTCTCCGACAAACATTAAATAAACGCATAACGTACAGAACGATAGAGTACTTTCTCCTGGATCTTCGGAAGCCCACAAAAAAGAAGTCTCGCGCATCCAGAAAAAAATGCAAAGATGAAAAATGCAATTTCTACAAAACCCCCTTTTCCATCTTCATCACTGCACAAGAATGGCCGCTCCCCAGATTTGAACTTGTTGGACTACTCCATCTGGGAATTTTGGAGGCAAGGTCTTGTTCTAATTCCCACAAAATGATAGAGTCGTTGAAGCACGATTTGGTGGAGGCGTTGGACAAAATCGGCCAAAATGCCGTGCGTGCCGCTGTAGACCAACTCTGAATACGTCTGAATCCCTGTGTCAACACAAATGGAGGAATTTTCGAAAACGATCTTTAATACGCGAAATTTTATGCTTTTTCCAATGATACTATGTATTTTGTTGTTTTTGTTAATAAAAATTTGAATATATTTAAAATTTTTATTTTACATATATTTTTTCGAACTTTCATCACACCCTGTACAGTACAGAAATTCTTGCAATATTAACTTACTTGAGGACATTGGTTTACGGTAGCGCAGTCTCTACTAATACTGCCGTCATAAACGTTCGCCTTAACGCAATAGGGTTGTTTTACGGAATTGCAAATTACTGTATCCACTCCCAAGCCACCCGGATTGTTGCGGTAGCACTCAAGTGAATTTATCGTTAAAGTATTGCTCAAAATATAGAAAAAGAATAAAATAGAAAATATCATTTTAAATATTTTCGAATATTGAATTTATAAAATTTTAATAAAAGCGAAAGCTGTTCAAAGTCATTCAAATCCTTCTTTCCTAAAAACATTATTTATAAACATTCTTAAAAAATAACACCATATTAGAGAGTGAAAGTAAGTTGTCAATCACTATTCAAACAAGTCAATTATAGTGTTCGCACTTGTGAAAAATATGTTACTTGATATTTGTATTTCATTCGCAAGATTGCAAGATTGTTAAATACAATGTATAAGTAGAAAATGGGAAGATTAACAAAATAATGTTTTCAAGTAGCACTCATTGGGTATTATCAATTTTATAGCATTTCAGACGAGAATTTTTTTAACTTTTTGAGGTATTTTAACGTCTGAATGTTTAAACAACGATGAGTCAGTCTTACACACATATTTCAATGTGAAAATGTTTACATTATTTTTTTTTCAATTTTTATGTTTTGATCAAAAATGAATTTATGAATAATTTTATGGGACAAATGGTGAGCTTAATCATTGTTTATACCTATTTTTTTCACATAATAATTACTATTGCAAATAAATTAAGAAAATTTAGTTCAACTTTTATTTATATTATTTATTGGTCTCACATAAAAAACTTAAATAACCTAAAGATCAACACATTTAAAACTGTAATAAAAACTATATTAATAAAGTTATAATGATTAAAAAAAATTTAAAAAAAAATTAAAAAAAATTAATTACTCTTAAAGCTTCACAAATTGTGCCGCCCGAAACAATTAAACAATCGCCAGGATGGAAGGAAACGTCATCGATCTCTTGGCCAACAATTTTCTTATCATATTCATCAGCTAAGCTTGGCGACGTAGCAGCAGACACGACGAGCATGCCAACGAAAGCACGATTCATGTCGAAACATGGGCCGCCAGAATCTGTATCGGGTCCCAAATAGTCCCAAAAAATTTTTTCGAGATTAAAGTGGGATAATTGGGTGTGGGGAATCCGAAAATCGAGATAATTTTGAAGCCTTTCCGGTTCCTAATTTGAAAAATTTTCAAGACTGGGACTACCCCCAAATCGGGGTCGGAGATGCCAAAGTTTTTTTTCCGTTTTTTGATCCGACCTCTCTAGAATTATTACTTTAAAATTGGCGCGCAGTCAAGGTGTCAATGTATTATAAAGACAAATATCTATTCCGTCTAATCCTTAGCTTGTCGCTTCGTCGCTGGCTTGTTTTGACTCTAAAATAAATAATATATAAATATTCCTTATTCAATTATAAATGAAATACATTTCAAATAAAAAACAAAATATTATATTAACGACCAAAAAGACTTTTTAAACAAATACCATGGGCATAGGACGTTTCATTCTCAAACTAGTGTCATTTGGAATTTTTTCTTCGCCGGTAGTAACAAAGTAATTCTGAAAATAAATATAAAATCTTATTTTCCCTTTTTCACTTCTCTTTTTAATTAAAAAAAAATTAATTACTCTTAAAGCTTCACAAATTGTGCCGCCCGAAACAATTAAACAATCGCCAGGATGGAAGGAAACGTCATCGGTCTCTTGGCCAATAATTTTCTTATCATATTCATCAGCTAAGCTTGGCGACGTAGCAGCAGACACGACGAGCATGCCAACGAAAGCACGATTCATGTCGAAACATGGGCCGCCAGAATCGCCGCCGGCAATTGGAAAGTGCACTTTAAAACGGTCGCGATAGTCGGGACTGTCCGAGCATAAGCGTCCACTATGGTGCGTGATGTGTTGTCGGGAATCATTAAAATGGCTTAATCCAAACCCGATGAGCCGCTCAAAGTTGCAAGGCGAATGCATAGCATGAGGGAACGAGTAAGAAAAGATTTGTTCTTTATTGTATGAGCGCAAAAAGACGAAGTCGTGGTGTTCATCAATAAAAACAACCTATGATTGAAAGAAGAATTACTACAAAAATTATTTTACTATTCCTACAAGAATCGACACTTAATAACAAACGTACTTTCATGGTGTGGCGAATAGTTGTGCAACCAATTTTGCGAATTTCCACAACGCTACGTAAATTTTCCTCACACTCATTGAAAACTTTCAAAATTTTATTTTTTCCATGGCGGTATGTAACCGCGACCGACCCAGAAATGGGTGTTACGAACCCGCCGTCAATATAATTTTCGATGTCTGGCGAAAAATCTCTTAGAGGATTATCGGCAAGAGCGGCCTGTTTGTTTGGAATATAGAAAAGAAAATGATGAAGGCTACGAGCAAATTCCTCTAAAAATTGAGTTCTAATTAAAACGAAAAATATATTTAATTCATCAAAACATTTTTATGTTCGTATTTTTTAATTAGCAAGGGTCAAACAGCGATTAGAGTCAAACAACAACAAACAATATGTTGCTAATTCTAGCTCGACAAGTAAACTTGACTCAGACAACTTTTGATGGCTTGAAAGCAAAATATTCAAAATCAAGGCCAAATGTTAGCAATATAATAATTGTTGTATTTGTTAATAGGCGTTGAAAATTGTTCGAACCAATGCATAATTACATAATGAAGGGCAATCAAAAATTTGAAAATTGTTCGAACGGCAACGTTATAAGTCTGAAATTAGAGTAATAAAATACCCTTATCAAAATCAGCCATTGAAGATCGCCAAGAAAGTCGAGTGGGTCGACGAACTGAATTTTAAAAATAAAAAACAGAATGCTATTTAATTCCAATCCATATTTTTTGAAATACCAAAAAATAAGCCTTGTTCCATTTCTTTTTTTCGCTAATATATTTACAATTTTTTTTTGTATTTCATTCGTCAATATATATCTGAAATTAGAGTAATAAAATACCTTCATCTAAATCAGCCATTGAAGATCGCCAAGAAAGTGGAATACGTCGACGAAGTGAATCTTAAAAATAAAAAACAGAATGCTATTTAATTCCAATCCATATTTTTTGAAATACCAAAAAATAAGCCTTGTTCCATTTCTTTTTCTCGCTAATATATTTACAATTTTTTTTGTATTTCATTCGTCAATATATATCTGAAATTAGAGTAATAAAATACCTTCATCTAAATCAGCCATTGAAGATCGCCAAGAAAGTGGAATACGTCGACGAAGTGAATCTTAAAAATAAAAAACAGAATGCTATTTAATTCCAATCCATATTTTTTGAAATACCAAAAAATAAGCCTTGTTCCATTTCTTTTTCTCGCTAATATATTTACAATTTTTTTTGTATTTCATTCGTCAATATATATCTGAAATTAGAGTAATAAAATACCTTCATCTAAATCAGCCATTGAAGATCGCCAAGAAAGTGGAATACGTCGACGAAGTGAATCTTAAAAATAAAAAACAGAATGCTATTTAATTCCAATCCATATTTTTTGAAATACCAAAAAATAAGCCTTGTTCCATTTCTTTTTCTCGCTAATATATTTACAATTTTTTTTGTATTTCATTCGTCAATATATATCTGAAATTAGAGTAATAAAATACCTTCATCTAAATCAGCCATTGAAGATCGCCAAGAAAGTGGAATACGTCGACGAACTGAATTTTAAAAATAAAAAACAGAATGCTATTTAATTCCAATCCATATTTTTTGAAATACCAAAAAATAAGCCTTGTTCCATTTCTTTTTCTCGCTAATATATTTACAAAATAATTATTTCTCGCGCTCAAAAATCATGTTTGAAAACAAATTGTAAAATTATGAATACCCGGCGCTCGCATTACGATGGTGAAAATTTTTCCATCCCAGCCGTCCGATGGCGGTAAGAATTTCGAACCGCAATCATTGAGTCTAAAACATAATAATTAAATTAAATATTAGGCGAATAAAAAACAAATGCAAAAAATAATATTCTTAAAAAAAACATTAAAATGCAAAGTGTAATTCAAAAATTATTTTCATCTAGTTTTATTAGCAAATTCTAAGAGCAATTTTTTTGCGCAATATTATTGACTATCAATTAAATGTTCACTCACAAAAGTGCGCGAAAAGCGCCTGTCGCGGGATTTTTGTACTTGAGTCCATGGGCGCCGAAAAAGGCGCGCTCTAATGTATTCGCCGAAAGCGACGCATCCTCTGCATTAGTTGGCAACTCGACGGGTTCATTGTTACTTGGGTCAGTTACCACAACAAATTGCTTAAAATTAAATATATAAAAATGCTGCAAAAAAATAAAATAAAATAAAACCTACCTCAGACATTGTAATGAAAAAAAAGATTGATTTAATGTCGTCAAAAAGTAGAGATAAGAAATAATTTAAAGCTAAAAATATAAATTATTGAAAAAACAAATTCTTATTTTTAAATCAAGTGATATATTATTGGTTATAAACAAAGAAAGAATCAAAAATAATCATTCTAATGGAATTTTTATTTCCAAATAAATCTTATACAAATCAGTTTGTTAACATTAAAATTCTTTCCAAAAATTATTTTGTGAAAAATATTCAAATACCCGCAAATTTAAAAAACAAAACAAGGTCCTAATAATTCGAAAAAATGTCGTTTTTTTAGGTGATTATTTGACCAGGAAAGGCGTCTTTGCGATTTTTTCGCATCAAAAATCGCATTTTTCTATTAATGTCTTCGTTTAAAATGGCCGTCGACGCTTCCATGGCGAGATTGTTGCGCTGTTTATAGGGTTTTATGTAATATTGAGTGTTGCGAATAATCTTCATCAACTCTTCACGTTCCATTAGTCTAAATCAGCACCAAATAAAAGTTCAAATTCGTTATGAGTAAGAAAAATTTTTTTCATTTCTGATAATAATGAGCACATCCGGTCAAATTAATTAAAAAAAAATAACCGATTTAAAAGGTGAAACGCTGAGTCGACATCATTATTTCGAATTATATTATTAATTTTATTCAGAAAATTTAATGGCTGACTTTTTTTTAAAAATGCCAAAATTTTAAAAATATTTTAAAATGCCTTTTATACGGTAATTAAAATGATAAATAATTGAGATACGAAAATTTTATTTTTTATTAATCAATTTTTTATATTGATTGATTATTTTACTTATCAACTCACTGATATTGGTATTATTAGTATGTTTCAATGAAGCGTTTGGTTTTTTATTATTAAAAAAAATTATTATGGTCATTTTACGAACTTAATTTGTATCTCTTTTTTAATCTAACATTTTTATTCGTCTTCATTGTAATAACGTGTAAAATATATACCTTATAAATAAGATATTTTTTATTTTTATTCTCAAAATTTTCGGATAACAATTATCAATTAGGAGTAACAATTAATATGCCATTCGTCTAATAATATTTACGCCATCCCGTCCGATCTGTCAGGTCAAGCTGCCGATATCCGCTTAATAAGTCTTACATATATAGTGGCGGACAAAACATAGGCACCAAAAATTTCATTTTTTTCTAACGCAGATTTTTTACACCTATGCGAAAATTTCATCGGACAAAACATCGGCACCGTAAAGATAAATTTTCACAGAAATTTTTAGTTTTTTTCGATTTTTGGGCCTAACACGGACAAAACATATTTAAAAAACTAATATTAGCATCTTAAAGAGCAGAAAATTCTGTATCACATCTGAAAATTAGAAAAATTGGTAAGCTAACAGCTAAAAAATGGACGGATGCAAAATTTAAATCATCAAAAAAAAACATTAAAAATTCCATTTTTTCAATTATTTAAAATTTACACATCTATTTTTTAGCTGTTAACCCACCAATTTTTCTAATTTTCAAATATGTGCTACAGAATTTTCTGCTCTTTAAGACGCTAATATTAGTTTTTTTTAATAAGTCTGTGTTGGCCTCAAAAATCGAGGAAAACTAAAAATTTCTGAAAATTTACTTTTGTGGTGCCAACGAATTTTTGTCCGATGAAATTTTCGCAATTTTCGTTTGATTAAAATTATTAAAAATTTTTAAGAGTTATTTGAAAAAAAGTTAGTCCATCTGATAGGGTTCGAAATTCTCTATAAACTGTATACAATCAAACCTGTCTAATTGGGCACCCCTGTAATTGGGCACCCCCTCTAATTGGGCACTCCCGACAAAATTTCAAAAAAATTCTTTTTTATATTGAATAATAACTTTTTGGCAAAGTTTGCAAGCTAGGATAGTTATTGTCACTTCAGTTGACTGCAGGAGGAATAAAGAGTTGATAGAATAAAGATTATTCGAGAAGTATTCGTTCTTGGTGATCAACGTTCCCGTCGGAAAGTTATCTAGAGTATTTTCGGAAAACCTCTGTAACTTCTGCGACACAAGTTTGCGTTGTTGTTAGAAAGTCATGAAGCCTCACATGTGATTAAGATGATGATAATACAGCATATGATCCGTCTGATCATCCGTGTTGTTGGATGTAAATTCGTTAACGTCCTTAAACTTATGAATAATATGATAATGCCTAATAAAATTAGACTCGTGATGATCCATTGTCCTGCGTAAAAAAAAATCTTAATCCAGTAGAGAAAGTCGAAGTTTAAGTCGATACATATTCCAAACAAACATTTTTCTTCCGTCTGAACGGTGTAACTTTTGTTGTTGTATTTGTTTAATACTTTGTGCTTTACATAATGTAGATTTCCATCTATACGAAATGTTGACTTTCCTGCCGAACATTTGGCTATACACTCAATTCTTATTTCAGCATGTTTGAACATTAACCATTCTGTCTTTATTGTTTTATTTTTATCACACTTCTGTACGAAAGTTGTTCCATCGTTACATTCTGCTATCATCAGTGTTTGTCCGAAGTCCGTATGACAATAATATGTAAATTTGGCTCCTGAATCACAGTTATAGCATCCGCTTAGTTGAAGCGGTTCTACTTCACATTGATCGTAGGTCGAGCTAAATTTAAAATCTTGAATGGTTACGACCAACTGGACTGGAGTTGTGTGTGATTCCATGAATACGTTGCTTTTATCGTTTCTTATTGCGAATTGTGAAAATTGAATAGGTAATCTTTTTTCCGGTATCTTCATTATTTCTCCAAAATTTTCCGATTGACATTGACAGCTTTTCTTTGCATCTGTTAAGCGACAATTTGAACAAGTTCGTTGGTCTAGATTACATAAAAAATTAGTGGCATTTTCATGATCTTCACAATGTAAATTTGAATCAGTCTGATCTATGATGGATACTGCGTTCCCGTCCGTTATGAGTGTTTGTGTTAAGATGGGAGCGGGTGGTTGCGATAGAATAGTTGCAGTAAAAGACATATTATTCCAATGTGTTGTAATTCCTGGAATCATATTTAAACTCGCGTTTTCCGTAGAATTAGCAGTTACTAATTCAATGTGTAATTGTGTTTTATAAATCCAACTAGGACAATAAAATATTTCATAAACTTGTTCATCGATTGCTTCAGCGTAAATACGATAAAATGTGCATGTTGATGAAGGAATGAGGCAAAATATTAAATCGATACCTCCATCTTCACAATAAGTATTCCCAGGTAAATCATTCCATTGATGAAATTCTTCAATTTTTGCGTCTGATTTAATCGTACTGCAAATGTTATCATGGCATGATCCTGCCTTTGGGCATCTAGTCGAAGTTTGGATTACAGTTTCATATGACCTTACGAAACGTCTACTTTTTGGTAAGCATTCGATTTTTACGTCTTCCATAATTATGTTGATTGTTCCTATTATGGATTCTTTATAATCTTTAATTAGTAGACAAGTTTCATGTTTATTTGGTACGATAACTAGTTCCGTAGTTTGGTGAATCTCACATGAAATCACTTCCTTACTGCGAAGACATTTTTCTTGTTTGGCCATGATTGATAGAGTTTCAGTACATGCATCAGAGATTATTAGGTTTAACATCATGATACCTGTGGCAAGTGCTATAGGTATCATCCTCCCCCTTTTTTTATATCGTGGAGTTCTACTTCTTTTGTGATTTCGAGGGGTTCTCTCGTTATTGTTTAACAGCTCAAGTTCTTGTTCTTCTAGGTGACGACTTCTTTTGCGATATCTTATAGTAGAAATACAGTAACGTAGAGGTAGAGAACTAGTTATTTTTGAAAAAAAACATTAAAGTGCAAAGATTCAAAAATTATTTTCATCTAGTTTTATTAGCAAATTCTAAGAGCAATTTTTCCGCGCAATATTATTGACTATCAATTAAATGTTCACTCACAAAAGTGCGCGAAAAACGCCTGTCGCGGGATTTTTGTACTTGAGTCCATAAGCGCCGGGAAAGGCGTGCTTTAATGTATTCGCCGAAAGCGACGCATCCTCTGCATTAGTTGGCAACTCGACCGGTTCATTGTTACTTGGGTCAGTTACCACAACAAATTGCTTAAAATTAAATATGTAAAAAATATGATGCAAAAAAATAAAATAAAATAAAACCTACCTCAGACATTGTAATGAAAAAAAAGGATCAAAAAGTAGAGATGATAAATAATATAAAGCTAAAAATATAAATTATTGAAAAAACAAATTCTTATTTTTAAATCAATTGATATGTTATTGGTTATAAACAAAAAGAACGAATCAAAAATAATCATTATAATGGAATTTTTATTTTCAAATAAATCTTATATATAACACGATACAGATCAGCTTGTTAACATTAAAATTCTTTCCAAAAATTACTTTGTGAAAAATATTCAAATACTCGCAAATTTAAAAAACAAAACAAGGTCCTTTTTTTAATAATCATTTGACCAGGAAAGACGTCTTTGCGATTTTTTCGCATCAAAAATCGCATTTTTCTATTAATGTCTTCGTTGAAAATGGCCGTCGACGCTTCTATGGCGAGATTGTTGCGCTATTTATAGGGTTTTATGTAATATTGAGTGATAAGAGCTAATAAAGTTATGATTAACAGTATATATATGGTATAAGGAGTCCGAAAATCGGAATATCCGAGCGGCGCCAAACATATTGGAGGATATCGTGAACTAACAAAATATGCTCACAACTTCCGTTGTTTTTTTGACGAATTTTACTCAAATTTGAGTAAAATAATATCGAAAACCGATATTATTTTTGGATTCCCCGATATCGAAAACCTTTATCGAAAATTTGTTGGAAAATTTGGGCATGTTTTTGAATGTGAATAACACGCCAAAATAAATGTAAACAAAAAAATTTTTCTATCATCACTTTTAATGTGGCGTGCTCAAACATACAAAAAAACAATGACTGTAATTTTTTAATTAACATTACAAAATTCAAATTATTGGCATTTTGTAACATAAATTTTTGCTTATTAAAATTTCATTCGTTCATTCTTTTTCAAAGCATATTTACGATTGAAGTTTTGCCAATTATTGTGGCATTCTAATAATGCAATTGCGTAATCAGTTTACGTCAAACCGTCCTCTTCAGGACCACTATCAAAACATCTATGGAATGTGTGGTAAAAATTTTAATGAGGACGTAGTCGATCCGCTCTATGCGTTGATCGCTTCCATTAAAGAGGACGTAGTCGATCCGCTTTAGGCGTTGTCGTAAACTTAGGTTTACGAAATTTCTTTTTTAAATTCAAATTTTCTTTTCGCTCATCTTCTCTTGGCATTATGTTCAAATTTTGCCACCGAAATATTTTTTTTTCTTTTTATTCATTCTTAAGTTTTTCGCTTGCTTGATCGGTCGTGTTCCTCTCTCGCTTATTGATTTTGTGTTATAGTGTTGAACAAAAGCTTTTCCGTCATCATTTGCTTTTGGGAGTTGCGTCTAAAAATAAGGTTATTGGAAACATTTATTTGGTCGGTTTCAGGTTCTTGTGCTTAGTCGTTCCATCCTTTTCAGACAGCGCCAATTTTTTTTGACTTAATTTTCATCGTTTAAATTGTTTTATTAATTTATTAATTTTCATTTGTTTAAATTATTTATTGTTTAATTTATTTTTCAGAATAATAAACGTATTCCTTTTGCGCACGTCTTTTTTGACTATTGGCTTTAGGGTTTCTCTCGCCACACCTTTTGGTGGTTTTTTCTCACGAATTTGGGAAGTTGTAACGTTGCTAATTCTTCCACTGCCTCTATCTTTCCATTTCGTGACAGGCGTCGATCGCTTCCGTTGATTTTGAAAATAAGGACGTAGTCGATCCGCCCTATACGTTGATCGCTTCCATTAATGAGGACGTAGTCGATCCTCTTCAGGCGTCGATCGTTTGTTGAAGCCAATTACGATTATGATAAATATTTGATCGAAATTTTTAAGGAATCAAAATTGAAACTAGAAACAAGTCAAAAGAATTTAAAAACTAGAAACAAGTCAAAAAAATTTGATGAAAATGTAATAAAAATCATAGAAACACTTCCAGGAACATCTTTTTTATTTTAAAGAAGTATCAATCTGAGGATTAGGGAGCTAGCATGGATTCAATTTTTGCATATTGCTGTATATTGGCAATCGAATCGAAATACAAAAAAATTTTAGTTTTACATGTTGATCCAGATTGCAATTATAGTTATTATTTTGGAAAAAACTATTTTGGTAACAAAAAAGACTTTAATATAGATATTATTCCAATAGGTTATGAAAATCATGCCACAATTGCAATTTATGAAAAAATACAAATATGTTAAAATATTATGATTCTATAAGCAGAGGTCTGGAATATATTCCTGATAAAGTTAAAAATAGTCAAAGACTTAATGGATGACAATTGTTTAAAATTAAAATTTGTTGATTATTCAAATCATAGCAATTTTCAAGGCAAAAACAATTGCTGTGTATTTTACTCCTGTTTAGTGGCTGAGTTGTATTTGTTAAATAACGGAAATACATATTTCGATGAGCTCGATATATTCAAATATAAACATGATGTTTTAGAATCATTGTTAACATATCCTTTTGATTATGAAAGTGGTTATACAAATGAGGATCTTACTAAAGTTTGCTGCGGCAATAAAAAGGTTTCTTCAAGCGCACAACGTTCAAAAATATATAAAGCTGAGCGTACAATGGAAGAGAAAGAACAGCAAAAAGAAAAAGATAGAATTGGGAAAGCTTTAAAAAGAAAAGAAATGAAAGAAAAATTAAATACCTGCCTAATAATAGAGTCTGCAAAAATAAATAATTATGAATGTTCGGCACCAAAAAAAATGCCGTTCAATAGTTATAAATAATATAATTAAAAAAAAATTGATGATGCTGAATTGTCTAAGCATATTGAAACAAATGTTGATGCAACGATTGAGGAATGTGCATACCAGATCTGCTGTAAGTGATTTAACAAATGGTTTTAATATAAATCCACAATTTAAATATATGCAAGAAAATGAATTAAATGTACAACGAGATGGACATAGTTGTGGTTTTTTTGCGGTTCTTCATGCAGAGTTGTATGTCATGAACAATGGAACTTTTAAGTTGCCTGATTTTAATATTATTGAGCAAAGAAGGCGAATATTAAAAACTCTTCAAAATTTTGCTAATGATAATTTTTATTATGAGCCTTTGAAAACTGATACTACAAATATTAATGAATCAATTTATGATATAAAAAATGAAAAAAATAGACACCAGCACAAAGGCAACAAAAAAGGAGGTCTGCATTCACAAATGATTTCAAAGATACTATTAAGGAATATGACAAGCAGAGAATAGCAAAAAAACGAAAAAATGAAAATTCTAAAGAAAAAAAAAGTAGAAAATAAGAAAAGAATTGAAATTAAAAGAGAGGATGAAAATTTTAAAGAAAAAAAAGGAAGTTTAGCGTATTTCTAAGCGTAAAAATAATAATAAAAACATAAAAATGCCTGTGTTGTATATGCAAGCACATGATTATAAAAATGTCAAACGATTCCAGTTAAGCAATTTCGATATAGAATGTGATAATTGTGGGGCTTTACATTTTGAGGAAGAAAAAATTGGAAAAAAATACTTTTAGTGATTGTTGTAATTATGGAGATATAAAAATTGAATGTATAGGAGAAAAATATCCAGAAGAATTGGAAAAATTATTTAAAAAAAAATCCCCAAATTTTATAAATAATATATGTGCTGTGAATGGTAATTTTGCAATCGCTTCAATATCAATAAAACAATATGAATTTAAAACACCCGGTCCTTATTGTTTCCTTATATCTGGGCAGATTTACAGGAATTATTACAATGGTATTTCTCCAATTAATGACAAGGACAATTAATGACAAGTCCAGTGCTGGACAATTGTTTTTTATTGATACAAACGATGCACTCAATGTTCGTCAAAATAAATTGCGAATTGATCCTAAAGAAATAGCATTGATACACAATTATTTGTCTGATAATAATTCATTTGCAAAATCTTATGTAATGATGAGAGAAGAAATTTATAAACAAGAACAATTAGCTCAGCAAAATAATGAAGAAAGAAAAAAAAATAAAATTAGTTTTTAATACGGTCGCAAATCACGACCAAAAACGTTATAATTTGCCAATGCGAACGATATTGCCGCTGTATTTGTGCCAACTGCTGATGGAAACGTACCTGAAGCTCATATCATGATGTGTGAGTACGGAAAGGAATACAAAATATTAGATTACATTAATCCACATGTAGAGTCAATGCTTTATCCGTTATTAAGATCTAATGGAGAAAAAGGATGGGATATTAATACATATGAAAACAAAAAAAAAAGAAAAAAGTTAAGTCTTTATGATTACATTAATTATCAATTACATTATCGCAAAAATAAAGACAATCTTAGTGGTAAATATAAATTTAATTCGCTTCATTTTAGTGGAAAATTGGCACAACAATGGATAGTTGAACGATGGTGTTGTGTTGAGGCTGATAGATTAAGATATATTAGATTTAATCAAGATAAAATTAAAGCATTAAATTATTCAGGGTTACAAGATTGGCTTAATCATACTATGACTGAAATTAGAGCATTTATTGGTCGAAAAATTGTCTTGCCGTCGTCTATTACAGGTGGTCCACGTTATATGCTGAACGGATATAACGATGCGATGTGCATATGCGGCGAATTCGGATTGCCAGATCTTTTCATTACTATGACCTAAATAACCCCAACATAATTAATAATATTCCAGTTGGTAATTTTTCCAGCAATCATTCTATGCTTTGTTGCCGAGTATTTAAGAAACAATGTGATAAATTATTAGAAGTATTAAATTGTAACGATAAAAGATTAGGCGGTATTTTCGGATGTGCTCTTGCATACGTTTTTACACTAGAATTTCAAAAAGGGGCCTTTCACACATGCATTTACTTCTTAGATGCTGAAGGCAAAACTTATTTACGAGAAAATATAGACGAAATTTTGTTAGTACGAGTTCGTCTTTGTTGAGATGAAAATTGAATTGTTAATAATCGCATGATTCATGGACCATATGGGTTAGACAACATGAATGCTCCATGCATGAAGCAAGCACGTTGTGTCGAATGCAAATTTAAATCTAAGTCTGATCAACTATTAGTTGTGACGAATGCAATAAGCAAAACAAATATTGTTCAAAAGGTTTTCCTAAAGAATACTGACATGTCAGGAAATGGATACGTAAAATTTAAAAGACCTAAAGGAGAACATGTCACAGTAAATAAACGAATAATAGATAACAGCATGGTAATCCCGCACTCGCCATATTTAGTGTATTTAACGGGAAGTCACGTTAACGTTGAAGTTGTTAATAATTTAAAATCAATTAAATACACATTTTCAAATACATTCATAAAGGTTATGATGCAGCTATTGTAGACATGGTAAAGGTAAATAATGATGGAAGTAAGGATATTACGATGAAATTAACAAGCATCTGGATGCGCGTTATGTTGGTCCGTATGAAGCAGCTTGGCATCTTCTAAAATATTCAATTCAGGGCAAAAGTCATCACGTGAAAACACTTACAGTCCATTTACAAAATGATTACGATGTATATTTTAATGAAAATGCTACAAAAGATCAATTACAAAAGGGGCTTGAAAAAAATACAAAATTAACTGCTTTTTTTAATTATTGCAATGAAAATTCAAATGTTAAAATTTTGTACAAAGATTTACCACGAACTTACATATGGGATCGGAACAAATGGAAAGAAAGAAAATTATATTTTAATATTCTTGGTCGAATGTATACAATATCACCAGCTGATGGTTTTATTTGAGAATTCTTCTTAATAATGTAGAGAGTCCGCTTGGCTTTGATTGGTTATATACATATGAAGGAAAAAAGTATGAAACATGTGCTAAAGTATGTCTTGCAAGAGGTCTTATTAAAAATAACAATGAGTATAAACGTATAATGGAAAAAGCATGTTTAGATAAGTATCCCAAACGAATACGCAATGATTTTGGCCCATTGTAATCCATATGAACCAGAAAATTTATGGGAAGAATACAAAAATAAAATGTCGGAAGATTACTTTTTCCGTTGTAAAGATCAAGAAACAGAATGTGATTTAGCATATGCGTCAATCGTTAGAAAATTAATTAATTATGGCAAAGATATTTGTGTCGATTTCCCTACAAAGCCAAAAATAGATATCAATGTTATTGCAAAGAAAAAAATAGATTTAGATAAAAGTAGGCATGAGAAAATAGCTAAGGAAATGGAAAAAAAAATGAATGACGCTAAGCGTTGTGTATACAATAAAGTTAGATATCTTTTAAATGATCCTCAAAGTACAGATAGTAAATGTTTTTTGTTGACGGTCCAGGTGGAACTGGAAAAACTTTTATCTATAAAGCTATATATCATTTAGCTTTGTCATTAAGTAAAAATATTGAAAATACAGCATTTTCAGGAATCGCTGCAACTTTGCTTCCAAAAAGTCAAAAAAATCATAGTTTATTCAAATTACTAGTCCCATTAACAAAAAATTCCGTATCTAGAATTGAACCGAGTGGAAGGAAAGTGTCTAGCAGAAGTTGACATCATCGTTTGGGACCAATGTCGCCAAAATATGAGTTAGAAATTTGTGACGAAATATTAAGAAATGTAACAAAAAAAGTGCTTCATTTGGAGGAAAAATAATGTTATTAGGCGGTGATTTCAGACAGGTTTTACCAGTTAAAGAGCGTGCTATTAACGCACAAGAAATAATTGGAATTTGCCTTAAATCATCGCATTTATGGGCACAATTTGAAATCATAAAACTTACGGAAAATAAAAAAGCATTAGTCTCAGCAAAACAATTCGCTCAAAATATCTTAGATATAGGTAACGGATCAAAAAATAAAAAAAATGACTATGTAAATCTACCAAAAGCATGTGTATTGGAAAATTCACTTCCACAAAATATTTTTGCAGATTGTATTAAAAAGAAAAATTGGGAAGATATGTCTGAACTTGCTATATTGGCTGCACGAAATTCTGACGTTCATTTTCATAATAATTCTGTGCTGAACTTATTACCCGGCGAAGAATGTATTTATACAAGCATAGATGAAGCTGTAAACTGGCAATGGCCACCGTTTCCGCTAGAAGTTTTACAATCATTCGTGAATCCAGGATTTTCACAACCGAAATTTACACTTAAAAAAATGCAATTGCAATATTGTTAAGAAATTTGAACATAAACAAAGGTTTGTGCAATGGAACACGAATGCGTGTTTTAAGAATGGGAGAGAAAATATTAACATGTGAAATAGTTACAGAAGATGAGAAAGAAAAAGTCATACTATTACCTAAAATTACATTGTTGGATGATACGCATTTTTCGTGCGAATTAGAAAGGCATCAATTCTCCATTAAACTAGCATTTGCAATGTCAATAAATAAGTAGCAAGGGCAAACGTTTTCTATGATCGGAATTGATTTATGTAAGGAAGTATTTAGTCATGGTCAATTATATGTAGCATTATCAAGAACATCATCTTGGGATTCGATTAAAGTATTGTTTGCAAAAAAAATTGCTTAAAAACAAAATATTGTATGAAAAGATATATTACAGAAAAATAAAACATAGATATGTGCATACACATTGCCTAAACCTAACTCTAAAAAGCTTTCGATTTAGTAAAATTCATATTAACATTTATTCTTTAATTTTTTCAAAGTTTATTGCTTTGGGCTGGCTATGGTATGCAAATATCGTAAATCATTATAAAATGAGGGCTACAATAATGTAAATATTATGATAAAAAATATAAAAAAAAGGCGAGCGGAAGGGCTGCAAAAGTATGCCACCTCCACGTAGTGCAGTCTGGGCGACTGTTTTTATAAGTAAAAACTTCTTGCTTATTAAAACAGGCTAAGAGCATACAATTTTTCAAGTTAAACCAAACTTTTTGAAGGCATTTTCCAAAGGCTCAAAATAATTTTGACGGGAAAGAGATAAAAGTTATCTAAGATTTCAAGATTCCAGTTGAACCACTTTTGAAGGCATATCGGCTATTTAAGATCTCAAGCACTTCAAACATTTTTGGTGGGACAGACAAAGCGCTTTTACTTATAAAATATGATCGTAAGCGCTATTTTCTGTATGTCCGTCACGAAAAATTGCGTTGCGGACACATATCGTAATTCAACTTATTTCAATGACATTGTTGTTAATAATCGAAAATAAAATGTAGACTTTTAATATTATTGTTGTCACATTTACATGTAAAAAACAATAATTATTTATGGAAAAATGTCGATTTATATTAAAACATATCGTAACGTTGCCAATTCTAAGAAATTTTGTTGTTGTTTTGTGCCAATTTTTTAACAAATAGAACGCAATAATTTTTTACATTGTAAAAACGTTTTTTACTTTGCAAAAACGTAAAAACAACAAATATAATAATTATGATTGTAATTACAGGAATGATTACAGGACTGATTACAGGCATTTTGCAACATAAATTTTTGCTTAAAATTTCATTCGTCAAATTTTTTTAAAGCAAAACATTACGATTTGTGATACTTATTGTGATATTCTGATAATCAGTTTACGTCAAACCGTCCTCTTCAGGACGTAATGGGGGACCACTATCAAAACATCTATGGAATGTGTGATAAGAGTTTTATTGAGGACGTAGTCGATTCGCTTCAAGCGTCGATCGCTTCCATTAATGAGGACGTAGTCGATCCGCTTCAGGCGTCGATTGCTTCCTCTGAAATTGAAAATGTTTGCTGCGGCAATAAAGAGATTTCTTCAAGCGCACAACGTTCAAAAATATATAGAGCTGAGCGTACAATGGAAGTGAAAGAACAGCAAAAAGAAAAAGATAGAATTAGGAAAGCTTTAAAAAGAAAAAAAATGAAAGAAAAATTAAATACCTGCCTAATAATAGAGTCTGCAAAAATAAATAATTATGAATGTTCGGCACCAAAAAAAATGCCGTTCAATAGTTATAAATAATATAATTAAAAAAAATTGATGATGCTGAATTGTCTAAGCATATTGAAACAAATGTTGATGCAACGGTTGAGGAATGTGCTTATCACTTTGATGGTTATATTCCTTTAGCAATACTTAATGAATTCGTTGAAAATGAAACCAAATAGATGAACGATGAAATAATAAATGCTTATTTAAACATAATCCGTATAGTAAGTAATAAAAAATAGTCGTAGTTCCATCCCATTATGCAAATAGAGTGCGTTCGTTTAATAAAAATTATTATTAAGGAGATTTAGATAATTTTGAAGTAGCATTTATACCAATCTTAGTCAACGAAAACCATTGGACAATTGGGATATATAATCGTGAAAATAATATCATATATTACTGTGATTCATTTGTCAATCCTCCTTCAAATATTGTTATCGAAACTTTAAGATCTGCTTTAAGTGATTTAACAAATGGCTTTAATATAAATCCACAATTTAAATATATGCAAGAAAATGAATTAAATGTACAACCAGATGGACATAGTTGTGGTTTTTTTGCGGTTCTTCACGCAGAGTTGTATGTCATGAACAGTGGAACTTTTAAGTTGCCTGATTTTAATATGTCATCAGAGCCGCAGCTGCTCTAACAAATAATAACATTTTATCAGTTTATTTTTTTAATATTGTTTGTTGATTTAATTGATTAATGATTTTAAATTTTGATTTAAAAATACTAATAAAATAACAAAATAATTTTTGTGTAAATGAAATTTAAAAAAACATTATATCACTCTAAAAAATAACTTAGTAAATAACTATCACATCAAAAAATTGAAAAAAAAAGTTTTGTTTAAAATTGTTTTATATATGTAAATCATAACAATAATTGTTGCTTAAAATGAATTCTCAATTGAAAACAAAATGTAATCAAATGTGAAAAAAAAATCTTATATGAAGATACCTTTTTTATGTTCGCCTTTAATTCAACTAAAACAAATAGCGCATTTCTATATATAAAAATTATCTAAGATTTCAAGATTCCAGTTGAACCAAACATTTTGAACGCTATTTAAGATCCCAAGCATTTCAAACATTTTTCGGTGGAACGAAAAGAGCGCTTTTACTTATAAAATAGTTTGTGTTCGCCACCCTTTTGGGATCGGATCAAAACCGAGTACAAAAATAGGATCCCGAAATATTTTATCGAGATTAAAGTGAAATATGAGGTAATTAGGTATGGGGAATCCGAAAATCGAAATAATTTTTTGATCCGACCCATCTGCTGGGTCTTAATAGAGTCCCAAAAAAAATTTTCGAGATTAAAGTGAAATATGGGGTAATTGGGTGGAGGAAATTCGAAAAGCAATGTAATTTTTTGGTTTGACTCATCTGAGATCCAATTGGATTCTGAATAAGGTTTTAAATTTTTTTTAAAGATAATGGAATATGGGATAGTAGGGTGCGGGGAGCGCAAAAATTGAAATAATTTTTTGATCTGAGTCTAGCGGCGACGTAATTTTTTGATACGACCCATCTGGAATCCTAAATAGAGTCCCAAAAAAATTTTGAAATTAAAGTGAAATATGGGGTACAGTCGACGCCCCCATTAACATAACGCCAAGGGACCGCGCGTTAACTATGTTAATGGGAGCGTTAT
Organism: Bradynema listronoti; assembly: GCA_024678965.1. Taxonomy (NCBI): domain Eukaryota; kingdom Metazoa; phylum Nematoda; class Chromadorea; order Rhabditida; family Allantonematidae; genus Bradynema; species Bradynema listronoti. The sequence continues at coordinate 2,227,120 of JANLNO010000005.1, forward strand.
GTTAATGGGAAAGTTATGCTAATGGGGGGTGACTGATGTTTTCCAATGTTTGATTATGTTAATGGGGAAGTTCTACCAATGAGCATTCTTTATTCAAGCTGAAGCGACAACCAATCAACTATTGGAAGCGAAGAAATAGTCCAGAATGCTCTTCTGCTTCAGCTTCTTCACGCTCTCTTCAGCCAGGAAGTCGTCGAATTTGTCGCACAGTCGCTGAAGAGACGGATTCGCTGAATTTTCATAGAGGTATCGCTGCAGAATCGTCAGAGCGTTCTTGGCTTCTCGGGCTTCGACTGGTGGCTCCGGCTCGTCGTCGATCTCCGTCACGTCTCCGTCATCGCTGAATACATAATGGATTTTTGAATAACTAAGCCTGCCAGAATATTTACCTGTCTTCACCAATCTCTTCATCATTCGCAGTAGAAGCATCAGCAGCAATTTCGGCCAGCGAGAGCTAGCCGAAATATAATCCACACACCAGACATACTAAATCTTGCAACAAAACATTTTATGAGCAAATTACAACGAATAGAATGCCAATCAAAATGTGCTAAGCACGCGCACACTTTAAATATAATACTTCGCAACACATTCTTTTCAATTGCAAACGACAAACTCGACAATCGGATAAGTGGGATCTGTCTGAAGCGGTTTTATGTTAATCAGAGGGTTGAATACCATACAGGTTCCTCTCGAGAGTTATGTTAATGAGAGAGTTATGTTAATGGGAAGTTATGTTAATGGGAAAGTTTTGTTATAGATATTTACATTAAAACCAACCAAGCTGCCAAAACGATTATGTTAATGGGAGGTTTATGTTAATGGGAATTTATGTTAATGGGAGCGTCGACTGTAATTGAAAAATCATGGTAATTTTTTGATTTGACTCATCTGGGGTCCTGCTGTTGGGTTCTGAAAAGGGTTTTAAAATTTTTTTCATGATGATAGTGAAAAATATGGTTTTCGGGTGTGGGGAGTCAAATAATCGAGATAATTTTTTGTTCTAAATTCAGCGGTGCCAAACGTTTAGGGTCAGTTCAAAATTTCGGCGATGTTTTATGAAAAGTGAAAAAAAACTATCGAGAGAAATTATTTAAAGTACAAATGAAATCAGTCACTTAAGCGAAGGAGGAGATGAGAATAGAGAGATATCTGAGGCTTTAGTTGCAACAAACATTTTACCGAAAATAGGAAGTGGAAGAAAAGGAATGGTTGGGTACTAAAAAATTTTTTGAGATAATAAATGTGGAATCATTGGACGCACCGAGTCCCAATGAGGACATAATTTTTTGATTCGAGTTATGTGAGATCCCATACATTTTCGCAGTGCTCTTTCATAAACATATGGGGTAGGGAAAAAAATAATGAATGGAAAATGAGTTATTTAAAATATCAGTAGTGCCAAACTCGCATTGTATTTTGGCTCGATTCGCTCGCCTTGTATTTTAGCTAGCTTCGTTTGCCCAGTATTTGTAGAATTTTAATGTTAACAAGCTGATTTGTATCATGTTATTTATAAGATTTATTTGGAAATAAAAATTCCATTAGAATGATCATTTTTGATTCTTTCTTTGTTTATAATCAATAACATATCACTTGATTTAAAAATAAGAATTTGTTTTTTCAATAATTTATATTTTTAGCTTTATATTATTTCTTATCTCTACTTTTTAACGATATTAAATCAATCCTTTTTTTTCATTACAATGTCTGAGGTAGGTTTTATTTTATTTTATTTTTTTGCATCATTTTTTACATATTTAATTTTAAGCAATTTGTTGTGGTAACTGATCCAAGTAACAATGAACCCGTCGAGTTGCCAACTAATGCAGAGGATGCGTCGCTTTCGGCGAATACATTAGAGCGCGCATTTCCCGGCGCCCATGGACTCAAGTACAAAAATCCAGCAACAGGCGCTTTTCGCGCACTTTTGTAAGTGAATATTTGATTGATAGTCAATAATATTGCTCAAAAAAATTGCTCTTAGAATTTGCTAACAAAACTATATGAAAATAGTTTTTGAATTACACTTTGCATTTTAATGTTTTTTTTCAAAAATGGCTAATTCCATTAATTTATTTAATTTAACATTTAAAGGACGCATGAACACCAATATAGATTTCCACACAATTTGTTCTAACTTTTTTTCTACGATAGATAGAGACGTGGGTTTTTTTGCATTTTGTAGAGCGTACTCGATTTATGGGGGACGTGTTTCAGCGATTTTTAAAATTTTCATTTTTAGCATTTTTATAGAGGAAAATGCAACGAAAAAAGTGCATGTGGCTGAGCATTTTTTTTGGAGAGTGATCCGATGGACTTGAAACTTGTGCTATGAGCTCCCCTTACATACACTATTACACTCTATAAATTTGAACCTGATCGATTGGATAGGAGCCGAGTTATGATACCTCAGAAAACGGCAAAAATGACAAATTTCCGCATTTTTGCCGTTTTTTGAAGTTTCATAACTCGGCTTTATCCAATCGATCAGGTTCAAATTTATAAAGTGTAACAGTGTATGTAAGGAGAGCTCATAGCAAAAGTTTCAAGTCCATCGGATCACTCTCCGAAAAAAATGCTCAGCCACATGCACTTTTTTCGTTGCATTTTCCTCTATAAAAATGCTAAAAATGAAAATTTTAAAAATCGCTGAAACACATCCCCCATAAATCGATAACGCTCTACAAAATGCAAAAAAACCCACATCTCTATCTATCGTAGAAAAAAAGTTAGAACAAATTGTGTGGAAATCTAGGTGTTCATGCGTCCTTTAACCCTAGGATTACCGTGAAAAAAACAAGCATCTTTTACCATTGGGGTCCATACGGACCCCATGTGTATTTTATGTTTATAAGTATAATAGAACTTTATTTTTTCATAATTTATGGCAAAATTAACAAAAAATATTAAAAATTAACAATATTAAATTTTAACAATCGTGACAAATCAGCTGCATATGATCACTACAAACAAATTTTGAGCAAACCGAACAACGAGAACGTATTTTTCTATCCTTGTCTCTTGTACAAAGGTTGCATCGGCCGCGTTTATTTTCGATATTATTTCGGTCAGGTCGGTCATTTTGATTGTCTGTTGTTGTTCCTTTAGCCAGAGTCCTAATTCTTCAAGAAACTTTCGACGCTTATGGGACTTGTCTCGATGATATTGCGGATTGATTTTTGTATAAACAACAAAAGCGTTTATTGCTGCTACGTCAAGAATGTTATAGAATAAAATCATGGGCCAGCGTCGTGACATTCTTTTTGTTGAATAACCGCGAGCCATCTGGTCAAGAGTATCAACGCCTCCTTTAGTTTTGTTGTAATCAAGAATAATGTTTGGTTTACGATCGGTTCTATTAGAAACAGCATTATTATCATGATGCATAGTACTAAGAAGAATAACCGGCTTCTTGGATTTTCCCGGGCAATAAGAACATAACATGGCGAGTTTTTGAAAGCCGAAAATTGAAGAATACTCATCTTTTCTCTTTGCTAAAAATTATATTGATTATGTCATCATATTCATAAAACAACAAACCTATGAACGCAGCCGGTAATTCGGTTCGGTTGTGCCTAATTGTTCCTAACAAGCTTATTTTTTTTTCTGCGAGCTTTTTCGCTAAAGATAAACTCGTAAAAAAATTATCGCACGTGACATTACGACCTTCTAAACGACAACAGTTAGATAAAAATTCATTCAGAAAATTTTTACTTACTCATGAAATCCAACTCACTGACAAGATCCAAAACGACTCTTTCGCCCTGATTTATCTCGCGTTGCATTCCAGGCGCACGGCCCGTATAAACTTGCATATTCAATACAAAGCTAGTACTGCTATCGCACAGCATCCAAAGTTTGATAGCATAGCGGCCGGGTTTACTAGGTATATATTGCTTGAAAGAGCAGCGACCACGAAAAGTTACAAGTTGCTCGTCCACTGTCACAAATTCAGATGGCGTGTAACTACGACAGAGTGATTCAACAAATGTATCGAAAACTTTTCTGATTGGAGCCAACTTGTCATCACGTTCTGGAAGACGGCGTCGCCTTTCAGCATCATCAAATCGAAGACAACGCAAAAGTAAGTAAAATCTATTGCGAGATAAAGCACTTCTTATGCAATTACGTCCAACTTCCTTACTCCAGAGCATAGAAACAGGCTCATTTTTTCCTCGATAAACGCCAATCAAATATAACACTCCGAGAAATTTATAAAATTCCGATAACGATAAATCTCTCCATTCGGTTCCCAAACGTCGCTCTCCTTCTAAGTTTGTCATTATTACGATTTCCTAAACAATATATAAAAAATATAATACAAAATGAAAATACAAAAAGACCTTCAGCATATTAGGTGGAAGAAAAAGATCAAGCGAAGTTCTCAAATCATCAACGCGGTGAGCCGCATATGCGGTTACACCTTCTGCACGCTGAATCACATTCTGAGATTGATGGCGGCTATTATTTACAATTGGATAACGGCTCCACAATTCCTTTCCATTTTTGGAAATAAATTGTTCCTCCTCTGAATCATTTGTTTCATTCAAATCATCTGAAAGTTCGCTAGAAATTTCACTGATGTGATCAATTTCCCCTCATCAGAAGATGGAATATAATCACTTTCAAAGTGTTCAAACTCCGAGTCATCCGACGACATTACAAAACTAAATAAATATAAAAGAATTATAAGAAAAATAAGAAGTTTTACATCACAGTAAACTTATAACAAGTCATTTGGAGCCAGCATGAACTGGGGTCCAAATGGACCCCAATGGTCAAAAGTGCTGTTTTTTTATAGAAAAATTTTGATACACACCAAACGTTTGTTTTACTCCACAGAGTGTCAAAAACACTCAAATAAACAAAGTCATAAAAATTTGGGATGATCCGATATTTTTAAATAATAAAAAAATTCATTCAAAAACGTCTTGGGGTCCGTATGGACCCCACGGTAATCCGAGGGTTAAACACAGTTTTTTTAAGAATATTATTTTTTTGCATTTGTTTTTTATTCGGCTAATATTTTATTTAATTATTATGTTTTAGACTCGATGATAGCGGTTCGAAATTCTTACCGCCATCGGACGGCTGGGATGGAAAAATTTTCACCATCCTAATGCGACCGCCGGGTATTCATAATTTTACAATTTGTTTTCAAACATGATTTTTGAGCGCGAGAAATAATTATTTTATATTGACGAATGAAATACAAAAAAAATTGTAAATATAAATACATTAGCGAGAAAAAGAAATGGAACAAGGCTTATTTTTTGATATTTCAAAAAATATGGATTGGAATTAAATAGCATTCTGTTTTTTATTTTTAAGATTCACTTCGTCAACCTACTCCACTTTCTTGGCGCTCGTCAATGGCTGCTTTAGATGAAGGTATTTTATTACTCTAATTTCAGATATATATTGACGAATGAAATACAAAAAAAAATTGTAAATATATTAGCGAAAAAAAGAAATGGAACAAGGCTTATTTTTTGGTATTTCAAAAAATATGGATTGGAATTAAATAGCATTCTGTTTTTTATTTTTAAGATTCACTTCGTCAACCTACTCCACTTTCTTGGCGCTCGTCAATGGCTGCTTTAGATAAGGGTATTTTATTACTCGAATTTCAGGCTCTAATTATGCATTGGTTCGAACAATTTTCAACGCCTATTTTATATTATGTTTTGATCAATTAAATACATTTTAATAGAATTTGATTAGAATTTTTAGAGGAATTCGCTCGTAGCCTTCATCACTTTCTTTTCTATATTCCATGCCAACAGGCCGCTCTTGTCGATAATCCTCTAAGAAATTTTTCGCCAGACATCGAAAATTTCATTGATGGCGGGTTCGTAACACCCATTTCTGGGTCGGTCGCGGTTACATACCGCCATGGAACAAATAAAATTTTGGAAATTTTCAATGAGTGTGAGGAAAATTTACGTAGCGTTGTGGAAATTCGCAAAATTGGTTGCACAACTATTCGCCACACCATGAAAGTACGTTTGTTATTAAGTGTCGATTCTTGTAGGGATAGTAAAATAATTTTTGTAGTAATTTTGTAGTAATTCTTCTTTCAATCATAGGTTGTTTTTATTGATGAACACCACGACTTCGTCTTTTTGCGCTCATTCAATAAAGAGGAAATCTTTTCTTACTCGTTCCCTCATGCTATTCGTTCGCCTTGCAACTTTGAGTGGCTCATTGGGTTTGGATTAAGCCATTTTAATGATTTCGGACAACACATCACGCACCGTAGTGGACGCTTATGCTCGGACAGTCCCGACTATCGTGGCCGCCTTAAAGTGCATTTTCCAATCGACGGCGGCGATTCTGGCGGCCCATGTTTCGGCAAGGATCGCGCTTTCGTTGGCATGCTCATCGCGTCTACTACTACGTCGCCAAGCTTAGCTGATGAATATGATAAAAAAATTATTGGCCAAGAGATCGGTGACGCTTCCTGCCATCCTGGCGATTGTTTAATTGTTTCGGGCGGCACAATTTTTGGAGCGTTAAGAGTAATTAATTTTTTTAATTAAAAAGAGAAGTGGGAAAGGGAAAATAAGATTTTATATTTATTTTCAGAATTACTTTGTTACTACCGGCGAAGAAAAAATTCCAAATGACACTAGTTTGAGAATGAAACGTCCTATGCCCATGGTATTTGTTTAAAAAGTCTTTTTGGTCGTTAATATAATATTTTGTTTTTTATTTGAAATGTATTTCATTTATAATTGAATAAGGAATATTTATATATTATTTATTTTAGAGTCAAAACAAGCCAGCGACGAAGCGACAAGCTAAGGATTAGACGGAATAGATATTTGTCTTTATAATACATTGACACCTTGACTGCGCGCCAATTTTAAAGTAATAATTCTAGAGAGGTCGGATCAAAAAACGGAAAAAAAACTTTGGCATCTCCGACCCCGATTTGGGGGTAGTCCCAGTCTTGAAAATTTTTCAAATTAGGAACCGGAAAGGCTTCAAAATTATCTCGATTTTCGGATTCCCCACACCCAATTATCCCACTTTAATCTCGAAAAAATGGACTCAGATCAAAAAACGACCCCAATTTTTGGATAATGAATTACCCCATGTTCCGCTATAATCTCGAAAAAAATTTTAGGACCTTATTCAAGACCCCAGATGAGTCAGATCAAAAAATTACTATGATTTTTGGACTTCTCATATGCAATTGTCCCATACTCCATTACAACCTCGAAAAAAATTTTGGGATCCTATTACCACGTTTTTCGGATTCTCTACACCCAATTACCCAACATTCCATTATTATCTTGAAAAAATATTTTGGGATCCTATTTTGGACCCCGTACAGGATCCCATCAGATTAAAAAACGGACTTTAACTTTGGCATCTTCGACCCTGATTTGGGGATAGTCCCACTCTTGAAAATTTTTCGAAATAGGGACCGGAAAGGCCTTGAAAAGCGTTGCGGACATTTTCGTGACGGACATACGGACATATAGAAAATAGCGCTTTAGTAAATGCTGATGATGATGGGCGGTCTCATTGTAATTTGTCCTAAAAATGAATATTTTTGTTGCGGCCTTTGGTCGTATATTCAAATAATGTTGGTTTTGTACCAATTATATTAATTGGCATGTATTTCATGATGTAATTATGGTACCTGTTGACATATGCCATTATTCTCGATAATAAGTTTATTCTATTGTTGGGTTTATCTTATAGCCCGCTGTTTAATAAAGCATTGTTTAATTTTCAAACCAGTCTATAACCAACGAATACCGAACCTTATTCACAACAATTTTGTATAAAAAGCAATTGGCCATCTTATTCTACGTAAAATTTTGTATACAGTGGCGGACAAAAATAGGCATCAAAAATTTTATTTTTTTCTAACGCAGATTTTTTACACTTATCGCTTAGTTTTCAGATATTTGTTTCACAGTTTTACAGTCAAACCTGTTTAATTGGGCACTTCTCGAAGGTGCCCAATTAGAGAGGATGCCCGATTACAGAGGTTTTCCGAAAATACTCTAAATAACTTTCCGATGGGAACATTGATCGCCGAAAACGAATACTTCTCGAATAATCTTTATTAAATCAACTTTATTCCGTCTGCAGTCAACTAAAGCGGCAATAACTATCTGCGCTTGCAAACTTTGCTAAAATTTGAAATTTTGTCGGCAATGCCCAATTAGAGGGGGTGCCCAATTACAGTGGTGCCCAATTAGACAGGTTTGATTGTATACAGTTTATAGAGAATTTCGAACCCTATCAGATGGACTAACTTTTTTCAAATAACTCTTAAAAATTTTTAATAATTTTAATCAAACGAAAATTGCGAAAATTTCATCGGACAAAAATTCGTTGGCACTTAAAGAGCAGAAAATTCTGTAGCACATATTTGAAAATTAGGAAAATTGGTGAAAAATAGATGTGTGAATTTTAAATAATTGAAAAAATGCAATTTTTAATGTTTTTTTTGATGATTTAAATTTTGCATCCGTCCATTTTTTAGCTGTTAGCTTACCAATTTTTCTAATTTTCAGATGTGATACAGAATTTTCTGCTCTTTAAGATGCTAATATTAGTTTTTTAAATATGTTTTGTCCGTGTTAGGCCCAAAAATCGAAAAAAACTAAAAATTTCTGTGAAAATTTATCTTTACGGTGCCGATGTTTTGTCCGATGAAATTTTCGCATAGGTGTAAAAAATCTGCATTAGAAAAAAATGAAATTTTTGGCGCCTATGTTTTGTCCGCCACTGTGTATGCAAGACTTATTAAGCGGATATCGGCAGCTTGACCTGACAGATCGGACGAGATGGAGTATTTTCAGCGCGAAATGGTCGTAAACATTAATGTTGGTGAAAAATTTCTATTCATTTTAATTCCAAATATGTACAATAACTAGATTTTCAAGTTAATAAAATTGTAAATTTTCGACCGTCATAATTGATTATGTCGTATATATTTTGTGTTTATATGAATGTGAACATAATTTTGGAAATGACACAATAATATAATACATCAATATTAGCATTTCCGCAGGAAGGATAATGCATTCCAAAAATTGATCGCAAAACATTCATTCCTTTCGAGGAGTGTATTATCATGTTTTTGGGTAATTAAACCGAAAATGTTGAAACGAAATTTTTAAACTGGCATTTGCACCCATCAACTTGTGAAAATGCTAGACAAGCAGACAGTCACACAATATTTCACCACATTTTTTTTCAATCAAAAATAATTTTTTCATATTTGTTTTGATTTTTTCTTTCCGACCCAACACTAGGATAGAGTAAGCATAAATTATGCAAAAATTAGAAAAAAATCTAAAAAAGTTTACAACCCTCGAGATTCCCAGGACGTCTTCGATTCAAGTACTAATCGAGCCCAGCGCTGCTTGACTAGTCAGATCGGATTGGATGGCTTATTCATCAGACGGGATGGCGTATTCATTTATTGCAAATAGCACAGCCAAGGGTTTCATTTTATGAACATAAATGCGACTTGATTATTATGGTCATTTTACGAACTTAATTTGTATCTCTTTTTTAATCTAACATTTTTATTCGTCTTCATTGTAATAACGTGTAAAATATATACCTTACAAATAAATAAGGTATTTTTTATTTTGTGTGACTGTCTGCTTGTCTAGCATTTTCACAAGTTGATGGGTGCAAATGCCAGTTTAAAAATTTCGTTTCAACATTTTCGGTTTAATTACCCAAAAACATGATAATACACTCCTCGAAAGGAATGAATGTTTTGCGATCAATTTTTGGAATGCATTATCCTTCCTGCGGAAATGCTAATATTGATGTATTATATTATTGTGTCATTTCCAAAATTATGTTCACATTCATATAAACACAAAATATATACGACATAATCAATTATGACGGTCGAAAATTTACAATTTTATTAACTTGAAAATCTAGTTATTGTACATATTTGGAATTAAAATGAATAGAAATTTTTCACCAACATTAATGTTTACGACCATTTCGCGCTGAAAATACTCCATCTCGTCCGATCTGTCAGGTCAAGCTGCCGATATCCGCTTAATAAGTCTTGCATACACAGTGGCGGACAAAACATAGGCGCCAAAAATTTCATTTTTTTCTAATGCAGATTTTTTACACCTATGCGAAAATTTCATCGGACAAAACATCGGCACCGTAAAGATAAATTTTCACAGAAATTTTTAGTTTTTTTCGATTTTTGGGCCTAACACGGACAAAACATTTTTAAAAAAACTAATATTAGCATCTTAAAGAGCAGAAAATTCTGTATCACATCTGAAAATTAGAAAAATTGGTAAGCTAACAGCTAAAAAATGGACGGATGCAAAATTTAAATCATCAAAAAAAACATTAAAAATTGCATTTTTTCAATTATTTAAAATTCACACATCTATTTTTCACCAATTTTCCTAATTTTCAAATATGTGCTACAGAATTTTCTGCTCTTTAAGTGCCAACGAATTTTTGTCCGATGAAATTTTCGCAATTTTCGTTTGATTAAAATTATTAAAAATTTTTAAGAGTTATTTGAAAAAAAGTTAGTCCATCTGATAGGGTTCGAAATTCTCTATAAACTGTATACAATCAAACCTGTCTAATTGGGCACCCCTGTAATTGGGCACCCCTCTAATTGGGCACTCCCGACAAAATTTCAAAAAATTCTTTTATATTGAATAATAAATTTTTGGCAAAGTTTGCAAGCTAGGATAGTTATTGTCACTTCAGTTGACTGCAGGAGGAATAAAGAGTTGATAGAATAAAGATTATTCGAGAAGTATTCGTTCTTGGTGATCAACGTTCCCGTCGGAAAGTTATTTAGAGTATTTTCGGAAAACCTCTGTAATCGGGCATCCTCTCTAATTGGGCACCTTCGAGAAGTGCCCAATTAAACAGGTTTGACTGTAAAACTGTGAAACAAATATCTGAAAACTAAGCGATAAGTGTAAAAAATCTGCGTTAGAAAAAAATAAAATTTTTGATGCCTATTTTTGTCCGCCACTGTATACAAAATTTTACGTAGAATAAGATGGCCAATTGCTTTTTATACAAAATTGTTGTGAATAAGGTTCGGTATTCGTTGGTTATAGACTGGTTTGAAAATTAAACAATGCTTTATTAAACAGCGGGCTATAAGATAAACCCAACAATAGAATAAACTTATTATCGAGAATAATGGCATATGTCAACAGGTACCATAATTACATCATGAAATACATGCCAATTAATATAATTGGTACAAAACCAACATTATTTGAATATACGACCAAAGGCCGCAACAAAAATATTCATTTTTAGGACAAATTACAATGAGACCGCCCATCATCATCAGCATTTACTAAAGCGCTATTTTCTATATGTCCGTATGTCCGTCACGAAAATGTCCGCAACGCTTTTCAAGGCCTTTCCGGTCCCTATTTCGAAAAATTTTCAAGAGTGGGACTATCCCCAAATCAGGGTCGAAGATGCCAAAGTTAAAGTCCGTTTTTTAATCTGATGGGATCCTGTACGGGGTCCAAAATAGGATCCCAAAATATTTTTTCAAGATAATAATGGAATGTTGGGTAATTGGGTGTAGAGAATCCGAAAAACGTGGTAATAGGATCCCAAAATTTTTTTCGAGGTTGTAATGGAGTATGGGACAATTGCATATGAGAAGTCCAAAAATCATAGTAATTTTTTGATCTGACTCATCTGGGGTCTTGAATAAGGTCCTAAAATTTTTTTCGAGATTATAGCGGAACATGGGGTAATTCATTATCCAAAAATTGGGGTCGTTTTTTGATCTGAGTCCATTTTTTCGAGATTAAAGTGGGATAATTGGGTGTGGGGAATCCGAAAATCGAGATAATTTTGAAGCCTTTCCGGTTCCTAATTTGAAAAATTTTCAAGACTGGGACTACCCCCAAATCGGGGTCGGAGATGCCAAAGTTTTTTTTCCGTTTTTTGATCCGACCTCTCTAGAATTATTACTTTAAAATTGGCGCGCAGTCAAGGTGTCAATGTATTATAAAGACAAATATCTATTCCGTCTAATCCTTAGCTTGTCGCTTCGTCGCTGGCTTGTTTTGACTCTAAAATAAATAATATATAAATATTCCTTATTCAATTATAAATGAAATACATTTCAAATAAAAAACAAAATATTATATTAACGACCAAAAAGACTTTTTAAACAAATACCATGGGCATAGGACGTTTCATTCTCAAACTAGTGTCATTTGGAATTTTTTCTTCGCCGGTAGTAACAAAGTAATTCTGAAAATAAATATAAAATCTTATTTTCCCTTTCCCACTTCTCTTTTTAATTAAAAAAATTAATTACTCTTAACGCTCCAAAAATTGTGCCGCCCGAAACAATTAAACAATCGCCAGGATGGCAGGAAGCGTCACCGATCTCTTGGCCAATAATTTTTTTATCATATTCATCAGCTAAGCTTGGCGACGTAGTAGTAGACGCGATGAGCATGCCAACGAAAGCGCGATCCTTGCCGAAACATGGGCCGCCAGAATCGCCGCCGTCGATTGGAAAATGCACTTTAAGGCGGCCACGATAGTCGGGACTGTCCGAGCATAAGCGTCCACTACGGTGCGTGATGTGTTGTCCGAAATCATTAAAATGGCTTAATCCAAACCCAATGAGCCACTCAAAGTTGCAAGGCGAACGAATAGCATGAGGGAACGAGTAAGAAAAGATTTCCTCTTTATTGAATGAGCGCAAAAAGACGAAGTCGTGGTGTTCATCAATAAAAACAACCTATGATTGAAAGAAGAATTACTACAAAATTACTACAAAAATTATTTTACTATCCCTACAAGAATCGACACTTAATAACAAACGTACTTTCATGGTGTGGCGAATAGTTGTGCAACCAATTTTGCGAATTTCCACAACGCTACGTAAATTTTCCTCACACTCATTGAAAATTTCCAAAATTTTATTTGTTCCATGGCGGTATGTAACCGCGACCGACCCAGAAATGGGTGTTACGAACCCGCCATCAATGAAATTTTCGATGTCTGGCGAAAAATTTCTTAGAGGATTATCGACAAGAGCGGCCTGTTGGCATGGAATATAGAAAAGAAAGTGATGAAGGCTACGAGCGAATTCCTCTAAAAATTCTAATCAAATTCTATTAAAATGTATTTAATTGATCAAAACATAATATAAAATAGGCGTTGAAAATTGTTCGAACCAATGCATAATTAGAGCCTGAAATTCGAGTAATAAAATACCCTTATCTAAAGCAGCCATTGACGAGCGCCAAGAAAGTGGAGTAGGTTGACGAAGTGAATCTTAAAAATAAAAAACAGAATGCTATTTAATTCCAATCCATATTTTTTGAAATACCAAAAAATAAGCCTTGTTCCATTTCTTTTTTTCGCTAATATATTTACAATTTTTTTTTGTATTTCATTCGTCAATATATATCTGAAATTAGAGTAATAAAATACCTTCATCTAAAGCAGCCATTGACGAGCGCCAAGAAAGTGGAGTAGGTTGACGAAGTGAATCTTAAAAATAAAAAACAGAATGCTATTTAATTCCAATCCATATTTTTTGAAATATCAAAAAATAAGCCTTGTTCCATTTCTTTTTCTCGCTAATGTATTTATATTTACAATTTTTTTTGTATTTCATTCGTCAATATAAAATAATTATTTCTCGCGCTCAAAAATCATGTTTGAAAACAAATTGTAAAATTATGAATACCCAGCGGTCGCATTACGATGGTGAAAATTTTTCCATCCCAGCCGTCCGATGGCGGTAAGAATTTCGAACCGCTATCATCGAGTCTAAAACATAATAATTAAATAAAATATTAGCCGAATAAAAAATAAATGCAAAAAAATAATATTCTTAAAAAAACTGTGTTTAACCCTCGGATTACCGTGGGTCCATACGGACCCCAAGACGTTTTTGAATGAATTTTTTTATTATTTAAAAATATCGGATCATCCCAAATTTTTATGACTTTGTTTATTTGAGTGTTTTTGACACTCTGTGGAGTAAAACAAACGTTTGGTGTGTATCAAAATTTTTCTATAAAAAAACAGCACTTTTGACCATTGGGGTCCATTTGGACCCCAGTTCATGCTGGCTCCAAATGACTTGTTATAAGTTTACTGTGATGTAAAACTTCTTATTTTTCTTATAATTCTTTTATATTTATTTAGTTTTGTAATGTCGTCGGATGACTCGGAGTTTGAACACTTTGAAAGTGATTATATTCCATCTTCTGATGAGGGGGAAATTGATCACCTATTTTGGACCCCGTACAGGATCCCATCAGATTAAAAAACGGACTTTAACTTTGGCATCTTCGACCCTGATTTGGGGATAGTCCCACTCTTGAAAATTTTTCGAAATAGGGACCGGAAAGGCCTTGAAAAGCGTTGCGGACATTTTCGTGACGGACATACGGACATATAGAAAATAGCGCTTTAGTAAATGCTGATGATGATGGGCGGTCTCATTGTAATTTGTCCTAAAAATGAATATTTTTGTTGCGGCCTTTGGTCGTATATTCAAATAATGTTGGTTTTGTACCAATTATATTAATTGGCATGTATTTCATGATGTAATTATGGTACCTGTTGACATATGCCATTATTCTCGATAATAAGTTTATTCTATTGTTGGGTTTATCTTATAGCCCGCTGTTTAATAAAGCATTGTTTAATTTTCAAACCAGTCTATAACCAACGAATACCGAACCTTATTCACAACAATTTTGTATAAAAAGCAATTGGCCATCTTATTCTACGTAAAATTTTGTATACAGTGGCGGACAAAAATAGGCATCAAAAATTTTATTTTTTTTCTAACGCAGATTTTTTACACTTATCGCTTAGTTTTCAGATATTTGTTTCACAGTTTTACAGTCAAACCTGTTTAATTGGGCACTTCTCGAAGGTGCCCAATTAGAGAGGATGCCCGATTACAGAGGTTTTCCGAAAATACTCTAAATAACTTTCCGACGGGAACGTTGATCACCAAGAACGAATACTTCTCGAATAATCTTTATTCTATCAACTCTTTATTCCTCCTGCAGTCAACTGAAGTGACAATAACTATCCTAGCTTGCAAACTTTGCCAAAAATTTATTATTCAATATAAAAAGAATTTTTTGAAATTTTGTCGGGAGTGCCCAATTAGAGGGGGTGCCCAATTACAGGGGTGCCCAATTAGACAGGTTTGATTGTATACAGTTTATAGAGAATTTCGAACCCTATCAGATGGACTAACTTTTTTTCAAATAACTCTTAAAAATTTTTAATAATTTTAATCAAACGAAAATTGCGAAAATTTCATCGGACAAAAATTCGTTGGCACTTAAAGAGCAGAAAATTCTGTAGCACATATTTGAAAATTAGGAAAATTGGTGAAAAATAGATGTGTGAATTTTAAATAATTGAAAAAATGCAATTTTTAATGTTTTTTTTGATGATTTAAATTTTGCATCCGTCCATTTTTTTAGCTGTTAGCTTACCAATTTTTCTAATTTTCAGATGTGATACAGAATTTTCTGCTCTTTAAGATGCTAATATTAGTTTTTTAAATATGTTTTGTCCGTGTTAGGCCCAAAAATCGAAAAAAACTAAAAATTTCTGTGAAAATTTATCTTTACGGTGCCGATGTTTTGTCCGATGAAATTTTCGCATAGGTGTAAAAAATCTGCATTAGAAAAAATGAAATTTTTGGCGCCTATGTTTTGTCCGCCACTGTGTATGCAAGACTTATTAAGCGGATATCGGCAGCTTGACCTGACAGATCGGACGAGATGGAGTATTTTCAGCGCGAAATGGTCGTAAACATTAATGTTGGTGAAAAATTTCTATTCATTTTAATTCCAAATATGTACAATAACTAGATTTTCAAGTTAATAAAATTGTAAATTTTCGACCGTCATAATTGATTATGTCGTATATATTTTGTGTTTATATGAATGTGAACATAATTTTGGAAATGACACAATAATATAATACATCAATATTAGCATTTCCGCAGGAAGGATAATGCATTCCAAAAATTGATCGCAAAACATTCATTCCTTTCGAGGAGTGTATTATCATGTTTTTGGGTAATTAAACCGAAAATGTTGAAACGAAATTTTTAAACTGGCATTTGCACCCATCAACTTGTGAAAATGCTAGACAAGCAGACAGTCACACAATATTTCACCACATTTTTTTTTCAATCAAAAATAATTTTTTCATATTTGTTTTGATTTTTTCTTTCCGACCCAACACTAGGATAGAGTAAGCATAAATTATGCAAAAATTAGAAAAAAATCTAAAAAGTTTACAACCCTCGAGATTCCCAGGACGTCTTCGATTCAAGTACTAATCGAGCCCAGCGCTGCTTGACTAGTCAGATCGGATTGGATGGCTTATTCATCAGACGGGATGGCGTATTCATTTATTGCAAATAGCACAGCCAAGGGTTTCATTTTATGAACATAAATGCGACTTATATGCAAACCTAAAAAACTTACATACCAATGTAAATATGATTTTTAAATATGATTTTTAAGCCAATTTTTGTGGTTAGGACGTTGTTGTATTTAAATCAATTTTTAAAGTAAATATTATTAGACGAATGGCATATTAATTGTTACTCTTAATTGAAAATTGTTATCCGAAAATTTTGAGAATAAAAATAAAAAATACCTTATTTATTTGTAAGGTATATATTTTACACGTTATTACAATGAAGACGAATAAAAATGTTAGATTAAAAAAGAGATACAAATTAAGTTCGTAAAATGACCATAATAATTTTTTTTAATAATAAAAAACCAAACGCTTCATTGAAACATACTAATAATACCAATATCAGTGAGTTGATAAGTAAAATAATCAATCAATATAAAAAATTGATTAATAAAAAATAAAATTTTTGTACCTCAATTACTTATCATTTTAATTACCGTATAAAAGGCATTTTAAAATATTTTTAAAATTTTGGCATTTTTAAAAAAAAGTCAGCCATTAAATTTTCTGAATAAAATTAATGATGTACTGGGGTGGTGGTGATATCATGCTTCGCCTTCATTAAGAACTATTCTTAATTCCACATTGTTTAATAGTAAATTATTATATAAAAAATTAATTTTTTTAATTTTTATTGCTAGGATGGTGCGTTATAGTGCATGGAAGGGCACACTTCAGCAGCCTTTTTCCATTAAATTATTCAAGAATATTTGGAATTGCCATGAGCGCTTTCTAACAAAAACGGTTATGGTTCAAAATAATGATGTCGACTCAGCGTTTCACCTTTTGAATCGGTTATTTTTTTAAATTAATTTGACCAGATGTGCTAATTATTATCAGTAATCATAATGAAAAATTTTTTCTTACTCAACGAATTTGAACTTTTATTTGGTGCTGATTTAGACTAATGGAACGTGAAGGGTTGATGAAGATTATTCGCAACACTCAATATTACATAAAACCCTATAAACAGCGCAACAATCTCGCCATGGAAGCGTCGACGGCCATTTTCAACGAAGACATTAATAGAAAAATGCGATTTTTGATGCGAAAAAATCGCAAAGACGCCTTTCCTGGTCAAATGATCACTTAAAAAACGACATTTTTTCGAATTATTAGGACTTTGTTTTGTTTTTTAAATTTGCGGGTATTTGAATATTTTTCACAAAATAATTTTTGGAAAGAATTTTAATGTTAACAAGCTGATTTGTATAAGATTTATTTGGAAATAAAAATTCCATTAGAATGGTTATTTTTGATTCTTTTATTTGTTCATAATCAATAACATATCACTTGATTTAAAAATAAGAATTTGTTTTTTCAATAATTTATATTTTTAGCTTTATATTATTTCTTATCTCTATTTTTTGACGGTACTAAATCAATCCTTTTTTTCATTACAATGTCTGAGGTAGGTTTTATTTTATTTTATTTTTTTGCAGCATTTTTATATATTTAATTTTAAGCAATTTGTTGTGGTAACTGATCCAAGTAACAATGAACCCGTCGAGTTGCCAACTAATGCAGAGGATGCGTCGCTTTCGGCGAATACATTAGAGCGCGCATTTCCCGGCGCCCATGGACTCAAGTACAAAAATCCCGCGACAGGCGCTTTTCGCGCACTTTTGTGAGTGAACATTTAATTGATAGCCAATAATATTGCGCGAAAAAATTGCTATTAGAATTTGCTAATAAAACTAGATGAAAATAATTTTTGAATCTTTGCACTTTAATGTTTTTTTTTCAAAAATGAATTTATTTAATTTAACATTTAAACACAGTTTTTTTAAGAATATTATTTTTTTGCATTTGTTTTTTATTCGGCTAATATTTTATTTAATTATTATGTTTTAGACTCGATGATAGCGGTTCGAAATTCTTACCGCCATCGGACGGCTGGGATGGAAAAATTTTCACCATCGTAATGCGACCGCCGGGTATTCATAATTTTACAATTTGTTTTCAAACATGATTTTTGAGCGCGAGAAATAATTATTTTATATTGACGAATGAAATAAAAAAAAAAAATTACAAAAAATAAATTGGGAATATACATATGTAGCAGCAATGATAGAAAGTGGGATTTTGTTTTATTGAATTGTCAGATAAAAATGAAATGAATATTTTTGAGAAAAGCTGAATTGAGGAAAAAATTCTAGCGAAACGTGAAAATGAATTGAAATTTGGACAATTTGTTAGGTGATGAGTCTGAGCACGGTAAAAAGCGCAAGAAAGAGCTTGGTGAAGAGTCGGCTGATTCTAGTGATGAAGATGAAGATTCCGCCAATGGTGGTGAGAGAAAGAAGAAGTCGAAGAAACTGCGTGGCGAAGATAAGGCCATTTGCTCGGATCTGATAGTGTTGGGTCTGCCATATAAGTTAACGGACGCGGAGCTGAAAGAATATTTCGAGCAGTTTGGTACGGTCATGTTGAGTGAGGTTTGTTGTTGTTTGATCGATTACACACACACATACACAAAGCAGTGCATGCGCGTGAAAAATGACTGGAAGAAATTTTCATTAAAGTTTAGTTATTTTTTTGGAATAAAAATTATCTGTGGGATTTAAAAACTTTTGATATATTTGGAGTTTTGTTAGTGGTGGAAAAAAAAAGTTTTAACTTTTCACAAAATTCTTCATTTTACACGCGCATCCTATACGAATATACGAAATGCCTAATATTCTCTATAATAATATGTGCGCAAAGATCCATGCAATACTTAAATATAATGGCACGAGTTTTCACTTTGTTTATAAATTTGAAAGATAATACACTTAAAAATGTGTGCTAGGGATATTTTCGAATATAATTTTCTTGTTATTTTTAAACATTTTTTTTATGTTTTTGCCCTGTGAATAGTGTTTGTTATTCGTCATTTTTTTTAACGCTTATTTGTTTATAAATCTTATTTATCTAGGTGAAAAAGGCTCCGAGTGGTGAATCTCGTGGATTTGGTTTTGTTCAAATGGTCGACTACGCGGATCAAATACGTGTTTTGGCAAAGCCCAACCATTTGATTGGTGGCCGCAAATGTCAAGTGCGCATGCCGCTCTCAAAGGTTCGAATTTTTCGTATTAAGCGCATATTTTTACGAAGCTATTTATAAATGTTTTTGAGCTTTTTAAGTCTTTATTTATTTTAGAATGGCGAATCACGTGAGCCGAATCTCAACCTTAACCCGAAGCTTTTTGTCACTCGGCTTCCGGAACGAACAACCATTGAGCACCTAACCGAATACTTTACGGAACAGGTTCACAAACTCGATCCTAAAGCCACCGTACTAGATGTTTATATTCCGAAACCATTTCGCGGCTTCTCCTTTATTACGCTTTCGAGTCCGGCCGTTGCCAAGGAAATAATTCGGTATAATATTTCTTGTTTTTCACTAGGTTTTATAATTGTTTTCGTTGAAAATTATTTTAATGGCTTGTGATAAATCTTTTATCGGAGAATATTAAAAATGTTTTTATTATTGAATTGTTTAGTATCTTTTTTGAAATTTTAGTCAGGGCGATCTCATTTATGACGGTGCTTCCATTGCTGTGACCGCTGCGGTTCCTCGCGAGAACGTAAAAGTGAGACCGCCATTCCCGACATTCACGCAACGCGGTCCCTATGTAGATGGTCCGCGTATGGGACCACGCAATGGTCCAGTCGCGCCGATCTTCGGTGGCCACGGACATGGTGGAGCTTCGGAATTTAATTCAGCTCCAGAATTTTTTGAACATCATCGACAAGGCGTACGTTCGACAAATGTGAGTTTTTTAATGAATTTTGAAATTCACAAATTTAAAACAATAATAACGAATTGTATAAATTGAATCGTTTAATTTATTTTTTGGATTTTTTGGATGTGCTTTACGAATTTTTTTGTGTTGCTTTAGTAAAATAGTGTTAATATAATTTTTTTCCTACTTATTTTTCAAAATTTTCATTTTTCGTTATCACTTCCCGGTTCTTTGCCACCGCTCCTCATTCATATGAAAAATTTTTCGTAAGTTTTTTCAAATACAGGGTGGTCTAAATTCGTCCCCGATTGCACTTTTGTTATAACTTTTTTATTTCGCAACTAATTCTCAAAATTCTTTTTTTATTTGTTTCTCGAGACTTTAGGCAACTGTTTAAGATTAAGCTGGTCGATATTGGTTCCGGATTACGAGTTTGCTAAACATTTAAACTTTTTTGCTAATTTTTCCAATGATAAAATGATGTGTAAAATTGACATCAAATTGACGCAATTTTTTGAATTGATTTTTTTATTTAATAGCTTAAATAATGTCTTATAGAACGGATATTATCTCCGTTTTCAACTAAAAAGTCAAATTAGTCCAAAATAGGTTTAATGCTTGGAATGAGTTGATCCTGGTGCCGGGATCAACCATTTTAATGGAAATGTTTTTTTTTTGAAAAAGTGACAAAAAAAGTTTAAATGATTAGCAAATTCGTAACTTATAACCAATATCGACAAGCTTGGTGGCAAACAAAACCCTAAAACCTTTGGGAATCAAATGCAAAAATAATTTTGAGAATTGGTTTCCGAAATAAAAAAGTTATAACACAAATGCAATCGAGGACGAATTTGAGCCACCCTGTATAATTTTGTAATGATTCTTATGTATTTTAAATGTAAAAGAAAATTACTTCATTCAATTAGTTTTGCTTTTTTCAGTTTGATACACAAAAATTAATTACAAAAATTCTTAGTATATTTTATTTAAAAATTATTTGTTGAAATACGTTACTGGTACATATAAAATCATACAAAAACTTTATTTTTCTAACACACGCCTTGCTTATCATTTGGATCAATGAAAATGTTTATTTTTAGTTCCATCCACCGCGTTATGAATCAAATCGTAACTATTACGATAAGTCGAGTGGCTATGTCGCCAACTCTGATGGTTTGTTATTACTATTGGTTTTTCAAAAAATTTTTCATTCAATTTTTTTATTCCTCTTTAGCGAACACATCTCGTGGCAATGCCGCCGGAACAGATGAAATACTCAGCATGAATCCTGAGGTGATGACCGCGGCTTTCAAGGCGTTCCTCTCGGCCGCTCAACAGAGCATGACTAATGCGGCGATAACTGGCGGTTCGACGAACGGCGCCGCTGGGGCGCATGGCGGCCCGCAAATCGGCGATGCGTCAGGCCCCGGCGGGTCGTCAGGCTATGATATTGGTGGCTATAATGCGGTAATGCCTAAATGAATAATATTGTGCAAAAAGGACGATTTTACTAAAATACTATAAAATAATTACCCTGATTTTGTGTATATAGGGCCGCATGTTTTAAAATTGGCGCCAATACTTATCGCCTTCGTTTCAGTTTCAAATAAGTGGGCACAAAATTTTGACTCGCTTGGATCCAATACGAACAGAATTAACTCAATGGCACCAATTTAAATTTGGCTCAAAACACCCGGCCTTATACACGCGAAATTAGAGTAGTTAAAAAGGGAAGAAAAAATAAAATAATTGATTGATTGATTAATTTAACTGATTTGAGACAATTTACTGACTAAGTGAAAAAAACAACTATTTCAAAAGAGTCCGGCAAAAATGTGTTAAATTTGTAAAAATGCTAAAAAACAGCGAAAATATTTTTTGAATCCTTTTATTTTAGGACGTTTCCAACTTTTTCAACTTATAAAATTTAGTTGGACGGAACGGGGCAGCAATGGCGTTAAAAAAAAGTCAAACGTTTCGAGAGATTGGTTGTGCGCTTGAATGACAATGTCTTAACTGAATTCCGCTTGATGGATGTGTATTACCCACCTTTCTCAATTTATTTTTCTTATCCTGCTACCTTATTTTTAAGTTATACTATTACGCTTTTTTAAACTTTACAAATTAATAAAATGTTTGCATCATTTTAAATTTTTATAAAAATTTAAACTTTAAAAAACACTTTTTTTTACACAAATGTTTTCAAATGAAATTTAAGAGGGCATCGTGATTTAAATTATTTATTATTTATGATCTCGTATCAACAAAAACATGTACAAAGAATGCACATAAACCCCACCCATTTTTATATTGGAAGTGCAATTAATCATCGAAGGAAGCCATTCTTTAAAAAACACCGTTTTCGAATGGCTATGCGTCAACCTCCACCAGCTCATCGGGTAGCTTTGACTTGGGGTGTTTCGACTCAAAGTGTTGCTTGTACGTTTTAGGATCGGGCATCATCGCCTACAAAAAATTAATTTATAGGTAAATATTTTTTGCATATTATAAAAAAAATTAAATTTTTCACAAATATACTTTTTATAAAATACAAGAAATGACAAAAATCTTGATAAATTTTTTTTCGAGATAATTTTTCATAAAATATCGGCCCGAAATTAACGTCGTAGAAGAATTCTTTTCGGTTATTTAAACAAAAATTTTTAATAAATTTAGAACGGCTTTAAATAGAATAAAAATTCAAAATCAAGATAACAAGGGTAAAAATATAAAAAAATTTAAAAAAACCATGCAGACGGTGCATTTATGATTAAGGGCTTTTAAAGCAGCTGTTTTCTGATCACTTCCGGCTGCTTTTTTAGCTGCCTAAAACAATTTTTAAATTGTAAAATACATACATACCTGTATTCTTATAATTACATTTGCTAACATCAAAAACTGCATAGCAATTCCTACATTATTGGCCTATCAACGATTAGGTAGCAGTGGATGCAGTCTGAATCGTTTAGTTAAAAGATTTTCGTAACACTATTTTTTGTAAGTCACTCCCATACTATATCAACTTTTAAAATGTAAATTTTAAAAAATAGTCTTGTACCACTCCCATTTGTTTGGCTCGCTTAAAAATAATTTGTTAAAAAATTTTTTGTGAGTCATTCATGCTTGTGGAAAATGATCATTTATAATTTTTTTGAATATTTTAGTATGCCAACGGTAAACGACTTAGAGTCATTTAAGCTGTAACTCGCTAAATCACGCCAAACAACTTCATTTAGTCATCTAGCGAGTCGAATTCATTTAAAAGAAGAGTAATACATTTGTTAGGTAGTTAGTATTGAGTTGATGCATAATTATCCGCAGTTTTTTTCAACAAATTTTTAAATCGGTAAAAATTCGAACATGTTCGGCTTTGTTTTTGTCGGAGAGTTCGTGGGGGATCCTCCAGCCAATTTCCACACCTTTCCAAGCTTTTTGAGGCGACGAACGATGGTGGATTGATTAACGTTAAAGTTTTCAGCCAGCATTCGTGTTGTCAAGCTTTCGTCCGTTTCAATCGCTGCCAAAAGTGCCTGATCGTCAAAATCCGATGGCCGACCTCTTCCTGCCTTATCCTCCAAGCTAGTATCACCTGATTTAAAGCGTGCAAACCACTCATAACATTGCCTTTCGCTGATTGTTCCTTCGGCAAAAAGTTCGTTGAGATCGCGAAATGATTGTGTTGCCTTCCATCCTTTCTCGAAGTGGTAAAGCATAATATGACGAATATGAATATAGCTTTCGACACGCATTTTTATTAACTAAATAGAGAAGATTAATTTTGTAAAAAAGAAACAAACAAAACTCCAATTTTCACTGAAGAAAAACGCGTCAACAAGAACTGCGGATAATTATGCATCAACTCAATATAAACAATAACAATAAGATATTTTCCAAAAGAAAAATACTAATATAAAAACGAACCTCCTGCTTTTTCTGATTTTTTTGTTGTGATTGAATTTTTTGATGACCACGTGCCATTTTCTCGGGTGTGCAGAAAAATTTGACGTTTTATTAGAAAAATAAATCTGTAAATTAAAAAATTCATTAAAAAGGAATATGAAAAGGCGCACCGACATTTGCGGATTTTTCAACTTCGACTAACTTTTTGAGGATCATAAAGCTAATTTTAAGAAAAATAATTTTACCGATTCGATTCAGAATTTAATTCTCTATCCATTACTTTTTAAAGTAGGTATATTTCTAACTAATTTGGAAAAAAGTTAGTTGAAAAAGTAAATTCAATTTTTATTTTTTGGGTGATTTTACAATTTTAATTGTAACTTTTTTTCAAATTAGTTAGAAATTTGGTTCAAAAAGTAATGAATAGAGAATTAAATTCTGAATCGAAATGTAAAATTAATTTTCTAAAAAATGTCTTTATGTTTCTCAAGAAATTAATCCAAGTTGAAAATCCGCAAATGTCGTCCCACCTATAAAAATTCTCAAATTTCGGGTTTTGATGTTTTAAAATTAGAAATACTCTAAGTTCCCGTGTATAAACCGCGGCCGTTCAACGAATTTTTTATTCAACGACTTGGCCTTCATTCTGTTACAAACGAAGTTGAGCTCATAATTTTTAAACCGCGGATTAAGCCTACTTATATGGTATTTCAACAGATCGGTACAAAAATTGTGCCATTCGATTCTCCATGGTCCAAAACGGTACTGAACTAAAAGAATTAACCGTCGCTCGTACTTGAGTCCCGAGTTATGGGGCTCCAAAAAAATTTAGTCACCCACTGCGCTACCACAAATTGTCAACGTCGATTGCGCGACAACCGTTCAAGCCTAAGCCCAAGCCTAAATTTTTTTGGATAGAACCAAAAAAGCAAAAAAATCGGTCAAGAAACATAAAAAAAATACAGTAATCATTTAAATCGTGTCATGACAAATTTTATTTAACAAAAAAAATAAAAACTTTTTTCTGAAAAAAATTACAAAAATTTAGCAAATTTTCGGGACTTTGGAGCCCCATAAATGGGACTTAGGTACGAGCGACGGCCAATTCTTTTAGTTCAGTAACGTTTTGGATCATGAGGAATCGAATGGCATACTTTTTGTATCGATCTGTTGGAATACCATATAAGTAAATTTAGCCAGTTAAAATTCAAAAATTTGTCGAACGGCTTATACACGGGAACTTAGGGTATTTAAAATAACAACTAAATAATGAAATTCTCAAGCCTATTTATTCTGCCGCCCAAAAAAAAATATAAAAAGAAAAAAATACTCATTGCCAAAAGAACTGTTTATAATTCAAATTAGAAAGTCGCATAAATCTAGAATGGATATGTGGTTTCTAAATGATGATTACAAAGCCTTTTTAAAAATTGTAACAAAATTTATTTTTAATTCAAATATAAATTTACAAGTAATCAAAACAAAGTAAAATACAGAAGGTGCGATTTGCGCCATGTTGTATTTTTTAGTTAAAGGACGCGTGTCGTTCAATGCAGAAAATTGCAAGCACTTTAAACAAAAAATCAATTTCTCTTCTTTTATTTTTTGGTGGCGTTTATTTTTTTTATATATTTTTTTAAACAATTATTACAAATTGGCGGAAAGAATCGATCCACATCATAAAAAATGCCAATATTCGAGAAGATGTGCCGATTGAAGGGTTGATTGAAGAAGAATTCGAAGAGCTCGAAGAAAATGATGATTTTGTAGACGATTTTTTCTCAATATTTCTATTTGATTTTGTTTCATGTATCAAAAATAAAATTTTACTTTTTATACGATTTATTTTATACGCAAAAATTATAAATAAATATATAATTTTTATAACAGTTTATAAGTTTTTGCCGCATTTTTTATAACATGCAATTTTTTGCATTGAACGACACGCGTCCTTTAACAAAACAAAAAGGCACGATAATCACGTAAGCATAACAATTGATAAAACAAAAATTCCCTTGACTAAATATTACGTTGGCTCCAGAAGCCGATCGATTTTATATGATTAAATAAACTAGGTAATTTTTTTCAATTTTAAAGAACGCATGCCGTTCAATATAGAAAATTGCATGTTATAAAAAGTGCGGCAAAAACTTATAAACTGTTATAAAAATTATATATTTATTTATAATTTTTGCGTATAAAATAAATCGTATAAAAAGTAAAATTTTATTTTTGATACATGAAACAAAATCAAATAGAAACATTGAGAAAAAATCGTCTACAAAATCATCATTTACAAAATCATCATTTTCTTCGAGCTCTTCGAATTCTTCTTCAATCAACCCTTCAATCGGCACATCTTCTCGAATACTAGCATTTTTTATTTTTTATGATGTGGATCAATTCTTTCCGCCAATTTGTAATAATTGTTTAAAAAAATATATAAAAAAAAGATACCGCCAAAAAACAAAAGAAGAGAAATTGATTTTTTGTTTAAAGAGCATGCAATTTTCTGCATTGAACGGCACGCGTCCTTTAAAATCAAGAACATTTTGACTTAAAAATCTTTTTGTTTCCACCTTAAATTCGGATTAGGTAAAGGAGTGCTTGCGAAAATATAGCCTGTCCGCCATGGTGAGGCCCAACTTCGTGTCGAGCATCTCGCGCAGCCGGGCATGTCGCTCAGATGACCCTGCATCGCGCGTCCAAATGCATAGTTTTGCGCCGCGTGCACGCTGGTTATAAATGGCACCGTTGATGGACTAAAAAAAACTCAATAATAATTAAAATGAAATAGAAATATATAAAAATTAAAAATCCTATTCAAATATCTGTAAATTTTTTATTTTGAAAATTTGTGATAGATCTATCGACAATTCAAGATCTCAGAAAAAATAAAGAGTAAAATTTAAGATGTAAAGAACTTTTAAATTTAAAATTGTCTCGTTTACGGATAAAGTTGAAAATTCTTAAATCTTAAATTACCTCGTCGAAGTCGTCGAACTGGCCACCCAACAAGGCCATCATCAGCTCAAGCCAATAGCGATCCGACTTTGTGTATTTGAATTGACGCTCCACGTCGATATACCAAACACCGCCCTGAGCGTTTTGCGGGTCTTCCCACATGGGATTGATGCCTTCCTTGAAGATCATGTAATCCGTACCTAAAAAACAAAAATAAAAATTAAATTGTATATAGTTTAAAAAAGCTTAAAACGTGCTATTACCTGGATTCAATTGACTGGGCCTAATGATTCGATAGTTTAAAGCCCAAAACTCTTCAATCGTGGAGAATGTAACCTGTTTAGTAATGCTATCAGACCAAGATTTTTCCACGTCCGATTGCCATACGTAAAGTGTCCACCGATAGGCTAACGGGTGCACAAGCTCGTTGGAGACACGCGGTGTTACTTCGTCGTTATTTAAAGGCTCGTCAGTAATTGCTGCCATTCTTTAAACTCAGAATATCAAATCAAGAACTCTTCTTCGACTATTAAAAATTTATTGTTTATAAATTTCGCGTTTATAAGGGCAGAAGTGCTAATTTTTTTAAAACTCTACTTACATTATTTTTTTTAACATTAATATTAGCATTTTCGAAAATCCAATTTTATGTGAAATTATTTTTTAAACTTTCCCTTAATTATTATAATGGTTTTACATTAATATATTATGTAGAAGTATGGTCTCAAAACTTTTCTTTTTTCTTCCTACACTAACAAATTGTAAGATTTTTAAGCGCTGATCACGAATCTGACAATATTTTTTTAACCGTAGGATCCCATTTTCAAAAATGGAAGCCGGGTCCCAAAGTTGAAAATTTTAATCAAAATTTTAAATAAAATGAAAAGTTGGGTTGGCATTGTGCCTATTATGCGTATTTCAAGTCATTAAGGGTCGGATCCATTTTTCGGATTATTCGATTCAGCAGAAAATTCATAATCAATCCAGTTAAAAACAAAGTTATATAAAAATAGGATCGTGACTGAGTTGTAGGCTCAGCGCCAATTCCTCATTTTAAGTATTAAAAAATTTGGAAAGTTCGAGTTTTGGTTCATATTTTTTTCATTAAACAAAATTAATTTAAAAATTTGGCGCTTGTGTGAAATAGTGTTCTTAATGTCTTAAGAATATTTAGCTTCTACGTGCAATTGTGACCTTTTGTTTTCACCATTTAAATAATACAAATAGCTTTGCTCAATTCATTTTCAATGATTTAATCTGTAAAACAAAAAAAAATGTATATAACAAGAACAATTAAAATCAAAAAAAAAAAAAAAAGCGTAAGACATTCTATTTTCTATCTATACAATCTCTACGGTTCCGCCAACTTTCTCAAGTGCACTTTTAAGGTCCTCGGCCTCCGTCTTCCCCAAGTCGTTTTTCACTTGGACGGGTACGCCTTCAACGAACTTTTTCGCTTGTACAAGATTCAATCCCGGAATGACGTCGCGAATTTGCTTAATGAGAGCAATCTTCTTCGTGCTATCGAAACCGGTCAGTTTTACGGCGAATGCGATTTTCTGAGGCATGCCAATGTCGTCCTGAGCCTCTTCTGCAGCTGCTAAAAATATTGAAAGCTGTGAGGGAAAAAAATAAAAAAACAAAATTTAAGCAAGAATTCCAACAAAGTTTCTCAAGTTTTTAATTAAATTTCTAATCCCGATTACTTCCTTCAACTCGTATCGAACAAAAATGTTACTAGATCAAATGTATGAATTCATTCGGCATTGAAATATAATATTCAAAGGCGTACAGGGAGCGGCAGAGGCCGACGGAGCGGCCATCGCGAAACCGGCCGGCATGAACGGCGTGTCGGGAATGTTGAGGCGTTTTTTTAGCGCGACGTTCAGGTCAACAACGTCCGTCAAAGAGAGCGTGGCGATTTGCTCGACCAAACTCTCGACGATCGCCGACGTCTTTCGCTCGGTGCCGGGCAACGGCGACGGCGGCCCCGCCTTGAGCGGGATGCCGCCAGTCGAGGACGCGCCATCCGAGCCGTTAGACGACGTCTCCGCGGCCGACGCCGCAGCCGTCGCATAGAAGCGTGTTGTCGAGCCGCGTAGCAACGAACGCGACACTGACGTCATCGTCCTGTGCATGATCATGACTGCCGATGTAGGCTATGAGATGCATTAAAATTATTAATAACATAATAAATACGAATGTAAAGTAATTAACGACGAATGCGATAATCATGAAATATCAATCGGAATTTTATGCAATTGAAAAACTTGAAAATTATTTATTTTAAAATTCTCCACAATATTCGTATTCAAAAGCAACAAAAATACATGTGCGATTTGCGGAAACACGAGAATGAGAAGAAAAACAAAGGGAGAACAAACGTCGGTGTTTTTTTCTCGCTTGCCTATTATTGCTGGTCCTTGCGGCCGCGCGTCTTAAAGAGCTTGTTGGACTGAAGGCCCTGCTTGAGACGATAGGTGTCCAGGACACGCTTCAAACATTTCATATCGCGAGCACGTTGAATGGCCATCGATTCTGAAAAGTATTTTATACGCAAAAATTATAAATAAATATATAATTTGAAAAGTGAAAGATAACAATCATCGTATGGGCCAAAAATAGATGGCATAAAAGAAGTCAGAAAATTTAAAGAGCGAAAATTATTGCTTATAGAGTCAGAAAGGAAATTTGAGGAAAATTTTGAGCATACTCGACGCGTCGCTCCAGCCGAGCGCCTTAATATGTCCGTTTGTGATTAGTTTCTGTTGAAGCTTTTTTTGCGCGGCCGTCGTTCCGTCGGCGTCCGGCTTCAATGATTGACGAAAGTAGCGAACCAACGAGCGATGTCCAATTTTGGCACCTTAACGGAAATAAATTAGATAATGTCTGGCAAATTACTTTTTTTTAAAAAAATTTATTGGTCAAATATTTAAGCGGGAAGATAAAAACATACCCGAAGGGAGAAGCAGAAAAGAGCCATCGTCAACAAAGTCACTTTCATCGCTTTCGTTGGCCAACAACTCACTGAAAAATTTTCACAAAAATTTAACAATCACCCTAATTTCGCGTGTATAAGCCGCGGATGTTTTGAGCCAAATTTAAATTGGCGCCAATGAGTTCATTCTGTTCGTATGGGATCCGTTGGGGTCCAAATTTTGTGCCCATTTTTATGAAACCGAGACAAAGGCGGGCACAAAATTTCGACCCCAACGGATCCGATACGAACAGAGAATGAACTCATTGGCGCGAATTTAAATTTGGCTCAAAACACCCGCGGCCTTATACACGCGGAATTAGGGTATATCGGTCAAGTTGAATTGATTTTCACAGTTTAAATTTCAGAATTCTTAAATTTTGTAATTACAAAAGACAGACCTATAGTCATAATAGTCAATGTATTCGAGAATCATTTCGGCGCTCGTGTTCAGGAAGCAGTGATTCTTGTCACGCATATGCTTCTGACAAGCGTCCCGATCGCGAAACGGCTTCGCTTTTAAGCTGCAAGCTATGCACTCATTTCCGCAGCCAATTTTCATGCCTTAACGAGCGCAAAATTTGCTTATACAAACACGGGAAGAATTATGAATGATAAAAAAAATGTCAGGATTTGAAAATAATACACTTGTGGAAATTCGCCTACCGAGGTACGTGATCAGACCGTCCAAATCAATGCAATACCGAGGATCCGGTACCGAAAAGCCGTGCCTCAGCGACATGTGCTTAAGATTGTCGGGAATGGACAACGATGGCGCCGAGCAGAAAAGACACGACGTTTTGGGAATTGCCTAAATTTTCGATTTGTCATGGCGTCAGAAATCTGATAAAAGAAATTACCCTAATTCCGCGTGTATAAGGCCGCGGGTGTTTTCGAGCCAAATTTAAATTCGCGCCAATGAGTTCATTTTGTTCGTATTGGATCCATTGGGGTTCAAATTTTGTGCTCGCCTTTGTCTCGGTTTCATAAAAATGGGCACAAAATCTGGACCCCAACGGATTCGATACGAACAAAATGAACTCATTGGCGCAAATTTAAATTTGGCTCAAAACATCCGCGGCCTCATACACGCGAAATTGGGGTATATTAATTATAAATTTAAAAAAAAATTTTATATTTGAAAATTTCGTTTTCCATTTTTTCTTTCGTCTTTTGACCATATTTTCTGATACGATTAAAACTCTTTAAAAGTTAAAAAATTGTTTAAGAAAAAACCGATTGATTGATAATACAGATTTAGGCAAAAAAAGAAAAGAGCCAACACTGGACCTGGCTTTCGTCGTAGTCCATGCTTTCGCCATCGCTGTGCACCGTATGCCATCCGGAAGACGTGTCGCCGTCGCTTTCCTCGTGGTCCTCGCCGATTGGAAGATCGGCGTCGACGCCGGCCGATGTTGACATGTTCGCGGAGACGTCAGCCGGCGACTTCTTTTCGCCGGCCACCAAATCGACGTGCTCTTCGTCGTTCACGCGCGCCAATCGCCCGCCGCTCGTCGTTTCCGCACGCTCGTGGTGCCGCTTCGAGTTGATGTGATTGTCGTAGGCCTTCTGGGAGTGAAACGGCTTCCGGCACATTTCGCAATATGTCGGCGCATCCGACTGCGCGCCGCTCCTTTCCTAAAATAAAAACAATTCAATTACGGGATAACCGGTTGCGTTTATTCGACAACAAGAGTTGAGTCACTCTGCATTTGTCAGGTGAAAATAATTAGCTCAAAATGCATAATTTTTCAACCAGTTTCCGCTTTTAACAGATACTATAGTTTACATACCAGGTATTTTCTTCAGTTCAAAAATAAAAATCACTAACATCGGTGAACAATTTCAGACGTATGCTGAAATCTTCCTGCGAAATCGGTGGCAGACGAGCAACCTGAAAGGATATAAACATGGTAAAAATCACTAGGATTTCAACTTTTTCAAAGTAATTTTTTCTTCAATCCCCTCCTTCTATCCGAAATTTCGACGAGATAATCTATAATTGTGTCCTTTAAAATGGAAGTTAGTCTTCTTTCCGCCAAAATGAATTACTTATTGCAACAACAATTTTGTTTAAAAAATTACAAGTGGAATATGGAGAAACGGGATTGGAGAGGCTACAAAAAAATCAAAATCGAAATTCGTTATACTTGTCGTTTGACATTGTAGCGATGCCACTCCGTTCGATAATGTTCGCGTTGAATATCGGTATTGGCAAAAACCAAATGGCAAGAAATACACGTCAAGCCCGTCGATGCGTCCAACTTATTCGTCAATGACATTTCAAAGAATATATACCACTAAAATATGCAAATTAATTTTTTTTTTTGAAAACCCGATAATTTATTATTCCAACATTTTATGTGCCCTAATTTATCGTGTATGAGGCGAGGTCGTCTGGGATTTTTTTTTTGAATTTAATGTTCGCTTTCATTCTGTCATAATTAATCGGATAAAACATTGCATTCTTATTCTAAGTATCCTGGGGAATATCTGAGTTAAAAATAAACCCCACCATTCAATTATAACAGAAAAAAAGAGAAGCGAATATTAAATTGAAACATATACACGATAAATTAGGGTAAATATCGACTTTCGTTCAATGTATGTAAAAAAAAAATATGTAGAAGATTTGACGTATTGAATTGCGTTTGAGCAAAGCCATATGCAAAGTTGAATAACAAAAATTTTATTTTCTTAACAACAAATCAAACAACGCAAAATAATAGATAGAAAGCGATTCCACTTTTTATTTGAATTTCGCATAATAAAAACAAATTTAGGAGACAAGCGCGGAAGCGGTAGCTGACTCGTACTTCCAGGTGGGCGGAAGAGTGCCTTTGGTCTTGTAGTAGCGGGCCAAACGATGGATTCGCGACTCGACGAGAATCAGGCGGTACTTGGAATCAATATCTTTGCGGCCCCTCTCCAAATGCTTGCGGATGCTAACCGCTTTCTTGATCAGATTGTAGAGATCCTCGGGAATCTCAGGCGCCATACCCTAAAAAATGCAAATTATAAATTTTCATAACAAAATAAAGTTTGCTCGTTTAATATAAGAAAAATGAAAATATCAACTCAAAAAATGTCAAAAAATTAAGCCAATTGCTGAGTTAACAAAATTGAATTTTGACCTTTGCCTTTAGGATTCGAACAATCTTGTTGCCGGTGACTCGACGAACCTGCGCGATACCATGCGAATCACGCAATACGACGCCAATCTGTGACGGACGAAGACCCTTGCGCGCCAGCTTTACGATTAATTCCTCAACGCTGGTGCTGGTGGTCTTGAGCCATGACGGAATCGATCGGCGATAGGGAAGCGCTGATTGGGAAATACCCTTTCCGGGATTGTGCATGCGACCCATGGCGAACAATTAAGAATTAAAAATCTTAAATTATCACATAAATAAACATTTTAAAATCAATATTTTGTGCTGATAATTATTTGATTCAATTAGCTATTGAATTGAGACAAATGTGCCGCAAAAGTTTTAAGAAAAATCACCACAAAGGTCTATAAAATTCGCATGTGAAAGAAATTTTTGAAAGAAATGAGAGAAATTTTTGAGTCAACTGTACGGAAATTATTCGTTGTAGAATGAATTATGTTTGAAATAAAATAAATAAAAACGAGAGGTGCATATTCGCAGCAAATATCGGGGCATAGAAATGAAAGTAATGTAATGTAGGTATATATAAACATGTATATGCCTATATAATTTTTTTTGTTAATTTTTTTTAAATTCTATTTAATACATATATTTTTTGGAATTGATCGGCGATATTTTTTGGTATTGAATGATTGTTTTATATAATAATTCCAATATCAGATTCGAATAAAAAAAACCCATATCTCGCAATTTCAGGCATTCCCCGAAAAAAATGGTGGGTCCTTCATTCCAAAATAGTGCCATAAATTTTATTGCTGATTGAAAAAATTAGAAAATAATTTTTTTCTAAAAATAATTAATTAAATGTGTGAAAATCATCGAATTTTTTAATTTGTATATTTTATTTTATCTTTGTACAATTTTTAGAAAATGGTTGAAACGAGTCTCAAGGAATATACTATCGAAGAAGTCATTAAGCACAATACGGAAGCATCTACATGGATTATTCTCGACAACAAAGTTTATGACGTTACAAAATTTTTGCTCGAGCATCCCGGTGGTGATGAAGTTATTTTGGAACACGCCGGAACCGATGCGACAGACAGCTTCAACGATGTTGGACATTCGAGCGATGCGAGAAAGATGGCAGAAGATTATTTAATTGGTGTACTCCCGCAAAGAGAGGAGGAAAATACGAAGAGTGATGGTAAATCAGTGACTGCTGGTAAATGTGCGAGCATTGACGTTTGGAGCGATATTATCTGCAGCTCAACATGGACAAATTTTCTCATTCCGGTGGCGATTTCGATATGTGTATTAGTAACTTATAAAGTTGCCACCAGAGTTATATCAAGTTTATAATTTTGTGCTTATTAAAGTTTAATTTTTGAAGTTTAATTTTGTACTTATTAAAGTAAATATTCAATTTCACCTTTTCTTAATTCTTACACAAGGCAAAGTTTTCTTTAAAAAATGTTGACTTATATTTTTTATTATTTATTAACTTAGGTTTTTAAATTATGATTCGTACACCAGAGAATTAAGAAAAAAATCAGTTGACTTAAATGATTCCCTTTGATTATTGTATAATAATAATGTGTGAAATAAATTCGAGAATAATAGATAATAAAAAATAAAAATAGAAAGCAACTATTTACAAACATAAAATTTATTTTGAAGAAATAATATTTGGAATAATTAATTTTGATATTTTAAAAAATTCTTAGTAACAGTTATGAAGAGCTCTGTTATAAACAAAGTTGAACTCAAAATTTTTGAACTACAGCATGGGCTTGCTTTAATGAAGATGTTTATTACCTTCAAACATTAAATTTTATGCTTAACCGACACAAAATAACAGAATGAAGGCCAGGTCAATATTCAAAAAATCTTCGAACGACCACTTCGTATTTACCCGAACTTAAAATAGTTTTTTTTTAATTTAATCGGACGAAGAAATTTTATTTTTACATTTTTAATTTGTTACACATTAACATGATTTTTATTAGTTTGTCCTTTCATTAATATTCAAATCAACATACCCGACTAAGGAGTAAGTAAATAAATCATTATTTTATTCATAGTTTGTTGGGTCTGTGAGTTAGGTAAATTTTTCTATGAAATTTGTAATAACTTTAAAAATCTTATCGTCAAATTAAGTTGCAAATTTGTTTTAAGCGTTATTGGAAAATGTCATTTACATAACACACATTTTCAAATTTTTGGATGTTTTGAACGAATTTTTTGGTGGAATATTTCCTAAAAAATGAATATTTTTAATAATAAACATATTTTTTGTCTTTTTTCTTGTATATCATACCGGGCTCATTTTAAAAATGCTGAAAAAGGCTGCTTTTAATGCTATCAATCATTCATAACAACTGCAAAATGTACGAAATTTTTTCTTTCAGATTTTACTTTGTTTCTCTTTTTTTGTCATTTACTTTTATTTTCTTCCACGAAAGTACATGGTTAACAAAATTTATGATTAAAAATTCCCTGAATTTCTTAATTGTTATAATTAGATGTATAATTTTTGACGACATATTTAATATCTAATAAAGAATGAGATAATTAAGAAATTCATTGAAATTATTCTTTTTGGGTATTATTTTTAAAGAAACATATTTATGAAGTAATTTATAAAAATTTCATGTTACTTCAACTATCAAATCAGGATTTTTATTATAAAAAAACTTCAAGAAATTTTTAGTAAATGAAAATTTTTTACTTAAAATTTTGTGTCATTATAGTGCGACAACAGCACTATTCCAAACTTTAGAAAAGTTTAATTTCCAACTTTCATGCAAAAAAACGAAAATTTTTTTGGAAAAAAATTCCGAAAAACCAAAAGGAGGAAAAGAGGAGGAAATTAAAGATTGGAAATGCAAAAAAGCAAACCCACTAAAGCATTTCAAGAGCAAAAACAAAGAAAAATAAGCAACGCGTTACTTGGCTAGCTGTTTGTAAGCAATTTAAGAGACCGAAACAGGTCATTTGAAAAGAGAATGTTGTGCGTGAGACCAAAAATTCGCTTTCTATAAACTTTTGGGACAATGACCACTTCGTCGTCTTTTGAATAACCGAATGGTGTTTTGCATTGAAATTATTGATTTCGAACATTTATTTAAAGCTGAATTTGTATGGATTTGTGTTTATATTTTTCTGCCAATATTTTTTGTATTTTTTGTATATGCATTTTCGATTTATCTAATTTATATGTCATAAATATACCTATCATATAATATTTTTCAATATGAAAATTTATTTCACAAATTTTTAATCATGTATTTAATA
Organism: Bradynema listronoti; assembly: GCA_024678965.1. Lineage (NCBI taxonomy): Eukaryota > Metazoa > Nematoda > Chromadorea > Rhabditida > Allantonematidae > Bradynema > Bradynema listronoti. Next base: position 2,263,614 of record JANLNO010000005.1, read on the forward strand.
TAAAATAGGTATAAATCTTTTAAATAGCTTACATGTTATGAATGAGTGAATATACGCCTCATTAATTTAGCACGAAATGTTGTTATTTATACTTTTTTATAGTGATTGCATTTTTAGATATAAAAATTTGGACCTTTTAAGAATTTTTTTATTTTTTCCAATTTCCTTCCGTAATTTTTTATTTGCATTTTATTTTTGAGTTTGTATTTTTGGGTAGCTGCCAAATAACTGAAAAAAAACTTTTAAACCGATACAAGATAGATACAAACAAATGTTTTGAAAAAGTTTATTCATGAAAAAATATTAGACAAAGTAAAACGAACTTCCATATTTGTACACCTAATAAATTTGTTAAAAATGCGGATAAGAAATGCATAAATATGCGAATTAATTTTTCTTCTCATTACAATTTCACATTTTTGTAGGGATGTATGATTAGTTATTAAAAAATTGACGGAAATACCTCGTCTGTAAGTGAAACGCTCATTTCGTTTTTCTTTTTGTTGTCCTTTACCCAACGGTAATTTTAACTTTATTTCATCATTTTCTTACCAGAGAACATAATTTTTTTATATGCTTATTACGCAGCTAAAGGTGTATATTTTTCTATTATATTGACGATAAATACAATTTTATACAAATTCGAAACTTTATTTCATCATTCGCCTAATTTTTATGCTAAAATTTTGCTAATAATAAAAAATAAATAAAAAATTTATTAGAGTATAATGGAATCCGTAAAGTTGCCTTAATTTTTATTCATATTTCGTCATTTTGGGCAATGGATGGAAAAAATGCGCCGCAATATCGTTATCGTATTCTTGCATCGACCGGCGGAAAAGTTAAAATAAAATTTGCCGGTTGGTTTGTTTACAAAATTTGAATGCTTTCAGCAATAATTCATTAAAAATTATTACAAAACTTAGTTGTATTTATAAAAATTTAGTTGTATTTTAAATTAGGGTATAAAAATAGAAATAAAATAAAAAAAATGAATGTGAACAAATTTGTTATTGTACTTTATATGAAGTGAATTGAAATTGGTTTTAATTATTAAATTCATTAGTGTTCTATCTATTATTTTCGATTTTTAAAGATGCATCATTATTATTCATAGTTGTACATAATAAATAATATCTCATATAATGTTTTTTTTTTAAATGAAGATATATTTCTAACCGAAATTTCTTCCCACTACTTTTTAACTCTCCTTGCTGAAATATTGTATAAAATTTTAAAAACACAGCCTAAATTTTAAAAAATATTTTCTTTATTTTTCCTTATTTTTACTTATTTCCCAATTACCTATTTTAATAAAATATCACCTATTTCATCCAAAATGTATACTTGAAATATAATATCTAAAATGTTTTAACATTTTATTTTCAATTACAATACCATAAAATATACACTCTGTATTATTAAAAATTTATATAATGCACTGACTCGATTTAATATCATATGAAAGTAAGACCCGTATAACTAACGAAATTTAAGGCGACAACTGTATATCATAAGTAGTTAAATTTGTTGTACTGACATGCAAAAATGAAAACATTCAGGAGAGTACCCGCGGGAATTAAAGACACGGCTGGTTTTCGCTTATGTCTACTCCCGCTTTATGTAATATGCCGAATTTTTATTTATTATACATTTTTTATTGCAAATTTAAATTGTTAAATCCAGTATTTTGTTTATGTCCCTCTGATCTTTTTTGATTTTTTTAATATGTATGCATGTATTCTTTGTTTTATTTATTTTTATCATAGACGATATTTACACTTTTGAATATTAAACAAAAAATATGAAATATATACTTCTAAAAAAGTTTATTTTTGTCATGAAAAAATTATCATTTTTTTACTTTAGTTATAATTATAATTTTAAATAGGTAATTTTTTACTTGAACTTTGTAAGAAAAAATTATAAATTAATTGATAAAAAATAATTTTTAAAATTTTTTTAATCTTTGAGTTTAAAAATACATATTTACATTTTTTTCAATTTGGAAAGTAAAGAACAGATTGTTTAACGTTTTAATTAATTACTATAAAAGTAGAAGTTTCTAATGTATAAAAAGCCGATGTGTATAATAGTGCATTTGCAAAAAAGAAAATCCAAAAAATTTGTTTTAAGAAAGAGTAAAACTGCAATAACGCAATTATGTAAACACGCTTAAAACCATTAACGCTTTAGTATTGGCCTTTTTACTTTGCCCAGACAAAGAAACAGAAATAATAATATACTATAGTATAAAAATGATCACTTTATTCATCCATTATTCACTTGAAGAAAGGATGTAAAAAAAGAAGTTTTAAGTTTCCTGCATTTGGCTTCGTTATTTTACATTTCGTGACAGGAAGAACTTGAACTGATTTCTATTTTTCTATTTCAACTTGGGAATTTAAATTAAAAAATAATTAAAAAACTCTATCTCATTTTTAAGAATTTTAAGAATAGAGAATAGAGAGCAAAACTTTTTAAAAAAATAAAATAATTTTTTAGTGATTTTAACTATTAGGTAATTTTCATAGCAATTTAAATTAAATCGAAATAAAATATAAGTGAAATTTTATATCCAACAACCAGAATATAAATGCCTAGTTTTCAATAAATAATTTTACAATTTTAAATGTGTTTTTTGTTTTTGGATTGCATTAATTTATGCTAATTTAATGAATGAATTGAAAATTAAAGGATTCCACATTTCTCGAGAAACTTATCATATAGGGTGTATAACGTCTTACTTTTTTTCTTTAAATATTGTCAGTATAATACATATATAGGTATTTATATTTTCTGTATTTTGGTAAAGAAAATTTTTATTAATTTTTCATCAAATGACTACTTATTTTATTAAAACTCTTCTTTTGTATATTTTCTTAGTCGTATAAAATGTACAAATATCAGTTATATTTTATATTTATTACTTATTTACTCATAAATGCGACCAACATCGTTCAATAATAGCATCAAAAAAAGAGAACAAAAAGAACAATCCGAACAACGACAACAAGTTCAATACCGAGGTCGTTTTCCACCCAGCCTAACCGTAAACGATTCCTTAAATTCTCTTACTACCACTGAAACAGATGGCGGCAGTATTTCTTTAATAAACGCATCGCCAGCCGGACAAAACCTGCAAATAGAAGATGAGCAAGCATATAATTGGCGCATAAAGAATAGTAATAATTTCGTCGAGAAGTGTTCAATGAAAAATGAATAAAATTTGATAAGAAAATGTGTTTTTCATTTGTCTTTAACTGAAATTTTATTTGCCAAGTAAAATTATTGTGATATTTTATATTTCAATTATTTATGGATTTGCCATTTTTAGCATAAAAAAATAAATCTGGAAGACAAAATTATCTTATTCATGCAAATAATTAGTTAAAATTTAATACACATATAATAAATTATTATACACTGCTGTGCAAAACTATAAAGGCAGTGCGAAAATTGTCATATCTCGTAACAAAAACATGCGTTAAGTCTGAAATTTTTGTGATACATACTTTTTAAGTGGTACAATCATGTGCTGAAGTGATTTTACGTTACAAAAAATAATGACGTCAAAAACGTAAAAATACTGTATTTTGGTCATTTTTGACCTGTGCAAAACTATAAAGGCACTTTGTTTTTCAGTTTTAAATATTTTAATAAGTTAATTTTTAATAGCGATTTATGTTTTATTGTTGAAATTTTGTTCTAACTCACCGTTTTTAAGATATGGCTCGTGGAACAAAACTCACAGAATATGAAAAAGGGCGAATTACCTCGCTAGACGCCTTGAAATGGTCACATCGGCGAATCGCACAAACAATTGGTCGTTCTAGCACAGTCGTAGATAATTATCTAGCTGATCCGGACGCCTACGACACCAACCGAGCCGGTGGCCGCCCATCGGCGCTTACAGCACGTGAAAAGAGACGCGTGATAACGAAGGCATCCAACTCAACCATAACGTCGTCTGAGATTGTTCGCGATTTGGAACTTCGTTGCCACTCGTCCACTGTTCGGAGAGTCTTGCATAACAGCGGTGTGATCGTTCGCGGCAAGATGATGTCTTGTCCAAATCTTACGGCCGCTCACAAAGTCGCTCGTCTCGCTTTTTCTGAAGAAAAATTGAGTCAGCAAATCGATTGGACTAAGGTTTGAAGAAATTTTGATTAAAGAATTTTTAATGTCAAAAATCGTCTGGTCCGATGAAAAAAAGTTCAATTTGGATGGACCGGATGGTTTTTCCGGCTACTGGCACGATTTGCGTAAAGAGCCACGCTACTTTTCAAAACGCAATTTTGGTGGCGGCAACGTAATGGTTTGGGGAGCGTTTGAAGCTAGTGGAACACTTCCGTTGGCATTCACTTCTAAAAAAATGAACAGCGAGGATTACCAGCACGTTCTACAAGAACACCTTGTACCATACTGGCAACCCGATTATCTCTTTATGCAGGATAACGCCGCTGTTCATCGAAGTGGGTCGACAATCCAGTACTTAGCTGATCAGGGTATTGCGTTGTTTCACGGGTGGCCGGCCTGTTCTCCCGACATTAATCCGATAGAGAATCTTTGGGGAATTCTCGTACGTGAAATTTATCGCGATAACAAGCAATATGGCACTGTTAATGAGCTGAAAATTGCAATCTTAAATGCATGGGCCAATGTCGGAGCTAACGTTCTTCAGAATCTTGCCAATTCTGTTCCAAAACGCTTAATTCAAGTTGTTAAACGTTCGGGTGGCCCGACTAAATATTAATTGTTATGTTTTGTTAAATTTTTTTTAAAATTTGTTAGAATAAACGTTTAAAAACAAAGTGCCTTTATAGTTTTGCACAGGTCAAAAATGACCAAAATACAGTATTTTTACGTTTTTGACGTCATTATTTTTTGTAACGTAAAATCACTTCAGCACATGATTGTACCACTTAAAAAGTATGTATCACAAAAATTTCAGACTTAACGCATGTTTTTGTTACGAGATATGACAATTTTCGCACTGCCTTTATAGTTTTGCACAGCAGTGTATGCATATTCTTGTTTAGAGAGTTGCTCAACGGAATTGGATGACGAGTCGCTCTCCCCAGATGACACAGAGAATAGTGATCATAAATTTTTGACAGCATTTTCGCAACAAGCGTGCAGTTCATCGGCGCGTATAGGTTCGGGTTTTAGCGCTAGATCGAGTCCCAATGATGATGATGTTGAACAATCAGACGAACGTAGTAGATTAATGACAAAGCGAAATAGCATCGAAGGTTTTTCATTCTAGAATGTACATGTGTTATTTTTCACAGTATATTTATTAGAAAATGAGCTAATTTATCTATGCATATACATAAATATCAATGACTTTAATTATTATTAAAATAAATTATAAAATTTGCACTTTAAACGATAATTATAAAAATCATTTTTTGAATTGATACAAACTTGAAAATGAAAATTTAGTTTCAATTATCTAAGTTTTACAAATTCAGAAATTCACGCTTAATTGGCTTCACAAATTAGCTATTTAATTGTATATTCAGTTTAATTAAATTTAGATATGTTATTCAATTTGATTTTAATATAATAATATTTACATTATTTAGATTTACCAGAATCAACAGTTGCAGCATCTGGTTCTATACTCTTGCCATCAATTACTGTTTCCGCATCCGCAACAAATCGTAATTTTCTCAATGACGATGAAAAAGGCGGAATTAATAATCATGGACGGGATTCCATTTTCGATTATGATAGTGCGGGAGTCGAAACTAATTACGGTAGTTCCATAGTTATGCGAACCGATCAACAGTACGCGGTACGAAACAGCGGTATGGAAGCACCTTCATCGCAATTTACGGCGCGTCCGAGAATGGGTATATACATAGGCTTTGCATTACGCACAAATACTTGGTGATAAAAATATACACGTAAAAGAAATTTTTAAAAAAGTTAGTTTTTTATAAAAAATGAATCTCTGATTCCCTTTTTCAAATCCTGATCAGACTAGAATCGCAAGCCAACTTTAATTTTTTAATTAAATCTAATATTGTTTGAAAATTAATATATTTCTTTTAAATTTAGGACGGCGATTTACTTTAAATCCGCTTATTTTTGCAAAGGTTGATAAAACAGATAATTGACTTTAAAAGATCATTTATTATTATTTATTACTGCAGGAGGAACGTGATGCTAGACGTCAATCACTTGCTCAACTTAAACTTAGTTATTATCCCACAAATGCACATCGTAAGTGGCATAAAAAGGCATGCATATATAATTTAAGCCATTTTAGCTGATGTATATGACGCCGGACTTGGCATATGTTCGTGGTCTCTACTATGTCTTTCATGGATCATTATTTTGCTCACTTTTCCTATTTCCGTTTGTTTCTGCCTTAAAGTTGTTCAAGAATACGAACGAGCCGTTATTTTTCGACTTGGTCGTCTCATCGGCGGTGGCGCACGTGGTCCAGGTATATATTAAATTAATTTTACTTAAATAAAAAAAATGTAACCTAATTATAAAATAGGCATTTTCTTCGTAATGCCATGTGTCGAACATTATACGAAAGTGGACTTAAGGACCGTCTCATTTAGTGGTAAATTAAGGAATAATTCATTATAGTCTATTTCTTAAATTGAATTATTTAGTGCCTCCTCAAGAAATTCTTACGAGGGATTCGGTTACAGTCTCTGTAGGTGTTAAGTTTTTATTTTTAAACTATTATCTCAATTTAAAGATATAAATTTGTAGGTGGATGCTGTTGTTTATTATCGGGTCTCTAATGCTACAGTAAGTGTGGCGAATGTTGAAAATGCGCATCACTCAACGCGATTGCTCGCACAAACGACATTACGCAATATGTTAGGTATAATTTGCACTCAAAAAATATTTATACGAGTTTAATAAACCATAAAAAACAAACATTGAAAATAATTTCAAAATCAAAATCAAATAAGGGTATACATCATCTATTCATGTACAATATTATAATAATTTATTATATTGGTTGATATCAGTGTTGTGACTTGACTCTGAATGATTCCTGCTCTGAATTTGGCTCCGGAGGTATCTTTGAAACCACTTTCTCCGATGCCCTCAAAACTTTCATTTAAATGCAGTGGCCCGTCGGAGACAAGTCATAACATTCGTTGGTACAAAACGGGATGATAAAAACGAGGGGACAAAACTAAATAAACGAACGAAGCAGAAAATTTTAGGCTTAAATCCAAATATTTAGATTTTAGACTTAGGATTAGACATAATCATCCCGTTTTGTCACATTTTGTTTTGGCCATCCCGTTTTGTCGCATCACCCTATTATTTTTATTATTCATAATAGGTATGCAAAATCTTTCGGAAATCCTTTCGGGTCGAGATAATCTTGCAAATGTTATGCAGGTAAGTATAAGAGAGTATGTTCTCTTTTAAGATACAAATGCACCTTAAATTTAAAAAAATTTAGACTCTGTTAGATGATGCTACCGAAAGCTGGGGGATTAAAGTAGAACGCGTAGAAATGTAATAATTTATATTTTGTTAAATATATTTCAGAAAAATTCATTATACATTTTTTAAATTAAATCAAGAATAGCTTATTTATTTAGAAAAGACGTCCGCCTGCCTATACAATTACAACGTGCGATGGCCGCAGAAGCGGAAGCGACTCGCGAGGCACGCGCAAAAGTATGTTAAAATTATGTATGAATTATATAAAAAGTTAGTGAAATATTTCATTAATAGGTTATTGCCGCGGAAGGCGAACAAAAAGCGTCGCGATCTTTGCGAGAGGCGGCTCGCATTATTGCTCTCTCTCCGGCAGCAATCCAGCTACGATACTTACAGACGCTAAATAGCGTTGCGTAAGGACAATTAAATAAAGTATTTTCTAAAAAAACCACTTGTCATTAAAAAATTTTAGAGCCGAGAAAAATTCTACAATTATATTTCCTTTGCCAATGGAGCTAATTCGACAATTTCTTCGCAACGATAGTGCGGAGTAGCGAATTGATACAGAAGATTTTCGTGCCATTTTTACAAATTTTATGATAAAATAAATAACTTTATAACAATAATAGTTTATTATGTAAAACGCAATATCATAACAAATATTTTTAAAAAGATAAAAATTGAATACCCTAATTTTGCGTGTATAAGACCGGGTGTTTTGAGCCAAAATAAAAATTGGCGCCAATGAGTTCGTTCTGTTATACAGGATCCGTCGGGGTCCAAATTTTGCACCCACTTTTATGAAACTGCAACGAAGGCAAGCACAAAATCTGGACCCCAACGGATTCGATACAACAGAATGAACTCATTGGCGCCAATTTAAATTTGGCTCAAAACATCCTACCTTATACACGCGAAATTAGTGTAATAAATTATGCAAAAAATTAACGCTAATTAGGCGCGGCTTTTGCTGGGCCAATTTAATTCTAGGTAGCTTTAGCTATTAGGTATCAGAAAAAACAACTAAAACAATTTAAAAAATTAAAAATTAAAGCAAGGATGTAATATTGGAGAAAAATAATTCGATGATTTTTTACGATTTTTTACAATGTTTATTTTATTTCGTAAATGCATCCATAAAAAAATATTCCAAATAGCATTTGAAATATAGAGCGAACAACGATTACGTTTAAAATTTAGAGTTAAGGGAAGCAATTTTGTAAGTAAAAAATAAAAAAAATTTTGTAGATAAATATCCATTTTAATAAATAAAAATTAATTCAGGCCTAAAAACGCTTTCGAATTTTTTGATTCAAAGAAGCGTTAATCATAAAGTGGAGCGTTTCGAAAGCATCGCCTAATAAGATCGAGTAATATGCCGCCGAAGCATATTAAACATGCAAGCATAACCAGTGAGAATTTTTTTTCTTAAAGTAAGTCTACAAAACCTTTTTTTCTTAAAGTAAGTCTACATTTTTTTTAAATATCCGGTAAGAAAAAAGAAGGATAAAATTTGAACCTTTTATTATTTTTTTATTTTTATAAATTATTTTAGAAAGAATTTTTAATGTCGATGAATTGCAATTGTCGTCACAAGTCAAAAAAGTCCAAGATCAAAAAAGTATATATATATATATATTATATATATATATATATATATATATATATATATATATATATATATATATATATATATATAAATTTTTATATATATATATATATATATATATATATATATATATATATATATATATATATATATATATATATATATATATATATATATATATATATATATATATATATATATATATATATATATATATATATATATATATATATATATATATATATATATATATATATATATATATATATATATATATATTAAAATATATATATATATATATATATATATATATATATATATATATATATATATATATATATATATATATATATTCTGCTGTTTGTAATAAATTAGCTTTCTTCAGTTTTGATTCTATTCATTTAAACTACAGATATTTAATTATCCAACTTTAAGATTTAGGCAAAAACGACCACGCCCGGATAATTATTGTTATGACGGCGCGAGCAAATGAACGTATGAATCGACTGATGACTGCTATTGAAAAGCAGAGTGCAGAAATCGTCTTGCTCACAGAAATGCACCGTGAATTGATGAAAAAATAGCAGACATAGCAAAAGAGTTGGCCAGTGTTAAAGGGGAGCTTCAAGCTCTTCAATGCCAATCATCCACTCAGCGTCCTGCATTCCTGACACCCGGATTCGACTTCGCGAAAGCAGTCCGTGACTCCTTTCTTGAGGCGGATCTCTTCAAAAAAAGAGCGTGGTGGCTGTCATTGAAAAGCTACCTGAAAGTGATAACGACGAATCTACTGTGTGTTATTTTTTTATTACATATTTGTATTTGAGTTTATAATTTAAATCACTTAGCTACCTACATTTCTTTTTTTAAAAAGACTAGTGTCAGCAACAACGTAACTTTGCAACCTGCATTCAATGGCATATTTTAACGAGAAAGGGAAAAAGAGATGAAAGCTGCACGCGCGCATATTTGGATAACAAATAAACCTATTAGTTCTCGGCTGTGCGACCTTGTTTTTTTTTTCAGTTGCGAGGAATGCAAGAATTATTTATATTTATGTATATAAATGTGTAGAATGGGGAGGAAAATTGAAACGGCGGCGCGCAAAAGAATGTTTAAGAGAAAACTGCACACATAGCCGGGTCTTTGAATGCTCTTGTTTTTGCGTTGTTGTTTTTGTTTTTCCCGTTCCGGTTTTCGAGAGGCGAATAATCGATCTGTATTTGTGTGTGCGTGTGTATTATATATATGTGCCACTTTAGTACAATCGTATATGTATAAATTTTATGTGTGTTTGTGCAAATACGTCGAACAGACACATATTTGTCTATATGTGAAAGTTTTCAACCATTAGTAATGCTATTCTATTTTGCCCTTATTCCCAGTTCAACAACTTGTTTTTCAATTTTTAAAAAAAAAATTGACATATTAATTATTTGCAAAAGATTTTACAATTTTTTTTCATTTCGCATGTTTTCTATAATTTTCGTAAATGAATTTTTTCATGTGAATTTTTTCGGAAAAGTCACATAGGGCGAAAAATGTAAATTTTATGATAAAATTTTATGAAAAATGTAAATTTTATGATAAAACTTTGAAAATGAAAATGATAGTTGAAAAAATTTCCTATTGCGATAATAAATCCTATTTGTAATGTGAATGATCCTGTCACGAGATCCATTTTTTCACACATTGATACATTTTTAGGGCTTGTCGTTTGATAAATTCCGCTATGTGCCCATTCTAATTTCTGTGTTGACTATCCAATTGATTGGAACACGTGGGCGAGAATGGTAAGTGTTTTAATTGAAAAATTGTACTTATTATAATTCTTGTTTTATGTTTATTCATTTTTTTTCGTTAATTGTCCTGTGTATTGCTTAGGAAGAGGAGTGCTCAGAGGACGAAAAGGATGCCGTCATTGCGCTGAAGATTATTGCTTCCAGACGTCGATCCACTCGGGATCAAAGTATAGTCAGCAACTATTCGTCCGTCAATGGATCAGATCCTATTTCGGTGGACTATTATAACATTTTTAAAAATAGAAAATTGTGTGATTTTTAAACATTGCTAGAGAACTGAAAATAGTTCAAAATATAAATTTATTATTTTTATTGAATACATTGTTGCCATTAGCAAAACTTCCTATTGGCAATATTTTTTAAATGATTTTTAATGCATTTTTCTATAAAGTACCTAAAAATAGTTTTTATAAAATTTTGAAACATAAAATTTTCTTTAGTCCATCGCAACGAAACGTCGACACAGTTGGAAAATGGTCAAGAAGGAAATTATTGAGGAGTCCGCGACGGAGAAAACTCCGCCGAATGTCTCTCCGCCCGCAAAGAGACGCTTTCGCGACTGTGCTCAACGCGTAAAACGACGCGTTTACGTGAGTTTTTTTTTTGTTTTGAAACTTATTTTTAGCCCTACATGAGTTAACCCATTCGAAATCAGAGCATTTCTTTATAAGTAATAATTCAATGAGCAGCTTTTTTCAACTTATTGAAAAAGTAGGACAACAAATAACATATGATAAAAACATTTATCAGCTTTTATTTAGATGGAAATACACAAAATTTGTTTGCTAATTTTTGAATTTTAACGGATTTGTTAAGACACAATGTCTATAAGAATTAAAGTTTTTTTGTTCATTTTTGGAAACAACAACGCAAAATCGGCAATGGTCGAAAAAAAGTTGTCCAAAACATTTTATAATTCTTACAGAAATTGTGTCTTAATTTCTTTTAGTTGATTTTTTTCGAATTCTATACTTTTTTAGTCTTCGAATGGAAACGGAATTGAGAATTCCTCTGAATCAACGACGACAACCTCAAACGATTCTCGCGAAGGCAGCTGCGAGCAAAGCGAATGCCTTCCCGACAAAACCTGCTGTTTGCTGCTATCGCAAAGGTGCTTTTTCCGTACGTTAAATAAACACGTTAATTTCGTAGATTTAATGTTTTTTTTAATATTAATTCGGGCACACGAAAATGAGATGGAGAGAAAAAAAAGGAAAAAGCATAGAAAAATACTTTGGACTTTGACTCTTAGAAATATTTCATTTAAATTTTTTTTCCTACTTTCACATACTATTTTGTATATTCATAAAAGTTCGGATTTCCTATTTTTATCATACAATTAATTATTATCTCATATAAAGCTTTAATTTGGTTTCGATTTCTTGCCTTTTTTTTCAAAACGAATAAAATTTAGCTGTCTATCCTTGCAACGACCGATATCGATAAGTTTTCGATCCTCGACGAGCAAGGCCAGTTTTTGTCACATTTCTAAGGGCGAGCACGTCTGTCAGTCGTGCTACGACGAGGTAGCCAAACTGGGCCGCTCACTCAACGAGCGCTACGTTGATTGGCGAAGCAGGCGGGGTTTTTTTTTGCCTCAATATCTCATATTCAGTATTTTGTATATGCCATGTTCACAATTAAATAAATCGCCAATTTGTTGTTTTTCGTTTGTCGTCTCTTCTCTCTTTAATTCGAATTCGGTTTTAATGCAGGGTTGCCAGATGAAAATAAAATAGAAAAGAACGCTGGGCACGAAAAAAATATTTTATTGATAATTTCCAACAACAAAAAAAGATTTTTCTAAAAATATCTGAATTGGTCGATTTCGTTAACTTTTCGGGTCAGATTCTTTATTCTCTCAACAATTAATACTTCTCGGAACTCCTGATCCTGTGTCCAAGAGAGCCATTCTTCATGGAAAAAAAGAACAAAAATTAAAAAAGAACAGACCCCCTTAAAAAAAGAACAAATCCTTTTAAAAAGGACATCTGGCAGCCCTGTTTTAATGCTATTTTTTTTTATTTTTGCGTTCATTTTCAGGACTTTTCGAAAAAATAAACATCTGGAAGGAAGATATTTTTTTTTTTTGAAAAAATTATTTTAATTTTGCAATCTTTGCCTTTTTTAATAGAATGAAATGAAATAGAATGCTAATTAAATTTTAGATGGATTAACGAAAGTCGATGCAATCCTTTCATAAAATTGTTCATTCTTGAGGAGTTGTTGCCGTTCTGGCTGAGTTGCTCCAAATGTGGGAAATTTCGAAAGGTTTTGCGTTCGAACGGCGTGGGCGAAGCGCATCGTTTGTGCGCTGCCGACGTTCGCCAATTCACCTGCGAGATGGTCACTTTTGTGGGCGCACGCGCGACGTTCGGCAGCGTCGAGCGGCTCGATTGCGACGAGGCGGAAGACGCGGTAAAAAAAATTTTTCTTTTTTGAATGTTTTGTCCGATTGGCTGAAACTGAAATCTTTGAGCTTTTTTCAATTAGACGTTCATTAATTCATTTTTTTTATCTTGTAGAGCATTAGCGATGCGAAACAATCCACATGGATTAAAAGTCTTAACGCACCGCCGCTTTTGCACGACTCTCCGGCGCTTCATTATTTGCGCAACGAATATTATTACGATGAGGTGGGGATGAGTCCGATGAACGCAAATTTTGGAGTAAAAGAAGGTTGGTTTACCAGTCATTCTCTCTCAACTAAAAATGGGAGCAGTGGCCTAGTGGTTGTGCAATAGATTTTACTTTGCTTGGGATGAACTTCAGTCCCACCCCCGACCCCATCTAGGTGTTTCCATATTTGGATGGACAATAGATATCACATTGCACGGTGTGGGTGATACGGGGCGATGCTGACCTGGCCTTGCAAGCCGCATCAGCGATACCGCATGTTTATGCAGTAAACCAGTCGAGATTTCGATGGCTGGATGGCTCTCATTCGAAACCCGCGAAATGATTAGTCCAAGTCATTTCCAACGGGGAGGGTTGATTCCGGGGCCTTCTCGTACGTATCACGTATCTCTCTCAACTATTTGGTCCATATTTTGGCTATCTGGCGTTTTTTTTCTTAACTTTTTGTCTATATATTTGTTTAGAGAGAAAAACAACGGATTTCATGTTTCCGTTCAACATTCCCAACGAACAGTCGATGGCTTTTTCGCTTCGTCCGGACATTATGGAATACGACGAGGTGCACGCGTTTCCCGAATATTGCGTCGAGCAGGTGCCTTATTTGGCGATGCGAAACCTGGTCGTCGCGCTCTGGAGTCTCAATCCATTTGTGCGTTTCTAGAGCATTTGATATTTGCCTTTGTTTTCCGCAATTTTTGTGTTATTTGGTTTTGAAAAAGGTGAGATATTTTAAGGAATATCTCACCTACGACACATGTCTATCATATTTGATTTGCGCCGGCCTGTCACGAGTCTGGTACGCATCCGAGCTAAAACGCGTTCACAGGTATCTGACCTTGAAGAACATTATCAATTACGGCATAATAAATTTCACACCGTCTCTATTCGGCACGAGCGAATACTTTGTCGAGAAATGCGACGGAAAAAAACCGAAACTAGACATCATTGTGGTGGGCGGCGGACTGAGCGGTTTGGGCGTCGCTCGCCAGCTCAAGTCCTTCGGCGCCAAAGTTACCGTCTTTGAGGCTAAACCGAAAATGGGCGGCCGAATGCAAGACGACTGGTCCCTGGGCGTTTGTGTTGGCTGTGGCGCGCAGCTCATCACCGGCACCATGAACAATCCGATCGTATTGATGTGTCAGCAAATTGGCCTAAAATACCGGTATATAAGTTAAGATAGCGCTTTAAAATATACGGCAAAAATAATAAATCTACAGCATTTAAAAATACGTGAACGTCTTTTTGGAATATTTAATCTTAAAATTCAAGAACTGTGACGGACGAGTGCCCGCTAATCGACTCGTCATCGGGTCGGATTGTTTCACCGCTGGCCGATCGGCTCGTCGACGAGCACTTCAATTGCATGTTGGACGCCATCGGTCAATGGAAACGCTCCACAAAATGCGTGGACGTCAGTCTAATGAGTATATTAATTATTTTTCTATCGCTTCCAAATAGCCGAATTTATTATGTTTAAATTTTTAGATCAATTACAAAGTTTGAACGATAAACTTTTGAAATCGCTGAATTTTCGTTGGACAAAGGTCTCTTTTGTTTTAAATGATTATTTGTTTTCTATAATTCATAAAAATGTATAAAATTTTAAACTTAAAAATGAATTGCTTTCTAGGAGTTTGAACGACTTCTTCAATGGCAAATTGGCAATGTTGAATTCTCGTGTGGTTCAAAGCTTGACGACGTTTCGGCCCGGCATTGGGATCAAGTTTCCCTTTTTTTCTTCAATTGTTCAATTTGTAGTGAAAAAAAATGAAATACAATTTTTTCCAGAACGAATCCGTTGGACAATTTGCCGGCGCACATGCGCTAATGCACGAAGGCACCGGCGAGTTGATTAGACGTCTTGCCGAGAACACGGAAGTCCGATGCGGTTACACGGTTGGTCGAAA
The DNA here is from genome assembly GCA_024678965.1 of Bradynema listronoti. Classification (NCBI taxonomy): domain Eukaryota; kingdom Metazoa; phylum Nematoda; class Chromadorea; order Rhabditida; family Allantonematidae; genus Bradynema; species Bradynema listronoti. The sequence goes on from JANLNO010000005.1 coordinate 2,279,006, forward strand.
ATTGGACTAATTTAATAAACAATTTTTCTCCGAATATTTATTCTTTCAGGTGAGTAAGGTCGATTATTCACGTCCGAAAAAGATCGTTGTGCATTGTTCAAACGGGAAGAAATTTACTTGCGATAAAGTTGATTGTTTATTCTCATTTTTATGTTTGCGCTTTAGAGAAGTATTGAATTTTTTTAGGTGGTATTGTGCTTACCATTGGCTGTGTATCAGCGAAAATCCATCTCATTTGTTCCGGATTTGCCAAAAGAAAAGCATTTGGCATTTTCGAATTTGGGTGCCGGCTTAATTGAAAAGGTTTAAAAAAATTTGAATTATTATCTTCAATAATCTCTCATTTTTTCTGCATTTTCCAGGTAGCCGTTCGCTTTCCGCGTCGTTTTTGGTCCAGTTTACTGAAGAAGGACGGCACTTTGGATTATTTCGGCAACGTGCCCAACGACGAAAAAGAGCGTGGACTATTTAATATGTTTTACGACTTTTCCACACGGGTACTTATCTATTGGGTCGGCAAGAAAGTATTTTTCATTTTTATATGGAACGAAATTTATTATAAAACAAAATTACAACACTTTAATCCAAAGGGTATAAAAACGAAAAATATTATACTTTTTTGCCGACCTAATATACTAGATGTCACAATTTGCGAATTTTAATCATTTCATTGCTTAAAAATTTAGTCCGTTACAAATGCGAAAAAACAGCAATACGTTTTAATGTCGTATGTTTGTGGCGATTCCGTGAATTTGGTCAATAACAAAAGCGACGTTGAAGTGGTTGCCGACTTTGTCGAAACGCTTCAAAATTTATTTCCAAACGAGGTTCCTATAATAAAAAATACCTATATAATTTTAGCTTTAGTAAAACATTTTTAACGATCTATTTACAGACAATCCCGAATCCGGACGGTTATGTCGTCACACATTGGGGAAAGGATCCACATATTGGTAATTTTGTTGTAAATCAAGATTGACATTAAAACATATTGTTTCAAAAAAAAATCTTTCTATAACAAAATATATTAATCGATTTAGGAATGTCGTACAGCTACATAAAAATCAATGCATCAGGCGACGATTATGATCGCATGGCCAACTCTATTGATGATCGGGTATTTTTCGCCGGCGAGGTTACCGATTCCTTAAATTTTTCATCAATAGTCTTATTGGAATTTGCAGTTTTTTGATTTGAAAATGCCATTAGCATTACATTAGAATAACTAGAGTATATTTTTCCATATATATAAATATAAATATTCAGCTCCAAAAATTTAATTCCAGTGCACAAACCGATTCTATCCGCAGACAATGACCGGCGCCTATATTAGCGCACTTCGTGAGTCGAGCAAGATTATTGAGACCTGGCTTCGGTCGTCACGCGCTTAACCTCATTTGTTATTCATTCACAACATCTTTAAATGCTTGTTATTTCAAAAAATAATTTTTTGCCGTTCATTTTTTACTCAGGGATTCTCTTATCCTTCACTATCAAGTCATTCGTATTCTATTCAACTCAAGTCATCAACTAGTAATTGATTCCGTTTTTGCTCATATTTTTATGATCTTTTATTATAAAATTATTACCGTTTGTTTTGTCTTTCATTTTAAAATTGTTACGACGAAATTTTCAATTCATTAACAGCTCATATTATCTTTTATCTAGAGTAATTTGTCGAATGTATTTTGTGATTTTGTGAATAATCAGAGAATATTATTACACACACTCGAGCGCTATATCAAAAAATGTCGCAAATAGTAGTTTTCTAATTTTTCGCCATTCAATTAATTAACCATATTGCATATTAAATTTATGCCGTACATTGTATGTAAATTTGATGCAAATAAACATTTTCTTTATGATCGTTCTTGAACAAAATCAATTAGCATATTAAACGGTTTACAATCATGCATATTCCCTTAAAATATCTACTGGTAATTGCGGAGATGAACAGTTTGGAATTATTATTTTCATGATTAAAGTATTCGATATGAAAAGATTGGATTGTTCCGTGCAAAATTATGGTTGGGGAAAATCGGCTAGCGAAAGCGTTGTAGCAAAATTGAGAAAAATTGACACTACGAGTAAAAATGGTTCAAAGCCGTACGCTGAGGTACGTAAAAGGATTTTTTCTCCATTTCTGTTAAAATAACATATGTACATAAAAAATTTCCAGCTTTGGATGGGCACTCATCCAAATGGTCCTTCGAAAATTTGCGGAGAAAATATGACCCTAAGCGACTACATAAAAATGAATCCGGAAGTTATGGGCGATCACGAAATGAATGGACTTCAATACCTATTCAAAGTTTTGTCCGTGGGAAAGGCTCTCTCCGTTCAGGCTCATCCTACAAAGGTAATGAATAAATTTTCACTTTTTTTGACATGATCAATTTAGAAGCAAGCCGAGATTCTCAACTCCAAAGATCCGAACAACTATCCCGACGACAACCATAAACCGGAAATAGCGATTGCGCTCACACGATTTGAGGTGCTTTGCGGTTTCCGGGTCCATCATGAAATTATTTCCAATTTTAAAGGTTTGAAAATGATACTCTTAATATAGGTAAAAAATTTATTAAAAATGTGTATTTTTTAGCTCATCGAGAGCTTCTTGACCTGGTAAATGAGGAGCATTTGGGTAAGTTGGCTATTGAACATTCCGATAATGACAATCAGGAAGCACTGAAAGCGATATTCTCGTCTATATGGAAGGCACCTCAGTCGAAAATCTCGAAAGTTGTCGACGATATTATTGCGCGCATATCGAAATGTGGGGAAAATATTTTCATTGTTTTTTTAATTATTATTCTAAAAAATGGGAGCAGTGGCCTAGTGGCTGTACGATAGATTTCGCTTTGCTTGAGATGAAGTTCGGTTCCATCCCACCTAGGTGTTTCCATATTTGGATGGCAATAGGTACCACATTACACATTATGGGTGATACGGCTGTGCTGACTAGGCCCAAGCAAGCCGTATCAGCTCCATACCGCATATGCTTATGCAGTAAACCAGTCGAGATTTCGATGGGCTGGATGGCTCTCATTCGAAACCCGCGAAATGATTAGTCCAAGGTCATATCCAACGGGTCCCGGGGCCTTCGCATATCGCGCGTATGCATTCTAAAGAAATGTTTTTTACAGATGAAAATCGTCCGGATGTAGAAGAATTGATGATACGTTTAAACACCCAGTATCCGGGCGGTGACGTCGGCGTACTAGCGCCCTTATTTCTCAATCATTTTAGCTTGAAACCGGGACAAGCCGCTTTCCTCGCGCCCAACGAACCGCACGCCTATCTTTCTGGGGGTACTTTTCTCCATTCGCGTCAATTTGCAAAATTTTTCTCCTGCTTTAATTTCAAAATACGATTTCCAGATTGTGTTGAGTGTATGGCATGCTCGGATAATACAATCCGAGCGGGACTCACTCCAAAGTTCAAGGACGTAGAGACGCTTTGCGAAAATCTTACGTACAAAATGACGCCGCCTCCATATTTCAAGCCGGACACGAGCAGAACCGGCATAATTGAATATGCGCCACCAGTCGAAGAATTCGCAGTTCAGAGAATTGATGTTGGTTTTTTTTTAAATTTCACTTGTTTAATTAAAAGCTAAAAAAAAATGTAAAGCCTGATATTAAATTTTTTATTTGGAAAATTCAGTCAAAAATTTTCTCGTTTGTCATTTTAGAGAATATGTGTGATAAGTCTTTTTTATATAGAATAATGCACAAGAACTCGACACTCTTCAGGCCAGTTCAATTCTCATAACTATAGAAGGAAGTGCGTCGGTGGAGTTTACATATAAAAAGACGACGGAAACGATAGAGCTAGTCAGTGGAGACGCTTGGTTTGTGCCGTGCGGCAGCGAACTGCAAATCAACAAATCTACAAACAATTTTTTGGCCTTTAGAGCCTTTACACCGATGAAAGATCTACGTCTTTCGTCAGAATAATAATAATAATAATAATAATTTATTTACGATAAATCGCGACTGATAATAAAAACAATAAATTAAATTAAAATAAGGTGAAACAATAAATAATGGATAATGAGGTAACGACATTTGGGAATAAATTATATTTGGGAATAAATTATAGAGCGGACTAGGATTAGGGGTGGGATATTTCGGGCTTAAAATAATTTTTTTATAAGCTCTATTACAAAAATAATTATCTAAAGAATAAATTAGTTTATTTAACGGTATTTAATAGAGATTTAAATTGTTCGATAGAAGGAGAGAATTGCGTCAATGGATTAAGCTTGATATATTTCTTAATTGCACGGACAGTGAAAAAGTTGTTTCTCACACGATTCTTAGAGCTTGGGACATAAAGTGAAGTTCTGCCTCTCTTCATTGTCATATCAGAAAAATCTAAGAGTTTAGGCAAAAGTCCTAGCCTGTATTTATGAATTAAAGTCAGGTCAAGCTTTAAGTACCTTGTGGCCAATTTTTCCATGTCAAGAATAGCAAGTCTTTCTTCATAATTTGGTATAACTCGGAGTGATTTAAAACATCTTCTTATAATAGACTTGGTTATTCTTCTTTGTACAGACTCTAGCAAATTAACATTTACAACAATATCAGTATTAAATATAGGTGAAGCGAATTCTAGGATTGGCCGTACATAACATAAATATAATTTGACTAGCATTTTGGAATCATTAGTTTTAAATGCTTTTAAAATGTTAAAGAACTTGTGATTGGCTGACTGACATATTTTTCTGATATATTGATTCCATTTTAGATTTGGAGAAACATAAATTCCTAAATCTCTGATACAGTCTTTGACCTTAGAAATTTTTTCACCATTTAATGAATAGTCATTTTCTGGATTTTTTAAGCCAATATGCAAGATTTGACATTTTAATGTAGCAATAGTAAGACCGTTATCTTGGCACCAAACATAAAAGTAATCAATAAATTCTTGCAAGTGATTATGATAATTATTATCAGACCGTTCAAATTCTATATAGGCTTTAGTATCGTCTGCAAACGATTTTATCTTAATATTTGGTAAGGATTTATTTTTCATTATATCATGCATATAAAAGGAAAATAATATAGGTCCGAGAACTGGACCTTGAGGTACACCACTTTTAATGATCTTTTTAGAAGAATAATTTTCTTTTATTTTGACTACGAAAGTACGGTTAGTTAAGAAGTCTTTAATCCACTTTGCTAGAACACCTTTGACCCCTACTTGCAGTAACTTGTCTAAAAGCCTTTCATGATTTATAGCGTCAAAAGCACTCTTAATATCAAAGTATACAACATCAACACATCGTTTATTTTCTAATGCTAGTGTCCAGTCATTTAAAGTTTCTAACATTAGCGTTGTTACACTTCTTTCATTACGAAAGCCATGCTGGTATTCTGGTATTATATTATTTTCATCAAAAAACTCAGTGAGCTTATTTTTAACAAATGTTTCAATAGTCTTAGAAACAGAAGAAGTAAGTGATATCGGTCGATAATTTGAAGCTAAGTGCGGATCATTTTTTTGTATAAGGGTCTAATTATAGCTTCTTTCCAATGGTTCGGTACTGTGCCTTTACTTAATGAAAGGCGACAGATGCAGGCTAATGGATATGACAAAGTCAAAGCGCATTTCTTTAACATTATTTCCGGCATGTTATCAGGACTAGAGTTTATTTTATTGCTTCTCTTTTTGAGTGCTTCATACATTTCAAAATCACTGATATAGACTGACTGAAGAATCTTAGACGAGTTATTTATGCTAGAAAATGTATTAGCTGCAGAAATTTTGCATAAAACGCTGCCAAATTGTTCTGCAAAAATATCGCATTTGACTTTGTCATTAATTACCCAACCATCTCCAGTGTTAATAAGAGGAATTTCAGAATTTTTGGGGTTAATTTTATTTCCGATGTACAAAAAGAAATCCTTACCCAGCTTAAGATATTTTTTCCTTTCTATATATCTGTGAAATTTAATTATTTCGCTAGAAATTTTCGAGGTGACTTCTTGAAATTTATACAAAACTTTGTCATGATGAACCGTTACCCATAATTTTTTTCTATAATTCATTAATTTTTTAATGTGGGAAGGATAATTGACATTACTCTTTATGCTGGTTTTTTCAGGTACAAATAAATCTACAGATGCTTGAATAACTTTGAGAAAATTATCATAGATAATATTAATATCTGTTGAAGAGTATAATATTTCATGCCAATTAACCTGTGAGAAAAAATAATTCATAGATTTAAAATCGGCCTTATTAAAATCTAAATAACTTTTTGGCTCAGGATAGCTACTTTGCCATTTAATTTTAAAGCTAATAGATGAGTGATCAGAATTATAAAATGGTGGTTCTTGTTTAATATTTAGAATTATGTCATTTTTGTTGGTGAGAAGGATATCTAGGGTATTGTTTTTTCGAGTGTGGAAGGGAACTTTTTGTTGGAGGTTTAATTCTTTTAAAAGATCAATGAAAACAGTGTCAGTAGAAGATTTTCCTACATTTTCAATCCAGTTAATATGCGGTAGATTTAATAGAAAATAACATTGACGAAAATTTAAATGGTTATCAGTTTTCTTTTTTTTTAGCAAAAAAGCCATTGCGTTATTTAATTTGAGTAAGCATTTAACTCAATTTTTGATATTATATCCGATATGATCCAGAAGACTGGGTAGGACAGATAATTGTTGTTTTTGAATATTTAAAATGTTAATGAACCTGAAACATCAATTTTTACTACATATATATAAAATATAATGTTGCATTCTTCATAATATTTTCTGAGCTGTCTTCAAATACAATCCCTTTTCAATTCCTGAATTTGTTATTCGCACGCGTGCGCGCACGAGCCCACACTCAGATGCATTTTTTTGCAAATTAATTTGCAAATTAATTTGCTAATTTTATATACATTTTAAAATGATTTTGTTTTAACACGAAATATTTGTGCACATAATTTTAATTGGGAAAACAAAAGTTGTAATTTTATAGTCATTTCTAAGAAAGTGTGAAATTTTCTTGACACAGCGTACAATCCTCTTTTTTCAAAGAGGATTGTGCGGATTTCCCTGAATTAACTATCTGAAAAACAGGGAAAAATACAATTGGTTAAAAAATTAAAATAATTAATTGGCAAAAATCTGTTTAGGACCCATTTTTTTCGATTCACCATAATGTGATTGTGAAATTAATTAGAAAATTCAAATAAACAGGCAAATCCATACAAACTTTATTCAAAACCTGCTATTTTACACTTTTTTTTTGAGACGACTATGGTGTTTTTCTCATCACCCAATAGTGGGACTTTTTTTATTAGGGTTCTATTATATCTTTTCTATTATATAGCTAGGGTTCTATTATATAGCTATAAAATTTTGAGTTTCAAATTATATTCGCAAATTTTGAGAATACACACTCTTTAACATTTGTGATTTGTATGAGTGAAATTGATAAATTTTGAACTTATATTAGAATAACTTTTTCATATTTTTAGCCTTTAATAATTTATTGCAATGGCCATCGGAAAGCAGGTTTGTTGTTTATTTATTTTTTTTTAATAATTAAATTCTTTTTGGTAAAGCATTACCTTTTTATATAGCTTATCTTTGATAGTTATTAATTTCATTTTTTATTTAGAAGAAAACCGCGGACAACATCAGCTCTAAGCTGACTATGGTTATCAAGTCCGGCAAATATGTACTCGGTTACAAGCAAACACTGAAGTCGCTGCGTTCGGGCAAGGCGAAGCTGGTCATTATTTCTAGTAATACGCCGGCGCTGCAAAAGAGCGAGATCGAGTACTACGCGATGCTGGCGAAGATCGGCGTCCACGAGTTTCACGGCAACAACATCGATTTGGGCACATCGTGTGGAAAACTCTTTCGCGCCTCAATGATCTCCATTGTTGATCCCGGCGACTCGGACATTATTCGCTCTGTGCCTGAATAAAACGATAAAAACTAAAAAAAACTTGTTGTTGTATTCTTATATTTTGTTTAAAATAAATTTAAAAGAAAAATGTTGTTAATAATTTAATGAATTTTATATTTGACCGGATGCCTTCCATAATTTTTTTTCAATTTGTTTACAAAATATATTCACTTCTTTAGCGACTTTTTCGTATATTCTATATTCACACATTCAGGAATATGACGACTGTTCACAATACACCTTTTCTCATTGGTGTGGCGGGTGGCACGGCATCCGGAAAGGTTGGTATTTACTAGAGAATATTTCGATTTTTTTAATTGTTTTAAACTTAAGATGATCTCTATGCTTTTGCCATTTTTAAACATTTTTAGTTTTTGTTTGCTTTTTTTTGTGTCATTTTGAATATTCAAAATTAGAACTGAAAATATTTTCGGTCTTCAGTCCTCCGTTTGCTGTCGCATTATTGATCGTTTAAAGGAGTTGGGTTCGCACAAGCGTGTTATTTCCATTTCACAGGACTCGTTTTATCGCGATCTTCAAACGGATGAGGAACTACAAAAAGTTCGTGTTGGCAACTTTAACTTTGATCATCCCGGTAAAAAAAATTTTTTTTTGTATAGTTTAGAATTTTGCTTTCTTTTATCTTATAATTTTTTGTTTTTTTAGACGCTTTTGATCAAACCTTAATGTTGGGCATTCTCAAGGACTTGAAGGTGGGAAAGTCCGTCGAAATTCCCAAATACAGCTTCGTCACAAATTCTAGGTACTATTTGTTGCAAGTGGACCAATTTACTGGTATTTTTACTCCTTTGTAGGGTGCCAGGCGAAACGCAAAAATACGACTCGGCGGACGTAATTCTAGTGGAGGGAATTCTGCTCTTCTACGACGTCGAGTTGCGCAACATGTTCAATCTGAAGTTGTTCGTCGACGCCGATCCCGACATTCGTCTTGCTCGTCGTGGTAAGTAGGTTGGGAATTTTTAATTCATTTTCCGGTCACAATTTCGCGTCGTGAGATTGGCAAAAAAATCTTAAAGTACCGTAAGTACCCTAATTTTGCGTGTATAAGGCCGGGTGTTTTGTGCCAAATTTAAATTTGCGCCAATGATCTCATTTTGCGTTGTATCGGATCCGTTGGGATCCAAATTTTGTGCCCGCCTTTGTCTCGGTTTCATAAAAGTGGGCACAAAATTTGGACTTGCTTGGATCCAATATAACAGAATGAACTCATTGGCGCCAATTTAAATTTTGCTTAAAACACCTGCGGCCTTATACACTAAAAATTAGAGTAATAAAAAGTTTTTATTATAGTCGAACGCGACATGAAAGAGCGCGGCCGCTCGCTCAAACACGTTCTTCATCAATATTTAACTCTCGTAAAGCCGGCGTTTGAGGAGTTTTGCTTGCCGACGAAGAAGTACGCCGACATGGTTATTCCGCGCGGTGCCGACAACGAAGTGGCTATCGAGCTGATCGTCCAGCATATTCAGGAGATTTTGCGCTCTCCGCGCCAAACTCCCGACGGCGAGAACGAAAAAGATAACAAAACCCAAGCGTTGAGCGCTGGCGAGCGTCGTCCACCGCCGCCAGGCCAGCGTGAGGCGTCTTCGACGACACGCGCCGGCAGAACGCATCGTCATAGCGGTTTGCATTAGTCTGTTGTCTATTTCTCTTCTCAACGATAACATTCCTGGGCACTTGCGACATATTTTTATTTATAATTGCGCCATTTTTTTCTTTCTGACATTTTTCTTACTTCTCCACAATAACTTTATTGACGAATTGTTTTCTTTATTTTTGTTTAAACTCTTTTTTTTATCACATTCGCATACGGTTACTTTTTTTCTTATTTCTTTATAGCTTTAAAATTATTATGTGCCGATTATTTTTTCCATTATTTTTGGTTTATCATATCCTATATAAGGGGAACAGTAGCCCAGTGGCTGTGCGATAGGTTTTACTTTGCTTAGGATAAAGTTCAATTCCACCCCCGACCCCACCTAGGTGTTTCCATATTTGGATGGCAATAGGTACCACATTACACATTATGGGTGATACGGCTGTGCTGACCAGGCCCAAGCAAGCCGTATCAGCTCCATACCGCATATGCTTATGCAGCAAACCAGCCGAGATTTCGGTGGCTGGATGGCCTTCATCCAAACCCGCGAAATGATTAGTTCCAAGGTCATTTCCAACGGGTCCCAGGGCCTTCACGTATCACGTATCATATCCTATATATTGTTTTTATTTCATTCCAAATTTTTTGCAAAATTTTCATAATTTTATATTTTGAGTATAATTGAAGAAAATAAATGTACATACTTTTATATATTTGTCAGCGATTTATTGCGGAAAAATTTGCCGAAGAAAAATTTTTCAATATATTATATAGAGAAGGAAGGGACTCGGAAATAAATTTTTTATTTTTATATTCTAACTTTAAAAAAAATTGGAAATAATTTTGGAATGGATTTTTCTGGCTTTCACAATGGTCGACCATGCAAAGCGTGTACCAGCGCCGAGGAAATGTTGGCTATTAGCAAGAAGTTGGCAGCTAGAAAACAGGCCGTCGAGTTTTTAAACAATGCTCAGGATCATTCTAAAGCCGAGTCTTCAGCCAACACGTCCGAATTGGAGGATTCGCGACCGATACGACGAAGCGATTGTCCCGTGGACAAGGACGAGCTGGGTCGCTCAACATGGAATCTGCTTCATACAATGACCGTTTATTATCCGGATAAGCCGACGGATCAGGATAAAAAGAACATGAGCCAAACGCTGGATAGTTTATCAAAGGTTCTTTGCCTTCATTGTTATTAAAATTTGTAGAAAATTATATTACCTTTCATATATATAGTTTGCCAAAATTTTTAGAAAAAAATTCGAGAAAATTTTTTATAGAATTTGTAGATATTAAATTTGTTTAGACGTATCCTTGTCCTCCTTGCGCCGAAGACTTGCGGAAAGATCTTAAAGTGAATCCACCGAATTTGGAGAATCGAGATGGTTTTGCTCAGTGGATGTGTGAAATGCATAATCGGTAAAGCATTGGCAAAAATACAATCGCGAAAAAAATTGAGACCTCCCTTTGGAATTTTTTGTATAAAAAACATTATAATTCTTAAAATTGCTTTTAATGATTTTGTTTATTTATAATATAAGTAGTATGAAGTCTTAGCTTTAATTTGATACCAAACTTGGATTGTAAAAAGATGAACTAAAAAAGTTATACTAAAAATGTCCATTTAAGTTGAAATTTTGACGAAAAAAATGAGAAAAAAAATGAAATCATCCATACAAAAAAACTAATGTAAAACTTTACTGAAGAACCGAAAAACAATTTATTAATTAATGGAGCTGACAATGCTCTTTCACCATATTTAAAAGATGCAATATCGACCCAACCAAATTTTCAATTTAGACATTTAAATTATTTTTTCCAAATTTTCGACTTTTTCGTACAGTTTAAAGGCTTCAAACCTGCAAATGATTTATAATACAGCTTCAGGAATGGTTGAGTCAATATTGCATCTTTTAAATGTTGTGAAAGAGCATTGTCAGCTTCATTAATTAATAAATTGTTTTTCGGTTCTTCAGTAAAGTTTTACATTAATTTTTTTTATGTGGGTGGTTTCATTTTTTTTCGTCAAATTTTCGATTTAAAGAGACATTTTTAGTATGATTATTTTAGTTCATTTTTCTATAATCCAAGTTTGGTTTCAAATTAAAGCTAAGACTTCATACTACTTATGTTATAAATAAACAAAATCATTAACAGTAATTTTAAGAATTATAATGTTTTTTATACAAAAAATTCCAAAGGGAGGTCTCAATTTTTTTCGCGATTGCATATGTATATTTTAAAATTTATTCATTCATTTCCAATAATTTATCACTTATTTTCATTACAATATTAATTTAGAGTAAACGTCAAATTGGGGAAAGAAAAATTTGATTGCCGATTAGTAATGGAAAGATGGTACGACGGATGGAAGGACGGATCTTGCGATTAATTATAGAAAATTGCTTTGAATTCATTATAAATTGTTTAAAAACAGAATTTTGAGAAACTATTGTGTTCTTTTTTTTCTAAATACAACGATTATAAATATTCTATCTATATATATATATATTTGTTGTTTTTTATCCTGTTAATTTTGTGAGTTGATTAAAATTTTTAGCTCATTTTTTACGGGTATTTTCCCCCCGCTTATGGACAACGCTGAACGAGAAAGGCAATTTGAATTGAAAAATGATCGTTTTGAATCCGGATTTTCAGCGAGTAAATTTTGCGGTCGAAAAAATTCCGAGCCCATTTCAAAACTATCGTTTACGCAAACGGGTATTTTTTTTAATTTCGTTTTTGTGTTTTCTACTTTAGAAATTATGCAATTAATTTAACGAATAAGAAATTGGATTTTTTATAATGAATATTTATTTTATTTTTTGTCCATTATCCTTTTCACATTTACAGGCATTGGATCGGAGGTTGCGCTGATCGGGCCGACAGCCGTGCAAATCGGAACGGGTATACTGGATAGTGCATCGTCCACTGAAATGCGACAACTTGTCTGCTCGCTATTTGTCGATAGCATTGTGGCCTCCATTCCGAAAAGTCGACGAAAACGCGCACAAAAAGGTTCGATTTTTTATTTTTGGAAGCTTTTTTTTTGTTAATTAATGACTGCAAATTAAAAGAATTATTTTTGCGATCAAAAAATGATTATTTTAGATTGACTTTTTCTTAAACAATTAGAAATTAAAAAAAGAATTGAACCTTTCAATTAGATGGTTTTTTAGAACTTGCGGATTTAATGCAGCGTTTAAATATTGTTCCTTATGACTATTTTTCGGAAGCGTTTTCCTCCGCACGTCGTCCACTCTCTCTTTTAATCTCGAAGTTTGTCGTACAGGCCTGTCAGCAGGCCTCGTCCGTATCCCTATCGCCGAATGTTGATTTTGCGTAATATTTTATTTGAATTATTTTGTTTTTATTTTCTTTCTTCATTTTTAATTTATTATTAATTTAAAATTTTTATTTAGAATTTCGATTAACGGTTTGTCACTTGTTAATAGTCGATATTTAAGCGACTTTGAAGAGATTTCACGAATCGGAGTCGGTGGTTTTGGAAAAGTGTACAAGGTTAACTTTCTAAAAAATCAATTAGTTTAATTTTTTATTATTAGATTTTTAAAGAATAATTTGTTTGATAATAATAATTTATTGGACAAACACGTACTACAAGTACACTTAAGTAGCCATAATACAATAAAAACTGAAACAATGCAATTTAGAAATAGAGAAACATAGATTTAATTAAATAGAATAAAACAATATAAATTATTCAAAAACCACCTCCTCGCCGCCATACGCCTGCGTTATAGAGAGTCCTATCTTCAAAAGTCTTTTTGAAAATATGTCCCAATTATTACTGAGAATTATTTCTTTCGATATTTTATTCTAAAGATTAATTGTTCTGATAAAGAAATTATTATTTTTAGAAGAAGTATTTTGGTTTCGTAAGGATAAAGCCCTTCCATTACTTATAATATTTTTCTCAAAATATATCCAGGGGTCAAGATGTATTGAATAAGTCAAAATTTTATAAACCATGGTTAAATCGAGTGAAGTACGTCTACTTTTAAGGTCTTTTAGAATACATATTTTGAGATTACTTTTTTCGTAGTTATCTTTTTTAGGCATTTTAATTCCAAATTTCTTAAAAACTCTGAAAATAAAGGTCTTTTGTACTTTTTCAATTCTATTAATTTCAAATTTGTTGATATAGGTCCGTTCTCTTGTCGACAATCAACTCTATGCTATTAAACAAATTCGTTTTGATGGCTCTTCTTCTGAATCGTTTGCAAAGGTGATAATGATATCAAATTATTGAAAACATCTATGAGATATTTTTTTTTGAAAAGATTTTTAAAAAATACTTTTAAAATGGTGGAAAAAAAACATTAAAAAATATGATAAAATAATTTATTTTTTTAGTTCTAATGTTTAATTAATATGCGGACAAAACATTTTTGTGCGCATTTATTCAAAGTTTTTTTCTAGGATTATAGTAATCGATTTTTGATCAAATAAGTATATCATTAAATACATAATTTTATGGCACTAATCATTTTTCTATATTACTTCAAATAAAAAAAATATGACTTTATTAGCAAAAATATTTTATTTTTTTATCGGACAAAAATTTTTTAAAATTTACCCATCCATTTTTTTTAGCTGTTAGTCTACCAATTTTTCTAATTTTCAAATAAGTAGTACAGAATTTTGTGCTCTTCAAGATGCTGATATTAGTTTTTCAAATAAATTCGTGTTGGGTTCAAAAATCGAAAAAATAAAAAAATTTTAGTGAAAATTTATCCTTGCATTTTTGTTTTGTCCGATAAAAAAAGTGTTGTTGTTAATAAAGTCATATTTTTTTATTTGAGATAATATGTAATTGGTATTATTGTATGGCCCACGAAATTTCGTATTTAATGATATACCCTAATTTCGCGTGTATAGGGCCGAATGTTTTGAGTCAAATTTAAATTGTCGCCAATTAGTTCATTTTGTTGTATTGGATCCAAGCGAGCCCAAATTTTGTGTCCACTTTTATGAAACCGAGACAAAGGCGGGCGCAAAATTTGGACCCGCTCGGATCCAATACAACAAAATGAACTAATTGGCGCCAATTTAAATTTGACTCAAAATACCCGGCCTTATACACGCGAAATTAGGGTACTTACTTAATCAAAAATCGATTACCGTAATCCTGGAAAATGGTTTTGAATAAATGCGCCACAAATGTTTTGTCTGCCACAGTATTTTAATATATTCGATTGAATTTTTTTTAGATCTTATCAGAGTGCCGCTATCATGCTAGCTTACAAAATGAACACGTCGTTCGCTATCACAATGCTTGGGTAGAGTTTGAGTCGATGGATACGGGGTCTCTCAAATCACGTCGTTCTCTAGCGAATAATGCATTGTCGAATTCGCAAAAGTATTTTTCATATAAAATGATTTTTTTTTAGATAAATTTACTCTAACATTTTTTTTTTCAATTAAATCATTTCGTATTATTTATGGATCGAGCTCAACGGAAGGCCGCGTTTGCGAATGTAGTATCTCTCCAACTTCGACAACAACGCTCAGTTCCATCAAGTCGAAATCACTGCGCTCAACGAATGCGTCGCTAAAACTAGGAAAGTTTTGGAAGGCGCGTCGGCCAACGGCTAAATCCTCATCTTCATCGACGGATGATGAATTTACTAATGAAAAAAGTAATTTTGTACTTTAATTAAAATTTGAATTTTAGACGTTTTATAATTTGCTAACCGGTCAATAATGACTCGGATTTTCCACGAATTTAAATTGTTTATTAAACCATAGGCTTGAAAAATCCGTTTTTATCGCAAGTACAATTAATATTTTTGGTTAATGTTTTAGCTGAGAAAACAACTGACTCTTCCGTTAGTGTGAAATTTCAATACGATAACGAAAGAATTGAAGAACATAACGCTGATGATGTAGAGGAGGAAATTCAATTCATAAACGGCTCTGAATTCAACGCTCAAAGCGATGCCATCGTTCCCTGGTCAACGACGACACAAAGTCAGTCAATGGAGACGCGTCAAATTTCGCAATTGCTTAAACCGACCTCCTCGATAGCTTTATCGAAATCGAGACCGAATGATAGGACTGATAATGACAGCAATATAGATGTGTGATTAATTTTAAGTCTATTTCGTCACAAAAAAGTTAAAAATCTTGCTATAATATTTAGTTGGGAATTCCTGTATTATATATTCAAATGGAGTTGTGCGCCTCGACGTTGGAGCGATATTTGGCGGAGCGTAAAGTGCTTAATATGGAGTTCAACGAGGCAACCGTTTTTGGTCTATTGTCAGCCATTGATTTTTTGCATAAAAACCAGCTAATTCATCGTGATGTCAAGGTTTTAACTCTTTTAACAGTGTTAATTTTATTAATTAAAGTCACGCGTTTTTTTAGCCGAGTAATGTGCTTTTGAAACGACGCAATGGTCGGCTGTGCGCTTTGTTAGGCGATTTCGGATTGACTCGCGAGGTGGCTCGATTCGTTCACGTCAACAATACTGATGATAAGCACATTAAACGTACTGGAGATGTGTGCCGTGTGAACACTCCAATGGTACATGACGCGTGCAAACTCACGGACGGTATTGGCACGGCTCTGTACGCTGCTCCTGAACAAATCGCTTCACAGGACTACGGACCAATGGTATTTTTTTTTTTTTTGAAATTATTTGCCCAAATATCTCTCCATTTTTTTTTAACTTTTAGGTGGACGTTTATAGTGCGGGAATTGTCTTCTATGAACTTTTCCAGATATTCAACACTTCCATGGAGCGAGTGGTGTCGTTGACGAGTTTACGCGAAACGTCGCGTCCCGTCGACAGGTTTCGTCTCATGTGGCCGGAAATTTGTACACTTATTGAACGCATGATTCCCGTAGAGCCGAATTGTCGCTGGACAGCCGGACAGATACTTAGCCATCTTCAAACACGTCATGGGCATGTTATAGCGCCACCTGAGGATCGATTCCGTAGAGAACACGGATTTCTAAACGTAAAATCATCGCCCGATTTGCTCCAATCGGATTGTAGCAATTCGATTTCCGCGAATGAAGTAACGAATGATTCAAATAATTTATCATTGGACTTGTCCAACGTACACTCGTTATGCAATGAGGAGATCGAGCAATTAAAACGAAAAAACACAGAACTTGAGGCACAAATTGTAAAACTGCAGGAGGAATTGACCGCTAAACGTAGAAGCGATAATTTCAAAAATTAGCTTTCGATTGTTTATATCTTATCTAGTACATGTAAATTGTTTGGTTTTTGTAAAAGAATGAATTAATTAAACTTTTTTAAAGTGCTGTATATATTCGTTGAATTTTATATAATGCAATTTTTCGGATCTTAACTATGTCATATTTTTCTTTCGGATATTTCTTTACATTTTTTTTGTTTAACTCTCGCCGTAGCTGTTTTTTATTTTTATTTTATCATTTTCATTTATAATTTTCAACAATTAATATCATGCCTTATAAAATATTTATTTTTTTTGCCTTTAACAATACATTTCCAGCTGTTTCGTTTTGTCTTTCAATCCAATTTCCGCGTGATTTTTTTTTAATAAATGTCTTTTGAAAGTTTGTATAATAATTTGAAAAATATTTTTTTTTAATTTCATATGAAGATTTTTATATTTTATCATAGATTGAATTTGTTACACCGTGACATCGTTTCAGGCTCGGGATCATATCAAACAGAAATAAAATGATTGCTAAGATGTTTAATAAGAACTGTTGTTACAATGGAATCTTCCGCGAATAATTTGTATTTGAAATTTCGACTTATTAAATTTTAAGGCATAAAAATTGTTCAAAGAAAGTAGGATTACGGTAGAGGAAATGTCACACTAACAATTTCATATTATTAAATTTATTTTTAGATTATATTTAATCATCTCGATAAGAATTCACATGGTAAATTTTATTTCAAATCTTAAATAATTAAAAATAAAAAATTTCTATTGCCTCTTTAGAGTCTCGCTTCTGTGTGGAACATCGCGCGGCGCGACGTGCCTATTCCGCATTCTGCACCCACTAAACTTTTGCTGGAAAAGCACAAGGAATTTATTCTAAAGTATGGGCGTAATCGGGATTCTTATGTAAGCTTGAAAATAATCTTTAAAATATTTACAATTGAATTCATTCTTCATGATTTGTTGTTTTCTATAGGAATATGTAATGGCTGAATACCTGCGAATGAGCGGGCTTTACTGGTGTCTATCTGCATTGGACGTACTTGGCGCAGTCGATCAAGCCGATCGAGATTTTATTCTTGATTTTGTTAAAAAAAATCAGAATCCCGATGGCGGTTTTGCTGCCTCCGAACAACATGATTCACATATTTTACATACGCTTTGCGCTATTCAGGTTTTGCGATTACACATTTTTAAAAATAAAATTGTAAAAATTCGTGATAGATCAGTTTAAAGGCATTATTTAATATATTATTTAAGGTAATGATCATTCTTGGAAAGTTGGACGAAATTGACAAGAAGGGAGCTGTGAGCTACATCAAGTCATTGCAGAATGAAGATGGTAGTTTTTCCGGCGACAAGGAAGGTCTGTTTCATATGCACACCTTTTTTTCCATATTAAAATAGTCGTAAAATTTTTAAATTAATTAACTAATAATTAAAAAAAATTATAATCAGATTTTTGTGATGGACCAAAATTATTACATACAGGCAGTGCAAAATAAGGTGTTGGTATATATCTTCATGTTGTTAGGCCTTTCTTTTGTAATTTATGCATTATTTCCATATCTAAACACATTGCATTGCGTAATTGACACGATATTGTCAAATTATTTCTTCATATTCTTCAAGAGTGAAAATATGTTTATCACTCATGCAGCACAGAAATTATGGTTTAATGAGATTTTTTATTTTGGTTTATATTCATATTATATTTTAGAAGAAAAGATGTGTGTGAAATAATTATTTTATGATTTTTTTTGCCCAATTATTTGATCTAACAAATTTAATTATCCAATGTTTATACAATATTATCTTTCTTTTTTTTGAATTTTTAGATTATCAATATTCTTTTAAACTATATCTTATTATTGCGTATCAATATTATGATTGACTGAACAATTGACCCCTTTTTAAAAAATTTATTATGAACTTACTTTTAAGATTTATGGCATCTTTTTTTGAGCTGAAAGAAATGGATGTAAAGAATTGCAAAAAAGGTGTGAATTTTTTAAAATGATTTTTCTCTCTTTATGAATGATGAATTTTTTCGATGAATTTACTGATATCATGAGTGACAATCTATTCTATTTTGAAAAAATAATTAGATTTGTCATGATAAACACAGTATAAAATGAAATTTTGTATTTTTGTAAAAATTCTAGGATTTAATTTAATTAAAAGATTTTTTTTAACTAATTTAAAAAATAATAAAATAAAATTTAAAATTCGTTCTTATAATTTGTGATGATTTAGGTGAGGTGGACACGCGTTTTTCCATGTGCGCTCTCGCCGCGTTACATTTGTTGGGGCGCCTTAAAGCTGTCAATGTGGAAAAAGCAATCGATTTTATCACTCAATGCTACAACTTCGACGGTGGCTTTGGCACTCGACCTGGCTCGGAGAGTCATGCCGGACAGGTGTTTATTAAAAATTTTATATATTTGTGTTATTTTTGCAAAATTTTTCTATTTTTTTGAAGGTCTATTGCTGCGTGGCTTCGTTATCCATTTGTGGAGCATTACATCGAATAAACGTTCAGCGTACTGCCGAATGGCTAGCCGAACGCCAATGCCCTTCAGGCGGACTTTGCGGTAATTTTTTATAATTGAGAAAAAAATTTGATAATGCTTCAAATTTTTCTTACTTAATTATCGTTGAAATTTTTTAGGTCGTCCCGAAAAATTACCAGACGTGTGCTATTCCTGGTGGGTGCTTGCTTCTTTGGCTATTCTTAAAAAGCTTCATTGGATTGACAAGGCATGCTCCACCTAAAAATTATCGTTTTTACTTTTAAAAGGAACTTTTTAGAAGTCTTTGACAAAGTTTATTCTCGCTTCACAAGACGAGGAGGATGGCGGAATTGCCGACCGACCAGAAGATATGGTAACACTTCGAATGCTCATTATTCTTCATATTTTCATGTGATCTAAAATCTGATCCAGTAGTAAAAATTTTAGAATTGCTGGGCCAGAAATTTTAGTATTATATTATTAATACAAAATTATCAAATTTAATAAATATACTTCAAAATTAATAAAATTTTGCTTTTAAAAAATAAATATTTTTTAGCCGGATCCTTTCCACACAATTTTCGGCCTTTCCGGTTTAAGTCTTCTCGAACACGAAGGCCTCGAGCCTGTAGATGCTGTGTTTTGCATGACGAAAAAAAGTTTAGGCGAACACTCCTTTTTATAATATTATACATATCATCGTCATTTCACTTGTAAAATTTTTTTAATAATTTACAGAAATGTAATTATTTCATTACACAAAATATATCACAATTAAATTCCAAAAATATTTTTTAAGTATTTTCCGATATTAAAGAAAATAAGAGCAATAAATAATTTCTTATTGGCTTTAATAAAAGTAAGATTTATGCTGAGTGATCTTAAATCGATTTTGCTTTATGCTTTCACAAATGTTGAAGTTTTTAAAAGTTAGATATAAAGAAGTTAATTGACGAAAGAACATTTGAATTCGGTGTAATGAAATAATGCAAAACGAATAAAACATGAATTAATCGGGCAATGGGAGAAAATTCGAAGAAATAATCTTTTTTGGAAAAAGGCTGGGAAGATAATTCCGCCGCTTTATTAACCATAAAAATGTTTACTATTCTCCCATTTCTTCCCTCTTGAACTTGCCACTGTTTTAATTACTTTACATCACTTTCGCGTTTATTAAAAAAAGCCGAAGGAACAACTTTATATTTTTTTTTGGCATATTCGCGCCGTCATCTATTCATTTTATCAGCATTTTATGTGATGTATTAAAAATGATACCGTCAAATATGTTGGAGGTTGAGCCGCCAAAAAGGAATTTAAATTATGTCGTAATAAAAAGTTCAGTTTCTTATAATTTTTTAATTAATTTTTAATTTAAGTCCTGTAGAGTCCTAAATAAGGTCCCAAAATTTTTTTCGAGATATAGGGTGAATGAGTGCGGGGACTCCAAAAATTGAAGTTATTTTTTGGTTTCGAAATCCGGACTACGGACGCCAAATATTTCGGCGACGCCAAACATTTGCGGTAGCATTTTAAACGGAGTGTATGAATGCCGCTTATGCGGCAGGCGCGAATTTTCTGGCTATTATTATTATAAGTTCCAGCTTAACTTTCTACTATTATACATGTATCAAAAAGTGATCAATTATACATGTTTACAAAAAAATAAGCGCTATATTTATTTTTATTTTCTATGTAAAGAAATATGTTATATATGTGTGATTGCTAGAAACTACATATATGTATAAAGCTCTGTTTTGTAAGTTAAAATACTATAAATTTAGTCATTATAGCATTCCTTTTTTTAACATTTTTGAAAAATTTGATTCATATGCAGGTAAACAATCAAAAAGAATTGAAATAATGAAGGAATCCTTAAATCGTTTAACAAATTTTGCCGGCTAGCGGTGGGTTTTCGGCAAATTAGAGGGCACGAAGGTTTCTGGAATTTTAGAAAAAAATTCATTCATTTGTCGCATTTATATTGTAAAGAAAAAGATGGGAAGTGCGCATGAAGAAAAGGAAATGTACATTTTTGACGCAACGGAATCGTTCAATCGTAAATCCATACCTTTCAATTTCATTCGAGCTTTTAAAATTTTTTGATTTTTCTTAAATCAAAATTAGGTATAATTATTTTGTAGTTTTGTTTAACATAGAAAATTTAATTAAAAACGGCTAGTAATCAAAGACTGAGAATTATGATGGGTATCTAAAATGAATTTCAATCAATGAAAACGTCAGAAAGTGATAAAATCTAAATAAAAAGTTAAATTGCAATTCTTTTAAATCGCTAGACAAAGTTCGTTGATGCCAGATTGATAATAATAAGAAATTAATTAACGAAATTGATAATAAGAAATAACGAAATTAATAAATATTTAGTTAATAAATCATAATCAAATAAATTGTTGACATTTTAGATTTTAAAAATTAACTTTTATTTTTTACATGAAATTAGATTAATAATTTTACACGTAAATTTCTTTTCCAATCATAAACAATTTATCTTTTAAAAAAATTAGAATTACAATTTAATGAAGTTTTCTTTTTTTCAGTAATGAAAAATAACAGCATATCAACAATAATAGCGACCACATCTGTTGTTCGAAATAATTTAAAAATTTGAAAATTCCTTGCGAATTATTAAAAAGAGGAAATAAAATGACGATAAATAAATTACTCTTTACTCATTTACAGTAATTTTTTAATTTTTATCGTGATATTTAAATCACTTTACGTTTGCTAAATAACTATATAATCTTTTATAATACAATACGAGCAAATTAGAATTAGACCGCTGAATTTTTACTTATTAAAAATGGACTTATTGCTTTAAGTTTTATTAAAATTAAATATCCATCTTATTCAGGTAAATAAGATTCGAATAATTTTTAAATTTTGACTTGGCCTTCATCCTGTTATAAACAAAATTGAGCTCATAATTTATAATCTGTAACTTGGGCCTGCTTTAATGAAGGTGTTTATTAAATTTCATGCTTTACAGACACAAAATAACAGAATGAAGGCCAAGTCAATATTCAAAAATTCTTCAAAAGGCCGCGTCTTATTTAGCCGAACTATGATATTTTATTCTTTTCATCATTAAAAATTATATATTTGACATGTTGTCATTGTTTTTTAATTGTTTTTTTTATATTTGTTAAATTAAATTATTTTTATTATATTTATATCTTTTGTTATCTGCATTACATTAGAAATTTCCTTAATGTTTTTTTTGTTTTAATTTCTTTTCAGTTCAATTTTTTCCAATCATAATCTTGCTCGACGGGAGGCGTTCCATTTTTTAATGCAAAGAAATCTTTCGCCTATTTTTATTAACGGAAATTTTTTATGCCATCTTTCATATGGCGACTTTTTTACTTCATTTGCGGGATTCTTGCATACTTAATCTTTTTTAAATTTTCAAAAAATTTTTTGAATTTATTTTAATGATTTATTTTTTTTTTTGATTTAAACATTTTTTAAATCACAAACATACACATCCCTTTTACAGCAATGAAGTTGACAACCGAATACGGTAATGGAATGTTAACACATTATTCGCCTAATTTTCAATTTGGAATCGACTTTTCAATGCCATCTAATCCATCCAATAGCACTGAATTTTTAACACCAGCTACATCTGCTGAATGGCCGTCATACTATTGCAGTGCCGATTATGGCAGTTTTTGTCCATCGTCCTCGTCATCATCGTCGGCTGCTTCTTCGGTTGATGCTGCATATGGTAGTACGGCGAATAGCTTTAAACGTAAAGACTATTTTATGCCACCCGCTTTCGGGTTTCCTTCGACGTCATTCTTGCAACAAGTATCCAATCAAGACACAATTAAATGCGAAATGTCAACCATGTGCTATGATGAAAAAGTTTCTTCGGAATACAATGAGTACTTTTTAATAAATTTTAATTCAAGTGATAATTTAAATTTGATTAAGAAGTATTAATACACCAGAAACAATCATTTCCACATTTTTTAATTTTATATTAGTAAAAACATTGAAAAATTAATGTTATTAGAAATTTATTTTTTACAAAGACAGTTAAATACTGTTGAGCGGTTTAGAATTATTACAGGTGATAATTTATAGATACTTTAGATATACTGTAAATGAGAAACAAAAGCAATGCGTTACATCGAAAACTAGAGATTCGAAAACGATTATATCGCGAAAGACAAAGATTGGAAAAAGCTCGCAATTATGCTTAAATTATCCACATCAAGAATACGACGATGATATATTGAAAACACGACAATATTCCAGTCGACGTCGCTATAAAACGCCCAGCCCTCAATTATTGCGTATTCGACGGGAAGCCGCTAATGCACGCGAGCGCCGTCGAATGAACAATCTCAACGTAGCGTTTGAGCAGGTTCATGTTGATAATTTCGGTGATGGTCGGGATGGAACAGCTTTTATACTTGGGAAAAAATAATTTAACGATTCTTTTGCTTACTTTTTTAATTTTGATTTTTCAATCTTTAGCTGCGAGCGGTCTTGCCTGAAATCGACAATGGACGACGGCTATCCAAGTACGAGACGCTGCAAATGGCGCAACGTTACATTGACTGCCTTGACCAGATTCTCGAGCCCAATAATATAAATATTAATGATATAAATAACAGTAAATTGAATAAAAATAACAACTTTTGAAAGTCAGTTATATAATTATGGATTTAATTTATTGAAAATAAATAAAGGTACCTTAATTTGATTTTAAATAAATTCGAGGTTATAATTTTGAATTTATAAATTTAGAAAAATTCTTCTATCTGTAACAAAAAATAATTATCCTAATTTCGTGTGTATAAGTCTGGGTGTTTTAAGCCAAATTTAAATTGGCACCAATGAGTTCATTCTGTTGTATTGGATCCAAGAGGGTCCAAATTTTGTGCCCACTTTTATTAAAATGAAACGAAGGCGTGCACAAAATTTGGATCCCAACGGATCCGATACACAACAGAATGAACTCATTGGTGCCAATTTAAATTTGGCTCAAAACACCCGGTCTTATACACGCGAAATTAGAATACAGTAAATCTAGAATTTTACTACGAAACTTTTTGAATCTATTATCGATAAAAGAATTGTGCAATTTTTCTATAAATTGATGTTTAATTATTAAATAAATAATGCTTTTTAAGAAAACACGAATTTAACTTAATCTATTAGTTTAACAAAAATACAAAACAATGGCAATTAAATATTAAAGAAATCAAAACTTTTAAGCCAATTAAAGGCGCAGAGTACGGTCGACGTCGCGATAAAATCTCTGCGAGGGAAAACTTTTTGAATGAAACAATGAAACAAAAAATTTTGTTGCGAAGAAAATTCATAAATTAAATTTTTATAACATACGTTTTATAAACAGAAAAAAAGGAGAATATTTTCAAAAATTTTCCTATCGTTAATTTTTAAGGAATTGTTTTCTTATTCTTATGATAACTTAAAAATGTTATTTTATGTAATTCGATTCATTTTGTGTCAAAACGTTTAATATAATATTAATCAGGAAAATTAAGAATTTTTGTTAAATTACGATAAATTACACAACTTCGGAAAAGGGCGCAAAATATTTTTTCATTTTTATAGCAATTTGTTGCATAAATTGCGGTAGTAATTATTTTGTCGATTATTTCTTTAATTTTAACCGATGCTTAGGTATGTAAAATTAATTTTTTATAAATATTAGGTAAATAATTTAGAAAATATTAGGTAAATAATGGAAACTTATTTTTTATATATATATATATATATATATATATATATATATATATATATATATATATATATATATATATATATATATATATATATATATATATATATATATATATATATATATATATATATATATATATATATATATATATATATATATATATATATATATATATATATATATATATATATATATATATATATATATATATATATATATATATATATATATATATATATATATATATATATATATATATATATATATATATATATATATATATATATATATATATATATATATATATATATATATATATATATATTGTTAAAAATGTTACATTTATAATTTATTAATTTCAAATTGTTAGTTTAGTTAAAATTTGAAAGATAAAAACAAATTTTTAAATCATATTTTTATATTATATGTTTACGACGATGACAAAAAAATAGGCAATTAATTTTGAATCAAATGCACGCTCGACGAAATATGTGAAGTCAATTTTATTAGCCGTTAATTGGCGCGGATTCGGTCATCGCTACAAGTCAATATCGGCATTCTTTTATTTTTATTCTCTTCTTCTTTCATGCTTAAAAATGAAGACAAAAATTTCTTGACAATAAATAGTACAGGAATTTTTCTATTATCTTTTTTGCTATCGGATTTTCAAGAAATTAGCGATTTTTTGTCAATTTTGTTCAATTTTTGACCGGTCATTGGTGAAAAGATGAGAAAATCGGCGAGTTCTTTAATAATAAATGAAATCAAATTAATTTATTTTTTTATATTATTAGTTGCAATAAATTATTTTTATTTTTTATTTTACCCAAATAAAAATTTTATGCCAGAATTTGCCAATTTAATACTATGTACAAGGTATGTAATAGAAATGATTTTAAAATTTTGGAAACCGGAAATCCGAAAAAAATTGAAAAATCGGAAAAAATCGACCAAAAAGCTCGGAAATCGGAAATCGTAAATTTTTAGAATAATTTTTTTATAATTTTAAAATAATTTTAAAAAAAATTAATTTTTTTAATTTCCGAAAATTTTTGGAAATCTAAAACCGGAAAAATGGCTAAAAATCTAGGAAATCGAAATTTCGGCTATATACACAGGTTAACCGTTTAAAATCAAAATTATATTAGGTCTAAAAGTTAATTTCCGCGTTTTTTTTGTTGTTGATATTTTGCCAAAATAAAATTATTTTTATATAACGAATTTTATGTTGTAATGTTCTCTGTATTATCAGCTTTCTATCAGTATATGACTTTCACTGTATAACATTATAAACATGTGTTATTTTTAATTTAGAAGATGTCAACTTTTGTGCCGGAAAAACGTCATTTGCGGGAAGTTCTCTTATTCATGTTTAACTGGAAGAAAAGTGCCGCCGATTCTTACAAAATGATTGTTGAAGTTTATGGCGAAAATACGATCACTGCCAGAGCCTGTCAAAAGTGGTTTAAGAGGTTCAGAGAAGGCGATTTTGACCTAAGCAATAAAGACCGCGGTAGACCACTGAAGCAGTTTGAAGACGATGAACTGCAAGCCTTACTTGATGAAATGATGCTCAAACGCAAAAACAACTAGCTGACGCGTTAGGTGTGAGTCCACAAACAATTTCGAATCGCTTGCATGACATGGGCAAGATTCAGAAGGAAGAACGATGAGTTCCATATGAATCGATCGAAAAACAACGTGCGAACTTTTGCTTGAACGGCATCATTCATGCATCGAATCATCACTGGTGATGAGAAGTGGATCTATTTCGATAATCCAAAACGAAAGAAATCATTGACAGACCCAGGAAAGACGCCAAAATTGACTCCCAAGCCCAACATCCATGGAAAAAAGGTGCTGCTCTGCATATGGTGGGATCAGAAGGGTATTTTGTATTATGAACTTCTCAAACCTGGCGAAACTGTTACGGCGGCTCGTTATAAAGAGCAATTAATCAATTTGAACAGAGAAGTTGCCACCAAACGACCAGAATGGACCAAAAGACACGAGTGCATCACGACAACGCCAGACCTCATGTTGCAAAATCGGTAAAAAATGCCATAAAAGAACTGAAATGGGAAATCTTTTCCCACCCGCCGTACTCTCCGGACATCGCCCCGTCGGATTATCACCTTTTCCGGTCAATGGCTCATGGTCAAGCGGAGCAGCGCTTTCAAGATCGTCAAGACGTCAAAAAATGACTTGATGAATGGATAGCGGCCAAACCAGAAAAATTTTATTATGATGGAATCCATAAATTGCCCAAACTCTGGGAAAATGTTGTTATTAATGACGGAAATTATTTTGAATAAAAGTTTTGTTTAAGTTTTTCTAGTTTCATGTAGTTTAAAAAGCGTAAAAAAACGCGGAAATTAACTTTTAGACCTAATAGATTCTCTATTCTTTTTAGTTAATGTATTTCAAAAGCTCAAGTTTATCTATTTTTCAAATAATTAAATAAATAAACATAAATTTTTCATCAACTAAATTTTTAAAATGTTACTTGATTGTTTTATTTAATCTATAAATTTTCCCTAAAAATTTTTAGAATTTGAAATTACCCTAATTTCGCGTGTATAGGATCGGATGTTTTGAGCCAAATTTAAATTGGCGCCGATGAGTTCATTCTATTGCATTGGATCCAAATTTTGTGCCCACTTTTATGAAACCGAGATAAAGGCCGACACAAAATTTGGACCCCAACGAATCCGATGCTACACAATGAACTCATTGGCGCGAATTTAAATTTGGCCCAAAACACCCGGCCTTATACACTCGAAATTAGGGTAAAATAAAGAATAAATAAAATTTATTATATGCATTAAACCATAAAAAAACCATAACACAAATTTTTACTCTTCTGTTAAGATTTGTTTAAAAAATTGAAATTAATATTTGTAAAAAGGTTTGCCGCATTAAGCACATTAATCAATATCATTTTGGTAAATATTACAATTAAAATGAATATTAAATTGCGGTAATGCTCACTAAAGTTAACGTAAAAATTGTAATCAAATAATTTTATTAATGTAAGATTAATTGAAAAATTAAGTAAATGATAGGTCGAGAAAACGTCAAAATGAAGGATGAGTTGCGAATCATTTTTCGGCATGCCTTATTTCTTTTAAACATTGCGGCAATGTAAATAAATTAATTATTCAAAAAATCAAAAATTATTATTTTTTCATTTTTTTATACAAATTTTGATTATCAAAAATTGTTTCAAAAATCAAATTTTTAAGATTAGGCTAAATAATTACAATTTTTAATACATTTTACAATAATGTTATTTTTCCCAACAACAATTGACCGGTCTTCCACTATGATAACAACATATGGGAAATATGGAAGAATAAAATACAATTGTTGAATTGCTTTTTAAATTCTTTTAATATTTTGAATATTATGTAATCAGTCCTCCAATGCTCATTAATTATATTTTTCTTATAAAAATCATCTATTGTTAAAAATAATGTACATACAAAACACATACATACATATTTAATAATACAATCGAAGTAATGAAGACCAACCCTAACTTGAAGAAACTGGCGCTATTGTACTTTAGGTGAGCCATTTAATTTTTAAATGAAAACGTACAGTGGGGACTTTTTAAGTAGGGAAATAAAATGACGATAAATAAATTACTCTTTACTCACTTTTTCAATTATATTTGAGAAAAAATTATAACCTTCGAATGAGTCAATTTCCAATTTTGGCACTATTACTGCTTAGGCCACGTCTTTCCCCGCTTTTTTCTATTTTCTCTAAACTATATGTTACTATATGTAACTGTTTTGTTGTTGTTAGATGTCGATTTTTCCTAAACCATTTTCGTGTTTACTTTTTTTCGTTTTTATTCTTATTTTCTATCAAATACAAATTACCTAGGTGGTAATAACTTCACATTTTTTTTTAAACTTAAAAATTTAAAAATTTTAAAATTTTTGTTTAATTGGCAATTTTCGGACCAATACATTTGATTTGTGATAATATTTTTCAGTCACTATCTAGACATTTGGCAAAATTAGAATCTCAAAACTCTTTTGAACCTGAGTTAAGGTAATGCGAAGTATTGGCGTGAAATAAAAAATTTGACTTTCACTTAAAGTTAAAAGCAAGATCTAATGCTATTGACTCAGGCAAAAATTAAAAAAAAATTTTGGGGCCGGTCTTGTCATTTTCCGCGTCAAAAAGTTCTCTAATTCAAGTCCGGGGAGCAAACAGGCCAAGCAAATAACGCAACTTGATGCTCCGCCAGGTACTGTAATGTCCATGCGCTTCGATGGATGGAGGCTTTGTCTTACATGAACAAAATTAAACTTCTTCTCGTCCGACCATACAATCTGAAATACACCGATGCTCACGAAAAAACTGACGCCCATAAACAAAAGAACCTTATTCCAATCAATTTGTTGAACTAATTTTTTTCAGCGAAAGCAACCCGCCTAGCTCCAGAAATAACCTAAATACAGCAGAATTTGAATGTCCGTTTAAAAATAACATTTGAATTTGATCTTTATTGTTGTATTTGTGCTTTATTTTTGACAAGTTTTATTCCCTCAAAAATCTTTTAATTCTTTAGATTCTTGCAATTTTAATTATTAGAATTGACTTTGGTTTTTGTTTTTTACTATTAGGTTGTGTCATAAGTTTTGTCAGTTTTTCAAACATGTTTATTTCAACAACAACGACAATAAAAACAACAATCAATATAAAAATAAATTATTCAAAGTATTCTCCTGAAGATTTTACTATCTTATCCCATCTTTCTTCGAGCAAATGGATGCCGCGAGTGTACCAAGCTCGACTTTTTTTTTTGAAAAATGTGGTCAAAAACGCCTCAACTTCCTCACGATTCTTGAATTTTTTTCCTCGGATCGAATGCTCCAGGCTTCTAAACAGATGGAAGTCAGTGGGTGAAATGTCCGGACTGTATGGCGGGTGTGGGAGCACTTCCCATCCCATTTCAGCCAACTTATCGCTTGTCAAACGAGCAGTGTGCGGTTTTGCGTTGTCGTGCAGAAAAATCACGCGATTTGGGCGATTGCGAAGTTTGCGTCGCACACGCTCCAACTGCTCGCAATACACTTGGGCGTTGATTGTTTCCCCTTGATTCATCAATTCCCAGTGAATTGGCCCTTTTCGATCCCACCAAACGCATAACATCACTTTTGGTGCTCGAAAGTCAAGACACCGATTCGATCGACGGTTTTGGGCCTGCCATTTCGTTTTTTCTCATCGATGTCCATCTTTCCCGACTTGAATTTCAAGAACCATCTATGTGCTGTCCGTTCGGTAACAGTCTTGGGCCCGTGCGCTTCATTGATACGTTTTGCAGCAACTGAAGCATTGGCTCCGCGCAAAAACTCGTACTTGATTAAATTTCGAATATCAACACGTGACAAGCTCATTTTTCATAAAACCTACAAACATTGTATATTAAAATGACCGCAACAAAACAGGCTATCAAATAAAAAAAAGAAAATTTAAAAAACTCATTTCACAAAAAAGTTATATACAAAACTGACAAAACTTATGACACAACCTAATAGTTTAAGAATTATTGTTATAAAA
The DNA here is from genome assembly GCA_024678965.1 of Bradynema listronoti. Taxonomy (NCBI): domain Eukaryota; kingdom Metazoa; phylum Nematoda; class Chromadorea; order Rhabditida; family Allantonematidae; genus Bradynema; species Bradynema listronoti. Next base: position 2,309,573 of record JANLNO010000005.1, read on the forward strand.
TAATAAGTTGCCGTTTTGGACTTTGGTTGGCACTTATATTTATTTGAATTTGATTAATAAAGTTTATTTGGAAAACCATTCGTTTTACAATAAATTTGAAACGCGCACAAGACTCTGGAGTGAATTGAACTGAATAAGAAGACCGATAGCAAAAAGTTAGAGTCCATTCTTTTCACTGGTCCCATGATTAATTTTTGCCAAAAAATTTAAACGAAGGTCAGATTGTTCAATATACTCATTTCTGAGTTAAATCATACCTTTTGAGTGAATTTTAATTCATCGAATTATGTGAATTATTTCGAATTATTGAATGCATGATTTGATGGGTTAAAATTTAATTAAATTTCTTTTTCCCTCTTATTTGTTTTTTTTACTGCTCCATGTCGTAAGAATATTTTTTCATATTTTGTAATTAATTTTAATTTGATTTTAATGTATTGTTTTATGTATAAATAGTTGATTTTTAAGTGCTATTTCTAGTTTCTACATCGTCAGCTTACAATTGTTTAAATAATTTCGACTGTTTCTATAGTTATTAATTTAACATATAGATTTTATTGATATATCTTTTTTATATATTCACATTTATTTTTCATTTTTATTTTTTTATTATGTTGAAATTTTAGAGTTATAAATGTTTTATAAATAAAAAATGTTTTATAAATAAGCACGTAAAAGTAGTCCCAAATAAAACATCTGTAAGACTTATTAAGAATCTCTTGAGAAATCTTTATAGAAGTTCTTATACAAAGTTTTGCATAAATTTTTTTGTGTAGATATTGATCCTTTTAAGTCTCTTAACCTCGATTTGTTTTTTGTTATTATTTTAAGAAATAAGAAATTTTTAACCTACCATAAAAAATTCGTTTTTATTTTAAAATTGCGCGCAAGTTAAATGAAAATTTGGCATAATATCAAAGCAAGAAAATCGAAAAACGATCGCCATTTTTATTCCGGTTATCGCAGTTCGCGACGTCATTGTGAAATTTCCTTCTTTATTTGTTGTTTTTTTCTCCTTTTTGCTCATATAATTGAACGCGTCATGTGCAAATTTCGATTATAGATTTTATTTTTGAAGTATTATGTACATATAATGACTTTTTATTATTGTAGTTTTTGCTATTTTTATACAATTTTATAAACTTAAATATTTTTTATTTAATTATTATCATTATTTTTAGTTTGAAATGTCTACTGCATGCGAAATTGCAGCTGATTATGGGTATGCTTTGATATTTATATCTTGATTATTCAACAAGTTATCATTTACATTATTTATTTTAAATGTTTTAATTACAGAAATGCGATTCGCGATCTCACATGCAACAACAAGACACAGATCAATATGCTGACTATACTCGCCGAAGATTATAAAGATGTTTCTCCGGTGATTGTGAATGTTCTCGAAAAAGAGATTCAGGAGGTAATAAATTATTATATTTTTGGATTATTTTTTAAATAAGCAATTTATTTAATTATCGATTTTAGTGTCCGGGCTCGAGAAAGATTCCCCTTCTTTACGTGATTGATTCGATTGTAAAGAACGTTCCGGAGAATGGACAATATAGGATACATTTTTCCAAAAGCATTGTGAAGATTTTCACGCATGTGTTCGAAGAGGTCATTCGATTGCTTATCATTTAACGTTTTTACTTTTACGTTACGCGTTTATGCCAGGATTTTTTCATTTTTTTTTATTTGTATATATCGAAAATGTAAATATTTTTTAATCTTTTTTCATCAACAAACAAATTCTCTAGTCTCATGTATTACGATAAACGGTTTTTTTTTAATTAACAACGAGAATTGTAAAGAAGAATACAAAAAAGCACAATTATAGACCGACGACAATGTTTGAACTATATTTGATTGATCGAATCTAATTCTGGTATCTTGTCTTCATTCTTCTTTATAATTTCTCACTGCATTTATCTTCGGGTTTTCTTTTTTTTCCTCAGACATTTTTCATTTTTATGGAGTCAAATCAAAAGCAGTTTTTGTACAAATATTTATTTTACTTATAACTTTTAAACATACATAATTGTATGCCGCGCAATAAAACATACTCGATTCACCTAAATTATATATAAAATACGGCAATATATAATTGAACTGGTCGCGCACTTTTTTCTGCGAATTAAGTGCACCAAGCCAGCCAGTCATCTAATTTTAGGGATTTTTTTGTTATTAGGTTTTTGTTATGGGTGTTTAATTTTTTTGTAACGATGATGATTCCTTTTTTTTCAATTATCACAACTTTTAAGAACTATATGAAATTTTATACAATATAGAACTGCATACGACGAAAGTTATCTTTATTTTTTTTAATAATTTCAACGTCCTGAATTATTTTTCTGGACGTTGAGTTAAATGAAAATGCACCGCTGTAAATTAAAAAAATTTTAAAGAAAATTGGTTCAGGTTTTTTTTTGTGAAGTGTGCATAGATAGAGGACATAAAAAAATTAAATTCTTTAATTTATGGTTTAGAAAAGGTATTGTTGGAGTGAATCAGGATTGAAACTGAAACTTTATTCTCAATTTTTAAAGTTAGAAGCAATTTTTCTAAGCTGCTTTTCTAAGTTGTGATTTGGCTCATTGACCTCCATTTTTACGGGCTATTTTTCAGTATCGAATGCACTATCGGAAAATAGTGTGTGAAAAAATTAGTGGGTAAGGTCCCAACCCTTCTACATCCACTTCATACATCAGCCACAACTTTTTTACTTTCCCCTGTCTTTATACTCTCCCATATATCGCTGTTTTTTTTAGTCAGACGAGCGAAGCCGAGCGCTTTTGTACAAATTGCGCCAGACGTGGATCGACATTTTTCCGCGCGCAAAGCTTTATGAAATTGACGTCCGGCTGCACGCAATCGACGCTGCGTGGCCGCTCACGGCCGTTCCTCGGGCAATATCAACAACAACCGCATCCAACTCGACTCGCTCTTCGGCCGGCCCTCAGGCGCGCATGGCTGGTCATCACAACCAGACCGTGCACGTCAATCCGAAGTTTTTCGTCACGAAAAATTCGCCCATTACAAATGGTGATTCGACGACTAAGGTAGGCGTGAATGTGTCGCGGCGCGTTGGCGTAAAATCAAAGCAGGAATCGTCGGATTGCTCTCCGTCACTGGCGAAAAAGCGGAAGAGTGCTCCAACGCCTATGTCTGGCGTGAAAGCAGAAAGGAATGAGATTAAAACCGAGATGCCTTCATCGTCCGATGATTTCGTTTCGGCTCCGGCGGAAACCACTTCTACGCCTGATGTCAAACCCGACATTATGGTGCTGAAAGCTACGCCAAAGGCGGAAGTTGTTTCAAGGCCCGGAACTCCGTCGGTTGCCGCGGACTCGTCGGCAATGATCACAAGCACGACAGCGCCCGCCGTAACGGTGACAACGGCAAATGTTCGTGCGACCACCTCCAGTCCCCCTCCGCAAATTAGCGTACCTCCGATGTTGACCGCGCCGGCGTTACCGCAGACATCGATTTCCGCGGCTGTGAACGCCGCAGTTCCGACTTCTTCATTTCTTTCACAACTAGCGATGATGACCACAACCGCGGCACCGGTCGTGCTTCCGCCGTCGATTAATGCGGGGCCGCCGATTGTCGCGTCGAATGCGATGGTATCGCCGGGCATGGCACGCCCGCCGATGATGCCGCCTTCGTCTGGAATAAACACCACGGTTCCGCCGCCGTCGGTGCCAACAATCTGCAATGATACGCCGCGATTCCGCGGTCTGCCCACAAACAATCGTATTTTCATTGACGGCAAAGCCTATGAGGTTTGTGTTGTTGTTTGTTTGTTTTTTTTTTGCTTTGTGATAAACCCGATAAAACCTATTATTAGGAAAATTAAGAAGTAAACTTGTCCTAGCATTTTTTACGACCATATTGAAACTTTTATTGAAATTCGCCACTTTTTAGGTGATATTTTTGTGTGATATTCCCGTGATCATTCGAAACGGTCTTCCGCATCGTGTCTCTTTCAGCGGACCTCCGAGGGATATCATGATCGACGGTGTGACGTATAAGTTGGCGTTCGGCGAAGTGAAGACCGTGATCATTGACAACGAGCCGCATTTGATTCGATTCGGCGCTCCTTCGCGCGAGTTCTACATGCGCGATAAGCCGTTTCGCGGTGTGTTCGGCGGTCCGCCCATCATTGTCTCGATCGACGGCCGCCGCCACGAGATTCGGCTGTTGGGGCCGCCGCCGGAGGCAAAAATTGAGCAGGATCCCTCGTATGAGCTGGTGCGTTTCATGGAGTCCGTACCGCATCCCCAGTCGGGCGCTTTCCCCGGCCCGGGCATGCCGATGATGCCCGGCGGTTGCGGGATGATGATGCAGCAACCGGCCTACGTCCCGCGTCCCGAGCCTCCGAATAGTATGCGTTTTTCAACGCTTTTTTTTCATGTTTATCGCAAATTCAGATTCCGATTGAAATTTATTTCTTGCAAAAATTTCTAAAATATAATGATCTGATTTAGAAAGTCAGGTGTCCAACGAGGTCTCCACACTATTGAAGCGACTTCAGCACTCGGGACTGTTGGGTGCGCTGTCGAACGCAGCGCACAAGAAATCCGCGGACACGCCGTCCACGTCGACAGCGGCGACCACTTCGTCGGACGTGCGCAACAGCAACTCGCCGCCGATTCCGTCCACCCAACGACTCGACAACATTGAGCGTCGCGCAACGCCCATGTCGGCTCTGGACCAGTTCAGCATGCGTTCGCTTGTCATGTTTGTTTTACATACAATTTACAATTTTTTAATTATAATTTTTTTTTTCGAATTTTTTCATTTTGTAAACCAAAATGTCTTGCTTATTTTGCACTAGAAAACTTTGAAAGGGGAGCAGTGGCCTAGTGGCTGTACGATAGATTTCGCTTTGCTTGAGATGAAGTTCGGTTCCATCCCACCTAGGTGTTTCCATATTTGGAAGGCAATAGGTACCACATTACACATTATGGGTGACACGGCGGTGCTAACCAGGCCCAAGCAAGCCGTATCAGCTCCATACCGCATATGCTTATACAGCAATCCAGCTGAGATTTCAAAACCCAAGAAATGAATAGTTCCGAAATCGTTTTTAACGGGGGAGGATTGATCCCGGGGCCTTCACGTATCACGTAGAAAACTTTGAAAAGAATTACTTTATTCAATTTTAGACGTTATGATTCCGTGATTGACACACTCATAAAGGATCGAGTCGAGTGCCCGAGCTGTGGTATCGCGATCAAGGAGCTCTACGGCGAGGCCTATCATCAGCACACCGCATGGCACATGCGCGTGTTTAAAGCCGACACATATACCCGGTCTCGTCCCTGGTTCATGTGTGACGTAAGTGAATTTATAAAGAAATTTTTTAAAATCAAATATTAAAAGATTGAAATTTTGATTTTGTATGACAATTATTATGCATTTATTTTAGGATTGGTTCACCTATTCGGAAACGGACTTGGCCAACCGAGTAACATCGACAAATGGCAATTTTTTTAATATATTTTAATTTTGTATCACTCTCTCTTTTCTCTCTCTCTCTTTTCTAATTTTTAAGTTTTTATTTTGTGAAAAATTTCAGATGGTGAAAAGGCCACGGATGAGCAGGCGACGAACGGACACGGCGCGACTTCGGGTGACGCGCTCTCCAGTGATTCCCTTAACAATGTACGGAAATTTTTCAAATTTCAATAGAAGGATCAGTTTTTAAAATGATGATTTGACATGTTTTTTGGCCTTAATGAAACTGATTTTTTTTTCAGGAATGTTACGTTTGTAACGAGAAATTTGAGGAGTATTACGATGAGGACGATGACGCCTGGAAGTTGCGCGACTCGATCGTAATTGATGGAAAGGTAAAGAATTGCTTAAACAGATTCCAGTTTTTCAAAGACAATAGTTCAGGGTTGCCAGATGTCCTTTTTAAAAAGATTTGTTCTTTTTTTGAGGAGGTCTGTTCTTTTTTATTTTTTGTTCTTTTTTCCATGAAGAATGGCTCTCTTGGACACAAGATCAGGAGTTCCGAGAAGTATTAATTGTTGAGAGAATAAAGAATCTGACCCAAAAAGTTAACGAAATAAACCAATTCAGATATTTTTAGAAAATTCTTTTCTGCAAATTATCAATAAAATATTTTTTTTGTGCCCAGCGTTCTTTTTTATTTTATTTTCATCTGGCAACACTGCAATAGTTTGTTTTTTCCGATACAATGAAATTTCGAAAATGTTTTATCCACAAATTTCTCTTCTTATTTATAGAAAATATTCTAATTTTCTTTTTAGCATTTGAAAAATTACTTAAATTCGATCTATTATTTTCTTCCCCTTTCAGACTTGTCATCGCTACTGCAGGACGGACGCGACGATGGAGGGATGAAAGAAAGAGATGACGTGATAATTATGTATCTATTTTTCTTTTTTTCGATTAGAACCATGAATAAAATTATTGATTCATTTCCGAAGATTTGTTTTTAATTATTCGGTATTATTAATTAATGTTTCTTCAAAGATGATAAATTCGTTACCGATGTACATGGATAATGCTTCTTTGTGGAATAAATGTTTTGTTTATTCAAGCGAACTTGTTATAGAAGGCATTAAAAATTTTTGATTTCATTTTTAAAGTAGATAATTAAATTATTAAGTTGATTGTTGTGTATGTAACTTCCGTGGCAGGACTTGAACCTGCGGCCAACGCTTAACCGGAGCGCTGCTCTACCTACTGATACGGACCTTGATCACGTACTTAGAATTTCTTTTTATAACTCCGTCACAACATCTCCCCGTTCAAGATGTTAATAGATGCAACCACAAAGATGTGGAAGGTCACAGGACTAGATCCCCGGACCAGCTTAGCACCAATGGCAATACATTGAAATACAAGCATTTTTACGCATAATAGAATTGCGCGACCAACTGCCGGAGTGGTTTTTTGGAATAGAAATTCCGGACTTATGCTTGGTTCAACATTACGCGCGGCCTAAGGGAAGCTGACCACTAACTTCACGGCCAAATACCGGCTTACGGCGCTACCCAGCGGCACGGAGTTCGAGATGATGACGCTTGACGCGCCATCTCATCCTGATCGCCAAGTGTTGTGTATGTGAAAAAGGTAACTTCCGACTTGAACCTGCGACCAACGCTTAACCGGAGCGCTGCTCTACCGACTGAGCTACACGGACCTTGATCACATACTTAGAATTTCTTCTTATGACTCCGTAACAACATTGATAAAAAAGAAATGCGCTTTTTTACTGAAAATTAAAGCAAAACTACAACATTCAATTAATCCGAGAGGTATTTTTCACCATAATTTGTGACTCATGGCCAACATTCATGCAAATAATGAATGCCCTTTGACAAGAAGAACTTGACCAGATTTGATTCAATGAATTTGAGCCGTCAAATTTTTGCAACCTTGGAGTTTTTGCCTTTATTTCAGCTACTGTTTATTCAGATCAGCTCCAAAAATTGGCTAAAGCAATTCGAGAAAAGCGCCGAAGACGTGTCGATGTCCACCTCCAACACCACAACGCTCGTCCTCACATCGCAACGATCACTCGCCAGAAATTGATGGAGCTTGGCTGGTACCACATCCACCATATTCGTCTGACATTCCTCCATCCGACTACCATTTATTCTTCGCTCTAAAGCACCGCATGCGCGATAAAACCTTCGCCAATGTCGACCAGTTGAAAATGGAGGTCCAAAACTTTTTCGACCTACAGAAAACGGAATTCTGGAAGAAGGGGATTATCCCAATCGTTGGGCATAGGTCTTGAGTAATGATGGTGATTATATTATAGATTGATATTGATTATCAATAAAGTTAGGAAAAAAATAAAAATGAGATGTCAGGTGTAAAGAAAATTTCTTTCCAGCCTAATATAACAACGCGAAATTATCGGGGTTAAGAAGCCACTTTTCTGGGCTATTTGGCGATACCGAAACGGCTTTTGTATCTGACATATTAACATACAAATTTCCATTTTAGACCTTAAAATTGCCTCGATACGCCCACCTACATATGGAAAATTTTAAAGCTTTTCAAAATCATTCTTTTTTGCTATGCTATTATTAATTAGGCCTAAAAAAGCTAAAAAAAATTAATTTCAAAAAGATTGCTTCAAAAAGTATTGCAAATTCGGCACTTTTCAATTTTGGTCGATTATCCATAAATATAAATTTTGCCCCAAAAATTGATTACAAATAATCTTTGTATCCATAATATTCGCAAGAAAACGCTCTTTTTAATAGAGAAACGTTTTAAAAAATCTCTTATTGTGAATAAAATATAAATCAACAAAAATGACGCCCATTTCTTTTTTACTAATCTAATATAATCGAATGTGTAAAAAATTGAAGGAAACAAAAATATACAAAAAGTTTTGAATAAATTGAAACAAATTATTTCTTTCCTTCGACCATGATAACGTGATATCCGAACTTGGTTTTTACGGGAGGATCGGTGTAGACGGGCTTGTCAACGGTACTCTTCTCGAGCGCAAACGCCGCGTCCTGGAAGGGACCGATCATGGAGCCACGAGTCATCCAACCCAGATCGCCGCCCGACCGTGCTTTGTCTTCACTGTACCTGGCAGCCACCTCCGAGAACTTGACGCCCGCTTTAAGTTGCTCAATTGCCTCGAGCACTTTGTACTGAAAATTTTAGCAATTAGCCCATTTTTGGCCGAATTTTCAAAAAATGTTTTTTTTCTCAAAAACGCCTTTTCTGATTTATTTTATAATATTTTTCCACATTTTATTTCAGCGAAAACACAACAAGGTTTCCAACAAAATTATTCCGCATTGTCAACTGAGTTTTTTTTGTCGTGATATTTTAGAAGAAACAGAAACACTCCAAAAAAGCCACGAGTGATCAGCCGGCCACAGCACAATTGAAGGTGAGGTGCATTTATCAGTGACACGTTGAGATCGCTTTGATTTCGGTTCACCGGATTTGAGGCCATATGGAGACGATGGAACAGCAAATACAGAACCAGTAAACATAAGTAGCTCACAAAAGTCTTTTTTGAGTCTTCTTAGTCAAAATAATCAAAAGTCTGCGTTTTTTGGGGTGAAAATATAATACGTCCAGAAAAAAGTTTTAATACAAAAAAAATTTTTTGAAAAAAAATTTTTAAAGGAGGGAGCAAGGCAATTTTTGGTAAGTTTTACCAGTGCGAATGAGTTAAATATTTTTACAAAATAAAAAATTATTTGGTTTTTAAAAGTAAAAAAAGTATATATCTACCTGTTTTTCGCAAAGAATATGGCGCACCTTCACGGCGGTTCCGCTCCCACTACCGCTTTTGGAGCCGGAGCCGCTAGCCGTATCCTTTTTCGGACCGCTTTTGTCCTTTTTGACGGGTTCCGCCTTTTTACCCGTATTTTTGTTCTTACCGGACATCTTAAACCTTTTGTGTTTAAAGGATTCAAAAAGAAAGCATTGTATCAGGGATTTTAAGTTTATTATTAAACTCTTATTTGAAACGTATCGTGTGAACAAATTTGTAATAATAATTTATTTCTGCTGACAGATTGATACAATGAAAATGACGAGACAAAGAAAAAGAAAGAGAAAATCATATTACAATGTTCAGAAATTTTGGGTTCATTTTTCGAATAAAATCATATTCGTTTATGACACGTAAATATTTCTGGAAATTTATTTAAATCGGTTCAAGAACAAAGAGTAAACCTAAAATTTCTGATGTTATATGAAAATCGGTCATTGAAATATTCGATATCACTTCTTTTCTTTCTTCTTGATTTTCTTTGAACTGGACGCGACAGCGAGGGGATTGCGTGCGACGAGCGGACTCGGTGCCGGCTTCTTCATTTGTGCCGAAAAGGAGAAGCGAATTGTTTCGCCTTCGGGGCGCTGCAACTCCTTTGGCGGCTCGTCGGCGGCTTCGGCATTGGCAGCGTTTTTTTGTTTGTCCCTAAAAAGGAACAAATCTTATTGAGAAACAATATTTTTAAGGGTGGCTGAGGGACGATATTTTCCGGCCCGGCCCGTCAAAATAAAAAAAAAAGACAGGCCTGGCCCGATCCGGGAAAATAAGGCCCGTTTTGGCCCTTATAACGAAGCGTTTTTTTTCGGTCATAAATAAAAGCAATATATAGATTTAATAATAAAAAAAATTAATAAAGCATGTTAGCGAATATTTTTTTTAAAAAAAAGCATGATTTCGCAAGAAAAAGCGTTAGTGATTTAATTTTTTGTTAAAAAAATTTATTTATTAAATTTTGTTAAAAAAATTCGAGTCGGACCAAATCGGGGCCACGGGCCGGGCCGACGGTTGGCCCGAAAAATTTCGGCCCGGCCATCCTTAATATTTTTTATTGTTAATATTATTCTAGCTAGCATTTTAAAGGACATCGAAAATCGGCAAACAAAAATGGTAAACACTTTATGTTAATCATTATATATAATATAACTCACTTTTCTATGCGTTTCTGAAGAAGCTCGTTCATTCTGTCCTCGTCATCCTTTCCGTTTTTCGCCTTTTGCATCAATTTTTGCTTTCGCATTTCTTCCTCCTGATCGATATATTGAATGTGCCATCCTTTAAACAAATTAATACTATACTAAAAAATACTAATAATTCCATATTTTTTAATTCAAATTTTATTTTTTTTACCTTTCTCGTTTTCGTCAATTTTGCACTTGCCCGATTCGCCCAAATACAAAACGAAACCAGTGAGCGTGTGCCAGACGGTGGAATTCATATGAATGTGCCCCTTGTCCTTGATGTATTCCTGATACACTTCGTTGGCACGGATGCGTTTCGTTCCGAACGTGTGCCGAAGAATGTGCATAAAATTGGACTCAAATTCGCGACTGAACTGCTTTAAATACGAGTTTTGATTCTCGGCAAAGAGTAGCAGTTGCCGCTGATGACTTTCACTAGTCAAATGACATTTGAATCCATTCTGATCGCGGCATTGCTTCTTGCACATTTCACAATACCTAGAAAAAAATGGGTAAATATATTTTTTTATCCAGGTCAAATTCGAACTGAATTTTTCTTCTTAAGAATTTATTTTTTAAAAAAGCTGGTTATCGAAATAGACAGACTTACCATCTTAGCTTTTGAAGTCCTTTCGATTTGCAACGATTGGCAATCTCTTTCGGAGTACCTTTTTCGTGCTTAGGCATCTTCTAAAATCTATCAAATGTTTAGAAAAAATAAAGGAGCAAATAGGGAATGTGGGACCGAAAAGTTTTTTTTCCAAATCAAATATATCTGCATAATTTGTGATGATCCTATATATTTTAGTCAAAATATAAAATATTTTTGGGAAAATTAAATTTTTCTCAACCAAAAAGAAAATTTATCTTTATTTTACTGAAAAGAAATCAAAAAAAAAAAAATCAAAGAAGAAATTTTTTATAAAAATAAAAATTTTTAGAAATTTTTTTGCATTAAAAGCAGGCATTTCCATATAAAACGAAGCAAATTTAATAATAGTTGAATATTTTTAAAAAATAAGTTGAATAGCTACTTCAGTAAAAAGTAATAAAATTCAATAAAAGGAGAAAGTAATAAAAGTTTGGGTTCAAAGTCTGAATTTTAAACAATTACATTTCTCGAGAGTTCTCAGTGTTTATTCACAATATACATATGTATACTCGATATAAATTAATATTTTAGGTTTTCATTACCCTCTAATTTCGCGTGTATAAGGCCGTGTGTTTTGAGCCAAATTTAATTGGCGCCAATGAGTTCATTCTGTTGTATCGGATCCAAAAGAGTCCAAATTTTGTACAGCCGACTTTATATACGCGTAATTAGTGGAATTGATTTGTGAAAATAGTTTTTCCTCATTAGTCAATAGTCGAAATTTTTATGTTTAAGCCAAATGTGGGAAATTGTGGGTGCGATTAGAGGTCATCCCCGTCGCGCTTTGCTATTCGGAACGGGTATTAGTGTGTCGGTAATTGCGCTGAGGTACTTATGGAGGTAAATTTGGTTTAATTTTAGAAAAATATATTCAAAAAATAAATTCTTTAGACGATATTTTTCCGAATGCCACAATACATCGAAAAATGCTAAATGGAAGTTGTCGGATCGATGCGAAATCGGTTTTTTAAATTTTTTGTTAGATTTCTATTTAATTTACTGACTTCTTTCTTTTAGACGTTAGCTCTTTTAACGCTGCTGTTGACAGCCTAGAGGTGCTGCTTGCCGATTTGGAGCCACAACGTTTCAGCTCGGATTTGGGTCGCGGAAAATACGAACTTGTCGCTTCGCTAATTTCGCGTCTGCGCGGCATTTGCTCGGATCTTCAGCGCTATGTCTCGGAAGATTTTCGCAAGAAGGTTACTACGGATGACATTGCACGCACTGTGTGGAATCAACGCAACACACAAAACCCTCGTACCGGCACGCTGTCCGTCTTTTCTGATGAGTCCTACGCCACGGCGTTTGACGAACTCGTTAGATTTATATATTTTGGAAGAAAATAGTAAAGAATTATAATTCCGTTGGATTTGAGTTTTTTTCCGAATTTTTTTTTTTACAAAACCATTTATAATGTGATATTATTAAAATTTAGGGCATCAAAATTTGATTTTGAATTTTTTTTAACATGTGATATAGCCGTCTTTAAAAAGTGTAAAATAGCAAAAAATAAAAAGAATTTTAAAAAACCTAAGTTTAAGCTTAGCACCTTGAAGGCAGAGTGGCATATATAGTGTGACACAAAAGTATAGCTTCACTTAAATTTTCGCGATATCTCTTTAACGGATAAATTTTTTTTGTAATTTTTTATCCAGGAACTTGTTGTTTGCCATTATTAAAATAAGAAAAAAAAAATTTTTCATGGATTTTTCATCGCATTTACGAAAAATGGGATGACGCAAAAGTATAGCTCCACCTTTGAAGAAACAACATAAAGAGCTCAAAGTTGGAGAAAAATATTCTCATGTTTTTCAATTAATAAACAAAAAAACGAATGATAAGTTTGTAAAAATAACTTTATCATTCGTATAATCCGCAGTTTAAAAAGTCGATTTTTCATTAAAAATCGACATTGATCCGGTAAAAATCGATTTCCGATCCGAATATAGATTTTTCAAGAAAACTAATAATGTCATCTTAAAGAGCACAAAATTCTGCATAATATATTTTGGAATTAGAAAAATCGATCTCATAACTTATTAATGAAAGAAGATCCAATTAACGATCAAAAAAAAATCAATTTTTAAATGGAAATGTATCATTTTTGGTCCTTTTTTATGCTTGGACATTTTAACCATTTGTATTTTTATGTTCCTGCATTAAAATTTTTCAATTTCATAAGATATTATGCAGAATTTTGTGCTTTTTAAGATGACATTATTAGTTTCTTGAAAAATCTATATTCGGATCAGAAATTTACCGGATCAATGTCGATTTTTAATGATAAATCGACTTTTTGAACTGCGGCTTATACGAATGATAAAGTTGTTTTTACTAGTTATTTTGGTTTTTTTATTAATTGAAAGATATGGGAATATTTTTCTTTAACTTTGAGTTCTTTTTGTTGTTTCTTCAAAGGTGGAGCTATACTTTTATGTCATCCCATTACGATGAACGATGAAAAATTCGTGAAAATTTTTTTTTACAAATTTTAATAGGTGAATAAAAAATCACAAAAAAAAACATTTATTCGTTGAAGAGATATCGCAAACCTGTATTCTCTACAAAAGTAAAAAAAATTAAGCACGTGGAACTGCTTGGCATGAGCCAAGGACAGCAGATCAAAAAAGAATTGCATCTCTGGTCGCTGCTTTTTTTTTGCAAAAATTTGTCGCCAAGCAAAATTGGGTTATACTTCTTATACAATACTTGACCAGCGCGATAAGATCTTTTGAATGAGGTATCACATGTCCAGATTCGATTAAAAAAAATTTTTTTCTGTGTGATAAACTTGCGCGTTCCTAGCGACAATTTTGATGCCTCTAAATTACAATAATATCACATTATAAACGATTCTGCAAAAAAAATCCGGAAACGAACTTAAGAGGGATTATAAATCACTTTTGGAATTATTAATTTTTTAAAAAAATTATTTTCAGAACGACGAAGCCTCGAATTTCGAATCCGTTACGCCGTCAGTTATGGACACAATGCGTCTTGCTTTTTATGCGGAGGGATTGCGAGCGGTCAGTGAAGGAAAGGTTAAGTATCGTAAAAGCAGGTAAGACATGTGCTATTGGTACAAATGTGACGAAACAGGACGGGATAAAATAAAACAATACAATAACTTTGCTTACATTTAAATGTAGTTTTTTTAAGCCTAGGCCCAGGTATAACCATCCTGTTTTTAGCATTGCAAGACATATAATATAATAATTTTTAATTACTCTAATTTCGCGTGTATAAGACCGGGTGTTTTGAACCAAATTTAAATTGGCGCCAATGAGTTTATTCTGTTCGTATCGAATCCTTTGGAGTCAAAATTTTGTGCCCACTTTTATGAAACCGAGACAAAGGCGTGCACAAAATTTGAACTCCAACAGATCCAACACGAACCGAATGAACTCGTTGGCGCCAATTTAGATTTGACTCAAAACACCCGTCCTTATACACGCGAAATTAAAGTATTTGACATAATTTTTTATTACCCCAATTACCCCGAATTTTCCGTGTCTTTTCCACGCGGCGGTCTTATAAATAGTGAATTAGGCTAATATTTTTTGCCTTTTTCTGATTCTAATTTAAATTGATCATACTGTAATTTTTTTAGAGCTGAGTTTTGCAAATGCGAATCTGAGCAGGATTTTGCCGCCAAAGTTTATTGCGTGCGTAAAGCGTTCCGGATGTTTATGGATGACGAGCACAAGGTACACTGGTTGATGCAGCAGGGACGCGTGCTTATTGCGGATCTTTTACGACACAGTGGTCGAGACGTCTCCAGCTTCTACATTGCCTACGATCGCATGATGGAGTTTATTACAAAGGAGGAGAATCGTTACATTATGCTCGAGGAGCTAACGTTAAGAAAGGTATTATATCAATATTATTAGGTCTTTTTTTAGCTTTTCGTTTATTGTTTTTTTTTATTTTTTAATACACATTTTTAGGTAGATCAAATAAACTTGTGGGACGTGCTCTTCGACTTTATCATTCTCGACGCTTTTGATGACTTGAAGAAGCCACCTGTTGCGATAACCGCACTAGTGAAAAATTCCTGGATTGGCACAACGATGCGCGAGGCGTCCATCAACAACATTATTTGGTCGCTTATCAAACTGAAGCGTTCTCGTCTTCAGGTAATTTAAATATACCCTAATTTCGCGTGTATAAGGCCGGGTGTTTTGAGCCAAATTCAAACTCGTGCCAATGAGTTCATTCTGTTCGATCCAAGCGAGTCCGAATTTTGTGCCCGCCTTCGTTTCGGTCTCATAAAAGTGGGCGCAAAATTTGGACCCCCTCAAATAATTTATAGAAAATATTATTTTATATGAAATTTTGTTTTGATTGAAAATATCTGTAAAAATAGGAAAATTGATTGGACATTTTTTTAAAGTACATCGACGGCTTCATTTCGCGTTTCTACGACATCGCCAGCATTCTTATTGCGCCACTCACTCTCGGACTTTTGGGCGGCAGTACGGAGGAATTCGAAGAATGCTGTTTCTTTTTTAAGGCGTGTAAATTTTAAAATCATATTAGTTCTTTTATCTATTTTCTAATAATAATTTAAGAAATTTTTTAGGAAAATTTGCTTTCCTTTGTCGTTGATATTTTCAATTCGGAAAAGGTTCGCTATACGGAGCTGACCGAGTTGTACGAAGACATCTCTAAGCTGATGACGGAACGAGTGGAGTTGATTCATGTAAAGTTGAGCAACGAAATACTGCCCTCTTCATGAGTTCTCTACTTTATTTTTTTTTTAAACATTTTTGTTATACTTTTTTTTCTTTTGGATAACTCGTCTTTTTTTCTTTTGGATAGCTCACACACTTTGTGCGGCGATATTTCTTTGCATTTTTATTCATAGGCTAAAATAGATGCCTTTCTTAGTTTTTTAATTCATATTGTTAACAAGATTATAAATCACTTTTTGTTATCAATATTAGAAAAAAAAAATTAGAGATACGAGGTTGTATTGTTAGCTAATCTATGTAAGAAAATAAATGATGACGAAAGGCTTTATTTCACGGCTCAACATTTATATTTTCGTTTTCTCGTTTCTTTTTTTGTTATCCGCAAATTTTCATAACTCATTTAATTTTTTTGTGCAGATTTTACTTTAAAAAAATCGAATAACTTTAAATATTTTTTCACAAAAGCAAATTTGATTTTATGTTCCTCAATTTAATTATTAATTAATAAACGATTTAATTTAGTTAAAAAATTAAATCATTTTCTCTGGTTTGTGATCTTCCCATTTTCTGAAGCGTTACCCTTATAATATATGTGTTGTGTTGTGACGAAAGAATGAAGAAACTTTTTTGCTCATTTAGTGAATTATAAAACATTTTGCTATTACTAATGAAAAAATAAATTCGGTTTTGTTTTAATGCCACCGTTTAGATTTTTAATTTAATTTTTTGTATTTTTTTTATTTGATTATCTAAATGCTTTTTATGAAGGCGAAGAATGAGTGCGGAAGAAATAGCTAGGCTGGACGCCTTATTTACCGATAATTTGGATTGCATTCCCGTCGCAAATTGGGGCTTTAGCAACGATGTATTCGAATATTTAAGGAAGGAAAAACACACCGATACGAACAAGATTCTAACGGCCGGTAATATCTTTAATTTTCGAATTTAATACAAAAACCAAGCCTATCTGATGATTTATTTTATCTATTTTCAATAACCTATTTTTAGCAATTTAGTTTTTAAAACGGATTAAAACGAATTTTTTAATTTCCTTACTCAACCCTTTTATTAATAGCTTTCTATCTTTAGAGGAACGCTCGGCGTTGAGCAATCAATGTAAGCAGCGTATTGCCCGACGAATTGGGTCGACATATCAGCTTGTTTCCGACATTCTACATCATATTCGTAACACTCGCCTCGCGGATATTGTGCCGAAAAAGCCCAAGCTTTTAGGGTTGCAAGTATGTTTAGAACAAATTTCAATGAAATTCAAAATTCTAGATTAGAACAAAATTCAAAATTCTTATTTTTCTTTTATTATTTAATGAAAAAAAGAATAATTTTTCGTGAGAATTAAAAATCAAACAATTATTTAGAAAAAAATTGTCGCCGAACCACTAGCAGAAGTTCAAGGCATGGCCGTGGTAGAGGACCAACCGAAAAAGAAGCACAAAGACAAGGCGAGCAAAGGGAAGAAGCCGAAAAAATCCAAGGCCGAAAAAAAAGCTCTCAAAATTAAAGAGGTCATAAATTAAAAAAAAATTCTTCTTCAAATTTAATATTTTAGAACAATCGAAAAGCTCAAAAGACGCCAAAAATTACTGTCGATGAAACGACGATAAAAAAGGCCATCGAAAAGTTGACGAACCAACCGGAGGAACGAGTAAATTTCTATATAATAAAAAGCTTTAAATTTTGCTAAATTTTGTGCAGATCCAATTTGCTGGCGTGAAACGAAACGCATCCACTTTGGAGAATGGCAGCGATTTAGTCGGTGACGCGAAACGGCCGAAAATTTCCAGCAATTTGTCTCTCAATCCATCTGACACGCAAAAAGTGGGTGTTTCTTTGCAATGTTTCAATTCTAAAAGTACAAATTGATTTCGTTTTTTTTATCTAAGAGTTTTTAGTCGATGACGAAAAAGGACAAACGTGACGAATTCCGCGGTCGCGACTATGGGCGTCTTCTAATGAAAGCGGAGAAACGCCAACAGAAATTGCAAGCTATTCGCGAATACAATCCTGACAAAGCGCATGCTATCGAAAATAATATTGAGTGGCAACGAGTGATGAAACGAGCAGCTGGCGATAAAGTCAAAGTGGGTAGATTTGATGATTTATATTCTTCTATTATCAATTGAGATAAAGAGCAAATGATTGTTTAGGATAATGTGGACTTGCTAAAGAAGGGTATGAAAATGAAACAGAAGCGCAAAGAGCGAACAAAGCGTAAATGGTCGGAACGCGTACAAAACGTTGAGGAAAAGAAGCGTTTACGACAAGAGAAACGGCAAGGAAATATACGCAAACGTCGTGACGCTAAAATTCAAAAGAAGCAAAAGAAGCGACTCATTAAGGGTACCTAAGTCAGAAATTGTGTCTTTTAAATAAATTTTGTTGTTTTTCTGTTGAAATACCGTTAATAAATGACATATTCAAATTCGGCTTGTCAAAAAATATCTAGAAGTGTTTTAAAAAAAATTTCAAATGAGGGAGTAAAACAATTTTTGGTTCTAAATTAGTACCAGAGCGCATTAATGTGTTAAAGAAATGCCATCGTAAAATCCGGTTAAGCAATCAAGATTTTGGCGATTTATTTAGTCAACTTTAAAAGATTCTGTATAACAAATTTTCCAAATTAAATTAAGCTTTGCAATTTGATCTTTTTGATGTTTCAGTTGTTATAAACTTGACTTTTAATCGGCTATATATAAACTTTTGTTAAGTTTTAAAATATCTATACCCTAATTTATCGTGGCGAGACCGCCTGAGACTTTTTTGAATTTATTTTTGAATTTAGTTTTTGCCTTTATTTTGTTATGATTAATCGGATAATTACTTATTCTAAGTATCCTAGAGAATATGTGAGTTAAAAATAGACCCCACCATTCAATTATAATAGAAAAAAAGGCAAGCGAATATTGAATTTAAAAAAGTCTCAAATAGTCTCGCCTTATACACGATAAATTAGGGTAATAAAAATTTTTTGAAAAAAGCATATTGAAATTAAATAAAACTTTCGAAGGCTTATTCTACCAATAAAAATAATCAACAATATAGGTGATTTTTGAGTTAAAATTGAAATTTTTTGTTCAGGTTCAAACGTTCATTGTTTTTTTCCCATAAACTTACATAAGCGTTCCACGAAAGAACATGAGAACATAACGATATAGAAGAGGCGTTAACAAGTAAATTAATGTGCCTATAAAATTTGTTCACAAATATTTTTAATATTTTTAAAAAAATAATGTATTAAAATATAAATTTTAGATTGCTATTTTTTGTGTTTTACATTTTTAAAGTTTAAAAAAAGAAATTTTTTAAAGTTTAAAAAAGAAATCAATATTGTTCAAGTATTACTAATTATATATTTTTTTATTTGGCCTATAATCATTAAAATTCATAAAATACGTCGTTTCTTAAAATTTAAACTGGCATTGTTTTTAAATATCGAACAAGAGAAAATTTTCAATGGGTGTTAATTTTAATTTTCTAATATATTAAAAACTTTTTCATTAAGGGAACCTAAGTTAGAAGATGTGTCTTTTTTTTATCAAATAAATTTTTGTTGTGTTGTTATCTTCCATCAATTTTTTTACTTCAATTTATTATATTTGTTTAAAAATTTATTATATTTATTATATTTATTTAAAAAAACAGATCAAGCAATCAAGATTTTAAAATTTTTAAAGAAGCATAACTCAAGAAGTTTGATTGTTATTATTGTTACTTTGTTATTCGTTATTATTATAGTATATTATACATGTTATAGTATATGTAATAAAAGGCTTTTGGATCTTTTCTTTATTATAAAATCGCAATCCAAAATATGCAAATTGAAACTAGGCTAGGATCGGAGCTTAGAAAGGTTTTTATTATGTTTTTTAGCTAGATAAAACTAATTAGAATGAAGAGCAATGAGTAAAATTTATTCGATTCGATTAATTGCCTAGAAATTTTTATTAAAGAGCAAATAATTGTTTATGATAACAAGTGAGTACCAATAAGTAGTGAGTGCGTATAAAACTACCCTCGTAGGACCCTCGTAGGACCATCCCAGACCATCCGTGGGCTACGGTATGTGCAAACCCAAAAAAAACCAAAAAATAATGAAATTGCATCAGTGTTGGGGGGAGCTGTGCAAGTGGTTCGACCTTCCAACAAAAGTAGGGACCTTAATTAGGACCATTAGGACCTCGTAGGACCATCGCAGGATCGGTGGGATACGGTATGTGCATAAAACTTTTCAAAAAACCCAAAAAAAAACCAAAAAAAACCCAAAAAAATCGAAATTGCACCAGTGTTGGGGGGAGCTGTGCAAGTGGTTCGACCTTCCAACAAAAGTAGGGACCCTAATTAGGACCATTAGGAATTCGTAGGACCATTGCAGGATCGGTGGGATACGCTGTGTGTATAAAAATTTTCAAAAAAACCAAAAAAAACCCAAAAAATCGAAATTGCGTCAGTGTTGGGGGGAGCCGTGCAAGTGGTTCGACCTTCCAACAAAAGTAGGGACCTTAATTAGGACCATTAGGACCTCGTAGACCCATTGTAGGATCAATTGGACCGCAAATTTAAACTCCCCGACCCCAATTACCCCATAAAACATTATTCACACATGAAAATTGAGAAATTGAAATATTGGGACCCCGAACGGCTACGATAGGACCCTCACAGGACCCACATTTTGATGTCGTCTTCAAACCTGTATTGCCCGAACCCGATTGCAACCGATTGCACTCTGATTATATATTTTTACATTCATATTTAATACTTGAGAATTCGGGACCCTATTGAGGTCCATTAGGAGCCGCCAAACACATTTTACACAAAAACCAATATCAAATTCGTGATCCCCGACATGAATTACCCCATATAACACTATACAATTGCCCAATTTCGACCAAACCCATATCGACCCGCTGGCCAATTTTGGACGATAAAAAAGTGATGGCCGAAATTTCGAACTTTCACATTTTCGACCATAACTCGGGACACAAAAGGCCAATCGACATCAATTATAGCCTAAATGATGGATCTCAATGCGCCCGATGTGATGCGATAAAAATTTTTGAAGAAAAGTTGCGCGCGCACTTCGAAAACCCGGCGCGAATGTCGAAAATTGACCAAAATTTGCGCGCCTCGTAGCGCGTCAACCGCGTAACCAATCCCGACGCAAATATACTTATTCGATGCGGCTTCATGAGTTCTACTTATGATCTTAATTAACCGTTTTGCCATTTCCTACACTTTTCGAGATATTGGCGAAAAACGAAAATTTTAAAAATCACCAAAGGGGGTAGCATGGGGTCCAAAAATGGTCAAAAAAAAATTTTTTCAGAATCGTTCCAAAACACTCAAAATGGTGTTCTAAGACCATTTTAAGCATTTTTGTGCAATTTTAGCCCAATCCGACCACTGTACGAAAAGTTAGCGATTAGGGTCCCGGAGGACTACGGCGACCAAAAATTCGGCCAATAACGCCTATTCGTTGATGACATTTTTAGCATAAAAATTTTTGGACCCTATTGAGGACTATCGGGACCCTGTTAGAGAAAATGGATCACAAATCTAAAAATTTCGACCTTAATTTATGCTTTGGACCCTATACAGGACCTCTTGGGACGCTTGAAACACAATACCAATATCAAAATCGGAATCCCCGACCCGAAATACCCCATATTACACTTTTCATACATACAAATTGAACAAATTTAAATTTCGGACCCAATTCAGGACCACTTGGGACCCTCAAAACACAAAATAGCAAAAAACCAATATCAAATTCGTAATCCCCGACCTGAAATACCCCATATTACACTTTTCATACATACAAATTGACCAAATTTAAATATCGGACCCAATTTAGGACCAGTTAGGACCCTTAAAACACAAAATTACAAAAAACCAATATCAAATTCGTGCTCCCCGACTTGAAATACCCCATATTACACTATTTATACATACATATTATACATTTTAAAAATTTAAAATATTTTGGGACCCCTTATCAAAAATTTTTGTGGAACACACATCGGGTCCTAAACAAGACCAAATCAAAAAAATTTTTCTCCAGTCACGTAGAAAATTTCCTAATTTGGTTCCCTTTCTAATGTGCCAAAGCTCCATACCCCACGCATCACCACCAAAAATAGGATCAAACACAAAAAATGTGGAATTTTGGGACCCTTGATCAAAAAATTTTGTGGAACGCACATCGGGTCCTAAACAGGACCAAATCAAAAAATTTTTTCTCTATTCATATAGAGAATTTCCTAAATTGGTGCCCTTTCTAATGTGCCAAAGCTCTATACCCCACGCATCCCACCCAAAAATAGGATCAAAGTGAAAAAAACCCTATTTAGGACCATTAGGTACAAAAAAAAATTTCCCGCCTTAGCCACTATACCCATCGGATGCGCGGTCCTCGATTACATCCAAATCTGTTAAAAAAAATATAGGTCATCGTTGTCCCCGATTTTATAAATGCGCGAAAAGAGAAAGTGGAAAATTTCTTTATTATTATTTTATTTCTTTATTATTATTTTATTATTATGAATGTGAACCTGCTAAAAAAGGGTATGAAAATGAAACGGAAGCACAAATGGTCGAAACGCGTACAAAACGTTGAGAAAAATAAGACAAGAGAAACGGCAAGGAATTTAATATACGCAAGCGTCTTGACGCTAAAATTCAAAAGAAGCAAAAGAAGCGACTCACGACTCATTAAGGGTACCTAAGTCAGAAATTGTGTCTTTTAAATAAATTTTGTTGTTTTTCTGTTGAAATACCGTTAATAAATGACATATTCAAATTCGGCATGTCAAAAAATATCTAGAAGTGTTTTAAAAAAAAATTTCAAATGAGGGAGTAGGACAATTTTTGGTTCTAAATTAGTACCAGAGCGCATTAATGTGTTAAAGAAATGCCATCGTAAAATCCGGTTAAGCAATCAAGATTTTGGCGATTTATTTAGTCAACTTTAAAAGATTCTGTATAACAAATTTTCCAAATTAAATTAAGCTTTGCAATTTGATCTTTTTGATGTTTCAGTTGTTATAAACTTGACTTTTAATCGGCTATATATAAACTTTTGTTAAGTTTTAAAATATCTATACCCTAATTTATCGTGGCGAGACCGCCTGAGACTTTTTTGAATTTATTTTTGAATTTAGTTTTTGCCTTTATTTTGTTATGATTAATCGGATAATTACTTATTCTAAGTATCCTAGAGAATATGTGAGTTAAAAATAGACCCCACCATTCAATTATAATAGAAAAAAAGGCAAGCGAATATTGAATTTAAAAAAGTCTCAAATAGTCTCGCCTTATACACGATAAATTAGGGTAATAAAAATTTTTTGAAAAAAGCATATTGAAATTAAATAAAACTTTCGAAGGCTTATTCTACCAATAAAAATAATCAACAATATAGGTGATTTTTGAGTTAAAATTGAAATTTTTTGTTCAGGTTCAAACGTTCATTGTTTTTTTCCCATAAACTTACATAAGCGTTCCACGAAAGAACATGAGAACATAACGATATAGAAGAGGCGTTAACAAGTAAATTAATGTGCCTATAAAATTTGTTCACATTTTATACTTATTTTTAATATTTTTATTTTAAAAAATAATATACCTAGAATATAAAGTTTAGATTGTTATTTTTTGTGTTTTTCCCCTTTTAAAGTTTTAAAGGAAAGAAATCAATGCTGTTCAAATATTACTAATTATATATGTTTTTATTTGGGCTATAATCGTTAAAATTCATAAAATATGTCGTTTCTTATAATTTAAACTAGAATTATTTTTAAATATCGAACAAGAGAAAATTTTCAATGCGGGTTAATTTTAATTTTCTAATATATTAAAAACAATTTTTTAACTTGCAATATAATTTAAAAATTAAATATAAATACTTTTATTTTAACGCATGGATAAATTTTCAAAGCTTGTTATTTATTAAATTTTATTTTATTTTTTGAAACAAGGCGCGGAGGGGGTGAGATTTTACCATTCCTTTCAAAATATTTTATTTTTATTTGTACACAAAAATAATGTGGATATCTTAAAAACAAATTTAAATTAAAACGTTTTTTGTGAGATGCTTTCATTTTTGGTATTTTGAAAAATAAAAGATTTGAATAAATTTCCGTTTTCTTATCTATAGAAAACGTTTTAAATGTTAATAAAAGTTAATGTGTATTTTATATTCTAAGGATGTTTTTCCTTATTTTTTCGTTGATTAAACTTTGTTTTTTTTTTGTTTTTACAAGCATTTTTACGTTAGCTTAATCAATTACAGTTTAGAATAAACTAGTTTTATAAGTTAAGAAATAGTCGTAATTATAATTATGATTATACAATTCAGATTTTATGGGTATGGAAACATTCTTTTTGCGCCGAGAACTGTATGAACAACTTTATAATTGTTCAGAGTTTGAATTTGACGAATGGCGCCAGTTCGGTACGCCTAATATTCCGATGGGTATTTCAATCATTGTACTTGGTTTAATATTACAGGTTTACAATACTCATACACAATTATCTAATTTTCTATTAAGTTAATTGTGAATATTTTTTATATATTTTTTAAAATATATAGGCCGTTTACCTTCCATTTCTCATAACAATGTGTAAAGAAAGGTTTCGACGTAACTCCTGTTATAAATTGATGCTTTATCTTGGAATTATGGACTTTGTAACTTTGTTTTCATCATCCTATATCTCAGGTATTGTAAATAGTATATTTATTATTAGTGTTTATCTTTAAGATAATTATTTTATTGATTTATATAGGTTATCTTACAATTAGTGGTGCAGTATTTTGCATGTATCCTACGTTGATATATTTCACTGGATTATTTGGATTTGGTAATAATAATATTAATAATAGTTGCCCTTACATAAATTGTAAATATGTCATAAATTATAGCAGCGTGGTCCTCTGCATGTGTTGCGTGTATGCTCTTAACTATAAACCGTTGTCTAGATATTTATTTTTCTCGAATTGCACGAAGTCTCTTTCATGGTTATCGCACATGGATTTGGATGTTATTACCAACAGGGATTTATTGCAGGGTTTCACTTTAATTTTTTTTATATTTTTATTGCAGGGTTTCGCTTTAATTTTTTTTTATAATTTTGCAAAAATATGAGATGAATTCTGTATTTATATTATATACAATTATGATTAATGATTTTTCAGGTTGTACTTTTCGAAACACCTGTTGTATATAATTCGAGGTAAAAAAAATTAATTATGTTAAACTTCTTTTTTAATTTTCAAATTTTAGTTATTTATCATGGTTTTTCAATCCATATTATGGAATGAATCTATCACACAGTAATGATCATATCTATCACAGCTACTTGCATTTAACAGTAAATATAATTACGGTTATCGTATTATTCGTTGGAAATATTGTTTTATGCCATTATGTTATTGGTCGTTCTCGGGTCTCAGTACAAGAGAACTCTTTCAAACTTCAAAAACAGGTTCTGTAATTATATTATACATAGAAAAGAGATTTTAAAAATTTCAGCACTTGCTTAGCTCCTCTTTCTTCTCAAAACAAAATTGGAGAAATGGAACAATCATTTTTTGCTAATGTTTTTAAAAATCATTTAAAAAATTCTCGAATATGAAAATTGCAATGGGGACTGAACAAGTACCGAAATTTTCCTAAAAATACTTTTTTTGTTACCATTACGAGTTGTCTCCGAATTTGTCTCTTGGCTATTTAATCTCAAAACCTTGGTATAAAAAACTGCAAATTCTACACTTCTAATTTTTTCAATGAATTCATTTATTATAGTTCCTTATCCAAGTATTCGTTCTCAGTATGCCATTCTTCATATGCGCTTTGTTTTATGTATATATGCAATTTTTTTATTCTCCACTTTGGTTAACATTAACTGCATCTACCACCTTTATTTTTAATAGCGGTAATTTTGTTTAATTAAATCAGCATTATCAATGTTAAAATTTTAAAAAATTCAGGCAACGCTGCATTAACTTACCTATTTTTGAATCCAACATTACGACGAGCGACAATTGAAATGTTTAATATTCGAAAAACAAGATCTAAAATCTCGTATCTCAGTCATGTTGGTGGAGGCTTTAGTAGTTCGGAGGCAGCTCGTAATGATAACAAAGCTACAATGACTAATGCGAACAATTTTAATCGACGCAAAACTCGAATTGAGTCACGGCACCTTTGATAAAAATCTAATTGTATACTTTTCCACTAAACAGTTTTTTTAAATACTACGTTCGGATCATATTTTGTATCCGTGCTAATCTTATATTTTTTCCGATTATTTCTTCCCTATCTTGAAAATACGACTAGATTTCAGCCGACCACTAAAATATTTTTTATTTATACATATATTTTACAATAAGAAAGAAAATTTTATCCGTTTGGACTAAAATTACAGCCATGAATTTTTATTATTATAAGATATCCATTATTATAAGATATCCATAAAAAACACGAACTTTATTTTACGTAATATTACAATAAAAAAATTATAAGGATGTTAGAGGTTAAAGTTGTCATCATTTATTTTTTCTATTCTCAAATTAGAATAGATTTATTCCTTCTCAAATAATCAACTGTCAAATGGAAACTTTCAAAAATATTAGTTTAATCAAATAATTTTTTAAAACTTCCAAATTACCTAATTTGTATAGAAAAGCACCTCGTCGGGAATATAAAATTTTTCAGCCAATTTTTAAAATCTTTGGAATTTCCATTTAATAACGTATCGCAAAAAATATTTAAGAGGAAACTAGACAATTAAAAGTGAATAAGGAATACAAATTGAATTCTTATTAAAAATTTAAAAACGTTAAATTAAAATATCAGCTTCGTAAATGCATTAATTTTCATTCTGCAATACAAATTCCAAACTTCAATTTTTAGCACCAAAAGTTAACTGATGAGAGCGGAACAAAAACTAAATTTATATAAATATATCGAAATTTGAAAATATATGTATTTTCTACTTTTAAAATGAGCTTGTGTCATTAAAAAATTGCATTTAGACATTATAGAGTCAAACTGATACATTAAATTTATAGTCATTAATTTTATACTTATATTGATTATACGAGAATGAGGAAAATAAAATATGCAGTGTGCAGATGAGAGGGGTACAACTATTTTCGATTTCAGCGATTTTGAACTTTAATATTTTGAATACAAAATTAATTTCCCTAGGTTCGGGTTGTTAGAAGAATTTTTGAATATTGATTTGGCTTTCATTCTGTTATTTTGTGTACGTGAAGCATAAAATTTGATGAACGTCTTCATTAAAGCGGCTCTGTGGTTTAAAAATATTGGACTAAACTTCGTTTATAACAGGATGAAGACCAAATCAAAATTCAAAAATTCTTCGAACGGCCGCGTCTTATTTACCCGAACTTAGGATACTAAAATATTAAAACACTCAAATGAAAAAGTTTTCATAGAAAAAATTTTGAGTCTTTTTTGAGTTTCAATTCTCAAAATATATTTCAAATTTGTTGCATCATTAGTTGCTCCGCAGTCTCTTATAAATATTATTGATGTACATATAATTTGCTAGATTACTTAATTTAATTCAAGCACACATGTGACTATGATACTAATGAAATTATTAGTTGTGAAAAGTAAAATCTATAAATAAATCCATTATAAAATTACAGAATGAGCAAAAACAACTGCATAGATTCATATTAATCGTAATATAGTTACTCTTAATTCATTTAAATAATTAAAATTTCTAAAAGTGATTTCTAACATACAAAAATTTTCTAATTCATATTTGAGAAATCTCGTCGAAAAAATAATTATCTGATTTTCAATTTTAAACTTTAAAGCTATTATTTTTGTCATTTGTTATCATGTATTTAATATTTTCATTAATATAAACTAGCTAAATTTATTAAAGATATTCTTCATAAATTAATCTTTTAAATCATATTAAATTAATCGAAAAAATAAGAAAGTTACGATGAAAACAATTTTATGTAGGTATTTCGAAGCATCTTTCAACAAAGTAGAAAATAAACATTAGGTAATAAGATTCAAATATAAAATTATACCAAAAAAAAAATTATGACAAATAAAAGTAGATACAATATTTTAAAAGCACAAATAAAATCAATTAAGTGATCGTAATAATGCTTAACATAATTGTTGCAAAACCAACCAACCAATGTGTTGATTTACAAGCAAATGTCAAACATTTAATTTCTACGTATGCTTTGATGGATAGAGCTCGGGATGTGCATGCAATTTGTGATAAGTAAGACCTGGCTTGGACTTATAAGATGCGTTACATGCTAAAAAATTCAAAATAAATTATAAACAAACCAAGTCCATTATGTAAGATAAAAGGTCATTCAAAATTCAGTGACCCTTTTTTCCACTCACAAAATTTCTTCTTGCTACGGATTCGAAATAAATAGAAAAGATTTATAAAAGTTATTAAAATGTTTATAAAAAGGCAATTGAAAAAAAAACAAACTTTCGCAGGTAAATGAAGATTGAGCTTTTTCTTCCTGATGTGTTCGCATCCGATGATAAGCTAGTCCAGGCTTAGATTTGTACCTTGCACCGCAAACTGCAATTATAAGTAATTTTAAGCATACAATAATTAAAAACCAATATTTTAACATAAATAAAAATCTCTAAAGTTAAAGTTACTAATAATTTTTTTGAAAAAAATTAGATTAAAAAAATTAAATTAATCATACATTCGCAAGCATGCGGCCTCTCTGCATCAGCGGAACTATTGGCGGCTGTAGCTGCCAATGCCAGCGCATTCTTGGCTACGGACGCAGCAGCAAGACCCGGTTGGGTTCTTAATAACTGCGTGTAAGACATATCCGTTACCATCGCTTAAAATGTAAAAATTATTACATAATAGAATACTACTTTTATATCGGATTCAAATTTTACGCTCACTTTATTTCCGTCTAATAACGTCGGTATAAAATTTTTCCGATGTATAGTAGAGGTCAAAAAAATAGAAACGGCATGTATCATTTCCCAGCTTTGAAAAATTTACAATATTATGGGATCAATTTTTCTAATTCCACAATACAGTGCGTTCCAAAATGATAGGTTCACATAAAAAATTTTTTATAGTTTGTGCATGAAACATTGCTTCGGGCTAATTTTTTTACTAGTGCGTACCAGGGATTATTTATAATATGTCTACGCAAATCTTTTCTTAACAATTTTACAACATTTATACTGAAATTTTCACATTTTAATGCGTTCCAAAATGATAGGTTCACTTAAATAAAACTATGAATATTCATTGTATATAAATGATATTCTTATTAAAAAGTAATAATTATGACCAAAATAAGTAATTTAAGTAATAAAAACAATTATAGCATTCGTATAAGCAGCATTTGAAAAAGTCTATTTTATATTAAAAATCGACCCTGATACAGTAAAAATCGATTTTTGATTTGAATATGAATTTTTTAGAAAAATGGATGGCGCCATTTTAAAGAGCAAGAAAATCTGCATAATATATTGTGAAATTAAATAAGTTTAATTTCGTGAACCTATTAATAAAAATGGTACAAAATTCATGATATCGAAAAAGCATCAAAAAAGTCCTTTTAAATTGATTTTTTTGATCATAAAATTAGATCTTCTATCTTTTATAAGTCATGCTACCAAATTTTCTAATTCCGATATATACTATGCAAAATTTCGTGCTCTTTCAGATGGCACCATTCATTTTTCTAAAAAATTCATATCCGGATCAGAAATCAATTTTGACAGTATCAGGTCGATTTTTAATGTAAAATCGACTTTTTCAAGTGCGGTTTATGCTACAATTGTTTTTATGACTTAAATTATTTATTTTAGTCATAATTATTACATTTTAATAAAAATATAATATATATACAATTAATATAGTTTTATTAAAATAAACCTATCATTTTGGAATTTATTAAAATGTAAAAATTTTATAAATTTGTAAATTGTTAAGAAAAAGCGTGAAGACTTGAATTTTGATAGACATATCAAAAATATACACTAGTAAAAAATTAGCTCGAAGCGATGTTCCATGCACAAAATATACAAAAAATTTTATATGAACCTATCATTTTGGAACGCATTGTATATATACAGGGTGATCAGAAAGTCCGTTTACACACTTTTTTAATTATAATTTTTTTTATTTAAAAAGATATTTTTACAAACAAACATTTAAATGAAAGCCAAAGAAATTTTATATAACATCATTTTAAAAGATTTTCCAAATTTGCGCCTTTAGCCGCCACGCAAGCTTCAAGACGCTTGCGAAAATTTTTGACGATGCTCGATAGCGTTTTTTCGAAAATTTCGTCCCACGCTTTCTGTAAAGCGCGCTTTAAGAATTCAATTGATCCGTGATTTGTAGCGCAGGCCTTTTGCTCCAGAATGGACCAAATGGTAAAATCCATCTGATTAAGGTCGAGAGAGTTGGACGGCCACAAACTCTTGTCCCACAGATCGATATTTTGCATTTTGCAAAAATTGATGGTAGAGCACGCTGACTTGCGAGCGTCCAGTCTTGTTGAAAAGTCTATCGCCCATTTTTTTCCGGCCGAAATGGTTGGCTTTCTTTTTTATATTAATTTTTTTTTTAATTTTATAATCATTAGTTTTTTACTAGCTCGGTGTCTTTCAGCGGTCGTACCCAACTCCTTGCAACGCTTAATGGCGTAATAGACGGTTCGTTTGGAAATTTCCAGGTCCTTAGCGATGTTTAGCGCTGCTTTTCCCGTATTAAACAGTTGAGCGATCGCAATTCGCTTGTCTTTCGAGCTAAGTTTTTCGAAAAGTAAAATCGATAATGAAAAACAAATAAACATAGTTTGTACAGAATTTTAAGCGCCACAAAATATACTGTAACATAATGATACAATATACTAAAATTTAAATTGAATTTAAATTGCAAAATTTAAAATGAAAAAATTTGTCCAAGGACTTTCTGATCAGCCTGTACAGAATTCCGTGCTCTTTCATTTTTTTGAAAAACCCATATTCTGATCAGAAATCAATGTTTTCTGAATCATGATCGATTTTTAATATGAAATCGACATTTTTAAGGGCGGCTTATACAAACGCTAAATTCGGTTTTATGACTTAATTTGAATATTTTGGCTATAGGTAGCATATTATTTTAATACAAATTTATTTTCCTATAATCAGATTCAAAATACAGCCAAAATAAGAAAGCGTTTCCATTTTTTTACCCCCTACTACTGTAATAACTCAAATTTAAATTTGGCAAATTTAAATTTACTAAAAACTAAAAATTAATTGAAAAAGGTTGCGCTTACATTGATTTTTTGACGATTCAAAATGGGCATGTAAACGATGATAAGTAAGGCCGGGCTTCGATTTATACCTAACGCCACAAGCTAAATTTATAAGTAAATAAATATAACTTATCTCGACCGAAAATCTAAGATCAAGTATTTTAAAACTTTAAAACCTGTGCAGACGTATGGTCTCGAGTCAGGCGTAGGAACAGACAGTTGTTGGTTTGGCATACCACCGACCATAGTAGCCATTTGCATTACTGGCTGAGTGCCGGATGAGGTGGCTGCCGATGCTGCCAAAGCGGCAACTGCAGCCGCCGTTGCGACATCTTGTGCTGAGCCAGACGGAACATTCGTAGAAAGAAGCCCATTGTAGGCTGCATTCAATGTTATAGCGGCTAAAAAAATTTAATTACAAAAGTTCAAATTTTTTACAAGCAAATAAACAACCTGGCGGCATTTGTTGCGTTACTTTTAGATTTAATGAACCGTGTTGATGCTGCCGATGATAGGTCAAGCCGGGTTTGGATTTGTACCGTACACCACATACTAAAATCAAAATTTAATATTGATGCTTAATTCAAAACCCGAGATTTTTTCTATAATTTTTAAAACGAGCAAATTTTATAATATTTAATGAAAATAAATAACCTTCACATGCAAACGGTCTATCCACATCTGTAGTTGTTGATGGAGTAGTGGCAACTGTGCAAGTATTGGTATTGAGAGTCATATTGTGTCCTTCAGAAGAATTTCCATTAATAACGATGCTATTCGGCGGAATCGTCGACGGCAACGAAACTCCGCCACCATTCACAATAACCGTCGTGTTTTGTGGAATACTGGCAGATGCGGCCGAGAGAGTGCCATTAAGCATCATAATATATGAAGACGAATCTGAGATCATTTTCTCGAGTTAAATAAAATTGCATTCACATCAAGTACCTGAAATTATTGCAGTTATACATGTACATGCATTTTTAAATATAAACGTAGGAATCAAACCTATTTGAAAAAAATTATGAAAAACAGATAGCACTCTTTCATACAAAAAAAGATCAAGCCAGACATAGAAAATAGAACTGATTTTTCGGATTCATTTGACGCCGGAAAATTTCACTATTGCAAAGCGCCAAAAACTGAAATGCTGTATGGCGCAAATTCGAATAATGTTCAAAAAACTGTCAGCTATCGTACAAAAATGTATGATCATACAGTATGCTCATTTTATCATCATAAATTCTTCCCATTCTGTTTTATTTTTAACAAGCCAAAGACAACTTTTTTTTTGAAGGAAAAATGGTTCTTTTCCTTTATCGAACGGTTAAAAAAATTTTTTTAATAATTTTTTTCGAGGCACAATTGAGCAAGTCCATACCCGATTATATAAAAGTAATTCTTATAAGTGCGCCTCGAAAATGTCGAAAACTTCACAAAAACAACAAAATCATTAAAAAAAAATTTTTTAGCGTCCGATAAAGGAAAAGAACCAAAATAAGGAAAGCATAAACGAATTTTTCATGTCGAAAAATGTTCACTTTCCGACATGGATTTTTCAGAAATTGAAAAACTCGGCTCATTAGAAAAATTACGAGTATAGCTCTAATGCATTATAATACATATAAAATGCATGCATTATAGTCTTAATATTTTTTGTATTTTTACAACGCGATAAAGTAAACTGAAAATGTTAATAAAAATTCAAGTCAACATTTAACTTTTAAGTTTAAAGCTAAGTGTAATCTTAAGTATAAAAAATTTAGCTAGAGTTTCTTGTATTTTGTTCGAGTTTTTCTTATATTCCGTCAAATGGCTGCAAAATTAGTTGATTTTGCAGCGCCTTTTGTTCTTACTGGAGTGGCATCGTTTGTGGTTTCCATCATTGATTGTGGCGATAATTCATCTGTTAAAAAGAAGAAGCGTAAGTGGTGACGATAAAAATGTAACATTTTTATAATCGAAAATTTTGTATCTTCGAATTCTTTAAAGCGCCCTCCGCTGCATGACTCTGCATCGTCCAGATTGTCGAAACGCGAAGATCGATCCGTAAACAAGAGAAAGCGTCGTGTCCATTCATTGAGTACCGCGGCTACGGAAAGCACTAGTCAGGAGAAAAAGAAGTATCATTCATCTATGCGTTATACGCATCCATCTTCTAAATCATCAAAGTTGAAAAGCAATAGCAGCAAGAGACGTGTGACTAGCGGCACCAATCTCTTCGAAAAAAGACAGCAATAATCGTTCAAAGAAGAAGACAAATGCTCAAAAGCCAATTTCATCGAAGAACACAAAAAAGCCAGAGGTATATTTATATATTTTATAAAAATGTGTTTTCATAAATATTTAATAATCCTTTTTAGTATCATTAAACTCCCTCTAAAGTTGTTAATGCAGTTGTAGTTTTTCTAAACTTATAAAAAAATTTCTAATTTACAGCGTTTAGAAGCAGAAGTGGGAGTTATTCCAACGGTTAATTGTTCTGACAAAAAAGTTGTGATTTTTAGCTGAGGTATTTTGATTTCGTAATGATAGAGCCCTTCTATTATTAATAATATTTTTCTGGAGGTAAATTCAGAGATCAAGATGTGTTGAATAAGTCAGGATTTTATATACCATGGTTAAATCGAGTAAAGTACGTTTACTTTTAAGGTCTTATAAATTACATATTTTAAGTCTTTCATCATATTTAATTTTTTTAATCATTTTAATAAAACATATTAGGAATAAGCGTAAGCATCTACAGGGTGGCGCAAAAGTCCTGGCAAACATTCTTTTAATCATAACTTTTTTATTAAACAATAAAATTTAAAAACAAAAAACAAAATAGAAAGCTGATAAAATTCTCTACAAAACTACGTTAACAGTTTTCAACATGTCCGCCTTCAGCCGACACACAGGCCTCGAGTCGCTTCCGAAAATTTTTGACAATGCTCGCAAGTACTTTTTTCGGAATTTCGTCCCAAGCTTTCTGGAGAGCGTGCTTCAGAGAATCAATTGAGCCGTGGTTTGTAGCGCAGGCTTTACTCTCCAAAATCCCCCAGACAGAAAAGTCCATAGGGTTGAGATCGGGCGAATTGGCTGGCCACAAGTTTTTTCCCCACGTGTTCGGGAAATTTTCTTCACAAAATTTTACTGTCGATTTTGCTGAATGAGCGGGCGCCCAGTCCTGTTGAAAGGTCCAGCAGCGCTTTTTGAAGTGGCGTTGGGTCCAGGGCTTTACTACCTTTTGTAAAATGCATTCCTGGTAGACCTGCGCGTTAATTTTGACGCCACGATCGACGAAAACCAAAGGTGTTTTTCCATCAGAAGTGATTCCGGCCCATACCATTACGGATTTTGGAAAATGACGGCGCATGATACATCTTTTCCCTAAACCAATTATACCATTAGAAAGAGGAGAAAATTCTGAATTAAACCTTTTTTGTTTCGAAGAATTTGGCGATAGTTTTGGCAGTTCACAGCTCGTTCAATTGTGAATATTTTTTCGTCGGTGAAGAGCACCGAGCGGAAATTTTCGATTTCCAGCATCCTTGCTTGAACAATTCGATGGCGGCGATTCTTTTTTCATTGGACATTTTAAAATAAACTAAACAAAAAATAAAATATACTAACTTGTAGAGAATTAAACGGGCTACAAAATGTATATAAAAGCTAACAATTTTAAAATGAACCCAAAGATATATTTAACTTTAAAAAACACTTTGCCAGGACTTTTGCGCCACCCTGTATATAAATGTTGCTATAGTTTATTTTGTATTATTTTCAATATGAAAAAATCATATGTAGGTATTTGAATATTTATTTAAAAGCCAGGCAATAAAATTGACAAAAAAAAATGTAGAAAATAAAGCACGATTATAATACAATATTTGATAAATTTAAAAACCTAAATAATTAAAATAATAATGGAATATTGAGAAAACCGATATGTACAACACTTGTTATGAATATTTTTATGGCCAAACAAAAACGTAAAATCAGTGTTGAAAATTGATTCTTAAAATTCTATATCCCATTATTCCCATTTATATGACTTATAATTGACTCTGTAAGCTATTTAAGAAATCAAGTCGTTTATTTTTATTTGATTCATTTTTCGAAATTTATTTAGCAACCAAATTTCAACACTTAAATGGAACTTAAATTAAAAGTTTGAGAGATCCAATAACAATAAAGGTATAAATCATCATGATATGAATATGAGCATAATAAATTAACAACACAAAATGAATATTTAGCCAGAATTGTAATGCCCTTTTAGATTTAAAAAAGAACTAAAAATGTTCTGTTCCACATAATGAGTAACTGGCAAAAAAAAAATATGTGTATGCAATATTAGGGATCGATTTTTTCAGAAACAAGTTTTGCTTTAGCCATCATTATGCTAGAGCGCTCGCCATACTCATTTTGGCACAAATCACACGACCAGTCCGTGTCCGGCGGCTTTTTCAGCGGTGGATTCAGACAATAGAGATGAAATCCGCGATCGCAATCGTCGCAAAAGAGCAGCTGGTCGTCGTGCTCAGACGTTCCGCATACCTAGAATATTTTCTAATATATATTACATGTTAAGACACATAAACATCAAAATAAAAGAATAAAAACATACTGCACAACTCTTGCATTCGATACACTGCCATCCGTAACGTTTCGTTGACGTAAGCATATTCGCGGTAAATTTTAAGCACGAAGGATGTCCTAAAAATTTTCACGATTTATTTTGAATCTGCGATATTCTTTTTTTAACTTGTACCTGATCGTCCGCAATCATGACATGATACAAGATCTTCCGCTTTTCCATTCACATTTGCAGATTTATCACCAAGACAAAAATCACAAGTGCTTGATGCTTGTACGGCCGGCGCAACCGATCTCACTACTAAAATTAATAAAAATTATAAAAAAATCTTTTGTCAATTATAATTCTTTCCTTTAGCTTCATTGTTTTTTTGTTAACTATAGATATGTAAAGTCTATTCAAATTCCTTATAAAACTTCCAAAACTCGATTGAAAAAACAGAAATTTATTTAAAAAGAAATTATTTTATATTTTATTTTCTTTATAAATTTAAGTCGAAAATTTTCTAATTGATTATTAAATTTTAGTGTTTTTTGTCAAAAAAAAGTGTCGGCTCTACTACTATGGTTCATTTTTTTCGTATTGACAGATACTTATATAAAGCCGGAGACAATTTAGAAGATTGGTAAATAAAAGAATTTGTTCGAATAAATATAAGCCTATATAAGCAATCTGCCAATCCCTACTAAAATCTCTAAAAAACGGTTTTGTAAATTTATGAAAGCTTTATGGTGCATAGCACAAAATAAAAATTAAACATTTTTTATTCTTTCTAGTATAAATCATAAATACTATTTCCATTCAAATTGTAAGACTGCTTATAACGGCTAAATAAATGTAATAAATTTTGTATAAACCTTTAGAATATTATAAATATGTAAGAGAATGAAAACGAAATATATTTCTACTAAAGCTAAGCAAAATTCTATGTAAGAGAAAAGTATATTCAAATTTAACAAAAACTAAATTATGCTTAATGTATAAAATTCTCTTCTACCATTATTTTAAATACTGAATATAAAAAATGCAACTTTTTTAAAACGTAAAAAATATAATAAAACTATATATAACTATATAATTTTAACTTGTAAGTTGTTGTTAAAAAATGAAGCAGATAAAGTGAAATTAAGAAAATAAAATTCAAATAAAAACAGGCATCATAAAATACGCATAAAATGCATGTACCATTTTTTTCAATAAGTAACAAAATCTTCCGAGACACTTTGAATTTTTGGAAATGTAACAAACAATAGAAGAGAAAAGAAATGTGCCCTCTTGAAGTTCCCAAAAATTAATTATAACTGAGCCATTTGCATACTCGGACTCTTGGGGATGGTGTTGGCCTCATCGACAATTATGTTGGTAGTGATGGCAGTACTGGAGGCAGAAGTAGCGTTATTGCCATTGCTATTGCTAGCGTGGCTACCACCATTTGCACCGTTTGCGTTATTTCGCGGAGTAGGCTGACCGTCTTGATGAACATGGACGCGATGATAGGTGAGGCCGGGTCGAGATTTGTACTTGGCACCACAAACTAAATGTTAAATTAAAATAAAACTACCTATAAAAAATAAAATTTTCATAAATTTCCTCATGTAAAAAAAAAACAAATTGAATAAATCAAAATAAACATACTCTGACAAACGAACGGCGTAGGCGTTCCATTATTACCAGACTGTGTTCCATTTCCGCCGTTTGCATTGCCAGAAGAAGAGGCATTGCCTGCAGCAGATGCGTTTCTCCTCGGCTTTGGTGTAGAAGTGGCGTTTTTCTTGCGACGTTTTTTACTCGAGCCCCAATCATCCTCATCGGATGGATCATTTTCTGGTCCTTCAATATCATATTCGGAAATGTCGATTTCGCTCATGTCCTTAAAGAAATAGATAGTTCATTTTTTCAAGAAAATAATAATTTAAATTAAACAAACATATTTGCTATATAGAGAACGCATTGACATGTTGCTTTGATCAAAGCTAGAAAAATTGTTTTCTGTGCTAATTATGTTATTTGGATTTGCCAAAGATGCAAAAGCCTCATTCAGTGCAGGGCTTATATTTAAAAAATATTTCATTTCACAAGAGTCGGAACTGATTTCTTTCGATTTTTTCCACGTATTTGCAGGATATGCACACACTTGTGACTGAAGTCTAGGTGCGCATCTTTCAGTGTAATGACTAAATAATTAATGCTAATTACTAAAAAAAAATTAAAAATAAATTAAACGATAGTTTAAAATAGAAGCTTCATTTAAAAACACCGATAAAGGTATTCAGTTGGTCTTTGTACAACGCCGGTTTGTTGATCGAATATGGCAGTATATGATCGTTTCTTGCCACAAATTGTCCTGCTGTTCCATTTTGAGCAGTTCTTTAATATTTCAATGTAAGAAGAATCGGAAATCATTAGTAAAAATTCAATGTGATGCTGATTACCCGTATTGATCTAAAATAAATTTTTATTAAGTTTGGAAATTAAAAAAAACAATAATCAGCTGAATTCGTTAAAGTTTCGTCTTTGTTCAATCAGTCATCAAACAAAATTTATGTATTATTTAGAGGTTTCTTGCCAAATTAATAATACATGATGCCCCAATTTCCTTTGCAAACTTTTTTTTGGTTATAACTTTTTTACTTTTTAACCAAATTGTAAAATTCTTTTTATATTCGATTCCCAAGACTAGGATTTTATTTGACACCAAGCTTGTCGATATTGGTTTCAAATTACGAAATTATTAATCATTTAAACTTTTTTGCCACTTTTTCGAAAGATCAAAAATGTGTAAGATTAAATTGACGAAATTTGAGTTGACGAAATTGAGTTGATTCCTGCTAATTTTTTATTCAATAGTTTGAATAATGTTTTCCAGAACGAGCTTTACCTCCTAATTTAGTTAAAAAGTAAAAAAGTTATAGCGAAGCATGGAAGTGAAATTGGAGCAGCCTACAACATTCGAAATTATGCTTCAAAGCTTTTTAGAGCTTTTTAAAAAAATCAATAACGAAAAATAACACAATGCCAAAAATGAATTTAAATTCAAAATATATTTTTAATTACCGTTTCCGAAAATTAGCTTTTTTATTTTCGTTTGTTTTCGTTTTTCTTTCCACTTGAAATGACTCGTTAGTCATGTAATCATTTCCTTAAAACTTAAAAACAACAATAAAAAAGAATTTACTTATTTAGTTTGCTCTTTTCACTAACCATAGGAATTTTAATACTTCATCAGTATTCCTCCTTGCCAGTTATTTTTATGTGAATCTTTAAAATGAAAATTCTCAAACTGTTGCAATAAGCAATTTTTAGCGAAAAAAATGTTAGACTTTGAGGGGAACACGAGCAAAAAAGCAAAAATTACCACATTATTACCCCAATAAATTTCAAAAATACAATAATTTGCAGAAAAACAATAGTAATAATGTCTCAAACGCTCGAAACTCCAAAACCAAAAGAGGACACGCGCGTTGAAGAAGACTGGTTTGACAATGTGGAAAACCTACGACCATTGCGCGGAGGTCGGCGTGCTGGCACTTTGAACGAAATCGCTAGCGGCGCAATTCGCATATCATCGGAGGTGGCCGAACAGAAATTTCGCGCCGATTTCGAGCTTGCCCAAAAGCACGAGGACCCCCTCAGCGTAATGTGGAATTTCGCCAATTGGTTTGAAGAGCATTTCCCCACCGGAAAACATCGTATCTTCTATCCCATGTTATACAAGGTTTAAATTTTCAAAATAATTTTGTATGTAGTAATTATTTTTTAATTTAAAAATAACAAATAATTTGGTAATACATTTGAAGATTTGTACCACTTACGCGATCATTGATCGATACAAAAATGACGAACGTATGCTTAAATTGTGGTTGAAGTTGGCCGAATCGTTTCCGGAAAGTGCGTTAGCGGTTATGCAATTTGCGTACACAAAGGGATCCTGCCGACAGTTGGCAAAGTTCTACATTCGCTGGAGCGAAATGTATCAAGCTATTGGTAAACATATATTTTTTTATGACGAGAATCGAATAAACGCTAGAATTGTAATGGTTTTTTTTTCATTCCATTTATATTCATATTTAATAATTAGTTGTTAAAGATGTTTGAGTTTAACTTTTAGCCTTTTTTTATATTAAATTTGAGTTTTGTATTCGAATAAAATCCTAGAAAAAATGTTGTATCTTCATTAACAATCTTAAATTCTTTTAAAATTATTCACGCTTTCCATTTAGGATATTTGCACAGAGCACGCGAGAAGCTCGAGTTGGGCATAAGTACCTTCGCCACGCCATTGCCGCTTCTGCACACGGCGCTCGACGCTGTGAAAAGACAAATCGAGATGAACACGAGCGCTGTGAACGGCAACGATACCCACAATACTTCCGCTCTCGGCTTCTTCGCCGACAGCGTCGATCGTACGGTTGAGGATTGTCGCGAGACGTTGGGCAAACTGCGCGGTCTCGGACGACAGCACGCCGCGCCCATAATCCGCATTACGCACGGCCCGCCCGGTCGTGTGTCTCAGTCGGCGCAGCGAGCGCGTCTTCCGCCAGCCGCTGGCGGCAGCGCGTCAATGGCGTCGGCAGCGGCTCCATTCGAAATTTTCGCCGACGAGTCGCCAGCGCCTTCGGTCTTTCAGAAGATGGTCAGCAGCACGCCAATGGTGCGCCGCCGTCTTGTGGACGATCTGTCCGCGGATCCCGACTATCAGGTATTTTTTAAACTTATTATTCTGCAACTAATAACTTAAGACGAGCTTGTGTTTTTAGGCACTTTTCGGTTTCTTCGACGATCGCGAGAAGCTTGACCTTCAATTCAGCACTTTGGAGAACTCGTCGAAGCCGGCGTGTAAATTCGCCAGTTCCGCGTCGGCGCGCCGATCAAACCGCCGCGGCCTGCGCAACTTGGGCGTACGTGCGCCACGACTCGACTTTGAGGTGTTCGACGAAGGTGACATGCACAACACCGACGGCAACGATCAAATTAAGGAGGAGGACGAAGAGGCGCTGGCTGCGGCGGCCGAAGACGACGTTGGCGGCGGTCGTGCGGATCCGCACACAAAGACGCCAGTGACGGCGGCGCCGAAGAAAGCCCGATTGTGCATGAAACGACCGCTCGTCGAGGAAATGTCCGTTGAGGAGGCGTACGCGAAACGCCTAGCACATTCATAATAATCTCCCAATTATATTGTATTTATCTACAAATCCACAAGTGTATCCTTGTATTATAATCTTCTTTTCTTAAAATCTAAATTTCAGGTTACTCGAAAGATAAACTACTAGCATTCTCTATATTTCTTTCGATTTTTTTTACATATTTCCACCTTTTATCAACTTTTCAAGTGCAAAAATTGTCTTTATAAACCTAGAAAATAGTAAATTCCACGCATTTGTTTAATGCAAAGAATTTCTAATTAATCGCATTTGCGAATAAATTATTTCATTTGAAAGCGTGCGAAAAAATAAATATAATACAATAATTACTTTTTCAAATTTTATTTTAATAAAAATGTACATTATATAAATGGGTAATATTTTTATGTACAAGCGAAAAATTCTTTACCGAGAATAACGAGAAATAACTTACACAAATTACTCACATTTTTTTGAGTAAAATAAGCTAATTTAAGGTCTGAGAACTCTAGCATTTATTTACAAATAACTAAAAAATTAAATACCCTAATTTCGCGTGTATAAGACCGGGTGTTTTGAGCCAAATTTAAATTGGCGCCAATGAGTTCATTCTGTTCGTATCGGATCCAAGCGAGTCCAAATTTTGTGTCCACTTTTATGAAACCGACACAAAGGCGGGCACAAAATTTGGACTCCAACGGATCCAACACGAACCGAATGAACTCATTGGCGCCAATTTAGATTTGATAGATCAAAAAACCCACGGCTTATACACGCGAAATTAGGATAGAACATTTTGAAAAATTTGTTTTAAAAAGAAATTCTAAATTAGCATCGTTGAGAGGTCTGAAGCAAAAAATTATTCTGTCAAGTTATTTCTCCTATCTGAGCGAATGTAGATAATAATCGTGTTTGTCGAAAAGTGTGTGACTGAAACCAGATTTAACAGAATTTTGGGCTCAATAAAAAAAATCAACAAAATCAATTTTTGAAAAATTTCTTTAAAAAATAATGGAAAAGAAAGAAATTTATTTATTTACAAATTTCTAGAATACGCTTCAAAAGTAGAAATGTTTTCAAAAACCCGAATAAATGAAATAATAAATGTGATCATGAATATTTAAAGGAATATAATTTTAATCGATATTGATGCACGCATTAAAAATGTATGATTTAAAAAGCTAAAAAAAATAAATTTTTTAACCCTAGGATTACCGTGAAAAAAACAAGCATCTTTTACCATTGGGGTCCATACGGACCCCATGTGTATTTTATGTTTATAAGTATAATAGAACTTTATTTTTTCATAATTTATGGCAAAATTAACAAAAAATATTAAAAATAACAATATTAAATTTTAACAATCGTGACAAATCAGCTGCATATGATCACTACAAACAAATTTTGAGCAAACCGAACAACGAGAACGTATTTTTCTATCCTTGTCTCTTGTACAAAGGTTGCATCGGCCGCGTTTATTTTCGATATTATTTCGGTCAGGTCGGTCATTTTGATTGTCTGTTGTTGTTCCTTTAGCCAGAGCGAGTCCTAATTCTTCAAGAAACTTTCGACGCTTATGGGACTTGTCTCGATGATATTGCGGATTGATTTTTGTATAAACAACAAAAGCGTTTATTGCTGCTACGTCAAGAATGTTATAGAATAAAATCATGGGCCAGCGTCGTGACATTCTTTTTGTTGAATAACCGCGAGCCATCTGGTCAAGAGTATCAACGCCTCCTTTAGTTTTGTTGTAATCAAGAATAATGTTTGGTTTACGATCGGTTCTATTAGAAACAGCATTATTATCATGATGCATAGTACTAAGAAGAATAACCGGCTTCTTGGATTTTCCCGGGCAATAAAAACATAACATGACGAGTTTTTGAAAGCCGAAAATTGAAGAATACTCATCTTTTCTCTTTGCTAAAAATTATATTGATTATGTCATCATATTCATAAAACAACAAACCTATGAACGCAGCCGGTAATTCGGTTCGGTTGTGCCTAATTGTTCCTAACAAGCTTATTTTTTTTTCTGCGAGCTTTTTCGCTAAAGATAAACTCGTAAAAAAATTATCGCACGTGACATTACGACCTTCTAAACGACAACAGTTAGATAAAAATTCATTCAAAAAATTTTTACTTACTCATGAAATCCAACTCACTGACAAGATCCAAAACGACTCTTTCGCCCTGATTTATCTCGCGTTGCATTCCAGGCGCACGGTCCGTATAAACTTGCATATTCAATACAAAGCTAGTACTGCTATCGCACAGCATCCAAAGTTTGATACCATAGCGGCCGGGTTTACTAGGTATACAGGGTTGATGAAAAGTTCCCGTACTTTTTCCAGATATTTCAACAGTACATAAATACTCTATACAAAAGTAAATGCAATCAACTTTTTAAATAATAACATTTATTAGATCGATAACAACACGATAAAACAAAAAAACTACAACAAATGCTCAAAATTGCCTCCTTGGGCCTCAACACATTTTTTAATACGCTTTGGAAAATTGTTGACGATGGTCGCACACTCTTCCACCGTAATCTCGTTCCAGGCGCGCGTCAGAGCCGTTTTAAGCGCTTCAACGGTAGCGTAACGTGTAGCCGAGATTTTTTGCTCCAGGATTGACCAGACGGAGAAGTCCATCGGGTTGAGATCCGGCGAGTTTGGCGGCCAAACGTCTTTGCCCCAAA
The DNA here is from genome assembly GCA_024678965.1 of Bradynema listronoti. Classification (NCBI taxonomy): domain Eukaryota; kingdom Metazoa; phylum Nematoda; class Chromadorea; order Rhabditida; family Allantonematidae; genus Bradynema; species Bradynema listronoti. Next base: position 2,353,129 of record JANLNO010000005.1, read on the forward strand.
AGCCTGGAAACAGCTTTTCGCAGACGGCGATTGTCGAATTGGCCGAATGCGCCGGCGCCCAGTCCTGTTGAAGCATGAATCCGTCCGGGCCGAAGTGCTGCGACGCCCACGAGTCCAGGACGTCGCGAAGGACTCGCTGCTGGTAGCTGGCGGCGTTGATTTTCACTTTCCGCTCGATGAAGATCAGCGGCGTCTTTCCGGTGGCGCAGATCCAGGCCCAAACCATGACCAAGGCCGGAAAGTGACTGCGGCCGATGGTTTTCGCCGCCGCGGTTTTCTGTTGTCCCTTCTTCAGCAGTTGGCGGCGATTCTGGCGGTTGTGGAGCGGCTCCACCGTGAAGATCTTCTCGTCAGTGAAGAGCACTTTGGACAGGCGACCACCGCCGACCAGCCGACGCATTCGGCGGCATCTTTGTAGCCGCTTCGCCTTCATGGCTTCGTTGAGGAAATGAACACGGGCGATCTTGTAGCTGCGAAGTCCCAGCTTCTTTTTGACGATGTGCCGGACGCGTTCGTGGCTGATTCCGAGCTCCTTGGCCATCTTGTTCATCGAGATCTCTGGATTGCGTCGAATCCGGCACCGCACCTTGTTGACGGTCTCCGGGGTGGTGGCCGTGGTTGGACGACCGCTTCGAGGGCGGTCCGCAGTGCCGCCGGTCTCCTCATAACGCTTCACGGCATCGTAGACGGTTTGCTTCTTGTAACCGGTCGTGCGAACAATGTCCGCTCTCTTCATTCCTTGCTTGTGTAATTCGACCACAGTGACACGTTGATTTTCAAGAGACATAACTTCAACAAAACTAAAAATAAACAAATAAATAAAACACATTCTGGACCAAAATTAAATGAGGAATTCAATAAAATCATCAGAAATGACAAATGACTTAACTAACTAAGTCAAAAATACAGAAACAAAAAAGTACGGGAACTTTTCACCAACCCTGTATATTGCTTGAAAGGGCAGCGACCACGAAAAGTTACAAGCTGCTCGTCCACTGTCACAAATTCAGATGGCGTGTAAGCTGAATCACATTCTGAGATTGATGGCGGCCATTATTTACAATTGGATAACGGCTCCACAATTCCTTTCCATTTTTGGAAATAAATTGTTCCTCCTCTGAATCATTTGTTTCATTCAAATCATCTGAAAGTTCGCTAGAAATTTCACTGATGTGATCAATTTCCCCCTCATCAGAAGATGGAATATAATCACTTTCAAAGTGTTCAAACTCCGAGTCATCCGACGACATTACAAAACTAAATAAATATAAAAGAATTATAAGAAAAATAAGAAGTTTTACATCACAGTAAACTTATAACAAGTCATTTGGAGCCAGCATGAACTGGGGTCCAAATGGACCCCAATGGTCAAAAGTGCTGTTTTTTTATAGAAAAATTTTGATACACACCAAACGTTTGTTTTACTCCACAGAGTGTCAAAAACACTCAAATAAACAAAGTCATAAAAATTTGGGATGATCCGATATTTTTAAATAATAAAAAAATTCATTCAAAAACGTCTTGGGGTCCGTATGGACCCCACGGTAATCCGAGGGTTAAAATAAGCTGTATAGAAAATTCGCAAAATCCCAAACGTATACATCGTCATCGTCTAAACATCCAGCGCCCATTCATTTTCGGCAATAAATGAGTCCAGCACCTCTTTTAGGGCCAAGTTAGGAATGAGCTGAGAGACGGTGAGAGGCTTTCGCGTTACCGGATCGAAATGACCGACACGCTGTAAATGCTCCTTGATGTCGGCGCGATCATAGGTAATTCCGCTGGGCGTTATCACCGGATCGCGCAGCAGCTCAAAACTGATCTTTCCGCACAAATAGTCGGGTAAATCGCGTTTGCGTCTTCGCTCATCGACCTGAACAAAAAGAAAATAAATTTAGTTTAGTGAAACATAAGACGATAGAAAATTTCGAATACCTGCATAAACAAATTGTTTAGCTTGTTTTTATTCGCTCTTCCTTCGTTTTGAATCTCTTCCAATTTTTCCGTTATAGAATCCGGATCTTCATCGTTTTCGGAAGTCTAAACTCAAAAAAGCTAAAGACAAATCATAAATACATATTTATTTTTAAATAATGCAAAAATGAAATTAAGATTAAGACACATTAGTAACCCTTAATTCTGCGATTTTTCTCTTCACATCATCGTCGACAAGATTATTCAAATAGGATTGAAGCTCAATTTCTTGTGTAATCCGTTTCTCTTCTTCGACGCGAAATTTCTCACGACGGGCCGTCCTCAAAAGTTGTGTAATTTCGTCACCAAACGAAAGCTTTTGAGCAATGGAATATTCGTGAGCACGCATTAAAACTTTTATCGCCTTGTCGTACTGCCCCAAATGAATGCATATTTTGCCGAGAATATAGTTGGCCTATATATAATATCAAAAATGTAAATGTATAGTGTGACACAAAAATATTAAATTCGCGATATCTCTTCAACGTTTTTTTGTGATTTTTTATCCAGGAACCTATTGTTTGGTCGAATGCCGCTATTAAAATAAGTAAAAAAAAAATCTTCATGGATTTTTCATCGTAATTACGAAAAATGGGATGACGCAAAAGTATAGCTCCATCTTTGAAGAAACAACATAAAGAACTCAAAGCTGGAGAAAAATATTCCCATGTTTTTCAATTAATAAACAAAAAAAAAACGAATGATAAGTTTGTAAAAACAACTTTATCATTCGTATAAGCCGCAGTTCAAAAAGTCGATTTTTCATTAAAAATCGACATTGATCCGGTAAAAATCGATTTCCGATCCGAATATAGATTTTTCAAGAAAACTAATAATGTCATCTTAAAGAGCACAAAATTCTGCATAATATATTTTGGAATTAGAAAAGTCGATCTCATAACTTATTAATTTTGCGTCATCCCATTTTTCGTAATTACGATGAAAAATCCATGAAGATTTTTTTTTTACAAATTTTAATAGCGGCATTCGACCAAACAATAGATTCCTGGATAAAAAATCACAAAAAAACATTTATCCGTTAAAGAGATATCGCGAAAATTTAAGTGGAGCTATATTTTTGTGTCACACTATAGAATCAGGTAATGCTGAATGTTCCTTAAGATCGAAAAAGAAACTAAAACATTTTAAAAAATCAAATTCAATACATAGAAATAATTTAGTTTCAAGTATCGTTTTTTTGCATACACTTCAATGAATCCCATGGAAGATAACTACTTCTATATCACTTTTTCAATTGCGAAAATTTCTGATTACCTTAATGTTCTTCTTGTCGAGTTCTAGCGCTTTATGGCAATCGTCGCTAGCTTGATCCCACTTTTTCAAATTCAGCAAGCACAACGCTCGGTTCGTGAAGTAAAACGGATCGCTGGGATTCATAATAATAGCACGTGAATAGGCGCTTAATGCCTCTTCGTAGCGCGCCGATTGATAGAGTTTATTTCCGCGTTCCTTGTATTCGACGGCAGAACGTAATGAAGCCATATTTTTCCCGATAAGTGAAAAGTTTTCTTTAAAAAAATCATAAAATTACGAGAATTGTATTGAATATGAGCAATAAATAACGATGTATTGTATGATTGACAAATCATTTTCATAAATAAAAAAAGGTACTTAGTCAAAACATTTATAACTATAAAGAAAAAGTACGTAAATATTCGCAGATATCCAACAAATGTTAAACGAATCTTATTAAGGGTATGTGACCAGGGCAGTGCGGAAATAAAAATCACGATCACGTAATTCGTGAGCAAAAATGAGTAAGCAAAAAATATAATTACGCATAGCTCCGCATACTATATTAAAACCAGGCAAATAAATTACATATTCAAAAACGTATGGTCGAGAGAAAAAAAAATTTAAATTACCGCAAAAAATGAAATAAAAGAAAAAATGTAATTCAAAAGATAAAAATTTTTTATACGAGTGGGAATATTTATTTTTTTCTGTCTTACTCAAATCTTAGAACTATGAGAAATACTATTTTTGGCGACAAAATCGTCGATAACCTCATTCAGTTTCGGAATGAGTTGATTTTCGCGAAGTGACTTGTGGATCGAAATTTCCGACACGTTCAAGATGATCAATAATTTCGGCACGGTCATAAATAATTCCACTGGGCGTAACCACGGGATCAGGCATCAAATCGTAGTGAATTTTTCCGGGCATATAATCAGGTGGATCGGTTGCCATCTAAAATTTTTTACAATACTTAAAATATAATACTGGCATAAAATGATGACATAATGGAATTTTCTTTTACCAAAATTGATTTTGAAGGATTGTCAGCCGTTATTTAATTGGATTCCAAGAAACTATTGATCGATGTAGATGGAAGAATAAATTCTATAAAATCGGAAAAAATGTTTAAAAAGAAAGCAAATTATAGTGAATCAGACCTGAATTATCGCTAAATTCCGAATCACTTAAATTTGAGTATTCTGTTTCGTCAGATTCGTTTAAATGCTCGACTTCATTTGATGCTTCTGATTCATCGTCGTCATTAGAATTGTCTAATTCATTAAATTTATCGCTGTCATCGAAGTTATCCGATTTATTGGCTACATTGTTATCGCCGGAATCATCCAATTCATAAGATTCATAGATGTCGTATGAACCATCCATTCCATCATTTTCATCACTGTCATCGGAATCATCGAATAATTCATGTCTGAATGTCGTCTGAATCATCGAATTCATCGCTATCTGATTTAATATATTCGACTTATCGCTCGAAGAATTATAAAATGCTGTCAAAGCAGCAGATGATTGCTCCATATGGACTGAATTTTATCGAGTGAAGAGAATATCGTTGATAACGATAACTTTTTTAAAAATGATAAAATTGTTTCCACGACATTATTCTTAAAAAATTTTCTCTAGAAGAATTCTCTTAAAATCTTCTATGATTATTTCTTAATTTTTTAAGTTGCTTTATTTTATCTTAATAACTTTTCTAATAAATCTTTGCATTGAGATGATTACCCTTGAATTTTTGCATTAATTTTTGAAATTTTAATGCAAAAAAAGAAAGTTTATTATGTTGTATGTTGCGGAGCCATGACATGCCAGATGTTAACAGATGAGAAAGAACATCTTGCCAGCAAACTCTCCCCTATTCGTCTCTTAACACATTGATTTTAACTCTATTGCAGTTTAGGTATTCAACGATATTTTAGATATCTCTCAGGATTATATGCGTTAGACGAGAATCATTCGTTGGACGCTTGAAAATTTTTGGGATACTTAAAATCCAGGGAATACCTAATTTTTTGAGATACCTAAACTGCGATAGAGCCCAGATTTTCGATAGAGAAGAAAATTCCAGGGATTGGAACGTGTGAATTTGATTTTTTTTTGTTATTTTTATTTTATTATTAGAACAAACATGTACAATATACGAGTACACTTATATTTGAACACTTACATATATACATTTATATCACTTATAGTTGTAATATATTCTGGAGATTAATATATAGTGACTAGAAATTTCAAGTTATCCTTTATGGGTTTAACGCAAAAACGGATCTTATTTTTGTACTTAGCAACTTCGAAAAATTCAGTACACAACTTTTCATTAAAAACAAGAAAAACAGGATCCCGTTAGGACCCGGTACAGTATCACATTAGGCACTAATAGAAAAAGTATCATAAAATTCGGACTCAACATACATGAAAACCTTAGTATTTATCTTTTTAACTAAATTTATACATTTCTAAAATCAGAATATTCTGTGCAAAGAAGTCGGAGCGAAAATCTAATATATTTATCGGGGTGGAAAATTCCGACTACGAAATTTGATTATTTCGTTAAATAGAGCATTGCTTATAACACAAAGGTAACGAACAGATAGAATTCGAAAAAAAATGATGAGGACATATTTGGATAATTACTTTGACAACGAACGATTTTTTGTTCGTGGTAAAATTTTTTTAACACATTTTTATGCTTTGTGTTTAGATTATTTCTAAATGCATTTCTAACATTTACAATTATTATGGATGAAGAATTGTCGGATGAAATACTAGTGGTAAACGAGAAGAACAAAAATGTTGCGAATAATACTACCAATGCCGTCGAGCTTGTCGAGCTGGGGAGTAGCAGTGAGGAGGACGAAAAACCATCATGTTCAAATTTTGCCGGTAATTAACTATATTTTTAAGCAAATATTTGCAAGTTGTTTATTTTTTTAGATTATACGTCTCAACCCGTTCGTGTGTTCAGACCCATTGTACCTCCGGTATAATTTTTTGCTCATAGATTTTATTAATTTTTTTTTAAATGCTATTCAATTTTAGTGGTGTGCTCGCCCGAATGCTTTTTTCCAACAACGCGTTCAGGAAATGCGCAGAATCCGTAAACGGCGCAACTCGAACGAGGGCGATATTACGGAGGTTTCGTCGGAAGGCCGATTGTTGGTGAATGTCGGCAAACCGTCGTCGGATCCGGACGTTTATGTCATGGATCGTCTTACAAACGTTCTTCAACCACATCAAATTCAGGGCGTTAAATTTATGTGGGTTTATTTGGAAACTCAATTTTTTTAGATCTATAGATTTTATTTTGTTTTATTTTTAAATTACTCTAAGTAAATAAGACGCTGCTATTTTTGAATATTGGCTTAAACTGCATTCTGTTATTTTGGGTTTGTAAGGAATAAAATTTAATAAACGTCTTCATTTAAGCAGGTCCCAACCTGCAGATTAAAAATTATGAGCCCAACTTTGTTCATAACAGAATGAAGGCCAAATCAAAATTCAAAAATTCTTCAAACGACTGCGTCTTATCTACCCGAACTTAGGTTTATGTTTGCTAATTTTTGGCTCAGTTTACGAACAAATTTTTACATATTCAAGTTGAGAAAATGAAATATTATTTACGCTAATTCCGAGTGTATAAGACTGAATGTTTTGAGCCAAATTTAAATTTTCGCCAATGAGTTCATTCTGTTCGTATGCGGATCCGTTGGAGTCCAAATTTTGTGCCCGCCTTTGTCTCGGTTTCATAAAAATGGGCACAAAATTTGGCCTCGCTTGAATCCGATACGAACAGAATGAACTCGTTGGCGCCAATTTAAATTTGGCTCAAAACACCTGCGGCCTTATACACGCGAAATTAGGGTATTTAATTTTATTCGTTATAGGTATGATAACGTAATTGGATCAATTGAAGCGTGCGATACGTCCGATGGTGCTGGTTGCATTCTCGCGCACAGCATGGGATTGGGGAAAACATTACAGGTCTTTATTACACAAAAATACATTTGGCACAAATATTTTTATAAAAATATACTTTTTAGATTATTACTTTTGTGGAAATTTTTTTTCGTTACACCAAATTCAAGCGTGTAATCATCGTCTGCCCGGTGAACACCATTCAGAACTGGGCCAACGAGTTCGACAAATGGTTGCCGGAACAAAACGAAGCCGGCGAAATCGTTCGTCCGTTTAAAGTTTTTCTACTCAACGATAGCGTTAAAGGCGGACTTGAGGGGCGTGCCTCTTTTGTTGGTGGGTTTTTTTTTTGAAATAAATATATTATATTAAGGCTTTTGCTGATGGCACAACGCAAGAATAATATTAAAGACTATTTCTTGTCATATTTTAAAGTAGTTTATGAAGCGTTTGCTTTTAGATGCTTGGTATCAACACGGTGGTGTATTGTTGATCAGCTACGACATGTTCAAGCTACTCACGTCGCGTTTAGATAAGAAAAGCAAACGAGGCGCCAAACCATTTGATGGGGTATTGGACTCGTTGGTGGCGACTGGCAGCGACGAGCCGCCAAAGGACGACAAACTTTGCATCGATGCGGGACTTCGGCAAAGTGAGAATTTTTTTATATTATTAAGTCTTCTGAAATGAACTTCCTGATAACGATTAATTTTATTTATTACGAGGGATTTAAATTTTTTTATATTGTGCTAAAGCTAAACTTTTATAGAGTTTATCGTGTATATTTGAGGTTTTTTTTTATCAAAATAATTTTAATGGTGTAATATAAATGGGAAAAATGAGGATAACATTTTCTAACTTTAGTTGTCGACAATTTAATAGTATTTTTTAAAATGTGTTGTGTATTATTTTATTCTTACGCTTTTAGAATTAAAAGAAGCTTTGGTACATCCCGGTGCAGATATGATCGTTTGCGACGAAGGCCATCAGATAAAGAATACGAAAACTGAAAAATCGGTCACTCTCAACGCCATCAATACAAAGTAATCGGAAAATAGAATTTTACTTTTAATTAGTGATGGGTAAGTGGCTCGCTCAATGGTGTCTCACAGTTTGGTTTGCGAGCCAAAATGAGCCAAATGGCTCAAATTTTGAGCTAAATTCGCCGAATTTTTTAAGAAAACGGCTCATTGCTTGCAAGAAAACGAGACAAATATTGGATTTTTTTGACATTCGGCTTGTTTGATCGTGAGCCACTTATTCGCCACTGTTTTTGACCTTTATTAAATTCAATTGTGTTTTAGGCGGCGAATTGTTTTGACGGGCTATCCGCTTCAGAACAATCTCTGGGAATACTACTGCATGGTCAGCTTCGTTCGACCTGGGCATTTGGGTTCGAAGAGGAGTTTTCGCGAAATGTTTGAACGTCCGATTAAAGCGGCGTTAGCCATTGACGCCAGCCGGGAAGCAATTCGTCTTTGTAAAATGCGCATACACGTTTTACAAACCCAATTGGCTGGCTTTGTTCAGAGGTGAAAATTTTTTTGGAAAATATTACATCTAAATGCAACGTAAAAATAAATTTTAGGGAGTTTTTTTAGCGGTATTTATTTATTTATTTTTTCTGATACGATGTATTTTTAACTTTAAATTAGAGACACATTTTCTTGTAGACGAACTCAGCATTTGTTAAAAAAGATTCTACCTGATAGCAAGGAATATGTTATTCTTGTGCGCAAGTCTCCTATTCAACAACTGCTTTATCGTGCATTTGTTGACGAAACCAACGAGGACATTTTCGACCAGAACTCGAGCTTTAATCCATTAAAAGCGCACACAATTTCTATAAAGGTAATGGAGCCATTTATTACATGTATAATGATGTATAATACACATTATTATTTCTATTATTCTTTTAGGTCTAAATTTTTTTATGTTTAGATTTTAAATCATCCAGATATGCTTTTTCTCGCATGTGACGAGCGTAAAAAGCGCGATCTCAAGTCCAACAAAGCTATTAATGGGAGTTCATGGCGTAAAAGCGTTGAAAATGCCTTTGATTCGGTAAGTTTCTTTATTCCAGAGATTTATTTTAATTTCGGCATTTATAAATTGCAGCCCATTTTATTTATATCTGTTTGACGATTTTTAATGACTGTTTTAATTTTCAGTCTCCATTGGCACTTGTGGATAATTCTTCAAACTGTTCCGGGAATATAGCCAACAACATCGGCGCGGACATGGCTACAAGTTGGCGAGTTCGCTCTGCAACAAATTTATCAACTCCTTTTTCACACATTTCTGGTAATATATTTTCGTATACAATTTGGTATAAAATTAAACAATTTTTTATTGAAAGTTATGGTGAAAAATACGAGGAAATTCTTTTCCATCCAATTATAGAGAACAAAATTAGCACTCAAGATCAATTCTCAACACTAAGCAAAAATTTACCCGGGACCGATTTTCAAAATGGCGCTAATTTTTCCGCATATCAACAACTACAATACCCGCATAATCACGGAAATGGTTTTAATTCCTCAATTGGTCAGCTGCAAGGCAGTATCGATAATTGTTCGTTCGGGCAATTCGCTGCTCGAAATTTGTTGGAAACCGCGCAATTTCAACAGCAAATGCAGGATTTTGGATATCCGACTTCGAACACATTTGCTTATAATATGCCCTATAATACAAATGGCTTTTCTCAACAAAACTATTTTATGCCAAACACAGCCTTTACTAACTTTCCAATTGATGTCCAGCGTCAACTGAATTATTATGAGCTTCAAAATCAAGGCTATTCAACGCATAATTCAATGCCATACGTTAATAATGCTAAACCAACGATAACAACGAACCTCGATTATTTAATAACCGCACAACAACAACAACAAAATTTTCCATCTTTAAACAACAGCGGAAACATCGATTCAGTCGAGCAAGTGTTTAGCGCGAATCAAGCGGCTCATAAACAGCAAGGTGATTAAGATAGAAAGATGGAATCATAAAGATTGAATGAAGATTTAAAAATTTAGATTTTTTAAAGTAAGATTAATTTTTAAAGGAAGATATTTAAAATTATTGTTTTTTCCCTAATATTTATATCATTTATTTTATAGCCGCTTTACGAAATACTAATGGAGCTAACGGTCACACCGGTCGATTTTCGGCCGCTATTAAAGATCTTAATTCAATGAATTGTCGAGTGGACTCTTCGAATGCTCACGGCTTTTTCAGTAATCCGTTGCTGTCGGCGGTAGAAGATGACGAGAACGGAAATTGCCCGCGTCCATCAACGTCGTGCATGACTAGTGGCGCGAACGCGGCAACTATCAACGACCATTTGGCTGAATCGACTGCTAGTGGCGTCAAACCGCGATCCGCTAAAAACAAGAAGCCAACTCTTGGAGAGGCGCTTCTTGAGGACGACGATAAAATGGATAACTCTATTAAATTAGAATGGGTATGAAATAGATTTCTTTTTATTTATTAATAATTATTATGATAACGTGATTTATTTTTTTCAGGCAGCATTGCCATTCCGCCATTATAAAACTGGCATTTTGGAGAATGGTGCTAAAATGCTACTCGCATTTGCTATTATCGAAGAGACCACTCGGCGTGGTGAAAAGATTTTATTTTTCAGGTTAATTAATTTTAAAATTTTAAAAGCATTTTTCTTTTTAAATCTCAAATCTTATCTATTTCAGAAACTAAGCTCTTTTGAGTTTTAATCAATTTTTAATTACAACTCGTATGGGTTTTGGGTTCGAAATCGCGTTCAACTGGAATTGATTTGAACTTAAAATATTTTTATTTTTTTAAAAATTATTTATTTTAGTAGTAGCGTAAATACGTTGAACACCTTTGAAAGTTTCATGATTAATCGTCGATTCTCGACTCCCAACGGCGTACAACAATGGCAACGAAATATAAACTATTGTCGTGAGTTTATGTTTTATTCTTTTTTTTTAATCATATTTTTTGATGGTTAAATAATGCGACTCGCTAACTTGCCTATACATCAGGGTTGCCAGATGAAAATCAAATAAAAAAGAACGCTGGGCACGAAAAAAATATTTTATTGATAATTTCCAGCAACAAAAAAGAATTTTCAAAAAATATCTGAATTGGTCGATTTCGTTAACTTTTCGGGTCAGATTCTTTATTCTCTCAACAATTAATACTTCTCGGAACTCCTGATCCTGTGTCTAAGAGAGCCATGGAAAAAAAGAACAGATCCCCTCAAAAAAAGAACAAATCTTTTTAAAAAGGACATCTGGCAACCTTGATATACATATATAGGATTTGATGGTCGGACTACGGGCGTCGAACGCGAACGTTTAATAGATCGCTTCAATAGCGGATCGGAATTATTCCTTTTTCTCATATCAACAAAAGCTGGTTCGCTTGGTATTAATTTGGTGAGTATTATTTTTTTTTAAATATTTAACATTCAAAATGAAACCAAATTATATTTTTTTATATATGTATTTTTTTTTACAATGTTTACAAATGTTATTAATAATAATTAGGTCTCGGCAAGTCGGGTTATTATTTTTGATGCTTCCTGGAATCCCTGCGACGACGCACAGGCTATCTGCCGTATATATCGATACGGCCAACGAAAGCAAACATTTATTTATCGTCTTATTATGAACAACTCTATGGAGAAGGCCATTTTCCATCGACAAATTGCTAAAAATACTCTTCAACGTCAGTTTTTTTTAGAAGGACTGCCTTTTAATTTTTCAGATTACACAAAATAGTATCAAATTAATATTTTAGAAAAGGTTGTGGATCATCAAGAGGTCGACGCGAATGTGTCAACAAAAGAGTTGGAGTCTCTTTTTCAATATGATGTAATCCTCTTTTTTTTAAATTTTAATATGCAAATTGATTTCATCTTCTCAATTTAGCCGAAGTTAGACTCAAAAGCTATGCATGAAAGTGTGGATAAATGGAAAATTGAAGACGATCTTTTGGTGAAAGTTGCTGAAAATAATTTAAATCTTTTTGCTGAAGTAAGTTTCTATTAAATATTAGGTCGGAGCAAATGTCTTTGTACCTTTTCAAAAACAAAACCAAAGCTATAAATATATTAGTTAAAGTGTCTTCTATAAGATTTTATTAGAATGTTTCATCGTTCTTCGATCAGCACATTTTTTTAAGCATGACTATTTTTTTTTTGAAAAATTCCATAAGAGACCCCCTTTAACAGCTTCATAGTTTTTGAAATTTTTGCCGGTATTTCGATGATCCAGGCTTGAAAAGAAGCGAAGTCATTGGCTGATATGTCTTTATTGAATATTCCAAGTTAGGGCATTTGTCAAAAATGTCAAAAGGTGTAAAAACTTTTGTTTCGACCTAATTCTATTTATATTTAATCTAAATAACGGAATATAATTCCTATTATTTTTTCGGAATTATCTCTTATTTTTTCATATTTAGATTCCATTTTTGCACGAATCTTTAATGTTGGAAAGCGAAGGTAAACTCAGCGAAGAGGAGAAATACGAAGCCGAATTGCTATATGAGCGCGAGCTTGGCGGCGGCCACCTAAACAGTTATGAGGACTACTCCTGGGGTTCTGGCTATCGCGCAATGCTGGCTGCCAACGGTACCGCTAATCAGCACATCCCAGGCGCGGCTAGTTCCATCACTGGCGACAATTACATGGATACGATCGCGCCACTGCGTCTCTTTCCGCCCGACTTTGCGTTCAATCACCCGGGTGCAGCTGCCTTCAATAAAGCCTTTCAACGAGCAAATTTTGCCGGAGACGATCCAACGATGAATGCGCCGCAACCGCCGCTAATCACCAATATGTTCGTTTGTTTTTTTTAATGCAAATATATTTTCAATATTTGTAAGGGATGACAAACTCTTTTCATAATTTTATAATATATATATATATATATATATATATATATATATATATATATATATATATATATATATATATATATATATATATATATATATATATATATATATCAGTATTTAATCGTACAAAACAATTCGTATACAAAAAATTTCAGGCCCGACGAGGAATATATCGCCGAAAAACACAAGCTTGCCAATCCAACTCCCTTTCCAAAAACACTTCATGTAATTGATCCAAACGCAGCTTTAAGCGAGACGTCATACGATGATATAATCGAAGAAGATTTCGTTCAAACCAACATTCCTGCGCAAACCGACAGGCCAACACTTTCCGATGCGCTGAATTCGCTGCTTGCAGAGCGCAGCAACTCCACGCCAACGAATTCCAACAGCGATTGCCGATTGCTTTTGAATGATTATGGTCAGACGTCCGATGCGTCTATACAGAATGTTGGTGGGCAGTCACCAAAAACTATCTCTCTAGATCGTCTCGTCGAACAAGAACCGGTATTATACACGCGTCCCTACAACATTGCATCGGATGGACGAATCGTGATTTTACGAGGTAAATTTTTGAAAAAAAAATTAATTATGTATCCTTATTTCATACGAATGACGTTTAGTTTTTGAGTTAAACTTCATTTTGCTATTTAGTCGAATATATATTCAGTTTCGATGAGATAAAATCAAGAAGCCGGTTGAAAATATTATAACTTAAATAGTTTTAAAATTAAAAAATTTTTTTAGATATAAAACTTCCTTCCATTCGTACGGAAGGCGTTATGGTCGAACTTAAAGCTGGTGAAATGGTCGTTCTCTGCCGTACTACCAACGGCACATATTTTAAAACTTCCACCGGCGAATTGCTGGACGCCAGCGATACGATTTACGCCGCTCCGCAAATGCGTTCACTAGGTGTCTTACCTTCTAATAAGAATATCCGGCGTGAACTCCCACATCTCAATGGTAATTCGTCTAAATTTAAAAAACGAAAGCGCGTGGAGCCTAGCGAAGTGATTGAACTCGATTAAATTTCTATGTTTTCCATAACATTTTCCAAATTTCAACAATCTTGGCGATTGTGCTTGAAATCAATAATAGTGACGTTCACATATTTTTGCTATTCATTCAAGCTATGTCGTACAATAAATGCGTTGAAATTAGGTAATCATTATATGTTGTATTATAGTTGTTGATACATAAATAATTTTACTTGTGTAAAAATCTTGACTTTATTTACATTGAACTTTAAAATAAATTATGAATTTTAAAAAAAGCAAAGTAATAATAAATTTCGAATAAATTTTAAAAAAATTCAAAATGAATGGATGCATGAATAATATCACATGAATTCGTTAATATGCTATATTTCTTGTAAATTTTTTGTTGTAAAAAAAGTTCGTAGAGTTTTTAATAAAAACTTTTTATATTTTCTTGTTGTTGTGACAGAGTGAAATGGTTAATTATTTATACCATTTTATTCACTATCTTATGTACAGTTTTGTGTATCACTGTATAGTTGTATTCTACTATGTAGATCATCGTTAATATCATAATTGTATTGTATTATTACGTAAGTACGTTGTAGTGGCTTATTAAGAGGCGAATAAAGTTCTTTTGTTTATATTGCAAACTTGTACTGAGGTGTGTAGTTTATCACTCAGTTACTCAAGGTTTTCTTTGTTATTCCAATAGCACGGACATAACACTTGTATTTCACAACGATTTGTTTGCCGTTTGGCAAAGTGTATATATTCATTTGATAGAGCTCTTTTTGCTCTACAAAACTGTGTTTTTGGTTTTTTGGGTATTAATTTCTCATCATTTGTCAGGCTCAGAACTGAACTATCCGGAATCAGCATTTTCGACACCTGCTTTTCTTCGCTTTTCATTGAGATGCCGAAGCCGCTCGGGACATATGCAACATATATGGAGAAGGAGTCGTAGGCGTGTCTAGTGCACAAAAATGGTTTGCGAAGTTCAAAAAAAGCGAATTTAACCTCCGAGAGTCAAGCAGGATCTCCACCCAAAAAATGGTTTGCGTTTGATGGGACTCGAAAGGCATGATACACCGGGAAATGCTCTAAAGGAACGCCGTGGTCAACATTGCTGAGTAAATGAGGCTATTCGACTGAAAAGACCCGATCGACAAATAAAAACTCTACGAACTTTTTTTACAACCCAATATTTACGTATTATTAAGCAATTATTTTAATTAGTCGAGACTAGATTTTTAAGGTATTATACTTTAAATAAAATTCAATACTTTTCAATCGGTTCAATATCGCGTGCCGAATGGCGGTGAAGAATCGTGCGCATGACGCTTTGAAGGCACAAAAAGACGGGGCGCGGAATTGGGTCTTTGCTGATCAATGGGTGCAAGTGTAAACGATTGTCGCGATGCGTAGCTTAGTGTTCCGGGTAAACTATTTTTTCGGTTTAGCATACCATTTGATCCGCCATTTGCCGGTGGAGACAACGGATTTACTGCCGTATTGATTTCCCCCATTACAACTGTAGTCGGTTCGATTACTGAAAGTAGTTTTAAGTCTTATTAATGATCATTTAAAAAAGACTATTAAAATAAAGTGATAATACAAACCGTGGATTTTTACATTGGATTCATTTTCAAGCAATATATGCATGCACGACGAGCAGAGCCCACCCATGCCATTCGTTTGACTGGCACACCCAATCAATTTCTCTTTGGGATGAATACAATCATAAAAGATATATTTCCATTATATATTAAGTGATAAAGTTTTTACAATTCTTCGATCATGTAATTAAAACATTTCAAGCCTATAAAAGTGCATTTAAAAAATTATTTAAAGTAGCTATTAAAATTAAAAAAATAAAAGAAAATAAAAAATAAATTATTTAGATAACTAGAAATGGATAATCATCATGACCAAATGTGCACGCCAAATTAATAATATTCCCAATAATGCATTAAATGAAAATTTATAAATTTAGAATTTAATTTTGAAATTTAGAATAAAATTATATCAAATATACAAGAATTTAGGAAAAGCGTCACAAAAACGAAAAAAAATATAATAGCTAATATCCAAAGCAATAAAAAATATAATATAATAAATTTTAACCATTTAATAAATTATTTACTTTTAAAACTAGATTATAATTATAATTTAATAATCATATAGGAACCGCCGAATTTTTGCATGATTAAATTAAAAATTTGTAATCTTACAACTAATTTAAAATTCTGAATCATTTATCTTTTAACTATGTATTACAAATGTATAAAACTTTGATAACTCAAAAAGGAATATAAAAGCAAAATGACTTATAATGTTCTTTTTTATGAAAAAAAGAACTTAATATTTTTGTATATTAATCATTTATATAACTAATAAAATAGTTTGTACATTCGTGTCATTAACATGCAATAAAAATTCCATTCATTTTATATAAATAGAATAAAAAATATAATTTTTTAAAGACTTAAAATATTGGTGTTACATTTTCTGAATTAAGATAATAAATGAAATCTTTATTCCAAAAGCTAAACCAAAAATGCTTAATCCGAATAGTTCAATTGTGCAGGAATTCAGGATTTTTGAACTCTTTTTTACGCAAATATTACATATAAATAAAGCTAAATTGCAGTGTCTCTTTAATATTATTTTTAGTCGTCTTGACGACTTATTTTCAACAACAATTTCACGTCTGCGCATTATTTCATAAAGAACGGTTAATTAAAACTCGAGTTGTGCTACATTTTCAAGTGCGGTTATCATTTTGACCAGGGGTGCAAAATCAAAAAAAAAAGTCATTTAAATAGACACTCGAGCGTCTGATCGTAAACAGCTAAGAAATACATTTTATTTGACCTGAGATTACCACGCAAACGAGTACTTTTTATAGGTTTAATTTTTAGAATTTTACCACCGAGTAAAAAATGGAAAAAATATACCCTAAACTCGGGTAAATAAGACGCGGCCGTTTGAAGAATTTTTGAATATTGATTTGGCCTTCATTCTGTTATTTTGTATTTGTGAAGCATGAAATTTAATAAAAACCTTCATTAAAGCAGGTCCAAGTTGCAATTATGAGCTCAACTTTATTTACAACAGAATGAAGGCCAAATCAAAATTCAATTCTTCGAACGACTACTTCTTATTTATCCGAACTTAGGGTAATATTTTTTGCATTTTAATAATTCTTTATATTACTAATCTTTATATTTATATTACTAACATGTTTGCTACAAATTTGAAGGTAATGTCGGGAATGTTTTTTCTTTGATAAGTGCCCTATGTAGATTTTTGCGAAATGAAAACATTCAATTTTTAAATTAATATCATTTTTCGATAGCTTTGGTAGAAAACATTTTTATTTAAACGTACGTCAATATTGTTTTCGCGTTTATATGTATTGATATTTCAGCTGCTTTTTATACTTCTTCAGAATTCTTTTTATACTTAATACTGTCAAAAAAAATTACAATAAATAACAAACAGTAGAAAATAAAGTGTTCACAGTTTATAATTGTTACTTAAAAAATCTTATTAGTGTGGTTTCAAATTTCATTTCTAATCTTTAAAATGCAAAAATTTGCTTAATACATTTATAAAGTATGTTTCTTTTCTTAATTTAAACATTGAATATTGCGAATTTTTTGATTTTACTCACTTAAATTTAAAAAAAGCGAACACTTGCTACAAAACTGAAGATAATGGCGGAAATGGCGTTTGTTTGCTGACCACAAGCGTTTGTTTTTGATAAGAAATGTATCCTTTAATCTTCTTCTGAAAATAATTTTAAATTATTACTACGACTACGAAGAAAAGGAAGAAGAAATCGGTAAGGGATAGATTAAACTCTTAATTATGTACTAAATTTCAACTCGATATATTTCAAGTTCGCAGAAGAAAAATGTTTTTGAAAAAGGAAATTAATATTTTTAAATTAGTAATAAAAAATAAATCCTTTTTTACTTTTTATCCAATTATTGCGCAAAAAAGAAAATCATAAATATTAGATCTTTCTCTAAAGAAAATATGTAAAATAAATTTTTTTGAAATTACACGATAAAAAAGCTAGCTTTATGTGAAAAAAATGCTACGTATACATTATAAAAAAATGCCATAAAAGCTAAAAATAATAACATTCACTTTGAATGTTTAATCTAATACAATTTTAAAACAATTACAAAATTAAAAAGTAAGAAAAAAATATATAATTTAAAAACATTTCTATAGGAAAAAATGTGAAATTTCGAAATAATGAAAATTTAAGATAAAAACTGAGCATTAAACATTCAATGCACGTTCCATTAATTTCATTTAAATATTCAAATAAAACCAAAAACTAATTATTTTTTGATAGAATGGAGCAAATTCGAGCGGAGATTTTTTTTTGCTATAACATTTTTTTATTTTATTAGGTTTATATTTCAAGTGCTATATTTTTAGTACGTCTTTCGCTCTATCTATTCGTCGTATTGGTTTTGTTTTAAAATAATTTGGTCACTTTTTTCAAGACTTCAAATATAGCGAAATGGAGAAAAAGCAAATTCGCACAATTTTCTTTTTCCAGTTCAAGCTAGGTCGAAAAGCTGTCGAAACAGCTCGCGATATTAACAATGCGTTTGGTCCAACGAACGTACAACACAATGGGGTTTAAGAAATTCTGCAGCGGTGACGAGAGCAATGGTCGGCCATCTGATATTGACGACGACCACCTTAGAAGTCAAAGCTAATTCACGCACAAATGTTCGAGAGCTTTCTGAAGAATTGGATGTAATACCTATGACGATTCCCAATCACCCGCAAGAGATTGTGAAATCAAAAAAAAAAAAAAAACTCGACAAATGTGTGCCACATGAATTGAACGAAAATCAAAAACTATTGAAAATCGCAAGAATTTTTTTTACATTTTTTAAATTTAATTCCTATTTTGTTTGGTACTAAAATTATTGACATTAATTTTAAAAACGTTTTAACTTTTGTCGCTTTTTTTAAAATGAAAACAAAATCGTTAAAATGCGTGGCCTATTGCATTCCTGTTCATGTTTGAATAATGTGACTGCTTAGTTGAAAATTAAAGTAAAATTTAAAAAAGTTATTATTCGATAAAAAGGTTTTAGCGAAAATCATATTGAAAAGTTGAGTCAAATTAATTCCATTACTCACTTGTGCAATGAGATTGGCGAGAATGCAGGCCAGCTCGTCCGCGTCCATTTCGGATTCAAGATATCGTAGCACAACGAGAAACGCTTCAAGTTTGATGAGATGCGTGTTTAAAATTAAGGCACTACAATATTGTTATACATATTAGAATAAATATTCTATAAACTTTAAGTATACAGAATGAAAAACTTACACCTTTTTGAACAAGTTTCTATACGTAATAACTTTTAATTTTTCTAGCATTAAAAAAATTCCACATTTTATGAAGAAATGTTGATGTTGTTGAAGCGCTTCGTTAAGTTGTTTTAAATTTCCCTCTCTGAAATAAGACATTAAATTTCACAAATATTTCGAATAAATATTGAGTTGATGCATAATTATACGGCCTTTTTTTTAATTTAAAATTACGCGTTAAAAACAAAATATGTAAAGATAATGTCTTATGTCATTTGATAGAGATAGATTGTCTACTCTATAAAATAGCGTACTTAGTGTTTTTGATAATGATATAATTTTTGGCAATTTTCAAAGCATTAAAATGAATTGTCAAATTTGAAAATGAAAAAAGAGTATTTCGACAACATTTTTCAGAAAGGGAAAATGAAATTATTTTCCAACACGATAATGAATACCTTTGAGAGTTTGAAACATATGGCAGAGAGTCACAATCAAACTGTTGAATTACTCACTTGGTCCTATTAGCAATATGAAAGTGTTGGAAAAGAATTTCATTTTGCTTACCTGAAAAATGGTGTCAAAATACTCTTTTTTCAAATTTGACAATTCATTTTAATGCTTTGAAAATTGCCAAAAATTATATCATTATCAAAAACTGAATACACTATCTTCTAGAGCAGAAAATTCTCTATCGAATGACATAAGACACTACCATTACATATTTTATTTTCAAATTGAAAAAAAGGGCGGATAATTATGCAACCCAATGAAACTTTAAAAGCAGGTCTATTTAAAAAAAAGTTACAAAATTAATACAAAATTTACAAATTCAAAACAAAAATTGAAATCAAGCGATAAAAAAATTGATGGACTCAAAAAAATAAAGGTTTTTGCATCCTAAAAATAATAATAATAATGATAATAATGGAAAAACTCACTTTACGCTAATAACAACGGCCGAAAACTGATCCAAATCGTAAATGCTAAGCAATTCGAGTCGTGGCATATGGCCGAGAAACATTTTAACCGGAATCAAATACATTAAAATAAAGCGTTTATTGCGCATTGATGATGATGGACAATTTTCGAAAGCAAAAGTCAGTGATTTCTCGGCTGCAACAGAAAATAATTACATAGAGATGCAGAAAAAATGAATTTGGAGAAATCGTAAATCCATTAAAAAATATGCCCGAAATCAACAATATTAGAAAAAAAACTTTTTAAAAAAATCACAAATAATGTCAGAAATAAAAAATTCATTGCCCTTCACTGAAACATACATAATATGCATTTATAGTATTGCAGATAACAAACTCACACAACACAAGATCCATATCAAACATGGCTTTTCGGCCAAGAAAATAATTATAAGTTACACGGTCAAGCAATGAAAAGCGTTCGTACATATCCGAAACGTTGTCTATACTTCGAATAAGAGGCTTTAATAAATTCAGACGATTTATCTATAAGAATCGTAAAAAATTCATTATTCATTTTAATTAGGAAAATAAAATTAATTAAAAAAATTTAAAAAACTGCTCAACCTTAAAATAAATCCGGAAAAGTTGATTTGTGAGATTTAAAATTCCAATTTTTTTCGATGTCTCTGGCGTAAGTCGACTAAAAAAAAATAGTTAAAAATTTGATTCTTCAATAAAAAAAAGTTCTAATCAAATCAAAAATATTAACCCTTCGGCAACACAAGTTCGATAACTCTCCATAATAGGCGAAGCGGCCTCTTCGCTAAAAGATGTAGCTTCGGTGTTACGTTGCTTTACGCGAGACACTTTCGAGTCCGCAATACTGGCCAACAAACGAAGATCGCTGCACATTGTGTACAGAATAGGCATGAACCAGTTTGTGTCTTTTTCTTTTTGCAAAATTTCTTTATTGAATAATTGTAAATTCTGTAATGTAATGTAATAAAAATTGATTTTTTTTAAGAATAAAGTAAAAGTTAAATACGTTTGTTTGTGTGTTAAAAGCACTCTGCCAATCCTCTTTGTTAAAATGATAAATGGTTTGAAGATGCAGCATTATAATATCGTCAAACGCCCAATCCATTGCGCGTCGATCACGATACACCATTTCTGGATTTAATATCTACAAATTTTTTAAAACCTATATTAAAAAAATACTTATTAGATAAAAAGTTTGCATTACAAATATTTTACAACAAAATACACTATTCAAATATAAAAGTCTAAATAATAAAATATTTTACTTGTAAAAAGTTAAAACCACAATGAGGATCTCGTAATGAGAGAAGAGAGGTCGCAGCTTCTGCATTAGACCAACTTTCGTTTTGTAGCAAATAAGAGAGTCTTCCATAATATTCGTAGAAATTCTTGAATTTTTCCATTCAGCCAAATATAACAAACTTTCCTATAATTTCTAATATAATACATTATGAATTTTCGATAGTTGGTCAGCTCTTTCCAAATTTATTTTTATAAAATAGTTATTCACTTTTTTTTAAAAAAAACATTAAATTCAATCCCTATAAATAAGCCAAAATTAGAATTAGAGTGGGATCGGTGTTCATTTACTTTATATTCTATAATTACCACAAAATAAATTTTGGGACTCGATACAAGTTCCCAATAAAATCAGATCAGAAAACGGAATTTAAAATCGCTGCACATTATATACAGAATTTTGAACCTAATTTAGAGAGATGGGATCTCTAGAAAAGCGGTTCTAATATTTTGTTTTAAAGCACAATATGCGCAATTAAATGATTTTATATGATTATGCAAATAAAATCAATAAATTCAATTACAAAATTATGAGTGTACAAATGTATGCAATAGAATCAATTGTATAATTAGGATTATTTCATTGTAATCAATTGATTTTATGATTTCATAAACTTATGAAATTGTAATTATGCGTAATATTTTAAAATCGTAATCGTAACATCACTGGAAGTAGGAAGCAGGGTCTGCACACGTACGTGATACATAAAGACCCCAGTCAATAAATGACGCTTAATCATTAATCATTAATAAAATTTAAAAAAAAATAATTTTCCAGATTTGAATGAAAGGCCAGCTATTGTAGGATTGGCTGCCTGTTGTATAAGCGTGCGTTGTCACTGCTAGAGTTTGTAAAGACCGGTCAACCTGTTCCGCTAATGGGGCAGCTTAGACGAGCCAAACCGCATACTATAAAAGCACTTCTACTTAAAAAATTTTTTTCAAAAAATATTTTAAATATAACAAAACACCAAAAAAAATGTGTCATATTTGATTGTATATATGTAAATGAAATAAATTTTTTGGAGCATTTAAAGGAACCGAATCCATAATGCACACAAATTTTACTCTAGTACGGCGAATAATATTGCAAAAAAAAGAGAATTTAGAAGCCAAGAATAAATGTGTAGAGCTCAGGTAAAATTAGTGAAATGTTAAAAAGCTTTGATCCATTGAATTCCCTGTTAAATTCTCTATCTCAAAAGATGCAATTTGGAAGTGATTTATACTCTAAAAAAAGTTAATACTAAAAAAGCTAAATATAATTACACAGCTAAATTCTCTTTTTTTTGTAATATTATTCGCCGTGCTAGCTAAATTTTGATGGTAGGATGGTCCCGCAGAGAAATTAATTTTTTAATTAAATTTTTGAACATTTCGAATGAAAAGGTGTATCTATTGTACGACATATATTATAACTCCTTTTACACGCATTCCCTTATTAAATCAGTGTAATATTCGTAGAGAATGAACATTTCTGTGTCTAAAGATATGCAACATATACGATTAAATGTCATTTTTAGCAAAATATGGTACAAGCCAAATTTTCAAAAAACCAACATTTTCAGCATTTATTTATTGATGTTAACAACAATAAAATAGTAAAACATGAAAATTAACAATATAACAAAACAGCTAGAGCTTCTCGACACGCTTCGCTGATTTTTTGTGTAGCATTTCTTTAAAAAAATCGACATTAGAAATGAAACATAGCTTCATTCTCACCAGAAAAATTTTTTTAATCAGACGAATCGATTTGAAATTTCATATGTTAGTAGAAAATTGAATGAAGTTAGTGAAAATCCATTTTATAATCCGAAGATCCTAGTTCGATTAAGTCTCTTTAGTCGAGTCAACCCTCGAAAAAAAATTGCTCATTATAAAACAAACTAAAAATAGGAGGAAGAATTGAATTACTTCATTAAAAGCTAGTACTCATTCGATTCAGAATTAAATTGTCTATTTGTTCCGCACACTTGTATGATTAGAAACATTTTAAAATATTTATTTTTATTTTTTTATATATTTTTTTATTAAAAAAAATCAAAAGGTTTAAACAACACATCGCCGATATATAGATAACAAGTGAGTGCGTAAACAACGGCTACCCATCGCATTGAAATCGGTGTGTGTGGGAGGAGGAGGGGGTTGTCGTGCAAGTGGTTCGGAGTCCGAACAAAATTCGGGATTTTATTCATCTAGTAATTTTTAAAACAGTAATTTGAAACATTTCTTTAATCCCTTTCAGCATTTTAGGACCCTATTAAGGACCATAGGACCTCATATGACCCTAGACGGAAAAAATGGACCACGAATCTGAAATTTCCGACCCCAATAACTCCATATAACATTATTCATACATACATATTGAACAATTGAGTTGTTTCTTAGCCTCAAATGCGCTTAGGCATATGAGTTGTCCGGTCTGTGCCACGTGGAGGCGAACAACATAACAGACCTTCCCCCGACATTCTTGTCACGCCGCGGGGTGCCAGCGGATAAAAATCCTAACTTGAGAAAACAAATAGAATTTATTTTTAAAAAACGATAAAGATAACAAAAAATTAACAATTAAAGGAAAAAAGGCCATGCAATATGAACGTATATTGAGAAAAATAATCAAAAAAAAATCTAACGCTATATCATCAAAACTACTATTTTTTCGCATTCTATTCAATAATTGTATACGTTCACACTGCAAACAATACAACTGCCTGTAGGCGACTGCTGCGCCGGACGCGTTGCGCCTGACTTTTCCGCCGCAATTTTTTTTTGATATCTCTGGCGACGTTCAAGAGCGCGGCGCTGCCTCGTCGACAAACTACGGTTCTAAAAAAAGAAAAGCATTAAGCCTAAACGACAAAAAATTTATTGCACAATACTTTTTTTTTATTTTTTTTGGTGGCCGTCGCATCCGCTTTTTTTGACGCACTCGTACTCGGCACTGTGGACTTCGCCGCCTGCCCATACGTACTCATCGATGCTGGCGAATTCAGCCCCGTCGTCTGCGTCGCGGCTGTCTTCCACGTTTTTGCCTCGTTCTTCGTTTCGGGTATTTCTTCTTTAACGTTTGACATTAATAAAGACTAAACTAAAAGAAATTGAATTTATACTTTTTTGCTAAAACCAATGCATAAAAATAACTCCGAACATAATTTGGGACTCTATTTGGTACCGCTAGGACCCTCCACACACATTCTACACAAAAACGTTTTCGTAACTCGTAGCCCCAACTACCCCATATTACACTATACTCCTTTTTTCGCTCTTTGCGACAGCGTTCACGTGATGGCACGTGCGCTCTGATTTATTTTCAGAGTCGAAGACTGAAAAATTATGCTTAAAATCAGTTTATATAAACTTTTGAAGTGTGGTGGCCACGCCCGAAAATTACTTCATATATATTTTTTCAAATGTGCCACGCCCACGATGACCGTTAATCCATCTTGCCGACGTTCTGACCGCAAACAGTGATTTCCCGATCGCCCTTTAAGAAACCCCTACCCAATCGGGGTCGTAGAATTCAGATTCGATATCAGATTTCCGATCCGATGATCCTAATGGGTCCTAACAGGGTCCTAAAACTTTTATATCTGAAATGTGATGAACAAATCGATTACTATGAGTCTGTGAATGAATAACCACTGTGGTCCTACCCAATCGTAGAATTCAGATTTAATATCCGATTTGCGATCAAATGATCCTAAGGGTCCTAACAGGGTCCCAAATTTGAAATTCTCACAAAATAGTGTAAGAAAAGTAGATCAGAGGGTATTGATAGTCGGCAAGCACAATTTCGGGGTTGAAATGGTATCGAAGATCCGCTGGAGTAAAATGGTCCTAAATAGAGTACCAAAAATTTTATGCCGGAAATGCTATGAAAATGATGAAAAAGTTCAAAAACATTAGAATATGGAATTTTAGTAATTTTGGAGTTGATTTGCATAATTTTGGGATGCTATTTAGGAACATTAGGACCGCGTAAGACAAAGCTCGACTCTGTACGCACCCCCCCCCCCAAAAAAAATAGGCTCAAAGTGAAAAAACCCTATTTAGGACCATTAGGTACAAAAAAAATTTTCAGACCTTAGCCACTATTACCATCAGATGCGCCATCCCCGATTACCTCTAAACCCGTTAAAAAAATATCATTGTCCCCGATTTTATAATTTCACGAAAAGAGATTAAACGAAATTTCTTTATTATTATATATAGAACAGATGTTACAGCCAATATTAGAAATCGGCCATTACTAATAATGGCTGGCCATTATTAATAATGGCCGCGATGTCGGCCATTACTAATAATGGCCGGCCAAAACTTATAATGGCCGCGATGTCGGCCATTATTAATAATGGCCGGCCAAAACTAATAATGGGCGGCCAAAACTAATAATGGTTGGCCAAAACTAATAATTGCGGGTCAAAACTAATAATGGCCGGCCAAAATCAGGCCAAAATAATTATGATTAGCTAAATTTAATTTTTATCAATTTAATTTTGTTTTGCTTATATTATTCTTGGCATAGAGCACACTTAATTTTCGGTTAAAAATATTGGGAGGGGGGGCTCTAATAGAGGGGGGGGCTCCGTTTGGCAACGACTACATGAAAATTTTTAACCAAAAATTAAGTGTGCTTTATGCAAAATAATATAAGCAAAACAAAATTAAATTGATAAAAATTAAATTTAGCTAATCATAATTATTTTGGCCGGCCATTATTAGTAATGGCCGATTTCTAATATTGGCCGTAACATATATAAGATGACAGAAAAGGATATTGCATTAATTTCCTGTATCTTCCAAACTTTTAGGTAGATTTTTTTGTAATCACATCGCACTTTATTGGTAAAAATTATATTTTGTAAAGTTTCCAGGTTAATGTTTCCCTGAAGAACTTCGTACATGGCGGAATTTAAACGCATGCCCTTTAATATGCATTTTCTGACCACATTTTTTGACGCCAAAATGGCGGAAATTTAAAAATATTTATGAAAAATTTTTTTTGCTATTTTTCCTGTTTTTTATTTTTTCATCATCATTTGGATCTTCGTTCAAGTCTATGTTGCGAAACTCTTCGAAAACCTCAATGATGTCATCAACAATGTGCTTGATCGAGTTTTTCCAAATATACTGGACTGAATCATATAAAATATAAAAAAATAAAAGACAGGAAAAATAGCAAAAAAAAATTTTTCATAAATATTTTTAAATTTCCGCCATTTTGGCGTCAAAAAATGTTGTCAGAGAATGCATATTGAAGGGCATGCGTCCTTTAAGAAGCTCGACATTGCTCACACGGTGGATCAACGCTTACCACGATATATTGCTATCGAAACAACACTAATAAAATAATTAAGGCTATAAAGGATACTGAAGACTTCTAAAATTTCTAAAATTAAAATTCTAAAATTTTAATTTTAAAGCTTATAAACAAGAAAAGAAACTATTGACATAAATTTTATTTTTGAAAATTTCCTATTTTCTATAGCAATTTTCTTATTACTTTTGTAGAAAATTTATTATTTTTTACGTTAATGATTATTTTTTTTAAATATAAATTACCTACATTTACTTATTTCTTTGGCCAAAATGATTTTTTTTTGGAAATTTATATCTTAATTATGTTCATAAAAATGTTGAAAAACAAACTATAATATTTTGTTTTTCAACGGTGTATTTTTCCGTCAAAACACCTATTAAAAACGGTTCGAGCAAGGCCGTAGAAATGTTTTTCAAAAACACTAAGAGAATAAGAATGAAAAATGAAAAACAAGAAAAGTAAAAAGAACGCAAAGCGCATCGATGAAACGAACGTAAAAATAAAGCGAGGAATGAATTGAATAAAAACGACGCGATATACATAAAGTGTAAGAAAAGTATGAACTAGAAATTTAGAAGAAAAATAGCCAAATAATGCTCCAAAAATACTATAATATATGTAAGCTGTTTTCATGTTAGCATTTTCTGGAGAAAATTATATATTATCATAACTCTATATGTGCATTGAAAGCGAAAATTGAATACTATATGTATTACATATAAGATATATACTTCAAATTCTCCATCAATTCTTAACTTGTATATATATGTGTTTGACATTTAATTTTAATTAAATGATTTGTAGAAAATTTTTTTTGACATTTTACTTTTTCCTGCAAACAATTTCGATCATAATTGGAATCATTTTCGGATTTAATTATAATCGCTTAGAAAAAGGCAATTGAAAAGCTATTAAAATGTTTCAAAATTACGCTCTTTTAAATTCTCTTAATATTTTTATTTACTTATATATATAAGGAAATTGTCGTCTTTCTCCTTCAACGCCCATAAGAATGGAACGCAACGTTGGATTAGTGCGAAATTTGCGGGGTGGGGGTTATCGCCGGCGGCGCGTCGATTGAGCCGGGTGCCGTACCCGGGAAAAATCATCTTCGGGTCCTAATGGTCCTATTTGGGTCCTATTTGGAGTTCCTCGTGTATTTTCGAGGGTTGGGTGTTCCCGATGCGCTTTGCGATATTCTTTGAAAAAGTGCTTTCTCTAATGTAGAGAATGATAGAAAAAAAATTTTTTTGATTTGGTCCATTTAGGAGCCAATACGGTGTGCAGAATACGGTGCATTTTGGGGTGCCAAATTTTCAATAGTTCAACTTTATTGGGTATTTTAGGGGGTTGGGAGTGCCCAACGAGCTTTGCGATATTAGAAAGGGAACATCTCTGAAGAATTCTCTACATGAATCGTGAAAAAATTTTTTGATTCGGTTCATTTTAGGACCCGATGTGCTGTTTACAAACTCTCCCATTTTGGGGTCCTAAATAGGGTCCCAAAATTGAATCTGTTCAATTTGTATGCGTGAGTAGTGTTATATGGGTAAATCGAGGACGGGGATCACGAATTTGATATTGGTTTTTTGTAATTTTGACTTTCAAGGGTCCCAGGTGGTCCTAAATAGGGTCCCAAAATTGAATTTGCTCAATTTGTATGTATGAGTCGTGTAGTAGGGGGTGACCGAGGACGGGGATCACGAATTTGATATTGGTTTTTTGTAATTTTGTGTTTCAAGGGTCCCAGGTGGTCCTAAATAGGGTCCCAAATTTAGATTTGTTATTTTTGTATGTATGAGTCGTGTTATATGGGGTAATTGGGGTCGGTGAATATGGTTTTCTTATTAATTTTTTGTAATTTTGACTTTCAAGGGTCCCAGGTGGTCCTAAATAGGGTCCCAAAATTGAATTTGTTCAATTTGTATGTGTGAGTAGTGTTATATGGGTGAATCGAGGTCGGCGATCACGAATTTGATATTGGTTTTTTGTAATTTTGTGTTTCAAGGGTCCCAGGTGGTCCTAAATAGGGTCCCAACCTTGAATTTGCTATTTTTGTATGCGTGAACAATGGTCGGATTGGGCTAAAAGTGCTCAAAAAGGCTTAAAATGGTCTTAGAACACCATTTTGAGTGTTTTGGAGCAAATCTGAAAAAATTTTTTTTTGACCATTTTTGGACCCCATGCTACCCCCTTTGGTGATTTTCGAAATTTTCCTTTTTCTCCAATATCTCGCGATGCGTAAGAGATACCGTAACGATTATATAAGATCATAAGTAGAACTCATGAAGACGCGTCGAATAAGCATATTTGCGTCGAAATCGGTCACGCGGTTGGCGCGCTATGAGGCGCGCAAATTTTGGCGAATTTTCGATGTTCGCGCTCGATTTTCGAGTTGCGCGCGCAACTTTTTTTGCAAAATTTTTATCGCATCACATCGGGCGCATCGAGATCCATCATTTAAGCCTTAAAGCAAGTCGATTGGCCGTCTCCATCCCGAGATATGGTCGAAAATGTGAAAATTCGAAATTTCGGCCACCACTTTTTTTTCGGTCCAAATTTGGCCGTTGGGCTCGCTAACAGCCGATATGGGTTTGGTCGAAAATGGTCAATGGTATAGTGTTATATGGGGTAATCGAGGTCGGGGATCACGAATCTGATATTGGTTTTTTGTAATTTTGACTTTCAAGGATTCCAAGTGGTCCTAAATAGGGTCCCAAAATTGAATCTGTTCAATTTGTATGTGTGAGTAGTGTAGTAGGGGGTAATCGAAGACGGGGATTACTAATTTGATATTGGTTTTTTGTAATTTTGACTTTTATGGTTCCCAAGGGGTCCTAAATAGGGTCTCAAAATTGAATTTGTTCAATTTGTATGCGTGAGTAGTGTTATATGGGGTAATCGAGGTCGGGGATCACGAATCTGATATTAGTTTTTGTGTAAAGTCCCTCTAAAGGGTCCTAATGGTCCTAAATAGGGTCTTAAAATTTTACACGCTCTAGGCTCCCCCTGGGGGTTAGCGGGGCAGTGTTTCCGTTTTTTTTTTCAAAAAAATTCCTTATTTCGGATCAATACGAATGGATGTAGTGGGTAGCCGCTGTATACCGTACCCCATCGTCTGGTTTCTTTAATATTATTTTTATTGTTTTAGCCATTTTTTCGAATTTCTAAAGGTGGCACGTTAAACTGCCATCGCTATTGGAGTTTTTGTTGTGCTGTGAACAGGAGGCAACCGTAATCGCGAGAAACAATCGTGTCGCGCCGGCGAAACTCGACGAGAATCAAAATCGTGGGCAGAAATTGTCGAACGAGAAAGTTGACAATTTGAATAACGAATCGATTAGTTGTTTAACCGAAAACATGAAGGACCGTGTGAATGAACAGTTTGGAAAGGTTTTTTTTCTTTCATATATCATCAAACATTATTAAATTATGTTCTATATATATTTTAATACTTTTCCCAATATAGGGAAAATAGTGCGATATTTTTTAGGTGGAGTTGGAGCCAAATCAGTTCAATGGCCTCATCGGAGATATTGCTGGAAATTTGATTCGTAATCAAATTGGCGGCGGCGGTGGAGGCGGTGGTGCGGATTTTCTAGGCGGATTGGCAGGCAATTTATTGGGCGGCGGTATAAACTTTTATATCACACTCGTTAAATAACTTTTATTTGGCTGAATTTATGTGAGCAATTATGTTACAGGTGGCCGTGGTGGTGGCGGAGGCGGTGGTGCCGACTTTTTGGGCGGACTAGCCGGAAATCTCTTCGGCGGTGGTATTTATTTTTTGAAATTTATTTGTTCAATTAACACTTGTAAAATTTATTTAGTTTATAATATTTAATTTTATATTTGAGGTGGCCGTGGTGGCGGTGGCGGCGGCGGTGGCGGCGGCGGCGGTAGTCGTGGCGGTCCGGATTTTGGAAATATTATCGGTGACATTATCGGCGGTAACGTCGGTCGCGGTAAACGCCATCAAAATGACGATGGCGGCGGCGAAAGCGGCGGCGGACGCGGTGGTCCCGACATTGGCAGCATAATTGGCGGACTCGTGGGCGGCGGCGGCGATCGCGGCAAATATGCCGGTGGAGGTGAGCCTTCTAAATAATAATAAATTGTTTTATTTTTTCCTGCAATATTAGATCTATTGAATCTATTTGAAAATGGCTTAAGAATTTTATGAGTTGGATATTAC
The DNA here is from genome assembly GCA_024678965.1 of Bradynema listronoti. Lineage (NCBI taxonomy): Eukaryota > Metazoa > Nematoda > Chromadorea > Rhabditida > Allantonematidae > Bradynema > Bradynema listronoti. The sequence continues at coordinate 2,384,296 of JANLNO010000005.1, forward strand.
AATTTTTAATTAAACGATTTGAAATTTTTTCAATTTTTCAAGGCAGCAATACGGGAAATCGTTTTCTCAGCGGCGGCGTCTGTGATTTGATTGGAAATTTGATAGGCGAAGCCGCGCATCGCTTTCTCGGCGTGAATCCGCAGACGGGCAAGATTATTGGCGCCATTGCGGGCAACGTGCTCTTCAACCTCGGCGGCAAGGACAACAAGCTGAGCTCTATCGGCAAAATTATTCTCGACAACATCATCTCCGGCAAATTCCATCGTGATGTAGGTTCCTTTATGTGTTATGCGTGCTTTAGACTTGGCTTTCGAATTTCGATTGAAATTGAAATCAAATTGTTTTGCTATTAAAATGTTTCAAATTAAAATATTTGTTTTTTTTTCAATTTTTTTAAATTAAAAAGAAATTAAACTCGAATTTTATTTTCTTTAAGCTTCTTTCTTTAAGCATCAATCCGTAAATTCAATTTTAATTGAAGAATTCAGTTTGATAATTTGTTTTCAAATTTTTAATTTCTAGAGATTTTATTTAGTTTTTATTCTTCTATATCTCTAATGCAATTTAGGTCGATCCCTACGTAAAGCCGGAACCTATACCGACGCCGGGCCCGCCCATTCGCCGCGGCGAACCCGTAAACTTCTACGAGGAGCGTGATCGATGTCTAAAGGCAAATTTTTTCAACATTAAATTTTATTACCTTATTGCGGATTTGTTTTCACGTTTTTAGGAGCGTCGACTGTACGAAGATCCCGACTTTCCGGCCGCCGATCAAAGTCTTTTCTTCAGCAAACGTCCGCCGAAATACGTTGAGTGGAAGCGACCAGGCGTACGTTCCTATTACCCTAATTTCGCGTGTACAGGGCCGGGTATTTTAAGCCGAATTTAAATTGGCGCCAATGAGTTCATTCTGTATTGTATCGGATCTATTGGGGTCCAAATTTTGCGCCCACTTTTATGAAACCGAGACAAAGGCGGGCGCAAAATTTGGACTCCAACGGATCCAACACGAACAGAATGAACTCATTGGCGCAAATTTAAATTTGGCTGAAAACACCCGGTCTTATACACGCAAAATACTTTTCTAAAAAAAATTTTTTTTTTGTTTAACTTTTTATAATGCGATTAGGATTGTGATTGTGATATTTTTAGCTCTTAAAAAACATAATCGATGAGCTGGAAAATATTTGAGTGAAAAATGGACTTGTCAATATTTATTGTTATTAATTTTGCGTTGTCTTACAGGAGATTATCAGCGAACCGCAGCTGATTAGCGAAGGCCATTCGCGCTTCGACGTCATTCAAGGCGAATTGGGCGACTGTTGGCTGATGGCCGCGGCGGCAAATCTCACGCTGCGCGACGAGCTCTTCTATCGCGTCGTACCGCCGGATCAGAGTTTCACCGAAAACTACGCAGGTTTGGTTCTATTTCGCTCAAAAAAGAAATATATATTTTTATTCGATGAAAAATTGTCTATACGAAAAAGAAGGAGTGAAAAATTCGCGAATTACAGGGTGACACACCAAATTCAAATTTTAAGGGACGTTGTACTCCCCTGGACTCGAAAACATTTTAATGATAAACCTTGGACGCTTCAACAAGACTGGGCACCAGCTCATTCCGCGCGTTCGACAATGAATTTTTTCCAAGAAAATGGAATTCGCGTTTGGGACAAAACTTTATGGCCATCTCCAACTCGCCGGACCTTAATCCTATGGATTTCTCAGTTTGGTCAATTTTGGAGCAAAAAGCATGCTCTATCCAACACAAAACGATAGAATCTTTGAGATCATCTCTCCAACGAGCATGGGATCAAATTTCAAACGAAAAACTGTCGACCATCGTCAAAAAATTGTTAGGGAAGCGTCTCAAGGCTTGTGTGGCATCAAAATATGTGTGCGGGAACTTTTGTGTCACCCTATAGACGAATAAACTCGACTTTTTCTTCTTTGCCTAAAAATATACCCGTTTGATTAATGAAATTTTTTAGAAATTAATCTCATTATCTTCTCTCGTTACAAAATTCTTTAGATCTATAGCATATATTAGGACTAATTTCCAGGCATATTTCATTTTCAATTCTGGCAATACGGCCGCTGGACGGACGTTGTCATTGACGATCGTCTGCCCACTTCTGATGGCAAACTTCTTTATATGCACTCACGTGACTTAAATGAGTTTTGGAGCGCGTTATTGGAGAAAGCCTACGCAAAGTGTGTTTTTGCCACGAAGCAATTTGGCAATTAAAGTTCTTTTCAAACGAATATTTCATTTTGAGATTGCACGGCTCATACGAAGCGCTAAAGGGCGGCACAACGTCGGAGGCGCTGGAAGACATGACCGGCGGTCTGACCGAGTTCTACGAGCTGTCGCAACTTCCCGAAAATTTCATGCAGTTGATGATGCGTGGCTTCGAGATGGGCTCACTCTTCGGCTGTTCGCTAGAGGCCGACCCCAGTAAATGGGAGGCGCGTTTGCCGAATGGGCTGGTGCGCGGTCACGCCTACAGCATTACGGGAATGCGCATTGTGGACACGCCGCGCGGACAAGTGCCTCTGTTGCGTATTCGCAATCCGTGGGGCAACGAACAGGTTTTCTACGATTTATTTACACTAATGTCTTCAAGGATTTGATGTTCGAAATTCAGGAGTGGAATGGCCCCTGGTCGGATAGCTCCTCGGAATGGAATCAACTCGATAATAGCGTGAAAAAGGATATGGGCTTAACGTTTGCCCACGACGGCGAGTTCTGGATGTCCTACGACGATTTTCTTGCCAATTTTGAAAAGATGGAGATTTGTAATTTGGGTCCGGATGTCATGAACGAGGTTTCCACATCATTTTTATACGTTTTATTTCGTATAAAAGCCTGAAAACTCAATTCATTTTTTTCTGCGAAAAATTATTTTGTATTACAAAATTTGCTATTCTCTCTCTAGGTTGCCGAAATGACAGGCGTGAACGCGTCTCAGCACGCATGGGCGGCCAATTCGCACGATGGCTCTTGGCGCGCCGGCTCGACGGCCGGCGGTTGTCGCAACTTTTTGCGATCGTTCGCCTCGAATCCCCAATACCGAATGAAGCTCACCGACTCCGATCCCAACGACGACGACGAGCTGTGCACGGTGATTGTGGCCGTGATGCAGAAGTATCGCCGCGAAATGAAACACGCCGGCCTTGACAATCTGGCCATCGGCTTTGCGGTCTACGAGGCGAACAACGTTAGCGGTCGGCTCGGCACCGAGTTTTTCGCGGATACCAAGTCCTGCGCGCGCAGTCCCGCCTTCATAAATCTTCGCGAGGTTCGTTTTCTTTTTTGAGTTAAATTTTACCTGAAATTGATATAAAACCTTTTTAAAATCAAAAAAAAAAAAAATGTTGAAAAAACGCAAGAAAGAAAAGTCAAACTTGTCTAATCGGGCATCTCTCGGGACTGCGAAAAAGTGCTCCTCTAGATTTATTTTTAAAAATATTCAAAAAAAAGTGCCCAATTAGACAGGGTCAGGTGCCCAATCAGCAAAAGAATTTATTTGAAATTTTGTCGTGATCGAGAAAAAGTGCCCGATTCGACAGGTTTGACTTTATATCAATAGCTAGGCCGGAAGAACGGACAAAGATCGGACCGAAAGGCCTATACATAATATAAACTCATTAAAAATTAATTAATGGATTAGTTTGTTGATCACAACTTCCTAAATCAAACAATGAATCTGCTAAAAAATCTCATTATGGCTGTATCGAATTCAATTTAGAGCAAAATTGTACATCGAATAAACTCCCAACTACAAAATCTTCTCATTTAAAATATACCCTAATTTCGCGTGTATAAGGCCGGGTTTTTGAGCCAAATTTAAATTGGCACCAATAAGTTCATTCTGTTCGTATCGGATTCAAGCCAGTCCAAATTTTGTGCCCGCCTTCGTCTCTTAATTGTTTTATCTTGTTAGGTTGTGTTTTCAAATTCAACCTCGATGGTCCTGATGGAAATAGGCATTACTGGCACGATTTAAGAAAGGAAAAACGTTATTTTTCAAAAAGAAATTTTGGAGGCGGTACGGTAATGGTGTGGGCAGCAATTGAAGCAAATGGAGCAGTATCATTAACTTTTGTGTCTTCATCGATGAACAGCGCAGACTATCAAAGCGTGTTGGAAGAACATTTAGAACCATTTTGGCAGCCGGAATTCATTTTTCAACAAGATAACGCCCCGATTCATTGCAGTCGATCCTCCAAAACGTGGTTCGAACAGCAAAATATTCAACTTCTTCCTCATCCTGCAAGATCTCCTGATCTCAATCCAATTGAAAATTATTGGGCAATCTTGGCGCGAAGAGTTTACGATGATGGACGGCAATTTAACTCGGTTGAGTCGCTGAAAGAAGCAATTTTAGCAGCACACGAAGCAATTGAGCCAGAAATTTTTAAAAATTTAATTTCCAGTATGCCAAACCGTATGATTGAGGTAATCCGTAATAACGGAGGTCCTATTGATTATTAATTGTTATTGTTTATTGTTTTTGTTAAAATAAATTTCAGTTTTATGCATAAAAAACTCAAATGTCTTATAATTTTGGGACACTTTTAAAAACTATTTTTTTCTCAAAAATTTTTATTTCTTAGCTAAAAATCGGGTTTAAAAATTTTTTAACAATTTTTTTTTTTGGATTAAGTTTATAACTCCTTTTTTTATTATTGTGTAAAATTTGAAGTATTTTTGTTAATTTGAACAAAAGTTATGCACTTTGAAAGTCGAATAAAATAGGTGTCTTATAATTTTGGGACGCACTGTATATAGGTAACGGGACGTTTCCGCGTTCCGCCCGGCGAATACATTATCGTCCCATCGACGTATGAGCCGAATCAAGAGGCGGACTTTATGCTCCGCATCTACACGAACGGATTCATCGAGTCACAGTGGGGGAATTTTCATATTTAAAATTGAATATTTTCAAATTATTATTTTGGTTTTTGAGAATTTTAATTCGTATTTATATTTTCAGTGAGATCTGAAGAGAAGCACTACCACTTGTTTGGAGTCATCAGTTCGTTGACATACATTAGTTTATTATTCGTTTCCCGCATCATATATCTATCGCATAGTATGTACACAATAAATAAGCTCCGGTCAATTATTCATGTTGTATGCAGTTATATTTATAAAGTTTTTATAAAATATATTCATCTCAGCACATTCGCGTTGACTAAACTTGTGAATATAGCTAATTTATTTCGTTGTGAAATAATGACATGCTTGTTGATAAAAACAATAAATAAGCAAAAATTTTGTTACAAAATAATTTTTTCTATAAGCCGCTATTGGAATATGGAGAAGAGTGCCGACAAGATAAGATGATTGCGAAGAGATCAGAGAAATGTTCGGTCACTTTATGGTTTGATGACTATTTCCAATGTTTGAAAAGCGCTTAGAAACCACAAAACCATCATGAGAATGATGTGCAAGCTAAGAAAGAAGAAAGGAAGAGAAGCCCTAAGAAGTATAAATATAATATAATGGAGTTGAATTATTCAAATCCATTATATTATGTACTAAAGTACAAAGCACTAAGCCAGAAGAAAAAAATATTGTGAATTGATAAGGATCAATTATATAACAATTTGAAAAAATATAAAAAGCAACCGTAGGAAAATATTTCGTCTCTATTATTTTAGTTTTGCCGAGGGAATTTTTTCCACTTTGGAATGCGGTGCTTTGCCTAAAAAGTTTCAATTGAAATAATTTGTTTAAGAAAATTGTTAATAGTTTACCGACCCCAGACCATCGAGTTGAGTCCGTCGCCAATCAAGTAGAGGAACCAAAACATTATTCCGCTCAGCGCGATGAACGTAGCGATATTTTGGTTTGACAATTGGTCGAAAATCGGATAGAGCCAGTAGCCTTGCGTTTGTTTAATAGTGAATATCCTTAAACAGATAGGGCATTTTTCATGAAATGAGTCCTATGAAACAAACCGTATCTAGTGGACAGGTAATGCTCAATCTCTCTATTCGAATGGAAACACAAAAATAGCATTTTTTACGCAAAAATTTTTTGCCTCTTCCATATTCCCAAATTTTTTCCTAGTAAAAAAAATCTCGCAAGAAAATTAATAATAAAAAAATTTAGGTAATTAATAAAAGTCGAAATGACAAATATTTTACTTACATCGTAACGTATGTTAGGAAGAGAGCGCCGACGACCGAGGAGCCAATTTTTCGACTGGGCACATGATGGCAAGTGAGCAGCGTGTCGACGAGGATAAAACCCATTGGAGCCGTATGTTGAACGTGATTCATCCATGGCGGGATAAATTTCGCCGCCCACTGCGCGCCGACCAGATTTGGATCGGCAAGAAACAGAGACCAATAGAGAAGGCAGGTCGCAATTCCGACTGGAAACACGCTAGTTGCATACATAAAGTCGCAGATTCTATGCAACTTGGTTTGACGCCAATAGCTAGGAAGAACGTGAGCGTGTTTGTTCTTTTTTGCATGCAACGCCTCTTCGTTCCAGTCAAATAGGGCACACACAAAGCATACCCCGGCATAAACTGATTGCAGTGTCTGAATTCATTTAAAAAAAATTTCTATGTAATCCTATGATTTTTTTCTCATTTATTTTCTAAATTTAAATTTCAGTTTTACCTAATTTTTAAATTCATTTTTAACACAACTTTTATTTTAAAAAAAATTACTCTACAAAAAAAAATTTATAAATATAATTAATATTTATAAATATAATTACCAAATTAATTATCGAAAGCATAACGAGCTTCGTAATCCACCACGTGTGGCCCAGTCGCGGTAAAAATCGCACATCGTAAACGAGCGAACCCGCATACACGCCCAAAATAATGCCGTAAATTAAAACTCGAAATAAGCCCATTGCGTTTTTATTTCATTAGCGAACTTCTTAAAATTAATAATTTGATATGCAATCAACTAAAAACAGCACATTTTCGTAGATGTTTTTTGTCAGCAAATAAAAAGTCCATATACAAAGATAAAAATACAAACGTATATGCTGGGAAGAGTTGGGTTGATAACTAAATTTTCGGACTTTTTGGCCTAATTTTTTTTAAAAATAAGATGGTTTATTTTTATTTTTTGCATCTGATGGAGCATTTTTTTCGATATATTACATTTTGTAATTTTTTCAATAATTAACTTGTAACAGGTCAATTTCCGAAGATTGCCCAAATTCAAGATTTTGAGGGATGGCGATGCTTAACTAATTACAATTGCCATCAGCAAGACTTATGGGCTCAAAATTTTAAGTCAACCAAAAGCATTTTTATGCTTATTCAAGATCAGATTAAAAAATATAGGCGTAAATGAAAAAAAAAGAAACGGCAGACCAAAAATCATCGATCTGAAGGATGTCCTCGAGAATTCTAGCGTTAGAGCTCCTTTTTGTCTTTGCACTAGTTTGAAATTGATATTAAATAACCAGACACTAATGTTATATTTTTAATAGTTTGATTATGTAGGAGGAAACATATAAAACATGTATTCAGCCCATTTCTTCGAAAAAAAAGACTCAAAATCGAATACTGTCAGTTTAGCACATGATAAGTTGGTTCAATTGGGATGAAAAGTGTTCCAAATTAGAATATTCAATAAAGACATATCAGCCAATAACTCCGCTTCTTTTCAAGCCTGGATCATCGAAATACTGGCAAAAATTTCAAAAACTATGAAGCTGTTGGAGGGTCTTTATGGAATTTTTTGAAAAAAATAGTCATGCTTAAAACACTCATATATTTATGCTGATCGAAGAACGATGAAACATTCTAATAAAATCTTATAGAAGACACTTTAACTAAAATATTTATAGCTTTGGTTTTGTTGTATATGTTGTTATTGAAAAAATAAACATTGTTGAAAAAGTTGGAAAATTTTGTTATTAACCTAATATATGAATTATTTAAAGATAATATATTGCCCATATTCATTTATGAACAAAAAACAAAAAAGTATCGATTTTAATTATTTTAATTGACATAATGTGTGGAAATTCGGCATTCAAATTCTTTAAGCTTTAGTGTAAATCAGATATGAAAAAAATAGCTTTACACAACTTAATTTTTATTTAAAATCTTTGACTTGTGAAGAGAGCTACTTTAAAAAAGTGGAAAGCAAAAATTTGAAAAATGCCGCAAAAGAAAGGCATCAAAAATATTGTCGCCATATTTTAACAATGATAAGCATTATAACTTGCCAAAAAAAAAAGAACGCGCACTCTTACACCGTTTAGTTTATTTCCAAGCCTTTTTCTTTGTCCCACTTCTATAAAATATTTTATAAGGAGAAGAAGTTCCGTTTTTCTCAAGTTCACTCAAAATTCATTTTGTTTTTATCTCGTCGTATCCATTTCGATATAAATACTTTGAATTTTCTTTTTGCTCTCATTTCATCATAAATTGATAAAAGCCTTCAATGCCTGTATCCGTTTGAAACACGTGCGAATATGTAGTGTTTTTGTGCATCGCTGCTTTTAATTGCGGTGGTTTTCGTTGTTTTTTGTACTTTCTTTTCGATCCTTTTTTACTCCATTTCTTATTCGTTCGTTTTTTTTCTTTGGCGTTTATTTTTTACTCATTACACAGTTTATTCATTGCTGAAAAAAACAGCCAAGGACATTCATTTATTTAGACAGCAAATGACGAATATGTAACACTATGTTGTATTATTATACCAAAACTAGGCAATACATGTGGTGTTAGAATTTAGCAAAACAACACATAAACACCTTTAAAAGTGAATAATTATTTTAAAAAAGATGTATTACATATATATGTTACGGCCAATATTAGAAATCGGCCATTACTAATAATGGCCGGTCAAAACTAATAATGGCCGGCCAAAATCAGGCCAAAATAATTATGATTAGCTAAATTTAATTTTTATCAATTTAATTTTGTTTTGCTTATATTATTCTTGGCATAGAGCACACTTAATTTTCGGTTAAAAATATTGGGAGGGGGGGCTTTAATAGAGGGGGGGGGGCTCCGTTTGGTAACGACTACATGAAAATTTTTAACCAAAAATTAAGTGTGCTTTATGCAAAATAATATAAGCAAAACAAAATTAAATTGATAAAAATTAAATTTAGCTAATCATAATTATTTTGGCCTGACTTTGGCCGGCCATTATTAGTTTTGACCGGCCATTATTAGTTTTGACCGGCCATTATTAGTAATGGCCGATTTCTAATATTGGCCGTAACATATATAAAACAATTATATGTGCTGTTTTGAAATATATATATGATATTGTTTTGAAATATTTAATTAGGATGTATAAACAACGTAAAAAATGAATTTATTTTGTAGAAAAAAATCGAGGAAGGGAATATAAAAGGTTTGCATATAAAAATTATTGAAAACAAAAATATATGGAAAAAAAAGAAGAAAAATTAAAAATAAACCATAATACAGGCAATGAAGGGGAGCAGTCGCCTAGCGGTTGTGCGATAGGTTTCGCTTTGCTTAGGATGAGTTCCACCCCCGACCCCACTTAGATGTTTCCATATTTGGAAGACAATAGGTACCACATTGCACTGTGTGGGTGATACGGTGGTGCTGACCAGGCCTTGCAAGCCGCATCAGCGATACCGTATGTAGCAAACCAGCCGAGATTTCAAAACCCGCGAAATGATTAGTCCAAGGTCACTTCCAACAAGGAAGGATTGATCTGGTATCACGTATCACAGGAAATGATTCAAAAATTGCGAAATTTTCCTTGTTAAATTAAAAATATGCAGACATATAAAAGAACAATATAATGCATCGTTTATAAAAAATGTTATTAGATGTAAAAATATGAAAGTTCGTTTTATTTTGTCTAATATTTTTTCATAAATAAACTTTTTTTTTCAAAACATTTGTCTGTATCTATCTTGTAGAGTGTTTAAAGCGCTATCTAATGCTTCTTGAATTTTTAAAAAAGGTTTGCATATAAAATTTTAGGACAATTTTACAGATGACCACCGAAGCGCCAACAAAAGAGCATTTGTGGGAAACAACCGAAATTTTTTTTTGATGGAATCCATAAGTTGCCCATAAATTGGAGTAATGTTGTTGTTAATAATGGTTGTTATTGCTAATAAAAGTTTAATTGAAAATTTTTTGAATCGTAAAAAACGAACTTTAATATTTGTACACCTAATAAATAAATTATGAGAAAAAAACATTACTCTAATTTCGCGTGTATAAGGCCGGGTGTTTTGAACCAAATTTAAATTGGCGCCAATGAGTTCATTCTGTTCGTATGCGGATCCAAGCGAGTCCAAATTTTGTGCCCACTTTTATGAAACCGAAACGAAGGCGTGCACAAAATTTGGATCCCAACGGATCCGATACAACAGAATGAACTCATTGGCGAAAATTTAAATTTGCATTTCGACCTTATACACGCGAAATTAGGATAATTATACAGAATTGTCAAGTTTCCATTAATCCATAACGGTGATATTTTTAATTTCACATCCATTTGCATTGAAATCTGGTCGTATTTTTTCGAGGATCTTTCCAGCCATATATTCAACAACGGCACATTTTTGAATGGAAATTGCAGCCTATGTGATAAGAAAAAATTTCGAAAATTTTTAAAAATAAATTTAAAAAACTAATATAAATAGACTCTAAACATACTCTCTCACTTTGTGACCATCGGCAAAATGTTCGGAGATTGAACTGCATGTAGTCGAGCTGACATTGAGCGAAAAAATCGGCACAATCAACAATACGCTTAAGCTTTAATAGTTAGATGAAGAAAGATACAGAAAATTTGGATTAATGATTACCTCTAAAAGTTTAGGCGATAACGTTTTATCATTGTGAATTTCGCCGTTTGTCTTTATCCGATAAAAACACACCAAATATACCTAAACCATTTTTTGTACAACTTTTGTACAAATCTCTCTATAGTAAAACAATAAGTTACGTAGTTTACAGACCTCCGAATTGCCAGGCTTGCTCGCCGCCGGTTTACGACAAACAACGTGTTGAAAATTGCGCAGAAGCGGTATCAGCACCTGTGTTATGGTGTCGACATTGAGAAAGGTGAATGCTTTCAACACGAAATTACCACCGACCGCGACACAACGTAATCCCAAACTCACTTCTTGTGCCAAAAGCTTTCGAACAGACGCTTCCTGGCTAGCCGGCTCTTCCTGTAATGAAAATTAGCTAACTTTCAATTCGGATTCTTCATTATTTTTACTTTTAAAAAGTGCTAATTTAAACCACCATCTGATAATCCTTACAGTGCAATCAACGCTGCCATCCGCAGTGACGAGCGCGAATTTTCCTCCAGCTTTCTCCAAAAATGCATCAATAAATGCTTCGTTCCATTCAAAAATGTCGCCGCTTCCCGTAGGACTAAATATCATATTTTCTGCATGGTCATTCATTATCGCATTGTCAAGTGGAAGTCCCGAATTTAGACTAAAAAATTTCATATTGAAAGAGTGGGGAAATATTGAATCAACAAACCTGTTCATCCACCAATGCCAATAGGAATTCAATCTCTTTTCATTGCCCAATTTCCCGTAAAGTGCATCGCGCAGAGCGCAAACAAAAGCGCCGGGCGCTTCACACAAATGCAAAGTACTAAAAATTGTATTCCGAAAATATAAATTAAAATAGGCTCAAAAAGTATAGTAAGTAAATTACCGGAAGTCGTTATTGTTAATATTGGCCGAAGATGGACATGCGATCAACTCTGGATAGGCTATAATTAACTCCATAAATTTACAGTAGGCCTGTGTGTATAGGGAAGTCCACAGCAATGAATGAGCACTTTCGGATAGCGAGCGTTGTTGAACGCCTTCCAAAATGTGTTTCGGCAAATCTTTTAAGGTGTGATTGAACTTAGTGTGTGATCGCCATTTTGAAAGATTGTTTCCGCCATGTCGTTTTACGGTGCGTTCAATTCGCATCTAGGAGCAAATTAATTAAAAATGAAAATTGGCTTGGGCATTTATTATATTAGGTTGAGGCAAAATTTTTTACCCATCCGTAAAAAAATTTTTTTCTACGATAGATAGAGACGTAGGTTTTTTTGCATTTTGTAGAGCGTTATCGATTTGTGGGGGACGTGTTTCAGCGATTTTTTAAATTTTCATTTTTAGCATTTTTATGGAGGAAAATGCAACGAAAAAAGTGCATGTGGCTGAGCATTTTTTTCGGAGAGTGATCCGATGGACTTTAAAACTTTTGCTATAAGTTCCTTTTACATACACTATTACACTATATAAATTTGAACCTGATCGATTGGATAGGAGCCGAGTTGTAAAACTTCAAAAAACGGCAAAAAATGACAAATTTCGGCATTTTCGATGTTTTTTGAAGTTTTACAACTCGGCTCCTATCCAAGGTTCAAATTTATAGAGTGTAATAGTGTATGTAAAAGGAACTCATAGCAAAAGTTTCAAGTCCATCGGATCACTCTCCGAAAAAAATGCTCAGCCACATGCACTTTTTTCGTTGCATTTTCCTCCATAAAAATGCTAAAAATGAAAATTTAAAAAATCGCTGAAACACGTCCCCCACAAATCGATAACGCTCTACAAAATGCAAAAAAAACTACGTCTCTATCTATCGTAGAAAAAAATTTTTTTATGGATGGGTAAAAAATTTTGCCTCAACCTAATATTATATAGTAAATATAATTTAACCAATTTCAAACAAATGAGATAGTAATGAAATTCTCCATTACCTTGACGGAATTTAAGCGCTCCTCGATAGCCAACAACCGATTCAAAATATCATTTGATGAATCAACATTGATTTCATCACTCGTTTTCTCCACCTCGTCGCCACATCCAGATAGCACGAATGCTTTGTCGAATTGGCGAGCAAGGATTTTATTAAATTCCTCAATCGACATCTCAAAAGTCCCAGTGCGAAATAATTTTGTAATCTTTAGAATATCCAAACATATTAGGCAATACTATTCTAATATTTATATGAGTCAACATGGAAGTTGGTTCATCAAAAAGTTTGAAAAAAAATCCGAGCTTTTTAGATAAAAATAATTTATTTAACAAGCGTCGCAAACCAATAACAATGCATGTTCATTAATAAATTAGAACAAGCCCAAGAAATAGGTGCCTAATTTTTTTATGTGTACTTTTTGAGTATTATAGTGAAGCGTGAAACGCGTTTAATATTTAACAATGGGATATAATTTTTTTAAAATTTTTCCGCCTTTATTATGTTTTTTTATTCGGCGGCACGATAAACACGGACGTGGAATTGTCGGCGGATGCCTCAGACTTGTGACAATTGATCGGAATCGACTTGACAAATGCGTCACCGTGGCCCATAGTGATACTGGCGGAACAGCTCAACGTCTCGATGAAACTCTGCAGCGGTTTAAATGCGCCGATTTTCGATTGCTCGTCCACCGCGACGAACACTAAAAACAAAACAAAAACAAAAATGGAGATTTAATTTTCAGGTTGACTTCAAATCGCATAAATCATTTCTCATAAAACTCTTAAGTGAAATGATTAATTGCAAGGTACCTTCGATTCGCTCCTTGGGAAGAATTCCTTTTTCAGTTTTAAGCGAGCGAATACGCTTGACTACGTTCTCATGCACGTCCTCGACTAGTTGGTCGAGCTCGGCGTTCAGATACGGCTCGAAAACGCTTACATCCGGATATTCCGCCACGCAAATACTCGGCGCGGTCTCGTCGGGGCGTTTTGGCAGCCGCTGCCATAATTCTTCACTCAAGAAAGGCATGAATGGTGAAATTAGACGAAAGAACGAGTCAATGCATAAATATAGCACTTCGCGTACGCATCGAGCATTTTCCGCATTTCCTAAAGTAGAAGCATAAAATAATTTGCAATTATTTTAAACAACTCCATTCAATAATGTTCGAGAAGAGAGGCTTATTTTTTCTTTTCAAAATCGATAATTATCCGTTTCAAAAATCCTAACCGCATTGAAGCGTCGGCTTAATCACCTCCACGTACACGTCGCAAAATTCGTAAAGCCAAAAAGCATGAATAGCCGCAGTGACGGCATTGAATTTGTACTCGTTCATTTCGCGCTCAACTATGAGCACACAACGGGCCAATCTCGAAAGAATCCATTTGTCCGCCAAACTCTCGCTTCCAGACAACTAAAGTATAAAAATTAGTTATGTATTAGGCTTTAGAAATTAACACATTCGAAACTATTCGCCTTTTGAATGGAAATAAAAAGTCCAAACAATTAAACATTTAAACCTTAAAGGCACTTTCGCTCGGTTTGAAGTCGACGCCAATCTGGCCGAAAACAAAACGCGATCCCTGCCAGATCTTATTGCATAAGAAGCGATAGCCTTGCACACGCAACACGTCCAAATTGATGTCGCGACCGTGACCGGAATAGGCCATAAGCGCGAAACGCAATGCGTCCGTGCCGCATTCGGGAATGCCGTTGGGATAGTCCGCTTTTTGACCAGCCTTTGCCGTTTCCAATTCCCTGAAAGCAACAAAAAAAAAATTCCGTTAAGATTAAATTATGCCTATGCACAACATGTATAATTGATTTGTTATTGTGTACTTCGGATCAAGATTGCCGGTTTCCAACTTTTTCTGCAAGTCCTCCAAGTTTATGCCATAAATGACGTCCAACGGGTCGATTACGTTCCCCAACGATTTGCTCATTTTTCTGCCGTGCGCATCACGCACAATTGCGTGCAAGAATACCTTCACAAAAAAAATGCAAACAAACTGTCAATGCATTCAGCGTAAAAAATATTTTTGACAAAATAATAAAATTCTTCGATAAAAAATTATTATATAAAACGCGAGACAACCTCGGTAAACGGTAATTTTCCGCAGAGTTCCTGTGACATGAATACCATTTTCATCACCCAGAAGAAGAGAATGTCGTGTCCGGTTTCGAGAAGATTGCCGGGAAAGAAATGCTCCATATCTTTCGTTTTTTCCGGCCAACCCATTAACGAGAACGGCCACATTGCAGAAGAGAACCATGTATCCAGAACATCCTCATCTGAATTTAAAAAAAAAATTAAATTAAAATTAAATATTCTAAGTTCTGGTATATACGCCGGGAGCCGTTCGACGAATTTTTCAATATCGACTTGGCCGTCATTATTCTGTAATTTTGTGTCGGTTAAGCATAAAATTTAATGAGCATCTTCATTGAAACCGATCCAACGTGCAGGTTAAAAATTAAAAAAAAAAGCAGGCTCAAGCTGTAATTAAAAAATTTCGAGCTCAACTTCGTTTATAACCGAATGAAGGCCAGATTATATTGATAATTTCCAACAACAAAAAAGATTTTTCTAAAAATATCTGAATTGGTCGATTTCGTTAACTTTTCGCGTCAGATTCTTTATTCTCTCAACAATTAATACTTCTCGGAACTCCTGATCCTGTGTCTAAGAGAGCCATTCTTCGTGGAAAAAAAGAACAAAAAATGGAAAAAAAGAACAAAAAATAAAAAAGAACAGACCCCCTCAAAAAAAGAAAGCAAATCTTTTTAAAAAGGACATCTGGCAACTCTGGGTTAGGGTATTTATTTTTTGTTAATACATATTTTCAGATACACATATTTTCTTTCAATAAAATGTATACAAGTATAGAACTCACTTGTACAAATGGTGGATAACATCAATAACCTATGGTATTTTTCTGTCTGTAAACCCGCCCTTATTACTTACTATGGGCCAGATGCGTTC